>CM062813.1:1116795935-1118107256 GCA_031772625.1 Pinus tabuliformis | reverse complement strand
CCCGTCAGGCGCGCGCGACCCGTCAGAGCTCAACCCGCAGTGTAATTTCATAACGGTGCGACCTGTCAGGCCCGCGCGACCCTTCATCCTGGCAACTCCATTTGACAAAACTCAGCATTTCCAGATTTTTCATGCAAAGTTACACATGCTCATGGATGGACTTGAGATTTGGTGAAGTTTTGGGCCTCCAGAAAGTAAAAAAACTAGCAAAAAATGACTTTCTGCCACTTTTTTGAATTGCAGAAAGAAGTCTTGGGAGATTTGATTTTTGATAGGGAAAATGAACTCCAAATTCAAAAATTCCAGTTGGGTTGGAAAGTAGACTCACAGACCTTTCGAACAAGCCTACTCTTGCCCAATTTGGACACCCGCAAGTTTCCCAAACGTGGCTCCAAAGGCACGCGACCCGTCAAGCAGGGGCATGCGACCCATCAGGCAGATTTTTCCAAAATGCACTGTACAGCTCAGAAAAACGCAGTTTGACTCAGTTTCACTTTTTGGGGTGAATTATGATTCTATTTGATGTAATTATTGTACTTTTAAGACACTTTTACTCTTATGTAACACTTCTAGAAGAATAATTCATGAAAAGGGTAAATATTAAATGAATGAATTGGTTTCCTAGCTTATAGAGGCAAGTTGTTTTGACTGCCTAGTTTGTAGTGCTTAGTTTAGAAGTGGTTGAAATAGCTCCTAGGATAGTGAGCTCGACCCATGGAGGCAGGGAAAGAGGTTAGATCATCTATATTATGTACTTTCTTTCTCATTTTCATGGTTGGACTCTTGAGGGAGAAGCTATCATTGTATTATTCACTGTATCTCTGCAATTTTTGGCTAAGGAAGACCAGGGTTTTTCAATCCTCTTTGGTATTCTTATGGTTACATGTATTGATGGTGTGTTTCTCTATGTACCTGTAAGTGTGTTATGTGAATCATTTCCTTTCTTTTCCTTCTGCACATTAAGCAAACGAAGTGTTAAAGTAATAATTCATGACTGTCATGCTCTGCTTTTAAGTTTGTTTAATTTCAATGTTTTCTACTGTTTAAGGAGAATTCAAAGTTATTGTTTGCTCTCCTTAGCTCCTCACCTGTCATTCCTGACCATCCACCCCAATCAAAGGCATCAATACTGTCTCCTACCTCGCCCCAAAGAACCCCCTGCAGAAACTGTGTCCAATCCTCGCACCCAAAATTGCCATCCCCTCAATTTGCCACCAAAAACCCTAAAAACCCCAAATCAACCTTTTTGATCAGTTTACTAGCCTAAAATCAGTGTTACCCTATTGGTCATCTCATCCATTGAAGATTTTACTAAGATAGACTGGAGAGAGCCCTCTCCTACCCCGTAGGGCTAGCTACGAGGCTAAGTGGTTTGATGTTGCCTTGAGGTTTACCTTTCTGAGCCTGAGGTGAAATTTCAAGCGCTAACATATTGGTGACCATACTGGGGAGAACAAATTGTGTGTTGATTGCTGCGTTGGTTTCATAAGTCTTAGAAGGAGCCTGAAGTTACACCAGGTAGCCTTCGAAAACGCTCTTGTTTTACATCAACGTTAGTAGATAAACGCTGCTTCAGTCAATCTCTGTGAGCTTGTGGACGTAGCGCTTCATTGACACTTTATCCCAGTATAATTGTTAACTCTGAGCCGTGGATGATAGGTTGAGAGTTTTCACAGGCTGAATGGTTTTTCTTTCCTAGTCTTTTTGAGAAAAACAAGCTGGCTACAGATCCTAGACCCATTTTCAAATCTCATTCATGCCCAGCTATTTTTGATTATCTTGAAGATCTAGATTTTGACGAAAGTTTTGAGTTGTCTCTGTTTAAAGCCAAGTCTGAAAGTGCGCTCGATTCTCTAGTCCTTGACCCTGATTTTGCAGCTGCTATTGAATTTGAGAAACATAACAAATTGGTCGAAAATTTCATCTTGAGACATCTCCAGACGCATATTCAAGCTACTACCCTTGCTGATTTTGTTGAGAATATCTCTGATCATATTGGATCCACTATCACGGCTCACGAAGAATCTTATCCTCCTTATGTTTCAGTTTCGCCTATAATCACCTATCCCGAATCCACAGTCGGTTCTCCTTCTACACCCCATACCCCTCCTACTTCTCCTACCCCTCCGACTCCCCCAACTCCACAAGCTACAGCTCCTCTTATTATAGTCCCTGCTATCACAGCTCCTCCTCCTCATACTCATCCTACTCTTCCTCCTAAAGCAATGGCTGTCCGGTTTGCCCCACTGGCTCTGCCCGCGAATCTTCATGACATGCCAGCTGATTATCAAAGTAAAATTCCCATGTTTGATGACACTCCACAAAGTATTAGTGCTCAACAACATATTGACAAAATGACCACTTTCTTTTATCTATATGAGTTAGATGAAGAAGATGTTACCATGCGGTTGTTCGTGCAAACATTTGCAGGAGAAGTTAGAAAATGGTTCAGAGGGTTGACAGCTAACAGCATTGCCACCTTGGAAGCACTTCAGAATCAGTTTTTAGATCGATGGGAAATCAGAAAAGAACCTCTTGAGATTAATGCTGAATACAACAACCTCAAGCGTAATCCGGGTGAGTCCGTTCAAGATTACATAATCAGATTCAATACAGTTTATAATGCTATTCCTGATGATTTGAGGCCATCTAGAAAATCAGCAATTCTTAAATTCCCGGATGGTTTTGATCTGGAGATGGCTTATTCATTGAGAGATAGAGATCCTCCTACCTTGGAGGATATGCAGAAGATTGCTGTCAACGTTGAGGCAAACTTAAATGACAAAAGAGCAAGAATGAAGGCTGAAAAGCGAGTCACAATCAAGGAGGAAGCATCCACATCAAATCAGGTTCTCCGTGAACTTGAACAACTTAAAAGGGCATTTGAAAATGTTCATATTGACAAGCCGGAGCCTCACATTCGTAATCCAAATTTCAGAGGTCAACAACAACAACAATATAGGATCAAGCAGCGTGAAACAAAGGCACAAGAGGCAGCAGTTCAACAGCAAATGAAACCTCCTTTTCAGGAGAATTTTGTTAGCCAAGAATCAGAGGATGAAGGTGATAATGTTGGAGAGGAAAATCACTTCTTCACTCCTGATCATATGCCCACTTATATTACAGAAGAAGATGAGTTGGTGAGTAATTCCATCATTCCCCAAGATGAGAATTATATTTTGTCCAACGATGCAATACTTGAAAAAGAATCCGAAGAGTATCAAAGAGGGTATTTGCATGCCTTATCAGCCCAGCAAGGTTAGAAAAGACAATTGAGAAACCGAGCTGTTCCCATAAATCCCATTCAGAAAAGGAAAGATACATCAGCAAAGAATGATTCGGCCTCCTCACACACAAAAGGAAAAGACATAATTGGTCCTTCAGCAAGTCAATCACCACCAGCAGCCAAGATAGATCAGCAATCAAATACACCAAAAGATAAAGCTGAAAAAAGAGATAATCAGGTCAAAGAAAGTGAGAAGGTTTCAGTTTTCAGTTTCGAGAATGAGATTGCAAAGTTGAAGTTGTCTATTCCCTTGACGGAAATCATGAAGAACAACACTTACCGAGGCCAAATTTCCAAGATGCTGAATTTTGATCCAATGCTAGACACGGTGAATGTACAAGATGATCAGCTGGAGTTGATTTTTGGGCCTGCTTTAAATGGTGAGTCTCCTGAAAGTGATGTTCCTCCATTCTATATCAGTTTACGACTGCATGAGTATGTGTTGCATAATGCCATGTTTGACTCAGGAGCTTCGCATAATTTGATGCCCAAAACGATTATGGAGAAGATGGGACTTGACATCACAAGGAAGTATCATGATTTGTATTCGTTTTATTCCAGTCGGGTAAGATGTATTGGTTTGATCAAAGACTTGGTGGTAAGTTTAGATCAAAGTCTAGCAAAGAATGTTTTGATGGACGTGGTAGTGGTGGATATTCCTCCGCGATTTGGCATGTTGCTTTCGAGGTCATGGGGAGCCAAGCTCAAAGGTACACTTCAGCGTGATTTTTCCTATGCTACAATTCCAGTTTTTGGTCAGATGAGGAAGTTATATCGGGAGCAAAAGATGAAATACATGATCACTAGTAAGGAAAAGCCCGTCAATCATCCTGTAAATTATGTACAAACATATTTAGAATCCTTTGTTTTGTTTGCGGATAATTTCAATGAGGTAGATAGTTAGTTAGTTCAAGTAGAAGATATACCAGACATTTCAGAAAATTTCAAAGAAGTTTTGAGAAAGGAAAGTGAAGAAAGGTCTGCTGTCATAAGGCCAATTGCTGAAACAAATGGGCAGCAAACAGAGCATGCATCAACATCACATTTTCAGCACTTAGAAGATGATGAGGATGGTCTTTGGACCATGGATTTTGATGGTGCAGTGGGAAGCGATGGTGCTGGTATAGGTGTGTGGATTTGAAGCCCATTTTCAGTCCAAAACCAAGTTCCAAGCAAGGTACGGGTATGTTCTTATAAATTGGCATTTGATTGTTCAAATAATGAGGCGGAATACGAAGCTCTTATTGCTGGTCTGAAAATCCTTCGGAAGTTGAACGCAAAAAAGATAGCGGTATATGGCGACTCCGAGTTGGTTATCAAGCAAGTGAAAGGTGAATTTCAGGCCAAACATCCTCGTATGCGAGCATATCAGAATGCTGTCCTAAATATCTTAAAGCGGTTTTCAGAACATACTTTGACATGTGTGCCCCGGATTCAAAATGGTGTTGCGGATGCATTGGCAAAGGCAGCAAGTAATTTGAAAATACCCATGAATTCCATAAATAAGTTTGAGATATATGTAAAGCATCGTCCTACAGTCCCAGATAATCAAAGGTGTTGGCAAGTTTTCCAAGATGACGAAGAAATCAAAGATTTTCTGCAAATTGAGGGTAAATTCGAAAACATTTCAATAGACATGGAAGCTGAAGGAGTAAATCATATGGATGTGTTGCAGCTCAAGGACAATTACATTCCTAAAGGATTAATTCCTTTGGAAGAATTATTCGATCAAGATGATGTGGCCCGCAAGCCAACTTTGAGGCCAACAAACGAAGGTGTTGAAGATGTCAATCTTGGGACAGCCGAAAATCCAAAGATGGTGAAGCTATCAAAAGCATTGTCGCCCAAGGTAAAGAATGAATATATCAGATTGTTGTCTTCGTTTTCTAATGTTTTTGCATGGGATTATTCAGATTTGAAAACTTATTACACAAGTATCATTCAACATACTATTCCCATAAAGCTAAATCAAAAGCCTTTCCGACAAAAATTGAGAAGAATTAATCCTAAATTGCTGCCATTAATCGAGAAGGAAGTCAACAGGTTATATAAGTCTGGAATCATAGTGCCAATCCGATTTTCTGATTGGATTTCCAACTTGGTGCCCATGAGAAAGAAGACCGGCGAGATATGATTGTGTATAGACTTCAGAAATCTGAACAAGGTGTCATTAAAGGACAATTATCTGCTGCCCAGAATGGACCATATATTGCAGCGGGTAGTGGGGGCATCGAGGATATCATTGCTTGATGGTTATTCTGGATATAATCAGATTTTGGTCAACGAAGATGACCGTGACAAGACAACATTTACTACTCCATGGGAAACATTTCATTATGCCAAGATGTCGTATGGATTGAAGAACGCTGGTGCCACTTTTCAGCGGGCAATGGACATGGCCTATGCTAATGAGAAAGATGTCTTTTTGGTTGTTTATCTTGATGATCTGACCGTGTTTTCTAAATCAGATGAAGAGCATTTGTTTCATTTGACTAAGGTGTTCCAAAAGTGCAAAAAGTATGGCATCTCATTGAATTCGAAGAAGAGTCTTTTTGCTATGAGAAGGCAAGCTGCTGGGCCACATCATTTCTAAAGATGGCATACGTATAGATCCTGCACGAGTGGAAGCAATTCAGAAATTAGAGCAGCCCCGAAGCAAGAAAGAAATTCAGTCCTTCAATGGCAAATTGAATTTTCTGCGTCGCTTCATTCCCAATCTTGCCGAACATCTTAGAGAGATAACCAACATGGTCAAGAAGGACAGCGAGCTCAAATGGACCGAAGAGGCGGTAAAGTCTTTTAATTTGGTAAAGGTAATCTTATCTTCAGCCCCAACTTTGATCAGCCCAGATTGTACACAGGATTTTATTTTATTTTCATTTGCTTCTGAGCATACGTTGGCAGCCGTATTGATGCAAAAGAGAGATGGGGTTGAGAGGCCCATCGCTTTTTTCAGCCGCATCATAAGGGACGGAGCGCTAAATTATAATATTATTGAAAAGCAAGCATTGGCACTGATCAAAGCCTTGAAAGACTTCCGGGTATACATATTGAATTCTCATATTTTGGCATATGTTCCCAATGCAGCTGTTAAAGATGTTTTAGTACAAACGGAACCGGAAGGAAGAAGGGGTAAGTGGATTGTTGCACTATTAGAGTATGATGTAGAAATTAAGCCTACCAAGTTGATTAAAGGTCAAGGTCTTTCTAAGTTGATGGCTGAAACGAATCTCCACGTCCTTGACATCAATTTGATTGCTGCCTTATCCGATGAAGATGAAGAAAATGCAGTTCTACAGGTATCCGATATCTTTGTTTCCTCTCCATGGTATGCTGATATAGTATATGTGCTTTAAAATTTGTCTTCACCCCCTGGGATGCCAAGAAACAAAGCTAGAAAATTGAAGCTAAAGGCTGCCAAATTTTGCATTATCAAATCAGCACTTTATTGGAAAGATCCCGGTGGCATATTGCTGAACTGTTTGGTCGAAGAAGAAGCTAAGACAACAGTAGAAGATTTTCATAAAGGTGACTGTGGGGGTCACTTGTTTTGGAAGACCACGTCTAATAAGATCTTGAGAATTGGTTTCTATTGGCCTTATTTATTTTCTGATGTGTATAAAGCGGTAAAGAGCTATCATGAATGTCAAATTTTTCAAGGAAAGCAAAAGTTACAACCGTTGCCTCTCAAGCCCATTGAAATCAGCGCACCATTTCAGCAGTGGGGCTTGGACTTTATTGGCGAAATCCACCCAGCATCTTCCAGGCAGCATCGATGGATTTTGACCGCCACAGATTACTTCACGAAGTGGATTGAAGCCATTCCCACTCGGCAAGCCACGGACTCGGTAATTATCTCTTTTCTTGAAAGTAACATATTGTCACGTTTCGGCTGTCCACATAAGTTGATTACAGATAATAAAGCAGCATTCAAATCAAAGAAAATGGTTGATTTTTGCTACAAATATAACATCAGCTTGGGGCATTCGACCGCCTACCATCTGCAAGGTAATGGGTTGGCTGAATCTTCGAACAAATCTGTAGTGAACATCATAAAGAAATTGCTGGAAATAAATAAGAAGAGCTGGCACAAAAAGTTAGTAAATGCATTATGGGATGATCGGGTAAGTCAAAAGAAGTCAATTGGTATGTCACCATTTGAACTGGTTTATGGGGTAGATGCAGCGTTTCCTACTTCACTTAGTGTTCCAGTAGCCAAGTTGTTTCAAGAAGCTGGTGGCGAGGAGGATCCTATGCAACGACGGATCAGTCAAATGATTCATTTACAGTAGACACGAGAGGAGGTTCATCAAAATTCCCTTAAGTTGCACGAGTGCATAAAGAAAATCTATGACAGAAAGGCCAAATCAGATGATTTTCAGATAGATGATGTTGTTTTGAGATGGGATGCCGGAAATGAAGACAAAGGGAAACATGGAAAGTTCGACAAATTGTGGAAAGGTCCCTACAAAATTGCAGCATAGCGTGGTCCAAATGCCTTTCTTCTCAAAGAAATGAATGATGATGAATGTCTTGGTGGGTCGGTGAATGGTCGGCTACTCAAAAGGTATCATGCTTGAGCATTTTCTGCTCTAATCACTCTCATTGTAATTACCATGTTACTTTCATTCTGTAGCAAGTGTGAACTGATCTCCCATCTTTAGTTTGGGGCCCGAGGTGAAGGCTATAATTCTGAAAATGGTGATTAGTTGGTGTGAGTTTTTAAAGTTGTTTTAGTCTGTCTATTTTCTGCGTAAAGTGAGTCGGTTTATGTCAAAGTTAGTTTAAATTTCAGTCAAATGTCAAAGTCAAATAAAGTTGTCCAAATTTGGTCACATGTGTAAAAGTTGACTCCATTGCCCAATGTTAATAAAGCACTGGTCTGCTCTCCCAGAGGTCTAAGGTTCTTGGTACCTCCAAGGAGCTACCATCCCCATTGGAGCCAATGTTAGAGTCGGTCTTGAGCCCTCCATCAGCGATCAAAACTCTTTGCATTTGCATAGGTAGGTGTCTCATCAATGTCAATTTTTGCATCCCATTAGGCATGCCATAACCCTGATGGAGGAGTTGGTGTATTTGTACCCCTCTTGGCATTGTTGGATCAGGTCATTTCAGTCATTAAGCTCTTTCAAGCTTGTCTTGTCTTGTCTAGAGGTCAAATTCCTAGGTCTAGGGTTTTGGTCAGGTATGTTTACAAGGTCATGTTTCTGAAGGTCAATAAGTGCTCAGCAAGCCAGAGGGATGATTGTAAAGATGTTTCTTCGAATTTTTTTATCTTGTACAGTTAATTTTCACCTTGGATTTAAAAACTCTGTTTTTAAAGCCAAGGTCATTTTTCAAATTTTTGTAAAAAGTGATGAAATTTCAAAAGACTTCAGCGGACACCATGTAACCCTGGTCCCCTTGCCAAGATCCCTCAGATGATCTCCCTGCAAAAAGAATCAAGCCAAAGCACTAAATGAGTCAATTTCAGGACAAAGGAAACCAAAAAGTCAGTTTTATAAAGTGTCAAAGAGAAACATTAGAAAGTGGGTTTGAGCATGAAATTTATTCAAATGAAGCTTATAAAGACCCAATCTCCGTCCTTTTACTCTCATTGTGCATCCAAGACACTTGCAAGAGATATTGGGCAAGAATCCAAGCGATTTTGAGTGAAAACTGGTCGAAATTGGGAGCAGGATAGGCGCGCGACCCATCAGGCCAGGCGCGCGACCCGTCATAGCTCAACCCGCAGTGTAATTTCATAACAGGTGCGACCCGTCAGGCCCGCACGACCCTTCATCCTGGCAACTCCATTTGACAAAAACTCAACATTTCTAGATTTGTCATGCAAAGTTACACATGCTCATGGATGGACTTGAGATTTGGTGAAGTTTTGGGCCTCCAAAAAGTCAAAAAACTAGCAAAAAATGACTTTCTACCACTTTTTTGAATTGCAGAAAGAAGTCTTAGGAGATTTGATTTTTGACAGGAAAATGAACTCCAAATTAAAAAATTCTAGTTGGGTTGGAAAGTAGACTCACAGGCCTTTCGAACAAGCCTACTCTTTCCAAATTTGGACACCTGCAAGTGCCCCAAAAGTGGCTCCAAAGGCGCGCGACCCGTCAAGCAGGGGCGCGCGACCCGTCAGGCAGATTTTTCCAAAATGCACTGTACGACTCAGAAAAACGCATTTTTACTCAGTTTGACTTTTTGGGGTGAATTATGATTCTCTTTGATGTAATTATTGTACTTTTAAGACACTTTTACTCTTATGTAACACTTCTAGAAGAATCATTCATGAAAAGGGTAAATATTAAATGAATGAATTGGTTTCCTAGCTTATAGAGGCAAGTTGTTTTGACTACCTAGTTTGTAGTGCTTAATTTAGAATTGGTTGAAACAACTCCTAGGATAGTGAGCTTGACCCATGGAGGCAGGGAAAGAGGTTAGATCATCTATATTATGTACTTTCTTTATCATTTTCATGGTTGGACTCTTGAGGGATAATCTATCATTGTATTATTCACTGTATCTCTGCAATTTTTGGCTAAGGAAGACCAGGGTTTTGCAGTCCTCTTTGGCATTCTTGTGGTTACATGTATTGATGGTGTGTTTATCTATGTACCTGTAAGTGTGTTATGTGAATCATTTCCTTTCTTTTCCTTCTGCACATTAAGCAAACGAAGTGTTAAAGTAAGAATTCATGACTGTCATGCTCTGCTTTTAAGTTTGTTTAATTTCAATGTTTTCTACTGTTTAAGGAGAATTCAAAGTTATTTTTTGCTCTCCTTAGCTCCTCACCTATCATTCCTGACCATCCACCCCAATCAAAGGCATCAATACTGTCTCCTACCTCACCCCAAAGAACCCCCTGTAGAAACTGTGTCCAATCCTCGCACCCAAAATTGCCATCCCCTCAATTTGCCACCAAAAACCCTAAAAACCCTAAATCAACCTTTTTGATCAGTTTACTAGCCTAAAATCAGTGTTACCCTATTGGTCATCTCATCCATTGAAGATTTTACCGAGATAGACTGGAGAGAGCCCTCTCCTGCCCCGTAGGGCTATCTACGAGGCTAAGTGGTTTGATGTTGCCTTGAGGTTTACCTTTCTGAGCCTGAGGTGAAATTTCAAGCGCTAACATATTGGTGACCATACTGGGGAGAAAAAATTGTGTGTTGATTGCTACGTTGGTTTCATAAGTCTTAGACGGAGCCTGAAGTTACGCTAGGTAGCCTTCGAAAACGCTCTTGTTTTACGTCAACGTTAGTAGATAAACGCTGCTTCAGTCAATCTCTGTGAGCTTGTGGACGTAGCGCTTCATTGACACTTTATCCCAGTATAATTGTTAACTCTGACCCGTGGATGATAGGTTGAGAGTTTTCACAGGCTGAATGGTTTTTCTTTCCTAGTCTTTTTGAGAAAAACAAGCTGGCTACAGATCCTAGACCCATTTTCAAATCTCATTCATGCCCAGCTATTTTTGATTATCTTGAAGATCTAGATTTTGAGGAAAGTTTTGAGTTGTCTCTGTTTAAAGCCAAGTCTGAAAGTGCGCTCGATTCTCTAGTCCTTGACCCTGATTTTGCAGCTGCTATTGAATTTGAGAAACATAACAAATTGGTCGAAAATTTCATCTTGAGACATCTCCAGATGCATATTCAAGCTACTACCCTTGCTGATTTTGTTGAGAATATCTCTGATCATTTTGGATCCACTATCACGGCTCACGAAGAATCTTATCCTCCTTATGTTTCAGTTTCGCTTATAATCACCTATCGCGAATCCACAGTCGGTTCTCCTTCTACACCCCATACCCCTCCTACTTCTCCTAGCCCTCCGACTCCCCCAACTCCACAAGCTACAACTCCTCTTATTATAGTCCCTGCTATCACAGCTCCTCCTCCTCATACTCATCCTACTCCTCCTCCTAAAGCAATGGCTGCCTGGTTTGCCCCACTGGCTCTGCCCGCGAATCTTCATGATATGCCAGCTGATTATCAAAGTAAAATTCCCATGTTTGATGGCACTCCACAAAGTATTACTGCTCAACAACATATTGACAAAATGACCACTTTCTTTGATCTATATGAGTTAGATGAAGAAGATGTTACCATGCGGTTGTTCGTGCAAACATTTGCAGGAGAAGGTAGAAAATGGTTCAGAGGGTTGACAGCTAACAACATTGCCACCTTGGAAGCACTTCAGAATTAGTTTTTAGATCAATGGAAAATCAGAAAAGATCCGCTTCAGATTAATGCCGAATACAACAACCTCAAGTGTAATCCGGGTGAGTCCGTTCAAGATTACATAATCAGATTCAATACAGTTTATAATGCTATTCCTGATGATTTGAGGCCGTCTAGAAAATCAGCACTTCTTAAATTCCCGGATGGTTTTGATCTGGAGATGGCTTATTCATTGAGAGATAGAGATCCTCCTACCTTGGAGGATATGCAGAAGATTGCTGTCAGCGTTGATGCAAACTTAAATGACAAAAGACCAAGAATGAAGGCTGAAAAGCGAGTCACAATCAAGGAGGAAGCATCCACATCAAATCAGGTTCTCCGTGAACTTGAACAGCTTAAAAGGTCACTTGAAAATGTTCATATTGACAAGCCGGAGCCTCAGATTCGTAATCCAAATTTCAGAGGTCAACGGCAACAACAATATAGGATCAAGCAGCGTGAAACAAAGGAACAAGAGGCAGCAGTTCAACAGAAAATGAAACCTCCTTTTCAGCAGAATTTTGTTAGCCAAGAATCAGAGGATGAAGGTGATAATGTTGGAGAGGAAAATCACTTCTTCACTCCTGATGATATGCCCACTTATATTACAGAAGAAGATGAGTTGGTGAGTAATTCCATCATTCCCCAAGATGAGAATTATATTTTGTCCAACGATGCAATACTTGAAGAAGAATCCGAAGAGTATCAAAGAGGGTATTTGCATGCTTTATCAGCCCAGCAAGGTCAGCAAAGACAATTGAGAAACCGAGCTGTTCCCATAAATCCCATTCAGAAAATGAAAGATACATCAGCAAAGAATGATTTGGCCTCCTCACACACAAAAGGAAAAGACATAATTGGTCCTTCAGCAAGTCAATCACCACCAGTAGCCAAGATAGATCAGCAATCAAATACACCAAAAGATAAAGCTGAAAAAAGAGATAATCAGGTCAAAGAAAGTGAGAAGGTTTCAGTTTTCAGTTTGGAGAATGAGATTGCAAAGTTGAAGTTGTCTATTCCCTTGACGGAAATCATGAAGAACAACACTTACCGAGGCCAAATTTCCAAGATGTTGAATTTTGATCCAATGCTAGACACGGTGAATGTACAAGATGATCAACCGGAGTTGATTTTTGGGCCTGCTTTAAATGGTGAGTCTCCTGAAAGTGATGTTCCTCCATTCTATATCAGTTTATGACTGCATGAGTATGTGTTGCATAATGCCATGTTTGACTCGGGAGCTTCACATAATTTGATGCCCAAAACGATTATGGAGAAGCTGGGACTTGACATCACAAGGAAGTATCATGATTTGCATTCGTTTTATTCCAGCCGGGTAAGATGTATTGGTTTGATCAAAGACTTGGTGGTAAGTTTAGATCAAATTCCAGCAAAGAATGTTTTGATGGACGTGGTAGTGGCGGATATTCCTCTGCGATTTGGCATGTTGCTTTCGAGGTCATGGGGAGCCAAGCTCAAAGGTACACTTCAGCTCGATTTTTCCTATGCTACAATTCCAGTTTTTGGTCAAATGAGGAAGTTATATCGGGAGCAAAAGATGAAATACATGATCACTAGTAAGGAAAAGCCCGTCAATCATCCTGTAAATTATGTACAAACATATTTAGAATCCTTTGTTTTGTTTGCGGATAATTTCAATGAGGTAGATAGTCAATTAGTTCAAGTAGAAGATATACCAAACATTTCAGAAAATTTCAGAGAAGTTTTGAGAAAGGAAAGTGAAGAAAGGTCTGCTGTCATAAGGCCAATTGCTGAAACAAATGGGCAGCAAACAAAGCATGCATCAACATCACATTTTCAGCACTTAGAAGATGATGAGGATGGTCTTTGGACCATGGATTTTGATGGTGCAGTGGGAAGCGATGGTGCTGGTATAGGTGTGTGGATTTGAAGCCCATTTTCAGTCCAAAACCAAGTTCCAAGCAAGGTACGAGTATGTTCTTATAAATTGGCATTTGATTGTTCAAATAATGAGGCGGAATACGAAGCTCTTATTGCTGGTCTGAAAATCCTTTGGAAGTTGAAGGCAAAAAAGATAGCGGTATATGGCGACTCCGAGTTGGTTATCAAGCAAGTGAAAGGTGAATTTCAGGCCAAACATCCTCGTATGCGAGCATATCGGAATGCTGTCCTAGATATCTTAAAGCGGTTTTCAGAACATACTTTGAGATGTGTGCCCCGGATTCAAAATGGTGTTGCGGATGCATTGGCAAAGGCAGCAAGTAATTTGAAAATACCCATGAATTCCAACAATAAGTTTGAGATATATGTAAAGCATCGTCCTATAGTCCCAGATAATCAAAGATGTTGGCAAGTTTTCCAAGATGACGAAGAAATCAAAGATTTTCTGCAAATTGAGGGTAAATTCGAAGACATTTCAATAGACATGGAAGCTGAAGGAGTAAATCAGAAAAGAACCTCTTCAGATTAATGCTGAATACAACAACCTCAAGCGTAATCCGGGTGAGTCCGTTCAAGATTACATAATCAGATTCAATACAGTTTATAATGCTATTCCTGATGATTTGAGGCCATCTAGAAAATCAGCAATTCTTAAATTCCCGGATGGTTTTGATCTGGAGATGGCTTATTCATTGAGAGATAGAGATCCTCCTACCTTGGAGGATATGCTGAAGATTGCTGTCAGCGTTGAGGCAAACTTAAATGACAAAAGAGCAAGAATGAAGGCTGAAAAGCGAGTCACAATCAAGGAGGAAGCATCCACATCAAATCAGGTTCTCCGTGAACTTGAACAACTTAAAAGGGCATTTGAAAATGTTCATATTGACAAGCCGGAGCCTCAGATTCGTAATCCAAATTTCAGAGGTCAACAACAACAACAATATAGGATCAAGCAGCGTGAAACAAAGGCACAAGAGGCAGCAGTTCAACAGCAAATGAAACCTCCTTTTCAGCAGAATTTTGTTAGCCAAGAATCAGAGGATGAAGGTGATAATGTTGGAGAGGAAAATCACTTCTTCACTCCTGATCATATGGCCACTTATATTACAGAAGAAGATGAGTTGGTGAGTAATTCCATCATTCCCCAAGATGAGAATTATATTTTGTCCAACAATGCAATACTTGAAGAAGAATCCGAAGAGTATCAAAGAGGGTATTTGCATGCTTTATCAGCCCAGCAAGGTTAGCAAAGACAATTGAGAAACCGAGCTGTTCCCATAAATCCCATTCAGAAAAAGAAAGATACATCAGCAAAGAATGATTTGGCCTCCTCACACACAAAAGGAAAAGACATAATTGGTCCTTCAGCAAGTCAATCACCACCAGCAGCCAAGATAGATCAGCAATCAAATACACCAAAAGATAAAGCTGAAAAAAGAGATAATCAGGTCAAAGAAAGTGAGAAGGTTTCAGTTCTCAGTTTGGAGAATGAGATTGCAAAGTTGAAGTTGTCTATTCCCTTGACGGAAATCATGAAGAACAACACTTACCGAGGCCAAATTTCCAAGATGCTGAATTTTGATCCAATGCTAGACACGGTGAATGTACAAGATGATCAGTCGGAGTTGATTTTTGGGCCTGCTTTAAATGGTGAGTCTCCTGAAAGTGATGTTCCTCCATTCTATATCAGTTTACGACTGCATGAGTATGTGTTGCATAATGCCATGTTTTACTCAGGAGCTTTGCATAATTTGATGCCCAAAACGATTATGGAGAAGATGGGACTTGACATCACAAGGAAGTATCATGATTTGTATTCGTTTTATTCCAGCCGGGTAAGATGTATTGGTTTGATCAAAGACTTGGTGGTAAGTTTAGATCAAATTCCAGCAAAGAATGTTTTGTTGGACGTGGTAGTGGCGGATATTCCTCCGCGATTTGGCATGTTGCTTTCGAGGTCATGGGGAGCCAAGCTCAAAGGTACACTTCAACGCGATTTTTCCTATGCTACAATTCCAGTTTTTGGTCAGATGAGGAAGTTATATCGGGAGCAAAAGATGAAATACATGATCACTAGTAAGGAAAATCCCGTCAATCATCCTGTAAATTATGTACAAAAATATTTAGAATCCTTTGTTTTGTTTGCGGATAATTTCAATGAGGTAGATAGTTAGTTAGTTCAAGTAGAAGATATACCAGACATTTCAGAAAATTTCAGAGAATTTTTGAGAAAGGAAAGTGAAGAAAGGTCTGCTGTCATAAGGCCAATTGCTGAAACAAATGGGCAGCAAACAGAGCATGCATCAACATCACATTTTCAGCACTTAGAAGATGATGAGGATGGTCTTTGCACCATGGATTGTGATGGTGCAGTGGGAAGCGATGGTGCTGGTATAGGTGTGTGGATTTGAAGCCCATTTTCAGTCCAAAACCAAGTTCCAAGCAAGGTACGGGTATGTTCTTATAAATTGGCATTTGATTGTTCAAATAATGAGGCGGAATATGAAGCTCTTATTGCTGGTCTGAAAATCCTTCGGAAGTTGAAGGCAAAAAAGATAGCGGTATATGGCGACTCCGAGTTGGTTATCAAGCAAGTGAAAGGTGAATTTCAGGCCAAACATCCTCGTATGCGAGCATATCAGAATGCTGTCCTAAATATCTTAAAGCGATTTTCAGAACATACTTTGACATGTGTGCCCTGGATTCAAAATGGTGTTGCGGATGCATTGGGAAAGGCAGCAAGTAATTTGAAAATACCCATGAATTCCAGCAATAAGTTTGAGATATATGTAAAGCATCGTCCTACAGTCCCAGATAATCAAAGGTGTTGGCAAGTTTTCCAAGATGACGAAGAAATCAAAGATTTTCTGCAAATTGAGGGTAAATTCGAAGACATTTCAATAGACATGGAAGCTGAAGGAGTAAATCATATGGATGTGTTGCAGCTCAAGGACAATTACATTCCTAAAGGATTAATTCCTTTGGAAGAATTATTCGATCAAGATGATGTGGCCCACAAGCCAACTTTGAGGCCAACAAACGAAGGTGTTGAAGATGTCAATCTTGGGACAGCCGAAAATCCAAAGATGGTGAAGCTATCAAAAGCATTGTCGCCCAAGGTAAAGAATGAATATATCAGATTGTTGTCTTCATTTTCTAATGTTTTTGCATGGGATTATTCAGATTTGAAAACTTATTACACAAGTATCATTCAGCATACTATTCCCATAAAGCCAAATCAAAAGCCTTTCCGACAAAAATTGAGAAGAATTAATCCTAAATTGCTGCCATTAATCGAGAAGGAAGTCAACAGGTAATATAAGTCTGGAATCATAGTGCCAATCCGATTTTCTGATTGGATTTCCAACTTGGTGCCCATGAGAAAGAAGACCGGCGAGATTCGATTGTGTATAGACTTCAGAAATCTGAACAAGGTGTCATTAAAGGACAATTATCCGCTGCCCAGAATGGACCATATATTGCAGCGGGTAGTGGGGGCATCGAGGATGTCATTTCTTGATGGTTATTCTGGATATAATCAGATTTTGGTCAACGAAGATGACCGTGACAAGACAACATTTACTACTCCATGGGGAACATTTCATTATGCCAAGATGCCGTTTGGATTGAAGAACGCTGGTGCCACTTTTCAGCGGGCAATGGACATGGCCTTTGCTAATGAGAAAGATGTCTTTTTGGTTGTTTATCTTGATGATCTGACCGTGTTTTCTAAATCAGATGAAGAGCATTTGTTTCATTTGACTAAGGTGTTCCAAAAGTGCAGAAAGTATGGCATCTCATTGAATTCGAAGAAGAGTCTTTTTGCTATGAGCGAAGGCAAGCTGCTGGGCCACATCATTTCTAAAGATGGCATACGTATAGATCCTGCACGAGTGGAAGCAATTCAGAAATTAGAGCAGCCCCGAAGCAAGAAAGAAATTCAGTCCTTCAATGGCAAATTGAATTTTCTGCGTCGCTTCATTCCCAATCTTGCCGAACATCTTAGAGAGATAACCAACATGCTCAAGAAGGACAGCGAGCTCAAATGGACCGAAGAGGCGGTAAAGTCTTTTAATTTGGTAAAGGTAATCTTATCTTCAGCCCCAACTTTGATCAGCCCAGATTATACACAGGATTTTATTTTATTTTCATTTGCTTCTGAGCATACGTTGGCAGCCATATTGATGCAAAAGAGAGATGGGGTTGAGAGGCCCATCGCTTTTTTCAGCCGCATCATAAGGGACAGAGCACTGAATTATAATATTATTGAAAAGCAAGCATTGGCGCTGATCAAAGCCTTGAAAGACTTCCGGGTATACATATTGAATTCTCATATTTTGGCATATGTTCCCAATGTAGCTGTTAAAGATGTTTTAGTAAAAACGGAACCGGAAGGAAGAAGGGGTAAGTGGATTGTTGCACTATTAGAGTATTATGTAGAAATTAAGCCTACCAAGTTGATTAAAGGTCAAGGTCTTGCTAATTTGATGGCTGAAACGAATCTCCACGTCCTTGACATCAATTTGATTGCTGCCTTATCCGATGAAGATGAAGAAAATGCAGTTCTACAGGTATCTGATATCTTTGTTTCCTCTCCTTGGTATGTTGATATAGTATATGTGCTTTAAAATTTGTCTTCACCCCCTGGGATGCCTAGAAACAAAGCTAGAAAATTGAAGCTAAAGGCTGCCAAATTTTGCATTATCAAATCAGCACTTTATTGGAAAGATCCCGGTGGCATATTGCTGAACTGTTTGGTTGAAGAAGAAGCTAAGACAACAGTAGAAGATTTTCATAAAGGTGACTGTGGGGGTCACTTGTTTTGGAAGACCACGGCTAATAAGATCTTGAGAGTTGGTTTCTATTGGCCTTCTTTATTTTCTGATGTGTATAAAGTGGTAAAGAGCTGTCATGAATGTCAAATTTTTCAAGGAAAGCAAAAGTTACAGTCGTTGCCTCTCAAGCCCATTGAAATCAGCGCACCATTTCAGCAGTGGGGCTTGGACTTTATTGGCGAAATCCACTCAGCATCTTCCGGGCAGCATCGATGGATTTTGACCGCCACAGATTACTTCACGAAGTGGATTGAAGCCATTCCCACTCGGCAAGCCATGAACTCGGTAATTATCTCTTTTCTTGAAAGTAACATATTGTCACGTTTCGGCTGTCCACATAAGTTGATTACAGATAATGCAGCAGCATTCAAATCGAAGAAAATGATTGATTTTTGCTACAAATATAACATCAGCTTGGGGCATTCGACCACCTACCATCCGCAAGGTAATGGGCTGGCTGAATCTTCGAACAAATCTCTAGTGAACATCATAAAGAAATTGCTGGAAATAAATAAGAAGAGCTGGCACAAAAAGTTAGTAAATGCATTATGGGATGATCGGGTAAGTCAAAAGAAGTCATTTGGTATGTCACCCTTTGAACTGGTTTATGGGGTAGATGCAGTGTTTCCTACTTCACTTAGTGTTCTAGTAGCCAAGTTGTTTCAAGAAGTTGGTGGCGAGGAGGATCCTATGCAATGACGGATCAGTCAAATGATTCATTTACAGCAGACACGAGAGGAGGTTCATCAAAATTCCCTTAAGTTGCACGAGCGCATAAAGAAAATCTATGACAGAAAGGCCAAATCAGATGATTTTCAGATAGATGATGTTGTTTTGAGATGGGATGCCCGAAATGATGACAAAGGGAAGCATGGAAAGTTCGACAACTTGTGGAAAGGTCCCTACAAAATTGCAGCATACCGTGGTCCAAATGCCTTTCTTCTCAAAGAAATGAATGATGATGAATGTCTCGGTGGGTCGGTGAATGGCCGGCTACTCAAAAGGTATCATGCTTGAGCATTTTCTGCTCTAATCACTCTCATTGTAATTACCATGTTACTTTCATTCTGTAGCAAGTGTGAACTGATCTCCCATCTTTAGTTTGGGGCCCGAGGTGAAGGCTATAATTCTGAAAATGGTGATTAGTTTGTGTGAGTTTTTAAAGTTGTTTTAGTCAGTCTATTTTCTGCGTAAAGTGAGTCGGTTTATGTCAAAGTTAGTTTAAATTTCAGTCAAATGTCAAAGTCAAATAAAGTTATCCAAATTTGGTCACATGTGTTAAATTTGACTCCATTGCCCAATGTTAATAAAGCACTGGTCTGCTCTCCCAGAGGTCTAAGGTTCTTGGTACCTCCAAGGAGCTACCATCCCCATTGGAGCCAATGTTAGAGTCGGTCTTGAGCCCTCCATCAGTGATCAAAACTCTTTGCATTTGCATAGGTAGGTGTCTCATCAGTGTCAATTTTTGCATCCCATTAGGCATGCCATAACCCTGATGGAGGAGTTGGTGTATTTGTACCCCTCTTGGCATTGCTGGATTAGGTCATTTCAGTCATTAAGCTCTTTCAAGCTTGTCTTGTCTTGTCTTGAGGTCAAATTCCTAGGTCTAGGGTTTTGGTCAAGTATGTTTACAAGGTCATGTTTCTGAAGGTCAATAAGTGCTCAGCAAGCCAGAGGGATGATTGTAAAGATGTTTCTTCGAAATTTTTTATCTTGTACAATTAATTTTCACCTTGGATTTAAAAACTCTGTTGTTAAAGCCAAGGTCATTTTTCAAATTTTTGTAAAAAGTGATGAAATTGCAAAAGACTTCAGCGGACACCATGTAACCCTGGTCCCCTTGCCAAGATCCCTCAGATGATCTCCTTGCAAAAAGAATCAAGCCAAAGCACTAAATGAGTCAATTTCAGGACAAAGGAAACCAAAAAGTCAGTTTTATAAAGTGTCAAAGAGAAACATTAGAAAGTGGGTTTGAGCATGAAATTTATTCAAATGAAGCTTATAAAGACCCAATCTCCCTCCTTTTACTCTCATTGTGCATCCAAGACACTTGCAAGAGAGATTGGGCGAGAATCCAAGCGATTTTGAGTGAAAACTGGTCGAAATTGGGAGCAGGACAGGCGCGCGACCCGTTAGGCCAGGCGCGCGACCCACCAGAGCTCAACCCGCAGTGTAATTTCATAACAGGTGCGACCCGTCAGGCCCGCACGACCCTTCATCCTGGCAACTCCATTTGACAAAAACTCAGCATTTCCAGATTTTTCATGCAAAGTTACACATGCTCATGGATGGACTTGAGATTTGGTGAAGTTTTGGGCCTCCAGAAAGTCAAAAAACTAGCAAAAAATGACTTTCTGCCACTTTTTTGAATTGCAGAAAGAAGTCTTGGGAGATTTGATTTTTGACAGGGAAAATGAACTCCAAATTAAAAAATTCGAGTTGGGTTGGAAAGTAGACTCACAGACCTTTCGAACATGCCTACTCTTGCCAAATTTGGACACCTGCAAGTGCCCCAAAATTGGCTCCAAAGGCGCGCGACCCGTCAGGCAGATTTTTCCAAAATGCACTGTACAGCTCAGAAAAACGCAGTTTGACTCAGTTTGACTTTTTGGGGTGAATTATGATTCTCTTTGATGTAATTATTGTACTTTTAAGACACTTTTACTCTTATGTAACACTTCTAGAAGAATCATTCATGAAAAGGGTAAATATTAAATGAATGAATTGGTTTCCTAACTTATAGAGGCAAGTTGTTTTGACTGCCTAGTTTGTAGTGCTTAGTTTAGAATTGGTTGAAACAGCTCCTAGGATAGTGAGCTCGACCCATGGAGGCAGGGAAAGAGGTTAGATCATCTATATTATGTACTTTCTTGCTCATTTTCATGGTTGGACTCTTGAGGGAGAAGCTATCATTGTATTATTCACTGTATCTCTGCAATTTTTGGTTAAGGAAGACCAGGGTTTTGCAGTCCTGTTTGGGATTCTTGTGGTTACATGTATTGATGGTGTGTTTCTCTATGTACCTGTAAGTGTGTTATGTGAATAATTTCCTTTCTTTTCCTTCTGCACATTAAGCAAACGAAGTGTTAAAGTAAGAATTCATGACTGTCATGCTCTGCTTTTAAGTTTGTTTAATTTCAATGTTTTCTACTGTTTAAGGAGAATTCAAAGTTATTGTTTGCTCTCCTTAGCTCCTCACCTGTCATTCCTGACCATCCACCCCAATCAAAGGCATCAATATTGTCTCCTACCTCGCCCCAAAGAACCCCCTGCAGAAACTGTGTCCAATCCTCGCACCCAAAATTGCCATCCCCTCAATTTGCCACCAAAAACCCTAAAAACCCCAAATCAACCTTTTTGATCAGTTTACTAGCCTAAAATCAGTGTTACCCTATTGGTCATGTCATCCATTGAATATTTTACCGAGATAGACCGGAGAGAGCCCTCTCCTGCCCCGTAGGGCTAGCTACGAGGCTAAGTGGTTTGATGTTGCCTTGAGGTTTACCTTTCTCAGCCTGAGGTGAAATTTCAAGCGCTAACAGGTCTGACATCCAGAGAGGTTGGGGCAGCCATTTATGTGATAAGATGTAGAAAATTTGGCTTTATATGGCTTTGGGTGTGAAACTTGAGTATTTGAATAACCAGGGTAGGGTATGAGCTGGTTGCGGTTGGGGTTCCGGTACTTTGGGAATGGTAGACTCTCAATTTAAATTTAAATTAATTAAATTCTTTCAGTTATTTTAAGAATTTAATATTTTTTCATTAAAGAGGGGACAATTCTAGTTTTATGCTTAAATACCTGGAATTTACAATCAGGGTTGCAACTGGTTTTTAATTGGGGTTTACAAAGGGCTTTGGTAGCGAGGATGGTGTGCAGCAGTGGCATCAGAAGTATCTAGTACTTTTTAGCTGGTTGCAGGAGTTTGGAAGGCACGAGTGCTTCAGAGGTTCAACAGTGTGATTCGAGTGAAAATGGTAAAAATGGGGGTTGGAAGGCTTTTAACTGCGAATGGTTGGAAAAATGGCGGGGAAATTATGTTTTATGAATAATGTTGGTTTTCATTTTGGTATGGAGGTGTTTTCGAAGGTCATCGCACTGCTTATGGGGTCAAGCCATATTTTGCTAAGGGAACATGATCTATGTCAGAGGTCGACATGTAGGAAAATGGGCCCTAAGCAAAACCACCCATATCGCGTGCTCTTGGGTCGTTAAAGGTTGGAAATCGCACGAGCGCGATATGGATGATGGTCGTTGGATCCAGGGGTGGATGATTGGATGGCTATTGTGTGGGAAAGTTGTGCGGTCAGGTGATTGGGTGGAGGTTAGCGGGACCCATGGGTTTTAATCACTATTTAGAGTAATTAACCCATGATTAATCACAAATTTAATTAACTGGGGAGTTTTACGGGTAGTGAGGTTAGTTTACCTCACTACGGTGGCTGGTTAAACTAGAGTTTAGTCGGGAAAATGGTTAAGTGGCGGAGTTAGTGAAGCGGGGGGTTTTCAGAGTTAGGATAAAGGGTTTAGAGGGGTTTTGGGTAATTATTAAAGGGAAAAAATGATTTTAAAGGGGGGAAGGGGTTTCACACTTAGGGAAATGGATTTTAGGAGTAATTGACTAGGGAAATGTGTGAAACTAAGGGGTAGGAGTAAAAATGAGGGGGAAGGGGTTTTCATAAGCCATGAAGGGGTAAAAGGGAAATTAGTGAGTATATGGTGGGTGTGAAATGTAATGAAGGGGGAGTTAGGAAAATCAGCTTATGAGAATGCTTTTTTCATTGATAATTTCTCCTACACAATTGAAACACATAGTTAAGCATGATAGTAGTGCTTATGCTCCAAATGACTTGTATTTCTGAAACCTTTCTTTACTTACCCTTTTACCTACCCTAACATTTTTTCTTTAGTTTGGTGGGTGCACTTAAGCTAGAAAACCCTTTTCTTTCCTTTTCTTTTATAAAACAAACTATCTACTTCCAACCTTATATCTTCCAAGGGCTCAGATTAAACTGATGAGCTCCTTTTATTTCTCTACCTATCTAATGATTTGCCAAGGTTAAACTATTTGGTCAGATTTTATTCTCTAACTATAAACATGAAATTCAAAGCATGAAGTAGTCAAGATTAAGAAGTTTGATTATCATGGGTTGTGGCATGTATGAAAAGCTGCACACAACCATTATTTAAGACAATAAAGTAAAAATTAGTGGCACTTGGACTTGCACACTTTCATGATATGTTTTTTGTTTGGGGTTCATGTCTTTTCATTTTTTGTATTTTTTGATCTATTCTTATTTTTCTTGTCCTTTGATATTTCTTTTAGGACGTACCCTCTTTAAATTTTTTAATTTTAATATGGAAAACATTTGCAGAAAGCAAAGGTATGTATAATATTACAACAGTCAACCTCAGCCAATTCAAAATTATGAATCCTATCACTATAGGACTCTAACACAAGGAAAATGAAATATCTTCATGCAATAAGATAGAGACACCTAGGAGACTAAAAGGCTAGTTGTCCCTTCGTTTACTGATTTTGTTGTTTGTTGTTTTGATCTTTTGCTGCTTTCTCTCTTTTCTTGTTGCTCTACACTGGCTATCCCTTTACTCTGCCTTTGAATTTTAAGCTGTGTCTTTCATCTGATACTCTTTGACTTAGCTAATCTATTACTCTTTGCTGTTTTACCTTGACTGCTCTTGACTGCTCTATTTTCACTATTTTACCTTTCATTTTCACAGTAAGTCATTCAAATTTTCCCAAGTCTTTGCATATGGTAATTTGATATTTACCATTCTTCTGAAGATTTCATCAGCCTTTGTGTATTTAGAAAATGTAGGTTTGTTGATAAAGATATATTTTACCTCATGCTGGAGGTAAAAGACATTCTCAAAAGTCTGATATAGCACTTTCCCTGTTGGAATCCCTTTCATGGCTGAATTGTTTGCTTGTTCCTTTGCCACTTCTCTGATTTTCTTATCATAGTCTTCATGCTTCATCAATCTGTCATTGATAACCAATGGATTAGGCAGAACTTTTTGCCTCAAAACATCAAATTTCACCATAAATCTAGTTATTGCAAGCTCCATGTTTTGACACTTGTCTTCAAGTTGCATCATCAGATTCCTTTTGGTGATTACTTTCTTTACTTATAGAATTGTTTCAGTCCTATCACTTATGCCAATCTCTTCCAATTCCTGTTTGTTCTTGGAATTAAGAAATTTAATGATTTCATTGGCCTCTTCTGGTTTGCTACCAAGTTCTTCCTTAACCTTTTGAATAGCTTTAGTTGCTTCCTTGATTAAATCCTTCTTCTCAAAGATGACTTGGATGGATGGTGAAATATCATTAACAGAGTTAATGATATTGGCCCATAGATGTTGTTTTGCTTGGGTGAGTGGTTATTTCAATGTCAATTCTTTTTCTGACTTCTGTATCCTCTCAGTCAATCTATTTTACTTCTGTGTTTCATCCTTATGCAAGATTTGGACTAGCTTCTTTTCATCCTCTAGACTTTTTATTTGATCTTTAAGTCTATTTATTTCTTTTGTTTGAATGGAAATATCCTGCATAGATTTGATTAATTTTCCTGCTTCATCACTAGGATGAGCTACTGCTATAGATGTCCTGTAACTGTTGTAGTTGTTGATGTAGTGGGAAGTGTTGTAGCTACTAGAATTGCTGAAGTGGAAGGAACTGCTGTAGTAACTGTAGGAATGGTAGTGATTGACAATGCTTCCATGCTAGCCTTTTTCTCATATACTAAATTATCCATCTCATTTTCCATTTCTTTCAATTGAGCAGTTAATTAAAGAATAGGTTCATCATTTCATCCCTTTGGTTTTGATTCTCTAGAACTTCCTTGGTCTGTGGATGTTCAGTAGGAGGCAATTAAAGCAGTTTCTTTAATTCAGCAATGTCTGCATTCTTTTTCTTAATGAGTTCTTCTGCACCTTTGACATTCTTTGGATCATATCCCATTTCAATAACCAAATGTTCAAGGATTTAATTATGTTATCTTTAGCCCGTGAGGATGCTTTCTTCTAGTTTCAACTGTACTTTTAAATTTTCCAAATAATTGTGAAGCTTTTGGGCACTCATATCTTTGTCAGTCATAGTTGAGTACAAAATTTCTCCTGGTTATCTACTGTGGGCTACAAAGAGGTCATCTACATTTTTCCTATCTTATAATCACATGCAGAAAGTAATCTGTTATGGCCTCCAGGAGTCTGCTTCAAGTACTGTGAATATATTTCAACTTTTATTTCTTCATTTTTGGCCTTAATATCTTTGTATCTTTCTTTGATGTCCATTTCTCTGTCCTTTGGTTCACTTGATGAAGAGACTTCAACACTATGCTGCTACTAGATGATTTGAGCACTAGAAGTTGAAGGCTGATGAGTTTGCTTTAAAACTGAAGGAGGTGCATTTTCTTTAATGAAAATGTCAGTATGAATGATCTCACTTGTATAAATTTCTTCTTCTTGCTCATTTATAGGATTCAACTTTGTTCTTTTTCTGTACATTATTTCAAATTTTTTATCTGTTGTATCTTTGTTTGAGAAAGAACCTTCTTCTCTAGTCCTTTTTACATTTCTATCCTGTAGGGTCGGAGTATGTAGAATGGAACTAGTATCTATCTACTCCTCCATATCCAGTAAGGTGCTTTCCAACCACTCTGACTAGTTAGCATATCTTTCAATCTCTGGCCTGGACTCGTGCATAAAAGGGCTGAATTTAAACTTGAGTCTTAGTTTGTTTATGACACCTAAAGGATCATACTTCCATTTGAAACTATCATTGAACTTCATCTCTTGTCAACATCTTTTTTCTTCCTCTCCAACATCACTATTATTGCAGATAAAAGGACAACACTGGTTCTTGATTTTAAACTGTGTTTTCTTCCTGGGTTATAGAAAATTAACATCATCTAAATTTATGATCTGCCTGATATATTCTAGTGCAAATATCCTCATGGGCAGATATTTGGGTAGCTTATATGGAGTGAGTTGACATCCATTCACCCTAATTTCAGTGTGGTTATGGTATAAATACCAGTCTCATGTTCTGATTTGTTTTGACAAATGTAAAACTTTCTTTATTTCATCACTGACCCTGGGTTGATTTATACTACTTAGCATGTTAACCACTAGGTGAACAAATGAATGAATGAACTCCTTGTAGCTGAAAACAATGGAAAATTTTTGGATTAAGGGTTTCCAAAAGATAATAGATCTAGGATGGCCCTTAGTGTCCAGTTTTTGGATGTTAACTGTAAACCTTTCTCACTGGAAGTATAGAAACATATGGAACAATACTGAAGATTATTTTAATACTCTTTCATCTAGCAATTTGATCAGTTGATCATGGATTATGTCTGCTAAGAATTGGGCAAAATTGAAAACTGTAGTTGGAGGGTTGCCTAGGAAAAAAATAGAAAGGAAACCAAGTATAGGCTCATCTACATGTTCATCAGTGGTACATCCTAGAATATAGGACAACATGGTTACAATTTGTCTTGATTTCTCAGAGAAAATGGTGGCAGAATATGGAGGGTTGTCTACAGGAAATTGGACCTTTTCTAGGAGGAAAGTCTAAAAAATTTGGGATCTCTTGGGAAGGTCCAGCTTTTGGTATAGATCAATTAGGTTTTCAATAGAAAATGGAGATTAATTAGGCTTTGGCTGGATCTGTAACATTTCATTTATTGATCCTGCAGTGATTGTGAAAAACATTTGTTGGCTAGGAGAGACTATGGCTCTTTGAATTGGGATGTAGTAGAGTTGGCATAGGTGGATGATTTCAAGGAACTGGTATACCTGTGGGAACAAGTATTTGGGTAAATTTGACTCCCATAGCTGAATATCATCATTCTGGTTGAGGAATTTATCTTAGCTCCAGCAGTGTCATTTTAACAGATTGTTTGGGGAGGCTGTATCTTTGATCTGGAAATCTCTATCAGCCAATGGGAGGTGGCCAATATCTAGGTGAGGATTTTGCAGGTGTTTTGCATCTAGAATGCTTTGGGAAGCCATAGATTCATTTATTTTATTCAATTTATCACTATCTGGCTTAAGAAGTAGGCTTAGGACCTCTAGGATAGTGTGAAAAGATGAATATAATCTACAAAAAGGGCTTTGGATGCAACAATGGCTTTCTTTAGGTTGGCAAGGCTTTAAATTGGTTCAATTGATTAACCTATTAGAAATTTTGTGCAAATCTTAAGTGCAGGCCTTCGGTACTTCAAGAACACTTGGAAAATGAAGCTTTGGTATGTAGAAGGGTTCTCTAGGGGTAGCAGAGGCTTTCTAAGGCTTCAATGGTCTTTATCCTGCTTGAAATCATAGTCTATGGCGTCTTCTCATCATAAATGGCTTAAAATAGTTCAACATATCTTCTAGGCTTTAGAATAGGTCAACAGAGGTTCTTTCTGGAACTATTAATAGAATAATATTGAAAAGTTTGGAAAGGGTGACTTCTTTGGGTTTTAACCAACAGTGGTTAATATTTGGGTGTGGGGTTAAGCCTAAACAACAGGGCAATTTCATATGATGCAAGGAGGTAGTAATGTGGTTTATCGCACCATTTTTGAGTGGTAGGGTGGTATTTTTTTAGAGGATGTGATATAATGTGGGGCTGCCACGTAGCAAAAAGGCGAGCAGGGAAAACTGCTAATATCATGTGCTTTTGGGATGTTAAAGGTCAGACGTCGGAGTGTGTTGATCTGGACTTAAACATGAATGCAACAAATTATAGAGATAACCATAAACAAAGATATGCAGCGG
This sequence comes from Pinus tabuliformis, assembly GCA_031772625.1. Classification (NCBI taxonomy): domain Eukaryota; kingdom Viridiplantae; phylum Streptophyta; class Pinopsida; order Pinales; family Pinaceae; genus Pinus; species Pinus tabuliformis. Next base: position 1,118,079,218 of record CM062813.1, on the reverse strand, counting down.
AAATAATACTTCATTTCATTAATGTAAAATATTGAAATATGCTTACAAACAGTAATGGAAATAAACTAGATAGGGTGATGGTAGCTTATCTCTAAGAAGAGATGTGGTGGCTACATGCCTCTGAACTATGTTACAATGAGGCTGGAAGGCCTATTTATTGTTGAGAAACAATGGAAAACCCTTAACATTCCAAAACCTAACCCTAGAAGATGAAACACCAAACTGTGGGCCACGTTTAGGTAAATTGGTACACCAATTTCCTGGGGTCGTAACTTTGGCATACAATCTCCATTTGACGCGTACAATAGCTCATTAGAAAGATCTATCCAAGCAATACCACTTTAGGAGGAAACATCGGTCCATGGACCCATGTTGCGCCAGATTTCTCAAAAAACATTGTTTAGGGCCTCAAAACGGCTCCGGAAGTTCAGGACCCGAAAAACTACTAAAAATAGTAAGTTGTGCTACAATTAAGGAAACTGAAAATGCTGAGAGAAACAATGGTGGGGGTCCAGGTGGACTTGGCAGGTGGCCACCAATATCCACCTGGATCATTCCTCCCCCATTAGGAAGCAATGGTCCCCATTGCTTTGAGTTCCTCCATGAGATGAGGAAACTTTTGTTGAACTTGTTCCTTGGTGAGCCACTTGCCCTGGTGAAGGAGTTGGCCTGCTTTGACAACTCGATACAGTTGGATATTCTGTTGGCGAGTGTTCTTGATCTGTGTTTCCATGATCCAATCAGTTGTAGCTTGTTCCATGCAATCTGGATTTAATTTTGTGGGTGTGAGTTGTTCTGCAATGTCAGATGTGTCTAGCAATGGTGGAAAGTATGGCCGAAGGCGGTCCACATTGAACACTAGGTGCAGGCCAAGGAATGGGGGAATGCTGAGCTCAAATGCATTATCTCCCATAGCCTTAGTAATGGTGTAAGGACCATATCGGAGTAGTCTCAGTTTCCAATAGGCTCCAGTAAGGTGTTCCTTTTGCAAATGCAACCAGACTTTGTCGCCCACTTGAAACTTGTGTGGCACCCGATGTTGATCATGTCACTGCTTGTACTTGGCATTTGATTTCTCCAGAATGTCATGGACCTGCTGGCGAATATGTTGGATGCGTTCAATGAAGCTGGTGGCCTTATCTGTTTCGAACTATACATGAGCTGAATTTATGTGAGTAGCTGCAAGTGGCATGGCCACATTAATGGGGCATAGTGGCTGGAATCCCAAATCCACCTGAAAAGGGCTATGGCTAGTGGAGCTGTGAAGAGCTCGGTTGTAGCTATGCTGAACATAGGGGAGGCTCTCGTCCCTTGTGTGTGGATGCTTTGAGTTATACATGCGCAGAATGTGCACAATCATCCTATTGACAACCTCTGTCTGGCCATCAGTTTGAGGATGGAAGGCTGTGGACTTCGTGGGTTTGGTGTCCAGCATTGACCAGAGACTGGACCAAAATGTGCTGAGGAACCGACTGTCCCGATCTGAGATGATAGACTGTGGGATCCCAAAGTGCACCCACACTCGTTCAAAGAAGAGTTTAGCAGTGGCTTCTGCTGTGATATTCTTCTTGTAGGCTGCCATAATGGCCATCTTCGAGAACCTGTCGACAACCACAAAAACACAGTCATTTCCATGCTTAGTGGAAGGAAGGCATGACATGTAATCCATGGAGATGGATTCCCAAGGTTGATTAGGGGTAGGCAATGGGGTATAGAGGCCGTGCTTCTTGATGGCGGTTTGGCAATGGCACAGGCAGTACATGATCTGATGTACTTCCCAACATCCTGTCGAAGCTTCGGCCAATAGAAATAATTTTGCAGTACTTCCACTATTTTCTCGACCTCGAAATGCCTAGCAGCCCGACTATAGTGTGCTTCCCAAATCATCTTGGCACACTCTCTTGAAGGAACACAAAGGTGACCTAGGTGGCATAACAGGGCATCCTGGAGGTGAAAATCTGGAACATGCCGACCCTCCAAGAGTGTCTGGTATGTGTGGCCGAATTCTAGGTCGCTTTTGTAGAGAAGTGGCCAATCAGAAGTCTTGTGCCCACAAGAGTTAAGCATGGTGGTTAACGCCATGATCGGTGGTCGACTGAGGCAATATGCAACATTATTGGTGTTTCCCTTCTTATACTTGATATTCAAGTGGAACTGTTGCAGGTATGTAGACCACTTCTGATGGCGATCATTCTGCAATTTCCCTTTGGTTTGTATGAACTGCAGGGGTCGATGGTCTGTGTGGATGACCGTTTCCTTCCCCAAAATGTAATGCTTCCATTGTTGGTAGGCCTGCACAATGAAATGCATCTCTTTATCATAAGTGGGGTACTTCAGGACTGTGTCTGAAAGTGTTTCACTATGATATGCCACTGGATGTCCATGTGAGTAAGGACTGCCCCAATAGCATAGTCAGAGGCATCTGTCTCGACCTCAAATGGTTGTTGTAAATCTGGTAACGCGAGCACTGGTGCCGTGCAGAGGCGATCCTTCAAATCTATGAATTCCTTCTGTTGAGATTCAGGCCAAAAGAATTTTGCTTTCGCTCCTCCCTTGGTGACTTGACTCAAGGGCCAAGTAATATGAGAAAACCCCAACATGAACCTGCGGTAGAAGTTGGCAAGACCTAGAAAGCTGCGGAGCTCTGTTAGAGTGGTTGGAGATGGCCAATCCCGAATGACTTGGATCTTCACTGGATCCACATGCACCCCCTGTTCATCAATGATGTATCCCAGATACTGAACCTGGGTCATGCCAAAAGTGCATTTCTCCAAATTGGAACATAGCTTGTGTTGCCGCAGTGTTTGGAGAACCTGTCAGATGTGGTGGAGGTGCTCTTCCCAACTCTCGCTGAAGATCAGAATGTCATCCAAGTATACTACTACAAATGGGTTGGTGAATGGCCACAAGATGTCATCCATTAGCCTCATGAAGGTTGCAGGAGCATTCGTCAATCTGAAAGGCATAACCAACCATTCGAAAAGGCCCTCCTTGGATTTCAAGGCAGTCTTCCACACATCAGAGGGTTCGATTGGTACCTAGTGATATCCTGACTTCAGATCGATCTTGCTGAAATATTCCACCCCCTTTAGTTGGTCCAGGAGGTCATCAATTCGTGGGATCGGGTACCTATTACCGACAGTGATCTTGTTCAGCGCCTGATAGTCAATACAGAGTCTCCACGTCCCATCCTTCTTCTGTACCAACACGATCGGGCTCCCACAAGGTGATGAACTCGGATGGATGTGACCTTTCTGCAGGAGCTCTTCAATCTGCCTCTTGATTTCATCGTTCTCCAGAACGGAGCACCGATAAATTGGTCCATTAGGTAGTGGCACACCTGGGGTCAGATCGATGGAGTGCTTGACCTGACAGTGCAGAGGAACCCCTGCGGGGGAGGTGAAGATGTCCTCGTACTCCTCCACGACCTTGTCCATTTGTAGTTGTCATGCGGAGGGGCCCTGTCTGGAGGCCGCGGTCACCGTCTGCTTCTTTCCTTGAGGGCGTATCATCAGGAAAACAAATTTCCCGGTTTTGGAAATGAGCTTACTGCATTGTTTTGCAGTAATCAAAGAGATGGCAGTAGGTGGTGCTACCTCTGGTATCATGTACAACTTATTTCCCAATGTAATAATAACAACATGGGGCCTTGATTCATACATAGCATGTCGCTTCCACAAGTATGGCTGTCCTAATAATACATCACAAACTTCAAGGGGACCAATGTCACACAATACCTCATCTGTGAAGGGCTTGATGTTGTATGGAAGGCAACACTTCTGGCTGACGCGAAGATCTCGCCCTTGGTGAAGCCACCCGATGGTGTACGGTTGTGGATGTGCTGTGGTCATTAAGCCCAACTGCTTCATGACCTCTACCGAAGTGAGGTTCTTTTGGCTCCCGCTATCAACAATGAACTGTATCGGGGAGCCCTTTACCCACATCTGGGAGTGGAAGAGACGCTCCTCCTCCTCTGGATCTTCGGGTTCATTTTTCTAGATCTTGGCGGTAGCAAAAGTGGCATTGGGATCCGCATCAATGATCTGCTTCCCTTTGTCATTCCCCTTGTCGGGTTCTGACTCAGAGTCAGAACATGCATCTGATTCTGAAACCTTTAGCTCAGCCACCAGTGACTGCTTGGCCCGAAACTCACTTGTGTTGTGGGTGGAGCTCTTATGGAACTCACACCATTTTCCCGTGTCCTTTTTCGGCTTCACGGCATTGTTCTTTGCTTGCAGCTTCGACAGTTGTCTTGGGCTGCCCCGCCTTGGCTTTGTCCTTTGTTCTGTGGTTTAGGGGCACCTTTCTCCTGCTTTGGATTCGTAGATCCAAAGTCTCGCTTCTTTTGTTTAAACTTCTGCTCGACCTTGACGGCATATCGGTATGCTGTGCCGAGCGAGGAGATGTTCAGGAATTGTATTTCTTCCTGGATGTACTTGTGCAGGCAGCCACGGTATTTGAGTATCAAATGCTGCTTCGAATCCTTGATACCCAACTTTGTGCGAAGGGTATGGAAAGATTGGTGAACTCTGGCACGTCTTGGTCCCTTCCCTGCCGCAGCGTGGTCCACTTTATGTATTCATCCTCATAGCTTCCGACAGGGTAGTACTGCTCCTTGATGGCATCCCGGAATGAATTCCAGGTGGGTGCGGCTGAAAATAGTGAGCCATTACTTTCATCCTTCTACTCGCAGTAGGTTTCCCACCAGTCCTTGACGTGGGGGGCTGCTTTGAGAAGAGCGAAAACAATCTTTTCCTGACTCAAAAATTCATGAACAGAAAAATAATCCTCTAGCAGATTTAACCATTTATCTACGGCATCTGCATCTATCTGACCCTCAAATATGGGGATTTCAAAATTAACTTGTACCTTAAAGGGCGTGGTGTCTCCAGAGTAGCTACTGGAAGCTGATGCGTCGCTTCTGGGTAGCCGATGAAGGATCTGGGCAAAGCTGTCCATCATCGCGTTTTGTTGTCGCTCGAGGGCTTCTTCGAGCAAGATTTTGATAGGATCTCCTACCCCCTCATCTTTCTTCTCATCCACCATGGGAGGCCGTCGGGATTTGCAAGGTTGATCTTGCAAAGGTTCGACCAGTTCAAGCCCTAACTCCTTATATCCCGACCTTGTTGGGGACATGCAAAGAAAAACAGAGAAAAAGCAGACCGCTCTGATACCACTGATCCATACTTAAACAGGGACGCAACAAATTACAGAGATAACCATAAACACAGATATGCAGTGGAAATAATACTTCATTTCATTAATGTAAAATATTGAAATATGCTTACAAACAGTAATGGAAATAAACTAGCTAGGGTGATGGTAGCTTATCTCTAAGAAGATATGTGGTGGCTACATGCCTCTGAACTGTGTTACAGTGAGACTCAAAGGCCTATTTATTGTTGAGAAACAATGGAAAACCCTTAACATTCCAAAACCTAACCCTAGAAGATGAAACGCCAAACTATGGGCCCCGTTTGGGTAAATTGGTACACCAATTTCCCGGGGTCGTAACTTTGGCATACGATCTCCGTTTGACGCGTACAATAGCTCGTTAGAAAGATTTATCCGAGCACTACCACTTTGGGAGGCAACATTGGTACATGGTCGCATGTTGCCCCAGAGTTCCCAAAAAACATCGTTTAAGGCCTCAAAACGACTCCGGAAGTTCAGGACCTGAAAAAGTACTAAAAATAGTAAGTTGTGCTACAATTAAGGAAACTGAAAATGCTGAGAGAAACAATGGTGGGGGTCCAGGTGGACTTGGTAGGTGGCCACCAATATCCACCTGGATCATGCGTAATATGGGATGTGGGTCACTGTATCTAGAGGTGAGTGATAAGAGGGTTATCGCGTGGTGGAGATGTGAGGTATGAGTCAGGGTGTGGGATCGAGTTATAGATAGGCAGAGGTTTAAATGATAGCAGGAGTTTAAATGAATTGAGACCCAGGGATATTGTATGCGGAGGGGTATAATTCATATTGTGAAGGTTTAATATAGTGGGGGTTAGGATTATATGGCGGGGAATAAAGATATCGAAACTATAGGTTAAAATAATATAAAGGGATTTTGAGGAAATATGAGAGAGAGTGTTAGAAACACATTAGTGATGAGTTAAATAATATCAGGAGGGATTTTTGCATGGGGCCTGATTACCTTAAGGGAAGGGTTTTAATGATGGGAACGGGTTTTTAAGCTAGGGAAAGGGTTAGAATAAGGGGAAAATTAGGAAGGGGAATGTGTTAGAACAAGGGGAAATGAATATGGAAGGGGTTCTCTTACAAGGGAAAATGAGTTTGGAAGGAAGTTAGTAATATAAAATGAGCCAATTGATGCTCTCCATGCCTTGTGAAAATTGGTTCTGCCTACCCATCATTTACCCTAACATTTTTTCTTCATTCATTGGGTGAATTTGAGTTTGCCGACCCTTTATTTCTTTTTCTTTTGTAAGCAAACTATCTAATTCTAACCTTATGACTTTCCAATGGCTCAGATTAAACTGTTGAGCTCATTATTATTCTCTACCTAACTACTAATCTGCCAAGATTAAACAGTTTGGTTAGATATTTATTCTCTATCTATCAGCATGAAATTTAAAGTGTGAATGAATCAAGATTAAACTTTTTGACCATCATAGATTGTGGCATTTTTTACAAGCTGCACACAATCTAATTTTTCAAAACAAAGTAAAAAGTAGTGGCATTTGAATTTGAATCACTTTCAGAATCTATTTTTTATCTCTTTCTGGTGGGATTGATATTTTTTTTTTTTTTTTTATCCTTTTCTTTTATTAGTCCTTTGATTTTTCTTTTAGGACTTCACCCTCTTTACTTTTTTTATTTTTAATATGGGAAAACATTTTGTAGAATGAAAAAGTATTTACAATATTACAAGAATAATCATAGTCAATTCAAAATTATGAATCCTATTATTATAGGACCCTAACAGTGGCTCCACATGGGGATGGCTTTTGCTGGTGAAATGTCAAGAACTTTAAGATGAATAGCCTTTCAAACTTTGACTGTGCTTGCCTTGTAACTATTTTTCTATGATTTGCTTTATTCATATCTATGATGCTACACCTTTCAAAGTTTAAGGCCTTCTCTTCGGGCTTTAACCTCAAAAGGCAATCATCCAATCAAATATAAACTTTGAAATGTTATGTACCATGAGAAAATTAAACAAATGAACTAATGTTAATCTGGGGAAGGGTAATGCTGCAACATTCTACCATTGATTGGTCCACCTGGTAGATCTGTTCCATCTAACTGTTTCAAGAAAAATGCATTGTTAACTCTGTAACCATAAATGTTGTAAGGGCCTTGCCATAGGAAATCAAATTTCCCATGTTTACCTTTTTCTTCTCTTCTGGAATTCCATTTGAGTACTTTGTCACCTATGTAAAAATCATCATCTTTGGTTTTCTTATCAAAAAACTTTTTGATTTTATCTTAGATCACTTGGGATTTGTCATAGAATTCTTCCCTGGTTTGCTGCAAATGTATTGTCTGATTTATCCTCCTTTGGTTATCATTGGATTCTACCTGCAGTTCTTGAATCATCTTCATTACTAGTACTCCTAAAGAGGATGGAAAAACAACATCCATTCCATATACTAGCTGATATGGAGATGTACCACTGGACTTATTTGTAGTTAGTCTATCTGCCCATAAGGCATTAATCAAATTTTTGTTCCAGGTCTTCTTATTCTCTTCTAACAATTTCTTGATGATATTAACCATGATTTTTTTTGGTATTTTGCAAGTCCATTACCTTGAGGGTAATAGACCATGGAATGGCCAAGGGTAATGTGGTATCGGTTACAAAAGTCTACCATTTTCTTGGATTTAAAGGGAGCAGCATTATCAGTGATAAGATTTTGTGGGCATCTAAATCTAGAAAGGATGTTGTTTTCAAGGAATGAAATGATGACAAAATCTATGGCTTGTCTAGAAGGGATGGCTTCTATCCATTTAGTAAAGTAATCAATGGCTGTCAAAATCCATTTATGTTGGGTTGATGAGGATGGATGAATTTCACCAATGAAGTCTAGACCCCATTGCTGAAATGGCATTTCTGCGGAGATGGGTTTGAGGGGTAATGGTAAGAGTTTCTTATTGTCTTCAAATATTTGGCATTTGTGATAGGAGGTCACATATTTTATGACATCTGAAAAAAGGGTGGGCCAATAAAAACCTTCGCTTATAATTTTATCAGCAGTGGTTTTCCAGTATAGGTATCCCCCACAATCCCTTGTATGAAATTCCTACATGACTTTGTCAGCTTCATCTTTTAATAAACAATTTAACAAAATGCCACCATTATATTTCCAAAATAAAACATTGTCTAAGATACAATATTTCATTGCTTTCATCTTTAGGAATCTACTTTTGGTTCTAGATAAACCAGGAGGAGCTTGTAAGTTGAGTAAAACAAAAATAATGTCTGCATACTAGGGTGAATCTATGAAAGCTTCATTGATTTGTGGAGTTGCCATCTCTTCCTGATCATCTATAGCAGCAATGAAATTTATGTCTAAGGCTCAACAATTCGATTTAGCCATGAGTTTGGCTAAACCTTGGCCTTTAATCAACTTTGTAGGCTTGATCTCAATGTCATATTCTAATATGGTGGCAATCCATTTGCCTCTTTTTCCATCAGGCCCATTGTGAGTTAGAATGTCCTTTACAACTAAGTTTGGAACATATGCTATTATGTGAGAGTATAGAACATATACTTTGAAATCCTTTATGGATTTTACTAAAGAAAGAGCTTGTTTTTCCATTATATTATACTTTAGTGTAGCATCTCTCAAAGATTTACTGAAGAAGGCAATGGGTTCATAACCCTCATCATTCTTTTGCAACAAGACTGCTGTAATAGTGTGTTCTAAAGCAAATGTAAAATTATGAAGTCTTTGTTGAAATTAGGACTTACAAGGATAGGTGTTTTAGTAAGGGCTTATTTGATTGCCTCAAAAGGCTACTTAGCCTCTACTATCCATTTAAGCGTTGAATCCTTTTTCAACATGTTATTCAATATCTAATTAGTTCTACTAAGTTAGAAATGAATCTTCTAAGAAAATTTAATTTACTTAAAAATGATTGCAATTCTTTAATGTTCCTAGGATGACTGATGTTTAGGATTGCTTCTATTCTAGCTGGATGATTTCTAATGCCCTCTTTTGAAATTATGTGTCCTAAGATTTACCTTCTTCTAGCCCAAAGAATGTCTTTTTGGGATTCAAAGAAATGCCAAATTTCTACATTTAATAAAAACTCTTCTCATATGATCTAGATGTTCATTATCTGATTTGGAAAACACTGTGATATCATCTTGGTAAACAAATAAAAAGTCATGGATTTCTTTTACAAAATCTATGTCCATTTCTCTTTGGAATGTTTCTCCAGCATTCATCGATCCAAAGGGCATCTTTAAATACACGAAAGTTCCCTAGGGAGTGGTGAATGCAGTCTTTGCTTGATCTTCGGGTTGGACTAGGATTTGATTGTATCCAGAGAATCCATCAAGTAATGAAATTCTAGATGACCCTACTACCCTCTGGAGAATGTGGTCCATTTTAGGGAGGGGATAGTTATCCTTCAATGATACTTTTTCAATTTTATGAAATCAACACAGAGTCTAATTTCTCATGTTTTCTTTCTAGTGGTGACTAAATTAGAGACCCAATCTGAATATCTAATTGGTTCTACGATTTGTGCCTCACACATCCATTTTAATTCTTTTTCTATCAATGGCATAAGAACTGGATTAATCCTACTAAGATTTTTTTTAAAGGGTTTCTGATCTTCTTTGATGGGTAGTTTATGTTGAATAATGTCAGTATCATAAGATTTGAGGTCTTCATAACTCCAGGGAAAGACATCATGAAATTATTTAAACATACTTATGTATTTCAACTTTTTAGCTGGAGGTAATGCTTTGGATAATTTAATAATCTTAGGTTTTTATTCTATTCCTATATTACATTCTTCTATGTCTGATCTTAAAGGATCCATTTTTTATTTTCTAGCTACATCATTTGAATCAAACAAATCTTCTAATGGGGCTAATCCCTTAGGAAAAAAGTTATTTTTAAGGTTTAAAATCTCATAATCATCATTGACTATTTCTTCTATTTCTACTTTTTCTAAGTTATCTATTTCTACTTTAGTGAATTTAGTGGGTTTATTTACATCTACAACATTTATATCTATCTCGCTATTTATGATGTCATCTACTGTACAATCAGTATCTATGTTACAGTTTTGGAACTCTCCCTTAGCATTCATAAAATCACAGATTTGAGAATCTTGTGAAAAAATCTGCAAATATTTCAGATTATTAGGTATAACAGGCGTGTGTCTTACCTTTGCAGTGTACTGGTGAATGGGTTGAAAAGTTAATCTGCAAGTGCTAGCAAAAGTAGCCAAACTATGAGCTTGCATGTTCTGTTTCCTAGGAATAACAGAAAAATCAATTCAAGAAGTTCTCTAATCAGATCTAGAACAGTTTCTGTATTGGATAAGTCTAGGAATATTTATAGAATACCCTCCTTTAATTTTTTTATGATCAATTCTAAGTCTCCCATGATAGAAACTCTCTTGGCTCCAAGGTTTCTTACAATTTCCAATCCTAAGATTAAAGCTTCATACTCTGCAATGTTGTTAGTACATTTGAAGTTTAATATGAAGGCATGACCTTCAAAATGATTATTTTCCATGTTATGAATCCAAACTCCTGCACCTTCTCCTAATCTGTTCACTGAACCATCAAAATCTAGGTGCCACCTAGATTCATGAAATATATTATGACTATCAGGTTCTTAATGTTTTTCTTCTAAAGTTGTGATTTCACCTTTGCCATTTGTTATCACTCAGGTTGTCCTTAAAGATCCTTAAAGGACACAGCCGAAGTAACCACAAACCAATCTTTGGACTGCAGGTCCTAGCCTACCTAAAATCAAAGAGGGCTCTCTCTTTATAATTTAGCTTTGTTTTGGGTTGATTTTAGGCTAGTTATGATTTTCTTGGGTTTTGTTTTGATTTTGGTGGGATGGAGGATTCTTTCAAACGTAGTTGGGATGCATAGTATGAGAAGTTCAAACCATTGGGCATGGAGTCGTGGATTAGGCTTGCTGTTGCATTTTCTTGGTCACAAGAGGAATACAGAGTAGGATAGCTACACATAAAACAATATCTAGCTAGAATAAAGATGGAACGAAGGTCAGTGAATGAAAGGCAACTAAGTGGCTCTCATTATGCTGATAGAGGGAAGGTGAATGAACATTTATATAGGAGCAGTCAAGGATTCCTAAACAACATTCATATATGAAGGAACTGGCGTAAATATGAGCAAATCAGTATTCATATTCAGGAAAAATTCAGAGGAAAACATAGATAAATCACAGAAATTGAGAACAGAGTACAACTAAGTGAGCTCTGAAATATTGTTTCTTTCTTCTATTTAGATAGTGAAACAATGATGGCATAAAACATATAAACTGTAAACAGAGATAAGAAACACTTATTGGGCTATGTAGAAGCGTTAGGATTCCATAGTCACTCTTCAGACATTAAAACACAACAATCAGTTCATCTCCCAAACATTCCAGCGACCTTTGATTATAGAGACTCTCAGAAAATACAATGCAAGTCTAATGGGAGTTATCGACCAACCAACCCTTTACATAAATACAGAGGGTTGTTTAAATAGAAAATATTTACAAACATCCCTTGAACAGGTGTCAAAGGAGAAAATATCTCAAAATATCTATCAAAACAGAGCCAAAAGAGATCTGTGCGATAACTGCTTCTAATGCTAAGTTGTGCTGGAAATAAATGCAATAAAATATCTAAAACAGTTGCACATAAGGGAGCAGCCTCATCAAAATGGCTCTTTAGGGCTACACAGGGTCCTGCAGCTTCAAAAAAGTACTGAAAGAGTGCCTTGAGCCACGCGCTGTCCTCTGTGTGATAACTGCGCAATTAAGGAAGCAGCGTTGCTCCAAAAATATGACTGGGAACAATGTCTCTACAATAACTCTACCTTGAAAGCCTTCATCTATGCCTTTAGGTGGCTTTAAAGCAACAAAAGAAGTGTTGGTGAGCCTTAATGGCTGAATGATGCTTTGTTGACTTTGCTGGTCTTGCTTTGCTTTCATCTAGTTTGAAAAACTAGATTGATACTCTTTGTCGCATCCTGATACATTTTGGCACTGAATCTGGGCCTTTTCTCACCGCTGATACTCTTTAAACTATCCCATCGCCCCCTTCTGCCTTTTAATGCAAAAATAACTGCTGCTAATTTCCTCCGTGGCCTTTGGGTGCAATCAGCGCTTGGCCGATCAAAACTAGCCTTAAACTTTTTGAAAAATGGTGCAAACAGGAGGAAAAAGTGTTTCCAACTGTGCCGAGGCCGAAACTGGCTATCTAAAGCAAAACTGGGCCTTGGAGCGATCTCAGAAAGCTTAGGGATGCATGCATTCCCTTATCGGGAGCCGGGTGCAGGCATATATGTGAAGATATGAACAAATGCCGCCTTTTATTTTACACAGAAAAAGACCAATTTCTATGTAAAATTCGTGAAAAACATAGGCGGGAGCGGCACTGTAGCGGAGATTAAATCCTGGCCGTTGGATCACGCGAAGGCAAATCCAACGGCTGGCGCTAACTCGCATTGGGGCGGACCATTGGTCCCAACACATAAAACCTTCGAATAGCAATGAACCTGGCGGACCCGAAATGCTTATATGCCCTTTAATATTTTTCGGCTCCGGGATATAGGAGCACATAGTGCGGACCCTTTCGGACCCGATATGCCTTTATGCCACGCTTTATTACTTTTCAGCTCCGCTGGTCGGAGCCATATAGGAGTGATGCGATTAAATATGGGCCGTTGATCTCTGGGCCTAAATGGGCGGCTGAGATTAACTCGGCAATTCGCTATCGGCGGGGTCATGGGGTTGCCACATAGAAACGCCGAAACCCATTGGACCCGATAAGTTATACAGGCCCTCTTTATTTTATTTCGGGTCCGACCCATCGGCGGAACCCAAATCGGCGGTTTTAACAGTGGAATGGGTCCGCGGACCCGAAAACCCTTAAACTGTATTTGATAACTCATCGGCTCCGCCAAATCGGAGCAGTATATGGGGCGATGCGAAGTGGGGGGCCGCACGACAAGATCTGGACCGTCAGATCTGGGGCCCGATCCAACGGTCCTGGATCCGTCGGCGAATCGGCAGTCGGAGGGACCGAGGGGCGGGGTCATGGGGTTGCCACATAGAAACGCCGAAATATGGCGGACTCGAAATCCTTTGCAAGCCCTTTATTATTTTTGAAATCGGGTCCGGCCCGGGCTTCGGCAATGCAACATAGAGTTAACACATTATATCACCCGACCTCCGACAACGATATCGTGTCGGAGGGAGGGCACATGTCTTCGGAGGGTTTCCAAATATGCTTTTTATATGCCACTTCCCCCTCCCGATAGCGATATCGCATTGGAGGGGGACCAAATAGATCCTTTTCTCATCGGAGCATGCATTTTATTAAAATGCAAAGGAAAAATGAATTCGGAGGGGTAGCCTTTGGTGTTTCGGATGGATTCTAAGGCATCGGAGGGGGTCCGATGGCCAAAAAGGGAGGATTTTTTCATTTGTAGAAGGTTTTTAATGATTTTTGCATGGTTTTTGGCAATTTTCATGCCTTGGAAGGAGTCCAAAGGCATTTAGGAGGAATGTGATGTGTTTTTGAGAGGGGTTTAGTGACCAAAGAGGGTTTCATGCCTTATAAAGGCAAGCCAAGGCCAAAGAGATGATTTTTATACATATGAAGGGAAACTATGCAAAGGAATGAGTCCTTATGCATTTGGAAGATGGTCAGAGGGGTCAATGAGGGTTCTTGCTGAGTTTCAGATAAACTTAGCAATTCCCGAGGATATATATGGTTATTTTTCAACCAAGGGGAAGGGATAAGTATACAGGGGAGTTATATACATAGTTTTAGTAGGGGAAGGGGAAATAGATAGGGAGTTACATAATAAAGTTAGTATTTAATATGATAGTGATTAGAAAAAGTGCTAAGAATGATGTCTTAGGCTATCAATGGGGGAAAATTACTAATAGAAGAAGTGTGAACATTCCTTGAGTGAAGCAGATCTCCACCAAGGCAAATGATATGGAGAATGATGAATTTAAGAGGTATCAAGGAGATCTTGACCTCTTTTAGGGGAAGTTAATGAGTAATTTGGGGAAAGAGGAAGAAGGGGAAGTTAGACATGCCTTGCTTGAAGTCCTCCAACTGAACAACTGCCTTTAACTTGTGATATGATAGATATAACACTTGACAATATGAAATGGATCACAAGCCATGATTCTGCAACCACAAAGCTACCTACCTGACCTACTCACCTAGCATTTTCTCTTCCTTTTGGTTTGGGTGCACTTGAACTAGCATACCCAGCTTTTCATTCTTTTCTTCTTGCTGTCCTCCTATCTACAACTACACTTATTGCATCCAGGGGCTCAGATTAAGCTGTTGAGCACCCTTGTTTCTCTACCTATTTACAGATCTGCCAAGATTAAACAGTTTGGACAGATGTTTATTCTCTATATTCTACAACAGGAAATTGAAACCTAGGGAGGCCAAGATTAAGCTGTTTGGACCTCCCTATAATTAAAAACTGATCAAAATGGATTACTCATCAAAACTGGAACACAACAGTGGCATTTAGACTAGCACACTGTCATGGATACTTCTCTGGCCATCTGTAGCAAATATGGAGCATTGCAGCAAGCAAAGTATGACATATTTGGCATGTAAAAATGTTGATCATGAAAGATGATTAACCTGCTGCAGCAGGAGGCTAACAGTGGCTCCAGTTGGGGATGGCTTTTCCTTGTGACAAGCCAAGAACAGCAGGTCAGAATGCCTTGATCCTCTGTAGTTGCTGTTATTTGAAAGTTTCTTCTGTGCTAACTGCTGAATGACTAGAACTTTAACTTCTGAATGCAGCACTTCTCCTTATCTGAAACACTATGAAAAATAAAGCATCACCTGCTTTCTTCTGCGTGCTTGATATTGCATACGCTTTTGCTTGAGCACTGCCTTGTGAAATAAACACAAAAAGGGAATAAAACTGGAGCTCTTCTTTTCTTGTCTTTGAAAGGGTGCTGAAGTAAACTGAAAATCCTCCTTTCTTTTTTATACTGTTGACTTGAAGACTACAAGCTGCAAACAACTTCTCTTTAACATAAATCATTGTGATATGATAGCGCTGCTCTTGTTGTTTTTCTGAGATTACTGCAGAGACAGAGATTAAAAATAGAGGACTTACATTGACTGTGTCTTCACAAACTTTGTTGCTGCTCCTCTAACAATCAGACTGTTTATGCAAAATAATAAACAAAAGTGCTGATATATACAAATATCAATGTACAAAGGGATATTTACAAAGCTGTGTTATTTTCAAAACAATGGATCATGATAATGCTTCAGCATACGACCATTTACAGGGCCTTCTTCAGCAGTGCTGCCCTCTACAGATTTGAGGAAATATGTGTTATTTCCCTAAACAACAGAAATAAAAAATGGCCCTCTCCAAAGGAAATCAAATTTTGAATGTTTTCCCTTGTCTTCTCTTCGTGAGTCCCACCTTAGAACTTTGTTTCCAACACAGAAATTCTTAGCTTTAGTCCTCTTATCAAACATCCTTTTGAGCTTCTCTTGCATAATTTGAGCTCTGTCATAGACCTGCTCTCTTGTCTGCTGCAAACGAATTGTTTGGTTTATCCTCCTTTGTATATCATTTGGCTCAGCTTGAATCTCTTGCAGTAGCTTGATAATAGGAATGCCCAGTGATGAAGGAAATCTGGCCTCCATGCCATATACTAGCTCATAAGGGCTCATACCAATTGATTTTTTTGTCGAAATCCTGTCTGCCCAAAGGGCATTGGTGAGCTTTTTATGCCAGTTCTTCTTGTTTTCTTCTAAGATCTTCTTGATAATACTGATGAGGCTCTTGTTAGATGACTCGGCTAAGCCATTACCTTGAGGGTAATAGGCTGTGGAATGGCCTAAAGTGATATGGAATTTATGGCAAAAATTGATCATCTTTTTGGATTTGAAAGCAGCAGCATTGTCAGTGATGATCTTCTCAGGGCAGCCAAATCTAGACAGGATATTGCACTCAAGGAATTGGATAATGGTGGTGTCATTGGCCTGCCTG
Source organism: Pinus tabuliformis (assembly GCA_031772625.1). Lineage (NCBI taxonomy): Eukaryota > Viridiplantae > Streptophyta > Pinopsida > Pinales > Pinaceae > Pinus > Pinus tabuliformis. Next base: position 1,118,062,987 of record CM062813.1, on the reverse strand, counting down.
CATGGAATGGCTTCAATCCACTTGGTGAAATAGTCGGTGGCAGTTAGAATCCACTTATGCTGGCCTCAGGAAGAGGGATGGATTTCTCCAATGAAGTAAAGACCCCATTGTTGAAAAGGCTTTTCGGTTGAGATGGGCTTAAGAGGCAAGGGCAACAACTTTCTATTGCCCTCAAAGATTTGGCATTTGTGACATGAGATAGCAAACTTCTTTACATCTGCAAACAAAGAGGGCCAATAGAAACCAACCCTTAAAATTTTATCAGTAGTGGACTTCCAATATAGATGTCCTCCACAGTCCCCTGCATGGAATTCTTTCATGACATTATTAGTTTCATTCATGGTCAAACAATTAAGCAATATGCCTTCATGATTCTTCCAAAATAAAGCACCATCTAAGACACAAAATTTCAAAGCCTTCATTCTTAAAAATCTCTTCTTGGTCCTGGACAATCCTGGGGGAGAAAACAGGTTTAACAATACAAAGCAAATATCAGCATACCATTGGGATTGCAAAAAGGTGTCACTGATCTGTGGAGTCGCCAGCTCCTGTTCATTGTCCAGTTGGTTGATGTCTAGGGCTTGAAAGTTTGTTTCAGACATCAGTTTAGCTAAACCTTGTCCCTTTATCAGTTTAGCAATCCACTTGCCTCTTTTGCCTTCTAACCCCTCTTGGGTTAATATGTCTTTTACAATAGCGTTTGGCACATAAGAAATTACATGTGAATATAAAATGTAAATTCTGAAGTCTTTGATTGCTTTAACAAGGGCATAGGCCTGCTTCTCCATGATTTGGTACTTTAGGGGTGCATCTCTTAAGGCTCGGCTGAAAAAAGCAATTGGATTTTCATTTCCTTGGTCATCCTTTTGCAATAGGACAACGGCTATGGTATTATTAGATGCAAATGAAAATATGATAAAGTCCCTATCAAATTGAGGACTTGTGAGGACTTGGGCTTGAGTTAGGGAAAATTTGATACTCTCAAATGCTTGCTTGGTTTCAAGAGACCATTTTACCTTGGCATCCTTCTTTAACATGTTGCTAAACAGTCTTACCAGCTCGGCTAGATTTGGATAAATCTCCTTAGGAAATTGATCTTTCCTATGAATGCTTGTAGCTCTTTTATGTTTCTTGGATATGGGATCTGGAGAATGACTTGGATCCTTTCCGGATCAATTCTAATCCCATCTTTTGAAATGATATGTCCAAGTAATTTGCCTTCTTCAAGGCCAAATAAAGACTTCTTGGGGTTCAAGGAAATGCCATATTTCCTACATGTTAGGAACACTTGTCTCAAATGTCTTAGGTGGTCTTGGTCAGATTTGGAGAAAGGGGTAAGATCATCAAGATAGACAACCAAGAAATCATGGATTTCCTTGGCAAATGAAATGTCCATGGCCCTTTGAAAGGTGGCACCTGCGTTCTTTAGGCCGAAAGGCATTTTCACATATTTAAATGTTCCCCAAGGTGTTGTAAAGGTTGTCTTGTCTTGATAATCTGGGTGAACCAGTATTTGATTAAAACCTGAAAAGCCATCTAGCAAAGAGATTCTAGATGACCCCACTACTCTTTGTAGGATGTGGTCCATTTTGGGCAATGGGTAGTGGTCTTTAAGGGAGACTTGGTTTAGGTTTCTCAAATCTACACAAAGCCTAATCTCACCTGTTTTCTTTCTTGTGGGAACTAGATTGGATACCCATTCAGAAAATCTAATGGGTGCTATGATACCTGCTTCAAACATTCTTTTCACTTCTTTCTCAATTAAAAGGAGAAGCACAAGATTGATTCTCCTCAGTTTCTGTTTGAAGGGCTTTTGATTTGGCTTTAAGGGAATGGTATGTTGAATAATTGAGGTGTCATAGGATTTCAAGTCCTCATAACTCCAAGCAAATACATCTTGGAATTCTTTGAACAAATCCACATACTTTGGTTTTAGATCAGGAGGCAAAGATTTAGACAGTTTGATCATTTTGGGCTTCTCTGCTGTTCCAATGTTGTATTCTTCATTGGCAGTGTTTATAGGCTGCATTTTTGGCTTTTTGGGCACATCATTTGCATCAAACATGTCTTCTAGTGGAGTGAGGCCAACCGGGAGAAAATTGTCCTTTAGATCAATGATTTCGGCCTCTGTTTTGGCTATTTCCTCCAAATGCAGGTGTTTCAGCTCTTCTATGTTTTCTTCATCAAAGATGGTTGGCTGTAGAAATTTTCTAGCTGTTTCAGCTGTTACAGTTTGCTGGATTTGGTTTATTGCTTGCAGGGGATCATCCATAGCATCCATATCAATGTTTAGGCCTGAAAACTCATGCTGTAAGGTAAGAAATTTGTTGATTTGAGCATCATCCTCAAACACTTGCCAATCTTTAATGTTATTTGGGACATCAGGCCTATGTTTTATTTCAGCAGTGAAATGGTGATTTGGCTCAAAGGGAAGCTTGCATGTACTAGCGAAAGTGGCTAGGCTGTGAGCATGAATGTTATGATTTCTTGAAATCTTGGCAAGCTTGGATTCAGTGAATGTATCAAGTATTGCAGTGGCAGCAGTCCTATAAGCTCTTAGCCTTCTATCATTGGTAACGAAGTTTCCTTTTATTTGTTGGATTACTAGGTCTGAGTCACCTAGAACGAAAACTTTGGCAGCTCCTAAAGCTTTGAGCAGCTTAAGGCCTAAGAGAAGTGCCTCATACTTAGCCATGTTGTTGGTGCATTTGAAATTCAGTATATAAGCATGACCCTCTGCATGGTTGTTATGTGTATTGTGAATCCATATTCCTGCCCCTGCTCCTAACTTGTTAACAGAGCCATCAAACTCTAAATACCATGTGATTTCTTGCTTGTGGTTATTATTAAGAGTTTCAGTCATTTTAGGATTGGGCAGACCCGAGTCTTGTGTTTCGGGAGGTTTTTCTTGTGTGCTGGTTGCATTGGCTATTGTGACAGTCTCATGGGTATGTGCAACCGATTCTTCATTGATGTGTGCTTGTTGTACTAAAGCCATAGGCTTATCATCCATTGGAGGGCTTGTTTCATTATTAAAAAAAATAAAAGAATCCATATCATAATGGATTGAATAGATAGGGAAATTCTGGGGCTTTTCCTCACTACTTACCACATACTTAATCAATGTTTCTCTATACAGTCTCTTTGGTTGCCCAAGACTGAAATAGTGGCATAGGAGAGGTCTAATTGGAGAGATACTTGGAGTTTTCCCCCCAAGATCTTGACAACAACATGCCATGCTTTGGTGGGATGTCAGCAACCACCACATCCATGAGGATTGTCTTGTTTGGGTATTGGACTAAGGAGACACATAAGTCTTTGATTAAGCCTAAACACCTGACCTGACTTGAGTCAAAGGAGAATAGATCTTTGTATGGTCTTGTTACATCAAGGTTTAGCTTCTCCATTATAGCTTTGGGCATAAGGTTGTGTGAGGCCCTTGAGTCAAACATTGCATTATGTAAAATTTATCATGTATGTGCAGACTGACATAAAAGGGTAGAACAGCTCCATGTGCTGATTTGCCATCAACTTCTAGACCAAAAAGCAACTCAGGTGTATCATCTAAAACATTCACATCATCCCTTTTCTCTGGCATTTGCAGTGATCTTTGGATTTGTTGCCTATCACATCATGCTTTGCAAGTTCAGATAAGGGGATGGAAATCTTAATTTTGCTTATTTCTGATTCTAAGTTGAATGGTTTCTCCAATGGAGTCTTTGTGTTGGCAATAGCAGATTTCCCCTTTTCAAGTGTATTTTCTGCGTTTTCCTCTTGATTATCAGTGTTACGGTGAGTGATACCTTGCGGTATTTCTGTTTTGGGAAGGCTTTTAGGAGTGCTATTTACATTTTCCTTTGAGGACGAAGGTAGCAGAGGCTGATCATTAGAGGGCTGCATGTCTGGTGTGTCTGTTATATCCTCTATTGTGACTTCTTTCGAATCTCGGATTGTTTGTTTGGTCGGTTCTGTGGAAGCAGCTCTGTCCTTAATCTTCTTGGGCTGCTTTGTTTCCTTCTGTTTGGTGGGCTCGGTTACATCAATTATTCTAGTTCTCAGTTTATATTGTTTGTGAACTTCATAAACCACTGAATCATAACCTTGTTTGAAGTCAAAAGACTCACCTGACTAGGTCTGAAATTGATTAAAGTCATGCTCATCTTGGTCTTGTTGAGTTAGGAAAATTTGTTGCTCACCCTTCAAATCCACCAAGTTCATGTTAGTGTCCTCTATGGCATCACTAGATGTGGATGCTTCTGCGTAGTTTTCTTGGAAAGGAGGTCTTATATCATGGTCTGGGCTAGACCTACCAGCATTTGGATTTTGATTTTTCCTGAAATTTGGGTTCCTGACAATGTTAGCTTGCTACTCGTCCCATGATGATTTCCTCTCAACACTCTCTACTCTGTCTCCCAGCCTGTGCATGCCATTGATAATAGCATCTAGCTTTTGATCTAAGGCTGAGGGCTCTTCCTTGAAGGTGGTTCTTCTCTCAGTTCTAGCTCTGTTTCTTTTGGCAATTAAATTTTCCTCCACAGTGACAGCCACATTTTGCATGTCTGCAAGGCTGTTAGGGGCTCTTTCTTTTAATTGGTAGGCCATATCTGGGTCGAATCCATCAGGGAATTTATATAAGGCAAGGTCAGGTGGGGGCCTTAAGTTTTGTGGGATAGCATTATAAACGCTATTGAACCTTGCACAATACTCCAAAACAGTCCCTTGAGGGCCTCTTTTAATTGAATCATATTCTCCTAGTATGTGCAAGGGGTCTTTCTTTTTCTCCCATCTGTTGATAAATGACTGGTATAAGGCTTCTAGGTCTGCTATGGAATTGGCTGGAAGTGCTCTAAACCAATTCCTGACATCACCTGACAAGATTTGGACAAAAATATTCATTCTCACACCATCATTGTCAATCTCATAGCTTTCAAAGTAATCCTGCATTTTCTTTGTATGCTGAAGGGCTGTGCAAGCACTTGTGCCATCAAAATAAGTTATTTTAGTTTGGTAATTGTTATAGACATTTTTGTGCCTTACAGCACAGAGCATGAAATGTCAATAATCTAAGGGATCCAAAGTCCCTAAACATGTTTTTCTTACCCTTAGAGGAACAAGGTCAGCAAACCACAGCACTGCAAATCAGTTCTCCACTGAAAAACACTCAAAAACAGGTCAATTTTGGATCAAAGCAGCTGCTCCACTAAGCATCTGCGCTGAATGTCAAAAGCTCTATGGTGTACCTGCGCTGCATAGCAAGTGCAACAAAGGCTACCTGCGCTGGGCGTACTTTGACATGTGGAGGAATCTTTTCTCAATGTGCCAGTGCCCAGGAAGCTTCCAAAATGACACTTGGATTAGAAGATTCGCCTAATGATGAGTAAAGAGGTTCTAAAACTCCAAGTGGAAGGTAGAAACTCCGAGTGAAGGACTGAAGAACAAATGGGGTTGAAGAGGACAACAAGTCACACATCAAGCTGACTTATCTTCACTCCAGAACTCTATATAAGGATCTCATCCCATGGGATCTAGGAGGGTGGAATTTAATGCAAAGGATTGCTGTTGGTTTACAGTTGTGAGCATTGGGTGATTGCTTGAGGGAGGTGAAGAAGAGATTTCTCTCCGTCGGGAAGGTGATGCTGGATTGGACCTCTCATGGTTGTATCACCGCCTGAACCTTACTTCCATATATTAATAAAGCATTTGAGGTTCTTCTATTCGCATGTGTTTCAATGATGTATTGTCTTACTTGCGTTTTTGATTTATACTAATCCTTGAATCATTTATGAATGCATGCTTCTTGTAGTTTCCTTTCTTTGTCTTGTTTGCAAGATCTCGTGTAGCTGGGCCCGTGAAAAGACTTGGAGTTGGGAGCAAGCGGCAAATAGAGGAGATTGGATCGACCATTTGCGCAAGACATCGGTAAGTGGATCTCTTTCTTTTATCTCTTGCATGTCATAAAGAAGAAACTTTAGATAGCTTTGCTTTCAGCTGTTGCTAAGGAACTGTCACCCTTAGAGTGGGTTAGGGTCATTCCGAGTTGGATACTTTCCCCCACAACAGTAATCTTGAGGCATAGCCCCGGGATTTGCAGGCAGCTGTAACGGTGCATATCTATTCGCCATGTTGGCAGGGATAAGTGGAACAATAGGGATAAACAAAACAACTAGAACAACTGGGATAATAGGAGTAGTAGTGGTAGTATGTGCAGTGAATGGAGGTGTGGAAGGAGTGCTTTGAGAGGTGGATGAAGAACAAGGGGAACTGGGGGTTGAACGAAATAAAACTTTGACAGGGGTTGGGCCACAGCATGGGTGAACTGCTTCAGGACTATTATCAGCAAAATCCTCTCTTCGCTCTAGCTTCCTGAGGTTCCTTGGGATTATATTGGGATTTTCAAAAGCTGCTGGGGGATTTGGGTCTGGATTTGACCTTGTATAACGTGAATTCTTTTTGGGAGCCAACTTCTAGCTTGTTTTTTGGGGATTTTTCTAAGAATATAAGGGTTAGAAAGAAACTTTTGAAGGTCTAGTTCCTTCCCAGTGGAGCTTTCCAACTTGATTTGTGAAATTAACTGAGGATTGTCCCCAGTGGAGTCGCCACTATGTTATCACTCAGGTTGTCCTTAAAGATCCTTAAGGATACGGTCGAGGTAACCACAAACCAATCTTTGGACTGTAGGTCCTAGCCTACCTACAATCAGAGAGGGCTCTCTCTTTATAATTTAGCTTTGTTTTGGGTTGATTTTAGGCTAGTTATGATTTTCTTGGGTTTTGTTTTGATTTTGGTGGGATGGAGGATTCTTTCAAATAGAGTTGGGATGCATAGTATGAGAAGTTCAAACCATTGGGCATGGAGTCGTGGATTAGGCTTGCTGTTGCGTTTTCTTGGTCACAAGAGGAATACAGAGCAGGATAGCTACACATAAAACAATATCTAGCTAGAATAAAGATGGAATGAAGGTCAGTGAATGAAAGGCAACTAAGTGGCTCTCATTATGCTGACAGAGGGAAGGTGAATGAACATTTATATAGGAGCAGTCAAGGATTCCTAAACAACATTCATATATGAAGGAACTGGCGTAAATATGAGCAAATCAATATTCATATTCAGGACTAATTTAGAGGAAAACATAGATAAATCACAGAAATTGAGAACAGAATACAACTAAGTGAGCTCTGAACTATTTTTTCTTTCTACTATTTAGATAGTGAAACAATGATGGCGTAAAACATATAAACTGTAAATAGAGATAAGAAACACTTATTGGGCTATGTAGAAGTGTTAGGATTCCATAGTCACTCTTCAGACATTAAAACACAACAGTCAGTTTATCTCCCAAACATTCCAACGATCTTTGATTATAAAGACTCTCAGAAAATACAATGCAAGTCTAGTGGGAGTTATCGACCAACCAACCCTTTACATAAATATAGAGGGTTGTTTAAATAGAAAATATTTGCAAACATCCCTTGAACAGGTGTCAAAGGAGAAAATATCTCAAAATATCTATCAAAATAGAGTCAAAAGAGATCTGTGCAATAACTGCTTCTAATGGTAAGTTGTGCTGGAAATAAATGCAATAAAATATATAAAACAGCTGCACATAAGGGAGCAGCCTCATCAAAATGGCTCTTTAGGGCTGCACAGGGTCCTGCAGCTTCAAAAAAGGACTGAAAGAGTGCCTTGAGCCACGCACTGTCCTCTGTGTGATAACTGCGCAATTAAGGAATCAGCGCTGCTCCAAAAATATGACTGGGAACAATGTCTCTGCAATAACTCTGCCTTGAAATCCTTCATCTATGCCTTTAGGTGGCTTTAAAGCAACAAAAGAAGTGTTGGTGAGCCTTAATGGTTGAATGATGCTTTGTTGACTTTGCTGGGCTTGCTTTGCTTTCATCTGCTTTGAAAAAATCGACTGATAATCTTTCACGCATCCTGATACATTTTGGCACTGAATCTGGGCCTTTTCTCACCGCTGATACTCTTTAAACTGTCCCATCACCCCCTTCTGCCTTTTAATGCAAAAATAACTGCTGCTAATGTCCTCTGTGGCCTTTGGGTGCAATCGGCGCTTGGCCGATCAAAACTAGCCTTAAACGTTTTGAAAAATGGTGCAAACAGGAGGAAAAAGTGTTTCCAACTGTGCCGAGGCCGAAACTGGCTATCTAAAGCAAAACTAGGCCTTGGAGCGATCTCAGAAAGCTTAGGGATGCATGCATTCATTTATCGGGAGCCAGGCGCGGGCATATATGTGAAAATATGAACAAATGCCGCCTTTTCTTTTACACAGAAAAAGACCAATTTCCATGTAAAATTTGTGAAAAACATAGGCGGGAGCGGCACTGTAGCGGAGATTAAATCCTAGCCGTTGGATCGCGCGAAGGCAGATCCAACGGCTGGCGCTAACTCGCATCGGGGCAGACCATTGGTCCCAACACATAAAACCTCAAAATAGTGATGAACCTGGCGGACCCGAAATGCTTATATGCCCTTTAATACTTTTCGGCTCCGGGATATAGGAGCACACAGTGCGGACCCTTTCGGACCCGATATGCCTTTATGCCACGCTTTATTACTTTTCGGCTCCGCTGGTTGGAGCCATATAGGAGTGATGCGATTAAATATGGGCCGTTGATCTTTGGGCCTGAATGGGCGGCTAAGATTAACTTGGAAATTCGCTATCGGCGGGGTCATGGCGTTGCCACATAGAAACGTCCGAAACCCATCGGACCCGATAAGTTATACAGGCCCTCTTTATTTTATCTCGTGTCCGACCCATCGGCGGAACCCAAATCGGCGGTTTTAACAGTGGAATGGGTCCGCGGACCCGAAAACCCTTAACAATGTATTTGATAACTCATCGGCTCCGCCAAATCGGAGCAGTATATGGGGCGATGCGAAGTGGGGGGCCGCGCGACAAGATCTGGACCGTTAGATCTGGGGCCCGATCCAACGGTCCTGGATCCATTGGCGGATCGGCAGTCGGAGGGACCGGGGGGCGGGGTCATGGGGTTGCCACATAGAAACGCCAAAATATGGTGAACCCGAAATCCTTTGCAAACCGTTTATTATTTTTGAAATCGGGTCCGGCCCGGGCTTTCGGCAATGCAACATAGAGCTAACACATTATATCCCTCGACCTCCGACATCGATATCGCCTCGGAGGGAGGGCACATGTCTTTGGAGGGTTTCCAAATATGCTTGTTATATGCCACTTCCCCCTCCTGATAGCGATATCGCATCGGAGGGGGACCAAATAGATCCTTTTCTCATTGGAGCATGCATTTTATTAAAATGCAAAGGAAAAATGAATTCAGAGGGGTAGCCTTTGGTGTTTCGGATGGATTCTAAGGCATCGGAAGGGGTCCGATGGCCAAAAAGGGAGGATTTTTTCATTTGTAGAAGGTTTTTAATGATTTTTGCATGGTTTTTGGCAATTTTCATGCCTTGGAAGGAGTCCAAAGGCATTTAGGAGGAATGTGATGTGTTTTTGAGAGGGGTTTAGTGACCAAAGAGGGTTTCATGCCTTATAAAGGCAAGCCAAGACCAAAGAGATGATTTTTATACATATGAAGGGAAACTATGCAAAGGAATGAGTCCTTATGCATTTGGAAGATGGTCAGAGGGGTCAATGAGGGTTCTTGCTGAGTTTCAGATAAACTTAGCAATTCCCAAGGATATATATGGTTATTTTTCAACCAAGGGGAAGGGATAAGTATACAGGGGAGTTATATACATAGTTTTAGTAGGGGAAGGGGAAATAGATAGGGAGTTACATAATAAAGTTTAGTAGTTAATCTGATAGTGATGAGAAAAAGCGCTAAGAATGATGTCTTAGGCTATCAATGGCGGAAAATGACTGATAGAAGAAGTGTGAACATTCCTTGAGTGAAGCAGATCTCCACCAAGGCAAATGATATGGAGAATGATGAATTTAAGAGGTATCAAGCAGATCTTGACCTCTTTTAGGGGAAGTTAATGAGTGATTTGGGGAAAGAGGAAGAAGGGGAAGTTAGACATGCCTCGCTTGAAGTCCTCCAACTGAACAACTTCCTTCAACTTGTGATATGATAGATATGACACTTGACAATATGAAATGGATCACAAGCCATGATTCTGCAACCACAAAGCTACCTACCCGACCTACTCACCTAGCATTTTCTCTTCCTTTTGGTTTGGGTGCACTTGAACTAGCATACCCAGCTTTTCATTCTTTTATTCTTGTTGTCCTCCTATCTACAACTACACTTATTGCATCTAGGGGCTCAGATTAAGCTGTTGAGCACCCTTGTTTCTCTACCTATTTACAGATCTGCCAAGATTAAACAGTTTGGACAGATGTTTATTCTCTATATTCTACAATAGGAAATTGAAACCTAGGGAGGCCAAGATTAAGCTGTTTGGACCTCCCTATACTTAAAAACTGATCAAAATGGATTACTCATCAAAACTGGAACACAGGAGTGGCATTTAGACTAGCACACTCTCATGGATACTTCTCTGGCCATCTGTAGCAAATATGGAGCATTGCAGCAAGCAAAGTATGACATATTTGGCATGTAAAAATGTCGATCATGAAAGATGATTAACCTGCTGCAGCAGGAGGTAACAGTGGCTCCACTTGGGGATGGCTTTTCCTTGTGACAAGCCAAGAAGAGCAGGTCAGAATGCCTTGATCCTCTGTAGTTGCTGTTATTTGAAAGTTTCTTCTGTGCTAACTGCTGAATGACTAGAACTTTAACTTCTGAATGCAGCACTTCTCCTTATCTGAAACACTATGAAAAATAAAGCATCGCCTGCTTTCTTCTGCATGCTTGATATTGCATACACTTTTGCTTGAGCACTGCCTTGTGAAATAAACACAAAAAGGGAATAAAACTGGAGCTCTTCTTTTCTTGTCTTTGAAAGGGTGCTGAAGTAAACTGAAAATCCTCCTTTCTTTTTGATACTGTTGACTTGAAGACTACAAGCTGCAAACAGCTTCTCTTTAACATAAATCACTGTGATATGACAGCGCTGCTCTTGCTATTTTGCTGAGATTACTGCAGAGACAGAGATTAAAAATAGAGGACTTGCATTGACTGTGTCTTCACAAACTTTGTTGTTTCTCCTCTAACAATCAGACTGTTTATGCAAAATAATAAACAAAAGTGATGATATATACAAATATCAATGTACAAAGGGATATTTACAAAGCTGTGTTATGTTCAACACAAGGGATCATGATAATGCTTCAGCATACGACCATTTACAGGGCCTTCTTCAGCAGTGCTGCCCTCTACAGATTTGAGGAAATATGTGTTATTTCCCTGAACAACAGAAATAACAAATGGCCCTCTCCAAAGGAAATCAAATTTTGCATGTTTTCCCTTGTCTTCTCTTCATGAGTCCCACCTTAGAACTTTGTTTCCAACACAGAAATTCTCAGCTTTAGTCCTCTTATCAAACATCCTTTTGAGCTTCTCTTGCATAATTTGAGCTCTGTCATAGACCTGCTCTCTTGTCTGCTGCAAATGAATTGTTTGGTTTATCCTCCTTTGTATATCATTTGGCTCAGCTTGAATCTCTTGCAGTAGCTTGATAATAGGAATGCCCAGTGATGAAGGAAATCTGGCCTCCATGCCATATACTAGCTCATAAGGGCTCATCCCAATTGATTTTTTTGTCGAAAACCTGTCTGCCCAAAGGGCATTGGTGAGCTTTTTATGCCAGTTCTTCTTGTTTTCTTCTAAGATCTTCTTGATAATACTGATGAGGCTCTTGTTAGATGACTCGACTAAGCCATTACCTTGAGGGTAATAGGCTGTGGAATGGCCTAAAGTGATATGGAATTTATGGCAAAAATTGATCATCTTTTTGGATTTGAAAGCAGCGACATTGTCAGTGATGATCTTCTCAGGGCAGCCAAATCTAGACAGGATATTGCACTCAAGGAATTGGATAATGGTGGTGTCATTGGCCTGCCTGCATGGAATGGCTTCAATCCACTTGGTGAAATAGTCGGTGGCAGTTAGAATCCACTTATGTTGGCTTGAGGAAGAGGGATGGATTTCTCCAATGAAGTAAAGACCCCATTGTTGAAAAGGCTTTTCGGTTGAGATGGGCTTAAGAGGCAAGGGCAACAGCTTTCTTTTGCCCTCAAAGATTTGGCATTTGTGACATGAGATAGAAAACTTCTTTACATCTGCAAACAAAGAGGGCCAATAGAAACCAGCCCTTAAAATTTTATCAGCAGTGGACTTCCAATATAGATGTCCTCGACAGTCCCCTGCATGGAATTCTTTCATGACATTATTAGTTTCATTCATGGTCAAAGAATTAAGCAATATGCCTTCATGATTCTTCCAAAATAAAGCACCATCTAAGACACAAAATTTCAAAGCCTTCATTCTTAAAAATCTCTTCTTGGTCCTGGACAACCCTGGGGGAGCAAACAGGTTTAACAATACAAAGCAAATATCAGCATACCATCGGGATTGCAAAAAGGTGTCACTGATCTGTGGAGTCTCCAGCTCCTGTTCATTGTCTAGTTGGTTGATGTCTAAGGCTTGAAAGTTTGTTTCAGACATCAGTTTAGCTAAACCTTGTCCCTTTATCAGCTTGGTTGGTTTTATTTCTATGTCATACTCAAGAATGTTAGCAATCCACTTGCCTCTTTTGCCTGCTAACCCCTCTTGGGTTAATATGTCTTTTACAATAGCGTTTGGCACATAAGCAATCACGTGTGAATATAAAATGTAAATTCTGAAGTCTTTGATTGCTTTAACAAGGGCATAGGCCTGCTTCTCCATGATTTGGTACTTCAGGGGTGCATCTCTTAAGGCTCAGCTGAAAAAAGCAATTGGCTTTTCATTTCCTTGGTCATCCTTTTGCAATAGGACAGTGGCTATGGTATTATCAAATGCAAATGAAAATATGATAAAGTCCCTATCAAATTGAGGACTTGTGAGGACTGGGGCTTGAGTTAGGGCAACTTTGATACTCTCAAATGCTTGCTTGGTTTCAAGAGACCATTTTACCTTGGCATCCTTCTTTAACATGTTGCTCAACAGCGTTATCAGCTCGGCTAGATTTGGGATAAATCTCCTTAGGAAATTGATCTTTCCTAGGAAGGCTTGTAGCTCTTTTATGTTTCTTGGATATGGGATCTGGAGAATGGCTTGGATCCTTTCCGTATCAATTCTAATCCCGTCTTTTGAAATGATATGTCCAAGTAATTTGCCTTCTTCAAGGCCAAATAAAGACTTCTTGGGGTTCAAGGAAATGCCATATTTCCTACATGTTAGGAACACTTGTCTCAAATGTCTTAGGTGGTCTTGTCAGATTTGGAGAAAGGGGTAAGATCATCAAGATAGACAACCAAGAAATCATGGATTTCCTTGGAAAATGCAATGTCCATGGCCCTTTGAAAGGTGGCACCTGCGTTCTTTAGGCCGAAAGGCATTTTCACATATTTAAATGTTCCCCAAGGTGTTGTAAAGGTTGTCTTGTCTTGATAATTTGGGTGAACCAGTATTTGATTAAAACCTGAAAAGCCATCTAGCAAAAGAGATTCTAGATGACCCCACTACTATTTGTAGGATGTGGTCCATTTTGGGCAATGGGTAGTGGTCTTTAAGGGAGACTTCGTTTAGGTTTCTCAAATCTACACAAAGCCTAATCTCACATGTTTTCTTTCTTGTGGGAACTAGATTGGATACCCATTCAGAAAATCTAATGGGTGCTATGATACCTGCTTCAAACATTCTTTTCACTTCTTTCTCAATTAAAGGGAGAAGCACAAGATTGATTCTCCTCAGTTTCTGTTTGAAGGGCTTTTGATTTGGCTTTAAGGGAATGGTATGTTGAATAATTGAGGTGTCATAGGATTTCAAGTCCTCATAACTCCAAGCAAATACATCTTGGAATTCTTTGAACAAATCCACATACTTTGGTTTTTGATCAGGAGGCAAAGATTTAGACAGTTTGATCATTTTGGGCTTCTCTGCTGTTCCAATGTTGTATTCTTCTTTGGCAATGTTTATAGGCTGCATTTTTGGCTTTTTGGGCACATCATTTGCATCAAACATGTCTTCTAGTGGAGTGAGGCCAACCGGGAGAAAATTGTCCTTTAGATCAATGATTTCGGCCTCTGTTTTGGCTATTTCCTCCAAATGCAGGTGTTTGAGCTCTTCTATGTTTTCTTCATCAAAGATGGTTGGCTGTAGCAATTTTCTAGCTATTTCAGCTGTTACAGTTTGCTGGATTTGGTTTATTGCTTGCAGGGGTTCATCCATAGCATCCATATCAATGTTTAGGCGTGAAAACTCATGCTGTAAGGTAAGAAAATTATTGATTTGAGCATCATCCTCAAACACTTGCCAATCTTTAATGGTATTTGGGACATGAGGCCTATGTTTTATTTCAGCAGTGAAATGGTGATTTGGCTCAAAGGGAAGCTTGCATGTACTAGCAAAAGTGGCTAGGCTGTGAGCATGAATGTTATGATTTCTTGAAATCTTGGCAAGCTTGGATTCAGTGAATGTATCAAGTATTGCAGTGGCAGCAGTCCTATAAGCTCTTAGCCTTCTATCATTGGTAACGAAGTTGCCTTTTATTTGTTGGATTACTAGGTCTGAGTCACCTAGAACGGAAACTTTGGCAGCTCCTAAAGCTTTGAGCAGCTTAAGGCCTAAGAGGAGTGCCTCATACTCAGCCATGTTGTTGGTGCATTTGAAATTCAGTCTATAAGCATGACCCTCTGCATGGTTGTTATGTGTATTGTGAATCCATATTCTTGCCCCTGCTCCTAACTTGTTAACAGAGCCATCAAACTCTAAATACCATGTGATTTCTTGCTTGTGGTTATTATTAAGAGTTTCAGTCATTTTAGGATTGGGCAGACCCGAGTCTTGTGTTTCGGGAGGTTTTTCTTGTGTGCTGGTTGCATTGGCTGTTGTGATAGTCTCATGGGTATGTGCAACTGATTCTTCATTGATGTGTGCTTGTTGTACTAAAGCCATAGGCTTATAATCCGTTGGAGGGCTTGTTTCATTATTAAACAAAATAAAAGAATCCATATCATAATGGATTGAATAGATAGGGAAATTCTGGGGCTTTTCCTCACTACTTACCACATACTTAATCAGTGTTTCTCTATACAGTCTCTTTGGTTGCCCAAAGACTGAAATAGTGGCATAGGAGAGGTCTAATTGGAGAGATCCTTGGAGTTTTGCCCCCTAAGATCTTGACAACAGCATGCCATGCTTTGGTGGAATGTCAGCAACCACCACATCCATGAGGATTGTCTTGTTTGGGTATTGGACTAAGGAGACACATAAGTCTTTGATTAAGCCTAAACACCTGACCTGACTTGAGTCAAAGGAGAATAGATCTTTGTATGGTCTTGTTACATCAAGGTTTAGCTTCTCCATTACAGCTTTGGGCATAAGGTTGTGTGAGGCACCTGAGTCAAACATTGCATTATGTAAAACTTTATCATGTATGTGCAGACTGACATAAAAGGGTAGAACAACTCCATGTGCTGATTTGCCACCAACTTCTGGACCAAAAAGCAACTCAGTTGTATCATATAAAACATTCACATCATCCCTTTTCTCTGGCATTTGCAGTGATCTTTGGATTTGTTTCCTATACACATCATGCTTTGCAAGTTCAGATAAGGGGATGGAAATCTTAAGTTTGCTTATTTCTGCTTCTAAGTTGAATGGTTTCTCCAATGGAGTCTTTGTGTTGGCAATAGCAGATTTCCCCTTTTCAAGTGTATTTTCTGTGTTTTCCTCTTGATTATCAGTGTTATGGTGAGTGATACCTTGCGGTATTTTTGTTTTGGGAAGGCTTTTAGGAGTGCTATTTACATTTTCCTTTGAGGACGAAGGTAGCAGAGGCTGATCATTAGAGGGCTGCATGTCTGGTGTGTCTGTTATATCCTCTATTGTGACTTCTTTCGAATCTCGGATTGTTTGTTTGGTCGGTTCTGTGGAAGCAGCTCTGTCCTTAATCTTCTTGGGCTGCTTTGTTTCCTTCTGTTTGGTGGGCTCGGTTACATCAATTATTCTAGTTCTCAGTTTATATTGTTTGTGCACTTCATAAACCGCTGAATCATAACCTTGTTTGAAGTCAAAAAACTCACCTGACCTGGTCTGAAATTGATTAAAGTCATGCTCATCTTGGTCTTGTTGAGTTAGGAAAATTTGTTTCTCACCCTTCAAATCCACCAAGTTCATGTTAGTGTCCTCTATGGCATCACTAGATGTGGATGCTTCTGCATAGTTTTCTTGGAAAGGAGGTCTTATATCATGGTCTGGGCTAGACCTACCAGCGTTTGGATTTTGATTTTTCCTGAAATTCGGGTTCCTGACAGTGTTAGCTTGCTGCCCGTCCCATGATGATTTCCTCTCAACACTCTCTACTCTGTCTCCCAGTCTGTGCATGCCATTGATAATAGCATCTAGCTTTTGATCTAAGGCTGAGGGATCTTCCTTGAAAGTGGTTCTTCTCTCAGTTCTAGCTCTGTTTCTTTTGGCAATTAAATTTTCCTCCATAGTGACAGCCACATTTTGCATGTCTGCAAGGTTGTTAGGGGCTCTTTCTTTTAATTGGTAGGCCATATCTGGGTCAAATCCATCAGGGAATTTATATAAGGCAAGGTCAGGTGGGGGCCTTAAGTTTTGTGGGATAGCATTATAAACGCTATTGAACCTTGCATAGTACTCCAAAACAGTCTCTTGAGGGCCTCTTTTAATTAAATCAGATTCTCCTAGTATGTGCAAGGGGTATTTCTTTTTCTCCCATATGTTGATAAATGACTGGTATAAGGCTTCTGGGTCTGCTATGGAATTGGCTGGAAGTGATCTAAACCAAGTCCTGACATCACCTGACAAGATTTGGAAAAAAATATTCATTCTCACACCATCATCGTCAATCTCATAGCTTTCAAAGTAATCCTGCATTTTCTTTGTATGCTGAAGGTCTGTGCAAGCACTTGTGCCATCAAAATAAGTTATTTTAGTTTGGTAATCCTGAGGCATAGCCCCGGGATTTGCAGGCAGCTGTAATGGTGCATATCTATTCGCTATGTTGGCAGGGATAAGTGGAACAACAGGGATAAGTGGAACAACTAGAAAAATTGGGATAATAGGAGTAGTAGTGGTAGTATGTGCAGTGAATGGAGGTGTGGAAGGAGTGCTTTGAGAGGTGGATGAAGAACAAGGGGAACTGGGGGTTGAACGAAATAAAACTTTGACAGGGGTTAGGCCACAGCGTGGGTGAATTGCTTCAGGACTATTATCAGCAAAATCCTCTCTTCGCTCTAGCTTCCTGAGGTTCCTTGGGATTATATTGGGATTTTCAAAAGTTGCTGGGGGATTTGGGTCTGGATTTGACCTTGTATAACGTGAATTCTTTTTGGGAGCCAGCTTCTAGCTTGTTTTTTGGGGATTTTTCTAAGAATATAAGGGTTAGAAAGAAACTTTTGAAGGTCTGGTTCCTTCCCAGTGGAGCTTTCCAACTTGATTTGTGAAATTAACTGAGGATTGTCCCCAGTGGAGTCGCCATTATGTTATCACTCAGGTTGTCCTTAAAGCTCCTTAAAGGATACAGTTGAGGTAACCACAAACCAATCTTTGGATTGCAGGTCCTAGCCTACCTACAATCAGAGAGGGCTCTCTCTTTATAATTTAGCTTTGTTTTGGGTTGATTTTAGGCTAGTTATGATTTTCTTGGGTTTTGTTTTGATTTTGGTGGGATGGAGGATTCTTTCAAACAGAGTTGGGATGAATAGTATGAGAAGTTCAAACCATTGGGCATGGAGTCATGGATTAGGCTTGCTGTTGCGTTTTCTTGGTCACAAGAGGAATACAGAGCAGGATAGCTACACAAAAAACAATATCTAGCTAGAATAAAGATGGAATGAAGGTCAGTGAATGAAAGGCAACTAAGTGGCTCTCATTATGCTGACAGAGGGAAGGTGAATGAACGTTTATATAGGAGCAGTCAAGGATTCCTAAACAACATTCATATATGAAGGAACTAGCGTAAATATGAGCAAATCAGTATTCATATTCAGGACTTATTTATAGGAAAACATAGATAAATCAGAGAAATTGAGAACATAATACAACTAAGGGAGCTCTGAACTATTCTTTCTTTCTGCTATTTAGATAGTGAAGCAATGATGGCATAAAACATATAAACTGTAAATAGAGATAAGAAACACTTATTGGGCTATGTAGAAGCGTTAGGATTCCATAGTCACTCTTCAGACATTAAAACAAAACAGTCAGTTCATCTCCCAAACATTCCAGCGATCTTTGATTATAGAGACTCTCAGAAAATACAATGCAAGTCTAGTGGGAGTTATCGACCAACCAACCCTTTACATAAATATAGAGGGTTGTTTAAATAGAAAATATTTGCAAACATCCCTTGAACAGGTGTCAAAGGAGAAAATATCTCAAAATATCTATCAAAATAGAGCCAAAAGAGATCTGTGTAATAACTGCTTCTAATGCTAAGTTGTGCTGGAAATAAATGCAATGAAATATATAAAACAGCTGCATATAAGGGAGCAGCCTCATCAAAATGGCTCTTTAGGGCTGCACAGGGTCCTGCAGCTTCAAAAAAGGACTGAAAGAGTGCCTTGAGCCACGCACTGTCCTCTGTGTGATAACTACGCAATTAAGGAAGCAGCGCTGCTCCAAAAATATGACTGGGAACAATGTCTCTGCAATAACTCTGCCTTGAAAGCCTTCATCTATGCCTTTAGGTGGCTTTAAAGCAACAAAAGAAGTGTTGGTGAGCCTTAATGGTTGAATGATGCTTTGTTGACTTTGCTGGGCTTACTTTGCTTTCATCTGCTTTGAAAAACTCGACTGATACTCTTTGCCGTATCCTGATACATTTTGGCACTGAATCTAGGCCTTTTCTGACCGCTGATACTCTTTAAACTATCCCATCGCCCCCTTCTAACTTTTAATGAAAAAATAACTACTGCTAATGTCCTCTGTGGCCTGCCCACGGGGGTTTGGATTGACGGTGAATGGGTGCCTTGTTAAGGCACTCCTTGCGATAGGTCACCGGTTCAAATCCCCGTGGGTACTTAGGTTAGTCTAAACTAGAAAAAAATGTCCTCTGTGGCCTTTGGGTGCAATCGGCGCTTGGCTGATCAAAACTAGCCTTAAACTTTTTGAAAAATGGTGCAAACAGGAGGAAAAAGTGTTTCCAACTGTGCTGAGGCCAAAACTAGCTATCTAAAGCAAAACTGGGCCTTGGAGCGATCTCAGAAAGCTTAGGGATGCATGCATTCCCTTATCGGGAGCCAGGCGCGGGCATATATGTGAAAATATGAACAAATGCCGCCTCTTCTTTTACACAGAAAAAAACCAATTTCTATGTAAAATTTGTGAAAAACATAGGCGAGAGTGGCACTATAGCGGAGATTAAATCCTGGCCGTTGGATCGCGCGAAGGCAGATCCAACGGCTGGCGCTAACTCGCATCGGGGCAGACCATTGGTCCCAACACATAAAACCTCAAAATAGCGATGAACCTGGTGGACCCGAAATGCTTATATGCCCTTTAATATTTTTCGGCTCCGGGATATAGGAGCACACAGTGCGGACCCTTTCGGACCCGATATGCCTTTATGCCGTGCTTTATTACTTTTCGGCTCCGATAGTCAGAGCCATATAGGAGTGATGCGATTAAATATGGGTCGTTGATCTCTGGGCCTGAA
Source organism: Pinus tabuliformis (assembly GCA_031772625.1). NCBI lineage: Eukaryota > Viridiplantae > Streptophyta > Pinopsida > Pinales > Pinaceae > Pinus > Pinus tabuliformis. The sequence goes on along the minus strand of CM062813.1, from coordinate 1,118,043,253 downwards.
TGGATGGCTGAGATTAAATTGGCAATTCACTATCGGCGGGGTCATGGGGTTGCCACATAGAAACGCCAAAACCCATCGAACCCAATAAGTTATACAGGCCCTCTTTATTTTATTTCGAGTCCGACCCATCGGCGGAACCCAAATCGGCGGTTTTAACAGTGGAATGGGTCTGCGAACCCGAAAACCCTTAACACTGTATTTGATAACTCATCGGCTCCGCCAAATCGGAGCAGTATATGGGGCGATACGAAGTGGGGGGCCGCGCGACAAGATCTGGATCATCAGATCTGGGGCCCGATCCAACGGTCCTGGATCCATTGGCGGATCGGCAGTCGGAGGGACCGGGGGGCGGGGTCATGGCGTTGCCACATAGAAACGCCGAAATATGGCGGACCCGAAATCCTTTGCAAACTCTTTATTATTTTTGAAATCGGGTCCGGCCCGGGCTTTCGGCAATGCAACATAGAGCTAACACATTATATCACCCGACCTTCGACAGCGATATCGCGTCGGAGGGAGGGCAAATGTCTTCGGAGGGTTTCCAAATATGCTTGTTATATGCCACTTCCCCCTCCCGATAGCGATATCGCATCGGAGGGGGACCAAATAGATCCTTTTCTCATCGAAGCATGCATTTTATTAAAATGAAAAGGAAAAATGAATTCGGAGGGGTAGCCTTTGGTGTTTCGGATGGATTCTAAGGCATCGGAAGGGGTCTGATGGCCAAAAAGGGAGGATTTTTTCATTTGTAGAAGGTTTTTAATGATTTTTGCATGGTTTTTGGCAATTTTCATGCCTTGGAAGGAGTCCAAAGGCATTTAGGAGGAATGTGATGTGTTTTTGAGAGGGGTTTAGTGACCAAAGAGGGTTTCATGCCTTATAAAGGCAAGCCAAGTCCAAAGAGATGATTTTTATACATATGAAGGGAAACTGTGCAAAGGAATGAGTCCTTATGCATTTGGAAGATGGTCAGAGGGGTCAATGAGGGTTCTTGCTGAGTTTCAGATAAACTTAGCAATTCCCGAGGATATATATGATTATTTTTCAACCAAGGGGAAGGGATAAGTATACAGGGGAGTTATATACATAGTTTTACTAGGGGAAGGGGAAATAGATAGGGAGTTACATAATAAAGTTAGTAGTTAATATGATAGTGATGAGAAAAAGTGCTAAGAATGACGTCTTAGGCTATCAATGGGGGAAAATGACTGATAGAAGAAGTGTGAACATTCCTTGAGTGAAGCAGATCTCCACCAAGGCAAATGATATGGAGAATGATGAATTTAAGAGGTATCAAGCAGATCTTGACCTCTTTTAGGGGAAGTTAATGAGTGATTTGGGGAAAGAGGAAGAAGGGGAAGTTAGACATGCCTCGCTTGAAGTCCTCCAACTAAACAACTGCCTTCAACTTGTGATATGATAGATATAACACTTGACGATATGAAATGGATCACAAGCCATGATTCTGCAACCACAAAGCTACCTACCCGACCTACTCACCTAGCATTTTCTCTTCCTTTTGGTTTGGGTGCACTTGAACTAGCATACCCAGCTTTTCATTCTTTTCTTCTTACTGTCCTCCTATCTACAACTACACTTATTGCATCCAGGGGCTCAGATTAAGCTGTTGAGCACCCTTGTTTCTCTACCTATTTACAGATCTGCCAAGATTAAACAGTTTGGACAGATGTTTATTCTCTATATTCTACAACATGAAATTGAAACCTAGGGAGGCGAAGATTAAGCTGTTCGGACCTCCCTATACTTAAAAACTGATCAAAATGGATTACTCATCAAAATGGGAACACAGCAGTGGCATTTAGACTAGCACACTCTCATGGATACTTCTCTGGCCACTTGTAGCAAATATGGAGCATTGCAGCAAGCAAAGTATGACATATTTGGCATGTAAAAATGTCGATCATGAAAGATGATTAACCTGCTGCAGTAGGAGGCTAACACCATTGTTCGAATTATACAAGATAAATGAATCCAAATCAGAATGCATGGAATAAATAGGGTAATTTTGGGGTCTTTCTGAACTACTTACCATGTATTTCATCAAGGTTTCTTTATAAATCTTTCATTGTTGTCCAAATACAGAAATGGTAGCATATGACATGTCTAATTGCAGAGATCCTTGTAATTTTTCTCCCCATGAGTGAGATAACAACATACCATATTTAGGTGGAATATCAAGAACTATTATGTCCATAACAATACTTTTTGATGGACATTGGACTAGAGTTACACACAGATCTTTTATCAAGCCTAGGCATTTGACTTGACTAGAATCAAAGGCAAACATGTCCTTGTAGGGTCTAGTGATGTCTAAGTTAATATTTCCATGATTGCTTTAGGCATAAGGTTATGAGATGCTCCTGAATCTAACATAGCATTATGTAGGAGTTTATCAGAACGTTTAAGCTAATGTAGAATGGAGAAATACCACCTTGTTGATGTTTTCCATTCACTTCTGGACCAAATAATCACTCAGGTTGATCATCATTAAGGTTTACAACATCTTCGCCTTCAGCTATGTCAAGTGTTTCAATAATTTGTGCTTTGTATGATTCATTTTTCACCAGCTCTGTTAGAGGAACTGGTATTTTCAATTTGGCTATCTCAATTTTTATATTGAATGGCATTTGAGTTTTGCCTAGTTGAATGATTTTATTTTTAGCAATTTGGGTTTATGTGTTTTTGTCTTCTTTACCAGCACTTGGTAATTTAATTTTTGTATCAACAATTTTTCTTTCAATTTTCTTGTTTGGAATAGTTTGAGTAGCAGTTGAAGTTTGAGTTTCACCAGAAGTTATGTCTACAATTTTTGGGTTGGAAGCCTCCTGAGTTCCTCTAGGTAGAATTTGTGGAATTTTGGTCACAGGGGCTTCTGCTATTTTCTTAGTTTGGGTTTGGATTGACTTCCTAATAGGAAATTTTGTGTTTTTTTGCTTCTAATGCTATATTATTTGTGAGCTTCATAGATGGTAGATTCATAGCCTTGTTTGTAGTCAAAGGATTCTCCAGATTCTAATTGTAATTGCTATAACATGTACAATTCATGTTCTTCTTGGGTAAGAAAAATGGCATCTTCATTGTTTACTCCCATCAAGTTTATTTGGGTGTCCTGGTCTTCTTCAAGCTGTTGCGAACCTTCAACATAATTTTACTGGAAAGGTGGCCTAATTTGTTGATTGGGTGTACCTTCTTTTGATTTTCTAGTAGTAGGATTTTTCCTGAAGTTAGGGTTTTTTATTTGAGGTCCTTGTTGATTTTCCCACTGGGGTTTTCTTTCCATATTCTCTAAGCTATCCATTGACTTTTCTAAAATTTTAGCCAAAGTATCTATCTTAACATCTGAAGTGGGTGGTTCTTCCTTAATGGTAACTCTCCTCTCGTTCTTCATTCTAGCTCTTTTAGCCATCAAGTTAGCTTCTACACTAACTGCATCACTCTGCATCTATTCTAAAGTTGGAGGGTTTCTTTCTCTTAATTGATAAGACATATCAGTGTCAAAACCATCAAGAAATTTGATTAGTGCTAAGTCTGGTGGAGGTTTGATATTTGCAGGGATTGCATTATAAATATTGTTAAATCTAGTACAATAGTCCTGAACAAATTCATTAGGAGCTCTTCTAATGTTTTCATATTCAGACAATATTTTTAAAGGAATTTTGTTTCTTTCCCATCTATTGATAAATAATCTATGGAAAATAGTTAAATCAGCAATATGACCAACATGTAAATATTTAACCCATTTCTTGACATCTCCTATTAGGGTTTTTGCAAATAATCTCATCTGTACATCTTCTTCATCAATTTCATGTAATTCAAAATAATCATTCATTTTATTTACATGTTGATGTGCAGTATAATGGCCAGTACTATAAAACTAAAAGATTTTACTCTGACAGTCTTGGGGCATGGCATGTACTTGAGCTGGCAAGGTCAAAGGAGCATATCTGGCAGCCATGGCTAAGATTCTAGATAGGCTAGGAGGTAAAGTGGTAGTGCTTGAAGATGAACTTGAAGGGCTTACAGATGATCTTGAAGTGCTAGAAAATGTAGCAGAAGTGCTATAAGATGAACTTGAAGTATTTGGAGATGGAAATAAAACTTTGGGCTGAAGAGGAAGCTCGGGGATGAATGATTCTATGGAATGAAGTGTAGTGGAAATAATAGATGAGGTGGTACTAAATAAATATGAATTTACAGACTCTGAAGGAATGATAGAAGGCTTAGGAGTAGCAGTAATTAGGGCAGCTAATTCAACTGACTGTTGAAAATAGGATTCGTCTACGTGTCTTATCAAATTTGAGGTTAAAGCATCAAGTTTTTCAAAAGTGTCTAGAACATGTTGATCTGAATCAGGATGTATAGTATTCTTCTTTGATTCAATAAATTGAATAAAAGTAGGGTCTATTAAAATATCATGGACTGAAGTTTCATATTTGTTAGGAAACAATGAATGCTCAAATGGTAAATCAAATTGAAGATCCTCTAATTTTGATAACTCTTTAGGAAGTGAATGTTCTTTGATTAGCTGACTAATGATTTCTTGACTTTCTACTTTATTGTTTTTTCTTAAGATTTTTTCTGGATTATCAACAATTATAGCAGGGTTTGGATCTGGATGTGCACTGGTATAGAATGTTCTTTTGGAAACGAAATTTTTTATTTTTTATTTTTTTTTGTTAATGAAACCTTTGACAACCGTAAAATGGCCTTAAGGTGAAAAGATGAGATTTAGGATTTCCTTTAAGGTTTATTAAACTGAGGATTGATTCCCCAGTATGGTAGCCACTATGCTATTACTCTAAAATTTCCCTAGGGTTGTCATGTTGTGTTTAAAGAAATAATAGAGGTAACCACAAACCTATTTTTGAGATCTCAGAGAGGTCTCTTTCTTAATAATTTAACTTTGTTGAATTGATTGATTTTAGGCTAGTTATTTAAGCTTGATTGGGTTTTGATTTGATTTGGTGGTGGAATCACTGATTTCAATGGATAGATAAATGTCTTTTTACCATTGGGCTATGGAGTCAAAATGTTGAGAAAACAGGACCGAATCAAGTTCTAAAGGAAGTGTCCACAGGGCAAGGTAGCTGAGCAAATTCAGATTTTTTTAAGCTGAAGGGTGAAGTGGTTTTCAATTGGGATCAAGGAGCAGTTAAGGATTGCTCAAACTGGATAATGAGGGAAATGAAAGAGGTCAATCGAAACTAGGGAGTAGTGAAGAATTCCCTACTTTAGATATTAGAAGAAAACATCAAAATGAATAACAGTTCAGAACAGAGTGTAATTAAACATATTCTACAATAATATTCCTGTTAGAACATTTAAATTTGGAAAACGTACAAGTTTATGGAATACTTAAGAAAATAACAATTTGAACAATTGAAAGATACTTCACTGAAGTTTCCCAACACTTGAATCCTATAATGCAATGCCTTTATTACTTGTCAAGTCTGATGACTTGAAAATGTTACAATAAACCCTTAGGTTTCAGATCAGTACAACCATAGAAAGGTTCAACAATCCACACTCTATACTTTGAATTGTGAAGTGTTTATACAAAAACTATTACAAAATATCCTAAAATTGATTTAGGAATTATTCAAGGAAAATGAAATATATTCATACAAGAAGATAGAGACACTTAGGAGACTAAAAGGCTAGATATCCCTTATTTTATTGATTTTGTTGTTTGATGTTTTGATCTTTTGTTGTTGCTCTACGTTGGCTGTCCCTTTACTCTGCCTTTGAATTTTAAACTTTGTCTTTCATCTGATACTCTTTGACTTAGCTGATATAGCACTTTCCCTGTTGGAATCCCTTTCATCGTTGAATTGTTTGTTTGTTCCTTTGCCACTTCTCTGATTTTATTATCATAGTCTTCATGCTTCATCAATCTATCATTGATAACCAATGGATTAGGCAAACCTTTTTTCCTCAAAACATCAAATTTCACCATAAATCTGGTTATTCCAAGCTCCATGTTTTGACACTTTTCTTCAAGTTTCATCATCAGATTCCTTTTGGTGATTACCTTCTTTACTTCTAGAATTGTTTCAGTCCTGTCACTTATGTAAATCTCTTCCAATTCCTAATTGTAATTGAAATTAAGAAATTTAATGACTTCATTGGCCTCTTCTAGTTTGCTACCAAGTTCTTCCTTAACCTTTTGAATAGATTCCATTGGTTCATTGATTAAATCCTTATTCTCAAAGATGACTTGGATGGATGGCCAAATATCATTAACAGAGTTAATGATATTGGCCCACAACTGCTACTTTGCTTGGGCGAGTGGTTCTTTTAATGTCAATTATTCTTCTAACTTCTGTATCCTCTTAGTCAATCTGTTTGACTTCTGTGTTTCATCCTTATGCAAGATTTGAACTAGCTTCTTTTCATCCTCTAGACTTTTTATTTGATATTTAAGTCTACTTATTTCATTTGTTTGGATGGACATATCCTGTATAGCTTTGATTAATTTTCATGCTTCATCACTAGGATGAGTTGCTGCTGTAGATGATCCTGTAACTGATGTAGTCGTTGATGTAGTAGGAAGTGTTTTAGTTACTGGAACTGCTGTAGTAACTGAGGAATTATAGTGACAGTAATTGCTTCATGCCGACCTTTTTCTCCTATACTAACTTATCCATCTCATTTTCCATTTCTGTTAATTGAGCAGTTAAGTAAAGAATGAGTTTCATCATTTCATCCTTTTGGTTTTGATTCTCTAGGATTTCCTTGGTCTGTGGATGTTCAGTAGGAGGACATTTAAGTTGTTTCTTCAATGCAACAATGTCTACATTCTTTTTCTTAATGAGTTCTTCTGCACCTTTGACATTATTAATATCATATCCCATTTCAATAAAAAATCTTCAAGGGATTTAATTATGTTATCTCTAGCCTGTGAGGATGCTTTTTGTAGTTTCAACTGTACTTTTACATTTTCCAAAGAATTGTGAAGCTTTTGGGCACTCATATATTTTTCAGTCATAATTGAGTACATCATTTCTCCTACTTGCTTATGAAATTCTATTTGGTCTAGAGGATGAACATCTTTGGCAGAAATCTCATAATCTGTCATTTTGTAATCTGCTGTATTGTGGGCTGCGAAAAGGTCATCTACATTTTCCTTTCTTATAATCACATGCAGAAAGTAATCTGTTATGGCCTCTAGGAGTCTACTTCAAGTACTGTGAATATATTTTAGCTTTTATTTCTTCAATTTTAGCCTTGATATATTTGTATCTTTCTCTGTCCTTCGGTTCACTTGATGAAGAGACTTCAACACTATGTTGCTTCTAGATGATCTAAGCACTAGAAGTTGAAGGCTGATGAGTTTCCTTTGAAATTTAAGGAGGCAAATTTTCTTAATGATAGTGTCAATATCAATGATCTCAATTGTATCAATTTATTCTTCTTGCTCATTACAGGATTTCTTTTTTTGTACATTATTTCAAATTTGTTATCTCTTGTATCTTTGTTTGAGCAAGAACCTTATTCTCTAGTCCTTTTTACATTTTTTCCTGTAGGGATGGAGTATGTAGAATGGAACTAGTATCTATCTGCTCCTCCATATCCAGTAAGCTGTTTTCCAACCACTCTGACTAGTTGGCATATCTTTCAATCTTTCGCTTGCACTCATGCATAAAAGGGCTAAATTTAAACTTGAGGCTTGGTTTGTTTATTACACCTAACATATTTCCATTTGAAACTATCACTGAACTTCATCTCCTATAAACATCTTTCTGCTTCCTCTCCAGCATCCCTATTATTGTAGATAAAAGGACCAATCAGGTTCCTGATTTTAAACTGTGTTTTCTTCCTGGCTAATAGAAAATTAACATCATCTAAATTTATGATCTGCTTGATATATTCTAGTGAAAATATCCTCATGGGTAGATATTTGGGAAGCTTATATGGAGTGAGTTGACATCCATACACCCTAATTTTAGTGTGATTCTGGTATAAATACCAGTCTCCTGTTCTGATTTTTTTTTACAACTGTAAAACTTTCTTTATTTCATCACTGACCCTGGGTTGATTGCTACCGCTTAGCATGTTAATGACTGGGTGAACAAATGAATCAATTTACTCCTTGTAGCTAAAAATAGTGGAATATTCTTAGATTAAGGGTGTCCAAAAGATAACAGATCTAGGATGGCCCTTAGTGTCCAGTTTTTGGATGTTAACTGTAATCTTTTCTGACTAGAAGTATAGAAACATATGGAACAATACTGAAGAGTATTTGAATACTCTTTCTAGTTGGAGGGTTGCCTAGAAAAAAATAGAAAGGAAACCAAGTATAGGCTCATCTACATGTTCATCAGTGGTATATCCTAGAATATAGGACAACATGGTTACAATCTGTCTGGCTTTCTCAGAGAAAATGGTGGCAGAGTATGGAGGGCTATCTATAGGAACTTGGACCTTTTCTAGGAGGAAAGTATGAAAAATTTTGGATCTCTTGGGAAGGTGCAGCTTTAGGTACAGATCAATTAGGTTTTCAATAGAAAATGGGCTTCATTAGAATTTCACTGGATCTGTAACATTTCATTTGTTTATCGTTTAGTGATTGTGAACAAAATTTGTTGGCTAGGAGAGACTATGGATCTTTGACTTGGGATATAATAGAGTTGGCATAGGTGGATGATTTCAGGGAACTGGTGTGCCCGTGGGAACAAATATTTGGGTAAATTTGATTCCCATAGCCGAATATCATCATTCTGGTTGAGGAATTTATCTTTGCTCCAGTAGTGGAGTTCTAACAGATTGCTAGGGGAGGTTGTATCTTTGATATGGGAGGTGGCCAATATCTAGGTGAGGAGTTTGAAGGTGCTTTGCATCCAGAATGCTTTGGGAAGCCATAGATTCGTTTATTTTATTCAATTTATCACTATTTGGCTTAAGAAATAGGCTTAGGACCTTTGGGATAGTGTGAAAATATGAATATAGTCTGCAAAAAGGGTTTTGGATGCAGCAATGGCTTTCTTTAAGTTAGCAAGGCTTTAGATTGGTTCAATTGATTAACCTATTAGAAATGTTGTGCAAAGCTTAAGTACAGGCCTTCGGTACTTTAGGAATACCTGGAAAATGAAGCTTTGGTACGCAGAAGGGTTCTCTAGGGGTAGTGGAGGCTTTCTGAGGCTTCAATGGTATTTATCCTGCTTCAAATCAGAGTCTACGACATCTTCTGGTCGTAAATGGCTTAAAAAAATTCAACATATCTTATGGGATTTAGAATAGGTCAGGAGAGGCTCTTTCTACAACCACTAACAAAATAATAGTGAAAAGTTTGTAAAGGGTGGCTTCTTTGGCTTTTAACCAATAGTGGTTAATCTTTGGGCGTGGGGTTAAGTCTAAATAGCAAGGCGGTTTTGTCTGATGCAAGGAGGCAATAAGGTGGTTTATCGCACTGCTTTTGAGTGGCAGGGTGGTATTTTTTTAGAGGACGTGATATAACATGGAGCTGCCACGTAGCAAAAAGGCGAGTGGGGAAAATCACTAATCTCATGTGCTTTTGGGATGTGAAAGATTAGACGTCGAAGTGCACGATATGGGATGTGGGCCGTTGGATCTGGAGGTTAGTGATTAGAGGGTTATCACATGGTGGAGTTGTGAGGGATGAGTTCGGGTGTGGGGTTAGGTTATAGATAGGCAGAGGTTTACATGATAGTAGGAGTTTAAATGAAGTGGGACCAAGGGATATTGTATGTGGAGGGGTATAATACATATTGTGAGGGTTTAATATAGTGGGGGTTAGGATTATATGGTGAGGAATAAATATATCAAAACTATAGCTTAAAATAATATAAAGGGGTTTTGAGGAAATATGAGAGAAAGTGTTAGAAACACAGTAGGGATGAGTTAAATAATATCGGGTGGGATTTTCACATGGGGCCCGATTACCTTAAGGGAAGGGTTTTAATGATGGGAATGGGTTTTTAAGCTAGGGAAAGGATTTTATGGAAGGGAAAGCATTAGAATAAGGGGAAAATCAGGAAGGGGAATGTGTTAGAATGAGGGAAAATTAATAGGGAAGCAGTTTTATTACAAGGGAAAATGAGTTTGGAAGGAAGTTAGTAATATAAAATGAGCCAATTGATACTCTCCATGCCTTGTGAAAGCTCCTTCTGCCTACCCATCATTTACCCTAACATTTTTTCTTCATTCACTAGGTGCATTTGAGTTTGCTGACCCTTTATTTCTTTTTCTTTTGTAAGAAAACTATCTAATTCTAACCTTATGACTTTGCAGTGGCTCAGATTAAACTGTTGAGCTCATTATTATTCTCTACCTAACTACTTTTTGACCATTTAACAGTTTATCTAGATATTTATTCTCTATCTATTAGCATGAAATTTAAAGCATGAATGAATCAAAATTAAACTTTTTGGCCATCATGGATTGTGGCATTTTTGACAAGCTACACACAATCTTATTTTGTAAAACAAAGTAAAAAGTAGTGGCATTTGAAATTGCATCACTTTCAGAATCTATTTTTTATCTATTTTTGGTGGGGTTCATATTTTTTTTTTTTTTTTTAATCCTTTTCTTTTATTAGTCCTTTGATTTTTCTTTTAGGACTTCACCCTCTTTACATTTTTTATTTTTAATATGGGAAAACATTTTGGAGAAAGAAAAAGTATGTACAATATTACAAGACTAATCATAGTCAATTCAAAATTATGAATCCTATTATTATAGGACCCTAACAGGGGCAAGAAAGTCTACCACGTGCAGCAAGAAGGAGGATTCCAAGCTCAAGATGGAACAACTAGCTGAGAAGAGGAAGAAGGAGGCCACTGACAAGGACCAGGAGTAGTGCAATGCCACCCAGAAGACAAAAAAACAGACAGGTGAAACAGAGTGTGGCTCTGACAAAGGCATGAGGTTGCTTTCGCTCGAGACAGAGGAAGAAACAAACGAGCAAATAGAGTAGCACAGCGCGGACCTGCAGGTGACGTCTGCCCGCATCAAGTGTCCAAGGGAACAAGAGAAAGGAGGGTCAAGGAAGAAATCCAAGGCCACTAAGATGTCGCTAGACCCAATCACTCTCACAAAGGGCAATTTGCATGACATTGGAGACATGGTGTGGGATGTCACTGCAGAGGCACTATAGTAGTTGAAGAAATAGCAGCATCTACTCTTGGGGGCCATCCAGACAGGTCGATAGGAGCTACAGACCCACTCATCCTAGGCTGGTATCGTGTCCACCAACCTTGCTATCGGCACTTCAAAAGCTACCGAGATGTTGTGTGCAAAGGTCTCCAGCACGATAGTGCTGCCAGATGAAGCACTGACCATAGAGAATGACGTTGACAGGCCCACTGTCAGCGCCCTCAAGGGAGTGGGGTTGAACTTAGTAGCGCTCCCTAGTGAGGCACTCCACCTATTGCAGGATGGAGTGATCTCGGAGCTAGTGGCCTGTGAACACTGTGCTTTACAGGTGATCAATGAGCATAAGATTAATAATGAACATATGACCTTACAGTGAGACTCTGCCATCACTGCCATGATCGACCTGTCAAGAGTCATAAAGGGTTGTCTGCCATTATTTTTCAAAGTGTAAAGTCAGCTGTAAAGATCCACCCATGGTACACGCGAACCATGGGATTGTATAAAAAGGAGCTAAGTAAGTAAGCTCTACGTAGTCTTGGAGAAGATAGTGAAGAATGAAATGAAGAGTCTTGGTAGAGAAATCTAAGTGTTTCAGGTCTTAGCATAGGTAGAGGCTCTACAACTAAGTGCACAGAGGCCTAGGGTGGAAGTCCACAGCTGAGTGCATGGACCCTTGCAGCTGTGTGCAGAGGTCAAATAGAGTCTTTATTAAATTGAAGATATCAATAAAGAGAAGTATTCTACAAATTCTATGTATTTATTTCCTATTACTGCATCTGGTTATACTACGTTTTGGGTTTAATTTACAATGTTTATGTGATGCGCGAATATATGTGATTATATTGGTTAATTGAATGCAAGAAAGAATATTAATTTACGTGGTGCTAACTGTGATTGTTTAGTAAGATAAGTAAAACACTTAAGATAACTTGGGAACCTATACAATACATTGTCCTAGCAATGCGAAAGTACCTGGACTGCAGGTTAAGGTTGTGCGAAGGTCAATTGTACACCTTCATGGAGGTACTAAAGGGCAGAATAAAGGGCTAGACTGACAAAGCCCTAAAGCTTAGTAACCTACACGAAAATAGGAAAAGAGGGTACAAACTAACATCATAACCATCTCAGGGTGCAAAAACCTGGTTCTAGCATCCCCCCATATTACTTCGGGTGAGACTTTGGTCTGTGCTCCATGGGCTGATGCCGAAAGGGCCAGTAGTGTAGGGATTTGTTTGGCGAACTAACACTGAACCTCAGTCAGGACCCATACATCCAACATGACGCAACGCCACTCGTAATATTTATGCTGCAAGGGGGGTCCAAGGGGGGCGACGTTGTAATTTCATAGTCAATCTGGGCCATTCATTAGGCGAAGATCTGATGGTAGAAGTTATCTTTAATTTAGGGTTTTTTCCCTAGAAGGCAACCCCTCACGATATATGAGGGAATTGTATTGCGTCTATGTAGATCTATATTCTGAGCGAGGAAGAGAGAGGAGATTGAGAGAAAAGAGGGAATTATAGTGGATCTATTGTAGGTTGTATCTCTTCAGTTTTTTGGATAATATGAAAGGAATGACTGGTTGTTTCTCTGTGGATGCAGCCCAAATTGGGTGAACCACGTATATCTATGTCTCTCTTGTTTTATGTGTTTATATTTCTACAATATATTTTATGTGTTCCATTGCTCTGTAATATATAATTTTCTAATATTTGTAGCAGTAGATGCCGCGGTAGCAGATTGTGCTGTGCTCTTCGACCAATCTATGGAGGTAGTTACAACTATGCAAGAAGATCCTAACATGTAGAGGTTGAACACAGAAGCCCATGAATTACATCATCAGTACAATGAAGCAAGAGTGACGATGCGCACTTTCACTATTTCACAGCAATTGGATAAGCTGCATGATGCAAAACAGTTGCTTGAACAGGTGGAGGTAGTGCAAAGGAAAGAGGTGGTCCTCAAGGCTCAATTGGGGCCTTGGTTGGATGAAGCCTATGTTATCTCCACCACCATTGAGGAGAAATTGGCAATCCTACAGAGAACGCAACAGAAGATCAAGGAAGACAGCATAGGACCAACAACAAAGTAGATCAAATAGACAGCCACGTAGGGAACGGATGAGGTGACAGTGGCACAAGTAGAGCTGGGAGGTGTCCACAGTAAGATGACCATGCCAACAGAGTGACTCAAGGGTGAGTCATGATATTTGTGTTGGGGGCCTGTTGGGACAGGATCCCCCAAGGTCAATTTTGGGGCAAAAGCCCAAGTTTTGGGGCAAAAATCCCAAGTTTTGTTGTAAATAATGTAAAGTCTCCTCAAGTTATGGTCGTGAAGTGCATAGATAGTTAAGTGTCATAAAGGGTTTTACCCTTCTGTTATGTAAGTTGTGTCGGCTCGTATAGATTGTATAAAACAGAGAGTCTTAGAGAGTCTAAGGCATAGATAGAAACGGGGAATGGAGATGTAATGGGTCATTAGTAGTAAGAGAGAAGAAGTCTTAGAGTATAAGAGAGGCTTTTCAGTTGTGTACACAGAGGCCTAGAGTAGAGTTTGCAGCTGAGTCTGTGGACCCCTGCAGCTGAGTGCGTAGGGAAGTCTTGAGTCTATAAGAAGAACAAAATCATTAATAAAGAGATTATTCTAGAAATATTTGTGTTTTGTCTATCTATTCTTGTTACGAATGAATGCGCTCGTATGCTATGATGAATGATGGGTTTATAAATTAATGCTCTACCCATGTGCAATTTTACATGGTTTTCATTGTCATATGAATGCAAGTAATAATAATTTTTTATGCGAAGAATATCTTATTGCATGTTAATATTATCAACACTTAAGCCAACCTGGGAAAATACAGGCTTAAGGGTAGTTAAAGAGGCATGTAGAGGGTTGATTCACTTGTTTAGGGTCCGTGAAAGGCAGTCATAGACCTTCGCGGAGGTATAGAATCTGACTAAGAGAAATTATATCAATAAGCCTGTTATGAAACCAGCTCAAGAAAAGATAGAAAAGATAGATCAACGCCTTAGAATTCAACCTCTTCGAGGGGGCAACCTCCTTTACATTACATAGATGAACAATTCTTGGATGATACAAATGACAAAACCTCCTTTCTATATATAGGAGTCTAAGGAGTCACAATATAATCCAGTCGACCTAACAATAATAATATAAAGCCACAAAAATAACAATAGAGGGATTCTATGGGGCACAGAAATAACAACATGGGGTTAATAGGGGCACAACAATATAAATAAGGGGTAGAACTACAATAGTAATGGGGTAATCACTAGTATTATAGGGACCCAACATGCCCCTCTCCTTCAAAAAAGTGTTGTCCTCAACGCTTGAGTAGTTCTAGATACTTCTGCATAAAATTCTCATCCTCCCATGTGGAATCTTCAGCGGATAAGTTCTTCCACTTGATAAGATACTCTGAAATTGATCGATTTCGTAGCTGTCGAGTTCCTATTTCTGTGACTGATTCCGGTTCCAATATAATTTTTCCTTCCTCATCAAGTTCTGGCAATATTGTTTGAACTGGTAGCTTGTCGCCTATAACCTTCTTTAAACATGAAACATGGAAAACTGGGTGCAATCGAGAAGCTGTAGAAAGCTCCAATTTGTATGCCATAGTACCAATATTTTGCAACACCTTGTATGGACCATAATACTTTGGTGATAATTAATTATCCTTCTTAGCTTGCTTTAGGGACATTTGCTTATATGGTTGTAGCCGTAGGAATACCCAATCACCTACATCAAAACTTCTTTCACTACGATGTTGATATGCCTGTTGTTTCATTCTATTTTGTGCCAACATGAGGTTATCCTTTAAGAGTTGGAGGACTTGTTGTTGATGTTCGATGTGATGTTCCACTGCCTGAACCTTAGAATTTTCTCTTAAATATGATGTGATGGATGGTGGTTGATACCCATAAAGTGCCATAAATGGGGTATTTTTGTTACTGTATGGAAGGAAGTGTTATACCACCATTCAGCTAGAGGCAACCATTTGACCCATTGTGTCTGTTTATCAGAAACAAAGCAACGAAGATATCCTTCCAAACATTTGTTTAGTATCTCAGTTTGCCCATTAGATTGAGGATGATAAGATGAGCTATGAGCTAACTGAGTACCCAGACAAGAAAATAGTTCTGTCCAAAAATTTCCAGTGAAAATGGGATCTCTGTCACTTACAATAATCTTTTGGTTTCCATGTAGCTTTTGAATTGTTTCCATAAATGCAGTAGAAACTGTACTGGCTTTAAATGGATGTGATAATGCACAAAAGTGTGCATACTTGGTAAGTCTGTCAACTACCACCATGATTACACTCTTTCCCTCAGACTTGGGTAAACCTGTGATAAAATCCATTGAAACCTCCTCCCAACGTTGGCTTGGAATGGATAAAGGTTGTAATAGACCCGATGTCTTAATTGTTTCAACTTTATTTTGTTGGCAAACCAAACATTCCGCCACAAACTTTTGAATATCTGATTTAAGGCCATCCCAAAAAAATTCCTTCTTAACCCTATGGTAAGTTTTTAAAAATCCTGAGTGCCCTCCTAAGGGAGAAGTGTGCAATTCCATAAGAATATTTTGTTTTAGCTGGGAATTATTACAGAGGTATAAGCGATCTTTGTACCATAACGAATCATTTTGCTCGCTAAATGTATCAGACATACTGGAATCTTGTTGTAGCTTTCGAATAAGTGCCCACACTTCTTCATCATTCTTCCATTCCTCCCTTGCTTCGTTTATCCAATCTGGTTGGATAATAGAAATGACGCACAACAATACTTCCACATCCTCATCCTTTCTTGAGAGTGCATATGCCACCACATTTTGCTTCCCTTTTTTTTAGATGATTTCAAAGCCATAACCCAACATCTTTGTGACCCACTTTTGTTGCTCTTCAGAGGATAATCTTTGTTCTAAAAAGTATTTAAGGCTATCATGATCTGTTTTTACCTTGAAGTGTCTTCCCATTAGGTAGGGTCGCCATTTCTTAAGTGCATGGAGTATTGCCAACATTTCTTTCTCATAAATAGCTTTGCTTAAAAATTTTCCCTTGATTGGACGACTTTCAAAAGTAATGGGTCTTTCATCTTGCATTAGAACAGCACCAATTCCATTTCCTAAAGCATCACATTCCACAATAAAGGTTTTTGTGAAGTCTGGTGTAGCTAAGACTGGTGCTTGGCACATTGCCTCTTTAAGATGTTCAAAGGCCTTTGTTGCTTCCGGAGTCCATGAAAATGCATCTTTCTTCAATAATGTTGTTAGAGGTGCTGCTATTCTCCCATAATTCTTAACAAATTTGCGATAATACCATATCAACCCAAGAAATCCCCGCAGATGCTTTATGGATGTGGGGATTTTCCATTCCTTAATGGCTTTAATTTTGCTAGGGTCTACATTAACTCCTTCATGAGATACAATATGACCCAAATATTCCACCTCCTGGGCTCCAAAGAAACATTTGGATCTTTTTGCATATAATTGTTTCTCCTCCAATAGTTGTAGCACCTTGTCAACATGTTCAACATGATCCTTCCAAGACTTGTTGTAGATTAGTATATCATCAAAAAATACTAACACAAATTTTCTAAGGAATGGTTTGAAAATTGAATTCATCAAACCTTGAAATGTTGAAGGTGCATTGGTAAGGCCAAAAGGCATGACCAAAAATTCATAATGACCCTCATGAGTTCTAAATGCTGTTTTTGGAATGTCTTCAATCTTCATTCTGATTTGATGATATCCTGAACGAAGATCCAACTTGGTGAAGTAAATTGATCCATGCAATTCATCGAGTAATTCATCAATGACAGGAATGGGGAACTTATCTTTAATAGTGAGCTTGTTGAGCTCCCTATAATCCTGACACATGCACCATGATCCATCCTTCTTGTGCACCAATACTACTGGAGTAGAGAAAGAACTTTGACTTGGTTGAATTATACCAACCTCTAACATTTCTGCAACCATACGTTCAATTTCACTTTTTTGGACATAGGGATATATATACGGCCTGATATTTGGAGGAACACTTCCTGGAATCAGATGAATAGCATGATCATGATCACGCATAGGTGGGAGACCCTTGGGAGTCTCAAATACCTTGGAATGATTGTCCAAGACTTTTTGGAAATCTAGAGAAATAGATGATTCCAATGTGGAAACATCTAGCGAGCATAATTGTGCAATTACACCTCTTTGCTCCTTTTTTAGAAGCTTTGTCATACCATGAGAGCTGATTATCTTTCCTGGTTTCCTTGCAATACCCCTTAATTCAAATTCCTTTCCTTCTGTAGAAAATTTGATGAAAAGTTCTTGAAAATTAAAAGCTATTGTACCCAAGGATTGTAGCCATTGGTCTCCTAGTACAACATCAGCATCTCCCATTGGAATGGAAAGCATTGGGCTAGTCAATACATATACTCACATGGATAGCTTGATATTATGGCACCTTCCAGAGAAATTTATTGTTCCTCCATTTGCAATCATCACTTGACACTCTGGTGCTGGATATAGGAAGAAATTCAATTCTTTTGCTACCCTACAATGAATAAAATTGTGGGTGCTTCCTGAATCAATCAACACTATCACCTTGTTCTTCTTGATTTGTCCTTCCATCTTAATGGTTTGAGGAGTGGTAATTCCCACCAATGCATTACAAGATATGGTCGGATTTATTTGTTCTTCATCTAGGCTTTGTTCCTGGAGTATATCTTCTTCTTTTGACCTTTCTTGCTCCTTTTCTTCTTCCTCTTCATAATATATGTAGAATAATTTCTTCTCAGCCCACTTATGACCTTTAGTGTATTTGCTATCACAACTGTAACAAAGCCCTTTTGATTTTTTTTCTTCCAATTGTTTTGGTGTCAACCTTATATGTTGTGGAAGACTAGGGGCAACAACACTTCTGTCTTTATAGTTGTGAGTGGTATGCTTCCTGGTTGCCATAATTTTGCTTTCCATTTTTCTTGCTAACCTGAATGCCTTCTCTAATGAATCAGGTTCCCAAAGGCGAACATCATGTTGGATATTATCCTTTAAAGACCCTATGAACACATCAATCCTATGCTCCTCTGGAATATCTTTTACCCTTATGTTCAGTTTTTGGAACTCCTCAATGTGCTCCATTACTGAACCCTTTTGTTTGAGACTTATCAATTGGCTAAAAAAAGTGTTGCTTTTTGTATCTTCATAATGTGCTATCAATTCTTCCTTAAAAATTGTGAGAGCAAAGCCATTGATACCATACAAACTGATTTGGTTCCAAATATATAGTTGCCATACATACCTTTTGTGTGTTTTTCACATTATTGAGATCGAAGAACTGCTCCATCTGTAATATCCATGTGGCGGAATCCTTGCCATCAAACTTCCTCATGTCGATTTTTGGAATATGGTGCGTCTTCGATCCAACATTAGAGTCTATGGAATCATGATTAACATTACTTTTGTTCACATCATGATTTTCCTTTACAACCTTTTCACCATTAGTAAGTATTTCTTGTAGAAAATTTGTCAAATCTGTCTTCAAATCTGCCATGTTTGTCTTCAAATATGTCTTCAACTCTGCCATGTCTCTCTTCAAATATGTCTTCGAATCATCCATCTTAGCTTCCATGCCCTTTATCTTAGATTCCACGCCATTTATCTTAGCTTCTGTTAGCTTTTGTGAGCGTGACATTTGTTGCACTTGTCAGGTTCCTTACTAGGTGTTTGCATTTTCTTTCCTCGGGGCATCAGTTACCGATAATAATTCTTTACTATGCCCTTTGAATTCCTTCAAACCCAGCTTACACAAAAATTAAAAAAAAAACTACACACCTTTTTTCACTTTGTAGAAGCCTGATATTAAATCTGATGTATATCTGTAATTACAGATCCTCCAATTCTAAAATTGCGATCTATAGTAGCCTTCTGTGTCTTCTTTCCAATGCCACAAGTATGACCCAATTTGGATTTTCCAAGGAAGAGTTATGCGAAATATCCCACAATGACTTGATTATAGACTAGTTTAGTAGACGAACTTGTACAACGTGCCACGAGTCACTATTTCCACCTATAGATCTGAAAAATGCATACAAGAAACTGCAGTCCATCCTCTTTCTGTACCTTCTGATGAAATTTCAATCCGATCCCCAGATAGAAAGTTATGACGATTTTCCCCAGGTCACCTGTTTTGAATGTAATTCAGGAGTTTGCAAAAAGACCAACTTCCTCAGATCATATCTCCGCAAATATCGTGCAAAAAGCTCTGAAATTTGGAAACAAGGTTCAACACGATTTCTTCTCAAATGGGTTTTTTTTGCGACTTCTGAAACATCACAGAAAGATAGTTATAGTGAAAATGCCACGATGACCTGTTTGGAGCAGCGAAACCCTAGAATCCAAAGCTCTGATACCAAATGTTATGAAACCAGCTCAAGAAAAGATAGAAAAGATAGATCAATGCCTTAGAATTCAGCCTCTTCGAGGGGGCAACCTCCTTTACATTACATAGATGAACAATTCTTGGATGATACAAATGACAAAACCTCCTTTCTATATATAGGAGTCTAAGGAGTCACAATATAATCCAGCCGACCTAACAATAATAATATAAAGCCACAAAAATAACAATAGAGGGATTCTATGGGGCACAAAAATAACAACATGGGGGTAATAGGGGCACAACAATATAAATAAAGGGTATAACTACAATAGTAATGGGGTAATCACTAGTATTATAGGGACCCAAAAAAGCCTTAAACGCTTATCGATATATGTGAAGGCCAGTTTACTATATAAAATGACATCACGCTCATCTTTGGTTGCAGAAACTTGGTTCCAGAATCCCTCCATACTGCTTCAGGTGAGACTTCAGTCCGCGCTCTGCGGATTGATGCCAAAAGGGCCAGTAGCGTAGGGATATGTTTGGAAAACTTCACTCTGAACTTGGGTTAGAACCCACTAAGCCAATAGTAGGTTGTAGTCAATTTTGGGAAAAAGTGGTAGGCTCAGAATTATTAAGGTTGAGCTCTTTGATTATTGTTGGTGATCTTAATTTCACGGTCGGAAATTGATAAATTTGGGGTGCAAATGCAAAGGAAGATTATTTATCTACATTATTTAAGGAAATGATGGAGTAACAAGCCATGGTTGACATATAGATGATACCCATTGGTAATACATGGAGGAATAGGTGCATAGATGCAACAAGGATATCCAAGAAACTTGCCATATTGCTAGTGAGTATGACTATGCACAATCTTTATATAGGATTCAGATAATGCATTATTCCTGCCTTCATTTCAGATCATCTTCCTATCATGCTTACATGGGATGGGGAGATAAGGAGGAGATCTTTCCCATTCAAGTTTCATCCGAAATGGCTACAGTTGGAGGAATTTGGGACTTTGGTACACGAAGTATGGAAATGGTGGAGATTTCACCACAAAAAAACCATATGACATCTATATGCTAGAAAATTAAAACATTGAAAGAGGAAACAAGGCGATGGATAAAGGAAAAGAAGGAGGTTGAGATAAAAGACATCAAAGAGATAGAGGTCATTCTACAATATTACAATGATCCCTCAGATCCCATTTTTTTTTTAGAGGCATATAGATCCCAGGTCATTGAATTGGAAGGTAGGAGAAGTGATATCCTCAGATCACAAGAAGAAAAAATAAGGATGAAAAGCAGGGATATGTGGATTAAAGCTGGAGACAAAAACATGAGATTCTTCCATACGGAATTCAGCAACAAAAATATATATAATTCTATTCTGAAAATTAAGGATGTTTCAGGGAATATATACAAAAACCTAGAGGACATAGAGAAAACGACAGTTACACATTTTAAAGGGAAATTTATAGAACAATTACCTTCATTTATGTCTCAAATGGAATATATCACATCACTGCCCATAATGTTTTCTGAGGAGGATAATGCAAAAATGGGGCTTCCAATTTTGCACATAGAGTTGACTAAGGTATTGAAGGTATGCGCCAAAGAGAAGAGTCTGGGGCTGGACGAGTGGGGGGTAGAATTATTTCTACATTTCAAAGAGCTGATGATTCCAGATTTATTAACGATTGTGGAAGAATATAGGACACAAAGGTATATTTCAGGTGCCATTAATGCGACTTTCATTGCGTTGATCCCCAAGAAGGAGAGGCCTGAGTTGTTTGCATATTATAGGTTGATTTTCCTTTGCAATTTAGTCTATAAGATGATATCAAATTTGATTTCGTACAAGATAAAACTGGTATTGTCTAAGAACATTGTTACACAACAATTTGTCACTGTCTCCCTGTCAGTTACCCTGCTGTGCCAAGAATTCACACCTAATCAAGTTCATGCCTTCTGAACTGGCCCAAAACCCATTTTTCCAAAGTTTTCCTCATCAGCGCGTCTATCTCTAAAATATCCGCGCTGACCGGTGGTTCTTAGTGTTTTCAGTGCGCTGCCAGTGCGGAAGCACACGACTTTTCCGCGCTGGTCGCCATCGCACCTCTGCTTGTATTAAGTCGCGCTGACATGACTTTCCCAGTTATTGAGGCGCGACGTCAGCGCGTCAGTTGCCTTATAACCCGCGCTGATCCTGTTTGGGCGAATTTGTTCCAACAGTCAGCCTTCCAGATTATTCCAGGCCTGGTTGTTGGCTTTGTGAGTATCGACTCCCTTCTATGGCATGTTTGTTCGACCCTTTGCAACCACTTCCCTCAAGGATAAGCTTGCCCTTCCACCCTTTTAGGAGGCTCCTTCTCCTATATAAACTGCCACCATTACCATGAGCAGCTAGTTTTTGAATAGCTTGGATTGTGTAAAGCTTATAGTGCTCAGATTGCTGCTACTATAGGTATTTGGTGTGCTAAGTGTGGAAGTGATTGATAGCTTAGGGAAGGTTGTTTTGTGTTGCTAGTGTGAGAGAGAGTTTCTTGTCTTGGGAGAATCATTTCCAAAGGTGAATGCTTGAGACGCTTGCTGACTGGCCCCTCCTGAGAAGGATACCGACGTCAGAACATTTGGTTGTACTCTTCTCTACTTTAATTAATAACAGATGACTGCTACTATTGTTCCAAAAAAAAAAAAAAAAAAAAAAAAATTGAAAAGGAAAAGAACATTTCGTGGATTTTCATTTTCAAAATAAAAAGTTTCCTTTCCTCGCTTTAGCTGCATTAAGTTGCTTGTTTGCTTGTATTTGTTTTGTTTGATCAAAATTCTTTGCCCTCTCATAGCTAGAATTCATCGAACAAAATGAAATTCTTTGGCATGTAGTTTGCATCTAGGTAATTGTGAGAGAACATACAATAGAGCTTGAAATCGAAACTTAATCTCAAGATCAATTGTAAAATGAACCAAATGAATCTAAAAACGCATTGGAACTAAACGCAAATATCTAGAGGTCTAGGTTAGAGACGTGTTCTGGCGTCTTTAAACATAGTCACTGTGGTTTCACATTAGGTTGGGTGATTCCTCCTTCTGTGACTCGATAGTGGTCTAACACGGACTGTGCTCCCACGTACCGTCGTGTATATAGGGAGACCCCACTAGGCTTTTATCCTTTATCCATAGGAAGCCGAGTCTGTCGCCTTGTGAACCGTAATGCACCGAACACAGCATTCGGGAAGATTGACTGCAGTACGGAAAGTCCTTGGCTCTCATACGATTGCTGAGGTGTATAAGCAGTTTTACGGGTTGCTTGGTAAACCTTATACCTAGAGTCTCCAGAGCAGTCACTTTTGATCCTTTTCGGACTCCCTAAATGAAAAGGTGCCTGTGAGCGTCTTGTCACTTCGTGCTCATTAAACATTCGAAGGAGACTGGAGTCATCTTTTCGTCCTTTTCTCGACTCCTGAAACATGAAAAGGTCAAGTTTGGTTCTTGTGTCTTAAAATTAATTTGGCCACGATAACATCACCTGTTTTAGATCTTGTGTGCGATAGTTTTGAGTAGGGTTTTATCGTTAGTTTCCTTTAGGTTTTCTAAGGGGTCTGGTCATCCTGGCTGACCCATCAACTCCCGGTCCAAGTGATCAAGGTTCTCCATCTTCTGTTGCTCCAGAGGTACCAGTTGTAAGCGGTACTCTTCCTATTGTTCCGAGTATCCAGCCTATCAACGTACGTGCCCCAGGCGACGAAGATTACATAGAAGATTGGAATCCTATCTGGGAGCCCGATTATACCCCTCGTACCCCTCGTACCCCTCTCGGTATGTCGTCTCCAATGTCTACTTCCCCCATGGATGAGACAGCTTCCAGCACCGGTGAGACGCCCGTGGTGACAGACATCGAGACCCCGATCCCGGCTTCCTCTCCCCTCCCTCCACGATATCAATCAGTGAGGGATAGGATAGCCACTAGAACGACTTCTATGACTATATGGGATCCTAGTCTTATTGCCTCCACCGGGCCCTTTGTTTCGCAGCCCCTTAGTACACCCCTTACGATAGGGCTTAACACACCCGTTACCTCAGTTCCCACTAAACCTACTGTTTGTGTAGCACGTCCGACTCCGGTTGTCAGTGCTGAACCGGCATCCTCGTCTGCAAACCCTCAAGCTGGTCCCTTTTCTGGTGGCATTCCAGGAGCGAGGCCGTATGATGCTTTTGGGCAACCCATAACGGACCCAGATTACGAAGGTCCCCTCTTTTACTATGATGAAAACGGTGAGTACCTTGAGACCATTTCGGTCCTTCCTCATCGTCCTTTCGAAGAAAACGAGGAACCGTTGAACGTTACGTATGATCCCGCTACTCACATTCTCCATGGGAACCGGGATCCTCCCAGACAGCCCATAGGACCGCCCAATCAAGGCCAGCCACTCTATGTGCAAACCCCTCAGGGGCAACCACTTCATGGCCCGCCTTACCCAGGACAATCTGGGGGCCCACAGGGTCAACCTTACCAGGGACAACCCAAAGGCATTGGAGGTTCGTCATATTCGCATCAGAGTCAACCTACTGGACAACCAGGGCAGCCTTCCATTCAGCAAGGCCAACTCGGTTTCCAGCAAGGGTACCCATCTGGACAAACTGGGTCAGTTTATAATCCTCAAAATCAACCAGTAGTCCAGCAGGGGTATCCTCTTGGGCAGGGTGGACAACCCTATGTACAACAGGGCCAACCTACCGCCCAGTCTGGTCATCTCCCTGGGCAGGGTGGACAACCCTATGTTCAACAGGGCCAACCCACCGCTCAATTCACGAATCCTTCTGGGCAAGGGGGGCAACCTACTATACAGCAAGGCCAACCCTCTGCTCAGCCCATGCACCAAGGAGGGCAGCCTGCCATGCAGCAAGCCTAGCCCTCTTCTCAATCTGTTCACACTAGGGGGCAAACGGGCCAACCGTCTATACAGCAAGGTCAACCCGCCTTCTGCCCTAATCATCAACCTGGACAAGCTGGCCAACCTCGGCGTCAACCAAATATCCAGCCAGTTCAGTCATCCGTTCCGCAAGGACAACCCTTGGTGGCGCATGGACAACCTGGTGCCCAGCAAGTCTATCCCGCTGGCCAACTAGGTCCATCTCAAATCCAACCAGGTCAACCTTTGGGACATATGGTTCAACCCCAGCCGGTTCAAGGACATTACCCTGGGCCTCAAACTCAAACAGGTTATCAACCTTCTTACCAAACGCAGCCTACCTATCAGGCTCCGTATGGGGCCCAACAGTCATATGGCTACCAGCAACCCCAGGGGCAAAATCAGTTTGCTCCTTATCAAAATTATCAGCAACCACAAGTCACCCCTTATCAAAATTACCAATATGGTGCACCTGCCGGGCAAGCTGCTGGTACATGGGGAGCTGGGGGGCAGACACAGGGATAGCCGTCCGCATATGGCCAGAATCCATACGGACAGAACCCCTACGGACAAACTCCCTATGCGCCAGGCCCTTTTGGACCGGGTCCATCGGGACAAAATTCTTACGCGCCAGGCCCTTTTGGGCCGGGCCCGTCCGGATAGAGTTCGTGGGGGCAACCACAATCTGGGTGGAACCCTAATGTCGCCTCGAATCCGCAGCCACAGATGTCCTTTAACCCGCAGCTACCATTTTTAGCAACGTTGGAACTACCTGATGTGTCCAAGTTAACAAATGACCCTATTTTGCATAATCCGTATTGGCCACCGGTTCCAACCATAATACCAGGTGACTGTCCAAAGTTTGACGGCAAAGCCGGTGAGGACCCTCAGGCCCATGTAATGACTTATCACCTTTGGTGCTCATCTAACTCATGGCTTGATGATTCTATCCGGCTTCGCCTCTTCCAGAGGACTCTCACTGGTTCAGCTGCTAAATGGTACATTGAACTCAATCGCGACATGTTTTCGGATTTCAACTCGTTGGCTATGGCCTTTTTAACTCATTTTCAGTTACCCATTCGGTACGAGACTGGGACCCATCTTCTCACGTCTCTCAAACAGGATACGGCTACGCACATCTCTGATCATATACATGAATGGAGAAGGCGTCGTCGTTTGATTAAATTTTGGATTCCTGATCAACTCCTGACCGACTGGTTCACGACTTCCTTTGTCCCTAAAATTGCAAAAGATATCGCAATGGGAGCGTGTGTAACTGAGGAGCAAGCGATCGCGCGAGCTCAGTACCTTGACTTAGTGTATTCTCAGTCAGGTACTTTGTATGAGTATTTTCCATATGCCCCGAGGCCCGGACAACCCAAAGCTCCACCAAAGCCTTCTGTTGATGGATTCATTGGTTCTGTAAATTCATAATCTAAGAAATCGGCCGCGAACCCTAGGAAGCAGAAACAGAACGCCTCTAATGAGAATGCTCCTCAGTGCCAATCTATTTCTGAGAATACCTCCGAGGTAAACACCGTTCAGTCCACCGCGGCAGACAAATCCTCGAAAGGCAAAAAGAAAGGGAAGGCCAAAGATAAATCTGGACAGCCCAAGTAGAACCCTCCTAAACCTCCCTCTGAGGAAGGAGCCAAATGGAAGCCTAAGTATCCTTGTCTCATCTGCGAGGAGGATCACTACACCAAGGATTGCCCTAGGCGGTCCGAGGTTAGTTGGCTTTTGAAAGGTGCTCCAGGGCCTCCTGCTGTGCTTAAAGAGCCTTTCCCGTCCCAGCAGATGCATCAGGTGGCAGATCCTTCTCAATCCTCTTCCTCGTTCGGTTCTCAAGTGTTCATGGCTGGAACCATCCCCATCCATGTTTCAACTTGAGCGAAAGATTATCCATCTCCAGCCGAGAAAGAGCTGGAGGTTCCCTCCAACGCTCCTCCGTCCAGTTCTGGTCCCCTTCACATCGAATGGCCCAACACCGAGACGATCCCCCGACCCCCTCCCAAAGGTGTACTCAGGAAGTCATCTTATAACCCCAATGCTCGTGCTGCCCAGCATTATAGCATTGTTGAGGACTTAGCTCAGGCTCCGTCTACTATGTCTGCATTAGAAGTCCTCCAGAGCTGCCCCTCCCAGAGGAAGTCCTTACTGTTAGCGATTGGTGGCATAGACTCGGCAGATTCGGATTTAATTTCTTTTGATCTCGAGGGTTTCACACAGAGACTGCCTCATCAGGTGACCTTCCTTATACAAGTTCTCATCAACGGCAAAACGATCCATCATACAGTCATTGATGAAGGTGCCTCAACCTGCATCATGTCGGTTGCTTGCTGGAAGGCTATTGGTTCTCCTGCTCTGAGCCAGTCTCCTACGACCCTGGAGGCTTTCGATGGAAGAGAATCTCGTCCATATGGTATTCTCCCGCGACTGCCTATCTCTTTAGAAGGGAAAACGATAGAAGTAGAGGTTGAAGTCGTTGACGCTAATCTCACTTACAACCTCCTCCTTGGACGAAGCTAAACATATGCCATGCAAGCCGTGGCTTCCTCCTTGTTCCGTGTCGTTCACTTCCCCCATCAAGGGAAAATCGTCACGGTGGACCAGCTGTCTTTTTTTGCTTCCTCTTCGGAAGGGAATGTGCCATTCGTAGAGCATACCTCCAAGTCGCTAGTGAGTGTGGGTGCTGGATTATTCAAAGATCCCTCCTTGATGGGAGTCTTTCCCCTCCCACCTCCGAATCTCGCCTCCGTTAACATGATTACAGTGCGTTCTGATCCATGGGTTCTCCCTCCCTTGAATCAGGAAGACTCTTGGGGCGAGATGATGCCGTTGAGTCCTGCCGAGCTCAACTACATCGAGATTGTCGCTGCATCGGCTCCACCTCCTGAACCTGCTTTTCCGAGCAGTGTTCCTGATTCATATGACCACTTCCCTTGGTCGGGAGAGGAGGCCACTTCGGATCCCCTGAAGGAATCATTTCCCTCCGACGAGGCTATCATTGAGACTATGTCTCTTGAGGAGCTCCCTTGGTTAGATTACCACCATCGCTCTTCGTTTCTCCCTCCTCATTCGGAAATGGTCGCATGTCTCGAGCGGTTTGCTTCATGTGTCCCATCTCCGCCTCTCCAAATGCCTATTCAGTTATATCAAGTGTCTTCGGAAGGAAATATGGGTAACATTACACAAACCCAGGCTATCGACATCTCTGTCAAACCAGGGATTGTAGAGAATATTTTCATTGGAGTCACATGCACTCCTGAGGAAGTTCAACTTTATACCGCTTTATTTCGTGAATTCCGTGATGTTTTCGCATGGTCTTACGAGGAAATGCCCGGCATTGACCCTAGTATTGTGGAGCACGAAATACCTACTTATCCCGGCGCTAAGCCTGTTCGTCAGCGTTTACGCCCAGTGCACCCTCGAAAGGCTGCAGCCATCAAGGCCGAAGTTGAAAAACTTCTTCGAGCTGGTTTCATCTATGCCATTCCCCTCACGGAATGGGTATCCAATATAGTCCCTGTGAATAAAACGCAGGGCACTATTCGGGTCTGTGTTGACTATCGCGACATCAATCGTGCTTGTCCAAAAGATAATTTCCCTATGCCTTTTATTGATCAGCTTATTGATGACTGCGCAGGAAGCGAGATTTATTCGTTTATGGACGGCTTCTCTGGTTACAACCAGATCAACATAGCCCCCGCAGACCAGCATAAGACTGCTTTCATTTGTCCTTGGGGCACCTTCGCTTACAAGAAGCTACCTTTCGGCCTTAAAAATGCCGGTGCCACTTTCCAGCGTGCGATGTCGTATGATTTTCATGATATCCGACACATCGTACAGCCTTACCTGGATGATCTCCCATCTCATTCAGCTAAACGTCAAGACCATCCATCTCATTTACGCGAAATCTTTCTCCGCTGTCGACACTACCGTATTCGACTCAATCCGCATAAGTGTGTCTTCTGTGTAGAATCTGGCCGACTGCTCGGGTTCATCGTCTCCCGAGAAGGTATCCGTCTGGATCCCCTTAAGGTCGAGGCCATTTTGAATCTTCCTCCCCCTGCCTCTCTATTACAGTTACAGAGCTTGCAGGGAAAAGCTAATTTTCTCAGACGATTCATTCCAAATTATGCCGAGGTGGCTAAGGGTTTCACACGGTTATTAAAACGAGACACGCCCTTTCACTGGGACGCTATCGCTCAGGAATATTTCGAGCGTCTTAAAGACCTTCTTGTCTCAGCCCCGCTCTTAAGACCTCCGAATTACCACCGTGACTACACCCTCTATCTGGCCGCCGCCGATACCACCATCGGCATGGTTTTAGTGCAAGACGATGATGCCGGCACTGAGCATGTCGTATATTATCTTAGCCGCAACCTTATGGATACGGAAAACCGCTATGCATATGTCGAGAAGTTGGCATTGGCAGCTGTCTGTGCCGTCCAACGTTTCCGTCATTATATCCTGTTGCGCATGACGACCGTGATCTCTGATTGCAACCCCATGAGCTACATTTTGTCACGTCAGTTGCTGGGGGGCAAATACTTGAAGTGGATCGTAATCCTGCAAGAGTTCGACTTGGAATTCACTGCAGCCAAGTCTAAGAAATCTCTGGTCTTTGCTGAACTGCTCTGTTCCTTACCATCTCAGTCTGCACCATCTCGCTCAGAGGAGCATATTCCGGATGAAACGTTGTTTCTCATCAGTACCCTCGACCCGTGGTATGGGGACATTATCATGTATTTACAGACGTCTTCCTTCCGTTCGAATGCATCGAAAGATGCTCGACGGTGAATTCGTCACCAAGCTCAACCCTATCACATCTTGGGCGATACCCTGTACCGCCTCGGCGTTGACTCTGTTCTCCGCCGGTGCTTGACCCTCGAGGAGGCGGAGCGGGTTTTGAATGACTGCCACTCCGGCGCTTGTGGCGGCCATATGTCCGGCTATGCTACCGCTCAAAAGATCCTCCGTGCTGGTTATTTCTGGCCTTCCATCTTCAAGGATTGTATCCTTGCTGTACGAGCATGTCACGAATGCCAGGTTTACCACCGGAAGATGCGTGCACCTGTCGCACCGCTGCACCCTGTTGTCACCGTAGGACCATTTGCCAAATGGGGCATCGATTATACATCCTGTAACGCTTGTTCGGCCAGGGTGCATGGGTACATTTTCGTTGCTGTGGATTACTTCACCAAATGGGCCAAAGCGATGCCTACATTAAATGAAGACGGTTACACAGCGGCACAGTTTTTATTCAATCATGTCATTACTCGTTTCGGAGTCCCTCAGGCTATTGTCACAGATCACGGAAAGCATTTCTGTAATCACATGATGACAGAACTAACGACCCAACTAGGCTTGCGCCAGGATAGTTTGACACCATACTATCCGCAATCTAATGGTCAAGTTGAAGCCATGAACAAAGTTTTGATCACTATGCTTCAACGCACCGTAAATACGCACAAGTCTAATTGGCATCTGATGTTGTTCCCAGCCTTGTGGGGCTACCGGACTTCCATGAAGGATGCCACCGGTTTCACTCCATTTCAATTGGTTTATGGACTGGAGGCTACCCTTCCTATCGAATGCGAGATTCCTTCGTTGAAATTAGCTGTCGAGTTGCTTCCCAACACCACTCCGGTGGAGGAACGACTTCTGTACCTAGAACGGTTGGACGAGACTCATCATTTAGCTTCTCTGGCCATCGAAGCACAAAAGAAGAGAGTCAAAGCTCACTTTGACCAGAATATTCATCCTCGTTCCTTCGTTGAGGGAGATCTAGTACTGCTCTACGATCAAGCTAAAGATAAGCTGGGGGCAGGAAAACTCGAGTCCATGTGGCTAGGTCCCTACATCGTGAAAAGAGTTTTACAAAAGGGCGCATATGAGTTGATTGATTACGAAGGAAACCCTCTCGACAAGCCCCGCAACGAGCTGTATCTGAAGAAATATTACGCGTGACTTCATGCACTCAGTTTGTACATACATGTGTTTAGTGTGTTTGTGTGCATGATTTCATTTTCCGCTTGGTGTGAAAGCGTGTTTGCCTCTTATTGTGTTTTCTTCTTCTCGTGCAGATGTCTAGTGCACCTTATGTTGGTTTCGCTGATGGCGCCTGCCGTAGTACCTGCAATTTGTCTTCTGCGGCATGGGCGATCTACGATCCTCACAGAGAGTTGCTAGATCTTCAAGGAGTCTGTCTCGGTCGCACCACTAATAATGTTGCTGAATACAGTGCCGTAATTGAGCTACTAGCCGAAGCAGTTGATCTCGGCATTCGAGCCATGATGGTAAATCTGGACTCTCAGCTGGTCGTTCATCAACTTAATGGGCGATATTCCATCAGAGACCAATGTATCCTAAGGTTGTACCTACGTGTCCGATTGTTAGAAAGGAATTTCGATTATATCACATATCAACATATTCCAAGACGATTGAACACACTGACTGATGCATTGGCGAATCATGTATTAGACAGAGATTTGCGAAATAGATAACATCATGAAAGAAGACATAGGGAGCATAGTAGAGTAAAGCATATGTAAATATTTTCTCAAGCATAGTTTCCATGCGTGCAGTGTGTGCTTTTAAGCTTGCATTAAAAACATTAAAAATACATGGGTCATCTGTTGTGCGATTCATACATAAGATCACATTTGTACTGAAAGTTTGCATAACATAAGTAAAGCATCATCACATGTAAACAAGATCCATCCAAAAATCGGTATGTATATATATATATATCGTGTGGCGCACTAAGGCGCTCAAAAAATAAGTGTATGTGTCGAAATATAAAGTCACTGTTCTCCATACATCGAGACAGATGTCTCGCAAAACATCAAAAAGAAACCTAGGCGACTACTGTGCTGGGTTGTGCTCTCTATAGCACACAGCCGCTCGTGCCACCCGCCTCAGCAGGCGGTGCACCCTAGGTGCTACCCCCACTGTATGGATCTGGTGCTCTATGGGAACCTCCTCGACTCCCCGATAGTCTGGCACGCCCACTAGCAACCCGTCAAGGTTGCGAGCTATGGCCTTGGAAGTATCCACCCCTGGAGGGACCAAGGCAAGGACATCGGCTCCCTGCCCCTCTCTCCGTGCCTCTGGAGCTAGGCCAACGGGTCTGACAGGTCCCACATCTGCACACGACGACATTTGTTAAGACATATGCATTAAAATCAAAAACATTAAAAACTCAGAAAAAATCAAAGTGTCATACCTCCATCATCCCAGTGGTCGCCCGGCGGTAATGGCATGTCTGGATCGTTGCGGAAATCCATATCTGCATATGGCCAATCCTCAACAAAAACAATCTGTTGCTCCAACCACTCTCGGAAAACCACTCCCCAATGAGCTGGCCGGCCACCACCTCCGCGTGGCATGATGAGAGCCCATCGAGTGGCCCGCGTCTCCTGAGGACTCCTGGGAGGATCCACGGCTATAGTCTGCAGCCGCATGACTGGTACCCGCTCCAGAATGAGTGGGAGTAGGATCGACCCATAGCCGAACTGTTTCGACTCTCTGCGTCGACAGTTGTTGAGCTGCCTCTTCATGTTGTTAGTCACCGCAGTGGCCCAATCAAACACTATAGGCTGTAGACAATCGAGAGCCAGCAGCAAATGGGTCTTCGAGGCCTCATGGTTGGCCAAGCTTCCCGCTACCTGGGTCACCATAAACAGGATGGTGCGAAGAACTATGTCTCCCACCATGGGAATTGCCACCTTCCCACTCCGCGTCTTCTCCGCCAATGGACATACTCGAGCCATGAGCTCGTCGAGAGTCTCGCCGCTAGGCCGCTGCCCCTCCAAAATGGGCCTTGCACCCCGACGTGACAAACCGGTCAAGAAATATATGTCCATGAAGTCGAACTCAATATCCTTACCGTTGATGGTGAATTTACCGTCTATATGGTTCCATGACCGGATCAGGAACTCTAGTAAGTCGTGGTGAGCTCTTAGGCGTGGAGTCAAGAAGAATTTTAAAAATCCGCATTCCCGCATTGCATTTCGACAATCCGCTCTTTCAAAAGCGGCAATATCCTCAACATCGTGAGCCCTCTCTTGCCACTGGAAGGCCATTGTGCCCTGCATAGCCAATAAGAACAATTAGAATGCTTATAGACAAAAATTTCACGTCCAAATCATCAAAAATAATATTTGGCTGCGCCAGCGCGGCTGTTTCTAAACAGACGCGCTAAAAATGGCAGCCCTTTGTATTTTCTTCAGGTCAGCGCGGAAGAACACAGGTTTTCTGCGCTGACCCGAAATTTGGTATGTGTTATTTTCATCGGTCAGCGCGGTCCCGAGCGGGAAACCCGCGCTGACCGAGAGCGCACCCATGGCTCAAAAACTTGCCCAATTGGGCCAATCCAACCGTTAAATTACGAATTAAAATGCTCAAAAAAGGGTGCGTGGCAAGAGGAACCTACCTGGAGCAAGCCGTTCGCCAAATGGTGTCCGCACGAGGAAGAATTGGCTCCGTCAACTTCACAGCTTCACAACGTTCTCAAAGGCTCAATTTGGTAACAATGGTGAAAATGACTATTTACCTTTCTATTTATAGTAAAAATGGCTTAATTGACTTTAATTTTTGCAAATATGGGTTTATGGTCATGTTTTTACCATGGATTTTACGCTTCTGTATTGTTTTATGCATGCTTTAGTATGTTTTAACATGTCGAACGGATTTATGCGGGTATGTTTTTGGTTGTGCAGGTCCTTCGAAACGGCGAAAATCATAACGATCCTAAAATCACTGGATCGCGAACAATGTCATCTTTGAGCTCTTTTCCGACACAAAACAAGAAAAGATGGCCGAGTCTCCTTTCAGCTCGTTAAAGGGAATGAAAGGCGGTCATTTTAAGCTCTTCTTCTGATCGTGTAACTTAAAAAGATTGCCGGGTGTTTGTCGTTTCGCACCCGTTATCGGCTCTAAAACGATGTGTTTCCGACCACTTTTTACTTTTTCAGGTCGAAAGCACTATTTACGAAAAGTACTCCTCGATCGTAATGGTCGGGCGGTTCTTTCGGGCATTGTTTTATACTTTTTCGGGCTCGAGAGACACAACTGCACGAAAAAGGACCCCCCTGGAGTCTTCTTTTCCGCTGTCTTTTCAGACTCTCTAAATAAGAAAAGACACTGAGTTTTTCCTTTGTCAGGCTCGTTAAACCCTTGATGACATCGGACATTGTCAAAATGGCACTCTTCAAGCATATGCTATCCCCGTCAAGCTTGTCATCCAAAAATAATCGGGGTACCTGCCAGAAATGGTGGGGAAAAAGGAATAGTAATCGTAGTCGTGTCAGCAGTATGTCGCTCTTGAACATGGCATTCCTCTGCTTCGTGTCTGGGTGGGACCATCTCATCTCGCTCTTCGCTGGCTTCAGTGGGTTTGGGTTATCTGGCCTATCATCTGCTCATTGCCATCGTTATCATACCCTTGCTCATTTGATGTCAAATACTGCCAAATCCACTATGGTGCCGCCGATATGTTCAAGAGAAGTTGACCCCTGCAATAATACGACCTCATCTGCTATCTCACACAAATCATGTTACCTCTGTCTCGTGTCGATGATGTGGGAAAAATTATGGCCCACCTTTGGTCAAGGTCACTTCCTGTCGACTTCAGTTCATTATCCGGGAAGGTGACTTAGAGACTCCCTTCAGGCACCTTAGAGCCTGCATGCCTCAATGGCAGGTTCTTCGTGTTCGACGTGAGGTTTTCATCATTGGCCTCCGATCGGATGATTCTGCAGGTGTTCGACACCAGCTCATTGATTCACACTCCACGGATTGTACCTATAGTACCTTGAGGGCCATTGTCATTATTGGTGGTACCTCTCGCGTCTGTTAACAGTTTTCGTCATTGACTGGTAATCAGACGACGTTCACGCATGTTCGACTTCAACTCATGTATTCACATGCTTGAACTTGTACTTTGTTCGGGTCGGGACGGAGCGCAAGACCCTGGGTCCCTGTCTGTTATGGCCCAGGCTGCGATTTTGTGGATGATCATTACATGACTCATTGATGGATGGCTGCGCCCATGCCTGAGTCTTCATGGATGGCTACGACCATACCTTATCATTATTCTGGTCTCTTTAGCTGGGTGGCTGTGTCCATTCCACAGACCATTTTCGCATGTCTTTTGGATGGCTGCGCCCATGCCTAGACTGCATGTACTTGATTATCAGAGATATTCGGTCCTTCCTGGTGGTGGTCTAGTTCGGCAACGTGTTGTAAATCATTTTACCCCTCCCACTCTCTCGGTCTTCATGCTTTAGGGGGCATCTGTTACACAAAAAATTGTCACTGTCTCCCTGTCAGTTACCCTGCTGTGCAAAGAATTCACACCTAATCAAGTTCATGCCTTCTGAACTAGCCCAAAACCCATTTTTCCAAAGTTTTCCTCATCAGCGCGTCTGTCTCTAAAATATCTGCGCTGACCGGCGGTTCTTAGTGTTTTCAGTGCGCTGCCAGCGCGGAAGCACACGACTTTTCCGCGCTGGTCGCCATCGCACCTCTGCTTGTATTAAGTCGCGCTGACATGACTTTCCCAGTTATTGAGGCGCGACGTCAGCACGTCAGTTGCCTTATAACCCGCACTGATCCTGTTTGGGCGAATTTTTTCCAACAGTCAGCCTTCCAGATTATTCCAGGCCTGGTTGTTGGCTTTGTGAGTATCGACTCCCTTCTATGGCATGTCTGTTCGACCCTTTGCAACCACTTCCCTCAAGGATAAGCTCACCCTTCCACCCTTTTAGGAGGCTCCTTCTCCTATATAAACTGCCACCATTACCATGAGCAGCTAGTTTTTGAATAGCTTGGATTGTGTAGAGCTTATAGTGCTCAGATTGCTGCTACTATAGGTATTTGGTGTGCTAAGTGTGGAAGTGATTGATAGCTTAGGGAAGGTTGTTTTGTGTTGCTAGTGTGAGAGAGAGTTTCTTGTCTTGGGAGAATCATTTCCAAAGGTGAATGCTTGAGACGCTTGCTGACTGGCCCCTCCTGAGAAGGATACCGACGTCAGAACATTTGGTTGTACTCTTCTCTATTTTAATTAATAATAGATGACTGCTACTATTGTTCCATTCTCGTTTGTCTATGCAATGATTAAATGTGAATTACATCTTTTCTGACTGATGTATGGTTGCTTTTACTAGATTTCACGCTTGCGTTTGTCTCCTCTTCGTGTGTGCAGGTATCTATTCGCGGGGTTCGCGGAGGATTGTGACCAGCCGAAGCGAAGAAGCGAAGGCAACATCTCTTCGTCAAACGACAGTGTAGGAATCCAAGTAGGTGCCCTTTACCTCTTGTTCAATTGTAATTAGGAACATGCATAGCAGCATTGTGTGATTGTTGCTAGACCCTTGCTGGGCTAGTAGGGATCGCCTCTATCCGTAGAGGGGATTTACCTCTCCAACAAACATTATAGAGGAACAATTTGTGTTTTTAGAAGGAAGACAAATTCATGACGCTTTTGGGATTGCCTAAGAAATGATACATTCCACACAAAAAAGGAAATAGAAAGCATGCCTCCTTAAGGCTTACCTCATCAAGGCATATGATTGTATTGACTGGAAGTTTCTCAAGTTGGTATTGATTAAAATTTGTATGCCCATTTAGAATATTAATTGGATAATGGGGTGTGTTAAAACTACAAACTTTGTGGTCATTATTAATGGTTTTCCAACTCATTTCTTTCAGGCGAGTAGAGGTATGCAACATGGATGAATCCTTTCCCTACTCCTATTTTTTCTTGTTATTGATTACCTATCAAAGATAAATACATGCATGGACAAGATGTTTCCACATGGATAGGTAGAGGGGCGAGGAAAAAGTCATGTGTATCATTCATATCGAGGAGTATGATGCATAACTTGTAATGGCTGTTAGTCTTTATCCAATGGGAGGCATGATACAGATCAAGGATCAAAATAGGTCTAGATGTTATTCTAGGGATGATAGACAATCATACCCTATTAGAGAAGTTTCTCAATCTTATATAGAGGAATGGTATTTTCTTTGTATGACAGATCTGTCACCCAGGTGGACAAAGCACTGATCTATTGGGAAAAATGTTGGGGGGCGGGGGTGAATCAGTATTTTCAAATCAATAAATTTTTACATTTCATATTCATATTTCTATACGCGACTTTACTTAAAGGAACTTGCATGTGTATGTGACTATTCTTAAGAAAATTAACATATATCCAATGAACTTATGATTAAGTTAATCCATCATATGTTTGTCTTCAGCCGGTGCATTAGTGTTTTATTAAACATTAGATAAAAAATGACCATGTGTTGTAATAAATAAACCATCACAGGTAAGAAACACACATGAACACCAATATTTAAGGTGGAAACCCAATGTGGGAGAAAACCACCTGCTATTGTCATCTTTGTCTTCTTTTTAATATAAAGAAAACGTTGTTTACAATCTTGCGCTGGCGCAGACTCATACCATTATGCAGGAACCCACCTATAGAAGGTTACAACCTTCTCTCATTCTTGAGCTTCTACCAGAAGGGAGCTACAACCCCCTATCTCTTGTACTGGCTGATATGTTTACTAGTACATAGGTTCTGACCTACAGGAGGCTACAACCTTCACTCATTCTCCAGTTGCTACTGGAAGGGAGTTCCAACCCCCTAAGTCTTGTACTAGCTGATATTTTTACCAGTATGTAGGCGTCAGCCTATAGAAGGCTAGAACCTTCACTCGTTCTCTAGTTGCTGCTGGAAGGGAGCTCCAACCCCCGAGCTCTTGTATTGGATGATATGTTTACCAGTACGTAGGCGTTGGCCTACAGAAGGCTACCACCTTCACTCTTTCTCTAAGGACCACATTTCATAAATTTTCAGACAGGATACTCCTTGTACACATCAGCACTATATGCAGGCCACATTTCATCAAATTTTCAGACTAGACCCATTAGTAACATTGAAACTCAAAATCAATCACCACTACAATACAACCATCAAATACAACTACATCTCCCAATCACTGAAACCCATAAAATTTGAAGCAAAACACAATCAATCAAGCTAAACAGTCAAATCACTGTCACCCAAACACAGAGCTGAACCTAAAACATTACATTAACATTCAAAACCAACTGTAACCTCAAAAATAATATGTTAGAATGTATACACTGCTTCAGTGAGGACAACCTGCGTGTATACGCCACTTTTTGTAACCCAACCTACGTATACCTCTAAATATACTGAATCATAACACTTCTGAGCCAAAAACTATACTAACCAAAGTCATTTTAAATATCTATTGTCATATTACAGAGTTCTAAATAGATAGTAGCAAAGATCATCCTTCTTACTCAATCAATTAGTCAACCAAACTCAATCTCCTTATACAATTAGTTTAACTTTAGATCTAATGAAGACATCATTGAAAAACAACAATAAAACAACAACACTGATAAGATAGATCAGTCATTTCTGAATGAAAATCCCTTCCTATGCATACGCTACTTGGAAGTGCTGAATCCACGTGTATACGCACCTTCACCGAGGTGAACCTGCGTATAGATCTGCAAATAATGACTTATAAATTTACATATTTTCAAGACTTCATAATACCTAGATCATAGCATTTAAAGGATAAAACACGTGTTAACACTCAGATCTAGCCTATCCATTATCATATCATACAATGATAATTCATTTCAGGTCTCCTGATCCTGATCCAACATTGTATCCAAGGGTGCACAAGATGTTTCAGATCTATATCATAACCCTAGACCTTACAACACAAAATATACTTCAGATAGAAGTATTCATGAAAAACCCTTTCACTTGCACTCTTAGCCCTTTGATCTTCTCCTGTTAGGATATTCCTCTCAGTTCGATAGAGCCTCTTCTTTACTGGCTCAAGCTTCTGTGAATTATGATCCTTACACCTTTGCAGAAGCTTCAGGCCATCTAGATTGAGACACAACTATGAATGAAGAATATCGTTCATTATTGGTAAATGATACATGGGATCTTGTTCCTCTTCCAAAGGGATGAAAACTTGTTAGATGCAAATGGGTTTACAGAACCAAGTATGGACTAGATGGAAAAGTTGATAAACTTAAAGCTCATCTTGTTGCTAAGGGTTTTTCACAAGTTGAAGGAATTGACTATACAGAAACCTTCTCCCCTATTACCAAAATGAACTCTATCTGCCTTGTTCTTTCCCTTGCTGCCTCTTTCAAATGGGAATTCCATCAGATGGATGTTAAATCTGCCTTCTTGCATGGGGACTTGCATGAAGAAATCTATATGGAACAACCTACTGGCTTTATACAAATAGATTCTAGTCTTGTATGCCGGCTTAAGAAATCCCTTTATGGTCTCAAGCAAGCCCCTTGGGCTTGGTATGCCAAAATGGATAGCTTTCTTTTAGAAATTGGATTTTCTAGGTGTCATTCTGACAATACTGTCTACACCAAGAAAGTGGGCAAGTCTCTTATCATTCTTATTCTTTATATTGATGATATTATCCTTACTGGTAGTGATCCCACCCTTATAAACCATGTGAAGTCCAGCCTTAAAAATAAGTTTGAAATGACAGACTTAGGACACTTGCATTATTTTCTTGGTCTTCAAGTCTTGCAATCCAAGGAAGGTATTTCCCTTTCCCAGTCCAAGTATGCCTGTGATCTTCTACACCATTTTCACATGGAATATTATAAGTCAACCCCTTCTCCCTTTCAGTCTGGAGCAAAACTTTCAGTCACTTATACTTCCCCTGAAGTTGATGCTACCTTATACCATCATGAAATTCATTGTAAAGAAGCTAAAAGAATACTTCATTATGTTCGAGGTACAGTTCAGTTTGGGATTCATTACAGTGCAGAAGCATCTCCTCTATTGGTCGGTTTCACTGAGTCTGATTGGGCTGGTGACCTTGATGATCAGAAGTCTACTACGGGTTATGTGTTCACTCTTGGTTTAGGAGCTATTACATGGGCTTGCAAGAAAAAAAGTGCCATTTATCTTTCTTCAGTAGAAGAAGAGTATTGTGGTGCTGTAGAAGCTAATAAGGAAGCCCCGTGGCTTCGTCAGATCCTGTCAAAGTTTGGCTTTCAGCAGCAACATCTAACTACACTTTGGTGTGATAATCAAAAGTGTCATTCAACTATGCAAAGATCCATTCAACCATAAATGCAGCAAACACATTGAACTACACATGCACTTCATCAAAAAGCTCATTCATGGCCATGTTCTTGAAGTGAAATATTGTTCAACAGATGATCAAGTTGTCGACATATTTACAAAGGCTCTCACAGAGGCAAAGTTTACTAAACTTCGATTTGTGGTTGGAGTTCAGGAAGTTGTCACTAAGGGAGGATATGCTCTAATGCCTCCTTCCTGCTCTTATTGTGTCATATTTGTACATCCTTCAATCCTATCCCAAGTTGTTCTTAAGGGGGGATGTTAGGATATTCCGATAGATATGAAATAGTTAAGTATAACTTGGTCTAGTGTAGAGTTAGGTAAAGTGTGTTTCTTGACCATGTAATTTTGTAACTTACAATCTAATGGTCGTGATATGTAGTGATCTGACAGTTCATTCTCTCCTCGGTATTACCGACACTTGATATGTGGCTTAACACCTGATTGGTCCATGATCTCTATTTAAAGAGCATGGAGGGTCATTTGTAGGGTAACTATTCATGAGAGAAGCTTATGTAAATCTTCATTCTTTTATTAATAAATTGCCTGAAGTGGCCACGCTGGCTCAGGCCATGGAATGTTTCCCTCTTTGAGGGTTTTAACCACGTCAAGAATACTGGTGTATTGATTTGTGATCTGTTTGAGAGTGGTGTCCTTTGGTCATTTGTCTAAGGAACTTACCCTATAAATTCCTACATCTCCTCCTTATATAGTAGAGCCTTTGTCAATACTACGCACCAAAAAAACACTTAGAACCTATGGTATTCTTAGACAAGATCAAGTAACAGTTATTCCACTCAATATTGTGGGCTAATACCACGGTATGGGCCCTTGGTATTCTTCAACCTTAATTTTCCATCCCATACGTGCTTTTCCTTCTGTGAAACTGCGTGCATATGTATACACTCCTTTTATTCTATGTACATGCATGTATACGCTACTTGAACTACGTTAAACAACGTATACAACTTAACACATTATCTTTCCTCAATTTCTTGATTCTGATCTTTAATCCTTTGTCCCATCATCCTGTAATTTTTTTTCATTACTCTTTTACCTTTGAGTTGACCTGTTACAATGTGAGTTGCCATCACTTTATCATTTCTGAATTGATTCCTCTGAACTGCCCTACAGTTTGTCACATCCTCTTTGTACCTTTATCAAGTAGTCCATTTATCAAATAGGTTGTCATTAAGGACAACTCATCAAGTAGGTTTCCATCAAGGACAACACATTATTCATAATGCCAACAATTTCCTATATAAAACTTCTGATTCTGATCAATAAAACTTTGTCTCATTATTCTGTTATATCATTCTGTCACCTTTGATCTAACATGTAGATGCATCCAGTTACCATATCCTTGTTCTATTATAAGTGAGTTTCCATCAAGGACAACACATGCATCATAATTCCAACATGATCAACAACATTGGAACAGGTATTCAACTCTCGGGCTAACAGAGATATGTGCAGTGGAATAGGAGAAATATATATCTGTTGTAGTGGATTCAACCACCCTCAAAATTTTTTCCTTAGCCTGTTTTGGAGCCTCCCTACCAGCCTTCACAGTAGCTCGCCTTGCTTCATCGAGTCCTCAAGCTTCAATGTCTTTCTTTCTCAAAGTTAACCTGTTGATCATAGTTTGATCTTTTCACTTCACAAGCTACTCACACGGACTTGGTCCAGTTAGGCTGAGTAGCTTCCCATTGAAAATTGCACATTTCTGGAGGGAAACCATTCTCCTCTCCAGAAATTGCGCAATCCTCTCTGACAACCTACTGGGCTCCAAGATTGCGCAATCCTGCAAGCCAACCCTTCCAGCAGGATTTACGAAAATTTTCCCAGCAGTAGGTTGTTCAGCCTAGGATTTGTCCAAATTTGGGAAACAGTCAGCTGCTCAGCCAAAAAATTACGTAAATATCTTGGGAAACTAGCCCAGCTCCCAGCCAGAAATGCACATTTTTCTCCAGCAGTCAAGCAATCTCTTGCATGTGTAGATGAGTTGACCAGTTCCCTCTGGGGCTGAGAAAAAAATACTTGCATACATGGGATGTTTCTCCCAAGGCAGCATGCAAAGGCATCCCTTGTTTCAGGGATCTATGTTTAGTAGTTGGAGGTTACATGTAAGGAACAATTCAGAAACCTCCCTCCAAGTGTCACTTCCCCTAGATTTGTGGCATGCATGTCACAACCTTGATGTTATCAAAACTCATCAACCAGATGCTGCAGAGCTCATTCCTCACATCAAACTTGTAGCTATAACATCCCACATCACATCTAGGAGTAATCGGCACTTTCAACTCAACTATTTTGGGGTAAGCTCGCTTCCCATGCCTTGTGCTGCATTTTTGTCGCTTTTTGTGTTTTGGCTTGTGGGAGTACTGTTTTCTTGATTTATTTGAATGCTTGTTGGTGTTTACATGTATACTAGCTTATCCTAGATCTGTTTCAGTTTTCATTGCTATCTCACTGTTGTCGCATGCATGAAACTGTTTTGCACAGACGTTTGCCCAATCGGTGAACTACGTCACCCACTTTCATTATTGATCTATTTGTTGAATCTTTCATTCATGTTTTTCATACACTATTTATCACTTCTTCTATCACTTAGTGTCACCATGCATTCACTTACTTACTTTCTTTCAGTTGCCCGTTGGCGAGTTGGGCCAACCTTGGGTCGGGCTCTACTTTCACCAAGGCTGCATTGTGTAATCTGGGAAAGGAAGGCTCACCTTCCTCTATAGATTTGCCCATTCCTATCCAACACTGGCCTCCAAGATTGTTTTGTGCATTTATGGAGGACAATGGTTGCTTGGCTCAAGAAATTGCGCAAATTTGTCCATGGGCCAACAATCCTTCCCAACTGGAATCGCACAATGCGCAATTTCAGTAGTCAGTCAGTTTATCAGTAGCTCGAACTATGCCTTGTACAATCTTGGTAGTCGGTCTCCCGACCACCTGGCCAAAATTGCGCAACCTTCATGATCATTCACCCAGGTATGTTGCAAGTTAGTTCTCATGTTCATTTTGGTTTTCTACTGACAGATTTCTTGCTATGAGTGTTGCCATGTCTCCAGGTATCACAGGTGCTCATCTGCCTCTCAACAGTACAAGCACAATGGCTTCCAGGAGAGCAGAGATGAAGACACCATTCAGATCATGCTTGGAGATGCAGTCGATCAAGTGTCTATGAGCTTCCCTACTCACGAAGACATCAAGTTGTTTGTGGATAAGGACATCAAGCAACAACATCACAACGAGTAGCATCATGAACAACAACTGAATTTAGCATACCCAATGAAGCAAACATAGCAAATGCAAGAGGAAGGTTCTTGATAACAAAGACGCAGAGCAAAGTTACAATATCAAGAAGATCCACTGAAAATGAAAGCAACTTTGGAGACTCAAGATATGAAGTGACAGTGTGACATGAAGATCGCACGAAGGCAGAAGATGGAATAAAGAAGGAGTTGCACTTGCTGAAGCAGTAACTTAGGAAGAACATGAAGATCCATAGATAGTCTAATGAGTTGCAGCAGGAACAGGAACAAAAGTGGGCGCAACATGCACTCACGGATGAAATTGCACACGTACAAGTCAAATATCCATCCCAACAGCTAACATGGAGTAGACATGGTGAGTAGTCTTGTTGATCTCATGCAAAGGATTCAACAACATGTATGTCAATGTGCGCACGCATGTAACCCAACCCATTCAGCACACTCACTAAGGCAAAGATGAGAAGCAAGTCCAACTGGAGCTGAAAATGTACTTGGGCAAGTTGATGTGCATGACCACGAAAAAACACTTGAAGATCAACACAGACACTATGCATCAGTGTGTTTTTGGTTCAACCATACCCAAGAAAACCATGCACATGTTAGAAGAAAATTTGGATGAAGGGGCCAAACCAATGCACCGGTTGCAAAAGAGGAAGGAGTTTGCTTTAGCAAGATGTCACCATGAGGTGCATGCACACTATCCCAGATGACCAAGCTTGGCATCAGCTCACCACCTTCAACAACACAAGCATGTCAAAGCGTGGGTCTCATCACAGCAAACCAAGTGTCAGTGATGTCTTGCAAGGCTTGCTCAAACCATGTTGTCTCACATGAGTACATGTGTATTGTAATGTTGAGTCATGTCACGTGTAAGTCAAGTGCCAATGGTTGGATGTAACAATCATAGATTAGGTGAAGAGTCATGAGGGTAGTTGAACTATCACAAAGGGGAATGTCAAGGGTCACCCCACCCTTTGCTATAAATAGTCCCTCATAACTCATTGTATGGGATTTTGATTAGCCAAGCTTCTACTAAGACTATCTTGAAGAAGGCTTGGACAATCTTATAACGTGCCTTGGCTTCTCCACCGCATGAAGCTAGTACATCTCTTTGGAGGAGTAGGTGAATATGGTTGTAACGTTACACTGTTGGGGCTAGCAGGTTTACATGGTGTATTATATGATTGTGACTTACACTTCTTTAATAATAAGAGCAAATACATTTTCATGCATATGTTGTTATTGTATTTGGACTCTTCTGGTTGCCTTAATGATATATGTTGTTTAACTTACATACTTGTATATGAATTTATTTG
Organism: Pinus tabuliformis; assembly: GCA_031772625.1. Classification (NCBI taxonomy): domain Eukaryota; kingdom Viridiplantae; phylum Streptophyta; class Pinopsida; order Pinales; family Pinaceae; genus Pinus; species Pinus tabuliformis. Next base: position 1,117,999,010 of record CM062813.1, on the reverse strand, counting down.
TATGTAATTATATGAATCTTGTTGTTAATGTGTTGCATATGTCATTAACGATGTCACCATCTATGTCGACTGCTCTGCCGAACATCAGACAAACCTTTCTCATGAACCTTGCTATATCAACTGTCACACTCGTCTCAAACTTATCCATGAGGGTTGTTTGTGTTATCTTACCTTGTTGTTGTGACTTCCGTATCTAAGTGGACTGCTCCGCTAGAAGCTATGCATGTCCTTTATGTGGTGTGCTCCTAACCGAGTTGGGATTGATCCCTTTCAACCTGGAACTCACCTTCACCTTCCTCTCCATTCAAAGTGTTGGAACCTCTCGTACACATTCCTTGACTCTCTGCATCAGTCACACCCTTGCTACTGACAGAGTTATCTTACTTGCCTCTGTGCAACATCGCGGTCAAGGCATTACCTTATGACCCACTATTGGGACACCTACACCAAATGGTTTGAGGTCTAATTAGGACTTCTTACCAGGGAGATCCCCTTGACATGTTGGTGATTCCAACATTGTCAACACTTTTGTCTCTAGAAGGAGATCCTGATGATAAGCAGTGTCCTCTTATCCAGTTTTGAACCTTTGCATATCTTTCATGGAGTCTGGCATTCTTCTTCCCTCGAGGTTTTTTTTCAAATCATGAAGATGTCTCCATCTTGGGGAAGCTTTTCAATATCTTGTCCACTCACATGTACGATGGTGAAGGCGAAGTGGCCTAGCATGAGCACTTACATAACTTTCTTTCCATGATTTATGAGGAAGATGAGTTTATTGACAAACAAGATGGTTTGTTGCTTTAATACACACGTCGTGAATCTCCATTTCATTGGGTGCTCAGCCTACCGGCTGACACCATGCACTCATGTGAGCACTTCTATGATCTTATTGAAGACATCTTCTATCATTTTCATCCATACCATCTTGACCAGAAAATGTTATAGCAATGGAGGGCTCCACATGAATCCATTATTGATTTTTGGCAACGCTTCCGTGACTTACAGTTTCAAGCTCTGAGGAGCTAGATGAAATTCGCTTATCTCTGGGACCAGTTTGAGTATTGCCTTAAGAAATTTTCCCATCCCAAGAGGAAGCTTGATGTCAAGCCTCGCTCAACATTCATCATTGATGGAACTGTGCAATCCCATGTGGGAGTAGGCACTATCTCAATGTACTATCTGCTTCCCTCTCATTCAACAATTCCACCATCTCCCAGTGATGTTGAGGATCATGTTCGCACATTTGTTCATCCTTCACACCCTCCCAACATCACTCCACTCAATTTTCACGTAGAGTTGGTTGTGAGTCCTTCGAGTTCCCATATGCCTTCTTTCTTCGACCTCCATTTTCGCACTCAGGAGTTCCTTCGGATGTTGTTGTCTTGTGTTCGTCCATTCTAGAATATTCACTTATTGTGAGCGAGGAAAAACCCACTGGCAGAGTTGGTGTTGCACAACCAACATGCATTATCATTCATGAAGAGTATAAGTGGGAGCTTCAACATCAACACTCAGTGAAGGATGACTCCCTTCCATCCGATCCCTCTCCGTTCTTTCCTAGCTTCTTTGGTGAACCTTCCATCCATGATTTTGCATGTGTGTCTTCCTCCATGGATGCACCCATTGTTGATCACTTGCAGGACTCACCAGATGCTAGTCCATCATTCGATAATGAAGAGGATAAGTTATTCATTATAGATCCACTTGATCCTTCATCTGTCTTTTTTGGAAACACAGAGGATGAGTTAGTTCGCTTTTCATCTACCCCTCTATTTGATTCATCTAATCATGAGGATTCCGAAGAATTATTTAATTTTTCTGATTGTGGTGGTCGTGATCCATTTTCTTCTATTTTTTATCACGATCATGAATCTATCACTGTTGATATTTTGAAGCCTCCAGTTTATGATGATCTACCCGATGATAAATTTGAGACACCCAAGACTGTCGAGGCACTTCAACCTGAGCTGATGGTTATGCCAGGTCCTCATTTTCTTGGGGTTAGTCCCGCTTCTGATCATGAAATTATTCAATCACCCAAGGCTCCTCATCACTTGTCTGCATGCATTGAAGATCCATCTCACTCACATATCACACTTCCTCCACTCAAAATGCATGACCCCATTACTCATACACTTACATTGCAAGCATCTACCTCTCAGCAGTACAGATACAATGGTTTACAGGAGAGCAGAGATGAAGAAACCATTCAAAGCACACTTGGGGATAGTCTATCAAGTGTATATGAGCTTGCCTACTGACAAATACATCAATTTGTTCATGGACAAGGACATCAAGCAACAACATCACAACGAGCATCATCATGAACAACAACTAAAGGTAGCATACCTAATGAAGTGAACGCAACGAATACAAGAGGAAGGTTGTTGACAACATAGAGGCAGAGCAAAGCTGCAAGATCAAGCAGATCCACTAATAATGAAAGAAACTTTGGAGACTCGAGATATGAAGTGACAGCGTGACATGAATATCGCGTGAAGGTAGAAGATGTAACAAAGAAGTAGTTGCATGTGTTGAAGCAGCAACTTAGGAAGAAAATGAAGCTGCACAGACAGACCAATGAGTTGCAGCAAGAACATGGACAGCAGTGGGCGCAACATTCACTCACGGATGAAACTGCACTTGTACAAGTCAAAGATCCATCCAAAAGGCTAACACGGAGCATACAAGGTGAGAAGTGTTGTTGATCACATGCAAGGGATTCAGTAGCATGCATGTCATTGTGCGCACACATGCAATCCAACCCACAGTCTCTCAGTAGCTCGAACTATGCCTTGTACAGTCTTGGTAGTCGGTCTCTCGACCACCTGGCCAAAATTGTGCAACCTTCATGATCATTCACCCAGGTATGTTGCAAGTTAGTTCTCATGTTCATTTTGGTTTTCTACTGACAGATTTCTTGCTATGAGTGTTGCCATGTCTCCAGGTATCACAGGTGCTCATCTGCCTCGCAACAGTACAAGCACAATGGCTTCCAGGAGAGCAGAGATGAAGACACCATTCAGATCATGCTTGGAGATGTAGTCGATCAAGTGTCTATGAGCTTCCCTACTCACGAAGACATCAAGTTGTTTGTGGATAAGGACATCAAGCAACAACATCAAAACGAGTAGCATCATGAACAACAACTGAATTTAGCATACCCAATGAAGCAAACATAACGAATGCAAGAGGAAGGTTCTTGATAACAAAGACGCAGAGCAAAGTTACAATATCAAGAAGATCCACTGAAAATGAAAGCAACTTTGGAGACTCAAGATATGAAGTGACAGTGTGACATGAAGATCGCACGAAGGCAGAAGATGGAATAAAGAAGGAGTTGCACTTGCTGAAGCAGTAACTTAGGAAGAACATGAAGATCCATAGATAGTCTAATGAGTTGCAGCAGGAACAGGAACAAAAGTGGGCGCAACATGCACTCACGGATGAAATTGCGCACGTACAAGTCAAATATCCATCCCAGCAGCTAACATGGAGTAGACATGGTGAGTAGTCTTGTTGATCTCATGCAAAGGATTCAACAACATGTATGTCAATGTGCGCACGCATGTAACCCAACCCATTCAGCACACTCACTAAGGCAAAGATGAGAAGCAAGTCCAACTGGAGCTGAAAATGTACTTGGGCAAGTTGATGTGCATGACCACGAAAACACACTTGAAGATCAACACAGACACTGTGCATCAGTGTGTTTTTGGTTCAACCATACCCAAGAAAACCATGCACATGTTAGAAGAAAATTTGGATGAAGGGGCCAAACCAATGCACCGGTTGCAAAAGAGGAAGGAGTTTGCTTTAGCAAGATGTCACCATGAGGTGCATGCACACTATCCCAGATGACCAAGCTCGGCATCAGCTCACCACCTTCAACAACACAAGCATGTCAAAGAGTGGGTCTCATCACAGCAAACCAAGTGTCAGTGATGTCTTGCAAGGCTTGCTCAAACCATGTTGTCTCACATGAGTACATGTGTATTGTAATGTTGAGTCATGTCACGTGTAAGTCAAGTGCCAATGGTTGGATGTAACAATCATAGATTAGGTGAAGAGTCATGAGGGTAGTTGAACTATCACAAAGGAGAATGTCAAGGGTCACCCCACCCTTTGCTATAAATAGTCCCTCATAACTCATTGTATGGGATTTTGATTAGCCAAGCTTCTACTAAGACTATCTTGAAGAAGGCTTGGACAATATTGTAACGTGCCTTGGCTTCTCCACCGCATGAAGCTAGTACATCTCTTTGGAGGAGTAGGTGAATATGGTTGTAATGTTACACTGTTGGGGCTAGCAGGTTTACATGGTGTATTATATGATTGTGACTTACACTTCTTTAATAATAAGAGAAAATACATTTTCATGCATATGTTGTTATTGTATTTGGACTCTTCTGGTTGCCTTAATGATATATGTTGTTTAACTTACATACTTGTATATGAATTTATTTGTATGTAATTATATGAATCTTGTTGTTAATGTGTTGCATATGTCATTAACGATGTCACCATCTATGTCGACTGCTCTGCCGAACATCAGACAAACCTTTCTCATGAACCTTGCTATATCAACTGTCACACTCGTCTCGGACTTATCCATGAGGGTTGTTTGCGTTATCTTACCTTGTTGTTGTGACTTCCGTATCTAAGTGGACTGCTCCGCTGGAAGCTATGCATGTCCTTTATGTGGTGTGCTCCTAACCGAGTTGGGATTGATCCCTTTCAACCTGGAACTCACCTTCACATTCCTCTCCCTTCAAAGTGTTGGAACCTCTCGTACACATTCCTTGACTCTCTGCATCAGTCACACCCTTTGCTACTGACAGAGTTATCTTACTTGCCTCTGTGCAACATCGCGGTCAAGGCATTACCTTATGACCCACTATTGGGACACCTACACCAAATGGTTTGAGGTCTAATTAGGACTTCTTACCAGGGAGATCCCCTTGACATGTTGGTGGTTCCAACATTGTCAACATTTTTGTCTCTAGAAGGAGATCCTGATGATAAGCAGTGTCCTCTTATCCAGTTTTGAACCTTTGCATATCTTTCATGGAGTCTGGCATTCTTCTTCCCTCGAGGTTTTTTTTCAAATCATGAAGATGTCTCCATCTTGGGGAAGCTTTTCAATCTCTTGTCCACTCACATGTACAATGGTGAAGGCGAAGTGGCCTAGCATGAGCACTTACATAACTTTCTTTCCATGATTTATGAGGAAGATGAGTTTACTGACAAACAAGATGGTTTGTTGCTTTCATACACACGTCGTGAATCTCCATTTCATTGGGTGCTCAGCCTACCGGTTGACACCATGCACTCATGTGAGCACTTCTATGATCTTATTGAAGACATCTTCTATCATTTTCATCCATACCATCTTGACCAGAAAATGTTATAGCAATGGAGGGCTCCACATGAATCCATTATTGATTTTTGGCAACGCTTCCGTGACTTACAGTTTCAAGCTCTGAGGAGCTAGATGAAATTCGCTTATCTCTGGGACTAGTTTGAGTATTGCCTTAAGAAATTTGCCCGTCCCAAGAGGAAGCTTGATGTCAAGCCTCGCTCAACATTCATCATTGATGGAACTGTGCAATCCCATGTGGGAGTAGGCACTATCTCAATGTACTATGTGCTTCCCTATCATTCAACAATTCCACCATCTCCCAGTGATGTTGAGGATCATGTTCGCACATTTGTTCATCCTTCACACCCTCCCAACATCACTCCACTCAATTTTCACGTAGAGTTGGTTGTGAGTCCTTCGAGTTCCCATATGCCTTCTTTCTTCGACCTCCGTCTTCGCACTCAGGTGTTCCTTCGGATGTTGTTGTCTTGTGTTCGTCCATTCTAGAATATTCACTTATTGTGAGCGAGGAAAAACCCACTGGCAGAGTTGGTGTTGCACAACCAACATGCGTTATCATTCATGAAGAGTATAAGTGGGAGCTTCAACATCAACACTCAGTGAAGGATGACTCCATTCTATCCGATCCCTCTCCGTTCTTTCCTAGCTTCTTTGGTGAACCTTCCATCCATGATTTTGCATGTGTGTCTTCATCCATGGATGCACCCATTGTTGATCACTTGCAGGACTCACCAGATGCTAGTCCATCATTCGACAATGAAGAGGATAAGTTATTCATTATAGATCCACTTGATCCTTCATCTGTCTTTTTTGGAAACACAGAGGATGAGTTAGTTCGCTTTTCATCTACCCCTCTATTTGATTCATCTAATCATGAGGATTCCGAAGAATTATTTAATTTTTCTGATTGTGGTGGTCGTGATCCATTTTCTTCTATTTTTTATCACGATCATGAATCTATCACTGTTGATATTTTGAAGCCACCAGTTTATGATGATCTACCTGATGATAAATTTGAGACACCCAAGACTGTCGAGGCACTTCAACCTGAGCTGATGGTTATGCCAGGTCCTCATTTTCTTGGGGTTAGTCCCGCTTCTGATCATGAAATTATTCAATCACCCAAGGCTCCTCATCACTTGTCTGCATGCATTGAAGATCCATCTCACTCACAGATCACACTTCCTCCACTCAAAATGCATGACCCCATTACTCATACACTTACATTGCAAGCATCTACCTCTCAGCAGTACAGATACAATGGTTTACAGGAGAGCAGAGATGAAGAAACCATTCAAAGCACACTTGGGGATAGTCTATCAAGTGTATATGAGCTTGCCTACTGACAAATACATCAATTTGTTCATGGACAAGGACATCAAGAAACAACATCACAATGAGCATCATCATGAAAAACAACTAAAGGCAGCATACCTAATGAAGTGAACGCAACGAATACAAGAGGAAGGTTGTTGACAACATAGAGGCAGAGCAAAGTTGCAAGATCAAGCAGATCCACTAATAATGAAAGAAACTTTGGAGACTCGAGATATGAAGTGAGAGCGTGACATGAATATCGCGCGAAGGTAGAAGATGGAACAAAGAAGTAGTTGCATGTGTTGAAGCAGCAACTTAGGAAGAAAATGAAGCTGCACAGACAGACCAATGAGTTGCAGCAAGAACATGAACAGCAGTGGGCGCAACATGCACTCACGGATGAAACTGCACTTGTACAAGTCAAAGATCCATCCAAAAGGCTAACATGGAGCATACATGGTGAGAAGTGTTGTTGATCACATGCAAGGGATTCAGCAGCATGCATGTCATTGTGCGCACACATGCAACCCAACCCATTCAACACACTCACCAAGGAGAAGATGAGAAGAAAGTCCAACTAGAGTTGAACATGTACTTTGGAAAGTTGATGCGCTTGACCACCAGCACACACTTGAATATCAACACAGACACTATGCATCAGTGTGTTGTCAGTTCAACCATACCAAAGAGAACCATGCGCGTGTTAGCAGATGAGTTAGATGAAGGGGCCAAACCATTGCACCAGTTGCAACAGAGGCAAGATTTTGCTTTAGCAAGATGTCATCATGAGGTGCGTGCACACTATCACGGACGACCAAGCTTGGCATAAGCTCACCACCTTCACCATCACAAGCATGTCAAAGAGTTGGTCCCATCATAGTAAACTGAGTGTTAGTGATGCCTTGCAAGGCTTGATCAAGACATGTTCTCTCACATGACTACATGTGCATTGTAATGTTGAGTCATGTCAAGTATAAGTCAAGTGGCAATGGTTGGATGTAACAGTCATAGAGTAGGTGAAGAGGCATGAGGGTAGTTGAGCTGTCACAAAGGGGAAATTCAAGGGTCACCCCACTCTTTTTTATAAAAAGTCCCTCATAACTCATTGTATGGGCTTTTTGTCAGCCAAGCTTCTACTAAGACTATCTTGAAGAAGGATTGGACAGTATTGTAACATGCCTTGGATTCTCCACTGCACAAAGCTAGTACATATCTTTGGAGGAGCAGGCGGATGTGGCTATAACGTTCCACTATTGGGGCTAGCAGGTTTACATGGTGTATTGTATGATTGTGACTTACACTTCTTTAATAATAAGAGCCAACATGTTTTCATGCATATGTTGTTATTGTAGTTGGACTATTCCAGTTGCCTTAATGATATATGTTGTTTAACTTACGTACTTGTATATGAAATAATTTGTATGAAATTATATGAAGCTTGTTGTTAATGTGTTGCATATGTTGTTAACGTTGTCACTGTCTGTGTCAACTGCTATACTAAACATCAAACAAACCTTTCTCATGAACCTTGCTATATCAACCGTCACACTTGTCTCAGACTGATCCATGAGTGTTGTTTGTGTTATCTTACCTTGTTGTTGTGATTGTCGCATCCAAGTGGACTACTCCGTTGGAAGTTGTGCATGTCCTTTGTGTGTGTGTTCCTAGCTAAGTTGGGACTGCTCCCTTTCAACTTGGAACTCACCTTCACCTTCCTCTCCCTTCGAAGTGTTGGAACCTCTCGTACACATTCCTTGACTCTTTGCATTAGTGACATCGTTGCTACTGACAAATTTATCTTACTTGCCTCTGTGCGACATCGCGATCAAGGAATTACCTTACGACCAACTATTGGGACTCCTACACCAAACAGTCTGAGGTCTAATTGGGACTTCTTACCAGGAATATCCCCATTGACATGTTGGTGGGTCCAGCATCGTCAACAATATCTCAACTTCGAAATGCTAGTATTAGTTTAGAAGATATGGGAGAACATAATCAAATGAAAAGGGGAGGAAGACTTAAGAAGATCCTCTTTAAGGTAAAATAAATTTATCAATATATTCCTAGATTCAAGACGAAATTCAATAGTCATGAGTGGTCTCAAAATATATGAAAAGGGAATATCCCTTACAAAATTAGAAGTTTCTGTTGGCTTTCTATGAATGAGGAATTTTTATGTGGAATAATTTATAAAAAACAAGGTTTCAATAGACCAAGCATATGTCTGATGTGTATGAGGGGCCCTCAATATACTAAACACTTACTTCTTACCTTTATTCATGTGAAGGCGGTATGGGAAGGTATCATGGGGTTACTGAAACTCAAACTGGTGGGGAATCACACTACTATGATTTCTTATATATATGCATGGAACCCTTCCCTATTTCATCATGTGGAATATTTGATGAAGTAGAAATGCTCAAATCTTTGATCAGAAACCAGTGAAGGTTCGAGAAGACATAATCAAGGCTATCACATTCTACAATGAAATGGGATCAACTACGAAGATAAACAAACTATAGACCTGTAAATATATAGACCTGTGGCATTCATATCCAGTCGGATTATTCGATGGAGTGAGTAAAAGGAGACAATGTGGATGTGGGGCAGTAATAATCAAGGAACCAAGTAGATTCTACCATTTTTGGTGGGAGGGAGGACAAGGGTCAAACAATAAGGCATATATCTTAGCATTGTGGGGTGTCTTAATTGCGGCAAAGTGGCTCAGAATAGAAAACATAAAGATATTCAGAGATGTGAAAGGTATCATTGACTGGGTGAAAGACTACACAAACTTCTGTCCTCCGATATTAAACAATTGGATGAAGAGAATCAGAATGTTGGTAAGCACCTTTCAGAGCATACAATTCCAACATATCTATCGAGAACAAAATTTGACGATAGATCTATTATCCAAGTGAGGGATAGCAAAGGATTCAGGTAAGTTCCTTTTCAACGAATTTGAACAAGGAATGATGGTTAATGGTGGTAGCATTAACTATTTGTAGGAGACTATCCAAAGACCAAGAAGGAGTATGAATATGTAGACAGATCTATATGTAAGGGTTTTTTGTTGTTGTTGTATGATGAACTAAAAAGGAACAATTAGATGTGACAACTTTTGAACAGTTGTGAAAAGTTATAATAGAAGTAGGAAAGTCCTGGATTATCATAGAAAGAAATGAATATTTATAGGCAGAATTGAAAAATATAGAATATGTACTATCTCTTTTTTTAATGGAAAGATGAAGTGAATTTTTCTTAAAAAAGAGAGAGTAGATGATACTTCCAATCCCTTTTTTTAGTTGTTTTTTGGAGGGTTATGATGCAGGCAAGTTCCCTCTATGGACAGAGGTAACCCCTCTAGCCCTAGAGTGGGTCTAGTCACAACAAAGACAATATCAAAGAAAATTCCCTAAATAGTTGATGTCATGAAGGCCTACCTTCAAATCCTCGTTTGATGAAGTTCTCGTTGCATTTCTCCAGCTCTCATTCTAATCACTTTTTTACCTGAAAACAACATACAGAGAACAATAATGAACATAATAGAACACGAAAAAAACATTCTACTTAAAGGGCCAAGGAACTTCAAGCTATCAATATGCAATTTGACATAAGATATAGGAAATAAACCATTGATTTGTATTAATATGAACTGAAGTAAAACTTACAACCATGCCTTAATGATGTAGGTCTCCTTGAAGGGTTCTGTCAACATGTCTCCACAACCATTCACTCATGAAGTGTGTCTCAAGAGGATGAATAACTCTCTCTCCTACTCAAAAGGAAAAATTATGAGGCTAGAACACTCATACAATCAAGCCAAATACACACAAAACTATCCCAGGCTAAGTTACATAAGAGGCTACTTTCTCTAACTTCAACTTCCACTTGCCACTTAACTTCAACTAGCAGATCTCATCCATGAAGGAGATATTTATAATAGGAGGAGCCTCCATAAGGGATGGGAGAAATATCTTATCCCTTTGGGAGGTTGCACAAAGGGCGGAACAACCATCCCAAAGGAGGGAGATGATCTTATCTGATCCAACAACCAACCCTAGGACCGCTCATCAATAATTTGTTAAGACAAACTCACCAAAAGTAGCTCGCCGTGATTGAAACACAGGGATAGAGTGACAACGTTTTTAGGCTTAGTTCAATCTTGGCCATCTTCGTGGGTGGAATAATCGATGACCCACGATGACCCAAAAACAAAGGTTAAAAAGGGTCTGATCTAGGAGTAATGAACTGAGGTGTTTTTCCTAAGATGACAAGGAAGACACTAACACATATTTTGCAACATGGCACAAAGCAGATGTCAATAACACGGACCGGCAGTGTTCGGGATTAGGGAATGTGGGGTCGATGACAAAATACTATGTAATAGATGCCCCCTAAAGCATGAAGGCCAAGAGAGTGGGAGGGGTGAAATGCTTTACGAATCCATAACTAAAACAGAACACCATCGTGGAGAACCTACAAATGCAAGTACAACTGATATCTCTAATACATGAGGACATAGTGAAAGGAAATACATGTGCATAAGGCATGGGCTCATCCATCCAGAAGATAAACATAAATGATCTATGGTATGGATGCAACCATCTAATCAGAAGGACCATATAAAATACTCAAGTATGGTTGCAGCCATCCAATCAAAAGAGTCATGTATATAATCATGAACCAACCCGCACAACCTAGACTGGTGTAATATGAGCCCAAGGTCTGGAATCCCAACCTGATCAAGGTACACATTCTAATATGTGAATAGATGTGCTACAGTTGAGCATACTAGAAAATCGTTTGATTACCGGTCAATGATGTAAACTCTTAACAAGTGCGAGAGAGACCACCAGTAATGTCAATGGTTCTCAAGGTACTGCGAGTACAATCCATGAAGTGTGAAGAATGATCTGAATTCAAACACTCATGAAATCACCTGATCAAAGGCCAATAATGAAAGCCTATTGTCGAATGTGAAGAACTTTCCATTAAGGCATGCAAGCTCCAAGGTACCAGAAAGGAGTCTCTAGATCAAATTCCCAGATAATGAGTTGAAGTCGACAGAAAGCGATCGATTGAAGGAGGGCCATAATGTTTCCCACATCATTGACATGAAACAGAGGAACAAGATGAACATGGATGAGACAAAGAATCTGAGGAAGGTGTGTAAGGATACAAACTGTAGAAGGATTAAGCTCTTGAACATATTGGTGACACAACTCTAGAGTTTGGCAGCATTTTGGTACCAAGGGATCAAAGGTCACGACGATGCAACAAGGATCAAATGGAATGAGGCAAAATGGATAACCCAAAACCCGGAAGGCCAATGATAAAGTGAGGATATCCCAACCCGACACAAAGCAGAAAGAGTGTCAATGTTCAAGAGTGACAAGCTGCCATAATAATTAATACAACCAATGGAATACTTCCAAATTTTCCCCCACCATTTTTTGCGAGTACCCCAATTATTTTTGAAACACAATCTTGAAGGGGATAGCATATGCTTGCACTGTAAGTTCATCCTTCGGACAAATCCAACCTAGTAAGTTTAATGAGCCCTAGGAAGGAGAAACTCGTGTTCGTCATGGGGAGAAATCTCATGTCATTTAATAGTTTAACGAGTATGAAAAAGGTGTAACTTGGTATCTTTTTCATGTTTAGAGAGTTTGAAATAGACAAATAAAAGAAAACTTGACATGGTCCCTTTTCATATGTTTGTGTCTCTCGAGCCTGAAAAGGTAGAAAAAAATACTTGAGAGAACCACTTGACCATTTCAGCCAAGGAGTACCTTTTTTGTAAATAGTGCCTCCCAGCCCGAAAAAGGGGTAAAATTATACTAGGTGCATAACGTTTCACATCCATTAACGATTTTGAAACGACAAGGGTTCGATCATCTTTTCATTTTTAAAGGGTTCAAAAAGAGCTGAAAGTGGACCCCTCATTTTTATTCTCATTAACAAGTCAAAAAGAAAAAAAAATACTCGACAACCTTTTCATCTTTTACGAGTCAAAAAACAACTTAAAGGTGACTTGTCTTGGAGGAATGAGTGCTATAGAGGGTAGCAACTAGTTCCGGCAATGGTGGAGCTGCTTAAAACATGTAATGGTCAAGAGGCTGGCTAACAAAACCACTCATCGCTGCAGTCTCTCAGGAAATGAAAAAAAACCAAGTGAAAGCATATGATTGACCAAAGAGATGGTGGCAATGGAATGAAATAACCAAGGCTCATCTAGCAGAAATTAACTGATAAAAATGACAATCACAAGATATAAATCGGGCATGGGTTCATTTTCACACAAGATTGAACCATGGCGAACTCTGCTTGGATTTGATTTCATGTTTACACAAGCTCGAAATGAGAAACTATGCTTGAATAAGTTCGCATGCCTCTAGCATAATGACTCAAATGAGGTACATGCCCCCCAAGCTTCATTTCAATCAACTAGGTGGATGGAATGAAGGTTCACTTGCGAGATCTTGGAAAGACTCGACTGGTATTTTACGAGATCTTAATCAAAGACTCGATTTGAAAAGGGAGTTGCTTCATTTTTTTAGTGATGTTGACATAGTGAAAGAACTATCCTCAAAACCCTTGTTTCAGTTTATAACGAGTTTGACACAAGACAAAGAACTATGCTCACCTCTTGTTTCATTTTTCAATGAGGTTAAAACAAGACCAGGAACTATCCTCATACCCTTGGTTTCATTTTTTAATGAGGTTGACACAAGACAAGGAGCACTCCTCATCTCTTGGTTCATTTTTTATTGAGGTTGAAACAAGACCAAGAACTATCCTCATACCCTTTGTTTCATTTTTTAACAAGGTTGACACAAGAAAATAAACTCTCCTCATAACCTTGGTTTCATTTTTTAACAAGGTTGACATAAGAAAATAACTGTCCTAATTTGTTGTTTCATTTTTTAATGAGGTTGACACAAGACCTAGAACTATCCTCATATCCTTGGTTTCATTTTTTAATGAGATTGACACAAGACCAAGAACTATCCTCATCACACCTTGTTTCATTTTTTAACGAGGTTGACACAAGACCAAGAACTATCCTCATCTCATCTGTTCATTGACCATATGAGAACATGGATCCCAAGAGATCTTCACTAGATGGAAGAACCACGCTCTGGGAGGAATACATGTCATTTCATACCAAAGATAGATCAGGTTCTAATGCCCCCAGTACATAATGTACTATACCATTTGTGTGGTCATCAATAGATGTGGAGACGAAACGAGTAGCCACATAATTAACCAGTGGCGGGAAGGTACTGATTGCAGACAAGAGCCAATAGGGGATGATGGTTGCAAAGGAGATGCCCGATGACCAATGAATGACAGTTGATCAAGGGTCAAAATTCTTCCTTCATGCGGAAAACAAACCACAGAAAATTGAAGAAACAAGAGCTCCCATGACATACTCATAGTCGCATCCAAGGAGGAGATTGAAATCTAATGGACCTTGGACTACCATCACGTCTATATAGATGGTCCTTCCTCCCAAAGTAATAGGGAACTACAGAAGGATCCCTAAGGGTTGACTGGTTCCTCCGTTGAAAACCAACAGATTCTGGGTGACAGGCACAAGTTGTGGGGAGCCCAAATCTTGCCAAGTAGTAGAAGACATGATACTAACAGACGAACCTTCATTTAATATAGTGCCAGGTAATACCATATTATAGGATTGTACTATGATATGGAAAGGCACGTAAGATGGGAGGCAGAAGGCAACCAAGTGACTCCAATCAAAAGAAATGACAAAAGTACATGGTTGGGGAATTATATGATTGCCCCCATGCTCTGCAGGAATAGTAGAAGGACTCTCCTAGATAGCCAGGACAGGAGGGTCACTTTTCAATTCATGAGACTTTGAGGAGATGAGAAGAACATGAGTAGTATGATCACCACTCTCTCCCCGAATAGAGTGAGCAACTGGTGGTGGGAACAAGTCGACATTCTTTTCGACCAATGGTTGGTCGGGAACACACACAAGAGAGTCTTGCTCAGGAAGAGTAGGATGGAAAAGAGATGAATCCAATTCAATCTCTTTACCAACTGGGAGAGGGTTAGAAGAAAGCCTCTGATAACCAACATGAAGTTGGGGTTGAGGAGTTGTAAGGTTTTCCAAAACTTTGGAAGCTTTATCCATAAGAGGACAAAGGTGAAGATGCTCTCCTTCACATAACCTATAGGAAAATCTAATATTCCCTTTCTTCTTACCATCGCTAGGAAAGAGTGTAGCATCGACACGATCTCTAGAGGTCGATGGGGACAATAAATCAAAATTTTGAGACCACACCTCTAAGACTTTGGGAATTCCAGGATAGTCTTGAAGGAGATGGTCACCCTTACATAGCCTACAAGGGAATTTGATCTTCCATGGAGGATCAAAAGATTGTCTGTGGGAGGTTCATTTGGAGTAACAATTGCACGGTTGGACTCTTTCTTATTTGACTTCTTCTTCTTCATCTTCCTCTTCTTCTTCTTAGCCTCCTGGTTACTAGAGTTGAAACTTTCACTAGGTGAAGTATAAGAGGAAGGTAAAGAAATTGGGGAAGAAAGCGAGGGGTCAACCTTAGAATCATCGTGACATGACTTAAATGAAGGAGACGGCAGGGTAGGAGTTGGGACACTTGGGATCATTGAGGTCAAAAATAACCAAACAGGTAAACCAATGGTTAACCCAGGGAGGGACAACATTACCATATAAGGAGCACCAACATTTCCAAAAGAAGGAAAAGGACCAGGATTCCCCTCCAAGGGGAACCCTTCACTGGTGGACTCAGGAAATGTTTCCATTGGAATCGACTCTAAAGAATTACCAAGGAAGATAACTTTCACTAGGAATATTTCGTGGGAAGTAAATTTTAGAACATTGAAACAAAACTTTTCCTTTTCATGTTTTAAGAGTCGAGAAAAGGATGAAAGGTGACTCTATCAGTTCCGATTGGAAACGAGATTGAAAGGACAAGTGATCGAATGATATTTTAAGTTTAATGAGTGAAAAAGATCAAATGACTGCTCTGGAACTCTAGGAAAAAGGTTTACCAGACAAATTTTAAAACTGAATATACACCTTGGTAGTAAAATGAAAGAGAAATGACCAAGGAATTCTTGTACGGTAGCTAATCTTCCCGAATGTTGTTGTCAGTGCATTATGATTTGTAAGGTGGTAGACTCAGCTTCCTATGGATAACAGGATTGCAACCTAGTGGGGTCTCCCATCATATACGTGATGGTACATGGAGCACAAGTCCGTACTAACACTTATCGAATCACAAAAGGAGGAATCACCCAACCTTAGTGAAAACAACAACCACTAGGTTTAAAGACACCAGAACACATCTCTAGCCTAGACCTCTAGATGTATGAGCGTTAAGTTTCAATGCTTCCTTAGGTTAAGTCAATAAATTTTAACATTTGATCTTGAATTAGGTTTCAATTACAAGGTCCTACCACTGTCATCTGACAAAACTCCTACATGCAGCTATATGAGAAAATAGATCATTTCTTTTCAATGAACAACTAACTAAAGAAAAGTGAGAGGTTAATTTCAAAGCAATCAAAGCAACAAGCAAGAAAATGCAAGAATGGTACTTTACATTATTCCACAAGAAAACCAATCAAGAGGAAAGAGAAATGTTTCTATCTTTCACTAACTTGCAAGAAATCCAATTAAGAAAATGAAAAATACATCCTTTACTTTTCAGCTTCTAAATGTCAAGAATTTACTAATGCAAAAGATTGTTCTCATTTCCTAATGCAAAATGAATGCGATATTTTGTTTTTCTGAATAAATGATAAGCAACCAAACGAAAAAGTCAAAACAATGCTAGTTTAAGTCCTTTCCAAATGAAATCATTCAATAATTGAAGAGAAACATTCCACTCAGAAACTAATCAAAGACTCAAAAAAAAGAATATGTTTCTTTTTTGCAAAAACTTGAAAGCTTTCTAACTGACCGGTGAGCAATGCGATCTATGCTAAAGTGATGGATGTAAACCAAACAAACAAGGCTTGAAAGTTTTGATAACCAAATGTCACATACCAGTTAGGAAGATGAAAGAATAGTCAATAAGTAGAAGCCTCAAACAAAGCAAGGGATTGTTGCAAACACATCTCAAAGGTCCAAACAAACAAGTAACCCAAGAAAAAGCTAATGCTTCAAGAAACCCTAAGGTGAACAAGTTACACAATTCAAAGGAGAAATCTCAAGGGAATGAAACCAAGAATCAATATTCTAGCAAACAATAATTTTACACGCAAAAAATAGGCAGAAGACAAGCTCAGAAGCATAGGAAACACTGGCCAATCAGCAAATAGAACTTCAAAATTAAAACCTACAGGAATCTTCGTGAGCGTCAAACTGACAATATGCACCAACAATGAAAAGTCACACCCCCCTAACTAGCTACTTTGCGACATCATCGCAAAAGTACACTAGACAATAGTGCTGAGACTATTTCAGAGCCCTTCGTGACTGTGAGGCGATTTAATCGCACCAAACAGTAGAAGGCGCAACTAATAAGATAGATAAGACATGACTATCTTCGCGACTGTCATAAAATAAAAGCTGACAACCACAAATCAAAGGAAAATTTTAGAAATTCAGCTGAGAAAAGGCCAGACCTATCACTTATGATAGAAGGAAGACTACCAGGAGTAGTCAAACAACCCACAATATGGAGAGTTCTACCCAGAAAGTAAAGGAGACAATAAACAAGCAAAGCAAAATCAAATCAAGAGACAAAATACAAAGGTCCCTAGTATGGTTGCCAACTTGTGATACAAGCAAGTTCCCTCTGTGGACAGAGGTAACCCCTCTAGCCCTAGAGTGGGTCTAGTCACAGAAAAGACAATATAAAAGCAAATTCCCTTACATAGTTGATGTCATGAAGGCCTACCTTCAAATCCTTGTTTGATGAAGTTCTCGTTGCGTTGCTCCAACTCTCGTTCTAATCACTTTTGTACCTGAAAACAACATATAGAGAACAACAACGAACATAATATAATACGACAAAAATGATCTACTTAAAGGGTCAAGGAACTTCAAGCTATAAATGCGCAATTTGACATAAGATATAGGAAATAAACCATTTCTTTGTATTAATATGAACTGAAGTAAAACTTACAACGATGCCTTGACATTGTAGGTCTCCTTGAAGGGACCTATCATCATGTCTCCACAACCATTCACTCATGAAGTGTCTCTCAAGAGGATGAATATCTTTCTGTCCTACCCAAAAGGCAAAATTATGAGGCTATAACACTCATACAATCAAGCCATATCCACACAAAACTATCCCAGGCTAAGTTACATAAGAGGCTACTTCCAAACTCTAAAAACTACTCTTTCTAACTTCAACTTTCACTTGCCACTTAACTTCAACTAGTAGATCTCATCCATGAAGGAGATATTTATAAGAGGAGGAGCCTCCATAAGAGATGGGAGAAAGAGCTTATCCCTTTGGGAGGTTGCACAAAGGGCGGAACAACCATCCCAAATGAGGGAGCCAAGCTCATATGATCAAACAACCAACCCTAGGACCACTCATCAAAAATTTGTTAAAACAAACTTGCCAAAAGTAGCTCATCACGAGTGAAACATAGGGACAGAGCGACGATGTTGTTAGGCTTAGTTCAATCTTGGCCATCTTCATGAGTGGAATAACTGATGACAGATTAAAAAGGGTCTGCTCCAGGAGTAATTAACTGAGGTATTCTTCCTGAGATGACAAGGAAGACACTGACACATATTTTGCAACATGACATAAAGAAAATGTCAATAACACAGACTGGTAGTGTTTGGGATTAGGGAATGTGGGGCCGGTGACAAAATATTGCGTAACAAGGGTACATAAGTGGTGCTATAGAGAATTTCATGTTGGAGATCATGTGTACTTGCGAGTTAAGCCTAGGAAAATTACATTTCATTGGGGAGGGTGCGCTAAGTTAGCCTCCCCGATATTGTGGACCCTTCCAGATTCTGTATAGGATCAGAGCGGTAGCATACAAACTGGCCTTTGTTGGTCATATTTGGGTCCATAATGTATTTCATGTTTCTTTATCAAAAGAATATGTGTATGATCTTCGACATGTGATTGATTGGAGTAATGTGAAGGTAAAATATCAACTTATGTTCATATATATATATATATATATAATATATATATATATATATATAGATATATATATATCTGTTGTAGGGAAAAGTATCCGACTCGGATGACCCTAACCCACTCTAAGGGTGACAGTTCCTTAGCAACAACTGTAAAACAAACTACTTAAGGTTTACTTCTTTATGAAAGCAAAAGAGAATGGAGAAAGCACTAACCGTTGCCTTGCGCTTAATGTCGAATCCAAACTCTTCTCTTTGGCCGCTTGCTCCTAGCTCTTTGTTCTTCTGCTCGCCCAGCTACAATGAGATCCTGCACAATAACAAAGAAGGAAACTACAAGAGGCATGCAATCATAACTGGTTCATGGATTAGTGTAAACCAAACATGCAATCATCACAATATATAATTGAAACAAGAGCACATAGAAGAACCTCAATAGCTTTTATTAATGAAGAAATAAAGGTTCTGAGAGTATTACAACCATTGTAGGCTCCAACCCAGCAACACCTCCCAGTAGAAAGAATTGCTCTTCTTCACCTCTCTCAAACAATCACCCAATAACTCAATAATGAAACCAACAGCATATCATTACTTTGCACAAAATTCCAGCCTCCTGAGCTCATAGGAGAGAGCTCAATATATAGATGAATTGAGAAAGGATGAGTCAGCTTGCAACTGATGTGTAGCTGCCTTGTGTCCTCCCTCTCTTCAGTTAATCTTTAGTTGATCTTCAGTTCTTGAGTCCACTTGGCGAACCTTGCTTCCACTTGGAGAAACAAAGCCCCTGACTCATCACAAGGCGAAATACCTGATCCAAGTGTCATTTTTGGAAGATTCTAGAGCAATGACTCAGTGTGCCACATGTCCAAACTCGCTCAACACAGGTGGGCTTTGTTCTACCTGCTTTGCAACGCAGGTACACCATGGAGCAGTTGTGTTTCAGCGCAGAAGCCTAGTGGAGCACCTGCTTTGATTTCAGGATTGCTTGTTTTTGAGTGTTTTCAGGTGGAGAATTGATCTGAGAGCTGTTGGTTTGCTGACCTTGTTCCTCTAGGGGTAGGAACATCATGTTTAGGGAACTTTGGATCCCTTGGATTATTGACAATTCATGCTTGTTGCTGTAAGGCACAAAATTGTCTATAACAGATGCCCCCTAAAGCATGAGGTCGTTTATCGGGTGAAATGCTTTATTGAGAGGATCTGAAGTTCATTCAATCTGCTGAGAAGTGTCCTGTAATAAGATACAATACAATACATTATTTTTCATACATTTTTCATGATCTAGCTGAGGCGGGCATTCCCATGCTTAGCTTTATAAATACATTTTGGTACATAGAACAGACGATCGTCTGATTGTAGACTGATATTTCTCTGCCGAAATTATCATCCTTTGAGAAGGATGATCATCTGCTGTAATGATGTACATATCAAATGTCTTTATGTCCTGAATATATATCGCAGCCCGGATGGATGAAACTAGATCTGGGGTCTTCAATCTCTTCCGATCTTCACTCGATGTACAAGTCGATCCATGTGAGAATTTCTTGAAGTCGAACATGGAAAGACATCGCTTGATTACCGGTCAATGATGTAAACCGTTAACAAGCGCGAGAGGAGTCACCGATAAGGATGATGACCCTCAAGGTACGGCAGTACAATCTACATGGTGGGAATAAAGGACTTGGCGTCGACCACCATGCAAAATCTTCTGGTCGAAGGTCATTGATGTATACCTGTCGACAGAAGTGAGAAACTTGCCATTGAGGCATGCAAGCTTCAAAGTACTGAGGGGGGTGTTCCTAGATCAACTCCTTGGATAATGAGCTGATGTCGACAAGGAGTGATCCGTCAAAGGAGGGCCTTAATGAATCCCACATCAGTGACACGGAACGGAGCTAGTGATTGTGATGAGGTGAAAACAAACTGAGATGTATGATTCAGGGTGGCGGTCATGAAGTGGATGAAGGATAATGTATGGCAGTGGGTGGGACACGGTTGACTCTTTACAGAACCACATCTCTTGAACATATAACGACACTGATGTGATGGATTGGTAGCATTACCCCAATTGTGGATGGTGTGGCGAGGACCATGGTTATGAGACCGGTGAATGAAACAACCCAACCCGATGTGATACGGAGGACAAAGTGTCATGTTAAAGAGCGACTTGCTACCATTAATGCTGTGAGGTTCTCCCAATTTTTCCCCAGTCATTGCTGACCAATACCTCTTTATTTTTGTCAAGCTTGAGGAGGATAACATATGCTTGTTCTATAACCTGCCCTTCGGGCAAGCCCATCGCTATGTTTTAACGAGCCTAGCGATAGGGAAACTCGTTCTCGTCTAAAGACAAGTTTGTCGCTATTTAATCATTTTAATGAGTCTAACGACAAAGAAAACTCGGTCCTTTTCATTTTTAGAGAGTCTGAAAAGGTATGAAAAGTTAACTCCAAAATTCCTTTTTCGTCATCTAATCCCTTAAGTCCGAAAAAGTATAAAACAATACAGAAGGGATGAATTTTCGATTGCTTTAACGAGCCGAACAAAACAAGCGCTCGATCTTTTTGTGCAATAATCCCTCAGGTCCAAAAATATTAAAATCTAGAGGAGGGATAGCTTTCCGGTCGCTTTAACGAGCTGGAAGGCCAAAACTCGGCAAACTTTTCATTTTTTTACGAGTCAGTGAAAAGAGCTCAAAGAAGACTCGTCTTTTGAGGAACGAGTGATGAACAGGGATAGCAGCAGATTCCAGGTACAGGTTGGAATTCTCCAATCACGGCAGTGTCACAAGGATGGCTAAGTGAAATCACTCTTCGCAGCTGTTCCTCAAAATGGGTAAACAAACATATGGAGGTGAACGATTGGCCAAATGAACGGATGGAGGTGATGGAATATAAACACGACCAAGGGCTTTTAATATGGCTTTCAAAGGTTACATTTCTCGAGGTTGTTTACTGGTTCATTTTTTCTGGATGAGCTTGAACTGCTAGGGAAAGATTGCTCACAATTATGTTTATTTTTTAACGAGCATGAACTCTACACAAAAACTGCTCGATTCTTGCGTTTATTTTTTAACGAGCATGAACATTGCTAAAACTGCTCGATTTATACCAGTCTTAATACAAGGAATGCTTTAGGTGAGGTAATCTTATTTAAGGAGCGATACCTCACTAATTACTCCAATTTGGCAGGTTTTAACTTTTGCCCTTCATCCTTTCTTTATGCAAGCTGGAAACGGCTAATCCTACGAGTTTAACGGGTTAGACCTACAGGTTTAAAGGAGGACCTAAAAATTTAAAAAATAAATAGTCGTCCCGTGCTTGCACTCCAAAAGGTTTGCATGCCCCCAGGTATAAAGTATAATTTCTAGAGTCTGCCCTCTTACTTATTATCCGAAAAATGGTTTTGTTTGCTGCCGCGAACTAAACTCTTTTTTCGGCGATGTCTATCATTAGGTTGCTAAGGATGGTGACTACTTGTTGCAGCAATTTCCTCTCTTTCTTTGAAGACTGCCCCTACTTCTCCTTTAAAGCAACTTGTTTTAATGGGTGAGGCTTGACATTCAAAGATGGTGGCTACTTGCTGCCACAAATGGATCTCCTCCTTAGGAGAGCCTACTTTTTTAGACAAAGGGAGTCGATCTTTTCGCTCACATAACTTTGACAAAAGAATTTTATCCTAGAACAACCCTCTCTTCCTCTGCCGGACGGGGTACGGACTAGTCCATCCTTCTGCGGAAATTAACTTTATACCTAAGGTTTTCTCTGCCCGAGGCAGGCCAGGGTGCATGCCCCCTGGGTCCCCATTCTTTTCTTCTCGAATTACTCGCATTCATCGGGAAGTAGAACCAGGGGCGGTGGCATTCCTTGAGTGAATAAACCGTTAAGGGATGGTATTTGACTATTTGCAATGCGTGATCCTGGAAATGAAAGTTGGTCTACGAGCTTGACCATTCTTCCTTCGTGCGGAAAACACATGACTCTAAAGAGCGAGGACACTATTGCCTCCATGCAATATATATAGTCTCGTCCAAGGAGTAAGTTATATGCCAAGGGTCCCTGGACGACCATGATGTTCATGCGAACTGTCTTCCCTTTCAATGTAACTGGAGCATTGGGGAGAATCCCTAACGGGTGACTGGTTCCTTTATCAAAACCTGATAGATTTCTCATCTCAGGTAAAAGCGCCGGGCAACCCAGTGCTTTCCAAGCAACAGAGGAAAGGATACTCACAGATGCCCCTTCATCAATGATAGTTCCAGCCATCACCATTCTGTAGATTTGGACTATGATTCTGAATGGGATACTGGCTGGTAACCGGGGTCTGCCTAGTTGATTCCAATCAAAGGATACAACTAGGTTGCTTGGTGGTGGGACCGAATATACGGCCGGATACGACCCTGACGATGTTCCTTCCTGCGATAAAGGAATGGGCGCATTGCCCTGATGCTCATCAGAGTCTGTGTTGATGAAAAGAATATGGACGGTGTCATCCTTATCCTCTTCAGTGAGGGTGTCATTCGAAGATGGGTCTTCAATGACGGAGTCATTGGTCGATGAAACCTCTGAAGGAAGAACCGGGTCAACTGCCGTTTCGACCTTTAGACTTTCGTCTGGTCTGGATTCAACAGGTTCATTCTCAATGACCGACACTTCAGCTGACCATTTGGGCGGGTCAGCTGGATTTTCAACTATCGAGGGATTAGGCGCGAGTTTTTGGTATCCAGGAGGAAGTCGTAACGGTGAAACCGGACGATCTTCTAAAACTCTCTTTGCCTCATCTAAGAATGGACATCGGTGGATGGCATGCTCGCCTTCACACAATATACAGGGTGATCTTGGTCTCCCTCTTCGTCCTTCACTCTCGCTAGTTGATGGACCGCAATCAACATGACTACCAGAGGTTGATGCTACCGGATTGTGCAACCTTGGGGACCAGTCCCTTAGTATCCGGGGAATACAAGGACAATCACGATGGAAGTGGGCCCCTTTGAAAATGACACATGGCGATTTAGGCCCGGTCGGTGCAGTGTGTGGGTTTTTGTCAGCTGTCTTTTGCTTGCCCCCAGTCGCCTTCGCCATAGGCTCCTTCTGCTTCTTTTCTCTCTTCTTCTTTTCCTTCTTCTCCACGGGAGGCTGACTTTTGCCGGCTCTACCTTGTGAAGATGAAGGATGAGAGGAAGAATTGTAAGAAGTGGAAGGCTGGTGGGTAGCTCTAGATTGGTCTGACTGTTGATTCGACTGCTCAGGATTAGTGGCGATCTGGACTACATTAGTTGAAAAGAGCCATACAGGTAGGCCAATTGTCAATCCTGGAAGTGACAATGTTGCCATATGAGGCGCACCAACATCTCCCCAAGAGGAGAAGGGATTTGGACTTCCGCCAAGGTTATTTCCTTGGTTGGTGGGCTCCATACTTTTCAACTGAAAGATCAACGTGGGAATAACAGGTGATTATGTTCCGCTTAAAATAAATTTTATTAACGACGCTTTTAGACACAAACTTGCTTTTTCATGTTTTAAGAGTCGAGAAAAAGCTAAAGATGACTCTAGTCGCCTTCGATGTTTTAACGAGCCCGAAGTGACAAATGCTCGGATGGACTTTTTCAGTTATAGAGTTTGAAAAAGGCCAAAAGAAACTTCTCTGGAGTTCTAGGCAGAGGGTGTGCCAAACTTTTCGCGAAACCACAGAATACGTTTTACGGTACGGGTGGTCGATCTTCGTGAATGCTGTGTTCACTGCATCGCGATCAGTAGGGCGGCCGACACGGCTTCCTATGGATAGAGGATAATTGCCTATAGGGGTCTCCCAATATATACGCGACGGTACGTGGGAGCACAAGTCCGTATTAGTGCCACCGACTCTCAGGAGGAATCACCCACCTTCGTAGAGATCGACAGTCACTATGTTTAACGACGCCGGAACACGTCTCTACCTAGACCTCTATGTGTTTGCGTTATGTTACAAAGCGTTGTTATGTAAATTGGATTTATTTTAATGTTGATCTTGCTTATCAGTTTGCCTTTAAGGATCACCACGAGATGTATATAACAAATTCCTGAATGCAGTCTAAGATGAGAAGCAAACTTTTCAATCTTTCAACTTTGAAAACCTTAACTACTGAGGGAAAAGAAAGGCAAATCTTTTCACACAGATCATAGAGCACACACTAAAATGCAAATTTTTCCTAAATCGTCAAGCGCACAGTCAAATGCAAAATGCACAATGCATGTATTTTCTTTTCCCTTTCTTAATGTGGATGGATACAAAAAGAAAGTGGTTATATAACTTTGATTTCGATTTAAAGCGAAAGTAAACAAGTTTGTCCAAAATCAAAAGACACCTTAAGATTCACTTGCTTAATCACTGGAAATACATGAAATCAAACCATACTAACGAAAGTAAAATGACTAATCAGCTATGGACAGCAAACAAGCTAACTCTTTAGACCAGCAAAATGCCTAACACAGGTTCAGATCTAAGGGGCCAAAAGCATGACTAGTTTACTTTTCGTTATGGGAAATTGTAAATGAGTAAGAAATACAAAGAAAAAGTACAATTTCGTTATATAATAGAGGCGGAATGATGGCAAGTAATATTGGTTTCAAAACAGGCACAAGACTGACACCTAGCAGCAAAACTAAGTGAAAACAGGCAAGAGAAAGGAGGAAACCCCAAATGCACTAAGCAAATTTGGGTCAACGCAGGCTCTGCACAGTCAAACTGGCTCTCAACGCAGGTAGCCAGTTCGGGACCTGCGTTGCAAAGCAGGTAGCCTGTGTACTACCTGCTTTGGAAAACGAGAATTGCGTTTTCACAGTTTCCGGGTCATAATTTTCTCAAAAATGCACGGTTTTTGCTCAAATCAGAAGCAATCAGTCAAGCACATTCAAAGGGATGATTTAGAAGGTGCAAAGCTATCACTAAGAGCTTACAAGGATCCTTGTAGATCAGCTATTCAAATCATGAATTTTCTTAGAAAATGAGCAAGAGTAGCTGCCCTCTACTTCGCTTTTGATATAGTCAAAAGCTTTTCGATTTGGTACTCTTTCGTTTAGGAAATGAATAGCAAAATACTACAAACACAATCAAACGGATACGATCCCCAGTGGAGTCGCCAGTTTGTTGTAGGGAAAAGTATCCGACTCGGATGACCCTAACCCACTCTAAGGGTGACAGTTCCTTAGCAACAACTGTAAAACAAACTACTTAAGGTTTACTTCTTTATGAAAGCAAAAGAGAATGGAGAAAGCACTAACCATTGACTTGCGCTTAATGTCGAATCCAAACTCTTCTCTTTGGCCGCTTGCTCCTAGCTCTTTGTTCTTCTGCTCGCCCAGCTACAATGAGATCCTGCACAATAACAAAGAAGGAAACTACAAGAGGCATGCAATCATAACTGGTTCATGGATTAGTGTAAACCAAACATGCAATCATCACAATATATAATTGAAACAAGAGCACATAGAAGAACCTCAATAGCTTTTATTAATGAAGAAATAAAGGTTCTGAGAGTATTACAACCATTGCAGGCTCCAACCCAGCAACACCTCCCAGCAGAAAGAATTGCTCTTCTTCACCTCTCTCAAACAATCACCCAATAACTCAATAATGAAACCAACAACATATCATTACTTTGCACAAAATTCTAGCCTCCTGAGCTCATATGAGAGAGCTCAATATATAGATGAATTGAGAAAGGATGAGTCAGCTTGCAACTGATGTGTAGCTGCCTTGTGTCCTCCCTCTCTTCAGTTAATCTTTAGTTGATCTTCAGTTCTTGAGTCCACTTGGCGAACCTTGCTTCCACTTGGAGAAACAAAGCCCCTGACTCATCACAAGGCGAAATACCTGATCCAAGTGTCATTTTTGGAAGATTCCAGAGCAATGACTCAGTGTGCCACATGTCCAAACTCGCTCAACGCAGGTGGGCTTTGTTCTACCTGCTTTGCAACGCAGGTACACCATGGAGCAGTTGTGTTTCAGCGCAGAAGCCTAGTGGAGCACCTGCTTTGATTTCAGGATTGCTTGTTTTTGAGTGTTTTCAGGTGGAGAACTGATCTGAGAGCTGTTGGTTTGCTGACCTTGTTCCTCTAGGGGTAGGAACATCATGTTTAGGGAACTTTGGATCCCTTGGATTATTGACAATTCATGCTTGTTGCTGTAAGGCACAAAATTGTCTATAACAATATCACAAGCTAATGAAAAGTTGTGGGCATGTGTAGGTCGAATCAGACAAAATTTCTGGTAGAGCCTCTGCACATTCTCGAGCAAAGAGAAATAATGTTACGAAGGTGAGCTATCATCCAGGTTAAAGTGCAATGGAAGCACTTCAACCCAAAAGAGGCCCCCTGGGAGGACGAAGAATTCATACGAAATGCATAACTAGAATTATTCCAAAGGGATATATTGAACACCGAGGATGGTGTTTCACGTGAGTGGGATGATGTAACACCCCAATTTGAAAACTTGTTTACTGTTAATTACTTTTACTTACATGGCTCAGTAATTTATAATTTTAGAAAATTATGGTAGGAAAAACTTTATATTAAAATAAATGTATGAAAATCAAAGAAAATGATGAGATGAATTAATGGTCATAGTTGTGGACCAAGAATATTAAGTAAAATAAAATTGTTCTATTATTATTATTATTATTATTATTTCCCAGACAGTTGAATCAGTTATCGGTTTCTTTTCCTTCCTTCCTAGAGGGGGCCAAAAACCCCATCTCAGGGGAAAATCCAAGGATAGCAAGAGGATGGGCTGGAGAATAGGAGAACAAGGAAATAAGAGCTGAAGCTAAACACAAAACACTGTGATAATGGAATCTTGTTGTTTGATTGATAAGTCCTTGAGTTGGACTTAGAGCAAGTGGGACCTTTGAATTGATTCATGAGAGTACAATACTAAACTCGACTAAAATAGTCTTGAGGTTCAGGTACATGCTACCTCATCGCTGAATAAACTAACTATCTGGAAAAGAAGAGGCTCGGGGGGAGATCGTACGTAATTACCAGTCTCATGGTTGGGTGGTGAGGTCTTCTTTTATGAAATTGTTTTACTAAGTAACATAAATAAATAAGTAACTCTACAAAGTCCATGTTTCTTTTTCTCTTTGAAATAAATCTTCTCTTTTCTGTATGACGTTCTTAAAAAGAAAAGTGATAGTAAAATAACTATGTTGAAGGATTTTTTTTGTGTAGTTTTGACAACCCAAAGAAAGAATATGAAAGGAACTGGGTACACCCAGAAAAAAAGAAATAATTTTCTTGTAAGATATAATTAATACAAGAATACGAACCTGTGAACATAGGTTGAAAACGTGAGGTTAATGGTTTGGTATTAAACAACAATGAGGTATTTTATAAACCTCGGTTTATCCTTAAGGACTACAAGTGTGAGCATGCTTAAGACGGTCCAAGATTCATTTAATTAAACTTATTAATGCACCCAAGGGCAACAGATAGGTCCTAGTGAACCCAAGTCCCAACTATGGCTAGGTGCAAGTTGGAAGGATTAGATAACTAAAGACATTGTCATTTACATACTTGCAACAAAAAATAGAATTCAACAAGCACAAAAACATATTCAAACCAAGTAAAGGCTTTGAACCATGGCTATATACAAATAGTGTATACAGAATCCTAAAGCATGCATTCAAAAAACCTTTTAGGGAACACATTTCAATAATAATGAAATAAATAACTCTAGCTGGTAGTTACTGGTACTAATTGAATTATTGTATCAATACCACTAAATATTCTTACTGTTTCAAGATTACGATAGAATAAGAAAGGGAGATTTAAAGAGCAGACTACCACCAAAATTCAGCTTGCTAAGTTCTTATCAGTGCAAAGAAAGCATCATCACATTACATCTCTGGAAAAATGAACCGTGGGTTCTTGTGAAGAAACAATAATATAAGCAATTACAGATAACATGAAAGGGACAATAACAATGATGCATGTTCCCACCACATGCATATAACTAATAACTTGGTTCGAGTTTGAACCAAGGGTTCAGATCATCATCACACAAAAAATTTAATAACTTTGATCAAGCTTGAAATGAGGGTTTAGATTTCTCAATGCATAGAAATACGAGAACCAGAAGTTGGTATTTAGAAATAAAATAAATTACAACACACATTCTATAAAATATTTTAAGTTTGAGACTTGGTTCAATACAACAAGAACCTTTGTAAGAGGAAATTCCTTGAAATTATGAAAATACCCAAGCCAATGCTCAGACAAAAAACCCAAGACTAAAGAATAATGAGACCCTCTACTGAAAAACTCAAAATACCTGAACGAGAAACCTTGTGTCTAGCTGAAGTAGGGATAAAAATATGGTAAGTGACAGAGTTAGGAGTTAGTTCCAGAAGTGTTGTAATTGCAACCCAAGTGGAAATAGAGAGGCACTCACCTATTCCTGCATGACAGAATTAAATGATTAAACCCTATTTGGAATTTGAGAAGAAAATGAACCTCAACTTAAATTCCAGACCTTACCCAAGCACATAAAACTCTCTGATGGGTTGCCATCAAAGCCTAGAGAAACATTATGTTTATACCTGGACAATACAAATGAATTAGAAGAAAAGAAAACGTAGGAGCTAGGGAGAAAATAATACCTGGTGTCGGAAGGACCTATTGGGACCTTGTCGCTGGGGGAACTTCCACTATAGCCATGAAGAATTGAATTCTGCAAGGAAATATGCGGGATGGTTAAATAAACAGTATCAATGGTTAATAGAAAATGAATAGGAAGCAATGGTGATGACCACCACGATTTATAGGTTATTTGGCATGTTAGAGGAACTACGAGTAGACATAACCCTTATCGAAACCCCAAACTTGCGAAACCCTAGTGCACACCAAAACTTCATCTCCAAATTGAAAAAAGAGGGATTTTTTCGAGGTCTAGGTAGGGAAACAATCACCAAAACCTAGTTCAATGAATCAATGACGTAGATTGTAAAATACTATAGATGGACGATGGCCAAAAGGCCATGTGGCACAGGTAGGATCAACTACAAATGAGATGTGCTGCGATAATTAAATTTGGCTCAAGACCATACCATATGATTTGTGCTGAGATCTCATGCCATTTAATTATGAAATAAATGTGCTTTGGGGAGAGCAATAGTGCGCCTCTGCCATATTTTCATTAATTCTATATGTATAAACAATAAGCCACAAATTAAATGACATAAATTATAACTTAATATAACACTATGGTTGTAATGTGTTTGTTCATAAATATGTTTTTATTATATGGTAATTTGTTATTTTAAGATTAGGGGAGATGTGTTAGAAGCGGTATCAGAGCCACGATTCAACACTTTGGTTGAATGGGAAACTATGAAGAACTAAATATGTGAATGTACTCAGAGTGAGAGACAAATGCGAAGAGGATCACGACCACCAACAAGGCTAGAAGCACCCTATATGGGAACTAGTGTTATCGGGAGATCTCTTACTCATCCTGGGAGAATTCAGAGAGGCAAGTGTCATATGAGCAGTTTCTAGAAGATTCTTTGAGTTTCCACCTAGCAAACGGCTTCTGCCATTTGTCTGCTCTCGCTCATTGCACCCTACAGAAGGGCTTTCCAATATGCATCACACCCCCTGTGTGTAATAAGTGAGATGATGTAATCAGTTGACCTTTTTCCTTTAGGATGTGAAACAACACTTTTAGGGGTTTAGAAGCCCTTGGTTTATGGACATATGTGATTGGGGTTGTAGTGCCCAAATATTTCTATAACAGTTGTCCCCTAAAGCATGAGGTCGTAAATCTTTTGATGTCGGGTGAAATGCTTTATAATGAGGATCTGAGGTTTTTCGAACTGGTAGGTGACCTGTAATAAGATACAATAAAATACATTATCTTCATAATATTTTCATGATCTAGCTAAGGCGGGCATTCCCATGCTCAGTGTTGTGGAGGTAAATCCCCTCTATGGACAGAGACGATCCCTACTAGCCCAGACTGGGTCTAGCAACAATCAAACAATGCTATCACGCAAGTTCCTATTTGAAAATTAAAGGTGGATGATGAGAACCTACTTGGATTCCAATGCTAATATTCGTAGAAGAGACGTCGCTCTCGTTCCTTTGCTTCAGCCGGTCATGATCCCCACGATCTCTGTGATTGGACACCTGCACATGCAAAGAAAAACACAAATACAAGCATAAAATCCAATAGATGCAATTATATATCAGTCAGAAAAGATATAACTCAACATCAATCATTACAAAGGACAATGAGAGTGGAACCATAATGATAGTCATCTATTATTGATAAACAACAAAGAAGGATACAACCATAGTTCTGATGTCAAATCCTCCTTTGGCTGGGTGATCAGCTACACAAGTCTTGCAAAGCTTGTTGGGATGGGAAACGAGCCTCTCTCTCCTTGGTGACAAGAATCTCCTCACTTAGATTTGGCCTTATGGATGCAAAGAAGGCTCTTGCAACTTCGATCTCTTGAACTCCTGGAATTCTTACTATCACTAGCACTCTGATGGAACTAGCTTGCTCAAGGCAAAAGAACAAGCTTTTATAGATAGAGGGGAAGGAGATAGGATCAACCAAAATATTCATGGGATTGGCTTTATCACTAAGAAGCTTCCATGAAAGGTGTCAAACCACTTCCCTTCTATGGATATTCGAAGCAAAACCATCCTAGCTCAACATAGATTCAGTTGGTGAATGGGTTAAGGAGAACCTTCGAAAGTTTTTTCGTTAAAAACTTTACTCAACTGGGTAGGTGCGAGTGCGACTCTGAGACAGAGCTTCAACTAGCGTGCCCTCTTTAGAGGATTTCCCCCATTGGCGCGGGAAGTACACTGCGGACCCGCGCTAATGCAAAAAGGGTTTTTTTTATGGGTATACTGCAGGAGATGTCTTCAGGGCATATGAAGGTCACACTTAGAGGAATATAATGCAAGTGGTTTCAGGTCATGCTACTTCTAACAGGTCCCGGAATGAGTCCTCCAGCGTGCGGGAGAGGGGTAACAGGGACGGTGACAAACGGTGACAAATTACTGTGTAACAGATGCCCCCTAAAGCATGAGGCCCGAGGGAGAGAGAGGGGTGAAATGCTTTACAAGAACATGTGTAACTGAAAACACCACCGACAGAGAACCTGCATAAAGAAGTACAACTGATATCTCAAGTACATGATATATGTGGTATGGGCGTAGCCATCCATAATAGAGCACACAAGAATCTAGATCCAAGGTATGGGCACAACCATCTAGTGAGGATCGATAAATAGACTCAGGCATGGTCGCAGCCATCCAGTGAATGAGTCATGTAATGATCATAATAAGCCACAAATTGCAGCCTGGATTCCAACAAACAAAATCCAGGGTCTTGCGCTCCATCTCGACCTGAACAGAGTACAAGTTCAGGCATGCGAATACATGAGTTGGAGTCGAACATGCATGAACATCGTCTGATTACCAACCAATAGTGAAAGATGTTAACAGACGCGAGAGGTACCACCAATAATGACAATGGCCCTCAAGGTACTATAGGTACAATCTACGGCGTGTGAATGAGTGAGCTGGCGTCAAACACCCGTACAATCATTCGATCGGAGGCCAATGATGAAAACCTCTCGTCGAACACAAAGAACCTGCCATTGAAGCATGCAGGCTCCAAGGCACCGGAAGGGAGTCTCTAGATTAGCTTCCTGGATAATGAGCTGAAGTCGACAGGAAGTGACCTTGATCAAAGGTGGGCCATAGTGTTTCCCACATCATTGACACGAGACAGAGGAAGAATGTTGTGGTGAATCAGAATTATGTGAGGTATCAGAGGGAGGTTGTAATTCTAGAGAGGTCAACTTCTCTTGAACATATCGGCGGCACGACAGTGGACTTGGCAGTATTTGACATCAACAGATCAAAGGTCATGGTTACGAGGTAATGAGTAGATGAGAGGTCAAACAGGATCACCCAAACCCACGGAGGCAAGTGTAAAAACAAGATGAGATGTCCCCACCCAGACACGAATGCAGACAAGTGCCATGTTCAAGAGCGACATACTGTCGACACGACAATGATTGTGGTTCCATTTTCCCCACCATTGCTGGCGAGTACCCCAGTTATTTTTATCAACAAGCTTGATGGGGATAGCATATGCTTGTAAAGCGTCATTTCGACGGCATCCGATGTCATTAAATTTTAACGAGTCTGACAAAGGAAAACTCGGCGTCTTTTCATGTTTAGAGAGTTTGAAAAGATAGCGGAAAAGGAAACTCCAGGGGTGTCTTTTTTCGTAAAGTTGTGTCTCTCGAGCCCGAAAAAGTATAAAACAATACTCGAAAGGATCGCCTGACCATTATGATTGAGGAGTACTTTTCGTAACTAGTGACTTCGACCTGAAAAAGTAGAAAAGTGGTTGGAAGTATGTCATTTCGTAGCCAATGACGAGCCTGAAACGACAAAAACCCAGCAATCTTTTTGTGTTTAAACGGTCGAAAAAAGAGCTTAAAGGCGACCGCCTCTCATTTCTTTTAACGAGTCAAGAGGAAAACTCAGCCATCTTTTCATCTTTAAATGGTCGGAAAAGAGCTGAAAGCAGACCTCCATTTTTATTTTCTTTAACGAGTCAAAAAGGGAAAAATACTCGGCAATATTTTCATCTTTTATGAGTAAAAAAAGAGCTTAAAGGAGACTCGTCCTGGAGGAATGAGTGGTATAAAGGGCAGCAACTGGTTTCGGCAATGGTGGAACCGCTCAAAACATGTAATGGTCAGGAGGCTGGCTAACACAACCACTCATAACTTCGGTCCCTCAGGAAAGGAAAAACAACCAAGTGAAACTGTATGATCGGCCAAAGAGATGGTAGCAATGGAATGAAACAACCAAGGCTCATCTAGCAGAATTTAGCGGATAGGCGGCAATCACAAGATATAAATCAGGTATGGGTTCATGTTTACACAAGCTTGAACCATGGAGAACTTTGCTTGGATTTGGTTTCATGTTTACACAAGCTTGAAACGAAAAACTATGCTTGTTATGAGTTCGCATGCCCCCAGCATAATAACACAAATCAAGGTACATGCTCCCCAAGCTTCATTATATTCAACAAAGTGGATGGAATGAAGGTTCACTTTCGAGATCTTGGAAAGACTCGACTGGTATTTTACGAGATATTAATCAAAAGACTCGATCGGGAAAGGGAGTTGTTTCATTTTTTAATGAGGTTGACACAGTAAAAGAACTACCCTCATAACCCTTGTTTCATTTTTTAACGAGCTTGACATAAGATCAGGAACTATGATCGAGGATCTGTGTTTCATTTTTTAATGAGGTTGACACAGGAACAAACTATCCTTAGAACCCTTTTTTCATTTTTTAACGAGCTTGACACAAGATCAGGAACTATGCTCGACCAGACCCAGTTTCATTTTTTAAGGAGCTTGACATAGGAAAGTGAACTATGCTCCGACCAGACTAAACCTAGTTTCATTTTTGAAGGAGCTTGACATAGGAAAGGAACTATGCTCCGACAAATTGTTGTGGAGGTAAATCCCCTCTGCGGACAGAGGTGATCCTTACTAGCCCAGACCATGTCTAGCAACAATCAAACAATGCTATCACGCAAGTTCCTAATTACAAATTAAAGGTGGATGATGAGAACCTACTTGGATTCCAACACTGATATTCGTAGAAGAGACGTCGCTCTCGTTCTTTTGCTTTGGATGGTCATGATCCCCATGATCTCTGTGATTGGACACCTGCACATGAAAAGAACAACATAAATACAAGCATAAAATCCAATAGATGCAATTATATATCAGTCAGAAAAGATATAACTCAACATCAACCATTACAAAGGACAATGAAAGTGGAACCATAATGACAGTGATCTATTATTGATAAACAACAAAGAAGGATACAACCATAGTTCTGACGTCAAATCCTCCTTTGGCTGGGTGATCAGCTACACAAGTCTTGCAAAGCTTGTTGGGATGGGAAACAAGCCTCTCTCTCCTTGGTGACAAGAATCTCCTCACTTAGATTTGGCCTTATGGATGCAAAGAAGGCTCTTGCAACTTCAATCTCTTGAACTCCTGGAACTCTTACTATCACTAGCACTCTGATGGAACTAGCTTGCTCAAGGCAAAAGAACAAGATTTTATAGATAGAGGGGAAGGAGATAGGATCAATCACAATTTCCATGGGATTGGCTTTATCACTTAGAAGCTTCCATGAAAGGTGGCAAACCACTTCCCTTCTATGGAGATTCGAAGCCAAACCATCCTAACTCAACAAGGATTCAGTTGGTGAATGGGTTAAGGAGAACCTTCAGAAGTTTGTTTGTTAAAAACTTTACCCAACTGGGTTGGCGCGAGTGCGACTCTGAGACAAAGCGCCAACTGGCACGCCCTCTTTAGAGGATTTCCTCCATTGGCGCGGGAAGTACATTGTGGACTCGCGCTAATGAAAAAAGGGCTGTTTTTATGGGTATACTACAAGAGATGTCTTCAGGGCATATGAAACTCACACTTAGAGGAATATAATGCAAGTGGTTTCAGGTTATGTCACTTCTCACAAGTCCCGTAATGAGTCCTCCAGCGTGTGGGAGAGGGGTAACAGGGACGGTGACAAACAGTGACAAATTACTGTGTAACACTCAGCTTTATAAATTCATATTCATGTACATAAGACAGACAATTGTCTGTGTGGCAGACTGATGATTCTAGTAGAGCCATCATCCTTTAGTTGGATGATTATTTGTGTAGCTGTGATGTACATTTGATGTCTTTATTTTTCCTGAATATATTGCAGCCTGGTGGATGAAACTGGATCTGGGGTCTTCAAACTCATTCAATCTTCACCCGAAGTACAAGTCGGTCCATGCAAAAAGATGTTCTGATGTCAAACATGGAAAGCAATCGCCTGATTACTAGCCAATGATGTAAGGTATTAACAGGCGTGAGAGGAATCACCGATAATGATAATGACTCTCAAGGTACTGTAGTACAATTCATGTGGTGTGAATACATGAGTTGATGTTGAACACCATGCAAAATCTTTTGGTTGAAGGCCATTGATGTAAACCTGTCACCAGAAGTGAGAAACTAGCCATTGAGGCATGCAAGCTTCAAAGTACTGAAAGGGTTGTTCCTAAGTCAACTTCTTAAATAATGAGCTGATGTTGATAAGAAGTGACCGGTCGTAGGAGGGCCTTAATGAATCCCACATATAAGACATGGAACGGAGGAAATGATTTTGTGGAGGTGAAAACGATATGATGATACTGTTAGGTTCCTATACCAATAGGTGTCATATTTCATGATTGACTGTTAAAATGCCAAATATGATCATCCTTTCCATGCTGCAAAGGTTCCATATTTTCAAAAAAAACAAAATTTTTAAAAGAATGAAAAGAGGGTATGCCCTAAAATAAAAATCAAAGGGCAAAAGAATGAATTGGTCAAGAAAGAAAGAAAATGAACCCCAAAGAAAAGACCAAGAAAGTGTGCTAGTCAAAATGCCACTGCTATCCTATTTTTGCAAAGAAGTTCAAAATAGGTAATCAGTGACTTCTGTCACACTTCATGGATGGCCCAACAGCTCAACCTTGGCCTCCCTATGTTTAAATTTCTTGTTTTAGAAATAGGGAGTGAATTCTGTCCAAACAGTTTAAGCTTAGCAGATCAGTAGTTAGGTAGAGAAGCAAGGGTGCTCAACAGTTAAATCTGAGCCCCGGAAGAGATAAGGGAAGAATTAGATAGGAGGGTAGTTAAAAGAAAATAAGAGAGAAAGGGTTTGCTAGTTCAAATGCACCCAATAAAAGGGAAGAAAAAATGTTAGGTATATTAAGCTGGGTAGGCAGTTTGGTGTTGCAGAAACAAGTTTGTGATCAGTTTTCTCTTTTTGAATTAAAATTCGAATTAAAACGTGGTGCTACCTTCAAACCTCTACATCATAGCCACTGTTTTACCCATTTTTCCAAATAAATCCCGTGAACTCTGTCTCCCTCTGCAATTTCACCCATTTAGCTAAAATTCAAGCTTATTTCGGCCTGCAAATTCTCTAAGAAACCCCCACAAACTGTCATTTTACCTGCTGTTGCTACAAAATCCCAAACTCCAATTAAAAAAGTCATAAAATAATTTGAAAATGGAGGCTCCAATGGCCCTGAATGTTGCCCCCTTGAATGCACCACATAAGGAATTGGAATGGCTGCCCCTTGCTGACAGGGATTTCCAAATTAAGGATATGATGGGTGACAAGCCTCACCTTCAAGCTTTTTGTGAAATTAGGAATAGCTACAGAAGCAATACTGATGTCTTTGGAATTTGGGAGTCCAACATGCCCATCTACTACCTCCCTTCAGTAAATGTGCTTCCTGATCTCATCCATTTATGCTGTGCAAATTATGACCCCACACAAAGAGCAGTTATGGCTCCATCTGGGACTGTCCTCTTCTATATTACTCCTCAATCCATAAATGAGATGCTGCATTTTAAGCCAACTCAGCCTCTGGCTCCTCTCACTATGGAATTCTTGCTTGACCAAGGTGCCAAACTGCCCAGCTCAGAGATAACCAAAATAGCTCAATTATTCAAGAGACCAGAAAGCCAGCCTAGGCAACCACCTCCTTTTAATCAGGTCTGGTTCAATGAGGCTGGTATATTCATTACTGATATGATTTCCTATATCTTAGGATTCAAAACTAGTGAGCATATTGATGAGAGTGTCCTAGTTTTGATGTCCATATTTACTCCAGGAGAGCCCCCTACTGTCAAATATGATTATGCCGCCTTCATAGCTAATAAAATCCATGAGCAATTCATGAGCCTGAACAGAGAAAGAGTGTTCAAATACACATCCTACATATATCATTTGCTGCTATACAATCAACCTGATAGTTTTCAAATTCCTCTTAGAAAGTTGGATCTCAAAGGAGAAAGGAGGTCTGTAATTTTCTGGACCTCAACATTCCATGAAGTCCATAACTCTCCTTATACATATTGTGAGTTCATTGACCTGTTAATATATCCAGCCACCACTTTATTGATTACAACTCCTCCTGCCAGGCTCTCTGTTGAAATGCAGAAAATTTTGCATCTCTCAAAAGACTACAGTATAGGTGACTGGTACTTTTACCAGAATCACACAGTGATTAGGATTTATCGCTGTGAATTATCCCCCTACAAGCTACCAAATTATGTCCCTATGAGACTATTTGCCCTGGAATACTTCAGGAAATTTATTAGTTCAGATTTGACTCATTTCTATGGTGCTAGGAAAAAGGCACAGCTCAAAATTAGAAATCAATTGGGCCCTTTTATCTTCAATAAAAGGGAAGTCTGGGAGGAGGCAGATAAGATTTTAAGGGATCAACTTATGCTGAAACAAAGCTTTTATTGGGCACCATATGACCCTGAACATTCCATAAGTTATAGGAAAGTGAAAAACAAGCTTACAACATATGTTCACCACAAAATCCCTGAAATTCAACAATATGCTAACCAACAAGAATGGGTAGAAGGCACATTAGTTGAAGAGATTACTGAAGAAGAAAAATTGGAAAAAGCCATGAAAGAGCTTGAAAAAACTCTTGACCTGGAATCTTTTGGATAGGTATCCTTAAAACTACCCCAACACACAGGAGGTGATACATCTTTTGCAGGGACTTCTCAGCAGCCCACACAAAAATCCAGCACAGGGTCAACAAAGGGCAAAGAGGTAATAGGTGCAAAACAGGAGACAATGACAGACCAGCCAGCTACATCAAAAGAACAAGGCCAAGGGTAGGACCCCCTAGCACAAACAAAGGCCCCAGAAATCCCTATACTACAAACTCCTCTAAATGAGGAGAGAGGCAAGAAAAGGGACAGGCAAGAAGACACACCGATCAGTTGTCCTGAAGAGTAGTCAGGGGAGAAAAGGCAGAGATGAACCCCCTATCAGAGGAGGAATTCATTCAGGAAATCACAAACAGTCCAAGGGAAGAGAGAGCAGTCAGCCAAGATACATCTCCAGTCACAGAAACATCGGCCAGTTCACACAGGCAGGAAATTGGTAGACAACATAGTGTGGAATTTTCTTCTACCAAGTCACAAGGCAAGCAAGGCTCAGACATTAAGAGAACATTCACTGAAATAAAAGCAAAGAATGAGCCAATAAGGATTCAACTTTACAATCATTTGATGAAGATGGCACCCAAAAATCAACAAAGGTTAATGTCAACATATGACATCCAAGAAGGAAAGATGATCTTGAGTCACTTCAAGCCCAAAATGCTGCAGCCACAGTCAGCTGCTGATTACATCAGGACCAATCTAGAAGTATTAGCCAAAGATATCCAGCCAATGGACCAAATTGAATTACATAAGCAAACAGGTGAAATGGTATACTCCACATTGGCAAATAAGGCACTGCTGGCCCACAAATTGGAGAATTCTTTAAATAATACTTCTGCCCAATTGGAATTGGAAAAGGCTTCCTCTTTAGCTAAGGATAACTGAATTAAATCCTTAGAAGAAATTATCATAGAGCTGGGACATGATCCCAAGGATCCCAAAGGCATCCAAGCATTAATAAGAAGGAAAGAAGAAGACATTGCAACTCTCGGGAAGTAGCTTAAGCTGCCCATTACCATGCATCCCAAAACTACAGAGATTGTTGAACAAAAATCACAGGAAGATGCAATGGAACTGCTGATAAAAATGAATGAAATATTGGCAGAAATAGAGAAGGCATTGGAGGAAGCACTACAAGGAAAACAGGGAGAGTTGGCCTCTCAGCCATCTCAAACAGCTCCAATAGTTCCTCCTTCTACAGTCACAATAGCAGTCCCTCCTACTGATCCAGCATCAACATCACCAAGCACTTCAACAACAACAACAACAGGCAACAACACTACCATATCTACTGAAGAACTGATAAAGGCCATGGAGGATCTAAAACTCCAGGTGTCAGAGTTAAAAGGTGCCAAAGAGCAATTGGCAAAATTGGAAGTAAGCTATGATAAATCTAAGATGACTGTAGCAGAAAAAATAAGGGAGGTGAAAGCATTGGAAAACAAAGTAAAGGCATTGGGAAAGGACCTCTTATTGGACAAACCCCTGGCAGAAATCAGGAGAATTCTGTGGGCTAACATTAGCCAATCCATCACTGATATGTGGAAATCAGTACAGATAATTCATGATCAGATTGATTTGGTTGCAGCAGCTCAAGAAGAAATGCAAAAGGCCAGGGATGCATTGGGAAACATGCCCGAATAGGCCAATAGGCTAATATATTTCATGAACACCGACACCAAAGAAGATCTGGCAAAACTGGATATCAGGGACAGGACAAGCACTATTTTAATAATTAAAAGGGTCCTGACCATGAGGAATTTCATACAAAATCTAGAAAGGAAGTGCCAGAAAATGCAAATGGAGATAAATGCTTTCACACAGAAGTTTAGAGTTTTGGAGGAAAAGGGTCTACCCAGTTTGTTAACTCATGACTACAGACTAATGTCACATGCAGCCTATGTACACAAATTAAATACATATGTGGATAGTCAAGCTACAACATCATCAAGCTCTACAGGAGAGAAAGCACTCCCATCTGGACAGAGCCTATATGAAAATTTGGAGAATTTGTTTTTTATTGAACATGAAGTGAGGCATCTTTTCACAGTCCAACCCACTTTTTTTAGGTAGACAGATGTAGATGAAACTCTAATTAAAATTCACAGGCACCAATTACCAGATGATGAATGGTGGCAGAGTATGCTGGAAATCCTGTAGGTGGATTTCAAAGTTTTGTTTATTTTTCCATAACATAATAGATTCCATAAAGTGTAAAAAAGAGCAGATAAAATCGTGTTGGACAGCAGTTAATTGAAGCACAGGGAAAAGCACCAAGGAAAGCAATGCCAACAGTGCGGGATTTCACGAAATATCCATCGACCGACTTATTGGGCAAACAATCAATGCATCTCACCAGCAAAATGGCCAACACATCATTTTCTTACTTTGCATTCATTTCTCTCTGTTCCCAAGAGCATTTACTTCTTCTGTAAAGTAGGTGAAAGAAGTTATGGCAAGATATTATCTCCTTTCAAATATTTTGTAAAATTTTGTACAAATACCTCCCCAATCCAAGTGTTAGGGTTGGTGAATATCATTCTAGAACTGCGATGTAAATTTGAGAACTCTTCTGAATAAATATTGCTGGAATTCTTTGTTGATGAACTCTCTAGTTATGGAATTGATGGTAGAAGCCCATGTTGCAAAATTCTGGGATTATCTCATGGATCAATAAGTATTTTCAACTCTTGTTTTACTGTTTCTATGTTTTATATATCATCTATATATCATGTTCTAAATTGCAGGAAGAAAGAATAGACCATAATTTACTTAACTGTACTCTGTGTTCAATTCCTGTCATTTTTTATGTTTTCTCCAAGACTATCATAGGAAAGAATTCTTAACTACTCCTGTTTCCCTGGTTCTTACACCTTGAATATAATTAAGGAATTCTTAACTGCTCCTTGGTAATATTTACCCACTTTCGCTCTGTTAGCATGATGAAAGATCCTTAATTTCCTTTCATACCCTGACTCCATTTCACCTGATTCCAGCTTGAAAATTGTTCCATGTTTAATTATCTTGCTCTGTAGTTCCTCCTTTTGTCAAAGAAACCATACCTAGAATTTTATTTCCATTGACTCCATTAACCCAATGGTCTGAACTTCTCATACTTTGCACCCCTATTCTATTGAAATATCATCATCCAAAACTCAAATAGATACCTGTACTTCATAACTAGCCTAACATATAGCAAAAGAAAGCTAAATCATAAAGAGAGAGCCCTCTTTGGCTGCAAATTGGCTAGAATCTACATCTAAAAGATTGGTTAGTGGTTACCTCGGCCGTATTCCCTTTTCTCATAGCTTTTGGTGAACAACCTGAGTGATAACAGATACAAGGTTCAGGGTGGCGGTCATGAAAAATGGAGAGTGAAGGTATTGCAGCGGATGAGGCATTAGCTAGGTTGGTGAATTCTCTGAGAAACTTCTCTTGAACATACCAGCGACACTGAAATGGATTCGTAGTGTTAACCCCAAGGTGGATGGTATGGCGGACCAATGGTGATATGACCGGTGAATGGAATAACCCAACCCGACTCAATCACGGTGATGGAGTGAAAGTGTCATGTTCAAGAGCGACCTGCTACCAATGAAGCTATTCAAATTTTCTTCCCTTTTTCCCCAGTCATTTCTGACCAGTACCTCTTTATTTTTGTCAAGCTTGAGGAGGATAACATATGCTTGTTCTATAATTTGTCCTTTGGGCAAACCTGTCATTATGTTTTAACGAGCCTAGCAACAGTGAAACTCGCTCTTGTCTACATGGACAAGTTTGTCACTATTGTTTTAACAAGTTTAACTACAAATATAACTTGGTCCTTTTCAATTTTAGAGAGTCTAAAAAGGGACAGAAAGGCAACTCTAGTAGTCCTTTGTTGTAATGTAATCCCTTAAGTTTGAAAAAGTATAAAATAATACAAAAGGGATGAATTTTCGATAGCTTTAATGAGCTGAACAAGACAAGCGCTTGATCTTTTTGTATAATAATCCCTCGGGTCCAAAAAGATTAAAATCTAGAGGAGGGATGGCACTTTCGATCGCTTTAATGAGTTGGAGAGGCCAATTTCTCAGAAATCTTTTCATATTTTATGAGTTAGATGAAAAGATCTTAAAGGAGACTCTTTTTTTGAGGAACGAGTGATGTTTTTGGGTAGCAACTGGTTCCAAGTAAGGTTTGGAACTTTTCAATCACGACAGCATAAAGAAGGTGGCTAATAGAATCACTCGTTGCAGCTGTTCCTCAAAAGGGGTAAACAATCAAATGGAGGCGTATGATTGGCTAAAAAAGAGTGGAGGTGATGGTAAGAACACGACCAAGGTTCAAAAGTTGATAATCATGTGATCGCAAAGATTATTTACTGAAGGTGGGTTCATTTTTTAATGAGCTTAAACTTTGGGGGAACATTTTCTCATTGCTAGGTTTATTTTTTAATAAGTTTGTGTTGGGTCCCTATAATACTAGTGATTACCCCATCACTATTGTAGTTGTATCCCTTATTAATATTGTTGTGCCCCTATTGTCCCCATATTTTTATTACTATGCCCCATAGATCCCTCTATTGTTATTTTTGTGGCTTTATATTATTATTGTTAGGTCGTCTGGGTTATATTGTGACTCCTTAGACTCCTATTTATAGAAAGGAGGTTTTGTCATTTGTATCATCCAAGAATTTTTCATTTATGTAATGTAAAGTAGGTTTCCCCCTGAAAGAGGCTGAATTCTAAGGTGTTGATCTATCTTTTCTATTTTTTCTTGAGCTGGCTTCATAACATTTGGTATTAGAGCTTTGGATTTTAGGGTTTCACTGCTCCAAACACGTCATCGTGGCATTTTCGCTATAACGTTTTTTCTGCAATGTTTCAGAAGCTAAAATAAATACCCAGTTGAGAAGAAATCGCGCTGAATCCGGGTCCAAATTTCAGAACTTTTCGCGGTATATTTGCAGAGATATGATTTGAGGAAGTTGGTCTTTTTGCAGACTCCTGAATTACATTCCAAACACGTGACCTGGGGAAAATCGTCATAACTTTCTGTCTGAGCATTAGATTGAAATTTTGTAAGAAGTTATAGAAAGAGGACGGATTCTAGTTTCTTGTGTATATTTTTCAGAACCAAAGGTCGAAATAGTGACTCGTGGCACATCGTACAAGTTCACTCTATTGAACTAGTCTATAATTAGGTCATATTGGGAGATTGTGCATAACTCTTCCTTGGAGAATCCAATTTGGATCCGATTGGTGGCATTAGAAAGAGGACACAGAGGGCTACTACATGTCATGATTTCAGAACTAGATGATTCGAAATTGCAGAGATACATCAGATTCAATATCAAGCTTCTACAAAGTGAAAAAAAGTGTGTAGTTTTTTTTTAATTTTTGCATAAGCTTGGTTTGAAAAATTAGTTTGAATCAGTAATTGATGCCCCGAGGAAAAAAAATGCAAACACCTAGTAAGAAACTTGAAATTTCTAGCATGACTCATGAAGAAGAGGAAGAAATGCAACATGATATATCAAAATTACGAGACCAAGTGCAACAAGTGTCACTTGCACAAAAAGCAACAGAATCTAAGATGGATGGTTTAAGGAAAGATGTAGAAGCTAAGATGGATGGTTTAAAGAAAGGTGTAGAAGCTAATATGGATTGTTTAAAGAGAGGCGTAGAAGCTAAGATGGATGGCATGGAAGCTAAGATGAATGGCATGGATGCTAAAATTGATGGCATGGATGATAAGATGGAAGAATTGAAGATAAATATGAATAAGTTGCTACAAGAAATGGTCACTAATGGTGAAAGGGTAGTAAAGGAAACTCATGATGAGAACAAGAGAAATGTTAATCATGATTCCATAGACTCTAATGTGGGATCAAAGACCCACCATATTCCAAAAATCGATATGAGGAAGTTTGATGGCAAGGATCCCGCAACATGGATATTACAGA
Source organism: Pinus tabuliformis (assembly GCA_031772625.1). Lineage (NCBI taxonomy): Eukaryota > Viridiplantae > Streptophyta > Pinopsida > Pinales > Pinaceae > Pinus > Pinus tabuliformis. Next base: position 1,117,954,606 of record CM062813.1, on the reverse strand, counting down.
TGGAGCAATTTTTCGATCTCAATAATGTGCAAAACACACAAAAGTTACGTATTGCAACTTTATATTTGGAACCAAATCAGTTTGTATGGTATCAATGGCTTTGCTCTCGTAAACAAATTATCACTTTGGCAATTTTTACGGAAGAATTGACAACACATTATGAGGATACAAAATGCAACACTTTTTTTAGCCAATTTATAAGTCTCAAACAAAAGGGTTCAATAATGGAGCACATTGAGGAGTTCCAAAAATTGAACATAAGGGTAAAAAATATTCCAGAGGAGCATAGGATTGATGTGTTCATAGGGACTTTAAAGGATAATATCCAACATGATTTTCACCTTTGGGAACCTGATTCATTAGAGAAGGCATTCAGGTTAGCAAGAAAAATGGAAAGCAAAATTATGGCAACCAGGAAGCATACCACTCACAACTATAAAGATGGAAGTGTTTCTACCCCTAGTCTTCCAAAACCTATAAGGTTGACACCACAACAATTGGAAGAAAAAATAGCAAAAGGGCTTTGTTACATTTGTGATAGCAAATACACTAAAGGTCATAAGTGTGCTAAGAAGAAATTATTCTACATAGATTGTGAAGAGGAAGAAGAAAAGGAGCAAGAAAGGTCAAAAGAAGAGGATATACTCCAGGAACAAAGCCTAGATAAAGAAGAAATGAATCTGACCATATCTTGTAATGCATTGGCGGGAATTAACACTCCTCAAACCATCAAGATAGAAGGACAAATCAAGAAGAAAAAGGTAATAGTGTTGATTGATTCAGGAAGTACCCACAATTTTATTCATTGTAAGGTAGCAAAAGAATTGAATTGCTTCTTATATCCAGCACCAGAGTGTCAAGTGATGGTTGCAAATGGAGGAACAATAAATTGCTCTAGAAAGTGCCATAATATCAAGCTATCCATGGGAGAATATGTATTGACTAGCCCAATGCTTTCCATTCCAATGGGAGGTGCTGATGTTGTACTAGGAGTCCAATGGCTACAATCCTTGGGTACAATAGCTTTTAATTTTCAAGAAATTTTCATGAAATTCTCTGTGGAAGGAAAGGAAGTTGAATTAAGGGGTATTGCAGGGAAACCATGAAAGATAATCAGCTCTAACGGTATGACAAAGCTTCTAAAAAAGGAACAAAGAGGTGTAATTGCACAATTATGTTCGCTAGATGTTTCCACATTCGAATCATCTATTTCTCCAGATCTCCAAAAAGTATTGGACAATCATTCCAAGGTATTTGAGACTCCCAAAGGTCTCCCACCTATTCATGATCATGATCATGCTATTCATCTGATTCCAGGAAGTGTTCCTCCAAACATCAGGCCGTACAGATATCCCTATGCCCAAAAGAGTGAAATTGAATGTATGGTTGCTAAAATGCTAGAGGCCGGTATAGTTCAACTGATTCAAAGTTCTTTCTCTGCTCCTAGTAGTATTGGTGCACAAGAAGGATGGATCATGGCGCATGTGTCCGGATTATAGGGAGCTCAACAAGCTCACTATTAAAGATAAGTTTCCCATTCCTATCATTGATGAATTACTGGATGAATTGCATGGATCAATTTACTTCACCAAGTTGGATCTTCGTTCATGATATCATCAAATCAAAATGAAGACTGAAGACATTCCGAAAACAACATTTAGAACTCATGAGGGCCATTATGAATTTTTGGTCATGCCTTTTGGCCTTACCAATGCACCTTCAACATTTCAAGGTTTGATGAATTCCATTTTCAAACCATTCCTTAGAAAATCTGTGTTAGTATTTTTTGATGATATACTAATTTACAGCAAGTCTTGGAAGGATCATGTTGAACATGTTGACAGGGTGCTACAACTATTGGAGGAGAAACAATTGTATGCAAAAAGATCCAAATGTTTCTTTGGAGTACAAGAGGTGGAATATCTAGGTCATATTGTATATCATGAAGGAGTTAAGGTAGACCCTAGCAAAATTAAAGCCATTAAGGAATGGAAAATCCCCACATCCATAAAGCATCTGCGAGGATTTCTCAGGTTGAAAGGGTATTATCGCATGTTTGTTAAGAATTATGGGAGAATAGCAGCACCTCTAACAACATTATTGAAGAAAGATGCATTTTCATGGACTCCAAAAGCAACAAAGGCCTTCGAGCATCTTAAAGAGGCAATGTGCCAAGCATCGGTCTTAGCTACACCAGACTTCACAAAAACCTTTATTGTGGAATGTGATGCTTCAGGAAATGGAATTGGTGCTGTTTTAATGCAAGATGAAAGACCCATTGCTTTTGAATGTCATCCAATCAAGGGAAAGTTTTTACACAAAGCTATTTATGAGAAGGAAATGTTGGCAATACTCCATGCACTTAAGAAATGGCAACCCTACCTAATGGGAAGACACTTCAAGGTTAAAACAGGTAATGATAGCCTTAAAAACTTCTTAGAACAAAGATTATTCTCTGAAGAGCAACAAAAGTGGGTCACAAAGATGTTGGGTTATGACTTTGAAATCATCTACAAAAAAGGGAAGCAAAATGTGGTGGCAGATGCACTCTCAAGAAAGGATGAGGATGTGGAAGCATTGTTGTGCGCCATTTCTATTATCCAAACAGATTGTATAAATGAAGCAAGGGAGGAATGGAAGAATGATGAATAAGTGCGGGCACTTATTCGAAAGTTACAACAAGAGTCCATTACGTATGATACATTTAGCTGGAAAAATGATTCGTTATGGTACAAAGATCGCTTATACCTCTGTAAGAATTCCCAGCTAAAACAAAATATTCTTATGGAATTTCACACTTCTCCCTTAGGAGGGTACTCAGGATTTTTTAAAACTTACCACAGGGTTAAGAAGGAATTTTTTCGGGAGGGCCTTAAATCAGATATTCAAAAGTTTGTGGCGGAATGTTTGGTTTGCCAACAAAATAAAGTTGAAACAATTAAGACACTGGGTCTATTACAACCTTTATCCATTCCAAGCCAACAATGGGAGGAGGTTTCAATGGATTTTATCACAGGTTTACCCAAGTCTAAGGGAAAGAATGTCATCATGGTGGTAGTTGACAGACTTACCAAGTATGCACACTTTTGTGCATTATCACATCCATTTAAAGCTAGTACAGTTTCTACTGCATTTATGGAAACAATTCAAAAGCTACATGGAAACCCAAAGATTATTGTAAGTGATAGAGATCCCATTTTCACTGGAAATTTTTGGACATAATTATTTTCTTGTCTCGATACTCAGTTAGCTCATAGCTCATCTTATCATCCTCAATCTGATGGGCAAACTGAGATAGTAAACAAATGTTTGGAAGGATATCTTCGTTGCTTTGTATCTGATAAACAGACACAATGGGTCAAATGGTTGCCTCTGGCTGAATGGTGTTATAACACTTCCTTCCATACAACAACAAAAATGACCCCATTTATGGCACTTTATGGATATCAGCCACCATCCATCACATAATATTTAAGAGAAAATTCTAAGGTTCAAGTAGTGGAACATCACATCGAACATCAACAACAAGTCCTCCAACTCTTAAAGGATAACCTCGTGTTGGCAAAGAATAGAATGAAACAACAGGCAGATCAACATTGCAGCGAAATAAGTTTTGATGTAGGTGATTGGGTATTCCTACGGTTACAACCATATAAGAAAATGTCCCTCAAGCAATCTAGGAAGGATAATAAATTAACACCAAAGTATTATGGTCCGTACAAGGTGTTGCAAAAGATTGGTACTATGGCATACAAATTGGAGCTTATTGCAGCTTCTCGATTGCACCCAGTTTTCCATGTTTCATGTTTAAAGAAGGTTATAGGCGATAAGCTCCCAATTCAAACAATATTGCCAGAACTTGACGAGGAAGGAAAAATTATATTGGAACCAGAAGCAGTCACAGAAACAAGAACTCGACAGTTACGAAATCATTCAATTTCAGAGTATCTTATCAAGTGGAAGAACTTATCTGCTGAAGATTCCACATGGGAGGATGAGAATTTTATACAGAATCATCCAGAACTACTCAAGAATTGAGAACAACACTTTTTTGAAGGAGAGGGGCATGTTGGGTCCCTATAATACTAGTGATTACCCCATTACTATTGTAGTTGTATCCCTTATTAATATTGTTGTGCCCCTATTGTCCCCATATTTTTATTACTCTGCCCCATGGAATCCCTCTATTGTTATTTTTGTGGATTCATTTTATTATTGTTAGGTCGGCTAGGTTATATTGTGACTCCTTGGACTCCTATATATAGAAAGGAGGTTTTGTCATTTTTATCATCCAAGAATTGTTCATTTATGTAATGTAAAGGAGGTTTCCCCCTCAAAGAGGCTAAATTCTAAGGCATTGATCTATCTTTTCTATTTTTTCTTGAGTTGGTTTCATAACAGCTTGAACTTCAGGTAAAACTGCTTGTGCCAGTCATTTAATAAGGATGTTTCATCAGTAGGTTCATTTTTTAGGGAGCTTGCCTCATGCACAACTTTGCTCTTGAGCCTTTCATTATGCAAGCTAGGAACGACCAACCTACAAGTTTAAAGGGTTAAGAGCCTACAAACTAAGAAAATAAATGGTCGCTTTTCACTTGCATGTAAAAAGGTTTGTATGCCCCTAGGTATAAAGTAGAGTTTCCAGGTCACCATATGGAAGTTCTTGCATTAGCAAGATTGTTCCATCCGCGTCACAGACAAAAACATTCCTTGGCGATGTCCATCGAAATTGACAAAGGTGACTGTTGTCAGTGCCAATCACATAACCTTTGACGGAGTAATCCTTTTCTAGTCCAAATCAATTTTCCTAAATGGACAGGGGTATCAGAGTAGTCATATTCATACATGGGAACCTACCTTATATCTATGGTTTTCCTGTCAAAGCAGACCAGGGTGCATGCCTCCTGGGTTTCAGTCACAATCACCAAATCACTCGTGATCATTAGGTGGATGGACTAGAGATTGATTAGACATTCCTTGTGCAAAAAGACCAGTTAGGGATGGCATTTGACTAATAGTTGTGTTTGAACCAAGGAATGAAAGCTGATCAACTAGGTGGACCACTCTGCCTTCATGTGGAAAACACATCACTCAGAAGAGTGAGGAAACGATAGCTCCCATGCTATAAATGTAGTCATGCCCAAGGAGTAGATTGTAATCTAGAGGTCCTTGGACTACCATCACGTTTAGATGAACAGTTTTCCTTCTCAAAGTTATAGGAAAATTTGGAAGGATCCCTAACGGCCCACTAGTTCCTTTGTTGAAGCCTGCCAGATTTCGAATCTCAGGAAAAAGCGATGGAGAACCAAGCGCTTTCCAAGAAGTTGAGGAAATGATACTCATAGAAGACCCTTCATCTATGATAGTACCAACCATGATCATCCTGTAAGCTTGTACTATGATTTGGAATGGTACATTAGATGGTAGGCAGGGTCTGCCTAGTAGATTCCAATTGAAGGAAACGGCTAGATTGCTTGGAGGTGGGACCGAATAAACGGCTGAAAAAACCTCTGAAAAACTTCCTTCCTGTGGTAAAGGAATGGGTAGATTGCCCCCATGTTCATCGGAATCTGTTTTTACAAAAACAATTTGAATGGTGTCATTCTCATTCTCTTTGGTGATAGTATCATCTGAAGGTGGACCCTCTGAAGACAAGATTGGGTTGACTGCCATCTCAATCTATTGACTTTGGTCCGGTGTGGACTCAGAGGGTTTATCTTCAATGATAGGTGCTTCAACCGACAAAAAAGGTGTGTCAATCAGATTTTCAACTAGTGATGGACCCGGTAAGAGTTTCTTGTATCCAGGAGGAAGTCGCTGCGGTGAGGTAGGATGGTTATCCAAGACTCTTTTAGCTTCGTCGAGGAAAGGACAACGGTGGAGGGCATGATCGCCTTCACACAGTCTACAAGGAAATTTAGATCTTCCATTCTTTCCATTGAGTTCATTTTCACTAGTTGACGGTGTGCTCTCAGCATGATCGTCAGAGGTTGAAGACGCCAGATTTTGCAAGTGGGGAGACTAGTCCCTCAGGATCCATGGGATACAGGGACATTCTCGATGATAGTGGTCTCCCTTGCAAATGACACATGGAGATTTACGTTTGGATGGTGCAGCATGTGGATTTTTTCCAGACAATGCATGGTTGCCCCCTTTCGCCGTTGGCTTCTTCTTCTTCTTCTCCTTCCCTTTCTTCTTCTTCTCAGTTAGTTGGTTTTTAGCGTTACTAGCTTCACCAAGCGAAGAGGAAGAAGGAGAGGGAGAAACAAACGAAGTAGAAGGTGGGGGAGCGACTTCAGGGTCATTTGGTTGTTGATTTGATTGCTAAGGAATTGCAGTGCTTTGAATGACAGAGGTCGAGAAAATACATACTGGCAGGCCAATTGTGAGTCCTAGAAGGGATAATGTAGCCATGTTTGGAGCACCAACATCCTCCCAAGAGGAGAAAGGACTAGGATTTCCCCCAAGGGGAAATCCTTGATTGGTAGACTCCATTTTCTCAACCTAAGACCAACAAGGGAACAATGATGTTATTCTGATTAAAATAAATTTTATGACGCTTTGACACAACATGCTTTTTCAATTTTTAAGAGTCAAGAAAAAGATAAAGATGACTCTAGTTGCCTTCGATTTTTAATGAGCCTGAAGTGACAAGTGCTCAGATGGACCTTTTCTTTTAAGGAGTTTGAAAAGGAACAAAAGTGACTACTCTAGAAATCTAGATAGAGGGATTACCAATCCAATCGCAAAACTGCAGAATACTTTTTACGATACGGTATTCAATCTTCCCGAACGCTGTGTTTAGTGCATTGCAATTGATAGTGTTGTAGACATGGCTTCCTAAGGATAAAGGATGTAGCCCATTGTGGTCTCCCAATATATACTCGATCGTACATGGGAGCACAAGTCCGTACTGGCACTTTTCGTCTCAAAGAGGAGGAATCACCCAAACTACGATGAAAGTGATAGTTACCAGGCTTTACGACGCTGGAATACGTCTCTAGCCTAGACCTCTAAATGTTGTGCGTTAGGTTCCAAATCGTTTTTATTTTCATTGAAGTTTATTTTATAGTTGATCTTTCTGAAGAAGTTTTCCTTTAAGGTTCACTACGTGATGTAGATATACAATTCCTAAATATGCAATCTAAGATGATAAATAGTCGTTTACTTTCTTTTTGCAATGAAAATTCTAGCTACTAAAGAAAGAGAAATGAAATTCTTTCAACATAGAGCAGAGAGCACACACTAGATGCACTTTTCCTAAATCAACTCCAGCATGCAGTCTAAATGCAAATGCACATGCATGTATTGTTTTTCAGTTTCCTTAATGTGAGAATGACAAAAAGAAAACTAAGTATAGATCTGAACTATCTTCTTTCAAAGTGACAATACTAACAATTTTCTTTTCAAAAAACGAAAGTAAGGCCAAGACGACACTTTGCGATTTCGAATTTAAGATTTCTTTCGACACTTGAAATAATCTTAATTCAAATCAAATATAATGGAAAAAGTGTAATCGACTATCTAAAAGAGGAATTCTTTGTAACACTCTTTTTCTTGAGTGAAAATGACACTTGCGACACTTTCAAATCAAAAGACGACAATTTGATTAAGCTACTATTTGCAAAGGAGAACTTTAAATGATGAAAAATACATAAAAAACATTCACAATTCCTTATGATGGACACTGAATAATGCAAAGGAAGATGGTTTCAACAGTGATAGACTGATCATGGACAGCAAAACTATTGAATAAAGATGAAGACAATGAAGAAAAAACCAAAATCTGGAGGCAGAAATAGTCTCATTCAATCATCGCACCTGTAACATAGGGAAACAAGTATGCATCTCACCTGCAACACATGGGAGGTGCGATGCATCCAGGTTTCCAAGAAGAGGTAGTGCGATGGTCCAATGATGAGACTGAGCTTGGTTTTCAATCACAGTTTGCAGCTAAGTTCAGGGATTTAGGTTGAGCTAATGATTGTCAGTAAACACAAAGTATAGGGGTTGATCTAATGAGGTTATTTGAGCTACCACTAGGGCACTTAAGATGTTTGCAAGATATATGTTTAGTTCATAAACCAACCTAGATATTGACTGAAGCAGCATTGATCTAATTTACAGTTGCATAGAAAAATCAGTTCAAAGGCTAGCTGGCTTAACTTCAGGCTTCGTTTGTGGTTTATAAAGCAAACAACAGTAACAAAACAAACAAACTATTCACTACCCAGCGGAGTCGCCATTTTGTTATCAGGAAAACTAGTGTCCATTCAGAGCTACTAGTCCCACTAAGACGGGCAGCTATATTAGAAACAAACAAACTAACATTACTTGTGTTTTCCTTTATGAGAGATAGATGAGAGAGAAGCAGAGAGTACCAACCTTAGTCTTTCGCTAGTCTCCTTGCTCATTTCCTCTCTCCCCTGATAGAGCTTTCGCCACTCCTTTCTCACTTGTCCCACTTCAAAGAACATCTGTAGAGCCAAAGTAGCAAAATACCATGAAAGCATAGAGATCTATAACCATAAACAATGTAGGATCAGATGTACATTAACCATATAAATGCATATACAAATACAAGATTCAGAGATATACAAGCATAGGGAGGAAAACTCAAATAGCTTTATTGATAAAAGTAGTAGAAGAGAGGATTACAACCAAGCTGTCTAATCTAGCATCATCCTCCCAGCATGAAAGCCCTCTTCACCTCATACAAAGCAAGATCACCCAACAATGTCTTCAAAGAGAAACTAACAGTACTTCCTTGCAAATTACAAAATTCCAGCCCCTGGATCTCTAGGATGAGGGATCCATATATAGATGTTTACAGGAGAGTGAGTCAGCTTCTGGGATTTTGATTAGTGTCATTTAACTAATAGTTCTTGGTTTCACTTGGAGATTTCATGATCTCTTACTCATCCTGGGAGAATTCAGAGAGGCAAGTGTCATATGAGTAGTTTCTAGAAGATTCTGAGTTTCCACCTAGCAAACTGCTTCTGCCATTTGTCTACTCTCGCTCATTGCACCCTACAAAAGGGATTTCCAGTATGCATCACACCCCCCGTATGTAATACGTGAGATTATGTAATCAGCTGACCTTGTTCCTTTACGGTGTGAAACAACACTTTTAGGGGTTTAGAAGCCCTTGGTTTATGGATATATGTGATTGGGGATGTAGTGCCCAAATATGTCTATAACAACTAGCCCTTAAATGTGGGTGCAATTGGGAGAAGAGTCTCGCAAAGATAATGCAACTTTGTTGGAGACAGTTCAACAACTGTTGTTATCTAGGAAATCGCTTCTACGGATAGAAGTGATCCCTCTAGTCCAATGAGTGGATCTAGTAACAATCGAAACAATTACATGCAAAACTCTCCTAGTTTAAATCATAATGACATTAGAGAGGAAGATGACATACCTCACTCCTATGTGGTCACTTTTCGATCTCGATCTTGATCTCCTCACTTCTAAGCTTGATCCCCACTATTATGTTGCGAACGAATACTTGCAAGAGATATCAAACAAAGACAACAAAGGAAAAACATAACATATGTATTCTAATGTAAACCATATGACAGATCAAGGATCATCATAATAAGAAATTAGTCATTTACACGCTTATGGAAATGTTGACATAGCAAATGTGCATAATGCCAACAAAGGGAACTAACCCGATTGCAAGCCCCAATTAGACCTGCTTTCATTTGGGTTGGCTAAGTCTGACAGGTTTTAAGGGACCCCGTAAACTGCTTGAATATGTCGAAAGATTGCTTCCAGGAGGAAGACTTGAATTAAATCAACAAAATGAAACAATTAACCTCTATGTATTAAATCCTATTTATACTACTTCTAACTACTCTAATCTATCCTGCAAGAGCATGATACAAAGGTTTAAACATCATATATATGTTCAGCAGGAGCGTGATAAAGAAGGTTAAACATCATGCATATATTCAAGTCCAAATGAATCAATCACTGAATTCACAGCTGGAGAAGACTATATTAAAGCTAAATTGAAATCCAATCACTCGTATAGGAATCCACATTCGTCTATGGAATTAAAACTACAACTGATGTTTAATTTAGTTTCAAATCAGAGACCATTCACAAGTTAACCATGAAAATGAATCACATCCAATTTAACAAGACTAATAGTGAACTGTAAGTCATCAATATGCATAAATATAAATCATATTTACAGTCATGCCAGTAACAACACTCTAATCCAAAACACTACAATGAGTCTGAAACTAAAGGCTCCTTCTCCCCTCAAAAACAATCCTCCTCATTCACAATAAAGCAACACTGTTATTCTCCAAAATCAAAAGCCCCTTCTCCTCTTCGGAGGTAATACTTATGTAGCCTCTGAATGACCCTCCACCTTCCATGCTCTTTCCATTCCCTCTTGTCATTACACAGATCAGTCTGTACAGCTATGGTAGGTTGGTGAAACTACCAACCAGCCGAGGTCACCCTGCCTCTTCATCTTCCCATTGTTCCAGATAAGCCCATCGAGTACACAGTGATAGGATCATTAGTGTGACTGCTGGCACATAGAAGGCATAATGGCCAAGTCAATTCATTTCCTGAGGAGGAGAACAGGTGCTGGTGAGAAGGGCAACTATATGTTTCCTTCCCACAATGGAGACTAGGACAACTTTGCTTGTGGCCTAAACAGGCAACGCGTGGGGTTGCAGCCAGATTCTTTAAATGTAGTGCTTCTACATACATGGCCCTTCGAATCCTCTTCTGCATCCTTTTCTTCTCACCTGCAAGGAGAACCATCATTATCTTGATGATTGTGAACAATAGAACAAAACTGTCAATCAAACAAAAGCGTTGCCTTTATTCATTTTATAAAACCACAGAATAAGTGTGAAAGGATTTATGCCTTGATACTCAGTCAATCATACAATTTCCCACTCAACCTATAGGCTTGGCACAATTTTCGAGGGCCTCCTTTCATCACAATCAGGTATCAGCCTCTTCCCAAGTCACAGGACCCATGCCCTCCACCGCCCCATTGCATAACTGCACTATCGGGACTCCATAGGCTCGCCCTTTACACTAAAAACCTGATCCTCTGTTATATTGCAAATTTAAAAAAAAAACAGGAGAACACTGAAAAATTTTGCCCCGATTGCTTAGGCTGGACCTCAAAAGTTATGTGTTGGGGTCTATAAATATTTTTGGGTCCAGGATATCACATATCGTAATAGGCGCGAGCCTGGGGCTTCACCGATTGCGATATGCGATAAGGCTGCAGACCCAAAAATATATACATTTCATTTGATAGGTCGGCGGGCCCGCTATATCTTTGTAAGTAATATGTATAAGGCCTAGACTCCCACTAATATGTGATATGTGATGAGGCTGTGGACCTAAAGCACATATACGTTAAGGTTCATAAATCCCTTTGGGTTTGCATAGTTTCCTTTCCCTTTGGAAAACCCCGAGTATAATGTTTTTCCAGAAACACAAGGGTATAAGTGAAAACCTGCATATGGCCATTGGGGTGGATTTGAAAATAAATATGCCTGGTTTAATAATCATCAGCGGGTTTGGTTTCTGACTCCCCACTATCCTGTGCTCCCCCGATATGCGATGAGTGATTGGGAATCAGAACCAAAAATATATGTATTCTGGTTGATAAGGCTGTCGGGTTTGGAGGGAAGCGGAATTCCATGTATGCATATGTCTTGGACTTAGGCCAATTGCGATATGCGACAGGGTTTTTGGACCCAAAAATCTATATATTGTGGTTTATAATGCCATCAGGTCTGAAACCCTTGTGGCATGTGTTATGTGAAAGGTTTTCTTTGTAAAGAGCCTATAACGTGACAATGATGCGATGAAGGGTTTTGTGTATTAAGTGCACAAACACCCGTAGTGAGGATGGGGTGATAATGAGTGTGGGCATAGAAATACTAGAAATGCATATGAAGGTTGAAAAGTTCGATGAAGGGAATGAATGAAGGGCTGAGCTAGGTCAAGAATGAAATATGTCATAGATATTTATCAAAGGTGGCCCTGACCATTTAGAAATTAAAGATTTGGCTTGGCAAAGAGCTAAAATCCTTAGGATTGGATAGATCATTCAGAGGAGTGCAAGATCAACTTATAGGGGGGGCCATTCAAAATTGCTACCAAGGCAAGTTTTAATAGGGTGGTGGTTGTGGTCACAACAAATGGTGAACCGTTGGGCAAACCAGTTATCTCTATTTCCAAATAAACCTTGGATCAGATAGAATAATAGGGTGTTTAAGATAAACTTGAAATGCATATTGTACAGATGGACAAGCATGGGTTCCACTTAAACATTTTTGCTTCAGAGGGGATAGAGACAAATAGCTTCTACTTTCTGATATGATTTTGACAGGCATTCTCCAATGGCAGTATATGGGTTTATTGACCTTCCTCTACCTATTTCCTACTATCAAAAATCCCTTTGGGGCCGTCACTGGTCTGTCCATACCTATTCAGGTGTGTACCTCAGCTCTTTATTTCTCATATAGCTTGATGTAGACATGTTTTTCTTGCACTTTATATGAGAATTTCAGTGTTATACTTATTGATTGAATGGGGCACAGTCATGGATGATGCCATATTTTTAAACCACTTAAGCAAAGTTGGGCTTGTTGTGTCAACCGATACTCTGAGCCCAGCAATAGTCCTTACTCTAACTGGCTTCCCAAACAACCTGTCCTTCCAAATTGGAACAAGGACTTGACATTTCATTTCCTTTTAGATAAGTCCTTCCAGTTTTAGGCACAAGGACTAGAGCACAATTAGATTTTCCATAGGGTATGAGACAGTGATATTAGCCCATGAAAGGAGGTTTACTTGTGAATAACAAGTATTGGACCATTTAATGTGGTGGATGGGACCAATGGAGAATGACTGTAAACCTTCCAAGCAAGTATAAACTAGGTCTGAGTGGGATTTATTTAAATGCAGTGTTCCTCCATGCTATTCCAGTTGCAATTACACATTTTTGTTTTATAAAAGTCCCCCTACATGCTCAAGATGTTCAAGTTATCAACAGATCTCACACAATTCCCCAATAGATGTCAATGAGGGGTTTCGGTTTGGTTTGTAGGGAAATTATGGGTTCATGAACAACGGAATCATTAGCAAGCTTATGAGGTAGGGAAATGCCGAGATTAGCGAATGAGGGAAAATCTAAAAGGCAGAACAAGACCGGAGGACTACAATTAGCTGATTGAAAAGGAATGTAATTCAAAACAGCAAGAGAATAGACTTGGCAGAAAACAAAGGAAAGGATAGAAATACAACTAAACTAAAAACAAAAGGAAATGAATTCTAACCTACTTAGGAGGCAACCACCAATGTAGTGGCTACTCGAAGTATCTCTTCAAATTTTGGCCATTAACAGGGAGCATTTCAGTCTCCCTCTGTAATTTTTTCAACCTGTAAGTCCCTTGACCAATCTTTTCAATGACTTGGAATGGGCCTAGCCATAGGTGTTGGAATTTTGTGTGTTTACCCTTTGGCTCACTCAGCTTGTCCCATTTCAGAACTAGTTCCCCCACTTGGAAATATTTATCTCCCACTAGATGATGATCAAACCATATTTTTACAATCATTTGGTGATTTCTGAATTTAATTCTAGCTCTATCCCTTAATTCCTCCAGCTTCATCAGTTGGTCGATCCTTTCTTGAAGCGGGGCTGAAGGGGTTCCTCTTGAAGCTTGGAGGAGCTTTAAGGATGGAAGGGAAATATTTGGGGGCAATATGGTTTCCTATCCATAGACTAGGAACTATGGAGAGTTTGCCAAGGCCACTTTAGGGGTGACCCTATTGGACCAAAGGGAATTTGTTAAGGAATTGTGACAGTTCCTCTAGTTATCAACAACTGTCTTGTGGATTGTGAAAATAAGGTTCTTATTGGAGGACTTTGCAACTCCGTTTCCCTGGGGATAATAATTTTTGCATATTTTATGTGGATTGAATTATCAATGGCAAACTCAGTCAGTCTCAGAGATGAAAAATAAGAAGCGTTATCAAAGATGAGGGCGTCAGGGATGCCATACCTGTTGATAATGAATTTCTCAATGAATGATATTACCTCATCTTTGTTCATCTTCCGGAGCGGGATGGCTTCGGTCCATCTGGTGAAGTAATCAGTCATTGCAAGTATGTACTTGTGCTGCTGTGAGGAGTTTGGAGTGATCTCACCTATGACGTCTAGGCCCCATTGCTGGAACGGTCGATAAATCATGACAGGTCTGAGGGGAACAACGGGTCTTCTTTCTCGTCCTGCGGTAGTTTTGCATGCCTTGCATTTGCGAGCATAGGTGTGTGAGTCTTTGAACACCATGGGCCAATAATATCCGGCTCTCAATATTTTTTGAGTGGTGGTCTCTCTACCATAGTGACCACCTGCTGGGCCATCATGCATTTCTTTCAATACATGGTTGGCATCATCTTTCTCCAAACACCTCAGCTAGATTCCATCATGATTTTTTCTGTATAAGATGTTGTTGGCCAAATGATATAGATTGGATTTTAATCTGAGAGCTCTCCTCTGTGATGCACCCATGTGTTCGAGACACGAACCCCACACTAGATAGAAACGTATGTCGTGGTACCATGACTCAGGGTCCAAAAAGGTTTTAGATGCTTCCCGCTCATACATCAATGCTTCGTTACTCCATAAGAGCTCCTCCCTGAGTTCCCTTTGTGTATATTGCAAGCTCAACATTCCTGATTCTTTAGATGCCTCCTTTTGGTCTGCTAAGGCTTCTGCCACTAGCCTGCAAAGTCCTTGCCCTCGAACTATCTATGCTGGCTTTATCTCTAGGTCGAATTCTTGAAGGGTGGTTATCTAGTTCCCTCTTCGCTCGCCCATTTCTTTCTGTACGAAGAGGGCTCTTATAGTAGGATGGGGAACGATGACTTTGGTCTTGGTTTTCAGCAAATAAGGGTGGAAATATTTAATGACCTTGAAAATTGCATAGCCTTGTTTCTCCATGTCTAGGTAATTCAATTCTGCTCCTTAGAGATTCAAAGTCATGTAGGAAATGGGAGACTTCATTGCCATCATCATTTTTTTGAGTGATAATTGTGGCATATGAAAGGTCAAGAGTGAAGGTGTATAAGAATAATCCTTTGCCAAAATCGGGGCTGACCAGCGCAAGAGCTTGAGTAATGGCTTCCTTGATTCATCAAAATTCTTCCTTGGCTTCATCGCTCCATTTATATGCAATGTCTTTCTTCATCATTAGCTGCAAGGGGCATATTATTTCGACAAAGCCTGAGACAAACTTTCTAACGAAATTAATCCTCCCGAAAAAGGATTGCATGGCCTTTTTGTTAGCAGGGGGCTGTATTCTCATGATGGTCTGTATTCTCTCAGGATCAATCACAATCCCGTCTTTAGAAAGGATATGACCCAGTAGTTTCCCCTCTGTGGCTGCAAAGATTCTCTTCTTGGGATTCAAAGAAATTCCATACCTTCGGCATCTTTTGAAAATCTGCCTTAGGTGATAAATGTGATCCCTCCTGTGATATGAATACACAGTGATGTCATCCATGTACACCACTACCGATCTGTTCATTAGCCCTCGGAAGGCTATGTCCATAGCTCTCTGGAATGTGGCACCCACGTTAATGAGCCCAAAAGGCATTTTTCGGTACGCGTAGGTGCCCCATTTGGTGTTGAAGGCTGCCTTAAGTTGATCCCCATGTGATACCAGCACCTGATTATATCATGAAAACCCATCTAATAGGGACAACATTTCAGACCCTGAGACGTACTGAAGGATGTGTTCCATAGAAGGGACTGGATAGTTGTCCTTTTGAGAGGCTCTATTTAGGTTTCTGAAATCAATACCAGGGAAAATTTTAAGAACCCCCCCTAAATTTATAAATATAATAAATGGGCGAATCTCCATGGTATATAGGAAAAATGAAAGGCGATTTTATCAATAATATAATATGTATATATAATTTTTTGGCAAATCTCTCACCAGGCATGGCGAATATTTTACTCAATTATAAAATCTTGTAAGATCTTGGTGAGTCTTTCACTAAATAATAAAACTTTGTAAAGTCCTAGTGAATCTTAGCATAGGCTACATGCTGGTTTAATTCCCCCATTTAAATAGGCTACATTCCAAGTGAATACCATGGGTCAATACCATGTGCCATTTTGGTGAATACACATCCTGATGTCTCCATTTTTCTTTCTCACTGGCACAAGATTGGCTACCCAGCGGGTGTGTCTGACCGAGAATATGATTTTAGCATCCAACATCTTGTTCAGTTGTTTCTTCACCAATGGTTCTAGGCTTGGATGCATCTTACGCAGCTTTTGTTGGTAGGGCTTGGCATCTTTTTCCAAAGGGATTACATGCTGCATAATACCGGTATCAAAGGTCTTTAGGTCTTCATATGTCCATGCAAAGACATCCTTGTATTCTTTAAATAGTTTGACAAATGCAACGTTTTCTTGTGGAGAGAACCCCATGCCTAGATTGACATTTTCTTGGCTTTTTTCGATCCCAAGGTTGACCATTTCATTCTTCATGGACGAGCTGTGTGTTTTGTAGTTAGTAGGTTTCTTGAATTTAACATGCAAGTCATACAAGTGCTCCATCCTAACCACTGATTTTGGAATCACATTGCGTTGATCCTTTTCCTCATCTTCCCTTTCATTCATAAGCTTGTCATGCTCCCTTTCGTCAATGACTGCACTCTTGAATGTCTTCTCGCAGTGTAGGAACTCAAGGATTTTCTCATCATCTTCGAAACCTTCCAATTAGAGATGTTATCAGGTACGGACGGTCTGAAAATCAATTCAATTAAACATTTATTTTTCTTCAATATAAAATCAGGCAAAAGTTTAGCAGCCATATTAGCCATCAGATCAGCATCTTGGTTTTGGCCTCAAGGTATGTATGTAATATTAAAGGAATCAAAACTATAAATTAAATCCCATACCTCATGTTGGTACCTCACCAGGTGTGGAGAATTGCAATGTATCCTTTTCCTCACCTGATCTACGATTATCTGTGAGTCACCAAAAACCTTAATATTTTTCACATTCATACCAATGGCTTTCTTCAGGCCTTGCAATAGGCCCTCATATTCCACTGTGTTGTTGGTGCATGCGAACTCCAACCGGCTAGCCATTAGATGTTAGTTCCCTTGTGGGTCAATGAGAATACTTCGAGCACTTGCACCCTCAAGGCAGTTAGAGCCATCAAAATAGAGTGTCTAGAATATTGCATCTAATGTTACATCAACTAAACTACTATCTAAGAAATTGGTCCTATCATCTACTATAATATAGGATAGCTCATTAGTTGGGTTGTGGGAGGGAATTTCCAACTGTGTGTGTGTCAAAGTTTCTTCAACGGTTTCTGCATGAAACTCTCCAAAACAAGTTTCCGTATTATAAACACTGAAACTATAGTCACCAAGGATGGAGTTGGTAAACATTACAGGTTCATTGGGACCATTTAGTTTTGTTACCACATACTTCATGTATCTTTCCCTATCGACTCTCAGCATATCACCCTTACCCTTCTGAGGCAGCAAGAGATGGGACCAATCAGTCGAGAAGTATCCATCCAATTTTGCTGACCAGTCCCTACTAAGTAGCATTCCATAGGCCTCAGGTATATTGACTACCACTATATCAATGACCTGAGTGTACTGTGGTTTAGCAGCCATCTGAATCAACACATCCTTCAATTCTCCAATCACTGTCACATTTGTCCTATTCAATTGCATGATTCGAGTTCTAGTTTTTTTAGGTATGGCCTGCAGTCTTTTAGTAATAGCATAAGGCATAACAGTGGATGAGGCCCCATAGTCTACCAAGTAGTTATGGATGTTCATGTTGAAAATTTCAAACGTAATGAGGAATGGTGGGGTCATAGATTTTGATTTCCTCCCTATCATGGCTGCGCTGACATCTTGGGGTTTTCGATTCATTTTGGATAATGTGGCCTCCATAGCTGATGGTATTTGGGCTGCACTAGTGGTACTAATAGGTTTGGACATTGGCTTCTTGGTTTGGGTGCTTGAGGTGGTGGGAGCTTTGCAGTTCCGCTCATTCATAGCTTTCAGTAGCAAATCTCTTTGCTGCGTTAATTTTAACAAGTCAAAATATGTGATATTGGCCTGAGACTTCTTGAGATCATCTACAATATTATAATCAATGTTATAAACAGGGTACAACAGAGTAAACATGCCCACTTTTCCATTTTTAAGCGGAATTTTACCATGTTGAGTAGCCTTCGTTGCAGTGGGAGACGTGTTTTCTTTCTCTGGGTGACTTGCAACTGGGGTATTCTTGGATGGACCGCTAGGCCCGCTCTTTTTGGTAGGAACTCTAGGGGTGGATGTTTTCACAGAGCAAACATCTTGTTTTGTTTTATCTAAGGGCTTTGTCGCACCTGGAAGCAGCCCTTTACTACGTGTGTGGATTTCATTAGCATTTATTTTTGCAGTGTTATCTCCCTTGTCATCGTTCTCATCACTATGGAAATCCCACAGCACATTGATTTGGGTTTCCTCATCCGAGGGTTCTTCTACTTGGTATTCCTCTTTGTTTCCTTGTTTTAGTTTGAGCTCCAATATGGGTTCTTCTTTATTGAGGAGCGATCCAATCAGAGCCAATTCTTCTGTGTTTAAAGCCCCTTCATTAGGTGGAGCAAGCAATGCGAGCTGACCAAGGCCACCTTCTATTTTCTTTCGGTAGAAAGGTTTGAAGGGTTTTCTATTATTATAATCTCCTCCCTTGCCACTAATACTCTCTCCATGATTCCTTCTCATATCAATGACTGTGTTTGTAAGTTTTTTAATGATCCAATGCAACCCTTCCACATCCGTGGTGTCCTTGTCTTTAGTTTCAACCCCTTTGTTATCATTTCCATTATTCTTCTTAGGTGTCTGAGGGGCTTTCTTTTCTCCAACTGTGGGGTGGCATGCTGTGAGGCTGATCATTTCATTTTCAACTTTCACTGCCTCATCAATAGCACCTTGTAAGGTTTGCACATTACTCCTTTTAACCCACATCATTTTAGGGACAGGGAGAGCAAGAATATAGAATTCTATTAGCACATCTTCAGTGGGTCTAGTGGTAACTGTGATTCTATTGAACAAGGTGTTGAATCAGACAATAAAATCATTAACCTTCTCCTTGTTTTCCATTTTCAGAGGGGATAATTCTAAAACTAAGGCCGCAGGTGTTTTGTCATCACCAAACTTGTCCAAAAAGGCCTGTTGAAAAGAATCCCAAGAGATAATTGACCTTATTGTTAGACTGAAATACCATGTGGAGGCTACACTGGTCAAAGTAAAAGAGAATAGGTGGCACACTACATCCTCATCAGCTACCCCCAACCTACACAAGGCTAGGAAGAAAGAGCAAATATGGTTATCAGCGGTATCTCCCTGCTTGGGGTCGAAATTGGGTAGCACTCTTTCTGTATTTTTGGGTAAGGGATGCTACTGCCCAGGTACCGCTACAACATCCTGTGCAAGCCAGGGAGGGAGTGCTCTAGGAGGAGGTGGAGGTTGATTCCCACCTGGAGAAGGAACATTGGCCATACTATGGATAGGGAAATTTTGGTTGGAGGCTTCTCCATTAGGATCCTCAAAATCAAGCGAGGAGTTACCTTTAGAGAGGGAATCCTCAGGAATTTCTTCCCAAGGGGTGTCGATACTTTGCAAGAATTCTAGCACAATGTCTTCGAGAGAAGTGGGTACTGATGTATCTTCACTCAGGATAAAGATCCTTGGCTTTCTCTTAGTTGTCAGAGGTAAAGAGTGGATGATGGGAAGCTGAGAGAAGGAATGAGCGTAAGCCCGAGTAAGTGCTCTGACTTGTTGTTCTTGAGTGATAGGATACTCCCATAGTCTCTCTTCCTTGGGTGACCCGGAAACAGGACTTAGAGGGGTCTCTGTTTCTTAAAAATGAGGCTCTTACAAATGTGTGGCAGGATCTCTCCGACCTTTACGATCCATACATTAATCCTTTTGAATCCATGCATGGAACTTATAGATGAAATATTGAAAAGCTAGAGACAGAGGTTCGGCCCTCCTTCTAGCACCAATTTGTTGACATAGAAAATGTGTGTGATGCCAACAAAGGGAACTAATCTGATCACAAGCCCCAATTAGACCTACTTTCGTTTGGGTTGGCTAGCTTCGATGGGTTTTAAGGGACCCCGTAAACCGCTTGAATATGTCGAAAGATTGCTTTCGGGAGGAAGACTTTAATTAAATCAAAAAAATGAAACAACTAACCTCTATGTACTAAATCCTATTTATACTACTTCTAACTACTCTAATCAATCCTGCAAGAGCAAGATACATAGGTTTAAACATCATATGTATGTTTAGTAGGAGCGTGATAAAGAATGTTAAACATCATGCATAGATTCAAGTCCAAATGAATCAATCACTGAATTTACAGCTAGACAAGACTTTTTTAAAGCTAAATTGGAATCCAATCACTCATATAGGAATCCACATTCTTCTATGGAATTAAAACTACAACTAATATTTAATTTAGTTTCAAATCAGAGACCATTCACAAGTTAACCATGAAACTGAATCACATTCAATTTAACAAGACTAATAGTGAACTGCAAGTCATCAATACGCATAAATATAAATCATATTTACAGCCATGCCAGTAACAACACTCTGATCCAAAACACTACAATGAGTCTGAAACTAAAGGCTCCTTCTCCCCTAAAAAATAGTCCTTCTCATTCACATTAAAGCAACACTGTTATTCTCATGAATCAAAAGCGCCTTCTCCTCTTTGGAGGTAATACTTATGTGGCCTTTGAATGACTCTCCACCTTCCATGCTCTTTCCATTCCCTCTTGTTGTTACACAGATCAGCCTGTACAACTATGGTAGGTTGGAGAAACTGCTGACCAGCCAAGGTCACCCTGCCTATTCATCTTCCCATTGTTCCAGATAAGCCCATCAAATACACAGTGATAGGATCATTAGTGTGACTGCTGGCACATAGAAGGCATAATGGCCAGGTCGATTCATTTCCTGAGGAGGAGAACAGTGCTGGTGAGAAGGGCAACTGTATGTTGCCTTCCCACAATGGAGATCGGGATAACTTTGCTTGCGGTTTGAACAGGCAACACATGGGGTTGTGACCAGATTCTTTAAATGCAGCGCTTCTGCATACATGGCCCTTCGAATCCCCTTCTGCATCCTTTGCTTCTCACCTGCAAGGATAGCCATCATTAGCTTGATGATTGTGAACAATAGAACAAAAATTCTCAATCAAACACAAACGCTGCCTTTATTCATTTTATAAAACCACGGAATAAGTGTGAAAGGATTTATGCCTTGATACTCAGTCAATCATACAATTTCCCACTCAACCTATAGGCTTGGCACAATTTTTGAGGGCCTCCTTTCATTGCAATCAGGTATCAGCCTCTTCCCAAGTCACAGGACCCATGCCCTCCACAGCCTCGATGCACAACTGCACTATCGGGACTCCACAAGCCCGCCCATTACACTGAAAACCCAATCCTCTATTATATCGCAAATTAAAAAAAAAATGGGAGAACACTGAAAATTTTGCCCGATCGCTTAGGCCAGACCTCAAAATTTATGTGTTGGGGTCTATAAATATCGTAGGGTCCAAGCTATCACATATCACAATAGATGCGAACCTGGGGCTCTGCTGATTGCGATATACGATAAGGCTACGGATTGAAAATATATACATTTCATTTGATAGGTCGACGGGCCCGCTATATTGTTGTGCGTAATATGTATAAGGCCCAGACTCCCACTGATATGTGATATGCGATGAGGCTATGGACCCGAAGCACATATACGTTAAGGTTCATAAATCTCTTCGGGTCTGCACAGTTGCCTTTCCCTTTGGAAAACCCCGAGTATAATGTTTTTCTAGAAACACAAGGGTATAAGTGAAAACTTGCATATGGCCATTGAGGAATATTTGAAAATAAATATGCCTGGTTTAATAACCATCAGCGGGTTCAGCTTCTGCCTCCCCGCTAATTATATATCCCATGCTCTGCCGATATGCGATGAGCGATTGGGAACCGGACCCAAAAATATATGTATTCCAGCTGATAAGGCTGTCAGGTCTGGAGGGAAGCGGAATGCCATGTATGCATATGTCTTGGACTTAGGCCGATTGCGATATGCGATGGGGTTTTTGGACCCGAAAATATGTATATTGTGGTTTATAATGCCATCGGGTCCGGAACCCTTGTGGCATGTGTTATGTGAAGGGTTTTCTTTGTAAAGAGCTTATAACGTGACAATGATGCGATGAAGGGTTTTGTGTATTAAGTGCACAAACGCCCGTAGTGAGGGTGGGGTGATTATGCATGCGGGCATAGAAATACCACAAATGCATATGAAGATTGAAAATTCTGATGAAGGGAATGAATGAAGGGCTAAGCTGGGTCAAGAATGAAATATGTCATAGAGATTTATCAAAGGGGTCCTTGACCATTTAGAAATTAAAGATTTGGCTTGGAAAAGAGCCAAAATCCTTGAGATTGGACTAATCATTCGGAAGAGTGCAAGATCAACTTATAGGGGGGTCCATTCAAAATTTCTATCAAGGCAAGTTTTAATAGGGTGGTGGTTGTGGCCACAACAGGAAAGTAAACATGCATTGTATTAATAATAAACACAAGAGTAAATCATACAACCACTACCTTAATGTTGGAAGCCTCCTTAGGGATGGGTTTCCAAGTCCAAGCCAAGAATTATCAAGCTCTCCTTTCTCCTTCACAAATTGGCAGAAATTAGGCACAATTTGGTAGCAACATGACCAATATAGTCTGACCAACCAATTGAAGATAATAGGGAATTCATTTATAAGGAAGGAGAGGGAGTTAGGAATCCACAAAAGTGGGAAGAATGTCCACATATTAAGGAGAATATCCCTAAATGTAGGATCAAGGACTCAAAATGGGAGAACTTGACCATATCCTTATTCAATAATAACCAGCTTACTATTCTCAAGGCTTCTAGCAAGGGAAGCTTCTCCTCCAATTTTGGAGAAACTGCCTAGAGCGGACCAACACACTTTTTAATTTAAATTCCCATGCTGGAAGCACTATCCATTAGTTATGTAGAGGGTTAACAACACGGATTTTACTAGTAAAAATAGTGATAGGCTTGCAAATACGATTTTTGACAAGCTCTTCTAGAATTACTTCAAGGCATTTCTTCTTCTTTTCTTTAGGGATGCTTTGACCAATGATTTTCATGGTGATTTCCTTGAAAACTTTTATCACTTTGAGACATTTTGGGCAAAGTTTGACAACTCAAGGTATGAGACAGGGAGTGTGAAAAATTACTGTATAACAGATGCCCCCTAAAGCATGAAGTCAGAACAAGAAGTGATGGTTGAATTGTTTTACAAGCCAAGGCAAGGCTTTTGGAGAAATTCCATCAGGAGACCTACAAATCAAACGTAATACAACATATATGACATATTTGAGTAGGTAATTAACAATACACGAATCCACAACATGGGCACAACCATACTACTAGAAAGGATCATGTGTATGGATCCATGACATGGACACATCCATCTGACTAGAAATGATCATATGCATGGATCCATGACATGGAAGCAACCATCTGACTAGAAAGGATCATATGTATGGATCCATGACATGGACGTAGCCATCCGACTAGAAAGGATCATTTATACAATATTGAATACTAAATAACTCCACATAGCTTGGATTTATTAGATGAAATCCAGGGCCTTCATCTGTGTCTTGATCCAACCAAAGTATGAATATAACCATGCAAATAGACGTGTTGAAGTCGAACATGGTAGAAGCCACCTGATTACTGGCTAATGATGTAAACCGTTAATAAGTATGAGAGAAACCACCAATAGTGAAAATGGCTCTCAAGTTACAACAACACAATCCACTAGTGTGAATAAGGAAGTTGAATTCGAACACTTGCAAAATCATTCGATTGAAGGCTAGTGACATGAACCTATTGTTGAATGTGAAGAACTTGCCATTGAGGCATGCAAGCTCTAAGGTACTGAAAGGGAGTTTCTATATCATCTTCCTAGATAATGAGTTGGAGTTGATAGGAAGTGATCCGTCGAAGGAGGGCCATAATGTTTCCGACATCATAGACATGAAAAAAAGGACTTAGTAAGTTTTGTGAGAGTGATTCAGGATTGTGGTAGAGAAGGTTGAATGGGGTATAAAAGGTTTGAATTTGCAGACAAAACTTCTCTTGAACATATCGATGACATGACTCCAGAGTTTGGCAGCATTTGACTGAAAATGGGATCAATGGTCATGATAGGTAACGATCAAATGAGAGGAAAATGGATCTCTAAAACCTAAGAAGGAAAGTGACTAACTGAGGATATCCTAAACCTGACACAAAATGTAGATGAGCTTCATGTTCAAGAGCGACATGCCGCCTTTCATACAAAATTCAAGACACATTTACTTCCATTTCCCCTCCACTATTTCTAGTGAGTACATCTTTATATTTAATCAAAATCATGAAGAGGATACCATATGCCTTTTGTATAAGTTGATCCTTTAGATGAATCCATCCTAGTAATTTTAATGAGCCCTAGGAAAGAGTAGCTTGGTCTCATCATGGTGACAAGTCCTGCATCGTTTAAGTTTTATGAGTCTGATGGAAGGGTAACTCGACATATTTTTCATGTTTAGAGAGTTTGAAAAAGAGGTGGAAAGAAAACTCCAGATATCCCTTTTCGTAGATAGTCTCTTAAGTCGAAAAAGGTAGAAAACAATAATCAAGAGAAACTCTTAGTCCTGTTCGACTAAGGTATTCCTTTTTTGTATCTAGTCTTTCTCAGTCTGGAAAAGGGTTAAACATATACTGAGTAGAATTATTTGATTTAGTTTTACGATTTCAAAAATACAAGTTCTCGACCGTATTTTCATATTTTGAGAGTTTGAAAAGAGTTGAAAGAGGAATCTTCCTGGAGGAACGAGTGGTATAAAGGATTAGAAACTGGTTCCAGTGATGATGGAACTGTTCAAAACATGGAAAGGTTAAGAGGATGGCTTATAAGACCACTCATCCCATATGTTCCTTAGGCAAGGGTAAAAAAACAAGTGAAAGTGTATGATTGGCCAAAGATATGGTGATGATCGGATGAAAAAAGCAAGGCTCATCTGGCAAAAATAGGCTGATAAAAACGGAAATCACGAGAGGTAAAGTGGGAATAGTTTCATTTCTACACAAGCTTGAAACATGGGAAATTATGCTTGAGAATACTTGAAGATGGTTTCATGTTTTCACAATATTGAAACACAAGTAAAAGCTATGCTTGGATTTGGTTTCATTTTTACATAATCTTGAAACTGATACAAACTATGCTTGAGATTGGTTTCATTTTTACAAAATATTCAAACATGGGAAACTATGTTTGAGATTAGTTTGCATACCCCCAACATAATGACTCAATTTGAGGTACATTCCCCCCCAAGCTTAATTTCATTCACCTAAGTAGATTATTGGTTACTGATAGGTGGATGGAATGAAGGTTCATTTACAAGATCAAGTGAAAGACTCGACTAGGAATTTATGAGATCTAATAAAAGAATCTAATTGGAAGAGGATTTTTTTCATTTTCTAATGAGTTTGACATAAGAAAAATAAACATGCTCATGACACCTTGTTTCATTTTTTAACGAGCCTGACACAATTAAAGGAACTCTGCTTTGACACCTTGTTTCACTTTTTAACAAGCTTGACACAAGTAAAGGAACTCTACTCTGACACCCTGTTTCAATTTTTAATGAGCTTGACACAAGTAAAGGAACTCTACTCCAACACCTTGATTCATTTTTTAATGAGCTTGACACAAGAAAAGAACCATGCTCATAGGGACCTATTTCACTTTTTAATGAGGTTCACATAGTAAAATAACTGTCTTCATGGTACCTTGATTATGACCTATTATAGGTCATAACTTCCAAGAGGTTCTCTTCAGATGGGAGAACAACGCTCTAGAAGGGATACATGTCAAGTGATCTAATGGAAAGATCAGGTTCCAATGCCCCCAATACATGACACACTGTATCAATTACTAGATCATTAGTAGACGCAAGCACAAAATAGGTGGCCACATAATTAACCTGTGGTGGGGGTTATACCACTTGCATAGAAGGACCATTTAGGGAAGATGGTTGATCATGAGTCAAATTAGGACCAATGAATGAATGTTGATCAATGGCCACAATTATTCCTTCATGTGGGAAACATATGACATGAAAGAGAGGAGACGAGAGCTCCCATGACATAAACATAGTCACGACTAAGGAGTAAATTAAAATCCAAAGGGCCTTGGACAACCATCACGTCGACATAGATGATTTTTCCTCCCAAAGTAATAGGAAAATTTGGAAGGATCCCTAAGGGTTAACTGGTTCCTCTGTTAAAAGCTAACAGATTCTGGGTAACGAGCACAAGCTGCGGAGAACCTAAATCTGGCTAAGCAGTGCAGGAAAAAATACTAATAGATGCGCCTTCATCTATAAATGTGCTAGGTACAACTATATTATAAACCTGCACTGTGATCTAAAAGGGCACATAAGAAGCAAAACGATATCCTGCCAGTTGACTCCAATCAAAGGAAACAAAAATACTACTTGGAGGGGGTGCCATGGGAATGGGAGAACCCCCCCCTTTGCATTATGGGAATAGGATAATTGCCCCCATATACCATGGGAACAGGAAGATTTCCCTCTAATTCATTGGAATATGACAAAAAAATAAGAACATGAGGAGTATGAGGTTCACTTTCTATAGGAAAGGTGTAATCAACAGAAGGTAGAATCGGGTCAACCATTTCCTCAAGCAATGGTTGATTAGAAATGGACTCATGAGATTCAATTTCGGAGAGAGTGGGATTGACTGAAGATGAGTTCTGATCAATCACTTGATCAACTAGTGGATAATTAAGGGAAATCTTCTGACAACTAGCCGGAAGACAAGGTTGAGAAGCGGTAAGGTTACCCAACACTTTTGAGGCTTCATCCATACAAGGGAAAAGGTGAATAGGATGATTCCCTTCACATAAACTACAGGGAAATTTTATTTTTCCCTATTTCCCATGGGCTTTACTGTAACTAGTTGAAATTTTATCATCAACATGATTTCCAGAGGTTGATGACAAAGGTCAATGTAAACCTATGGACCGCACTTCTTATATCTTGGGAATACCATGACATTATCGAAGAATGTGGTCACCCTTACAAATATTTCAAGGTAATTTCACTTTATGAGGTTGATTGGGAAGTTTCTCAACATAAGTTGCATTAGTAGCATCGACTGATTGGTTGCCCCCTTGAGTATGTTTCTTCTTCTTGATCTTCCTTTTCTTCTTCTTATCTGCATGGTTACTAACTTGCATGTTTTCACCAAATGAAGAAGAAGAAGAAGAAGAAGACTGAATGATGAAGAAGGAAGAGGGTTAACTTTAAGATCAATTGGAGGTTGATATGGTTCAGGTGGAGGAGAGCTCGGTTGAGGAGCGGTTTGGACATTCAGAACCATAGGGGCTAAAAATAACCAAACCAACAAACCAATGATAAATCTAGGAAGGGACAACATTGCCATATAGGGAGAACCAACATTTCCAAAAGAAGAAGGACTAAGATTCTCGTTAGAGGGGTTTCCTTGGTTGGTAGACTCAAGAATTATTTGCATTCATCTCAACCTAAGATCTACTAAGGAGTATTTCCACAGGAAGGATGTTTTTCTACAGTTAATTAATTGATTTTGTAACTTAACAAAAATAAATCAAAAAAGGGGTAACAACTTATATGGGACTCCCAAAATATACGCGACAGTACGTGGCAGTGTAGTCTATAGTAGTGTTTTCTAATATGTAACTATTTGATGAGAGTGTTCCCATATACTTACCATGCATAGATTGCCTCCGATATACCCAAAAGTATCGGAGAATACTCCTATACACTTTTTTATGTGGAACGAGATTTCAACCCCGGGATACAACACTGGAAAATAACAACTCCTACATTTAACGACATCGAAACACATCTCTAGCCTATACCTTTAAATGTTTGCGTTAAGTTCCAAATTCTCCTTAGGTTAATTGAGGTAACTTTTAAGTTTATCTTAAATTAAGTTTTAGTTTTAAGGCTCAAAATGATGTCACCTGAACACCTATGATGCAATTATCATGAGAAAAGTATTCCTTCTATTTTGATGAAAGCTAAGCTAATAAGGGAAGAGACTCAAAAAATGATGCAACAACGAAGAATGCAACATACATAGCTTTCCTAACTAGATATTTCACTTTCATTTTCCAAATGCAACCACGAAAAGTGAAATGACTTAAATTTTCTTTCAATGAATGAGAATGCACTCGATACACTTTTAGCTTTCAATCACTAAACAATGTAGTATATGTCCAATGATAAATTTCAAAAAATGACTTTTCAATGCAATGTGATCTAATGCACTTTACGAAAAGTAAATTATGAGATGAAAACTAAATCAATGCAAAATCAATTTCTTTATGACTGCAAAATATCAACTACTACTCAATGAACAAAAAAAAAGTAATTTTCCACTCATACAAGCAACAAACAAATACTTTAATTGAGTCAAAGTATGAAAGACTCAATCAAAATGAAATTTTTACCACTTCAAGCATGGGATAAACTTTCGCACACCACAAAGAAACTAAAGGCAAATAGACAAGATTTGATGCACACATAGTAGGGAAATGATCTCAGAGATCAGGACACACTAGAGTTTTTAGCAGGAACCCTAAAACTTATCCCATTGAATGACTAGCGTGGGTAGCTATTTAGAACCAGAGGTCTACAGTGCGATTGTTTAGGAAAAAAAAACGCTGACAACGCGACTATAACTAATAAAAAACATGTTGAGCAAGGAAATTTTAGGGAAAACAAGTAGATCTTGAGAAAACCCTAGAGCTGATACCCTAAATGACCACTATTCATATTACAAACTCAAAGGAAATCAAAACAAAGGATCATTGAAAGGTTGTCCAAACTAATCAAAAAGGCCAAATGCAAAAGGAGGGTTGAAAGGGCTATAGCTCATTAGCGGAGTCGCCAATTTGTTATCTAGGAAATCCCTTCTATAGATAGGAGTGATCTGTTATGCTCTTAACTTGCAAGACGATACCAGAATACCAAATATGCAAAGAAATATACCTAGAACAAAGAACAATGAGCAATAAAAGCAAGTATTTTATTATTCAGAAAGCAATGTTCACTTGCCCCTTCGAGGGGGAAACCTCCAATAGAGTTGAGCTCGATTACAAAATAAAACACGATGCTCCTCGAGGGGAGTCTCTATCCTTTATATAGGATTCATACATACAATACCATGGAGAAATACCATGGTTCTTATTAATATCGTCTATCTAATACCATGGCCCATTTGAAACTAACTCTGGTCCCTTCATTAAATGTGGGTTAACCACTTACAATTATTAATATGGGCTTTATTGATTCTTTACTTAACTATAACTATGAATCGATCCTATTACATAAATAAGGGGGTTAGGGTGGGACCCTAACATGCCCTCCCCATAAGAATAGCCTTGTCCTCAAAGTTGAAGCTGCGAAAACTGTTGAAGAATAGTGGTTGGTTCCTAGGTTGCATCTGTTGGCATTATGGCACAAGTTTGGAGCTATGGCACAGGTGTTGTCTTTGATGGAAACTCTCTTTGGTGACAGATCTTAGTACAGGCTCTCAGAATGAAGAAAAAGCAGGTTCACCTAGACTAAGGCGCGTATACACACGGGTTAGATGTTACAAAGGTGCGTATGCGTATACACGCACTTTCACGCAAGGAAAAGCGCGTATATGTTGGAGAACTTACTTTTGGTCCATGGTAGTTAGTCCTTGGTATTTGAACCTATGGTTTTGGACCATGGTATCTCGTTAGAAGTGTTGATCCCAAGTATTGGGTCCATGGTATTGTTTTATTATGGTTTTGGATCGTGGTATTGAGAAAGGCCTAAGACTATAAAAGGGGAAGGAGATCATTTGGCAAAGTATTATCTGAATTAATTGAATATCTAATAAGTAATAGATCTGAAATATTGGTGATTGGGGTTATGGTGCAGATCTAGATCTGAATGAAGGAGGAACCTTAGCACAAAGAGAAGGATAAGTTCTATTGATGGGTCATAATCTTAAGGCTTGAATGATAGTATCTTTGTATGATTTTGATCTGTTATATTTGGCGCAAGCTTGATCTATAAATCTGATAATCTGGGTTAATTACTGTTTGAATATTTGAAAGAGTGAATTATCCTCTATAGATCTGTACGCAGGTTCAGAGAAGCGAAGGCGTGTATACATGCTGGTTCGTGAATACAAACAGCGTATACATAGGTTGGTCCAAACACAGAAGCGTATGCACGCATGTTTTAGGTTATTGAAGTAGCATATATCTTTTGAGTTGTGATCAAGCTACTTTTGTTTATTGCTGCAGTGTTCTGGGTTCAAAATTTGGTGTGTGGTTACTGTTACTGTGTTTTGGGTATAGCTGTTAGAGAAGTATCTACTTGATTCAGTTCTAATTGGTGAAAAGGAGATTGTTTGATGCAAAAATTCTTGATGTTCATGGATCTTGTCTAAAAATTTATGAAACGTGGTCCCTGGAAGAAAGAGAAGGTTGTAGCCTTCTATAGGCCAACACCTACGTACTAGTATCTTGGCTAGTGCAAGAGCTAAGGGGGTTGTAGCTCCCTTCCAGGAGAAGCTAGAGAACGAGAGAGAGGGTTGTAGCTATCTGCAGGTTGCAACCTACGTACTGGTAAAGGACTGCACCAGTACATTGTAAAAATAAGTTTCTAATTAAAGGAAGATAGAGATGAATTGCAACAGGTGGTTTTCACCCACATTGGGTTTCCACCTTATATCTTGTGTTCTTGTGTGTGTGATTGTCTTCAGATCTGTTTTACTATTTCTGGTTACTGTTTATTTGATCCTAATACACAGATTAATGATCAACATCAGTAAGATAAATTAAATTATAAGTTGCATTGCATACGCGGGTTTCCTTCTTTGTAGTTGCATATATACGCGGTTTTATCTAACTGAAGTAGCGTATATGATCTGGGTTTGAAAAAGAAAATAAGTGACTTGATAATACTGATTCACCCCCCCCCCCCTAGTATTATTTCCAACAATTAGATTCAGAGCAGGTCCTTCTGAAGAAGCTTGATTGCTTGAAGGAAGATCCATCATCATGAGCAACTACGAGAGAGAAGCATCAATAAGGCCACCAATTTTTTATGGGACCAACTTCGTCTATTGGAAGGTAAGAGTTACAGCCTATCTTCAATCTCTTGGTACTGAAGTCTGGGATATCATAGATATAGGGTACACTTTTCCTTCAGCAACACCTACAGATCCGACTGGTAAGAAGCAATATGAAACAAATGCAAAGGCGGTCAATACTCTATTAGGATGTCTATCTCAATCAGAATTCGTTAAGGTTATGCAGTATAAATCCGCAAAAGAAATATGGGACAAGATTGTTCTGAGCTATGAAGGAGATGAACATGTAAAACGAGCAAAACTTCAAACCCTCATAATTCAGTATGAAAATCTCAGAATGCACAATGATGAAAGTGTGGCTAACTATTTCCTTCGTGTAGATGAGATTGTTAATTGTATGAAAAACTTGGGTGAAGAAATAAAAGATGCTATTGTGGTTGAAAAGGTTCTAAGATCTTTGTCCCCTAGGTTTGAATCTAAAGTTTCTGCAATAGAAGAAAAAGAGAATCTACGAAACCTTACCATGTCACAGCTGCACAGAATTCTGACTGCTTATGAAATGAGGAAAGGAGGACCATCAGACAGGAGAGAAGCTGCCTTCAAGGCTTCAGGCAAAGGAGATTACTATGAGTTAGGACACGTGTCAAAAGAAGAAGAAGAATCAAATTTTGTCAAGAACCTTCAACGGGGTGCTGGAAGAGTCCGATGTAAGTTACCTTTCAAATGCTTTGCTTGTGGAAGAGTCGGTCACTATGCTACCAAATGTCCTCATAAGGATAAGATTGACAAGGGGAAGGAACCTGTTAGATGGAACAAGAAACAGAATGTAAATAAGAAAAGCTATTACACTCATGAAGATAGTGATGGACTTTCAAATAGTGATGAAGATGAACAAGGTAACAAATATAAACTCTTAATGGCTTTTGAAGATGATGATTTCGTGGATGCTATAGATGAAGAAAGTCTTTATGAAGAGATTTCTAGACTCAAAATTTGTTTAGAAGAGAAGAATGTGAAAAACATCATGAAAAGTTAGAATGTGAAATTTTGGGACTAAGAAAAGAGATTGAGAAAACAAAAGCTCTTAATCTTAGATTTGTTAAAGGATCTGACACGTTAAATGAGATTATCAAAGTGCAGCGCTCTCCACTAATCAAGATAGGTCTGGGATATAATGAAGAAACAACTCAAGCGCAAAAACCATTTACCTCCAAGAGTTATCTTGATGCTGCAAGGAGAAGTGAACAAAGACCCAATAGAAATCACCAGGTAAATCAGGGACAATTTACCTCAAGAATGAACAAAGACTACCAGGTAAATCGAGGGCAATCTACTTTAAGGACAAATAGAAGCTACAACCAGCCATAGGTAAAACCTTCTAAATTTGCCTCAAGAATGGATGTCAATAGGAACTACAATCATTTGGCTGGTAGATTTGATAATCACAAGAGGTTCTTCAATGGCCAATGTTTTTCATGTCATAACTTTGGTCACAAAGCAGCTCAATGTGTTGCCTATAAGACAATCATGACTAGAGAAGCTCATAAATAGAAGAATATGATTGGGATCATGAAAAGGACCTACAAAACTTCTCTGCTCTTGAAAATGAAATAGAATTTTCTATTTGTAACAATTTCAGTCATGAAGATTCTGAATGCAGGAGTAGGTTTCGGCAAACAACTCAGAAGGAGCAAGCCTCAAGTGCCAAATCATGGAGAATCAAAGAACCCCAACCAAAAAGATGTGGTATAGCCTTATATGCGGAAGGGCAAGAAAATCAATGGTACATCAACAGTGGATGTTCGAAACATATGACAGGTGATAAAGAAAAACTTCAGTCATATAGTGCCTTAGAGAAGGAGAAGAAGGTTTCTTTTGGAAATGACACCCCTGCTCTCATAAAAGGTAAAGGTTCTATTCAGTTGAAAGAAAGGGTCAAAGCTGGAAATGTCATGTATGTTGATGGCTTAAAGCATAATCTATTAAGTGTCAGCTAGATGTGTGATCAAGAAACTGAGGTAATATTTCGATCAAATGGATGTAGTGTTCATGATCTTGATACAGGAAAAACAGTGATCAAAGGTGTAAGGACTCCAAATAATTTATACATATTCAAAGAAGGACAACATCAATGCTATCTGAGCAAGAATGATGAACGCTGGCTATGGCACAGAAGATTGGGGCATATTACTTTCTCATAGATAAGGAAAGCATGCAAATACCAGGCAGATCGTGGTCTTCTAGACATCAGAATCCCAGACAATACAATATGAAAATCATGGCAGTTTGGTAAGCAAACCAGAACTAACTTCCCTGAGAAGGAAGGATCAGCTAGCAGGCCACTTGAGCTTGTCCATACTGATGTATGTGGACCAACTAGGAAAAGGTCACCTCGAGGAGAAGAATACTTTATATTATTCATTGATGACTATTCCAGGATGTGTTGGATAGGACTTATGAAGCACAAAGACGAAGCCTTTGAAAAATTAAAATCATTCAAAGCCTTGGTGGAGAATGAATCAGATCTTAGAATCAAATGCCTCAGGTCTGATCGAGGAGGAGAATTTACCTCGAATGAATTTTTCGATTTTTGTGAAGAACATGGAATAAGAAGGGAATTCTCTACAACTAGGACTCCTTAGCAAAATGGAGTAGTGGAAAGGATGAACAAAACGGTTCAACAAATGGATCGTGCAATGCTTGATGAGTCTGGAACTCCCGCAACTTTCTGGGGTGAAGCCGCATTTGCTACAGTTGTTATTCTCAACAAGAAAAATGTCCGGGTGAACAACACTCAAACTCCTCATGAGCTCTGGTATGGTGAGACTCCTTCAGTAAAATATTTCAAAATTTTTGGAAGCAAATGCTATATTAAAAATAATGATGAAAATCTAGGCAAGTTTGAACCTAGAGCAGATGAAGGAATTCTCCTTAGTTATTCTCCTCACAGCAAAGCATATAAGTGTTACAACAAAAGACTTGGAAGAATTGTTGACATCATTGATGTAGTGGTTGATGAAGAAGGAAACATTCCTAGGCAAGTGAATTCCGAAGATCTCGAAGATGATGAGGACTATCCTTGAACATCAAATCAGAACTGTGATGAAGAAGAAGCTCAAGAGGAACCAGAAGAACATATAAGAATAGAAGAGAAGACTCCAAACAGGTACGTTCAGAAGAATCATCCAGAATCTCAAATTTTGGGGCAGAAAGAGGCAGGTATACAAACAAGACGAACAATTGCAGAAGCCTCAAGCTATTTGGCCTTTCTCTCCTCCACTGAACCACAAAATGTAAAAGAGGCATGCAAGGATGAATGCTGGGTCAAAGAAATGGATGAAGAACTTGAGTAGATAAAAAAGAATAACACTTGGGAGTTGGTTCCTAGACCAAAAGATAAGAATGTCATAGGGACAAAATGGATCTTCAAAAAAAGTTGAATGAAAATGGGGAAGTGATTAGAAACAACGCCAGACTTGTTTGTAAAGGGTATGCTCAACAAGAAGGAATAGACTTTGAAGAAACTTTTGCTCCAGTTTCTAGACTTGAGGCCATCAGAATGTTCCTTGCTCTCTCTAGCTTTCAGAAGTTCAAAGTATTTCAAATGGACGTGAAATCAGCCTTTTTGAATGGAGACTTAGAAGAAGAAGTGTACATTGAGCAACCATATGGTTTCATTCTTGGGAATGATCCAAATCTTGTATGCAGACTAAAAAAGGATCTCTATGGTCTTAAATAGGCTCTAAGGGCTTGGTACTACCGATTGGACAAATATCTTCATCAACAAGGATTTTCAAAAGGATCAGCAGCTAGCAATCTTTATATAAAAATTGAAAATGACAAATTGCTAATACTTGTTATGTATGTAGATGATATTATCTTTGGCAGCAATGAAGAAGCTATGAGTCAAAACTTTGCCTTGGTGATGCAGATATAATTTGAAATGTCCTTGCTTGGAGAACTGACATATTTTCTTGGATTACAAATCCAACAAAATGAAGGCAGTATCTTTTTGTCTCAAACCAAGTATCTCAAGCAGATCTTGAATAAATATGGCATGGAAGATGCAAAACTAGTATGTACCCCTATGGTTACAGGATGCAGCCTTGGTGCAAATGATGAATCAACAACAGTGCATCAACCAACCTATAGGTCCATGATTGGAAGTCTGCTTTATCTGACAGGTACCCGACCAGACATCATGCATGCAGTGGGAATGGTTGGAAGATTTCAAGCAAATCCAAAGGAAACTCATCTTCAGGCAGTTAAGAGAATCTTCAAGTATATTCAAGGAACTCAAAACTATGGCTTATGGTATCCTAGAGATACAAATCTCACACTTCATGCTTATAGAGATGCAGATTGGGCCGGAAGCGTGGATGACAAGAAAAGCACTAGTGGTGGTGCATTCTTCATGGGTTCCAGATTAGTATCTTGGTTTAGCAAGAAACAAAGTTCGATTGCTTTATCTACAGCTGAAGCGGAATATGTGGCTGCTGCATCTTGCTGCACTCAACTCCTTTGGATGATGCAAACTTTACAGGATTTTCAAATCACTTGTACACCACCTATCTCCATCTTATGTGATAATACGAATGCAATCAGGATTTCAAAGAATCCTGTTATGCATTCAAAGACTAAGCACATACCGATCAAGTATCACTTTCTCCGGGAACAAGCATTGGAACAAAAGGTCAAATTGGAGTATGCTCCCTCTAAGGAACAAGTTGCTGATAGTCTCACCAAGCCACTGCCCAGGGAAACTTTTGAATATCTCAGACAGAAGCTGGGAGTAGTTGATGCATCATCTTGCTGTTAAAAATTGTCCGTTTCAGAGAAAAATAGGTGTATGCGAGTTTCCTGAGATGGATCCGCGTACATACGCCGTTTGTGCAGAGATTGTCGCGTATATTAAGGCTTGATGGATATTAGTAGGGATAGGCTCTGGTTGAAGATAGTCTGATATGGGTCTGACAGAGACCATTTGGCACATGTTTAGGGGGAGTAGATAAACTTCTAATGATGCATTGTTGGCATTATATTAGAAGCTTTTGGTTCTAGATCACAGCTGTTGTTGGTTTCAGGTGGAACAAAGGCAGAGGGAGAACAAAAGGAAATCTTGGTTGCTGATCTGAATGGTGATTGACAGATGCTGCTGATATCAATTATTAGTTACTTTCATAAATCTTGCTCTAGATAATTCGTCTCTATGTCATGTATCTCTTTTATGGTGTCAAGGTCATGTAACGGCCAATTTTGGTTTCCCCACTATGCCTGGGATGAAGATGTAATGTACTTGGTTGTCATATGTAAATTTCTGATGTATCCCCACTTGGTTGGGTGAAGGAAGTATGTATTGAGTCTTTTGGTGATAGGAAGGTCCTTTATGATGTATAAGTCATGATTATTCTTGAAGAAAATCTTTTTGCAGATCTTGCCTACAGTCAGGGGGAGCATGGTCATCACAGCAGGGCAGAGATTTCAACATGTACTGAGGGGGAGCATAACCCTTTGCCCTTGATGACAAAGGGGGAGAATTACTTTGAGGATCTTGGGGTTGCCATCAAGTCCAAAGGGGGAGATTGTTGGCATTATGGCACAAGCTTGGAGCTATGGCACAGGTGTTGTCCTTGATGGCAACTCTCTTTGGTGACAGATCTTAGTATAGGCTCTCAGAATGAAGAAAAAGATATATATGCAAGTTCACCTAGACTAAGGCGCATATACACGCGGGTTAGATGTTACAAAGGCGCGTATGCATATACATGCACTTTCACGCAAGGAAAAGCGCGTATATGTTGGAGAACTTACTTTTGGTCCATGGTAGTTAGTCCTTGGTATTTGAACCTATGGTTTTGGACCATGGTATCTCATCAGAAGTGTTGATCCCAAGTATTGGGTCCATGGTATTTTTTATTATGGTTTTGGACTGTGGTATTGTGAAAGGACTAAGACTATAAAAGGGGAAGGAGATCATTTGGCAAAGTATTATTTGAATTAATTGAGTATCTAATAAGTGCTAGATCTGAAATATTGGTGATTGGGGTTATGGTGCAGATTTCGATTTGAATGAAGGAGGAACCTTAGCGCAAAGAAAAGGATAAGTTCTATTGATGGGTCATAATCTTAAGACTTGAATGATAATATCTTTGTATGATTTTGATCTGTTATATGTGGCACATGCTTGATCTATAAATATGATAATTTGGGTTAATTACTGTCTAAATATTTGAAAGAGTGAATTATCCTCTATAGATCTGTACGCAGGTTCAGAGAAGCAAAGCCCGTATACACGCTGGTTTAGTGAATACGAATAGCGTATACGCAGGTTGGTCCAAAAACAGAAGTGTATGCACGTAGGTTTCAGGTTATTGAAGTAGCGTATATCTTTTGAGTTGTGATCTAGCTGCTTTTGTTTATTGCTGCAGTGTTCAGGGTTCAAAATTTGGTGTGTGGTTACTGTTACTGTGTTTTGGGTACAGCTGTCAGAGAAGTATCTACTTGATTCAGTTCTAATTGGTGAAAAGGAGATTGTTTGATGCAAAAATTCTTGATGTTCATGGATCCATTCTCAAAAGTTATGAAACGTGGTCCCTGGAAGAAAGAGAAGGTTGTAGCCTTTTGTAGGCCAACACCTACGTACTAGTATCTTGGATAGTGCAAGAGCTAAGGGGGTTGTAGCTCCCTTCCAGGAGAAGCTGGAGAACGAGAGAGAGGGTTGTAGCTCTCTGCAGGTTGCAGCCTGCGTACTTGTAAAGGACTGCACCAATACATTGTAAAAAGAAGTTTCTAATTAAAGGAAGATAGAGACGAATTGCAGCAGGTGGTTTTCACCCACATTGGGTTTCCACCTTATATCTTATGTTCTTGTGTGTGTTATTGTCTTCAGATCTGTTTTACTATTTCTGGTTACTGTTTGTTTGATCCTAATACTCATATTAATGATCAACATCAGTAAGATAAATTAAATTATAAGTTTGCATTGCATACGCGGGTTTCCTTCTCTGTAGTTGTGTATATACGCGGTTTTATCTAATTGAAGTAGCGTATATGATCTGGGTTTGAAAAA
Organism: Pinus tabuliformis; assembly: GCA_031772625.1. Lineage (NCBI taxonomy): Eukaryota > Viridiplantae > Streptophyta > Pinopsida > Pinales > Pinaceae > Pinus > Pinus tabuliformis. The sequence goes on along the minus strand of CM062813.1, from coordinate 1,117,916,214 downwards.
GAAAATAAGTGACTTGATAATACTGATTCACCCTCGCCTCTCAGTATTATTTCCAACAGCATCTTCCGGAGAGGTGTCTTTCCACTTGACGAGGACTTCCTTGATCATTCGGCCACGCAGGTTCCATTCTCGTGTGTCCAGAACCTGTTCAGGCTGGAGCCAGATTGACCCTTCTTCATCCAGTTTAGGTAGACTGGTTTGAATTCTACAATTGTTCCCAATCAATTTATTGAGACATGAGACATGGAAAATTGGATGGATTTTTGCAGTGGGTGGAAAAGCTAGCTTGTAGGCAACTTCTCCAATGTGCTGAAGTACTTGATATGGTCCATAGAATTTTGGAGATAGTTTCTGACAACCCTTGTCTTTGAGTGATGTTTGCTTATATGGTTACAGCCTCAAAAATACCTGATCCGTTCTTGAAATTGGCATTCTAAGCGATGTTGATCTACCTATTGCTTCATGCGGTTTTGAGCTTGATGAAGATTCTCTCGAAGATGGGCCAACATGGTTGTGTGGTTCTGTAGGAGTTAATCCACTACTTGTACCTTCGAGCATCCCTTGATATAAGAAGTAGGGGAAGGAGGGAGTTGACCATAAACTACTTCATATGGAGTCATTTCAGTTGTGGCGTTATAGTTGGTGTTATACCACAATTCAGCTAGAGGTAACCACTATGCCTAGAGATGTTGCTTTTTCTGAAGTGAAACACCTAAGGTAGGTTTCCAAACATTTGTTGACTACTTCAGTTTGACCATCAGTTTGTGGATGATAGGAAGTACTGAGTTTTAGTTGGGTACCTTGTAGCCGGAAGAGTTATTTCCAAAATTTACTGGTGAAGACCAGGTCACGATCAGACATAATGGAAGTGGGCATGCCATGCAATTTGGATATCTGATCCATGAAACATTGAGCGACCAAAGTCAATGTAAAAGGGTGGGGTAGGGCGTAAAAATGAGCATACTTAAAAAGTCTGTCCACAACCACCATGATGACTGACTTGTTTCTTGACTTTGGAAGACCCGTAATGAAATCCATAGAAACCTTCGTCCATATTGATGCCCGTATGGGCAATGGCTGTAATGTGCCTAGTGATTTGACTATTTCTCCTTTGTGGCACTGACAGTCATTGTATTCAACTACAAAAGTAAGAATTTCCTTTTTCATGCCTATCCAAAAAAATGATCTTCGAGTGCGAGCATATGTCTTCTAAAATCTTGAATGTCCTGCAGTGGGAGATGAGCGCAACTCCACCAAAATGTGGCTTTTGAGGGTGGATGTTGGTGATATTACGACTCTGTCCTTGTAGCGAAGAATCTCATCCTACCAAAAGTAGCCCTTTATGGAATTTGGATCCACCTACAATTGAGTAATGAGTTGGGAGAGCCAGGGATGTGAAAACCATTCCTTGCGAGCCTCTTCAATCCATTTTGGAATGGGAAGGGAAATTTTGAGCAAGGTACTTTCCTCCTCAAATTGGCGGGATAATGCATCTGCTACAGTATTTTCACACCCTTTCTTGTAAATTATCTCATAATCATATCCCAACATTTTGGCGAGCCATTTATTTTGTTGTGGTGAGGATAGGCATTGCTCGAAAAAATATTTAAGGCTTTGATGGTCTGTATAGATTTGGAAACGTCGCCCCAATAAGTATGGTTGCCAGGTATCTACTGCATGTAAGATGGCCATCATGTCCTTCTCATAGGTAGATTGTCCCAGATTTTTCTCACTTAGTTGTTGGCTTGTGAAGGCCAAGGGTCAACCTTTTTGCATTAAGACCACCCCAATACCCGTACCCAAAGCATCATGTTCAATGACAAAAGATTTGGTGAAGTCAAGTAGTGCTAAGATTGGAGTGGAACATGGCATTTTTGAGAGCTGTAAAGGCCTGTTGTTCTTCATCATTCCATAGGAATGAATTTTTCTTGAGGAGTTGAGTGAGGGGCCTTGCAATGCTACCATAATTGCAGAAAAATTTGCGATAGTAGCCTGTGAGACCCAAAAATCCTCTCAGGCTCTTCAAGGTCTTAGGTTGAGGCCACTACATTGCTGGGATCTTTTTTGGGTCCACCTTGACACCTTCACGCCCCAAAATGTGGCCCAAATACTCAACTTATGCCATGCCAAAAGAACACTTGGACATCTTGAAAAATAATTTATGCTTGCGGAGAAGTTGCAAGAGCAGATCTACATGTTGAAGATGTGCGGCCCAAGTGTGAATGTAGATGAGGATGTCATCAAAGAAAACAAGGAGAAATTTTTTGAGATGTGGTTTGAGCAGGTGGTTCATAAGGCTCTAAAAAGTGGATGGGGTATTACAAAGACCAAATGGCATGACCAGGAACTCATAATGGCCTTCATGAGTTCATAAAGCAGTCTTTGGAATGTCGACTTCTTTCATGCGAATTTGGTGGTAGCCTGAGTGAAGATCAAGCTTAGTGAAGAATTAGGCCCCATTTAGTTCATCCAGCAAATCATCGACAACTGAGATGGGAAATTTATCTTTGACTATCAACTTATTAAGGTTCCTGAAGTCTAGACACATATGCCATTCCCCATCTTTCTTGAGCACCATGACCACCGACAATGAGTAAGGAATAATGTTGGGATGAATGACGCCAACTTCCAAAAGTTCCTTGATTATTTTTTCTATTTCATTCTTTTGGGCGAACGGATATCTATATGGGCACACATTTGGTGGTTGGTCCCCTGGGACCAAAGTGATGCTATGATCATATTCCCCTCTCGAGGGTGGAAGCTCATGAGACTTGTCAAAGACTAGCAGATGGTTATTTAAGATCTGTTGCATCTCAGGATGAATCTGAAGAAAATTGGGTTCAAATGCCTAGATGGCATTAAATTGAGCTATAACTCCATGGTGGCTGTTTTTTAACAATTTTTCCATCCGATGTGAGCTGATGATAGAGGGAGCTCCTGCCTGGAGTCTATGGAGGCTATTTGTGTGGTTGTTTTGCTTAAAGCTCATATATAATTCCTAGAAATCCATTGTGATTAGGCCAAGTGTGCGAAGCCATTCAGCACTGAGGAAAATGTCACACCCTCCCATGTGTATGGCAAACATGTGGGTCTTTAACTGATAATCCCCCATTTGAAGTTTGACATTTTCACAACGGCCTTCACATTTCATTGTTCCCCCATCAGCAATTTGGATCTGGAAGTTAGAAACTGCTCGTACAAAACAATGCACTGCTTCTGTGACTCTTTGATGGATAAAATTATGTGTACTTCCACTATCAATCAAGACTACTGGGTGATGCTTAATAAAACCTCTAATTTTGAGAGTTTGAGGTGAAGAAATCCCTGCCAAAGCATGCATCGAGATAACTGGTTCTTCAGGTACATTGTCCTGCTGGTTGTCCTCTTCTTGCTCCTCCAGTTCCTCAAGTGGTGGGGCTTCTTTTGATGAATTGTGATTAGTAGCATCAATTTGAAAGAATTTGGGCTCCTTGCATTTATGCCCGAGGGAGTATTTTTCATCACAATAGTAACATTATAATCCTTGCTTTCTTCTTTCCACCATTTCTGCAGGTGACAGCTTTTGAACCTTGAGTGTTTGGGTAGTGCTTTGAGCCTCTGGGGGGCAACCCTTGGCGATGAAATTTGGGTGATTGGACTGGGCTGCTAACACACATTCTACTTCACGAGCTATCTTGCAAGCCTACAACCATGAGCTAGGGTGGTGCAGTCGGACGTGGGCTTGTATTTCTTCTTTAAGACCACTGACAAAACATTCCATGTAGAACTCATCTTGTAGACCTCTAGTGCGGAAATCTAAGGCTTCAAAGGCTGTAATATATTCATCCATTGTTCTTGTCTGTTAGAGCTTAGTGAGACGACCCAAAAAGGCAAATTCATGGTCAAAGCTTTCCACAAGAGCTTTTTTGAATGTCTCCCAAGTCAAGGGCCTTCCATAGCAATGTTGATGCCATTGCCACCATTGCCATCTTTCATTGTCCAAGTACATGATACCCACACTAATCTGAGTCGCATTATCTAGGATGTAATTCAGATTGAAATATTGCTCCATTTGTGCTATCCATGTGGCTGGGTGAGAGCCATCAAATTTATACATGTCCAGCTTGGGTGGTCGCGGATGGGATTATTGGTGGGTGCCAAAGAGGTGAAGAGACTGACTAGACTCACCCTCACTGTTTTCAGTGCCAATATATGCCTCCTCGCGTGCCTCCACCTTGCCCTTAGAGAGTGTTGCATTTAATTCCTTCAGTTGTGACACTACCTCTTTCCAGGCTGATTCAAGGCTGTCCATCCTCTCATTTGCCATTTCTTGAGCTCTAGTTTGTACCATGCACCGAGGCAATGTACTTGAAATTTGGGACCACTCGAATTTTTTGGCACTAAGAATTGAATGGTACCACCTTGCTCAACTCATCGTCCTGATTCTTATGGGCTAAGTCACCAATAAGCACCCCAAGGGGGGTCTCAGACTTTCTTTTATTTTTTATTTTTTTTCATTTTTTTTATTTTTTACTCCGAACAGAGTTTTACTCCTTGATTAGGAATACTTCAGTAGTCGAATCCCAAAAATGTCAATGCTACCAAAAGTCCTGTGAAAATCATGCCCAGGTATAGGAACCCACACAACTACTTAGATCTGGATGGTGGATCTGATGGATCTGAGAGGTCTGAATGGTAGAACTGATTGCTGCTACGAATCTGATGGATCTGATAGATCTAAATGGGTGATCTAATAGATCTGAATGGCGTAATTGATTGCTGCTGCGGCGACAAAACCCCACTTGCGAGATCTGATCTGGCAAATATTATGCATGATCCAGAGATAGATCAGGGAACTATGGTCTCCAGGAGTGTCAGGTGTTACAGATCGCAATATACATTAGGGTCTAATAGTAGTACTCGACCAATTTTTCAGGGCACTAACCAAGGAGGATCCACCGTACCCTTAGCCATACAACCTGACTACCCTATCGTATGTGCGAGTAATCTCTCCAAGTGCTGTTCTCGGTGTACTATAGTAGCAAGAAAACCAACGGTTTATCTATGGCGAGGTTTCAAAGGGAGCTAGGGGGCTTCCAATATACCCAGAGGGTACTTGGAAGACAGTCCATGCGCTGTTCTATCTAATGCACTACTACTTGAAGGGGTACCCATAGGGGTTACAAGGGAATCCAACAAGCGTGACCACCTCTTGTATTTCCTGTGTGCATGCCTCCCCAAATCCATATGTTTATGTGCTCAACGACAGATCTCGTGGTTTAAAGACGTCGGAACACGTCTCTAGCCAAAAAAATATTTGCTAAAAATTGGAGATCCCACCAGCCTTGGAAAGTGCTCTGATACCACTTGTTATGATCTTAACCTGCAAGACAATACCAAAATACCAAATATGCAAAGACATATACCCAGAACATAGAACAATGAGCAATAAAAGAAAGTATTTTATTATTCAAAAAGCAATTTTCACTTGCCTCTTCGAGGGGGAAACCTCCAATAGAGCTGAGCTCGATTACAAAATAAGACATAATGCTCCTCGAGGGGAGTCTCTATCCTTTATATAGGATTCATACATGCAATAACATAGGGCAATACCATGGTTCTTATTAATACCATCTATCTAATACCATGGCCCATTTGCAACTAACTATGGTCGCTTCATTAAATGCGGGTTAACCACTTACAATTATTAATATGGGCTTTATTGACTCTTTACTTAACTATAACTATGACTCGATCATATTACATAAATAAGGGGGTTAGGGTGGGACCCTAACATGATCCCTCTAGTCCAATGAGTGGATCTAGTAATAACCAAAACAAATACATGGAAATATCTCCTATTTTAAATTAGAATGATACGAGAGAGGAACAGTGGCCTACCTCATCCCTATGCGGTCACTTTTCGATTTCAATATCAATCTCCTCACTTGCAAGCTCGATCCTCACTATTCTATTGTGAACAAATACCTATAAGAGAGATAAAAAAAATACAACAAAGGAAAACATAGCATATGTATTCTAATGTAAACCATATGATAGATCAAGGAGCATCATACTAAGCAAGTAGTCATTTGCAAGCTTATGGAAAGTAAACATGCATTATATTAATAATAAACATAAGAGGGAAGCATACAACCATTATCTTGATGTTTCCAATTCCAAGCAAAGAATTCTCAAGCTCTCCTTTCTCCTTCATAGATTGGCAATAATTAGGCACAATTTGGCAGCAACATGACCAATCTAGTCTAACCAACCAATTCGGGATAGTAGGTAATTCATTTATAGGGAAGAAGAGGGAGTTGGGGATCCAAAAAAGGGGTAAGAAGGTCCACATATTAAGGGGAAGATCCCTAAAGGTAGTATCAAGGACTCAAAATGGGAGAACCCAACCATATCCTTATTAAAAAATAACCAGCTCGACATTCTTGAGGCTTCTAGCAAGGGAAGCTTCTCCTCAATTTTCGGAGAATATGTCTGAAGAGGACCAACAAACATCTTCATTTAAGTTCACATGCTGGTAGTGCTATCCATTAGTTATGTAGAGGGTTACCATCATAGATAGGGTTTTTGACAAGCTCTTCCCTAATTACTTCGAGGAATTTCTTCTTCATTTCTTCAGGGACGCTTTGATCAATGTTTTTCATGGTGAATTCATTGACAGCTTTTGTTGCTTTGCAAAATTTTGGGTGAAGTTCATCAACTTAGGGTATGAGATAGGGAGTGTCACAAATTACTACCAAACAACTACATGTTGAGTTGACCAACTTAAGATCTAACAATGAAAGGATGAGGCAAGAATAACAAAGGATTTTGAAGAGCTTGTTAGATCGAAAAAATTAGTGGGAGTCGAACCCAAGTGTTGCTAATGGGAATAGGAATGAAACCTTTAATCAAAGGGAGGAACATGAGGAATATGCAAGAGGTCAAAGTGATGAAGAAGGAAGATTTGTTAATACTTATGGTGATGAAGGAATGAAGAGATAGAAGGTCGAACTCCAAGGTGAATTCAAAAACATAAAACCTCCAACATTTGATGGAGAATTTGAGGAAGCAGCTGAGGTTTGGTTGATCAATATGAACAAGTAATTGCAAATCTATGAATATGATAACAATTTAAAATCACGATTGGAAATATACCAATTAAAAGGTAAATCCACCCTATGGTGAGATGAAACCCAAACTGTTCGGGAAATTGAAGAACATGAAAGCACCTGGAATGCTTTTGAGAAGCATTTTAAAGACAAGTATTTGACTAAACTATTATATGATGAAAAGGAAAAAGAGTTTCATGATTTGAGACTAGGTCTAGTGGCCATGGATGAGTTTGTGACTAAATTTACATCATTGCTCCGATATGCTACATACATATGAGAGGAGAAGGTGAAGGTGTAGTGCTTTCTCAGTAGTCTGCATGCCTTTATGAAAGAGAAGTTGGAGTTCGATAATCCAAAAACCATGGATGAAGCTGTGAAAAAGGCCCATATATGTTACCACAAATGAAGAAGAGATTTCATGGGGGTAAAGTGGATGGAATAAAAAGGGAGCAAAAAATTTCATGAACAACATAAATGCAAAAAGTACTACTGGGAAAAATATGTACCGTATTCAACCCAATAAATTTCCATGAAGGAACCAACTGAAGTATGGAGTGCAGAGTGAGAATAAGCAAGTAGAGGTAGAAAGTAAACCAGAATGCGAACAACAATGAAAACCTCCCTTGCAATGTTGGGGTTATGGAGAGCCTCATTATTAAAAGAACGGTCCACATCGTGTATGAGAATAACAAGCCTCCAACATACAGGAACCCTCTACTATTGGTGAAGTGGCAAGAAATATGCCCAGAATCAATGCAGCCTTGGATGATAATCAACTGAGTATCAGCCAAGAATGATAGCATGTGAAGGTAAAATTGCTAATCGTCATGTCTCTATTTTAATTGATCTAGGTGCAAGTTTGAGCTATGTTAGGCCAAAAATTATAGAATTATGTCATTTACCAATGATTAAATCCTGAAACCCTTGGTTGGTACAATTGGCCACTGGTGGCAAAAGAAGGGTGACTACCAAAACATAAAAATATTTTGTTGAAATTTTGAGACAAAAAATTCATATTGACTTAAACATGCTACCTTTAGGATCCTATGATATGATGATTGAGATGGATTGGTTAGAGAACCATTGGTCTGTAGTGAATTGTAGGGATAAAATTGTAAGTTTCCTCACTGAGGAACGTGTTAGATAGGAAATTCATGGCATTAAGAAAGCCATTAAATTACAACCCATTACTGCTAATCAACTAGGAAAATGCATTCGGAAGGGTTATCAGATTTATGTTGTGCAAGTGCGTTACACAAAATCTAAGGGCAAGATAACCTCCTTGGAAAAATTGCCAATCATTCGAGAATTTCATTAGAGGAAATTTCAGCCTAAAAGTGGCCTCCTAAGAAAAAATAATAAAATACTAGTTCAAATAATAAAATAAGAGTTATGAATTTTGGAGGGAAAAGAAAAAACTATTTTTTAATTGTATTTTTGGTTTATTTCCTTATAGGTTTAGTTAAATTTCAAGTGTAGACACTAGTTGGATTCATAATTAAATTGTTAGAAAATTATATATTACATAGCAATGGAACACATAAAATATATTGCAGAAATATAAACACAGAAAATGCATAAAACAAGAGAAACACAGATATACATGGTTCACCCAATTTGGGCTACGTCCACGGAGAAACAACCAATCCTTCCCTTTATACTATCCAGTGAAATGAAGAGATGCAACCTACAACAGATCCATTGTAATTCCCTCTTCACTCTCATACAATCTCCTCTCTCTTTCTCGCTCATAATACACATCTACATAGCTGCAATACAATTCCTTCATATATAGCATGGGTTGCCTTCTAGGGAGAAAAACCCTAAATTAAACATAACTTATACCTTCATATTTCTTCTTAATGAACAAACCATATTTACTATGAAATTACAACTTTTACAACACAATTTTACACCTCTTTTTAGCTTCGAGGGCACTGCTCCTGATCCCCCGCCAGGGGAGGGCTCCAAAGACTTGTCATCACCCCCCGTGGACCCCCTTGGTGGCGTGCAAAAAAATGGGCGGTGTTACCACCCCATTACGAAGTGGGGTCCAATGCGGCAATATCTTTGAATAAAGAAGATAATTAGGCTCCACACACAACCTAAATTCCACATCCAATGAGCACCCATTATGCATAATTTTGAGAAGACCCATATTGATCAAAATTAAAGATACATTAAAGAAAACACGTTGAACACTTTTTTTACAATGTTTATTCAATTTTTATCAATATGGGTCTTCTCAAAAGTATGCTTAATGGGTACTCATTGGATGTGGAATTTAATTCGACATCCAGCGAGTGTCTACACTTATAATTTGACTAAACATATAAGGAGATAAGCCAAAAATACAATTAAAAAATGTAGTTTTTATTATTTTCCCTCCAAAATATTTACATGTACCTATTTTTAAATTTAAAGGATTTTGATTGGTTTAAATATTATGACATGGAAATTACGTGAAAATTTCATGGGCTCTTTTAGGTTGAAATTTCCCCTAATGATTGATGTTTTTCCAGGAGAGATACTAGGGCTGCCACAGAATGGGATATTAATTTTACAATATAGATACTTCCAAGAGAAACCCCTGTATCAAGGATTCCCAATCGTATGAGTATAACTTAATTAACAGAACTTAAATTACAACTCCAGGAGCTCCTTGACAAAGGCTGCATTCGCCCAAGCGTGTCACCCTATGGAGATGTTGTACTATTTTCTAGAAAAAAAGATGGTACTCTCTGATTATGTATAGACTATAGGTAGCTGAACAAGATCACCATTAAAAAAAAATATCATTTACAAAGTATTGATGACTTGTTCGGCCAGGAGAGGGGAGCTAGCATGTTTTCAAAAATTGATTTGTGATTAAGATACCATGAACTATGAATTAAGGATGAAGATATTTGCAAGAAAACCTTTCGAACTCACTATGGCCATTATGAGTTCATGGTGCTGCCCTTTGGACTCACCAATGCCCCTGCAACATTCATGAGTTTGATGAATGGTATATTTCAACCTTATTTAGAAAATTTTGTGTTGATTTTTATCGATGATATCCTAATTTATTCCAAGAATTTAGAAGAGCATGGAAATCATTTGAGAATCATATTATAGACATTACGAGATAATCAATTATATGCTAAATACAATAAATGTGATTTTTATAAGGACTATATTTTGTATTTGGGGCACATCATCTCCTCAGAAGGCATAGTTGTAGACCCTGAAAAGATCAAGACTATCATGGAGTGGGATGTCCCTAAAAATGTTGTAGATATTTGGTCCTTTATGGAATTAGCCGGGTACTACCATTGATTTATAGAAGGGTTTTAAAAAATTGCCTACCCCATAACATCCTTGCAAAAGAAAGGAATTTTTTTAAGTGGAATCCAGAATGTTAGCAAAGTTTTGAACATTTAAAACATTCTTCGGCTATAATACCAATATTGAAAGTGGCTGACCCAGAAAAATAGTTTATTATATGCACTGATGCTTGCAAGGAAGGTGTTGGGGGCGTACTAATGCAAGAAGGTAGAGGTATACAACCCCTACAAGTTGAAAGATCACGAAAAATGATACTCTACCTATCACTTCGATTGACTACAGTAGTCCATGCCTTAAAGGTGTGGCGACATTATTTATTGGGAAATAAATTCTTGTTGGTGACCCATCACGACAACTTAACAAGTTTCTTTAATCAGCCCAATTTGAATGCTCGTCGAGCAAGACGATCAACCTTTCTAAGTGAGTTTGACTTTGATATAAAGCATCTCAAGGGGAAGGAGAATCAATTTGTTGATACACTTAGTAGAAAATTTCGTTGTGTGTATGAAATATAGTAAAGTGGATTCAAAATTTCTTAAAATGATTAACAAGGCATCCCATAAAGATCCTGAATATAAATTTTTGTGGTTGCAAGCTAATCATATACGAAATGTTGGGGATGAATCCAATTATGGCTTAAACCATGATAATTTATTTACCATTAAGGGGTGGATATATGTGCCCAATCAAATCCCCTTAAAACAGTTCATGCTAGATGAATCTCATAGGAATCCATATGCTACCCACCCCGGATATCGAAAACTATTTTCTGCATTAAAGAAAGAATATTTCTAGCTAGGCATGAGAATAGACATCACTAAGTATTTGGATAAATGACTAGAGTGCCAACAAGTCAAAGTGGAAAATGATACCCTGCTGGGTTGCTCCATCCACTGCCCATTCCTGAGTGGAAATGGGATACAATTACCTTATATTTTGTCACAGGTTTTCCTAAGTCTAAAAAGTAGAATGACTCTATTATGGTGATAGTGGATAAGTTAAATAAGACAACCCATTTTATACCAGTTAAATCTAGCTATAAAGCCATTGAGGTTGCTAATATATTTATGAGGGAGATATTAAGGCTGCATGGCATACTCAAGGTGGTGATTTCTGGTAAAGATGTAAAGTTTATATCATCTTTTTGGAAATCTCTCTTTATTGTACTAATCACACACATTCAATTTAGCATCGCTTACCACCCCTAGACTAATTGGTAGACTAAGTGAGTAAATCAAGTACTGGAGAACATGCTAAGAATGTTTGCGATGCAACATCCAACCAAGTGGGAGGAGTATCTCCACTTAGTTCAATTTTCATCTAACAACAACTACTGTGTGGTGAGCCCTGGTATTGCGCTAAGAATGTTTGCAACTCCCAAGGGCTCCTCAACTCAAATTATCAACCTGGGGTTCTTACAAACTTTGAGGTGATAGTGGTATATACACAACAGATAGGAGTCCACTCATGCCACCGTCAATTATGACATCAGATCAAAAAGTACTCAAAGACCCTTCCTTCTACCAAATTAGAATGAAAGCTTGATAAAAGGACAAATTGGTAATTTCTTCTAAGTATGAAAATATAAATTCCATTATCTCAAATTGTAAGACCCTAATTACTCAATTTATGAAAAGGTAAAGGCTGACATACTTGCAGAAATGAAGTTATGTTATCTTGGAGAATTCATCACACTACCTCATCTACTGGTAGAAAATAAACTAATATATCTTGCATAATTCATCAAACTACCAATCAAAATCAAAGGTACCATCTACCTAGTTCATACTTTCTCATAAATCAATAACCTCTCTACATAATAAAGAAACTAACTCTACTCTATTTTTGCAGTGAAGACAAGGAAGGTTTGGAGTGGCCTAGGAGCCTTTCTTTATCATATTATCACAATTGGAGGTCATTATGCATCTATTCTAGCTCAAAATTGTAGTGCGGGTCGAAACTAATGAAGAAAAAGGTTGCTACGGGTTAACTACACGTGATTGCTACAGGCAGGCCTGTAATGCTACATGAGGGCATCCAAGTGGTTTTTTAAGGTGAAAACATTGGCTTGAGGGTATGGATAGGTGAATAGTAGTTGAAGAAAATTAAAGAAGGCTAGTTTGAGTGTCTAGACAAGCTCAATACCTCTAGGAGGCCCGTCTTGCACTAGGATGAGTGCTCTCTGTGACCTAGACATAACTGCTTATAAAACAGGGTTTTTAGGGCAAATCTTGGAGGCGGAAGGAGAAGGTGAAAGAGCTCGAGATGGAAGTGATGAATGTTCCCTTCCTTGTAGATCAATCAACCTTGTAATCGGTCACATGCATGCATCCATTTATCATTTTCAAAATGAAATAACTTATGATGGAAAAGATGAGTTGAATTTAAATGACATCTAATTCATGAAAACCACTGATCTAATCACTAAACTAACTTCTAAACTACAAAAAGAAAATGCAATACATGATAATCAATATTAATCTATTTCAAAGAAATCATAAACACAATATTTTTGGGTTGTGGTTGTGAATCCTTCCTCTCATTCTCTCACAAGATAGGGGATGTCGAGGATGCAACCATAGGATTTTATAGGATAAATTCTACTGAAATGCAAGAAACTATGAACTTATTGGAATCAAGAAGAAACATAAGTATAAGAAGAGGTACTAAAACCTCTAGGTTGGAACCAAACCCAAGGGTCTCAGCCCTTTGAAACTACCTCAGATGTAGGTTAAAATCCAACTTCTCATTATAAAAACGTGTAGGTCTAACAGACTAACACATCTCATAAAAGTTTAAAATAACAATGTCAATGCTTGGAGCTCAATAGCTACACCTAGATGAACAAAAATTCAAATCCTAATGAACTCTTATTCTAGTTTATTTATACAAAAAGGTAGCTAAAGCAACTCCCTTGAAAATAGGAATGGTTCCCTACTTGATCTCGAAAATGGTAGATATTGTCCTCCTCAATCTTCACTTGGACTAGGAATCACTCACTTGCCAATGAACTCAAACTGGTTAGAGAGGATATGGTGATCCCAAGTTGAGTTGAGGGAGTACAGGAGGTGGACAAAGTCCCTATATTATCTCCTAGTTGTCTCCATTGAGCCCCTGCATAATAATAGCCTAAAAAATACCTCATTTTCCTGCTTTAAACTACATTAAGCTGCATGCTATGAAAAACACCTTCTACTCCTCTTACTAAGAACAAAATAATGGAAAATGTGAATTAGTGCAAGAGAAGGGTACTTTTAAGGCTGGAGGATGGCATATTAATATTAAAAAATGTACCTATTGGTGGGACTCATCATCACTCCCCCTGCTGAAGGTGTTTCTTATCCTTTGAGAAACTCAATCATCCATGTGAATCTCTTTCATGGCCCTGGTGGCCTCCCTCACATCGTAAGGCTCCTCAGATGATTTTCCCTCTTGGGGGTAAAAACCTGCATTATTCCCTATTTCTATCCATTCCTTATGTTCTCCTGCTTCATCTCTTCCTTCTTGTAAGCCTAGCAGCAAGGGTGGACTGAGCTTGAGTCATATCTTACTGAATTTCATCCTCTGCATGATCCTATTGTATAATGGTGTTCTCTCCAAGGCTTTCCTTATCCATTCAAGAGAGTTATATTCTCTAATATGTAGACTGTGGCGTAAGGCATGCCATCTCCTCTAGAAAGCTTGCAGGATTTATGTTCCCAACAACCTGAATGTGTATTCAAAGTGTAGGATGGCTTGCTCCTGGTTGGAAAGGTATTTAGGTGCTAAAGCAACATCATTGGAGATGAGACCATGATTGCTAATGGCAGCCCTTGGGCTCACTAGCTCTGCCCTGATATATCTAATGGTTCCTTTTCTTCCTTTGTCATTACTCTTTTCACTTTCTCAGCTCTTGTTTACTCATGAGTCATCCAGGATGCTAAGGCCATCATCTGCATATCTCCCAATCTTGCACTAAGATCCCAAAAATTCATATTTGTCAAAGTGAGGTTGTGCATGTAAAATTCAATGAACTATTTGTAATCTTGAAAGGGCATAGATGTTAATGGGAAAAGTGTCTACTCAGAATGATCCTATCCCACTAAGGTGTGACAGTGACCTTAGAAACAAACAGAGAAAACTACTTTCGTATTGTTCTTTATGAACTATAAACGAAGAGGAATAGGATGAACCAACCTGTGTCTTGCGCTAGTCCTTTGATCCAATCTCTCTCCTCTTTGACAGCTTCCAGCTATCTGCTCCCTTACTTGCCCAACTTCACCAAGTTCCTGTAAGATCACAGAAGAAGAAAACTACACAAAGACATGGATTTATATTCATAAATAGCTTAGGATCAGATTTAAGCTAAACATACAAATGTAAAAACATCAATGATACACAAGCATGTAGGAGAAACTCAAATAGTTTTATTGATATAACAAGAAGGTCCAGGAGGAGTTACAACCGATGATTCCTGATCCAGCATCAACCTCCCAGCATAGAATCCCCTCTTCACCTCCAACAAAGCATAAATCACCCAATACTCTGATATCTATCTCAAAACCAACAACAATTCTCTGCAATGTACAAAATTCCAGCCTCTGGATCTCTGGGGTGAGGGATCCATATATAGATGTATGAAAAGAGGATGAGTCAGCTTATGATTTGACTAGTGGCCTCTCTCTGTCAGTTCTTGTTTCCACTTGGAGACTAAGAGCCTCTTACTCATCCTTGGTTGAACTCAGTGAGGCAAGTGTCATTGGAGAAGATTCTGGAAGCTTCCATTGTCTGTCCGCCTCGCGGAATGACACTGCCATTTGTCATTTCCCACTCAACGCACCCTGGTAGTGCATTTAGGTGCATTGCAACGCACCTAGCTAGTGTACTTGGGTGCTATGCAACGCAGCTAGCTAGTGGAGCAGCTGAAATGATCCTGATTTGACTGATTCTGAGCAGTTTCTGGTGGAGAACTTCTGGGAGAAGCTATAATTTGTTGACCTTGTTCCTTTAGGGGCCGGAACAACACTTTTAGGGACTTAGGATCCCTTGGTTTATGGACATTTCATGCTTAGAGCTGTAAGGCACAAAAATGTCTATAACAGTTTCCCCCTAAAGTATGAGGCCGTTTATCGGGTGAAATGCTCTATTAGGAGGATCCGAAGTTCTTTCAATGCTGGGAGGAGACCTGTAATAAGATACAATAAAATACATTATCTTCATACTGTTTTCATGATCTAGCTGAGGCGGGCATTCCCATGCTCAGCTTTATAAATTCATTTTCATGTACATAGGATAGACAAGCGTCTGATGGTAGACTGATGATTCTGATAGAGCCATCATCCTTTTGGTAGGATGATTATATGTGCTGCAATGCTGTACATTTCAATGTATTTATTTTCTTGAATATATATCGCAGCCCGGATGGATGAAACTAGATCTGGGGTCTTCAATCTCGTCCGATCTTCACTCGAAGTACAAGTCGATCCATGTGAGAAATGTTTTGAAGTCGAACATGGAAAGACATCGCTTGATTACCAGTTAATGATGTAAATTGTTAACAAGCGCGAGAGGAATCACCGATAATGATGATGATCCTCAAGGTACTGTAGTACAATTCACGTGGTGTGAATAAAGGACTTGGCGTCGAACACCACGCAAAATATTTCGGTCGAAGGTCATTGATGTATACCTGTCGCCGGAAGTGAGAAACTTGCCATTGAGGCATGCAAGCTTCAAAGTACTGAATGGGGTGTTCCTAGATCAACTTCTTGGATAATGAGCTGGTGTCGACAAGAAGCGATCCATCAAAGGAGGGCCTTAATGAATCCCAAATCAATGACACAGAACGGAGCAAATGATTTTGATGGAGGTGAAAACAATCTGATGATATACGGTTCAGGATGGCGGTCATGAAAGAATGAAGTATAATGTATGGTAGTGGATGGGACACGAGTGACTTCTCTAGATGACTTCTCTTGAACATGTCGGCGACACTTATGTGATGGATTGGTAGCATTTATCCCAGATGTGGATGGTATGGCGTGACCATGGTGATGTGACCGGTGAATGAAACAACCCAACCCGACTCAGGCACGGAGTGGAAGTGTCATGTTCAAGAGCGACTTGATACCAATAAAGATTCTTTGAGATTTCTTCCCAATTTTTCCCCCGTCATTGCTGATCAGTACCTCTTTATTTTTTTCAGGCTTGAGGAGGATAACATATGCTTGTTCTATAATTTACCCTTCGGGCAAACCCATCGCTATGTTTTAATGAGCCTAGTGATAGTGAAACTCGTTCTCGTCTAAAGACAAGTTTTTCGCTATTAATCTTTTTAACGAGTTTAACGACAAAGATAACTCGGTCCTTTTCATTTTTAGAGAGTCTGAAAAGGTACATAAAGGTAACTCCAAAATTCCTTTTTCGTCATCTAATCCCTTAAGTCTGAAAAAGTATAAAACAATACAGAAGGGATGAATTTTCGATAGTTTTAACGAGCCGAACAAAACAAGTGCTCGATCTTTTTGTGCAATAATCCTCAGGTCCAAAAAGATTAAAATCTAGAGGAGGGATAGCACTTCCAGTCGCTTTAACGAGCTGGAAGGCCAAAACTCGGCAATCTTTTCATATTTTACGAGTCAGTTGAAAAGAGCTTAAAGAAGACTCGTCTTTTGAGGAACGAGTGATAAAAATGGGTAGCAGCTGACTCCAGGTAACGTTTGGAATTTTCCAATCACGGCAGTGTCACAAGGATGGCTAGCGAAATCACTCTTCGCAGCTGTTCCTAAAAATGGGTAAACAATCAAATGGAGGTGAATGATCGGCCAATGGAAAAGTGGAGGTGACGGTGCAAACACGACCAAGGCTTTAATGGCTGAAATGCTTCATTCACGGTGGTTATTTACCGGGGAATAGTTCATTTTTTAATGAGCTTAAACGTGGGTGGAAACATTTGCTCATGTCTTATGTTTATTTTTTAACGAGCTTGAACTATGTGCTAAAACTGCTCGATTAATCCAGTCATATGATAAGAATGTCTCATATAAAACGGCAACTTTTAGATTTTTGCCCCACATCCTTTCTTTATGCAAGTTAGGTGATGACTAATCCTACGAGTTTAAAGGGTTAGAGGTCCTAAAAATTTAAAAAATAAATAGCTGCCCCTCGCTTGCACTCCAAAAGGTTTGCATGCCCCCAGGTATAAAATATGGTTTCAAAGTTACCCCTCAATTTGCAGACAAAACATTTGTTCTATCAGGAAAGGCCTACCTCTTACAGGTTACCCAAAGATTGTTCTATTCGCGGTGCAAACAAAACACTTCTTTGGTGATGTCTACCAAGATAAAAAAGGTGAGTGATGACGTCCGCCAACTCACATAACTTTGACAAGAGAATATTATTCTAGAATAACCCCTCTTCCACCGACGAATGGGGTACAGACTAGTCATATTCTCCTGCGGAAACCTACCCTATACCCGAAGTTTTCCTGCCGAAGCAGACCAGGACGCATGCCCCCTGGGTTTCAGTCATATCCCTCCAAATTACTCGCGCTCATCGGGAGGACGGACTGGGGATTGAGACATTTCTTGCGTGAAGAGACCATTTAGGGATGGTATATGACTATTTGCTATGTGTGATCCGGGAAATGAAAGCTGGTCCACGAGCTTGACCACTCTTCCTTCGTGCGGAAAACATATTACTCTAAAGAGTGAGGAGACGATGGTTCCCATGAAATAAATATAGTCTTGTCCAAGGAGTAGATTATAATCCAAGGGTCCTTGAACTACCATTACGTTCATTTGAATTGTCTTCCTTCTCAATGTTATGGGCACATTGGGAAGGATCCCTAAAGGTCGACTGGTTCCTTTATCAAAGCCTGTCAGATTTCTCATCTCAGGCAAAAGCGATGGCGAACCAAGCGCTTTCCAAGAAATAGAGGAAAGGATACTCACAGAAGCCCCCTCATCTATGATGGTACCAGCCATGACCATTCTATATATTTGAACAATAATTCGGAATGGTATGCTTGCTGGTAAACGGGGTCTGCCTAGTTGATTCCAGTCGAAGGAGACAACTAGGTTACTTGGATGTGGGACTGAGTAGACGGCCAGGTATGGCTCTGACGAACTTCCCTCCTGCGGTAAGGGAATGGGTAGATTGCCCCCATGTTCGTCGGAGTCTGTGCTGATGAAGAGAATTTGGACGATGTCATCCTTTCTCTCTTCAGTGATTGTATCATCCGAAGATAAAACCTCTGAAGGCAAGACCGGGTCAACTGCCACCTCGACCTTTTGACTTTTGTCTGGTATGGATTCAGATGGTTTATTTTCGATGATAGGCGCTTCAGCCGACCACTTGAGCGGGCCAGCTGGATTCTCAACTAGCGACAGACTCAGCAAGAGTTTTTTATATCCAGTAGGAAGTCGTAACGGTGAGACCGAACGATCATCCAAAACTCTTTTCACTTCGTCTAAGAAGGGACAACGGTGGACGGCATGATTGCCTTCGCACAGTTTACAAGGAAATCTAGCTTTCCCTTTTTGTCCTGGGGCTTCACTTTCGCTAGTTGACAGTGTGCTTTCAACATGATCATCAGAGGTTGATGACACCGGATTGTGCAAACGAGGAGACCAGTCCCTTAGTATCTGAGGGATGCAAGGACAATCTCTGTGAAAGTGGTCTCCTTTGCAAATGACACATGGCGATTTAGGCCAGGTCGGTGCAGTGTGTGGATTTTTGTTAGACGACACTTGTTTTCCACCATTCGCCTTTGGCTCCTTCTTCTTCTTCTCTTTCTTCTTCTTCTCCTTCTTCTCCTTAGGAACTTGACTTTTGGCTTTTCCAGCCCCATCAAGTGAAGAGGAAGGAGGAGAGGAAGAATTAGAGGAAGTAGAAGGTTGGTGGGCAACTCTGGACTCGTCTAATTGCTTATTCGATTGTTCAGGAATGGTGGTGTTCTGAACGACATTGGTTGAGAAGATCCATACTGGCAAGCCAATTGTCAGTCCTGGAAGCGACAATGTGGCCATATGGGGTGCACCAACATCTCCCCAAGAGGAGAAGGGACTAGGATTTCCACCAAGGGGAATTCCTTGGTTGGTAGACTCCATTTTCTCAACCTAAGATCAACGTAGGAAAAGGGTATGAATATTCCGTTTAAAATAAATTTTTAGACGCTTTGACACAACTTGTTTTTTCAATTTTTAAGAGTCGAGAAAAAACAAAAGATGACTCTAGTCTCCTTCGATTTTTAATGAGCCTGAAGTGACAAGTGCTCAGATGGACCTTTTCTGTTAAGGAGTCTGAAAAGGAACGAAAGGGACTGCTCTGGAGATCTAGGTAGAGGGAGTACCAAACCAATCACAAAACTGCAGAATAATTTTTACGGTACGGCAGTCAATCTTCCCGAATGCTGTGTTCGGTGCATTGCGATCAGTAGGGCGGTCGACACGACTTCCTATGGATAAAAGGTTTTAAGCCTATAAGGGTCTCCCAATATATACTCGACGGTACATGGGAGCACAAGTCCGTACTGGCACTTATCGTCTCAAAGTGCAGGAATCACCCAACCATCAGTGAGGACAACAGTTACCAAGCTTTACGACGTCGGAATACGTCTCTAGCCTAGACCTCTAAATGTTGTGCGTTAAGTTCCAAAGCGTTGTTAGATTCATTCAATTTATTTTAAGTTGATCTTTCTTATGAAGTTTTCCTTTTGGGTTCACCACGAGATGTAGATGTAATTCCTAAAATGCAATCTAAAGATGATAAGCAAACTTTTATCTATTTTCAGCAATGAAAATCCTAGCTACAAGGGGAAAAGAAAGACACAATCTTTTCACAAAGAGCAAAGAGCACACTGTAAATGAACTTTTCCTAAATCAAGACAAACAGACTATCAATATGCAAATGCACATGTGCATGTATTTGTTTTTTCACTTTCTTAATATTGATGTCTAAAAAGAAAGTTGATGTACAAATCTGAATTTGCTTTCAAGTGACAAACACAAACAAGCTTCTTTTCGAAATCAAAAGGTAGAGATGATTACGACACTTTATGATTTTGATATAAATACTCGTTTCGACACTAGAAAGTCACAAATTCAAACCAAAGGCAAAAGTAAAAGCATAATCGACTGTCAACAACAAATAAACTTTCTCCTATGATCAAAATCGACACTTACGATAGATCTAAATCAAAGGAAGACAGTATGACTATTCTACTTTTTCAATGGAAAACTGTAAATGATGTAACAAACACACAAAAACATTTACAGTCTTTTTGTACAAAGGAGGTGGAATTAAGGCAAAGAAAAGGGGTTTTTAAACAGACACATACACTGATCACAGGCTGCAAAAATCAGAGACAAAACTGAAAAAATGAAGCAAAGAACCTCAGCTGCACAAGCCTAGGCTGATCAGCGCACCTGTTACACAGAGAAACTAGATTGCAGCGCAGGTAGCCCTCTCGGGAATTGCGTTGAAATGCAGAATCTCTTCACAGAGCCTGCGCTGGGGCAGAAATGAGAATTCTATCCGGGTTCTGGGTCATTGTTTGCAGTTTAATCTATGGTTTTTGGTCGAGTAAAAGCAATCAGTAATGCACAATCAGAGGGTAGATTTAAAGGAGGTCTAAGAGCTATCACAAAGGGCAATCAGATCATTTGTGAATCAGCTGTTCAAATCATAAACAGATCCAGTGAGTGGATTGAAGTAGCAGATGTCTACTTTGCATTTGTTAATGGGAAATGCAGTTCGATTGCTACTTCTGTGTTTATGAAACAAACAACAAGAGAAACACAAACAAACTAACTAGACACGATCCCCAGTGGAGTCGCCATTTTTTTAACAGGAAAAGTTTCTACTCAGAACGACCCTATCCCACTAAGGTGTGACAGTGACCTTAGAAACAAACAGAGAAAACTACTTTCGTATTCTTCTTTATGAACTATAAACGAAGAGGAATAGGATGAACCAACTTGTGTCTTGCACTAGTCCTTTGATACAATCTCTCTCCTCTTTGACAGCTTCCAGCTACCTGCTCCCTTACTTGCCCAGCTTCACCAAGTTCCTGTAAGATCACAGAAGAAGAAAACTACACAAAGACATGGATTTATATTCATAAATAGCTTAGGATCAGATTTAAGCTAAACATACAAATGTAACAAACATCAATGATACACAAGCATGTAGGAGAAACTCAAATATTTTTATTGATATAACAAGAAAGTCCAGGAGGAGTTACAACCGATGATTCCTGATCTAGCATCAACCTCCCAACATAGAATCCCCTCTTCACCTCCAACAAAGCATAAATCACCCAATACTCTGATATCTATCTCAAAACCAACAACAATTCTCTGCAATGTACAAAATTCCAGCCTTTGGATCTCTGGGGTGAGGGATCCATATATAGATGTATGCAAAGAGGATGAGTCAGCTTATGATTTGACTAGTGGCCTCTCTCTGTCAGTTCTTGTTTCCACTTGGAGACTGAGAGCCTCTTACTCATCCTTGGTCGAACTCAGTGAGGCAAGTGTCATTGGAGAAGATTCTGGAAGCTTCCATTGTCTGTCCACCTCGTGGAATGACACTGCCATTTGTCATTTCCCGCTCAATGCACCATGGTAGTGCATTTAGGTGCGTTGCAACGCACCTAGATAGTGTACTTGGGTGCTATGCAACGCAGCTAGCTAGTGGAGCAGCTGAAATGATCCTGATTTGACTGATTCTGAGCAGTTTCTGGTGGAGAACTTCTGGGAGAAGCTGTAATTTGTTGACCTTGTTCCTTTAGGGGCCGGAACAACACTTTTAGGGACTTAGGATCCCTTGGTTTATGGACATTTCATGCTTAGAGCTGTAAGGCACAAAAATGTCTATAACAATAGATCCATGTTGTGCCAAGGTTTTAATTTTGAATTATAGCCATTGTTCTTTAAGAAAGAGGCCATAAGACTTTGATGGTTTTCTACACTACAATGATTCCATGGAGAGACTTACTGTGGTGGAAAGTTATGTTTCTTTCTCCTACAATCTCTCTCTTAGTCTCACATTTATGCTTGTAGTTTCTCCTTCATTATAGACTCTCATTCTCATCTCACTTGAATCTTTGCTCATTTCAATGACCTTTTCTTCCACAAGGCCTATATCATCTACCTTATTATATTTATCAATTTGCACCCACCTGTGGGTTATTCCTGTTTCTATATCTAGCTCATAAAGGAGTGGGAATGCAATTTTTTTGAGGATAATCCTCCCTCCTACAATGAATTTGTAGTAGGAGCTCAAGCCAGGTTGTGGGCTAGGCTCTTACAATTTTTGAGGTGGTGGCTACCTCTTGTGAATCTTTCTTGGGATCCTGTAGTTTCCCCTATTCTTCCTATAGAAAATTTTCCCCTCTTGTAGCAAACCCTATCTCTCCTGTAGCTTCTCTTTTTCCTCTTCCTCAAATGCAGATTGTGTCCTTGGCTTCTTGAAGGTGACAGACCTAGTGGTAGGCCTACTCACAGGTGCTATGGGTGACTTGTTTTTGGTTCTAGGAGGAGTGACCTCCTCAAATTTTCCCTCACTAGGTCTTATTTATTCCTGTTTGCTTGGTGACTCATCAAAAATTATAAGAACCCTTGTAGGAGTTTGTGGCTTTCCTTGTCTAATTCTAGTGCTCTTCCTAGTTCTGAAACACATTTGCCTTGGCTTTCATTGCTTCCTTTTTGGCTTGACAAGAGTTCCCAATGTGGCTAAGGTTGCAGCCACTTCCTATTTAATTTCTTCTATTCCTTGGGGTGGAGAGGTATTCTCAGGGCTCATTCTTTCTTCTCATCCTCTTCTCCTTTCATCTATGCTTCTCCTTCCTTTGTCTTTGTTGCCTCTTCCTCTTCTGCCTTTGTTTCTTCTCATTCTATTCTTGCTACCTCCTCCTATTTTGTCTCTATTTCTTCTTCTTCTAACCTTCAGGCGGAGAATGTGGGTGGTTATATGGAATCACTCTCCTAGACCGAAGTTTGATCTTCTGGATTTCCAAAACATAAACAGGGTAAGGTTTCTCTCCACTGTAGACCTGCTGGGCTTGCTTGTTGTTCGGGTTCAGATTTGGTTGAGCAGGCATTTGAGGTTGATTAGGTGTAGTAGGATGAGTGAACTATGGCTGAGGTTGAGGTGGAGGAAGTAAATCAGGAGGCTGGTTAACTTGATGCCTCCACTCTTCTAGTGGGTTTCCCCATTGGGAAGATTGGGGTGGATATGGATGAAAAGGATGGTTGACAAGTTGAGGAGGATATGGAGGAGAATAAGGCCAAGAAGGGAGTGTGGACCAGGATGGGTGAGTGGAATAGTACCAAGGTTGCAAGGGTGTAGTTTGATTTGGATTATAATAAGAGTAATGTGCACCTTGCATGCCTTATTGATATGGCCTAGGTCCTTGAGGTCTTCTTTTATTGATGAAACAAAATTTCTTCGACCCCCCTTCTACCCTTTGATATACAACTTTTAGACCTGGAAAATAAGGGCACTTGTATGTTGCATGATTTTCTTCACAGACTAGGAAGACCTCTATGAAATTTAAGGGGAACTCCTTCCTAGGATGTATTTTTGTGCATCTTGGGTAGAAAACAACTAGTGCCCTTTCTGCTTCCTCCTATTTTATTTTGATTTGCATGGTATCCATTGGAAATGCAAGGTGATGCAGGAGCATTCACCCAAGAGAAAATCATTGTAATCAAGTAGACATAGGGGGTCATGTATTTTTATGAAGTTGGATTCCTAAGTGATAAATTGATGTAATATTAGGCTTTGAGTGATTAAAATAGGAATCAAATTAGATGTGTGAGATATCTTGTAAATGTTCTCGAATAAGGAGGACATGAGTGGCTAGTAATGACAAAGAGTTAGAAGTCATCCCCAACTCTTAAAGTAGTTCATGATTTGAGGAATAAGAAAGAGATTTTAGGAATTTAATGAGTTAGAAGTGGACATAGAGGGTAGAGTACATCTAGGAGTTGGTTCAATAGATTTAGGAGTCGAACTAGGATGAGTTGAACATAACTTCCTGGCATATATGTAAGCCTACGGGCAGAAGGAGGAAAAGGACACTGATAGAAAAAGATCAAGCCACAAGACAGAGAGTCTCGTTATGTAATCAAATATTTATAAGTTTATATATAGAGTAATTCGATTCTAAGTGTGCAAATGTGTGAATCGAGTGTTTTGTGATTGATTATTGTGTGAACTCGTAGGTTTTGTAACAGGGGTTGCAGAGAGAGTTCTGTAGAATGCACATAGAGGAGATAATGAATTGGAGTAGTCATTAGGGATCTTGGAATCCAGTTGAGGAGTCAGAGGAAGTTCTAGAGAGGATGCAAAGGAAGAATTCGCCAAATTAAGCTCTGAGGAAGCAGAAGAGTGGAAACCCTTTGAATAAACCTGAAGAACCCCAAACCATAGAGAAAACGCCAAAGAGATAGTGTAAAATATAAGAACGGGTTGAATGGAGAAGTGAAGTATTAGTATACAACAACCGTTGGATCTTATAGATCAACGGACCAAATCATGTCGCTTGAGGTAGTGTTGAAAAACTGCATCGGCGAACATTAACGAAGGAAAGCGAGCTTATAACCTTAGGTGGTATTTCGGGTGGCAAAGAGGTGGTAAATGGTATCGAAGGTTAGCCTTTTGATTCCATACATATCACGACGTGTGTTAGCAAAGTGGAGAGGGTAAACCACTTTATCAGGCGGCTAACCCCCGTGCTCGTGGTTCATCCAAAGTCAGAGCGAACCGTCGGATCTACTAAGTGTAGATCGACGGCGGAAGATTAATATGCAAGTTGTTTGATCGGAGAAGAGTGAAGGGAAAGTGACTTGCGATAATGCGAAGGGCTGATGAGTGGACCCAACGATCTTTATGAACGAGAGTTTATAAGGTTTGAAGTCTAGTTTTATGGTTTGGAGCGGCAATCCTTTGTATTGTAATAAAGTGTTGTGGTTCTGAATTATAAGGAATTGCGATAAGACATATGGAAAAGAAGCAGACCCGAGAAGGTTTATAAGCGTAGTTGTATAATATTTGAGTTCCGGAAGGTTATCGCACATCGGGGATGCAGAGGAGATGTGTGTTAATGTGACTGCAGAAAGCCCCGATTGCGATCAGCAATAAAGTTAATCTCGGAAAGTGTGCAGAGGCGTACAAAGACAAAAAGGTATGTTTGCAGGGTTAATCCTTTATAAATGGGTTTTTCCTTTGTAAAGGGTTATAAAGGAAAACAGGGCCGATGATCCAGATTTAAATAGGAACGCAACAAAATACAGAGATAACCATATGCACAAATATGCATCGGAAATAATACTTCATTTCATTAATGTAAAATACTGAAACATGCTTACGAACAGAAATGGAAATAAACCAGCTAGGGTGATGGTAGCTTAACTCTGAGAAGATATGTGGTGGATACATGCCTCTGAACTGTGTTACAATGAGGCTCGAAGGCCTATATATTTTTGAGAAACAATGGAAAACCCTAAACATCCAAAAACCTAACCCTAGAAGATGAAACGCTAAACTGTGGGCCCCGTTTGGGTAAATTGGTACATCAACTTCTCGAGGTTGTAACTTTGGCATACAATCTCCATTTGATGCCCACAGTATCTCGTTAGAAAGATCTATCTGAGAAATACAACTATGGGAAGGGAAACATAGGTCAATGGACCTAGGTTACTCCCAGTTTTCCCAAAAAACATTGTTTAGGGCCTCAAAACGGCTTTGGAGGTTCAGGACCCGAAAAACTGCTAAAAATAGTAAATTGTGCTACAATTAAGGAAACTAAAAAGCTAAAAGAAACAATGGTGGGGGTCCAAGTGGACATGGTTTGTGGCCACCAATATCCACCTGGATCCGCCGATGAGAATGTTTATACGTTAAAACATATTTAACCAATGTTAAGAGAGGGAAAGGGTTACATATGTGTGGTATAAAGGTTAATGAAGGTTATGAAAGGTTTTAAAGTCTTGATAGGAAAGATATAATGGAAGACTTTAATAAATGGGCAAACGAAAGCTTGAGGATTAATTAATTCTTGATAGGAGATTAAAGTAGTGTGATTGGTTCCGATATAAAAATAACTGTGGATAAAAGGGCCTTAACCATGCATGGTTGAAAATTTGACTCATTTGTTAGTCAAATACCCAGGACAAATGTATTTATGCATTATTATCCATACTGTGGGTATGTGCGGGGATAACCTTGCATCATAGTGGTATCAGAGAAGGTTTGTAGTTAAAATTGTTGGGGTTAAACAGAATAGAGAAATTCTATGTGAAAGAATTAAAAGCAGAGTTATGTGTTAAGGCGTTTATGCAGGCAAGGAAGGATCACACTATAATCTGACAGAAGGAAGGCACACAGAGTTGATGTGTAGCAGAACTTGTAGATGCAAGAGACAGAGGACAATCCATTCAAAGTACAGGTAGAATGATGAAACAAGATCAAGCTGAGATCTTGAATGTGAGGTAATATGTTCTATTTTAAATTGAGAATGTGTGTTTTTATACTGATGCACAAGTGACAGCAAGAGAAGCTGTGAGAGGAGAACCAGATGTGTTCTTGAAGACAGAGTAAAGAAAATACTATGATGGAGAAGTGGCAGTGAACTTGAAGAATCCAACAAGAGATTGGATAGAGAGAGGACAACTGAAGTGTTCTCAAGAGAGAGTGAAAGATTGTAGAATCCTAGAAGGATCAAAGGTGTTTCTCAAGAGGAGGTTCCAGACAGAGGACTTGTGCTTACCAAAAGACTGAGTGAGGAGAGCTTAGTGAGGTAAGATTTCAACAAGGAGGACTAGCTATTGCAGATGAGTGAGAAGCTCAGGAAGAAAGAGGAGAAGAAGATGACTACTGATAGTCATAGCAGAGGTTCAGAGAGAAGTCGCAGTAAAAGAAAGATGAAGAAAGAGGATGCCAAGGCAAATGGAAAGAGGATGAGTCAAGAGGAAATTGACAAAGAGATTTCAGAGTTAAAAGAACAACTTGATGCATTAATAATAATATTTGAGGAAAACTAGAGACAAGGTTGGGTACTAAGGAAGAAGCCAGTGGAGTTGCATGAGATACAAAGAAGTTTATAGCAAAAGCAAGTAAGGTGGCTGATGGGAAAGCTCAAAGAAGCTGAGTTGGAAATGGAAGAGTACATCTGTGAACCAGAATAGGGAGAAATTCTGGGAGAAAGTGAAGGAAAAGACTTGATTAATCAAACTTCAAGTGAGGCCAAAAGGTCACATGGTTTCAAATTTGAGAATTTGTGCATGTTTGCAGGTGAAACATGTAAAGAAGGATGATTTGCTGATATTGTCATAAAGGAGAAAGAAGACAAGAAGAATCTAAATTCTGTTTTGGAAGAAGATGAGATATATAGGTTTCATATGCAGTTGGAGAAATATATCAAGCAACCAAGTGAAGGGCTTGAAGAGATTGGAGAGGAGACCATTGAAGAATTTCTGAATCATATGAAGGATCTAGAACAACAAGGAGATATGATCACTGAACCATCAAGTGATACCACAGAGTCTTATATTTTTAAAATTGATAGTTTGTGTATGATGGAAGATATTGTAGGAGAAAAGAAACCTTTTGAAGATATCTTCAGAGGAGATGAAGATCTAGAAATAAAAGGTGACAAATAAAACTTTTTAGAAGAGGAGGAATTTGATTTCATACAAAAGAAAAAGTCTATGGATGAGTCTATAGAAGCTATCATAGAGATGAAGAATCAGGATCTTATTCTGATGAAGAATGAAGGAATACTATCTCATAAAGGTAATCAAATGAGTTTGATTAATGTTATTGATGAAAAACAAATGCAGGAGAATGTTAATGCAGATGGTGAGACAAGGATAATTATGGGAGAAGAGTTATAGAGGGACAACAAGGCAAAATGTATTAAAGAAAAAGAAACTATGTTAGCTGAAAACATAGTAAAGGATCATCAATTCACCATGATGATATACATAGTGGAAATAGCCATGGAAACCGTTGAGACAATCAATAAGGAAGAAGGACATATACTGAAGGATGATAAGAAGGAAGAAGTCTATGCAAAAGACTTAGCAAAGGGATAAAGGACATCTAATGAATTTTCAAAGGAAGGTATGGAAAATTGTGTGAAATTTCCAAAGTCTACCCCAATTGAAATTATTGAGTTATATAGAAAACTAGACTTTCAAAGAAGGGAGTTGGAAAAATAGAGAATAGTTGTTCAAGAGAGATTACTGAAAAAGGAAAACAAAAACATTGTCATGAATGAAAATCATAAGAAAAAGGAGATGGATATGAAAGTTCAACAGATTGACACTGTAAAGGAAGGAGTTCACTACAATGGAAAATGGAAGGAAAACATCATTAGCATAGATGATGTGGAAGAGAGACTAGTGGACAGTCTCATGAATTCTTTTGAGAATTCAAATGAGCATACTGATGTGCTGACAGAGGAGAAAGAAATAGTGCAACAAGCTGAATTGTTGCCAAAGGAAGGCATAGAAGCCTTGTGTTTTTTATTTTAACAAGTGTTTTGTGAGTACAAGTTTTGTTGAAATTGATGGAGGAGATTTGGCACAAGTGAACAACCAAATAAAGGTGAAAGAAGAAGACTTAGTGGAAGAATTCAATCCATGGAACAAAGATGTTAAATTGCTGAAGAGAGTGTTGGACAGTCATGATTTAGTATAGAAAGAGGTAATCACGAAAGAGGGTAAGGATGATAGGGAGGCAATCAATATAGTAAACATAGGAGTCACAACAAAAGTTGGAGCAAGAATAACAGAAGAAGAAGAACAACAACAAATTGAAGAGTTGGTGGATAGCAACAACAAACTAAAGCAAAGAGAAAGAGGCAGAAGTAAGTGGCGAAGTATGGACCAATCCAAGGATGTACTGGAGACAAAGATTGAAGAAATGTGGTAGCCAATGATGAAACAAACCATAGGGAGAAAAATGGTAACAACAGGAAGCATGACCAATTAGAGTTTGAACTTGATTGAAAAGAAGAAGAAGATGGAGCAAAAGACAACAGAAGTGTAGCAGAAGCAAAGGAACAAGATAGTTGGACAGTTACAAAACAAAGTATGGGATCCAGGAAGACAAAGACCAGAAGGCACATGATCAAGAGATCATGCATATTTTCTACTTTGGGAGTTTGACGCAGGAGCATTCACCCAAGAGAAAATCATTGTAATTAAGTAGACATAGGGGGTCATGTATTTTTAGGAAGTTGGATTCCTAAGTGATAAATTGATGTAATATTAGGCTTTGAGTGATTAAAATAGGAATCAAATTTGATGTGTGAGATATCTTGTAAATGATCTTGAATAAGGAGGACATGAGTGACTAGTAATGAAAAAGAGTTAAAAGTCAAATCCAACTCTTAAAGTAGTTCATGATTCAAGGAACAAGAGAGATATTTTAGGAATTTAATGAGTTAGAAGTGGACATAGAGGATAGAGTACATCTAGGAGTCGGTTCAATAGATTTAGGATTCGAACCAGGATGAGTTGAATAAAACTTCCTGGCATATATGTAAGCCTATGGGAAGAAGGAGGGAGAGGCCACTAATAGTAGAATATCAGGCCATGAGATAGAGAGTCTCATTATGTAATCAACTATTTATAAGTTTATATAGAGAGGAATTTGATTCTAAGTTTGCAAATGTGTGAATCAAGTTTTTTTTGATTGATTGTTATGTGAACTTGTAGGTTCTGTAATAGGGGTTGCAGAAAAAGTTCTATAGAATGCGTAAAGAAGAAATAATGAATTGGAGTAGTCACTAGGTATCATGGAATTCAGTTGAGGATTCAGAGGAAGTTCTAGAGAGGAAGCAAAGGAAGAATTCACGGAATTAAGCTCTGAGGAAGCGGAAGAGTGGAAACACTTTGACGGAACCCAAAGAAACCTGAACCATAGAGAAAACATCGAAGAGAGTGTAAAATATAAGAACGGGCCAAATGGAGAAGTGAAGTATTAGTATATAGCAACCATTGGATCTTATAGATCAATGGTCCAAATCATGTTGCATGAGGTAGTGTTGAAAAACCACATCAGAGAACATTAACAAAGGAAAGCAGGCTTATAACCTTAAGTGGTATTTTGGGCAGCAAAGAGGTGGTAAATGGTATCGAAGGTTAGCCTTCTGATTCTATACGTATCATGATGCATGTTAGCAAAGTGGAGAGGGTAAACCACTTTATCGGGCAGCTAACCCCGTGCTCGTGGTTCATCCAAAGTTAGAGCAAACCGTCAGATCTACTAAGTGTAGATCGATGGCAGAAAATTAATATGCAAGTTTTTTTATCAGGGAAGAGTGAAGGGAAAGTGACTTGCGATAATGCGAAGGGATGATGTGTGGACCCTATTATCTTTATGAATGAGAGTTTATAAGGTTTGAAGTCCGGTTTTATGGTTTGGAGTGGCAATCCTTTGTATTGTAATAAAGTGTTGTGGTTCTGAATTATAAGGAATTGCGATAAGAAATATGGAAAAGAAGCGGATCCGAGAAGGTTTATAAGCGCAGTTGTATAATATTTGAGTTCTGGAAGGTTATCGTACATCGAGGATGTGGAGGAGATGTGTGTTAATGTAACTACAGAAATCCCCGATTGTGATCAATGATAAAGTTAATCTCGAAAAGTATGCAAAGGCGTACAAAGACAAAAAGGCATGTTTGCGGGGTTAATCCTTTATAAATGGGTTTTCCCTTTGTAAAAGGTTATAAAGGGAAATAGGGCCGATGAGAAGGTTTATACGTTAAAACATATTTAACCAACGTTAAGAGAGGGAAAGGGTTACATATGTGTGGTATAAAGGTTAATGAAGGTTATGAAAGGTTTTAAAGTCCCGATAGGAAAGATATAACAGAAGACTTTAATAAATGGGAAAATGAAGGCTTGAGGATTAATTTAACTCCTGATAGGAGGTTTAAGCGGGGTGATTGGTTCCAATATAAAAAGAACTGTGGCTAAAAGGTCCTTAACCATGTATGGTTGAATATTTTACTCCTTTGTGAGTCAAATACCCGGGACAAATGTATTTATGGATTGTTATACATATTGTGGCTATATGCGGGGATAACCCTGCATCAGAAGGTATGCACCACTTCACTCTTGAAATCATCCAACATGTTTCCTATCTCATTCTTAATGGAAGTTTTGGAGGGAGAAGAACTGACCAACCCTTGACTAGCCCTACCCTTCTTTTTAGCAGCCCTAGATTGATTCTTGAACACTGTTTTAATGTCATCATATGATAACTGAGAGATATCTCCCCTAGATAGCATGTTGAGGGTCTCCAATATGTCTTTCTTGATCCCTTGGAGAAGAACTAGTTTGAGTTATTCAGGATCAAGGGTGAAACTGACCCTCCTATAACTGAGTTGAAATCTCTCCTCATAGTCTTCTAGGGATTCATCAAGTCCAAGATCCATCCTAAAGATTTCTTCCTTGGTTTCTTTGGACCTACATTAGTCCCTCTACTTGTTATTAAATGCTTGTGGCATTTGGTTCCAAGTAGTGATGCTACCCTAGGCAGAGCTATAAAGTAGCGTAAGGTTGCATCCTTAAGGGTAGAGGGGAATAACTTCAGCTCCTATTCATCAAAGGCATAGCCATCTATCCTACAAAAGACAAAAATATCAAACATGAAGGTATCAGGATCCTCAGAGGTTAAGCCATGGAAGTGTGGAAGGGTAATAGGACTTATATTATTCATTCTAGCCTTTCCATTGGTATCTCTGATAGGGAAAATCTCATTATCCCTGTTTTCAGCTATAGTTTGGGAGGTGAAGTGGGTTCTTATTCTTCCCCAATAGGTTCTTCAAAAATTCTAGGGTTCTCACCTACAGGGTCTTCTAACTCCCTTTTAGTCAGAGAGGGAAGTTGACAATCGCTAAAGAAGAGTGAAGGTTGACTACTTGAGGGTGTGGGGGATTTTGGTAAGAATTTTCCTTGAGTATCTCTACTCATACAAGGCATGAAAGACAAATTTTTCTCTTTTTATTTTATGTTGTTTCTTCAAAAATATATGCAAAACATAAAAAAATGCTTAAGAAGAAACAACATATACCGAGACACCTCCTTGAAAACGATGCCGAAAAGTGGTGATCCTTGGTATTGCACCAAGAATGTTGCAACTCCCAAGGGCTCCTCAACTCAAATTATAAAACCGGGGTTCATACAAACTTCAAGATGACAGTGATATATGCACAGTAGATAGGAGTCTACTCATGCCACCTTCAATTATGACATTAGATAAAAAAAGTTATCAAAGACCCTTCCTTTTACTGAATTAGAATGAAATCTTGATAAAAGGACAAACTAGAAATTTCTTCTAAGTATGAAAATAGAAATTCCATTGACTCAACTTGTAAAACCCTAATTGCTTAATTCCTTAAAAGGTAAACGCTAACCTACTTGCAGAAATGAAGCTATGTTATCTTCAAAATTCATCGCACCACTTCATCTACTTGTAGAAAATAAACTAATCTATCTTGCATAATTCATCAAACTACTAATCAGAATCACAGGTACCATCTACCTAGTTCATACTTTCTCATAAATCAATAACCCATTTTCATGATAAAGAAACTAACTCTACTCTATTTTTGTAGTGAAGACAAGGAAGGTTGGGAGTGGCCTAGGAGAGTTTCCTGATCATATTATCAAAACTGGAGGTCATTATGCATCTATACTAGGTCAAAATTATAGTGTGGATCAAAACTGATGAAGAAAAAGGCCGCTACAAGTTTACTACAGGCAAACCTGAAATGCTACAAGAGGGCATCCGAGTGGTTTTTGAAGGTGAAAACGTTGGTTGAGGGTATGGATAGGTGAATAATAGTTCAAGAAAATGAAATAAGGTTGGTTTGATCCCCTATCCAAGCTCATCCAAGATCATGACCTCTTAGAGGCCTATCTTGCACTAGGATGAGTGCTCTTGGTGACCTAGACATAATATCTTATAAAACAATTTTTTTGGGATAGAGCTTGGAGGTGGAAGGAGAAGGTGAAAGAGCTTAGGATGGAAGTGATGAAGGTGCCCTTCCTTGTAGATCAATCAACCCTGCAATCAATCACATGCATGTATCCATTTATCAATTTCAAAATGAAATAACTTATGATGGAAAAAATGAGTTGAATTTAAATGACATCTAATTCATGCAAACCACTGATCTACTCACTGAACTAACTTCTAAAGTACATAATGAAAATGTAAAATAGGACAACCAATAGTAGTTGATTTCAAGAAATCATAAAAACAATCTTTTTGAGCTGTGGTTGTGAGTCCTTCCACTCATTCTCTCACAATAGATGTGATGTACAGGCTGCAACCACAAGATTTTATAGGTTAACTTCTACTGAAATGCAAGAAACTATGAATTGCTTGGAATCAAGAAGAAATCTAAGTACAAGAAGAGGTACCAAAGCCTATGGGTTGGGCTCAAACCCAATGGTCTCAGCCCTCTGAAACTAACTCAGATGCAACTTAAAATCAAACTTCTCATTACAAAAATGTGTAGGTCTAATACATCACATAAAAGTTGAAAATAAAAATGTCAATTCTTGAAGCTCAATAGCTACACCCAACTGAACAAAAAATTTGAATCCTAATGAGCTCTTCTTCTAGTTTATTTACACAAAAAGGTAGTTGAGGTAGCTCCCTTGAAAATAGGAATGGTCCCCTCCTTGATCTCAAAAATGGTGGATCTTTTCCTCCTTAATCTTCACTTGGACAAGGACTCACTCGACTGCCAATGAACTCGAACTGGTGAGAGAGGATATGGTGATCTGTTGGAGCACCAAAAATTGGGTCTACAACAAGGGGGATACCCACCTGGTCTGGACCTTGAAAGCAACTCCTTTTCCGTTTGGGATGGTGGGTCCGATAGGGGATAATGGGACTGGTTTCCCAATTTGTTTGTGATGATGCTAAGGGTTGATATTTCCTTTTCTAAAAGTTTCTAAGTAAAATGATTTTAATCTAATCCTAATCTAAAACATGCAGTTTTATTGCAATAAATAGAAACATCTAATTCTAAACTATCCCGAGACTAACTCTTCACTTATGCGATCTAAAATAGTTTCTAACAGCAATTGGTAATAAATATCATTCGATTGCTACAAGAAAATAATTCATTAAAAGTGAATTGTCTCGTATAAGAAATTAGCCGAAACAATTCTGAGAAACATATCATGTAATAAGTTATTCATACATTAAGCATAAACAGAATAGTCACCACCGTACAAAAGTGCCAAATGATAACTTAAACATTCAAGCTTTCATATATAAACAACTAAACATAACACATTACTTGACACATAAGCATAAATCATTAAGATATAAAAGTACCATTGATAGCAAGTCCTACTCATGAGCTTTGGCAATATATATTTATCTTCTCATAATTCAATATCTACTAAGAGTACAGAAATGCATTTCAGTAGCAGACATTAAACATAGATATCAATAAATCTCATTCCATTCATTCATCAAAACCTCCTCAGAGGGTGCAGAAGTGCATGTTCTGAAGAAATGTTTTTGACAAATTTCTGGACCCCTCTCTAAATGCATGAGAGGGGTTAAAATACTACTAACTAAAGACTAAAAATAGTTTATTACAAAAATATAGGAGGAGGTTTAAATGACCATCCTCATCTAAGGAAAAAATAAATAAAAAATAAAACTAAAAATGTATCTGAAAATTAACTATGCATCTATTCTTGGAGATCACAAGAATTCAAAATTGCCTTCAAGAGTGTTGGTTGGCCAATCAGACAATATCTAGGCCCAATCCATAATAGTGGCATTGGTGGCTGCATCTAATAGGGGTAGCCACTCGGATGAAAACTTATTGATATCAGGCCTTCCAAATAACCTACATAGCATAGCAGCAGCAACAAAATGCAGGGAGGAGAGGGAACCAGTACTGTACATACCATGTTTGTCCTTTTTCAATGGCTCTTCCTTTGCCGACCAACTTTTGGTACATTTATCCAAATCTTCATTTTCTTTGGCGAATTTCTCCACGAATTGCTTGTTGTAGCTAGCGTGCGGCTTTGGTAAATGATACATATGTCTTAAATCCTATGGGCTAAATGACCCAATAAGCTCTTGGCTCTGAGAATTGAATTACCTGTCTGATATATTAGCATTGTCCAATACCCACTTGACCATGTCTGTATAGGGAAGTATCTTAGGCCTTGTAGCTATGCGGTGCAGGAATGAGCATGCTAGTTCAGTAAGTGATGCTTCGGATGACCCGTGTGCATCGGTTATAACTACAACTTCCATAACTCTAGGGTTTTCCTCTTCTAGCCGACTTCTCTGATATAGGTGGTGTTTGTGAATAAGGGTGTCATTTCTGTTTTCTTAGCAACCGAAGATTTTCCCTTTTTCCCCATTACATTTTATACACTACTCTGTATATTGTTCTGCTTGCCGCTCCTGCAAGTTTACAAGTAAGGAACAAATAATGGTAAGTGATAAGGTGATGGGAAAACTCTTAATTTTGAAATCATATCAAAAATATCACCCTATGTGAAACAGCCTTTCTATCATATCTAAATCTTTTCTCATAAATGACCATCAATAAGCCACTAAGTTAACATTAATTCCCATAACTCGGTATCGGATTACGAGAAATATTTCATTGAATGATGAGCCCTGTTGATCTGCGATAAAGCAATTTTGCGATTTGCTTCGCAATATCGTAGATCGCAATATTGTTGATCCTTCTCGTTATCAATCGTTTATTTCTTTATGCGACTGTCAGATGTGATTTGCGAGATTCTTTATTGCATATCGCAAGTTCAAGATATTTTATCTTAAGTGGTGGTTGCGAGATATGAAATTTGCGAAATGTGATGAATCTGTAAGGCACGCGATCTCGCATCATCACGTTTTCGCAATTCCGAAAGTTTGTTTATATGATATCCTCCTTTACCCTTTTGCGATGCAATATTTATTGTTAAGAGAACAATTTTATTTGAGACATATCATAATACTTAAGTTTTTGGGTCTTACAAATTTTTTTCCTAAGTTTATGATAGTGTGTTTTATTAAAAGGGAATTCTAAGTGCTAGTTTTTCTTTTTTAAAAGGGTCCCCATTTATTTAGTGTTATTGCTAATACTAAATAAAAAGGGGGGTTATTGATGGCCACAACAATTGGCGATTCACTAGGAAGAACCAATTATCTCTGATTGTCTTTTGAATTTTCTAAAACATCCAAAATAGAAAAGTTTTCTAGAAAATCAAACTTTATTATAGAAATATAAAGTGCATCATGCTCTTAGCCATTAATAATTGTTTGTTTCTTTTGTGCTAATTATGATTATTTTCTTCCCAAACCTAGTCATTGTATTTACATCAACCACTACTTGGTTTATAAAGATGAAAACAAAGACGTCTTTGTAGATCAGTGTTAAGTATGCTCATTTGTCATAGGTAGAGCCTCTACTGCTAGTAGGTGTTCATAGCCTCGACAGGGTTACCTGTTACACAACAATGATCTTATATCCTACTTTGAGAAATATACAATTTTCAAAGATAAATCCATATCCACACTTATTGCTTTTGTTTTCTTTTAATTCTTAAAGAACAATGTCTTGGTTCGTTGACCAAATTATGACAGTGCCATTCACTTGATTTATAACTTTGCTAAACAAGATGGCTCGTGATGAGACCCCTTGTCTTTTGATTGCAACAATCTTGAGTCATTGCCCTATTTTGGTATGCAGTTTTGGCAATGTCAGCTAGTTATAATATCTATGATCATGATAAGTCGGCTCTTGATGAGACCTCTTATTCTTTAAGTCTATAGTGCATCATCGGATTACTCTTTGAAACTTGCAATTCCCTAGGTGGGGAGGAAGTCATTGGTTCCTTAAGAATAGCTGGGATGACAATTAGAGAGTTTTTTGAAGACAAATTTTCTACAGAGAACTTTCATTTTGTTATTGATGCTTTTCATGACTAATATAAAACAAATTCCCACTAAAGGTTGTTTTTATAAAAATTCGTAAGGCTGAAACTAGTAAAATTTTCAGGCTTGTAGCATTTGACTGTATCTTTGAATAATAATGATTAATTTTCCAAATCAGTTCTATTTATACAAGAAAAAACAAAATTTAAAAGAAACACTAATATTTTTCGTGAAATCCAAAGGTAACCGTTTACAACCTGTTTTATTATCAAAATAAAGCTATAAACAATAATTTACAAAAATAGAAGAGGTAATCTTCTATGGAAAGTATTTTTTAAGGATCTGCCCATTAGCAGGTAAATATTCTCTTTTCCCTGCTAAATATTGTAACATGAAAGTTGATGGACCTATAATTTCAACAATTTGGAATGGTCCAAGCCACATTCATTGGAATTTCAAATGTTTGCCTTTTTCTTCATGAGCCTTATCCCATTTCAATACTAAATCTCCAATTTGAAAGTCCTTCCTAGATACCATGTTTGAATCGAAAGAAGCCTTTACCAATGCTTGATGGTGAGCATGTGTAATTTTAGCATGTTCTCATTGCTCTTCTAGCTTAAGAATCTATAGTTGTCATAGTTGTAAAGATGAAGATGGTGTTTCCTCAATAAATTGAACTAAGTCCAATGAACGAATTGCTAGATGAGTTGGGAGGACTACTTCTTTCCCATAAACTAAATTAAAGGGAGAAGTACCAATGGAATCCTTTTGAGTTATTTGGTCTTCCCAAAGAGCATACATCAAAGATTTTTGCCAATTTTTATGATTCTGATCAATAGTTCGCTTAATGATCCTAATTAGGTTTTTATTTGTTTATTTAGCCAACCCGTTCCCTTGTGGGTAGTAATTGGCAGAATACTTAAGCTTAAAACCTCTTTTAAGTGCAAATTCACTCATAGCATTGCCAAAAAATTATGATGCATTATCAAAAATTAAAGTAGAAGGTAAGCCAAACTTGGTAATTATGAACTGATCTATGAAATCGATGATATGTTCAGCATTAGCTGTCTTGAGAAGAACTACTTCTACCCATTTAGTAAAATAATCTGTAGTTGTAAGGATGTACCTATGTTGTTTAGAAGAGCGAGGAACGATCTCACCTATTATATCCAATCCCCATTGATCAAATGGTTAATCGATATTAACTGGTTGCAATGGCAATGATGGTTTCTTCTATCTTCCAGCAGTGCTTTGACAAACTTGACATTTCCTTACATAGCTATGTGCATCTTTAAATAGTGTAGGCCAATAATATCCTGCACGTAAAATTTTATGTGCTATAGCATCTCCTGCATAATGTCCACCTGCTGGTCCATCATGGAGTTCTTGCAACACTTTTTCAACTTCAGATTTCTCAAGACATCGAAGAAGAATAGAATCATAGTTCATCCTAAAAAGTACATCATTTACAAGTTGATATTGCTTGGCTTTCAATCTTAGGGCTCTTTTATTTGTATAATTCAAATTTGAAGGAGCATATCCATTTTTTAGATAAAACATGATATCAGCATATGTCGATTCAATATCATTTAGGCTTACCTCATACATTTGTACCTCTTGATTAGGAGATGGTATTTTAGAAATAAGTGATGCTCTAGCTAACATCTTGCAAAAGCCTTGACCTTTTACAATATTTGTTGGCTTGATCTCAGTGCCATATTCTTGTAGGGTAGTGACCCAATTTTCTCTCTTTTCACCGACATCTTTCTGCACCAAGAGATTCCTTACCACTACAAATGACATTATTATCTTTGTATGGGTTTTGAGAAGGAAGGGTCTAAAGTATTTGATCGCTTTGAAATCAAGCTTGTTTCTCCTTGTCCCAATAATTTAATTTAGCCCCTTGCAAATTTGAACTAAAGAAGGCAATTGGGGCTTTCGCTTTATCTTGATTGGCTTGCGTGAGTATTGCAGCATATGACTTCTCAAAGGCAAATGTATACAAACTAAAAGTACCAGAGAAATTTGGAGTTGCAAGGGATGGGGCATTAATGATCGCTTGCTTCATCAGATTGAACGCTTCAAATTCTTCCTGACCCCATTTGAAAAGTGAGTTTTTCTGATCATTGCTTGTAATGGTGACACAATTCTTGAGAATTCTGGGACAAATCTTTTAA
The DNA here is from genome assembly GCA_031772625.1 of Pinus tabuliformis. NCBI lineage: Eukaryota > Viridiplantae > Streptophyta > Pinopsida > Pinales > Pinaceae > Pinus > Pinus tabuliformis. The sequence continues at coordinate 1,117,876,685 of CM062813.1, read as the reverse complement.
CAAAATTAATTTGGCCAAGGAAGGATTGCATTGCTTTCTTATTATGTGGTAAGGATATTTCAGAAATTTTCTTAATTCTATCTGGATCAATATGAATTCCATATTTTGACACTATAAATCCAAGAAGTTTTCCTTCACTTAATGCAAAAAAGGACTTTTTCAGATTAAGTGAAATCCCATACCTTTGACAACGTTGGAAAATCTGCTTTAAGTCTCTGAGGTGATTACCACGTTTTTTAGAATATACTATTATGTCATCCAAGTAAATCACCATTGATTTGTTTACTAATCCCTTAAATGCAATATCCATGGCCCTTTGAAATGTGGCGCCAGCGTTAATCACCCCAAAAGGCATCTTTTGATATGCATAAGTACCCCATTTTGTTCTGAATGTGGTTTTTAGTTGATTGTTTGGATGGACCAAAACTTGGTTGTAGCCGAAGAAACCATCTAAAAAGGACATCAATTCTGATCCCGCAATTTCTTGCAATATTTGTTCCATAGGAGGCAAAGGAAAATTATCCTTTTGGCAGGCTTTGTTAATATTTTGAAAGTCAATACAAACTTGAATGTCTCTATTTTTCTTTCTAACTAGAACCAAGTTGGAAACCCATCTAGAATGTCGAATGGGAAAAATATTTTTGGTTTTCAATAATTTGTTGAGCTTAGATTTAATCTGACTTTCAAGATTAGGATGGAACTTCCTCAACTTTTTCTAGACAGGTTTTTCATCAGCTATCATCGGGATAGTATACTGAATGATCTAAGTATCGTAAGTCTTAAGGTCATCGTAATTCCAGGCAAAGACACTTTTATACTATTTTAGGAGCCAAACAAAGGCTAATTTTTCATCTGGGGCTAGGCCAAGACCTAGGTTGATATTTTGTGGCTTGGTATCCATTCCTAAATTTACTAATTCATAATTCAGAGTTGAACTTTGAAGTTTTGAATTGGTAGACCTTTTAAATATGTCTTTCAAATCATATAGGTCTTCCAACCTGACTACAGATTTTGGTATGGCATTATTGGTGCTCTCTTGCTGTAAATGCTTGTCATGTTGATCCTCATCAATTATCTGATTAGTGTAAGATCCTTCTGATGCCAGGAAACTTACAATATCAGGGTCACCGTTAAAAATTCTCCAATTGGTAACATTATCAGGTATGGAGGTCCTAAAGATCAATTCGATTGAGAATCTATCTAGGCTATAGTCTTCCGAGGGAATGAGATTGGAAGCTACATTAGCCAGGAGGTTAGCACTAGTATTTTGGAGTCTGGGAATGGATGAAATATTGAATGCTATAAAATGTTCAGTCAGATCTTGTACTAAAGATTGATAATGCTTTAAATTAACTGATAGACAATGCTTTAAATGAACTGATAGACAATGTATAGTATTTCGTACCTATTTAATAACAATCTCAGAGTCTCCAAAGACTTGTAGATACTTGATGTCTAGTCTGATTTCCCTGTACAGCCCTTGTACTATAACTTCGTATTCTACAGTGTTGTTTGTGCAATCAAACTCAAGTCTACAGGTTAGCATGGTTTTATTCCCTTCTGGACTAATTAATACACATTCTGCTCCTGCTCCATGATTAGACTTGGAACCATCAAAAAATAATTTCCAAAACAAAGAGTTATTTATAGGACTATCCACAAAATTAATGCATTTAGAACTATATGTTTGAGAAAAGTTTTCTACTTGAGACAAAACATAATGTTCTAAATAAGGCGAAGTATGAGCATTAAAATTTCCTAGGAAAGACTCAAGAGAATAGTTGCCAATTATATTGTTGTTGTAGGCTATAGGTTCATTTTCTCCTTCCAATTTTGTCACAATGTATTTTTGGTGTCTTTCTCGCTCAACCTTTATCTAATTTGGTTTACCATTCTAAGGGAGCCACATGTGTGACCAGTCGGTCGCAAAGTATCCATGAAGCTTTTTAGACCAATCCCTGCTAAGAATTAAACCATAAAATCCAGGAATTTCTGCAAATAAAATATCAATGACTTGACATACCTTTGGATTCGATGATAGCCTTATCGTAACTTGATTTAGTTCACCAATTACTTCAACCTGCGATCGGTTCAGCTGAACTATGTGTACAACAGATTTTTGAGGTTGGACGTTTAACTTTGCACAAATTGTTTTAGGCAAAATATTAGATGAAGCACCTGAATCTACCAAACAATTATGCAAATTTTTATTGAAATTTCGTAAGTAAGAAGGAATGGGGGAGTATGGGATTTTGACCTACCTCCAATTAAAGCAATATCATTTGGGTCAACTTATTTTCCATATTAGTTGGAGGTCTTCCCATCTCATGAGAAGCTTGTGAGATCACAGCGATAGGAAGAGGTGCAACGGTTATTGTGTGTAACTCTTTTAAAAGTAATTTCAGTTGATGTTTTAATTTTCTCAGTTCATGAAAAGTAATGTTGGCCCTAGTCTTCTTCATGTCTTCAATGATATTATACTCATCTCATTAGAAACAATCAGTGTTTTATATGGAGTTGATGAATCAGATTGGACTGGGCTTGTTTGAGTCAATTTTGGTAACGATTTCTTACTTGCGATTTTATCCTTGGATATCGAGCTTACACTCTTTTGTTTAGAACTAGGTTGTGGAGGATCGAGTTGATTTCTACTTCTGGTGCTAACTGGCGATGCCTCTTGATCCTCTTCATCTGGAAGAATCCCACATTCCTTGTAGCTCTACAACTTCATCTTCATCAGTAGGTTCTTCATTGGAAACTTCCTCTTCTTCTCCTTCAGATTCTGCATTTGTTACAGCATTGGAAAGGTTTGAATTAGTTGAAGGATTTTTTCTATAAGGCGTGTAAGGTTTCTTAGAAGAAGTCTCTGCTACTTGTCTTTTAATGTCAACCATTTCGTTAGACATGGTTTTTAAAACTTTTTGCAATCCTTTTAAATCAAATGGGTCCTTTGATTATTTTTTCTTAGGATCATCTCTAAAAGTAACCTTCTTATATTTTCTCTCATCAACGACGTTTTTCTTTTCTAAAGCTAAGATACGCTTTTCTATCGCTATTGCTTCCTTCATGTTTTCGACCAATGTTTTCTTGGCAGCCCTATCAACAAAGATTTCTTTATTCGATGGTAGAGTAGATACGTACCATTCACTTCGAACTTATTTGCTAGGCTTGGATGCGGTAGTGATTTTATTCAAAAGTTTGTTGAAATGCAAGTTAAAATCTTTGATAGGTTCTCTTTATTCAGTCTTAATATTCGATAGATCATTGATCAATGTTGTCGTAGACCTATCATCACCAAACTTTGTCAAGAATTGCTCTTGGAAAATGTCCCAACTAGTAATGGATCCTGATGGTAATGAAACATGCCAGCACCCGGCTGCTGCTTGCGAAGTATAACGGAAATGTCTAACAATAGCATCTTCATTTGTAACCCCTTTTAAATTTACTGATAACATAAAGTTATTTATGTGTTCTTCTGCTAGCATGCCTGCTTTAGGGTTAAACTTGGGTAGCCATTTCTTAGGATGGGCCAGTAATTGACTCAAGGGTGCAGGCATTGAGACTGCCCCTGGATTGCTCCATGGTTTTTGAGCCATCGTTGAACTACTAAAAAAGGAAAGCGTAGGCGAAGTTCCTTATGGTTGGGAAGAAGAAGATATTACCGTTCCAGATGTTTGAGAAGCAGATGTTGAAGTTCCAGTACCTTGTTGTATGACAATTTGGAGTGGGGGAGTGGATGGTTGACTTCGCAATGGAGAAAATTAAATTGATGATGATGATGAAAGAGTATCAGTATCAGACTCTTGAGGTGTTTTCCTTGCTCTTTTCCTTTTAGGTAAAGGTAATTCAGTTGGTTTGATACCAAACTTTTCACTCTGTAATGTGTTAAGAGGATGAGAATGATTATATTGCGAAGTCACACTACCTTAGGATAATTCAGATTTTTGTGGTGATATGGAAAATCCTTGAAGTTTATGAATCAAAGACTCAACTTCAAGGGTTTCTATAGTAAGATATATCTGAAATGTTTGGTTTTGTGGCAATGGTTGTTGTTTTCTCAACTTCTTGCTTAAGATTTAAAGACTCAGAATGCGATGGAGAAGTTAGGAGAGATGTTGAGGGCGATTTACTCTCAGAATGGTGTTTAGATTTAGATTTACTAGCCATTCACAGTTCGGGCCCTCCTTATAGCGCCAAAATATGTTGAAGCCTTGAAAATTAGGTCTACAACAAGGGGGATACCCACCCGGTCCAGACCTTGAAAGCAGCTCCTTTTCCGTTTGGGATGGTGGGTCTGACTGGGGATAATGGGACCAATTTCCCAATTTGTTTGTGATGATGCTAAGGGTTGATGTTTCCTTTTCTAACAGTTTCTAAGTAAAATTCTTTTAATCTAATCCTAATCTAAAACATATAGTTTTATTCTAATAAATAGAAACATCTAATTCTAAAATATCCCGGGGCTAACTCTTCACTTATGCGATCTAAAATAGTTTCTAACAGAAATTGGTAATAAAGATCATTCAATTGCTACAAGAAAAGAATTCATTAAAAGTGAATTGTCTCATATAATAAATTAGTCGAAAAAATTGTGAGAAACATATCGCATAATAAGTTATTCATACATTAAGCATAAACAAAATAGTCACCATCGTACAAAAGTGCCAAATGATAACTTAAACATTCAAGCTTTCATATATAAACAACTGAACATAACATATTACTTGACACATAAGCATAAATCATTAAGAGATAAAAGTACCATTGATAACAAGTCTTACTCATGAGCTTCAACAATATAGATTTATCTTCTCATAATTCAATATCTACTAAGAGTACAGAAATGCATTTCAGTAGCAGACATTAAACATAAATATCAATAAATGTTATTCCATTCATTCATCAAAGCCTCCTCAGAGGGTGTAGAAGTGCATGTTCTGAAGAAATGTTTTTAACAATTTTTTGGACCCCTCTCTAAATGCATGAGAGGGGTTAAAATACTACTAACTGAAGACTAAAAATAGTTTATTACAAAGATATAGGAGGAGGTTTAAATGACCGTCCTCATCTAAGGCAAAAATAAATAAAAAATAAAAATAAAACTATATCTGAAAATTAACTATGAATATGTTCTCGGAGATCGCAAGCATTTAGCATCGACTTTAGGAGTGTTGGTTGGATGATCAGACAATATCTAAGCCCAATCTATAATAGTGGCATTGGTGACCACGTCTAATAGGGGTAGCCACTTGGATGAAAACTTATTGATATCAGGGCCTCCAAATAGCCTACATAGCATAGCAGCAACAAAAGAATATGGGGAGGAGAGGAAACCAGTACTTTACATACCATGTTTGTCCTTTTTCAATGGCTCTTCCTTTTTCGACTAGCTTTTGGTACATTCCACCAAATCTTCATTTTCTTTGGCGAATTTCTCCACGAGCTACTTGTTGTAGCTAGCCTGCAGCTCTGGTAAATGATACATAAGTCTTAAATCCTGTGGGGTGAATGACCCAATAAGTTCCTGGCTTCGAGACTTGAATTACCTATATGATATATCAACATTGTCCAATACCCACTTGACCATGTCTGTATAGGGAAGTATCTTAGGCCTTGCTGCTATGCGGTGCAGGAATGAGCATGCAAGTTTAGTAAGTGATGCTTCGGATGACCCGTGTGCATCGGCTGAAACTATAACTTCCATAACTCTCAGGTTTTCCTCTTCCACTAGACTATATATGCCTTCCCAAGTGGATATGCCGACTTCTCTGGTATAGGTGGTGTCTGTGAATAAGGGCGTCATTTCTGTTTTCTTAGCAACCGGAGCTTTTCCCTTTTTCCCCATTACGTTCTATACACTGCTCTGTATATTATTCTTCTTGCTACTCCTCCAAGTTTAAGTAAGGAACGAATAGTGGCAAGTGATAAGGTGATGGGAAAGCTCTTAATTTCAAAATAATATCAAATATATCACCCTATGTGAAACAACCTTTCGATTAGATCTAAATCTTTTCTCATAAATGACAATCAATAAGCGACTAAGTTAACATTAATGCCCATAACTCAGTATCAGATTACGAGAAATATTGCATTGAACGATGAGCCCTGTTGATCTGCGATAAAGTGATTTTGCTATTTGCTTCACAATATCGTAGATCGCAATATTGCTGATCCTTCTTGTTCTCAATCATTTATTTCTTTATGCGACTGCGAGATGCAATTTGCGAGATGCTTTATTTCATATCACAAGGTCATGATATTTTATCTTAGGTGGTGGTTGCGACATATGAAATCTGAAAAATGTGATGAATCTGTAAGGCACGCGATCTTGCATCATCGCGTTTTCGCAATTGCGAAATTTTGTTTATATGATATCCTCCTTTACCCTTTTGTGATGCGATGTTTATTGTTAAGAGAACAATTTTATTTGAGACTTATCATAATACTTAAGTTTTTGGGTTTTGCGAATGTTTTTCCTAAGTTTATGATAGTGCGTTTTATTAAAAGGGAATTCTAAGTGCTAGTTTTTCTTTTTTAGAAGGGTCCCCATTTATTTAGTGTTATTACTAATACTAAATAAAAGGGGGGGTTGTTACTAGCCATAACATGATCCCAATAAGAGCTTAGGGAGTTAAGGAGCTAGAAAAACCCCCTAGATTCTCTCCTAGTTGTCTCCATTGATCCCCTGCATAATAATAGCCTAAAAAATGCCTCATTTTCTTGCAATTAATCCACATTAGGCCGCATACTATGATAACAAATTCTACTCATCTTACTAAGCATAAGGATAGTTTTAAGGCTGGAGGATGGCATATTAATCTTCAAAATGTACATGTTCATGCGAATAATCACCATGAATCATTGTGGATAAGTCCATTCGAGGTACTATATGGAAGGAAATGTAAAAATTCCCATTAACTGGAACAATCCTAAAGAAAAACTAGTGTGGGGCCCTGAGATGCTAGCTGACATGGAGTAGGAAGTAAAGAAAGTTCATCAAAATCTAAAAGCTACTCAGGATAGGTAGAAGGTTTATGTAGATAAGAAAAGAACCTACAAATAATTTCATGTTGGAGATCATGTGTACTTGTGAGTTAAGCCTAGGAAAAGTACATTGCATTAGGGGGGGTGCACCAAGTTAGCCCCTTGATATTGTGGACCCTTCCAGATTCTAGAAAGGATCATACCGATAGCATACAAAATGGCCTTACCTTGTCATATTTGGGTCCATAATGTATTTCATGTTTCTTTATTAAAAAAATATGTGTATGATCCTAAGCATGTGATTGATTGGCATACTATGTAGGTAAAATCTCAACTTATGTTCAGTATATCTATCTATCTATCTATCTATCCATCTATCTATCTATCTATCTATCTATCTATATATATATATATATATATATATATATATATATATATATATATATATATATATATATATATATATATATCGTACAATTAGAACGAGCTAATGACAGGCTGTGGACATGTACAAGTTGAATTGGGCGGAGAATTTCTAATAGAGAATTTGCACATTCTCGAGCAGAGAGAAACAATATTATAGAGGCGAGATATCATCCATGCTAAAGTGTAATGGAAGAAATTCATCTCGGAAGAGGCCACCTGGGAGGACGAAGAATTCATATGGAAGACATACCAAGAATTATTCCAAAGGGATAGATTGAACACCAAGGACAATGTTTCGCATGAGAAGGGGATGATGTAACACCCCAGTGTGAATACTTGTTTACTTTTAATTACTTTTACTTACATGACTTAGTAATTTATAATTTTTATGCTTGAGAATTTATTTGTAGATAACATTGTAAACATTGTTAATATTAATATTTTATTGATCACTAATTTCGATTTCATTTTCTATATAATTATTATTAATATTTTAAATGAAACATACTAATTTTGTATATATATATATATATAATTATACAGTTTCCAAAATTTATTAAAAAGGAAAAAAAATCCTCGATGAGGGTATCATTCCCGAGAAAGGCCCAACACGTGGAAATGAAAAACTATATAAGGAAAACGGGGAGGAGGACAGTGCATCCAACCTCCATGTATACAATACATAAGATGAAATTCTATCTAATTCTAGAAAGGATCATACCGATAGCATACAAAATGGCCTTACCTTGTCATATTTGGGTCCATAATGTATTTCATGTTTCTTTATTAAAAAAATATGTGTATGATCCTAAGCATGTGATTGATTGGCATACTATGTAGGTAAAATCTCAACTTATGTTCAGTATATCTATCTACTATCTATCTATCTATCTATCTATCTATATATATATATATATATATATATATATATATATATATATATATATATATATATATATTAGTATTCGTACAATTAGAACGAGCTAATGACAGGCTGTGGACATGTACAAGTTGAATTGGGCGGAGAATTTCTAATAGAGAATTTGCACATTCTCGAGCAGAGAGAAACAATATTATAGAGGCGAGCTATCATCCATGCTAAAGTGTAATGGAAGAAATTCATCTCGGAAGAGGCCACTTTCATATGGAAGACATACCAAGAATTATTCCAAAGGGATTGATTGAACACCAAGGACAATGTTTCGCATGAGAAGGGGATGATGTAACACCCCAGTGTGAATACTTGTTTACTTTTAATTACTTTTACTTACATGACTTAGTAATTTATAATTTTTATGCTTGAGAATTTATTTGTAGATAACATTGTAAACATTAAAATATTTATTATTATTATTATTATTTTATATACATGTTAAATATTTTATTGATCACCTAATTTCGATTTCATTTTCTATATAATTGAAACATACTCAGTTTCCAAAATTTATTAAAAAAGGAAAAAAAATCCTCGATGAGGGTATCATTCCCCGAGAAAGGCCCAACACGTGGGAAATGAAAAACTATATAAGGAAAACGGGGAGGAGGACAGTGCATCCAACCTCCATGTATACAATACATAAGATGAAATTCTATCTAAAGCGTGTGAAATTTCATTTGACCTCCACTAGAAGTTGTGCTGATAAGGTCGGGAGTTTAATGGCACATGCAGGGAATGGTAAAATATATATGGGGCTCGTTGTGTGGAGGTTGCATGATATTGGTATGATTTGTTGCATCTTGGTAGGGCCTTCTAGCTGTCGGGTATTCTTGGAGTGGTGGCTATTTCTATGTTGCCACTCCCTCCATTGGGTTCACTCTTTAAAAGCTGCAAGTTTGTCGGGGTCATTTTCTATATTTCACTCTACGGTTTGTGAAATTGTTTCAGGGAAGGGTGGCTTGTTTTGGTCTATTTTTTAGTGACGCACTGTAGAGCGGTGCCTAAGGGTTTTCTATGGTTAAATTGATGTTGGGGGCTGTTAGGTCCCTATACTACTAGTGTAACCTCTTATTGTTATTAGTACCACCCCCTTATTATATTGTTGTGCCCATGTAGTCCCCATATTGTTATTATTGTGCCCCATAGAAGCCTACTATTGTTATTATTGTGCCCTTACATTATTATTGTTATGTCGGCTCTGATTATATTATGACCTCTTAGACTCCTATATATAGAAAGGAGGTCTTGTCATTTGTATCATCCAAGAATTGTTCATTTTTGTAATGTAAAGGAGGTTGCCCCCTCGAAGAGGCTTATTTCTAAGGCATTTATCTATTTTTTCTATCTCTTTGTGAGCTAGTTTCATAACATTTGGTATCAAAGCTTTGGGATTCTATAGTTTCGCTACTCCAAACAGGTCATCGTGGAATTTTCCCTATAACTCTTTTTTGTGACGTTTCAGAAGCTAAACAAATAAACCATTTGAAAAGAAATCGCGTTGAACCTTGGGTTCGAATTTCAGATCTTGTCTCACTATATTTTCGGATATTTGATCTGAGTAATTTAGGGTTTTTGCAGACTTCTAAAATACATCCTAAATAGGTGACCTTGGGAAAATCGTCATAGCATTCTCTCTAAGAATTAGATTGAAAACAGTGATACGTGGCACGTCGTACAAGTTCTCTCTACTGAACTAGTCTATAATCAGGTCACTGTGGGAGATTTCGCATAAATATTCCTTTGAGAATCCAATCCTGATCATACTTGTTGGGTTAGAAATAGGACTCAAAGGGCTACTGCAGGAGTAGATTTCAGAACTTAAATATCCAAAATTATAGAGTTAAATTCGTTTCAAGATCAAGCTCCTAAAATCAAGAGAAAGCGAGATGAGAAAGTTTGATGGCAAGGATCCGGTAAATTGGATAATATAGATGGAGAAATATTTTGATCTACATGGTGTACCACTATTACAAAAGGTATGTACTGCATCTAATTCTTTAGAACCGAATTAATTTTTATGGTATAAAGGACTTTGTTCTCATAAACCACTTGTTACGTGGTCAATTTTCACGGAGGAAATGATATCACATTATGAGGATACAAAGAGAAACACCTTCTTTAGCCAATTGATAAATCTCAAACTAAAGTGTTCAATGGCAAAGAACATTGAGTACTTTCAAATATTTAATATAAGGGAAAATGATATTCCAGAGAAGCAGAGGACTGATGTCTCCATAGGGACTCTAAAGGATAACATTCAACACGAAGTTCATCTTTGGAAACTTGATTCATTAGAGAAGGCATTCAGGTTGGCAAGAAAAATTGAAAGTGAAATTATGGAAACAAGGAATCCCACCACTCACGACTATAATTATGGAAGTGTTTTTCTCCTAGCCTTCCACAACCTACAAGGTTTACACCACAACAATTGGAAGCAAAAAGATAAAAGGGGCTTTGTTACAATTGTGATAACAAATACACTAAAGGTCATAAGTGTGCCGAGAACAAATTATTTTACGTAGATTATGAAGAGGAGGAAGAAAAGGATCAAGAAAGATTGAAAGAAGAGGACATACACTAGGAAACCACCCTAGAGAAAGAAGAAATGAATCCGACCATATCTTGTAAAGCATTGGAAAGAATTACCACTCCTCAAACTCTCAAGATAGAAGGACATATCAAGAAGAAAAAGGTTCAAGAAGTGAAAGATCACATCGAGAAAGAAGAATTGAATCCGACCATATCTTGTAATGCATTGGCTGGAATTACCACTCCTCAAACTTTCAATATAGAAGGACATATCAAGAATAAAAATGTTCAAGAATTGAAAGATCACATCGAGCATCAAGAAATGAATATAACCATATATTGTAATGCATTGGAAGAAATTACCACTCCTCAAACTAGTAATATAGAACGACATATCAAGAAGAAAAATGTTCAAGAATTAAAAGATCACATCAAGCATCAAGAAATGAATCCGACCATATCTTGTAATGCATTGGAAGAAATTACCACTTGATTGATTCGGGAAGTACTCATAATTTTATTTATTATAAGATAGCCAAGTAATTGAATTGCTTCCTATATCCATCACTAGAGTTTCAAGTGATGGTTGCAAGTTGAGGAACCATAAATTGCTCTGGAAAGTGCCATAATATCAAGCTACCTATAGGAGAATATGTATTGAATAGCCCAATGCTTTCCATTCCAAAGGGTGGTGTTGATGTTTTACTAGGAGTCTAATGGCTACAATCTTTGGGTACGATAGCTTTTAACTTTCAAGAAATATTTTTGGGAAGGAAAGGAAGTCGAATTGAGGGGTATCAAAGGGAAACTTGGAAAGATAATCAACTCTAACAGCATGACAAAGCTTCTAAATAAAGAAAAATAGGGCGTAATTGCACAATTATGTTCACTAGAGGATCCCACATCAAAATCATGTATTTCTCCAGATCACCAAAACGTTTTAGACAATCATTCCAAGGTATTTGACACTCCCATCGGCCTCCCACCTATTCATGATCATGATCATGCTATTCATTTCATTCCAGGAAGTGTTCCTCCAAATATCAAGCCTTACAGATATCCGTATTCCTAAAGGAGTGGGAATTCATTCAAAAGTTGCAGAGGATCCCAATTCAAATAGTATTGCGAGAACTTGACAAGGAAGGAAAAATCATATTGGAACGTGAAGCAGTCATAGAACCGAGAAATCGATAGCTATGAAATAGATCAATTTCAGAGTATCTCATCAAGTGGAAGAACTTACCCGCTGAAGATTCCACATGGGAGGACAAGAATTTATATAGAAGCATCAAGAACTACTCAAGCATTGAGTACAACACTTTATGAAGGAGAGGGGCATGTTAGGTCCCTATAATACTAGTGAAAACCCTTATTGTTATTAGTACCACCCCCTTATTATATTGTTGTGCCCATTTAGTCGCCATATTGTTATTATTGTGCCCTTACATTATTATTGTTATGTCGGCTCTGATTATATTATGACCCCTTAGACTCCTATATATAGAAAGGAGGTCTTGTCATTTGTATCATCCAAGAATTGTTCATTTTTGTAATGTAAAGGAGGTTTCCCCCTAGAAGAGGCTTATTTTTAAGCCATTTATCTATCTTTCCTATCTTTTTGTGAGTTGGTTTCATAATAGGGGCCTTTTCTCAGAGTGAGTCTTCTATTCTTTCTCCTCTTTTTGGTCTCTTCTTCGTTCTCTGTGTTGTTTGATTGTTGGGGGAATTTTTCTTAGGTATCAGGGTGGAATTTGGTTGACAGAGGTGGTAGAGGGTCTTTGGCTTGGATTTCTTCATATGAGGTTGGATGCTTGGGTGGTTTCTTGTTTAACTGGGTGAATTTTATTAGTTTATGGGATTGTTTGAAGGGTTTGGTGGCATTGGCTCTAGGTGTAACTTGTCATTGATTGGGATCTTGGGGTTTCTGGATCAGGGATGTTGTCAGGAAGCTCGTGACTCTGCCCTTTGGTATTTCCTATGTAAACACAGTTGTAGAGGTGATAGATTGGTTGGTGTGGAAGGAAATTGTGGTTGACATCTCCTCTTTCCAGGTCTATGGGTGGTGGTGACCATTTTTGCAGGGGTGGTTGTTGTTGGTTATTACGCAACCAAAGCCAGTCCCTTGTTGGCGTTTAGGGAGGTGGAAGGGTGAGAAGTGAGTAGGGGGTCTCATCCTATGGGTGTCCTTTTATGGTTGCACCATGTGTCCTATTCTACGGACTTCTTGTGCCCACTCTCAAAATCTAGGAGTCTCGGCCAATCAGGGAAACTCGAGTAGTTTGGAGAAGGTGTCGCGGGTTGGGAGAGATGGAGATGGCAAGGATTGGGTGTCGGAGGAAGGTCGTGGTGGCAGAGGAGGTGAAAGCTCTTGGTGGGGAGGTTGTTTTGTTCAGGGTCGTGGAGTTGGCATGCGTGGACTGAGTAGTAGGTAAGAGAGTGCGAGTCCCTTGGGGCATTCAGCTACTAACTAGTCAACTGGCCCTGCGACCCTTCATGACATGTTTAAATCTCTATTGTATCATATGGAAGCTTATGAAAGTACCATAAAGGAAGAGAATGAAGTTTTCAATGCAACTCTCAATCAACTGCATTAATCTTAATGCCATGTCAGAGAAATAATTGTAGTGGTTTGGTGGGGACAAAATTTTCTAGTAGAACAGGTTGAGAAGATGGAAACGTGGCTGGATCACTTTGAGCAATATTTCAACTTCCCATATCACCCTCCTCCCCCTTCAGGGACTAGTTCAGACAATCCAATGTCAATTACTTTTGATGATTGAGTATGGTCACTCGTTTCCTGCTAGTTTTGTGCGTCTTTTGGTGCATTTGGCCTATTAGACTTTGGACTACTGATCTGCCTCTCTTTTGGTTTCTTCGTAATATGGTCATAGAAATGGTCAATAAACCTGGTCGGGGTGAGATCACTTGCATTTTGATATCTATGTACTGCCTTTTTGTTGAATGAATAGAAACTTGACTTACAAAAAGAATGGGAAAAAGGGGAAAAAAAAAACAAAATATAAAATTGTGAAAGTGTTTGAAATATTTTAACCATAAGAATTTATTTGTGAATGGAATTGTACACATTGAAATGTTTATTTCATTATTAATAATATACCTTTATATACATATCAATATTAGTACTTTATTGATGACCTAAGTTGAATTTCTTTTTCTATACAATTATTATTAGTATTTTTGAATGGCACATACTAATTGTAGAAATTTGAATAATATAACACTTATTCATAGAGATTATCCTGATTATACACTATTTGCGGAATGCATGCATAATACATAACCTCCTCTACCATTGATCATCAATTTGCGGAATTAAAAAAACAATCGCATGTGCACATTGAAACATCAATCACACATATCAACACAGTATGTAATGGGGAAAGCATACAACTGAAAACCCCCAACTATCTGTATATTGTAATGATAGAGAACATGTAACAATACATAGTACAATACTCCTCACAAGTACTCAGTACTATCTCCACATGCTACACACAAACTAGCTCAGATCTGAACAAGTCACGGGTTCAAATCTCCTCCACTGTTTGCCTGCCTCTACTGCGCAATCCAAGTTGAGAATAGATCAGATCCAAGTTTGAATTTCCTTGGCTTGTACTGCACAATCTTCATTGGAAATCTCAATCAATGATTGTGCAAATCTCATGCACAGCTATAGTCACAACTGATAGTAGTCTCACCCTTTCACCCACCTCTAACACTTGTCTCCACTGAACTGCCCATGCACTGAGTTAACTGATGTATTCTTTAGTTGATTTATGAGTTAATAATTAGTGAATTAATTAATAATTAATTCACATCACTCATCACTAGTGTATTTGGTAGTTAGACTAAATACAACTAGTTCAACTAAGTCAAACTGAACACAACTCCATTAACTCCTTAATCATCTCCACCAAACTCAATCACTTGAGTTCTAACTGAAGTCCATCATGCAATAGCTCAACTAACCCATAGGAAAAGTGTATTTCCTTTTGGCAGTTTCATGTGCCACATCCGTAGCTCGAACTGAAGTGCTGCAAGAGGATAAGATAATGTTTATAGTCCAAATATTATTAAGAGCTAATAATATTCGACTGTTCTATTTTTGACTGGCAGTCTAAAAATAGACTCCGCCCATATGTCTAAAAATAGACATAGTATAAAAATAGACTTTGCGCCAAAAATAGCCTGCGTGCCCACTTAGTGAAGGCGACTTCTTTTCACTAAGCTCCATCATCTTGTTGCATTTTCAACACTCCCTCTCAACAAGATATGGATTATCTGCAACCCCTATCCTGCCTCTGTGGTATTCGAATTTGCTCCTGGTGAGCGCCTTCGTCAAGATAATAGCATCCTGATCCTCCATGGGAATGTATGAAAGTAACATGATTCTCCGCTGCACACAATCTCTGATATGATGGTACCTGATGTCGATGTGCTTGGATCTATCATGAGATACTAGATTAGCCGAGAGTTTAATGCAAATCTGGTTATCACAATAAATCATAGTAGGCTCCAACTGTGACCCAAACAACCCGACCAGGATCTTCCTCATCCATATAGCCTCACATGCAGCCAAACTTGCTGCCATATACTTGGCCTTTGCTGAACTGAGTGCCACAGATCTCTGCTTCCTGCTGTACCAAGAAATTGTTGTCGACCCGATACTGAAGATCCCTCCAGATGTGCTCTTTCTGTCCATTGGGCTCCCTACCCAATTTGCATCCATGAAGCCACATAGCTTCACCTCATCCTCATGTCTGTACCATAATCCATATCCCGATGTGCCTCTGCGATAATGCAATACATGCTTGCCTACCTTCCAGAAGAGCTTGGTTGGCTTAACCATAGCTTGTGAAAGCTGGTTAATAGCATAGCATATATCGGGTCGTGTATTGACCAGATACATAAGCGACCCCACCAACTGTCGATAAACAGTGGCATCCACTACCTCCGCTGGAGTAGCATCCTCCTTCCTCCAACCTCCAGGAAGAGGAGTATCAACAGGCTTGCAACCATGCATTTTGAACTTCTCCAGTATCTCCCGGGCATACTTACCCTGAGAAACAAGTAGTCCATCACTGCGCTGCCAAATTTCTAATCCCAAGAAATAATGAAGGAGGCCCAAGTCCTTCATCTCAAACTCTCTAGAAAGATCCTCCTTGCATGAAAGTATCAACAGCTCATCTCCCGTCAAAATCAAATCATCTACATAAAGTACAATGATTAGCAACTTACCCTCCACCACAATTTGGTATAGGTTAGGATCCGCCTCACTCTTGGATAATCCAAGTCAGGTGAAATAACTATCTATCTGTGTGTACCAAGCATGAGGTGCTTGTTTCAACCCATACAACACTCTCTTGAGCCTGCACACATGCGACTCGCTGCTAAAAATATCGAAACCTTCGGGCTGCTCTATGTACACCTCCTCCTCAATGACTCCGTTGAGGAACGTAGTCTTCACATCATCTGATGGATGTGCCACCCCATCTGTGTTGAGAGAGCAAGAATCATCCGTATGGAAGAATACCTTGCGACAGGTGCAAAGGTCTCCTCATAATCGATCCCATCTATCTGTGAGAAACCTCGGGCAACAAATCTTGCCTTGTACTTCTCCACACTCCCGTCAGCTGCCTGCTTCACTTTGTAGATCCATCTCAAACCCACCACTGGTTTCCCCTATGATCTTTGGACAATCTCCCATCCAATGTTTCTGACAATCGAATCATACTCTTCCACCATGGCATCTACCCATGCGGGATCCTCCACAGCTTCCTTGAAATAGGATCGCTCAGTCACGACACATTTGCTCACAAGAGCCATGTGTCCAATGTACCGATCAGGTGACTGTCTCTGTCTGTGCTGTGTTGTAGGTGGTCCTACAACCTTCTCTGCATCTTGAGCCAGTCGCTCAGCTTTTGTAGTGCGCTTTCGCCCTCTGATGGTTGGCGCTGCATGAGTGGTCTCTTCCACTCCATGAACTTCATCTTGTGGATGATCCACATCTTGAAGATCATCCTTAGGAACTAATAGCTCCTCATCTGCATGCAAGTGTGGCTCCCTCTCAAGCGAACCCTTCATGGCTTTCTCCTCCTGAAATTTGATATCCCGTCGCACAATAATCTTGTGACTATCTGGAAAATACACACGATAGTTGTGGGGCATATCAGTGTACCCACAAATATCCCAAACTCTGTGGTTGGCTCCAGCTTCTTCCTGGCATCCTTCGTCACATGCATGTAAATAGGAGAACCAAAAATCTTCAAATGGGAAATATCAGGCCTCTTACTAGAATAAGCCTCCTCGGGTGTACTCATGCCAAGTATCTTGTGAGGACAACGGTTCTGCACATATACTGTAGTATTGCATGCCTCCACCCACAAGTGAAGGGGTAGGCCCTAATCATGCAACATCACCCGTGCAACACCCATGATCGTTTTGTTCTTCTGCTCAACAAACCCGTTCTACTGTGGGTTATGGGGAGCTATGAGCTCTCTTCGAATCCCTTCTACTCTGTAGAAGTCCTTGAACTCGCCAGAGATGAATTCATCACCATTGTCACTCCTAAGAGCCTTCACCTTCTTCCCTGATTCCTTCTCGACCAGTGCTTTGAAGTCACATAACTTTGAGTATGTCTTGCTCTTCTTCTGCATGAAGAAGATCCAACACTTTCAAGAGAAATCATCAACAAAGATCACAGAGTACTTGTGCTTTGCTGTCGAAGCTACTGAGAAAGGTCCACACACATCTATGTGAATTCTCTCAAGGATCGTCATGGCACGACTATCCTTCTCGTGAAAGGTGGCTTTCACAAATTTTCCCAAAGTACACCCCTTGCATTGATCTAACTGCGCAAGAGTGCCTTTAGGAAGCCCAGTAGAAATCTGCTGCAGTATCTTCAAGGCCCCATGGTGAAGGTGGCCCAATCTCCGGTGCCACAGCTCACCATCATCCCGGCTTACCAATCCTTCCACCTTGCATGCCATTGCTGCGCAGCCATCTATATGCAATTGATAAAGGTTCTTGACTTGAACCCCTATCTTCCGGGTTTCTCTAGTTGTTATTGTGTAGGAAAGCCTTTCCCTCACTGAAGACAACATCATATCCCTTGTCTTCTAACATCGCCACAGAGATAAGATTCTTCTTCAATCCTGGAACATGCATCACTACCTTCAATACGAAGGGTTTACCAGACTCCCTCTCAAAGGAAATGGTATCGATATTGGTCACACTGTATCTACCATCATCGCCCATCTCGATGTACACTCCAAGATCTTTCTCATCTAGATCAGAAAAAAAATCTTGATCTCCTGTCATGTGAAAAGACGCACCACTATCCAAGAACCATACCAATCCCCTCACACTTGATACCAAGCATGTGATCACTGAAAAGTCTAGCTCAAACTGTGAGGCTAAGGCCTCTCCCACTGCAGATACAACAGCTTGCTTATTTTTCTTCTTCTATGGAAAATTTGTGGCATAATGTCCGTGTTGGTGACAGTGAATGCACTTCACCTTGGACAAGTCCTGCTTCTTGCCTTTCGCACTGGAATGAGAAGCTTTCTTGTTCTTCCCCTTCTTTGCTTTGGCAGCCAAAGTGCAATTTTCTTCATCAGATGCCTTTGATGAAGAGCCAT
This sequence comes from Pinus tabuliformis, assembly GCA_031772625.1. Classification (NCBI taxonomy): domain Eukaryota; kingdom Viridiplantae; phylum Streptophyta; class Pinopsida; order Pinales; family Pinaceae; genus Pinus; species Pinus tabuliformis. Next base: position 1,117,858,148 of record CM062813.1, on the reverse strand, counting down.
CCCTGGTATTCTGCCTGATGTCCTCTTGCACAAGATCAGAATAAAGTCTCTCCCATCCTGGCAATTTCTCTCGACCATTGACAGAGTCCTGATAGGAATGCCAACTCTTCGGAAGATGAAGGAGAGCCAAGCTCACCAAGTCCTCATCATCGACAGTCACCCCCACACTTCCCAGCTCATCTTAGGATTGGGTGAACTTCGTGAGATACTTGGGCATACTGTCTCCTTTCTCACACTTAATGTTTCTGAGTTTATCCTTGAGCGCCAACTTCCTCTGTTCGCTATTGCCTTGGAATAAATCTATCAATTCTTTCCACATCAAGTATGGAGAAGCCTTTCCATGCAGGCTAGATACAATGTGATCCTTCACTCCCTCCAACAGAATCCTTCGACACTTTGCTGTCTTCTTTTGCCAAGCCTCAACTTGAGCAACATCAGTAGGCTTTGGGACCTCAGCATCTATGAACTCCTTCAACCCATTGTCATCTAACACCACCTCCATCCTGTATTTCCATGCAATGTAATTCGAGCTGCCTTCAGGGGCATACTCCAATCGCAATCCGTTGAAAGACATTTCAACTTCGACACCAAGAAAACACTACTGCAAATTCAAATTCCACCAGATCGAAACTCAACCGCTTCTGATCTAAAATTCGTGAGAACAAAGTATTTCTCGTACAGAGATTGAATGTATGGGCATTTACCGGATATCTCACCATCCAAAAGAAGGATAATTTAGAGGCTACCTAGCCCAATTACAGACTCTTCCTGAAGAAATAAAATGTAATCACTTTCTGAATAATAGATTTGATGATCAACCACGCTCTGATACCATGTAGAAATTTGAATAATATAACACTTATTCATAGAGATTATCCTGATTATACACTATTTGCGGAATTAAAAAAACAATCGCATGCGCACATTGAAACATCAATCACACATATCAACACAGTATGTAATGGGGAAATCATACAACTAAAAACCCCCAACTATCTGTATATTATAATGATAGAGAACATGTAACAACACATAGTACAATACTCCTCACAAGTACTCAGTATTATCTCCACATGCTACACACAAACTAGCTCAGATCTGAACAAGTCATGGGTTCAAATCTCCTCCACTGTTTGCCTGCCTCTACTGTGCAATCCAAGTTGATAATAGATCAGATCCAAGTTCGAATTTCCTTGGCTTGTACTGCGCAATCCTCATTGGAAATCTCAATCAATGATTGTGCAAATCTCATGCATAGCTATAGTCACAACTGATAGTAGTCTCACCCTTTCACCCACCTCTAACACTTGTCTCCACTGAACTGTCCATGCACTGAGTTAACTGATGTATTCTTTAGTTGATTTATGAGTTAATAATTAGTGAATTAATTAATAATTAATTCACATCACTCATCACTAGTGTATTTGGCAGTTAGACTAAATACAACTAGTTCAACTAAGTCAAACTGAACACAACTCCATTAACTCCTCAATCAACTCCACCAAACTCAATCACTTGAGTTCTAACTGAATTCCATCATGCAATAGCTCAACTAACCCATAGGAAAAGCGTATTTCCTTCTGGCAGTTTCATGTGCCACATCCGTAGCTCGAACTGAAGTGCTGCAAGAGGATAAGATAATGTTTATAGTCCAAATATTATTAAGAGCTAATAATATTCAACTGTTCTATTTTTTGACTGGCAGTCTAAAAATAGAGGTCCATCTATTTTTACCAACATGACCAATCATCCATAAATAGCATCCTGCAACTCATAGACCGTGATCCATATGTCTAAAAATAGACTTTGCACCAAAAATAGCCTACGGGCCCACTTAGTGAAGGCGACTTCTTTTCACTAAGCTCCATCATCTTGTTGCATTTTCAACACTAATTTTGTACCAAAAATTGAATGTGTGTGTGTGTAGATATATATATATATATATATATATATATATATATATATATATATATATATATATATATATATATATATATATATATATTGAATTTCAATTCCTTGGATAGTTGAATTGCAAAAATTATTTTCCAAAATTGATTGAGAAATACATGAAAAGAATCGAAATATAAAATAGTGAAAGTGTTTGAAAAATTGTAAACATAAAAGAATATTTTTTTATGATTTTGTATATGTTAAAATGTTTTATAATGATTATTAATATACACCAATCTGGAGTCTAGCTTGGTTGTGACCTTAAAATTGGATAATAACATACTAATTTTGTACTGAAAATTTAATAAATTATATATGATGATGATGATGATGATGATAGTTAACATCGACTAAGACCAATATGGTCTATTATACCTTAAAAAAGAGAGAGATTAACTAAGAATCTTTAATATTTTATTTCTATGAGAAAAAAGAAGGGAGTGAAGGGTCTTGATGTCACCATAGTTTTGTTGACTTAACAAGCCAAAAGGTTTTTAGTGTGGTAAAAACAATGTAAACTTTGAAATGGGAACTATAAACTCAAAACGGGAACTCTGGCCAAAAAATCCCCAAAAAACATCAAAAACAATGCTAAGAACGAAAAGTGGGTATACTGGAACGATGATTTTATTTTTTAGGGGTCAATTTTGAACATGTTTTAAAAATGGCAGTGACTACAAAATTTATATGAAATTTTCATGCAAAGTATAGCTTCAAAACAAAAAAGTGATGATACTAGAACGATAATTTTTTTTTAGGGTCAATTTTAAAACTTTTTAAAAAATGCTAGTAAAACCAAATTTTTATGTGCCAAACAAAGTTGTTTATGAGGAAAAAAACACATTAATGTTTTTGGTAGAATATCATTTTTCTTTCCTAAGTATAAATTCAACATGTTTTCAACCATTACATGCCATGGTTATTACACCTAAACATAGATGGACAAATTTACCATATCACATCAAGCACATTTTCCTTATTATCCTTATTTTAATTTTGAGCATGACAAATTCATAGGAGGCCAGGATTTCGCTAAAAAGAGGAACTGGAGTCAAATTACAATGAATCTCCTCTAATGACCCTTGCTAAACTGATCACCCTCTCCATAAAATATGTTCACAAAAAGTTCACAAGGAATCCCAGAAGTAAGTTTCATTTGTTTTAAAGCAACTCAGTTACACCTCAAGAACCTTATTACTCCCTCATAAATGTGTTCCCGAGAAATGAAGGTGGGATAACTTCATTTGCTATCAATAAATCCCAAACCTAGATGCCAGAGGATTTTCTCTCAAGAATGAAATAATTGGAAAAAGCAAGCAAGTTCCCAGAAGATAACTCTAGTGTTAATCACAATCCTAATAATGAATCATCAGTGACATCATACCCCACATGTACAGAGAATACGATGAGCTACCTACGACCACTCGATTTACTTTGATTAGAGTATCTAAGGCCATAATAATAATCTATTTTAATTTCTTTCCAAACCTTTAAAGGAAGGTCATTGTCACTGTCATCTATGAACCACAATAATAACTTTGATGGCTTTTTAAATATAGTTACATGGTATTTTGTGTTTGTCTTATTTTGTTGCAGGTGACTCATGAGGAGCACATGGAAGCTAATACCACAATGGGAAACACAACCAAAATGAGTAAACTAAGTTTGGACCTCCATTAACATCAATTACCACTGAGAAAAGATTACATTTATCAAATTTGCTGCGAGTATCTTAACAACAACATAAAAACATCTCCCTTGGCAACAATTCTAAAAGGTCAATTAGGTCAAGAATTTACACCCAATATAAGGAGACACCCCTATTAATATGGTTATTCAGTGCGTTGCTTCCCCCACTATTATCAATTAGCTTTTACCCATCCTCATATCTAAATAAAAGAAAAGGGAGAAATAAAATAAATGAAAAGCACCCCAATGGGGGAAGTAACGAGGGATATAAAAACCTTTTATGGGACTATGAACATCTAGTTGGTAGTAAATGCTTATTATTTCATTGTGGTGATTACATTGTAGACATAGAAACTCATTAATATTGGAAGAATACTTTTAGAAATCCTTGAGTCATATTTAAGGAGTCAATAATAACCCTAATGACTTCACAACACACCCTATTACCAACTATCTTATATCTAACATTTAGTCATTAATTTAATCTTATATCTATCATTTAGTCATTAATTTTATTATTTTCTTATTATTTAGATATATAATTATATCATATTATGTTTGATCCTAAATCAAATATTTATCAGAGTGAGTAAAAGATACTCCAAACTATACTCACCAGAAACTACAGTAAATAAATGGGAAACCTACATGAATAAAACAAAACTACAATGCAATTTAATTGATCAAAATAAAATAAAACTACAATGCAATTTAACTCATCAAAATAAAACAAAACTACCTTGCAATTAGATTGAGACTACACTTACTTTCCTCTTACAATTAGATTGAAACTCCACTTACTTCCTATACTAGTGCTGGAACTAAAATAAAAAGACATTGGAAATTTTAAAAGTACATGCATATTAAACTACAACTTTGAATGGAGAAACTGCAATAATTTAATAATCTAAGCATAACCTAAACCTAATCTAAACAAATTCCTTGGAAATCTCTAAAAAAATAACTTAAAATGCTTTGTCGAAGGTCCTAGTTGTCAGACATACTTGAATGCACAATTGACTAATCAAAAATGGAAAGAAAAAGGACGTATCCTCTTTCATGGGAGTTTATTACTCACATTCACCCAAAAAGAATAAAATTGGAAAAGAATAGTAAAAAATTACACCCAAGCAAATAAAAAAGAAACGATAAGGGAACATGCGGTAAGAAAGAAAATCCATCTACGAAAAATCTATGAAAACTAATGGAAAATCTATGGATCATCCATAGAAGATGTAACAACAAGTCTGGCTCCACTAAGAGACCAAGAGGGTCGGTGAACTAAAAATTAGTGTGGTAGCGAAAATAGAATTCTTAAAGAGAAAATTAAGTCAATTGAGTTATACTTCTCAAGGGATGCGTTCACACAAAGGGCCAACTGAAGTGAACAATGATAGAGAGGGTTTTGCAATTTACAATCACGGAAAGTGAAAGCAATGCCCAATTTAAATTTAACATGAATAAACTGTAGGTCCCATCAGAGAAATTGCAATATATGCCTTTCAAGTAAAAAAGCCAGCAAAAATCATTAACGACTAAACCTGGAATGCAAATAGTATTGAGGGAACCAAAATAGTTAAGGATACTCATCGTTTTTTATAGATAGTGGGTCATGCGGCAATTAAAAGACAATCAAGTAGAAATAGTAAAGTATAGAATATATATCTATTAGGCCAGTTAGGCTTGGGGCAATTACAAGGAAAAAAAAGACACAAAATGGTTTTATATAAATAGGTACATGTGAGTATGCACGTACAGAATTCCAAGGGACACAAGTAGAATGATCAGCTCCTCTCCCTCCCTTCTTTCAAAGCTCTCCATCTGCCAGAGAATCATAAATGTAAGTTCTCATATTTTCATTTTTGATTGAAGTTAGAAACCAAAAACCAGAGTTATAATCCTGATAGCAGTTAAGAGGATTTAACTTGTCGACAACAGTTCGCCAGAAATGACACAGGTCATGGAGACGCTTTCTTCTACAAAGAAAATTGCAACATGGCACAGGCCAAGTACCCTTTGAATTATTGTGTAGTCCACGCCCATTTCATATATATGAAATGGTTTGGTATGCTTCAATCTAAAAAATAATTAAAAAGTACAATGGTCAGATAAATGATTAATTTAGAGAAAAATAAAAATAGTTTAAAAATATGGCGCTGTAAAATCTACCGTCAAAACCGTGACATCTATCATCAAAATAAAAAATAAATAAAACACAAAAAATTCTAGAGACCGACAAGATAACAGAACAACAGACACCTGCATTTCTAAACTCCATCCTAAATATGACCCGCTTAAACCTTAGAGCCCTGAGACGATGTGAATAAGGCAATGAAGACGCACCCATTTTGGTATATTTTTGTGAGAATTAAATGTCATCTCGACAATAATATCGTGGCATGATATTAAATTCTCGACAATAATATCGTGGCATGAGATTAAATTCTTTACGGTTGCGAAATTGAAAGTCAAAATTCTTTATAGAATTTCTCCGTCATAGTAGTCATTAAATGAATTTTAAAATAATTCAAGATATATAATTTACGTGTTGTACTATATTGTGCTTAGCTAGTTGAAATACTTAAAAACTGTGTAATATACACCATTCCAAAACCTTATCCATGGGAACGCTCTGGCAACGCAAGGAAAATTAGTTCATCACTACGTCAGTAGTTTGGAGACGCCAAAGTTAAAATTGTGGTAACCTAAAGTGGCACGAGATTAGCGGACAAGCTACTTTGTTCGATGGTTGGCGGAGGCCTTTGCAATCAAGAACCACTTCTAACTTTCACCGGCACCATAGCTCAATCGAGGGTACTTCTGGTTGGTACAACGCATTAAATAATTTCGAGGCCACCAATGTTGTTGTGGACCATAGATCCATCAACACTGTCATCAGTACGAAATTATATGCGCAGCAACACAGCTTCATTGTCTTTACGCATTAGAATGTGCAGCAACACAGGTTAGAGTCATATTCATTTTCGTCACGGTATTGATGGGATTAGCCTCTCCGGCACCAGCACTGACATCGCCCCTGAGAATCGCCAGGTGGTGGGGCGATTCTAAGAATCGCCCCGCCATCGCCCTGCCACCAGTGGTGGTGGCGGGGGGGTGGCGGGGCGATTCTCAGAATCGCCCCACCACCTTAGTTTTTTAAATTGACGACAGGATTATCCATTAATTCAATGTGCAGTTCATAATCCATTTTCTAATACCTAATTCCATTTACAACATGTTATACTATATTGTGCTTAGCTACTTGAAATACTTAAAAACTATGTAATATACACCATTCCAAAACCTTATCCATGGGAACGCTCTAGCAACACAAGGAAAATTAGTTCATCACTACGTCAGTAGTTTGGAGACGCCAAAGTTAAAATTGCGGTAACCTAAAGTGGCACGAGATTAGCGGACAAGATACTTTGTTCGATGGTTGGCGGAGGCCTTTGCAATCAAGAACCACTTCTAACTTTCACCGGCACCATAGCTCAATCGAGGGTACTTTTGGTTGGTACAACCCATTAAATAATTTCGAGGCCACCAATGTTGTTGTGGACCATAGATCCATCAACACTATCATCAGTACAAAACTGTATGTGCAACAACACAGCTTCATTGTCTTTAAGCATTAGAATGTGCAGCAACACATGTTAGAGTCATATTCATTTTCGTCACGGTATTGATGGGCTTAGCCTCTCCAACACCAGCACTGACATCGCCCCTGAGAATCACCGGGTGGTGGGGCGATTCTGAGAATCGCCCCACCACCGCCCCGCCACCAGTGGTGGTGGTGGGGTGATTCTCAGAATCGCCCCACCACCTTAGTTTTTTAAATTGACGACAGGATTATCCATTAATTCAATGTGCAGTTCAGAATCCATTTCCTAATACCTAATTCCATTTACAAGTTTGACATGGAATTGAATGACCAAAGCTAATACGTAACAATCATGGGCCTGCTGTGGGAAAGGGTGACTGAGGTGGATATTTTGTAGTGTGTGCCTTTAAAATTGAGGCAGAAATGGTATCATATCTATAATATTGGGGAAATGCCATGGAATTTTTAAGCATAAAGTTGAGGCAGAAATGGTATCACAGTAATAATATTTAGGAAATGACATGGCAGTATGTGTCCAACTGTTTGATTGTTTGTGGATATAATTGTTTGTATGTTGTTTTCATATTAACACTGACAATGACGTTCAGTGAGAAAAGAGATGAGGTGTGATACATTTTACGGTGTGTCCATTCAGCAAGATAAGACTCCCGCAGATCTTGTACATATTCTTCTCACAATTCACCACTTGTTGTAGGTACTTCCACCAAGTTTTTCTTTACAGAAACCATGAATGAATATTAAGCGGAAGTCAATTTTAAAAACTAAGTAATATATCTTTTACATTGAATTAATGGATAATCCTATTGTGAATTTAAAAAAGTAAGTAATATATCTTTTACTGACCGATTTTCCTCACTCTCATAAATATTTGATTTAGGATCAAACATAATATGATATAATTATATAACTGAATAATAAGAAAATAATCAAATTAATGACTAAATGATAGATATAAGATCAAATTAATGACTAAATGTTAGATATAAGATAGTTGGTTAGGATATTCCGACACATAGGATATAGTTAAGTTCAACTTGGTCTAGTATAGAGTTAGGTTAGAGTTAGGTAAAGTGTGTTTCTTTACCGTTGTACATTTTGTAACTTACAATCCGACGGTCATGATATGTAGTGATCCGACGGTTCACTCTCACCTCGGTATTACCGACACTTGATGCGTGGCTTGACACCCGATTGGTCCATGAGTTCTATTTAAAGCGCATGGAGGGTCATTGTTCGGGTAATCCATGCATGAGAAAAGCTTATTTTCTCTCTACTTATTTCGGTCTCAGTTTATTTAGGTTTTTTTTAACCGGATCTATACCTTTCGTTTCTGCGTATGCTCTTTGCCCCGCGACTCTGTGCGATCTGGGCAAATCAGAAACAGAAAGGAAGGATTTTTCTCATGCGTATGCTCTTTTCCCTGCACCTTAGTGTGATCTCGGAAAATCAGAAACATTGAGAAAAATATTTAGTTTTTCAGCTAAAGCTAACTTTGAGATTTTTTTTTTAAATTTCTAGTTTTTTGGCTAAAGCTAACTTCGAGCCGCAAGGTTCATTTTTTCTTTTCATATTCGTGTTGGGTTTTGTGTTTAGTGTTTTGTAGGGAAAAAGAGCTTTCTCAAGGCAAGCACGCAAACCAAGCCCCCCCCCCCCCCCCCCCTCTCTCTCTCTCTCTCTCTCTCAATTTTTTTGTATAGATCAATTGGTTCAAAGCTATTTTAAGAGAGTAGAGGTCTTGGGTTCAAGTCTCCATTTTGTGGGGGCGGATTTTTTTTCATTCTCGCACATTCGCGCGCTTTGCCGGCAACGTCAACATTTTTTTTTCAAAAAGCCATAACTTCTTCATCCGGAAGCCTTTTTCAGAGCCATTTTTTTAAAACCGTATATTTTTTCGAGATCTATCCATTGGAACACTTACTTTCAGCATCTTCAGCTTCAGTTTTAAAAAAAAAATGGAAAGTCCATGCCAAGTCATTCTTGACAGCACTAACTACTTCCAATGGGTAGCCTACATGGAAGATTTACTTAGAAGTAAAGGTCTCTTCAGAATAGCCACAGACCAAGAGAAGAAACCAAAAGATGAAGACAAGGCTGCCAAATGGGAAAATAGACAAGATCAAGCACGTGGTTTGATAGGTATGTCTATTTCTCCTGATCTTAGATTCCACATTGCAGAACTTGAGACTCCTCATGAAGCATTAGAAAAACTCGCTAAAGTTTTTGGGATTAAAAATGAAATTAGAGCCCATCAACTTGAAAATGAGTTGCTTACTTTGGATCCTAATAATTTTTCTTGCATTGAAGATTTCTTGTCCAAATTCAAGACCCTTAGATATCTCTTGGAAGGTGTTAAAGTTAAGAAAGAAGATGATAACCTTATTTATTCCATCCTTACTAAGTTGGGACCAACCTACTCTGTATTTGTTTCCACTTTCCATTCTACAAGGGAAGCTTTCATTTGTCAAGGAAAAGACTACAAGGCCCCTTCCTTTGACTCCTTTTGTGATTCCTTAATAAGAGAACAAGAAAAACTCTTACACCTTGGTCTTCTTAATCTTGGAAACTCTTCCGTGAAAGCGTTAGCCGCCCAGCAGCAACCAAATTCAAAGAATCCTAAGAAGTCATATCCTCAAAAGAATGGTCCTAAACCATCTCAGCCTCAAAATGAAAGATCATTTCAGCAAAATGATAGGACCAATAAAAACAAATGGAAGAAGACTGATAGACATTGTAACTTTTGTAATCGAGATGGCCACTTAGAATCTAAATGCTTTAAGAAGATGGAAGCCTTGGAAGCCGCAATGAAGAAACATAACATCCATGTGGAGCATTCTTCAACTTCAACTTCATCTTCAGGAATGACACTTTCTGCATGTTGTTGTCAATCATCTCAGTCTGGTTATGCATTAGATGTATCTTCTTCTTCTCATTCTCATGAGTGGCTCATTGATTCTGGAGCCTCTTATCACATGGCCAAAAACCAAGCCATGTTTTCTTCTTTAAATGATTGTAACACCAAAAATATATATGTTGGTGATGATAGATCTCTTAATGTTGTAGGGACTGGAACTGTTCATCTAGACAATGGTCAGTTTAATGATGTACTATGTGTTCCAACCTTATCCTGCAACCTTCTATCTGTATATCAAATAACTCATTCAGGTGAAGGTAAAATTGTTGAATTTTCACCTCATGATGTTGTAATCAAGGATCTAAAAGATCCTAAATAGATTCTAGCTACTGGTCTTGCTGATGATTCCACAAGGTTGTATAAGTTTCACAACTTTGGGTCATCAAATCTTCCCTCAGTATTTGTTGCTCATAATGATGAAGTGAGCAAACTTTGGCATGAGCGATTTGGTCACTTAAACTATTGCTCCCTTCAGCATCTATGTAAAGAAAATAGGGTGACAGGTCTTCCTATGGTATCTTGCAGAGATGGTGTTTGTTCCGGATGTGTACTCGGAAAACATCATTGGGACAATTTTGACAAACGTGCCTCTTGGCACGCCTCAACCCCTTTACAACTTGTGCACAGTGATTTATGTGGTCCACTTCCTATTGCTTCATTCTCTGGCTGCAAGTATTTCTTAACTTTCATTGATGATTTCTCCAGACGCACTTGGGTATACTTCTTAAAACTCAAGAGCGAAGTATTTAACACATTTTTGGCCTTCAAAGCTTTTGTTGAAAAATAATCTGGACATCAAATTCTTAAGCTAAGAACTGATAATGGTGGAGAATATGTTAAAAACACATTCATCAACTTTTGCACCGAAAATGGAATTCAAATGCAACATACTGTTCCATACACTCCACAACAAAATGGTGTAGCTGAAAGGAAAAATTGCACCTTAAAGGAAATGGCTAATTGTATGCTGCAATCTAAAGGACTCGGTCTTAGTTTTTGGGTCGAAGCAATTAATTGTGCAAATTATATAATCAATCGCACTCCTACTAAGGTTCTAGAGAATATCACTCCAGAAGATGCTTGGAGTTCCATTAAACCAGATGTAAGTCACTTTCGTGTGTTTGGAAGTGAAGCATGGGCCCATATTCCAGATGAAAAGCATAAAGCTTTAGAACCTAAGAGTGAGAAATGTACTTTTTTTGGATATTCTGAAGATGTAAAAGGTTATAGACTTATTCCATTTAAGTCCAAAAATGTTATCATTAGAAGAGATGTAAAATTTGATGAAAATAAATCGGCCTGCGAGCCTAGTCCGGCGGATGTGCCACCTCTTCCTATCTCTTCTACTTTTGAAAACATTTCTTCTTCAGATGATGAAAGCGAGGATGATAATCCTCCCCCACCTTCTCAGGATCCTCAACTTCCAAGATGGGTCCGTGCTACTTGGGATGCAACAGGTGATCTTGTCGGTGATCCTACAGATCAGCGACGTACACGTTATCAATTTCAAAGAGCCTCTTCTTTACTGGCTCAAGCTCCAGTAAATCATGATCCTGACACTTTTGCAGAAGCTTTAGGCCATCCACATTGGGAAGCATCTATGAATGAAGAATATCATTCATTGATGACAAATGATACATGGGATCTTGTTCCTCTACCAAAGGGACGCAAACTTGTTAGATGTAAATGGGTTTACAGAACCAAGTATGGACCAGATGGGAAAGTTGATAAACATAAAGCTCGTCTCATTGCCAAGGGCTTTTCACAGGTTGAAGGCATTGACTACACTGAAACCTTCTCCCCTGTTGCCAAAATGAACTCTATCCGCCTTGTTCTTTCCCTTGCTGCCTCTTTAAAATGGGAAGTCCATCAGATGGATGTTAAATCGGCCTTCTTGCATGGGGACTTGCAGGAAGAAATCTATATGGAACAACCCATTGACTTCATAGAAATAGACTCCAGCCTTGTTTGTCGACTTAAGAAATCCCTTTATGGCCTCAAGCAAGCTCCTCGGGCTTGGTATGCCAAAATGGATATTTCTTTTAGAATCTGGCTTTTCTAGGTGTCATTCTGACAATACTGTCTACACCAAGAAAGTGGGCAACTCTATTATCATCCTTGTTCTTTATGTTGATGATCTTATTCTTACTGGTAGTGATCCCAACCTTATAAACCATGTGAAGTCCAGCCTTAAAAAGAAATTTGAAATGGCAGACTTAGGACACTTACACTATTTTCTCGGTCTTCAAGTCTTGCAATCCAAGGAGGGTATTTTCCTTTCCCAGTCCAAGTATGCTTGTGATATTCTTCGTCATTTTCACATGGAAGACTGTAAGCCAGCCCCCTCTCCCTTTCAGGCTGGAGTCAAACTTTCAGTCTCTTGTACTTCTCCTGAAGTTGATGCTACCTTATACCGTCAACTTGTCGGAAAACTCTTGTATTTAACCCATACTCGTCCTGATCTTTCCTTTGTTGTTGGCCTTGTTGCTCGTTTTATGCAAAACCCCCGTGAAAGTCATTGGAAAGTAGCTAAAAGAATACTTCGTTATGTTCGAGGTACAGTACAGTTTGGGATTCATTACAGTGCCAAAGCAGCTCCTCTGTTAATTGGTTTTACTGATTCTGATTGGGTTGGTGACCCTGATGATCGGAAGTCTACTGCCGGTTATGTCTTCACTCTTGGTTCAGGACCTATTACATGGGCTTGTAAGAAACAGGCTGCCATTTCTCTTTCGTCAGCAAAAGCAGAGTATCGTGGTGTCGTGGAAGCTAGTAAGGAAGCCTTGTGGCTTCGTCAGATCCTATCAGAGGTTGGCTTTGAGCAGCAGCATCCAACCACACTTTGGTGTGATAATAAAAGTGCCATTCAGCTATGCAAAGATCCAGTCCAGCATCAGCGCAACAAACACATTGAACTACACATGCACTTCATCAGAAAGCTCATTCATGACCATGTTCTTGAAGTGCAATATTGTCCAACAGATGATCAGGTTGCAGACATCTTCACAAAGGCTCTCATAGAGGCGAAGTTCACTAAACTTCGATATATGCTTGGAGTTTAGGAAGTTGTCACTAAGGGGGGATAGGCTCTAGTGCCTCCTTCCTTCTCCTATTGTGTCATATTTGTAAATTCTTCAATCCTATCCCAAGTTGTTCTTTAGGGGGGATGTTAGGATATTCCGACACATAGGATATAGTTAAGTTCAACTTGGTCTAGTATAGAGTTAGGTTAGAGTTAGGTAAAGTGTGTTTCTTTACCGTTGTACATTTTGTAACTTACAATCCGACGGTCACGGTATGTAGTGATCCGACGGTTCACTCTCACCTTGGTATTACCGACACTTGATCCGTGGCTTGACACCCGATTGGTCCATGAGTTCTATTTAAAGCGCATGGAGGGTCATTGTTCGGGTAATCCGTGCATGAGAGAAGCTTATGTAAATTTTCATTCTTTGATTAATAAATTGCCTGTAGTACCCAAGTTGGGATAGGCCGTGGACTGTTTCCCTCCTTGCACTTTGAGGGTTTTAACCACGTCAAAAATACTGGTGTATTGATCCGTGATCTGGTTGTGAGCGGTGTCCTTTTGGTATTGTTTCTGAGGAACTTACCCTGTAAATTCCTACAGTAATAGGGTGTGTTGTGAATTCATTAGGGTTAGAGTCATATTCATTTTCGTTACGGCATTGATGGGCTTAGCCTCTTTGGCACCAGCACTGACATCGCCCCCTGTTGCAATAACACCCAAGGCGACCCTAGTTCAATTCCCAGCAATTCCATCACCGCAGATCTTTCGCAGGGCTAGGATTTCTTCGCTTACTATCATATTGGATGCCCAGTGAGCATTGTTTGAGGCAATTTGTAGCAGATGGGGCGAGTCTGACAATCGTCGGGTGGTGGGGCGATTCTGAGAATCGTCCCACCCACGGGGCGGTGGCGGGGTGATTCTTAGAATCGCCCCCCCACCCGGTGATTCTCAGAATCATCCCATCTGCTACGAACCGCCCCAAACAATGCTCATTGGGCATACAATACAATATTAAGCGGATTTCAGAGGGAATTTTGATTTTAATTAATTTTGGCAGGAACAAACAAAATAGTTTTTTAGTAAAATTTCAGTTTTGATCTGGAGTGAAGAGCAGATCGCTCCAATCTGGGAGGCGTTCAGCTTATTCAACACCGACCGTGATGGGTACATTACGGTGGCCGAACTGGGAATCGTGATGCGATCCCTGGGGGAGAATCCCACTCAGGCAGAGCTTAAAGAGATCATTAAATGCAAAGAGATCAGCAGCACCATCGACTTCCCTCACTTCGTGGACGTGATGAAACTAAACTTGAAGGGAGGGAGCTTCCATGTTCAACTCAGGGATGCCTTTAAAACCCTCGATAAAGAGGGAAATGGCAAGATTTTTGCTAGGGAACTCTGTCATATTCTTACCAGAGTCGGGGAGAAGCTGGAGTAGTCGGAATTCGATGAGTGTATTCGAGAAATTAAGGTCGATTTCGATGGAAACATCTGCTACGAGATCGAGTTTTAAACAAAACAATATATTTTGGTTTTACATTTGATTAATAATCAAAGTAGTTAGACCTAGATTTTGGGAGCTTTGTAAAATATTCTTATATGTTATGTTATCTAAAAAATAAACATAGGGAAAATTGATACATAAATTATAAATTTTGAAGTAAACAACTTTTGATAGATTGAACATGATGTATGACTTGAGTTTAAAATTTTGAAACTTCTTGATAGATTAAACATATTGGATGATACAACTTTTTGATAAATTGATCATAATAGATGACTTTAATTTGAGCAATTCTGTTCTGATGAGATAAAATAGTTATATTTTTCATTTGCAAATCTGTAATTTGCAATTTGCAATTCTTCATTGATTGCATAAAATAGTTTGCATTTTCCATTTGCAAATCTGTAAATAATCACAAATGGATTCCCCGCTCTCTTTGGCTAAGCAAATTGTTATAAACCAAATCAAGTCCAAACGTACACAAGCAATGTTTGGTAAATGAAGGCAACCAAGTGCTTCAAGACTTGAGATATAGGGTGAGGGTCTTTTGACTATTTTAGTTAATGAATTGAAGTTGGAATGTGATCAGGCTATGTCAGTTAGGGTTTGTTAGGTTGAGTCAACAACTCACTTAATTCATTTTGTTTAGGGTCTATTAGGTTCATTTTGTTTGAATGCATGAGGTTAAAACAATTGTTTTTGGGAGATTTGGGATCGTTTTGACTAGATTGGTGTTCATAAATAAAATTTCAATAATTTCTAATAAATTGATATGGTTTAATTCCACACATCATTATTAAATTGATAAATAGACAAATCACTAGGTGGAAATAAAAAAGTTTTTCGAAGAAGCTTGTCTTTTATCTCTTTGCATAGATAAGATTTGTTTTCGTTGATAATTCTGTTGAAATGAATTGATTAAAAGGGAAACAAGTGTGTAAGCAAGTCTTAATCATATAAATGAATTTCACATGTAGACTTGAACATATATAATTTTGATTTCTTTTAATAAATATAAAATTAATTGTGTTTGGATGCATTATAGTGTTTTTTTCTTCACTTGATTAACATTGGTAGTGGATGATATGTAGTGAGTTCTTTTTATATATTACAATTCACCATTATTAAATTAGTTGAGTTTGTTTTATTAATTTTGAAAATTGGTATAAAATGTTTTAAAGTGATTTCATGTTTGTGAAAATATTGAATTTTGATAAAAATGAATGTTGAGTAGAATGATAAATACATTCTATTTTATAAAAGTGACATGGGCGTTGAGGAGGTGACATAAGGAAGAAAATGTTTATAATATGTTTATTGATTTTGGCATCATCATGAATAATAAGGTAGAAGTGCTTGTGGTTTTATAGGACCTTCTTGTGCCCAAAAAAAAGGAGTTTTTAAAGTCACAAGTTTTGACAATTCTATTAAGCTCAAAATTATAACCTATCCAAATCTCTTATTCATGATGCATAGATTAGGCATCTATGCTAGGTTTGCAAGTAGTTATGAAAATCTGAAATATGTTTAGTATTTATGACTTTTCTTTTTCACCCATGTATTTGCCACATCTATTTGTTTTCTTCCCATCCTGTTTTTCATTGGGTATGACACAATATTTTCCAATCATTGTGTATGACACAATATTTTCCAATCTTCCATTGTCAAATATTTTTTGATGCTAAATAATCTTGGCAAGCTAAAAAGAGTGGTTATTGGTGTGTATTGTGAAAGAAAAAGACACAATCTAACACGGTTTACCTCTTCTCCATGTTCTGAATGAACACATAGGTTTCTTTTTTTTTTCCAAAATAATGAACACCAAATAAGATAGAAATGTAGGTGTGTTCTGGGGAAAAATGCCTATGCAGGATGATCCTATCCACCTAAGGTGTGACAGTGCCTTAGCAACAAACAGAAACGACTATTCTAGTATTCTTCCTTTATGAATTAAGAATGAAGAGAGATGGATGGACTAACCGGTGTCTTCCGTTTGTCCCTCGATCCGGTTTCTCTTCTCTTTGAGAGTTCCCAGCTACTTGCCTTCTCGCTCACCCAGCTTCAATAGGTCCCTGCAAGATCACAAGAAGAGAACAGTACACAAAGACATAGATTCATATTCATAACTAGTTCAGGATTAGAAATAAACTAAACATACTAATGCAATCATACATCAAAGATACATCAATATATAGAAGAAACCAAGATAGCTTTATTGATGAATAACAAGGTTCAGGAAGAGATACAACCCAAAGGGCTCCAATCCAACATCTGCTTCCCAGCAAATTGTTGTGGGGGAAAGTATCCAACTCGGAATGACCCTAACCCACTCTAAGGGTGACAGTTCCTTAGCAACAGCTGAAAGCAAAGCTATCTAAAGTTACTTCTTTATGACATGCAAGAGATAAAAGGAAGAGATCCACTTACCGATGTCTTGCGCAAATGGTCGATCCAATCTCCTCTATTTGCCGCTTGCTCCCAGCTCCAAGTCTTTTCATGGGCCCAGCTACACGAGATCCTGCAAACAAGACAAAGAAAGGAAACTACAAGAAGCATGCATTCATAACTGATTCAAGGATTAGCATAAATCAAATACGAAAGTAAGACAATACATCATTGAAACACATGCGAATAGAAGAACCTCAAATGCTTTATTAATATATGGAAGTAAGGTTCAGGCGGTGATACAACCATGAGAGGTCCAATCCAGCATCACCTTCCCGACGGAGAGAAATCTCTTCTTCACCTCCCTCAAGCAATCACCCAATGCTCACAACTGTAAACCAACAGCAATCCTTTGCACTAAATTCCGCCCTCCAGATCCCATGGGATGAGATCCTTATATAGAGTTTTGGAGTGAAGATAAGTCAGCTTGATGTGTGACTTGTTGTCCTCTTCAACTCCAGTTATTCTTCAGTTCTTCACTCAGAGTTTCTACCTTCCACTTGGAGTTTTAGAAGCTCTTAACTCATCATTAGGCGAATCTTCTGATCCAAGTGTCATTTTGGAAGCTTCCTGGGCACTGGCACATTGACAAAAGATTCCTCCACATGTCAAAGTACGCCCAGCGCAGGTAGCCTTTGTTGCACTTGCTATGCAGCGCAGGTACACCATAGAGCTTTTGTCTTTCAGCGCAGATGCTTAGTGGAGCAGCTGATTTGATCCAAAATTGGCCTGTTTTTGAGTGTTTTTCAATGGAGAACTGATTTGCAGTGCTGTGGTTTGCTGACCTTGTTCCTCTAAGGGTAAGAACAACATGTTTAGGGACTTAGGATCCCTTAGATTATTGACATTTCATGCTCTATGCTGTAAGGCAAAAAAATGTCTATAACAGTTTCCCCCTAAAGTATGAGGTCATTTATCGGGTGAAATGATTTATTACGAGGATCCGAAGTTCATTCAATCGTCGGGAGGTGACCTGTAACAAAATACAATACAATACATTATCTTTTCATACTTTCTTTTCATGATCTAGCTGATGCGGGCATTTCCCATGCTCAGCTTTATAAATACATTTGTTGTACATAAACAGACGATCGTCTGATAATAGACTGATAATTCTCTGCTTTTAATTATCATCCTTTTAGTAGGATGATCATCTGCTGCACATGTCTATGTTTTTATCTCCTGAATATATATCGTAGCCCGGATGGATGAAACTAGTTTCGGGGTCTTCAAACTTGTCCGATCTTCACTCTAGTACAAGTCGATCCATGTGAGAATTTCTTGAAGTCGAACATGGAAAGACATCGCTTGATTACCAGTCAATAATGTAAACTGTTAACAAGCGCGAGAGGAATCACCGATAATGATGATGACCCTCAAGGTACTGCAGCACAATTCACGTGGTGTGAATATAGGATCTGACGTCGAACACCACGCAAAGTCTCCTGGTCGAAGGTCATTAATGTATACCTATTGCCGGGAGTGAGAAACTTGCCATTGAGGCATGCAAGCTTCAAAGTACTGAGGGGGTATTCCTAGACCAACTTCTTGGATAATGAGCTGATGTCGACAAGAAGTGATCCGTCAAAGGAGGGCCTTAATGAATCCCACATCAGTGACACGGAATGGAGCTAGTGATGATGGTGAAAATGATCTGTGAGATATGATTCAGGGTGACGGTCATGGAAGGATGAAAGATGATGTACGGTAGTGGATGGGACCCGGTTGAAACTTTCTGAATGACATCTCTTGAACATATAACGACACTGATGTGATGGATCGGTAGCATTACCCCATGTATGGATGGTATGGCGAGACCATGGTGAAGGGACCGGTGAATGATAATAACCCAACCCGATATTTACGGAGGCAAAAGTGTCATGTTCAAGAGCGACTTGCTACCATTAAGCTTTGAGGTTCTCCCAATTTTTCCCCAGTCATTTCTGACTAGTACCTCTTTATTTTTGTCAAGCTTGAGGAGGATAACATATGCTTGTTCTATAACCTGCCCTTCGGGCAAGCCCATCGCTATGTTTTAACGAGCCTAGCGATAGGGAAACTCGTTCTCATCTAAAGACAAGTTTGTCGCTATCTAATATTTTTAACGAGCCCAGCGACAAAGACAACTCGGTCCTTTTCATTTTTAGAGAGTTTGAAAAGGGTACATAAAGTGGACTCCAGGGGTCCTTTTTCGTCATCTAATCCCTTAAGTCCGAAAAAGTATAAAACAATACAAAAGGGATGAATGTTCGATATCTTTATCGAGCCGAACTAGACAAGCGCTCGATCTTTTTGTGCAATAATCCCTCAGGTCCAAAAAGATTAAAATCTAGAGGAGGGATAGCTCTTCTAGTCCTTTTAACAAGCTGGAAGGCCAAAACTCGGCAAACTTTTCATTTTTTTACGAGTCAGTGAAAAGAGCTCAAAGAAGACTCGTATTTTGAGGAACGAGTGATAAACAGGGATAGCAGCAGATTCCAGGTACAGGTTGGAATTTTCCAATCATGGCAGTATTACAAGGATGGCTAGGTGGGATCACTCTTCGCAGCTGTTCCTCAAAATAGGTAAACAATCAAGTGGATTTGAATGATCGGCCAAATGAAAAGTGGAGGTGACGGTGCACAAACACGACCAAGGCTTTTATGGCTGATGAATTTACGGTCTCAAATGGTTATTTACCGGTTCATTTTTCTGAATGAGCTTGAACTCTGGAGGAAGCCTGCTCACTTGCTTATGTTTATTTTTTAACGAGCATGAATTTCCGCATCAAAACTGCTCGGATCTTGCGTTTATTTTTTAACGAGCATGAACTTTGCCAAAACTGCTCATGTTTACCAGTCATAAAGCAGGAAGGTCTCATGGAAGATCACTATTTTTTAAAGAGCTTCATCTCCCTACGTATTGCTCCATATCCTCTATTTATGCAAGCTGGGTATCGGCTAATCCTACGAGTTTAACGGGTTAGACCTACAGGTTTAAAGGGAGGACCTAAAAAACTAAAAAACAAAATAGCCACCCGTGCTTGCATTCCAAGAGGTTTGCATGCCCCCAGGTGTAAGTCTAATTTCAAGGTCGCCCCTACTTTTCCGTTAAAAACCTTTGTTTTCAACAGGTGAGGCTTACCTCTTTCACGTTATCCAAAGATCGTTCTGCTAATCCTTTCAAACAGAAACTTTCTTCGGCGATGTCTATCATTAGGTTACCCAAAGATGGTTACAATTTGTTGCAGCAATAGAATCTCTTTCTTTGGAGGCTGCCCCTACTTATCCTTTAAAACATTTGTTTTAATGGGTGAGGCTTGCCTTTAATCCAAAGATGGTTACTACTTGCTGCCGCAAATGGATCCCCTTCTTTGGCAGAGCCTACTTATTTAGACAAAGATGAGTAACGGGCCCCCGTCCTCCCACATAACTTTAACAAAAGAATCTTTTTCCAGAACAACCCCATTCCAAACTACCCCTTCTTCTGCATGAGAGCTCTTGCCGGCCCTTCTGTTTTACGAAGATGAAGGGGGGGAACGGGGTACGGACTAGTCATATTCTCCCGCGGAAATACTACTTTACACCCAAGGTTTTTTCTGCCTCCAGAGCAGACCAGGATGCATGCCCCCTGGGTTCCGGCCTTCCTTTCCCGAATTACTCGCACTCATCAGGAAGAAGAACCGGAGGTAGAGACCTTTCTTGATCAAATAGACCATTCAGGATAGGTATGTGACTATTTGCGATGCGTGATCCCAGAAATGAAAGTTGGTCTACGAGCTTGACCATTCTTCCTTCATATGGAAAACACATTATTCGAAAGAGTGAGGAGAATATTGCTTCCATGCAATATATGTAGTCTCATCCAAGGAGTAGGTTATAATCCAAGGGTCCTTGGACGACCATCAAGCTCATCTTGACAGCCTTCCCTTTCAAGGTAATAGGCACATTAGGTAGAATCCCTAATGGTCGACTGGTTCCTTTGTCAAAACCCGAGAGATTCCTTGTCTCGGGCAAAAGCGCCGGGCAACCCAGTGCTTTCCAAGCAATAGAGGACAGGATACTCACAGATGCCCCTTCATCAATGATAGTTCTAGCCATCACCATTTTGTATATTTGGACTATAATTCTAAATGGTATACTGGCTGGTAACCGGGGTCTGCCTAGTTGGTTCCAATCAAAGGACACGACTAGGTTGCTTGGTGGTGGGACCGAATATACGGCCAGGTATGACCCTGACGATGCTCCTTCCTACGATAAAGGAGTGGCCACATTGCCCTGATGTTCATCAGAATCGGTGTTGATGAAAAGAATCTGGACGGTGTCATCCTTACTCTTTTCGGTAGGGGTGTCAACTGAAGATGAATCCTCAGTGACTGTGGTATTTGAAGATGAAACTTCTGAAGGGAGAACCGGGTCAACTGCTGTTTCGACCTTTGGACTTTCGTCCGGTCCGGATTCAGTAGGTTCACTTTCAGTGACTAACACTTCAGCTGGCCCTATGAGCGGGGCAGCTGTATTTTCGACCAACGAAGGACTTGGCGCGAGTTTTTGGTATCCAGGAGGAAGTAGCAACGGTGCAACCGGTTGATCTTCCAAAACTCTCTTTGCTTCGTCTAAAAAGGGACAATGGTGGAGGGTGTGATTGCCTTCACACAGTTCGCAGGGGAATCTCTTTCCCCTTCGTCGTCTAGAACCTTCACTTTCGTTGGTCGACGGTAAGCATTCAACCTGGTTGTCAGAGGTTGACGCTTCCGAACTGTGCAAACGAGGGGACCAGTCCCTTAGTATCTGGGGAATACTAGGACAATCACGGTGGAGGTGCTCTCCTCTACATATGACACATGGCGATTTGGGCCCGGTCCGTGCTTGTCGTGGCGGAAAAAGTCATTTGGGCTGACACAACTGACCTCCCTAGGAGTATAAACTCGCTAGCGACAAACAAGACAAAATGGAATGATCTTTCTCTAAATCTACCTTTTATAACATGAAAAGTACAAGTGTTTAGGCTTACCTTATTCCAAAACGCTATTGTTGTAGTTCGTTCTTGCCAATCCGGATGAGCTCCTCCTTCAAGTCAATTCCTGCAACCACAAACAATCAAACAATTACCGAGCACTTGTATTTCATATAATAAAACATAGATTCAACATGCAGACCAAGGAACACATGAAATAAATCATTAACATAAGCTATTGAGAAAAATAAACCAGTTTGTATTAATAACGAAACAAAGAAACTCTTACAACCTGGCCTTGGTGTTGTGCAAGTTCCTCCCAGGGTCCATCAAGTGTCTTCCTCTACTTTGACAAAGCTCACCCACTTCCAAGTAGAATCATGTAAAGACAATCTCTCCTCACAAAGGTTCTAATGGAAGACCTAAATCCTGCAGCATTTACCCAAAGAAAATGTATAGCTCCAACCTCTCCTCCTTGTGGCTCAATGCCTTTATTTATAGTGCTGTAAAGAGGTTATTCAGGTCCACTATCAATGGGATCATCCCCCTCTATGGGTGGGATAGCTCCCTTATTGATGGGATAAGTTCCCCCTTATTAGAGATACATGAACCAACTGGAGGCGCATCCATTTCATCAAACCGACCTCTAGAATGTTCTAGAAGTAACCACAAGTAACTTTTTCAAGATAAAACTCGCGCATTTTGCCTTTTACAGAGGGACGCACCTGTCCCTTAACATACAGAGCGTCCATGGACGCAGCTTTTGTGAACATTGCCTGCGTCCCCGCAGGTAAGGCTAGAGAGAACCTGCGACCCCAGAGATAAACATAGTTTTTACAAGACTTTCTCTCTTCTTTGAGTTTGAGATGGATAACAGAGGCATAGACTTGCCTAAGAGGGTAGCATGACTGTTGATTTTGAGCCATACTGACTGTAAGTAGTCAAGGTGACATTTTTTAGTGTAACAGATTGCCCCCTAAAGTGCGAAGCCTGGAATAGATTGGTATTTTGTAATTCTAGGAAGGGTGAAGCGCTTTATCATTTCAAGGATTGACTTGTGGATGACCTGGTTAGAACCTGCAATTTTCAACACAAAATACATGGATAAGATTATATCATCACTGAGGTAGGCATTCCCATAATCAGATTCAAAACTTTAACTAATGGACTAACTAGTCTGATACAGGAATGATCTTGCAGTACATCATTTTATAGACTTTTGTAGACACAGTATGGACGCAGCCATCTGTTTATGATTAGTCTACATAGATAATGAATACAAAACTCCTCGCAGCCTGGATGGTAGAAACTAGATCCAGGGTCTTCACTTCTACTTCCCGAATTGGTACGATTCTAGCCATGTGATTAAATGATTCGATGTCGAACATGTTAGAAACCACTTGATTACCAGTCAATGATGTAAACTGTTAACAAGCGTGAGAGAAACCACCAGTAATGTCAATGGTTCTCAAAGTACCAAGCACAACCCGTGAAATGTGAATAGATGTTTTGATGTCGAACACTTCACGGAATCCTTTGATCGAAAGTCAATGATGTAAACTGACGTCAAAGGCGAGAAACCTGCCATTGATGCATGCAGACTTCAAGGTACTGTCGATTCCTAAGTCATCTTTCTAGATAATGTGTCGATGTCGATAGAAAGCGACCCGTTGCAGGCAAGCCTGCAACACGAAATCATTGTTCAAGTTGAAGAAATGTTGCTGTAAGGACTGACTCAGGGATGGTCAAATGGATGACAAGTATTTTGCAGATGAAAGTTTTGCTTGCAGACCTCTTGAACACATAACGACACAACAGATGGTTTGGTGACGAATAACTCAAAGTTGATCCCTGAACCCGGTTAAAGATTTTCAAAGTGATTTGGTCAACTGTGAGGTAAAAGATTTCCCAACCCAGGTGAATGAAAAAGTGTCGTGTTCAAGAGTGGTAATAAAGTTTCTTTGAGACAAAAGGTGACAAATAGGTTCATTCTTCTCTCTTTTCCCCCACCATTTCTGGCAAGTACCTCTTTATTTTTAACAAGCTTGAGGAGGATAACATATGCTTGATTATAAGCTCATCCTTCGGACGAGTCCAACCTAGTTTAAATTCGAACCCTAGGAAGGAGTGGTTCGTTCCTGTTTGTAATTGAACAGGTCCTTTACTGTAAAAGTTTAACGAGCCCAGTATAGGAGAAACTCGGCGTTTTTCATTTTTAGAGAGTCTGAAAAACTTAAGGAAACTCCACGTTGAACTTTTTCGTAATTTGTGTCCCTCAAGCCCGAAAAAGTATAAAATAATACCTGGGGGAACCGCTTGATCTTGCGACCAAGGAGTACTTTCATAATAGTGTCGTTGACCTGAAAAGTAAAAAGCGATCAAAGACACGTCGTTTTATTTCCTTATCGAGTTTGAAACGACAAAAACCCGGCAATCTTTTCCTGATTTTACGGTCAGAAAAGAGCTAAAAGGGGACCGTCTTTTAATTCCGTTTTAACGAGTGAAAAAGAAACACTCGGCGATCTTTTCATGTTTTAGGAGTCAGAAAAGGGCTTAAAAGATGACTCTGATATTTTTATTGTGAAAAATTACAATTTCCCTCGAAATCCCTTTGTCCTGCACAAAAGCGACACATTACTCATACCTGTTTAAAATAGGCAAAAATACATTGAAAAACATCTTTTCATGGTAAAAAATGAACTAATTCATCCAAAAAACCTATAAAAAGACCTTTTACCATGTCATTTTTACCGTTTCACTGTTGAGGTTGAAAAAGGAGCTTTTGACAAGAAACTTCCCGTGGTCGCTGCGGAAAATCTGACCGTCGGAATCGAACGCCGCTTCACCGAGGTATTTTACACATCCCACTCTTCATTTCTATCCGTTTAGTTTTTTGTTTTTGGTCTCTGTTTCATTTTTTGGGGGGGTTTTGGGTTCAAAATGCGCCCCTCGGCGGACGCAGGTGCCCTTCGGGTGACCTGCGTCCCCCGACTTTTTCTCACACGGGAAAAAGGTCGGGGGACGCAGCCCGCCTTCAGGCAAGCTGCGTCCGGACGCCCTGTGCTACAAAGCCGGGGTGCGTCCTCCGCAAAGGGCGCATTTGAAAACCCCAACTCCCTCAAAAAACCACCAAACTTTCTCAAATTAATTTCTAACTGACTTTTTTGATGTGCAGGGTCTTAATCATGTTAGACTGGAGAGAGAGAGAGCACGTAGAGGACGATGAAGCTGCAATTAACCACCAACCCTCTCTGGATGCCTTAAGAACATGCGGGTTGTACAAATATTGGACCATACCGGGCATGAGGGGCCAGGTAAGATTTTTGGAATGGCTGGTTGAGCGATGGAACGTTCAGGATCAATGTTTTTACATTGGAGGGCACCAGCTCGAGATAGAGCCCTCGGATGTATACTTTCTCACTGGCTTGCCAAACAGAGGTGAGCAACTCAACCTTGCGGGGACCAGGCCGGGTGGCCAATCCCTTGATGATCTCCGCGAGGAGTGGTGCAGACCAGGGACTCGCCATAAAAAGGCGTGGAGATAAAGCACATCGCTCTGGCGGAACTTAGAGTTATTGCATTTACGGTCACCAGGATTTGTGGCGCGGCCGCCTTGCACATTGCTTCCGGATCCCAAATGCGGATGGCAGTTGACTGTTACCAAGGCACCATCTTCAACTGGTGCGAAGCTGTGTCGGCTCATATGAAGAGCCAACTGACCAAGGCAAAGAACGGACGACTAAAGACTTTTGGATATGGGCCTATAGTCGTGAGCTTTGCCTTGGAGAGAGTTCCTATGCTGATCCCTCAGCAACTCACTGTTGATGACTTGGGTCCTCGGGAGCCAAAGCTTGTTCGATGGGTTGCGGTGATGGCCCGGCATCCTGACGAGGGTGCTGCAGTGGTTCGATTCTCAGACAGTTACTTCGACTGGCTAGAGGGCCAGCTTTTTGTGATACAAGACTTTCCATATGCCGGAATGGATTTCAGAGGTGATCCGGACATGGTTCTTCCACAGGGAGAACAATGGGATGACAGAGGTACTTTCATTTTCACAAGTTTTCTAATTATGTATTTTTTTATTTTTCATATATATCGTCTCAAAGTAACAGTAAAATTTTAAAAATGCAGATGTTGGACCACAGCGTCCAGCCAATCTCCGGCCTTACGACAGACGACATCCAGCTGCACCGGCACCGGCCCCACAGGATGCGACAGCAGAAGTACTAGCTGATTTGGAGCATGATCTAGAGCGTCTCACGGCAGATATACCTGAGACTACTATGGATGACATTCCTATGAGGCTTCAGCGCTTCGTAGTCGCGGTCCCTGGACCGTTTAGGAGATTTTTGCGTAAGGTAGCCCGCGCAGTGGTGTCGTACAGAGAGCACCACCAGTGATTGACTAGTCACTTTTGTAGTCACATGTGACATTTTTGACTTTTTGTACTATCATTTTGCCGATCATAAGGTGTGTTAAACCTATGATCGAAGACGATGTATATATTTTGGACACACTTCTATCTATATCTATATATCACTATTACCGGCTTATCTTGTTTAACATGTATGATGAAATGTCTTTTAAATTTACTTGCATGATTATTATAAATGTCTGTCCAACACTCGAGAAGCAATTGCATCTGCTAATGTATTCAAAGACCTTGGAATATGTTGATATTCAATGTAATCAAATTCACGTTCCAAGAGACGCACTCTCAAAAACAACCTTAATAACACAGGATTTCTAATGGCATAAACTCTATTAAGCTGTAATACAACAAGTTCAGAATCTAACCTCACTATCAAACGTCGAATTCCAAATGAAATAGATTCGGATAATAATTCAACCACTGCACTGTATTCTGCAATGTTATTCGTTGTTTGACCGAGGCTTACCCCATGCATAGAAACTAACTCGTCAGAGGGCGAATAGATAACCCAAGCTGCGGAAGAGATATTCCGTGTACTACGACAAGCACCATCAGCAAATCCAATGTATGTTTGGAGAGGCGTCGACATCTACAATATCAAGAGTAAAACCAAGATGAGCCAAAATAATGACGAAAAACCACACTCGCTAAACTAAGCACACTGACTAAACTAACACACTTGCTAGCTAGAAAGGAAATCTAACCTATCTAAAAATTTCTCCATCCATCATTTTAAGCATAATACCTCTTTAGGTAAAGTCCATTTCTGGGTTTGCCCAAAGAGTCCCCATCAAAATCAACTAACTCATAAGCCCCTTTTGCTAGCTTTCGCTTTACAATGTAGGGCCCATGCCACATGGGAACGAATTTTCCAGCACCTAGCTTATCGTTAGCTTGATCATATAATAGTACTAGGTCTCCTTCCGAAAAACTTCGAGGGGTTACATTTTTATCGTACTGAGCTTTCATTCGTTTCGCGTGAGTCTCGATAGCTAAAGTAGCGTCACGTCGAGTCTCATCTAATTTAGCCAAGTATAACAACCGTTTCTCCTCTTCGGAAGTAGCTGGAAGTAATTCGACAGCCATTTGAAGTGATGGGATTTCGCACTCAATAGGTAACACAGCTTCTAAGCCATAAACTAGCTGAAAAGGGGTGAAACCTGTTGAATTTTTCACTGAAGTTCGATATGCCCATAGCGCCGAAAATAACATGTTATGCCAATTCGTTCGATGGATACCAATGATCCGTCGAATCATGATGACTAGAACTTTGTTGATTGACTCAACCAAACCGTTGGCTTGCGGATAATAAGGTGTAGAGCTATCGTGGCGCAAACCAAGCTGGCTTGTAAGCTCAGTCATCATGACATTTCGAAAATGGCTCCATGGTCAGTAATGATTGCTTGTGGGACACCAAACCTAGTTATGATATGATTGAATACGAAAAGTGCAGCTGTCTTGCCGCTTGCGTCGAATGTAGGCATCGCCTCGGCCCACTTAGTAAAATAATCAACCGCAAGGATGATATACGCATGCCCCCCGGAGTGAGGGTTACAAGTAATAAAGTCAATGCCCCATTTGGCGAATGGACCAGCGGCAATTATAGGGTGGAGAGGAGCAGGTGGAGCGCGCATCTTGCGATCAAACACTTGACAGTTGTGGCATTTTCTGACGGCAAGGATACAATCTTTAAACATAGACGGCCAGAAATAGCCAGCGCGCAACACCTTCTGAGCTGTGGCATACCCAGACATATGACCGCCACATGCTCCAGAGTGACAATCATTCAAAACTCTCTCAGCCTCATCGTGAGTTAAACAACGTCGAAAAACTAAGTCTGCCCCCAGGCGATAAAGTGTATCTCCAATAATTCTGTATTGCTGGGATTGAAACCGAATTTTTCGACGGTTTTCCTTGGAAGCTTCAGGCCGAAAGGTTTGGGTTTGGAGATAGATGATTATATCCCCATACCACGGATCTACAGTGCTAATAAGAAACAAAGATTCGTCCGCAA
This sequence comes from Pinus tabuliformis, assembly GCA_031772625.1. NCBI lineage: Eukaryota > Viridiplantae > Streptophyta > Pinopsida > Pinales > Pinaceae > Pinus > Pinus tabuliformis. The sequence goes on along the minus strand of CM062813.1, from coordinate 1,117,829,612 downwards.
TGGACTCCTCTGCCACAGTCTCTGTGTCAGCACTCGGGAAATCACACATCAATTCCGCGAAGACTAAAGATTTCTTAGACTTGGACTTCTCAAACTCCAAGTCGAACTCTTGCAGGATGACGATCCATTTAGAGTACTTGCCCCCTAGCAGTTGTTTTGTCAAGATATAAATCATAGGGTTGCAATCCGAAATAACAGTAGTTTTGCGGAGAAGAATGTAGTGACGAAAACGCTGGACAGCTTGAACGGCTGCCAGGGCCAATTTCTCCACATGCGAATATTTTAACTCAGTTGGATTTAAGGTTCTGCTAAGGTAATATATCACATGCTCTGCCTTGAATTCATCTTCTTGAACTAACACCATTCCAATGGTGGAATGCGAAGCTGCGAGGTATAAGAAGTAGTCCTGGTTGTAGTTGGGAGGATGCAATAACGGTGCATGGGTCAACGCGTGTTTTAATGCATCAAAAGATTGTTGAGCAATCTCGTCCCAAAAGAATTGTACGTTCTGTTTCAACAACCGTGTAAAACCTTTAGTGACCTCGGCGTAGTTAGGGATGAATCGGCGTAAAAAGTTCGCTTTCCCTTGCAAACTTTGGAGTTGGCGCAAACTCGAAGGAGGAGGCAATTGGATGATAGCCTCGACTTTCGAGGGATCGACGCGAATGCCGGTTTTGAAACAACAAATCCCAGCAATCGACCTGTTTCTATACAGAAAACACACTTGTGGGGATTCAACCGAATTCGATAATGCCTACACCTCATAAAGATTGCTCGTAAATGGACAAGGTGATCAGCTCGTGTAAAGAATGAGCAGGCAAATCATCGAGATAGGGTTGCACAATGTGCTTGATGTCATGAAATGCATAAGACATGGCCCGTTGAAAAGTAGCACCGGCATTCTTAAGGCCAAAAGGTAATTTGCAATAAGCAAATGTCCCCCATGGACAAATGAATGCCGTTTTTGGTTGATCGGCAGGTAGAATATTGATTTGATTATAACCTGAGAAACCATCCATGAAGGAAAACATCTCACTTCCGGCACAATCATCAATAATTTGATCGATATAAGGCGTAGGATAGTTGTCTTTTGGACAAGCTCGATTGATATCCCTATAATCGATACAGATTCTTATTGTTCCTTGTTTTTTATTGACGGGAACAATATTCGATACCCAATCCGTTAACGGGATCGGATAAATGAAACCTGCTTTCAACAGCTTTTCGACTTCTGCTTTGATTGCAGCTGCTTTTCGAGGGTGAATCTGACGCAACCGTTGCCGAATGGGTTTAGCATCCGGGTAGGTTTTGATTTCATGAACAACAATGGCAGGATCGATTCCTGGCATTTCCTTCGTAAGACCAGGCAAACACGTCGCGGAATTCTTGGAATAGGGCCTTGTAAGTTTGGATTTCTTCTTCAGTACATGCGGCACCTATATGAATGTTCTCCTCGATTCCGGGCTTCACTGAAATATCAATGGGAATAGTACGAGAAATATTCCCTAAATTCAGCTCTGAATCAGAATGTTTCGTTGGATCCTGAGCGTCTTTGACATATTCAGCGGTAAAGATAGATGAAAAATCATTTTCAAATGCATCATCCTTAGGTAAAAACGAAGATCTGTGATGGAGATCTTCCCATGGTAGATCATCTACACTTAGGATTTCGCGAAGTTGTTCGTCAGATGACACTTCTTCGGGAAACGTTATCCGTTCTAAGGGTGAGGTGAAAAGTGACTCTTCACTGACCACATTCATTTGGTCGGTTGAATGAAAGTCGGTAAAAGACATAAGAGCTTCATAAGCAATCTCATACGGACTCAACGGCATAACATCACCGAGTGAGTCTAGCTCAGAGTCAGAGGGAACATACCAAGGATCATCATAAATAATGTTTTCTGACGTGATCATATGAATTGTTGCAAACGAAGGGTCTGCATTGAGTGGAGGGAGAGGAAAAGTTCCCAGTAAACCGGAATCCTTAACTAAACCTACACCAATGTCCCTATAAGGGATTGTCGTTTTACCAACATGCTGGATAGTTTCTAAAGAGGTTGGGTCGGATGAAAAGTATGTCAGCTGATCAATAGTCACGATCTTACCGTTATGTGGAAACTTAATGACTCTGAAGACCGATGAAACGACCGCTGTCATAGCATATGACCAACTTCGACCCAAAAGAAGGTTGTAGTCTAGAGGGGCATCAACCACTTCCACATCCAGACTAACGGTTTTACCTTCGACCCCTATAGGCAATTCTTGTAGAATACCAAACGGACGGAACCCACGGCCATCAAAGGCCTTAAGGATGGTGGGGGATTGGTTCAACGAAGGAGAACCAAGCGATCTCCAACATTGAATCGACATAATACACGTAGAAGCTCCCTCATCAATCACAGTCCGATGAATAGGCCTGTTTTTGACTATCACTGGATTTGGAAAGCCATTTGATGGGGGAGACGCGGTGTACTACTTTTCTAGATCAAAGATCATTAGGTTCGGGTCCTGAACATCGACAGCTCCAATAGCCGACAAAAGCAATTTTCGTTGCGCTGGACATGATTGCAGCACTTCGAGTGCCGACATTGCTGAAGGTGAAACAGCTAAGTCTTCAACAATGTTGTAATTCTGGGCTGCTCTCGCATGTGGATTGAAAGCAGACCTTCGAAGTACACCCTTGGCGGGCGGCTTAATCACTAAGTCTGGGTTAGGTTTTTCGATCTGTAGTGGATCGGAACCAGGAGCTGAGGTTGATGGGTTAGAGTGAGAAGATTCTGCTTCTTTACCATCAACAGGAGCCTTACTACCATAATCTTGCGATCGAGTCGCAATCCTGACATGAGACATCATCAAAATGGGTTCTTCACTGGCATTCGAAGAAGAACCTATCATCTTATTTTCCTGCTCGGGAAATGGATTCTTTAACACAGCAGGAGTGGGAGAACCTTTAACTATTTTCACTACCTCGGCCCGATGAGGGCAGTCTCTCGTAAAATGATCTTCTTCACAAATGAGACAAGGATAACGAGGTTTGCGCTTTTCGTCATTGGTTTCCGACTTTTCCGTTTTCTCCTTTGGAGCCTTGTCTGCTTTAGCCTTCTTCTTTCCTTTCTTCTTTCCACCGTTTTTGGATTTGGCCGTAGATGACTCTACAGCGTGAATGTCGGCGGTAAGTTCAGGAGGAGAAGACTCTCCTGTCGGAGAATCAGGCAAAGTGATAATTGGAGTATTGGAGGTCTTGGAAGACTTCTTCTTACTCTTCGTAGTCACGATACCGATCATACCATCAGCGGCATGAGATCCCGAAGGAGCAGCAGCGATTTGGTTTGACTTTGGAAGATCCGGATTTTTCTCGTGTAACGTACCCGACTGAGTGTAAACTAAGTCAAGGTATTGTGCCTGAGCAATGACTTGCTCCTCAGTAACTACTCCGGCCTTAGCTACATCTTCAGTAATTCTTGGTAATAATGATTTGACAAACCATTCAGCTAAGATTTGGTCCGGGATAAAAACTTTCACTAATCTCCTTCGACGTCTCCACTCATGGATGTGATCAGAAATGTACGTGGATGTCGATTGTTTTAGCGAAGTTAATAATTCTGTACCATTATCGTATCTGACTGGTAACTGAAAATGAGTTAAGAATGAAGTAGCTAACTGGCTAAAGTTGTAAAAAGAAGCCCGTGGTAACTCAATGTACCACTTGGCTGCGAGACCAATGAGTGTACGCTGGAAAAGACGTAAGCGGATAGAATCATCTGAGATGGAATTTGATGCACACCAGAGGTGGTAAGTCATCACGTGATTAGACGGATCCTCTCCAGACTTACCTTCGAACTTGGGTATATCGCTGGGCAACTTATTTGGCATTGGCGGCCAGAACGGAAGATATTGAATTGGATCGTTCGTTAGGCGCGTCAAGTCGGGTAAATCTAAAGTTGCAATAAACGGTAACTGCCGGTTAGGATCTCTAAAACTCTGAGTCACAATACCAGCCCCAGGAGGAGGATATCCAGGATAACTAGGAACAGGATCGCATTGGGGATATTATATCCTCCTGGAAAACCAGGATTAACCGGACCGTACTGGGGTTGCTGAGGTGTTGATAAGTGTACCCAGGATACGGTTGATACTGGTAAACCGGTTGTTGGGCAGCTTGCCCAGGTTGATACTGTCCCTGGTACGGAGGTTGAACAAATTGAGGTTGAGTAGTAACAACCGTACTTGTACCAGGTGGCCTGCAGGCATCTGGACTGTGGTTTGAACCGTGGGTCCAGACAACGGTACAGATGTCTGAGGAGTGGTTACAGGGACAGTAGAAACCGGAGCTGCCGATACTCCAGAAGTAAGCATGGTAGATGAAGCGGTAGTTGCTGCAGCCGTGTGAGGTGGAGTACCAGGTGCAATTGGCGGCTGAGTAACTACAGAAGTTACAGGGGTCTGAACACTTGACTGGACAGGTTGCGGTTGCTGGGGTGGACCAGGAACTGCAGGTTGTCCTGCTTGAGGTACCGACTGTATACTTGGTTGCGACATCTGTTGACCCTGTGACGGATCCCATGTTAACATTCCAGGGTATTGACTCGTAACAGGTTGAGGATACTGAGATCCATAGCCGTATTGAGGATAGGGTTGATAACTGTAAGGTGCAGTCCCATATGATTGCCCTTGAGGTGGTTGATAACCTTGACCAGGGTATTGACCCGTAGGTTGATAACCTTGAGGTAAATACGAATACTGGGGTTGACCTTGACCTTGAGGTTGGTATCCTTGAGGTTGATACCCTTGGGGTTGATACCCTTGGGGTTGCCATCCTTGAGGTTGCCATCCATCCTTGAGGTTGATATTGATACTGAGGTTGACTTTGGGGTACATATTGAGGCTGGGGTTGATACCCTTGGGGTTGATACCCTTGAGGTTGCCCCCCAGTCACGAATGAAGTACCTTGAGGTTGCCCCCCAGGCATTAACGAAGGTTGCCCCCCAGGCGGTAATTGGCCACCTTGAGGTTGGTTAATGGGAGTTGAACCTGACATCATATAAACTTCACCTATACTCAATGGTACATTACCACTGTTTCCAACTAATAACCCATGATCAATGGGTTGAGGAGATGCTCCCGCAAAGGTACCAGAAAGTGATTGATACCCAGTAGGAACAGAAGGACCGCCATGTAAAAATGATTCAGGACTTTGTGAAAACACAGATGACTGACCAGACATATTTACAGGAGAATGAATTCCTCTAGGTGGAAAAGGAGTACGAGGTGTAGAAAAACCTACTGAGTTGTCTAAAAAATTGGTTAATGCAAGGTACCAAGATTCACTTCTAGGAGGACTGTAAAAGATGGATTCACGCTCCCTTAGATCAAGGGTAATTAGATCTTCAGAATCAGAAACGCCTATTTCTTCCTCTGGAACAAGTTCTTCTATAGCAATTAATCCAACAGGAAGATTTTCGGTGATAATTCTTTCTATTCTTGGTGAATCAGGAACACTAGGAGTTGGAGTAACAGGTTCGGAAATTTCAGGTTCTTCGCCTGTTTCACTGGCAGATGAAAAACTACCAGCAAGCTCGGAAACTGTAACAGCTTCGGGATTGTAACCTGTTTCTAAACTTTGGTAATCTGGATGGACTACCAAGGAGATTCTCCTTCTTCAGGTGAACCTACTCTACTGCCACTAGGAGTTACAAGGACCTTTAAACCCTCTAAAACCCGGGGACGTCTCGAGGAGTGAACCCTAAGTTCACGGGATCTTCTCAACAATTCGGCCACAGAAACAACTTCAGGAGACTGGCCCGCAATGCGACGGGACCGTCTCGGTAATTCCGCCACAATTAAAGATTTTAACTACAACACACGAAAACAAAGTAAAAAATTTCAAATCAAACCACCTAAAGTCTTCTAAAGAACCAAACAAATTTGAAGCACACGCCTAAATAATCTAGAGCGTCAAACCACACACAAACAGTAGTCTTCCGGACCAAAAGCGCTAGTTGGTGATTAGGCCCAACCTCGCAGGATTCAGTACAGAAATGTGGGTGGAACAGTTACCCCGGCAACCTGCTTAATGAATAGACTGGACCAAGTTCCTCCACTTTAACCGTCTCGAAGTGAAGCGAACCCCCCAGAAAATCCAAGTGAGTATAACCGACGTCTGCTCCAGGTACAGTGGGACCTTCCCTCCACCGTCACCTTGGGTAGAATCCTAGATATTATGGCCACTAAGGTTACCAATCACAACAATTACACCTGGGGGAACAGTCTAAACTCCGACAGCACGCAAGGGCAGAGTAGCAAGCTCCAATCCCCTTACCGGCTCCTTGACAACAATCCAAGGTTTACCGATAAGTGACCCCTGGCTCCTCGACAATGGTTAATCCGAGGTTTACCGTTTGTAATACGTACTGCCTGGCGTCGTTCCCAACGAGGGAGGAATGATCCCCTCACTGGTTCGGACACGAGCTCGTGCTTCTCCTTTAAGAGGAGCTTTCCCAGAATGTAACTGAAACAATTGGATTTGTTCTACTCAAGATAGACTATCTGTTTGGTTTTGTAGTCTTGGAGAGTTAAGTACTCACCTACTCCAAGACCCTAGCCTAAGCTATGTTGGTGCTTCAGAGCCCTAGAAAAATAAAGATTACTAGATTGATTTTAATTTAAGCGTTACTTTTAAGGTTGTTTCTTAAGTCAAAAGGTGATGGAAGTGAAACTAGTGGTGTGTTGACTCGACTCGAAACCACTACAAAATGCACCTAGAATGATTTATCCACTACTTTACTTTTTCGATGAATTGCTTAACTAAAAAGTTGAGAGAATGCAATCTTTATAAAAGCAACTTCTTAATTGAAGACAATCAAAGAAACAATTCGTTTTTCTTTTCCAAGCATAAAAACATAACTTCTCTTTACATGCACGAAAAAACTCTTTTTCTTCTTTGAAAACAAAAAGCTACTTGAAACAAGACTTTTTAAAGAAGATGTTTTTGTATTTTTCTTTTAAAAAAAAACTAATATAACCAAAAGCAATCTTAACAACTCTTAAAATCTATGAAAATGCACTCATAAGCAAACTAAAGGCAAATTTACTCTAAGCAATCTTAACGAGGCCAAAACTAACAATGATTATTTCTAAGGTGTTTTACTTGATCACAATCAAATCAAGGACTAGCTTATTGCAGAACCAAAAACTAGTCAAAACAAAATTCTAATCTTTTTGTCCTTTTTGAAAATGGAAATCAATACTTTAAAAACAAGCAATTCGAAATTTGACCCAAAACAACTCAAATGACAAGTTGCTCAAACAAGGAGACTTTACGACAGGCTCAACTTCTAAGAAGGTTGACTAACCAGAGATATCTAAGGCTGGACAACTTTCTAAGCTCAAAGTCACTACAAAGCCTTTCCAAAAATCAAACCCTAGGTCTAAACTTCGTTGAAAACCACTAAAACACTCAAAGCTCACAAAACCAGTTCAGGTGAGAATTCTTGACAGGGTACTAAAGGATCTGGGCAGAAAACACTAAGGAAAAACAAAATCTAAAAGTAATTTAAAGCAAAAATGGAATTTTCTTAACTTTTACAGGAAGACGCAGGCCACCCGTTGTCACAGGTGCGGCCCCGCACTGTGCAGTCGACAACAGCGCGTCCAAGGACGCACTGTGCAGCACACAGAGACTGCGTCCTTCTGGAAAAAGGAAGAAAAACTAAAGCCAACTAAATCTACAGCTAAGCCACCCAAATACTAATTCTCACAGTCAAAAACCAGAAAATAAAAATGATTTTCTCAAAGCAAAGTTCATATAAAGGAAAAGACTCTCTCATTAATGGATTCCCCAGCGGAGTCGCCAATTTGTCACACGGAAAAAGTCATTTGGGCGGACACAACTGACCTCCCTAGAGTCTAAACTCGCTAATGACAAACAAGACAAAATGGAGTGATCTTTCTCTAAATACACCTTTTACAACATGAAAACTACAAGTGTTTAGGCTTACCTTATTCCAAAACGCTGTTGTTGAAGTCCGTTCTTGACGATCCGGATGAGCTCCTCCTTCAAGTCAATTCCTGCAACCACAAACAATCAAACAATTACCAAGCACTTGTATTTCATATAATAAAACATATATTCAACATGCAGACCAAGGAACACATGAAATAACTCATTAACACAAGCTATTGAGAAAAATAAACCAGTTTGTATTAATAACGAAACAAAGAAACTCTTACAACCTGGCCTTGGTGTTGTGCAAGTTCCTCCCAGGGTCCATCAAGGTTTTCCTCTACTTTGACAAAGCTCACCCACTTCCAAGTAGAATCAAGTAAAGACAATCTCTCCTCACAAAGGTTCTAATGGAAGACCTAAATCCTGCAGCATTTACCCAAAGAAAATGTATAGCTCCAACCTCTCCTCCTTCTGGCTCAATGCCTTTATTTATAGTGCTGTAAAGAGGTTATTCAGGTCCACTATCAATGGGATCATCCCCCTCTATGGGTGGGATAGCTCCCTTATTGATGGGATAAGTTCCCCCTTAATAGAGATACATGAACCAACTGGAGGCGCATCCATTTCATCAAACCGACCTCTAGAATGTTCTAGAAGTAACCACAAGTAACTTTTTCAAGATAAAACTCGCGCATTTTGCCTTTTACAGAGGGACGCACCTGTCCCTTAACATACAGAGCGTCCATGGACGCAGATTTTGTGAACATGGCCAGCGTCCCCGCAGGTAAGGCTAGAGAGAACCTGCGACCCCAGAGATAAACATAGTTTTTACAAGACTTTCTCTCTTCTTTGAGTTTGAGATGGATAACAGAGGCATAGACTTGCCTAAGAGGGTAGCATGACTGTTGATTTTGAGCCATACTGACTGTAAGTAGTCAAGGTGACATTTTTTAGTGTAACAGTGCTGTGTGTGGATTTTCGTTAGATACCTTTTGCTTGCCCCCAGGCCCCTTCGGCTCCTTCTGCTTCTTTTCTTTCTTCTTCTTTTCCTTCTTCTTTTCTATGGGAGCTGCGCTTTTGGCGGCTTGACCTTTCGAAGAAGAAGGATCGGAGGAAGGCTCATAAGAAGTGGAAGGCTGGAGGGTAGCTCTAGACTGGTCTAACTGTTGACTCGACTGTTCAGGAACCGTGGTGGTCTGAACTACAGCGGTTGAGAATAGCCAAACTGGCAGGCCAATTGTCAGTCCTGGAAGCGACAATGTGGCCATGTGGGGCGCACCAACTTCTCCCCAAGAGGAGAAAGGGCTAGGGGTCCCATCACATGGAATCCCTTGGTTGGTGTGTTCCATGTTCTCAACCTAAAGATCAACGTAGGAATAAGGGGTGATTATGTTCTGCTTAGAATGAATTTTATATGATGACGCTTTAGACACAACTTGCTTTTTCACTTTTTAAGAGTCAAGAAAAAGCTAAAGATGACTCTAGTCTCCTTCGATGTATTAACGAGCCCAAAGTGACAAATGCTCGGATGGACTTTTTCAGTTATAGAGTTTGAAAAAGGCCAAAAGAAACTACTCTGGAGTTTTAGGCAGAGGGTGTGCCAAACCTTTCGCGAAACCACAGAATACGTTTTACGGTACGAGTGGTCGATCTTCGTGAATGTTGTGTTCACTGCATCGTGATCAGTAGGGCGGCTGACACGGCTTCCTATGGATAAAGGCTTTGCTCCTACAGGGGTCCCCCAATATACGCGACGGTACGCGGGGGCACAAGTCCGTATTAGTGCTATCGTCCCTCAGGAGGAATCACCCACCTTCGTAGAGATCGACAGTCACTATGTTTAAAGACGCTGGTTCGCGTCTCTACCTAGACCTCTACTGTGTTTCGTTATGTTTCAAAGCGTTGTTAGATAAATTCAGTTCTTTTTAGGTTGATCTTTCTTAGCAGTTTGCCTTTATGGATCACCACGTGATGTATAATACAACTCCTAAATGCAGTCTAAGAATGATAAGAAAGCTTTTTCAATTCTTTCAACTTATGAAAACCTTAACTACTGAAGGAAAAGAAAGACATCATCTTTTCAAACAGATCATAGAGCACACACTAATGCACTTTTCCTAAATCGACATGCAAACTGTCAAAATGCACATGCACAATGCAAGTATTTCTTTTCTTCTTCCTTAATGTTGATGTATTACAAAAAGAAAGCTGTTGTATAATTTCGAATTCAATTTCAAGCGAAAGCAAACAAGTTTTTGTCCAATAATCAAAAGAACACCTTAAGATTCACTCGTTTCAACATAAGAAATACTGAAATCCGAACCATATAATGAAAGCAAATGCTCAAGCAGCTATGAACAACAATAAACTAGCTCTTAGAATCACAACGACACTTTCTCATAGGTCTAGATCCAAGAGGTCATAGCAAGACTAGTTCACTTTCGCTATGGGAAACTGTGAATGAAAGCAAGAAATACAATAAGAACAATCACGGTTTCTTCATACAACTGAGGCGGAATGAAGACAAAGAAAAGTAGTTTCAGCTGGGTATACAGGTTGACAACAGGCTGCAAAAAACAATACTGAAAACTGGGCAACAGACAGTGGGGAATCCCAGTTGCACAAGGAAAAACTGGATCAGCGCAGGTGCTGCACTGTCAATCTGACATGTAGCGCAGGTAGCCCCTTCGGGACCTGCGTTGCAGCGCAGGTAGCCTTTGCTGCAGCTGCACTGAAGAGACAACTCTCGTCTCTCTCAGATTCCGGGTCACAGTTTGCTCAAAAATCAATGGTTTTTGGCCAAATCATAGGCTATCAGTCAAGTATACACTAGAGGATGATTAAAGGAAGATGAACACTATCACAAAGAGCTAAAAAGAGTCCTTGTGGATCAGCTCTTCAAATCATAAACATGCCCAACATTGGGCTAGAGTAGCTGCCCTCTACTTTGCATTCGAAGGACTCGAATGCAGTTCGATTCGGTACTCCCTTTGTTTAAGAAATGAATAGCAAGAAACACAAGCTACCAACAAGACACGGTCCCCAGTGGAGTTGCCAGTCTGTTGTGGGGGAAAGTATCCAACTCGAAATGACCCTAACCCACTCTAAGGGTGACAGTTCCTTAGCAACAGCTGAAAGCAAAGCTATCTAAAGTTACTTCTTTATGACATGCAAGAGATAAAAGGAAGAGATCCACTTACTGATGTCTTGCGCAAATGGTCGATCCAATCTCCTCTATTTGCCGCTTGCTCCCAGCTCCAAGTCTTTTCACGGGCCCAGCTACACGAGATCCTGCAAACAAGACAAAGAAAGGAAACTACAAGAAGCATGCATTCATAACTGATTCAAGGATTAGCATAAATCAAATACGCAAGTAAGACAACACATCATTGAAACACATGCGAATAGAAGAACCTCAAATGCTTTATTAATATATGGAAGTAAGGTTCAGGCGGTGATACAACCATGAGAGGTCCAATCCAGCATCACCTTCCCGACGGAGAGAAATCTCTTCTTCACCTCCCTCAAGCAATCACCCAATGCTCACAACTGTAAACCAACAACAATCCTTTGCACTAAATTCCGCCCTCCAGATCCCATGGGATGAGATCCTTATATAGAGTTTTGGAGTGAAGATAAGTCAGCTTGATGTGTGACTTTTGTCCTCTTCAACTCCAGTTGTTCTTCAGTTCTTCACTCGGAGTTTCTACCTTCCACTTGGAGTTTTAGAAGCTCTTAACTCATCATTAGGAGAATCTTCTGATCCAAGTGTCATTTTGGAAGCTTCCTGGGCACTGGCACATTGAGAAAAGATTCCTCCACATGTCAAAGTACGCCCAGGGTAGCCTTTGTTGCACTTGCTATGCAGCGCAGGTACATCATAGAGCTTTTGTCTTTCAACGCAGATGCTTAGTGGAGCAACTGCTTTGATCCAAAATTGGCCTGTTTTTGAGTGTTTTTCAGTGGAGAACTGATTTGCAGTGCTGTGGTTTGCTGACCTTGTTCCTCTAAGGGTAAGAACAACATGTTTAGGGACTTAGGATCCTTAGATTATTGACATTTCATGCTCTATGCTGTAAGGCACAAAAATGTCTATAACACAAATGAAATTCCTATCTTCACCTTCCTTCAAAGCATTAAGCACCCAATGATTCCAATCTCAAACCAACAACAATTCCTTGCAATAACAAAATTCCAGCCTGCAGATCTCATGGAGGAGAGATCCATATATAGATGTTTGAAGAGAGGATGAGTCAGCTTGAGATCTGACTAGTGTCCTCTCCCTCTGTCAGTTCTTGCTTCCACTTGGAGACTAAGAGCCTCTTACTCATCACTAGTCGAATTCCTTGAGGCAAGTGTCATTGGAGAAGATTCTGGAAGCTTCCAGGGTCTTTCCACCTCGTTGAATGAACTTGCCATTTGTCACTTCCCGCTCAACGTACCCTGGTAGTGCTTCTACCTACGTCGCAATGCTCCTAGCCAGTGCAATCTCTGCATTTCAGTGCAGACAGCTAGTGGAGCCTCTGAATTGATCCTGAATTGACTTGTTTTTGAGTAGTTTCTGGTGGAGAACATAGCCTTGTTCCTCTAGGGGTAGGAACAACATGTTTAGGGACTTTGGATCCCTTGGATTATGGACATTTCATGCTCAATGCTGTAAGGCACAAAAATGTCTATAACAGTTGCCCCCTAAAGTATGAGGCCATTTATCGGGTGAAATGCTTTATTAGGAGGATCCGAAGTTCTTTCATTGCTGGGAGGAGACCTGTAATAAGATACAATACAATACATTATTTTTCATACTTCTTTCATGATCTAGCTGAGGCGGGCATTCCCATGCTCAACTTTATAAATTCATTTTTCTGTACATAAAACAGACAATTGTCTGATGGTAGACTGATAATTTTGATGAAATTATCATCCTTTGGGTAGGATGATTGTCTGCTGCAATGTTGTCCATGTCAATGTCTTTATTTTTTCTGAATATATATCGCAGCCCGGATGGATGAAACTAGATCCGGGGTCTTCAAACTCGTTCGATCTTCACTCTAAGTACAAGTCGATCCATGTGAGAATTGTTCTGAAGTCGAACATGGAAAGGCATCACTTGATTACCGGTCAATGAGGTAAACCGTTAAGAAGCGCGAGAGGAATCACCGATAATGATAATGACCCTCAAGGTAATGCAGTACAATTCACGTGGTGTGAATAAAGGACTTGGCGTCGAACACCACGCAAAATCTTTGTTAGGATATTCCGACACATAGGATATAGTTAAGTTCAACTTGGTCTAGTGTAGAGTTAGGTATAGAGTTAGGTAAAGTGTGTTTCTTTACCGTTGTACATTTTGTAACTTACAATCCGACGGTCACGATATGTAGTGATCCGACGGTTCATTCTCTCCTCGGTATTACCGACACTTGATCCGTGGCTTGACACCCGATTGGTCCATGAGTTCTATTTAAAGCGCATGGAGGGTCATTGTTCGGGTAATCCGTGCATGAGAGAAGCTTATGTAAATTTTCATTCTTTGATTAATAAATTGCCTGTAGTAGCCACGTTGGCGCAGGCCGTGGACTGTTTCCCTCTTTGAGGGTTTTAACCACGTCAAAAATACTGGTGTATTGATCTGTGATCTGGTTGTGAGCGGTGTCCTTTTGGTGTTCTTTCTGAGGAACTTACCCTGTAAATTCCTACATGGTATCAGAGCTATTTGAGGGCCGCGTCCGTTGGTGATCCAAATCTGAAGCCGGTAGAACTGCATGCGGCTGCCGTTTCCTAGATCTGTTGTTTCTGACTGCTTTCGGGCCGAGAGGACTGCTCTGTTGTGTTCGGAGCATCTGTTCCAGTGAGGAACCCCTTTCGTTTCACGCGAAAAGGTTTCCGGTAGCCCTAGCTGCGTCATTTTTAAGATCTGGAGGTATACAGTCTTTATTTGCAGTTTACTGTTATTTTCTCTCTGCTTATTTCGGTTTCGGTTTATTTAGTTTTTTTTAACCGGATCTATACCTTTCATTTCTGCGTATGCTCTTTGCCCTGCGACTCTGTGCGATCTGGGCAAATCAGAAACAGAAAGGAAGGATTTTTCTCATGCGTATGCTCTTTTCCCTGCACCTTAGTGTGATCTCGGAAAATCAGAAACATTGAGAAAAATATTTAGTTTTTCGGCTAAAGCTAACTTTGAGAAGGTTCATTTTTTAAAATATCTAGTTTTTTGGCTAAAGCTAACTTCGAGCCGCAAGGTTCGTTTTTCTTTGCATATTCGTGTTGGGTTTTGTGTTTTGTGTTTTGTAGGGAAAAAGAGCTTTCTCAAGGCAAGCACGCAAACCAAGCCCCCCCCCCTCTCTCTCTCTCTCTCTCTCTCTCAAATTTTTTGTATAGATCAATTGGTTCAAAGCTATTTTAAGAGAGTAGAGGTCTTGGGTTCAAGTCTCCATTTTGTGGGGGCGGATTTTTTCATTCCCGCACATTCGCGCACTTTGCCGGCAACTTCAACAATTTTTTTTCAAAAAGCCATAACTTCTTCATCCGGAAGCCTTTTTCAGAGCCGTTTTTTTTAAAACCGCCTAATTTTTCGAGATCTATCCATTGGAACACTTACTTTCAGCATCTTCAGCTTCAGTTTTTTTTAAAAATGGAAAGTCCATGCCAAGTCATTCTTGACAGCACTAACTACTTCCAATGGATAGCCTACATGGAAGATTTACTTAGAAGTAAAGGTCTCTACAGAATAGCCACAGACCAAGAGAAGAAACCAAAAGATGAAGACAAGGCTGCAAAATGGGAAAATAGACAAGATCAAGCACGTGGTTTGATAGGGATGTCTATTTCTCCTGATCTTAGATTCCATATTGCAGAACTTGAGACTCCTCATGAAGCATTGGAAAAAATCACTAAAGTTTTTGGGATTAAAAATGAAATTAGAGCCCATCAACTTGAAAATGAGTTGCTTACTTTGGATCCTAATAATTTTTCTTGCATTGAAGATTTCTTGTCCAAATTCAAGACCCTTAGATATCTCTTGGAAGGTGTTAAGGTTAAGAAAGAAGATAGTAACCTTATTTATTCCATCCTTACTAAGTTGGGACCAGCCTACTCTGTATTTGTTTCCACCTTCCATTCTACAAGGGAAGCTTTCATTTGTCAAGGAAAAGACTACAAGGCCCCTTCCTTTGACTCTTTTTGTGATTCTTTAATAAGAGAACAAGAAAAACTCTTACACCTTGGTCTTCTTAATCTTGGAAACTCTTCCACGAAAGCGTTAGCCGCCCAGCAGCAACCAAATTCAAAGAATCCTAAGAAGTCATATCCTCAAAAGAATGGTCCTAAACCAACTCAGCCTCAAAATGAAAGATCATTTCAGCAAAATGATAAGACCAATAAAAACAAATGGAAGAAGACTGATAGACATTGTAACTTTTGTAATCGAGATGGCCACTTAGAATCTAAATGCTTTAAGAAGATGGAAGCCTTGGAAGCCGCAATGAAGAAACATAACATCCATGTGGAGCATTCTTCAACTTCAACTTCATCTTCAGGAATGGCACTTTCTGCATGTCGTTGTCAATCATCTCAGTCTGGTTATGCATTAAATGTATCTTCTTCTTCTCATTCTCATGAGTGGCTCATTGATTCTGGAGCCTCTTATCACATGGCCAAAAACCAAGCCATGTTTTCTTCTTTAAATGATTGTAACACCAAAAATATATATGTTGGTGATGATAGATCTCTTAATGTTGTAGGGACTGGAACTGTTCATCTAGACAATGGTCAGTTTAATGATGTATTATGTGTTCCAACCTTATCCTGCAACCTTCTATCTGTATATCAGATAACTCATTCAGGTGAAGGTAAAATTGTTGAATTTTCACCTCATGATGTTGTAATCAAGGATCTAAAAGATCCTAAACAGATTCTAGCTACTGGTCTTGCTGATGATTCCACAAGGTTGTATAAGTTTCACAACTTTGGGTCATCAAATCTTCCCTCAGTATTTGTTGCTCATAATGATGAAGTGAGCAAACTTTGGCATGAGCGATTTGGTCACTTAAACTATCGCTCCCTTCAGCATCTATGTAAAGAAAATATGGTGACAGGTCTTCCTATGGTATCTTGCAGAGATGGTGTTTGTTCCGGATGTGTACTCGGAAAACATCATCGGGACAGTTTTGACAAACGTGCCTCTTGGCACGCCTCAGCCCCTTTACAGCTTGTGCACAGTGATTTATGTGGTCCACTTCCTGTTGCTTCATTCTCTGGCTGCAAGTATTTCTTAACTTTCATTGATGATTTCTCCAGACGCACTTGGGTATACTTCTTAAAACTCAAGAGCGAAGTATTTAACACATTTTTGGCCTTCAAAGCCTTTGTTGAAAAACAATCTGGACATCAAATTCTTAAGCTAAGAACTGATAATGGTGGAGAATATGTTAAAAACACATTCATCAACTTTTGCACCGAAAATGGAATTCAAATGCAACATACTGTTCCATACACTCCACAACAAAATGGTGTAGCTGAAAGGAAAAATCGCACCTTAAAGGAAATGGCTAATTGTATGCTGCAATCTAAAGGACTCAGTCTTAGTTTTTGGGCCGAAGCAATTAATTGTGCAAATTATATAATCAATCGCACTCCTACTAAGGTTCTAGAGAATATCACTCCAGAAGAAGCTTGGAGTTCCATTAAACCAGATGTAAGTCACTTTCGTGTTTTTGGAAGTGAAGCATGGGCCCATATTCCAGATGAAAAGCATAAAGCTTTAGAACCTAAGAGTGAGAAATGTACTTTTGTTGGATATTCTGAAGATGTAAAAGGTTATAGACTTATTCCATTTAAGTCCAAAAATGTTATCATTAGAAGAGATGTAAAATTTGATGAAAATAAATCGGCCTGCGAGCCTAGTCCGGCGGATGTGCCACCTCTTCCTATCTCTTCTACTTTTGAAAACATTTCTTCTTCAGATGATGAAAGTGAGGATGATAATCCTCCCCCACCTTCTCAGGATCCTCAACTTCCAAGATGGGTCCGTGCTACTCGGGATGCAGCAGGTGATCTTGCCGGTGATCCTACAGATCAGCGACGTACACGTTCTCAGTTTGAAAGAGCCTCTTCTTTACTGGCTCAAGCTCCAGTAAATCATGATCCTGACACTTTTGCAGAAGCTTCAGGCCATCCACATTGGGAAGCAGCTATGAATGAAGAATATCATTCATTGTTGGCAAATGATACATGGGATCTTGTTCCTCTACCAAAGGGACGCAAACTTGTTAGATGTAAATGGGTTTACAGAACCAAGTATGGACCAGATGGGAAAGTTGATAAACATAAAGCTCGTCTTGTTGCTAAGGGCTTTTCACAGGTTGAAGGCATTGACTACACTGAAACCTTCTCCCCTGTTGCCAAAATGAACTCTATCCGCCTTGTTCTTTCCCTTGCTGCCTCTTTAAAATGGGAAGTCCATCAGATGGATGTTAAATCTGCCTTCTTGCATGGGGACTTGCAGGAAGAAATCTATATGGAACAACCCATTGGCTTCATACAAACAGACTCCAGCCTTGTTTGTCGACTTAAGAAATCCCTTTATGGTCTCAAGCAAGCTCCTCGGGCTTGGTATGCCAAAATGGATAGCTTTCTTTTAGAATCTGGCTTTTCTAGGTGTTATTCTGACAATACTGTCTACACCAAGAAAGTGGGCAACTCTCTTATCATCCTTGTTCTTTATGTTGATGATCTTATTCTTACTGGTAGTGATCCCAACCTTATAAACCATGTGAAGTCTAGCCTTAAAAAGAAATTTGAAATGACAGACTTAGGACACTTACACTATTTTCTCGGTCTTCAAGTCTTGCAATCCAAGGAGGGTATTTTCCTTTCCCAGTCCAAGTATGCTTGTGATATTCTTCGTCATTTTCACATGGAAGACTGTAAGCCAGCCCCTTCTCCCTTTCAGTCTGGAGTCAAACTTTCAGTCTCTTGTACTTCTCCTGAAGTTGATGCTACCTTATACCGTCAACTTGTAGGAAAACTCTTGTATTTAACCCATACTCGTCCTGACCTTTCCTTTGCTGTTGGCCTTGTTGCTCGTTTTATGCAAAACCCCCGTGAAAGTCATTGGAAAGCAGCTAAAAGAATACTTCGTTATGTTCGAGGTACAGTACAGTTTGGGATTCATTACAGTGCCAAAGCAGCTCCTCTATTAGTTGGTTTCACTGATTCTGATTGGGCTGGTGACCCTGATGATCGGAAGTCTACTGCCGGTTATGTCTTCACTCTTGGTTCAGGACCTATTACATGGGCTTGTAAGAAACAGGCTGCCATTTCTCTTTCGTCAGCAGAAGCAGAGTATCGTGGTTCCGTGGAAGCTAGTAAGGAAGCCTTGTGGCTTCGTCAGATCCTATCAGAGTTTGGCTTTGAGCAGCAGCATCCAACCACACTTTGGTGTGATAATCAAAGTGCCATTCAGCTATGCAAAGATCCAGTCCAGCATCAGCGCAGCAAACACATTGAACTACACATGCACTTCATCAGAAAGCTCATTCATGACCATGTTCTTGAAGTGCAATATTGTCCAACAGATGATCAGGTTGCAGACATCTTCACAAAGGCTCTCACAGAGGCGAAGTTCACTAAACTTCGATATATGCTTGGAGTTCAGGAAGTTGTCACTAAGGGGGGATAGGCTCTAGTGCCTCCTTCCTTCTCCTATTGTGTCATATTTGTAAATCCTTCAATCCTATCCCAAGTTGTTCTTAAGGGGGGATGTTAGGATATTCCGACACATAGGATATAGTTAAGTTCAACTTGGTCTAGTGTAGAGTTAGGTATAGAGTTAGGTAAAGTGTGTTTCTTTACCGTTGTACATTTTGTAACTTACAATCCGACGGTCACGATATGTAGTGATCCGACGGTTCATTCTCTCCTCGGTATTACCGACACTTGATCCGTGGCTTGACACCCGATTGGTCCATGAGTTCTATTTAAAGCGCATGGAGGGTCATTGTTCGGGAAATCCGTGCATGAGAGAAGCTTATGTAAATTTTCATTCTTTGATTAATAAATTGCCTGTAGTAGCCACGTTGGCGTAGGCCGTGGACTGTTTCCCTCTTTGAGGGTTTTAACCACGTCAAAAATACTGGTGTATTGATCTGTGATCTGGTTGTGAGCGGTGTCCTTTTGGTGTTCTTTCTGAGGAACTTACCCTGTAAATTCCTACAATCTTTCGGTCGAAGGTCATTGATGTATACTTGTCGCCGGAAGTGAGAAACTTGCCATTGAGGCATGCAAGCTTCAAAGTACTGAAGGGGTTGTTCCTAGATCAACTTCTTGGATAATGAGCTGATGTCGACAAGAAGTGATCCGTCAAAGGAGGGCCTTAATGAATCCCACATCAGTGACTCGGAACGGAGCAAATGATTTTGATGGAGGTGAAAATGATCTGATGACATATGATTCAGGGTGGCGGTCATGAAAGGATGAAGGATAATGTATGGCAGTGGATGGGACACGGTTGACTTCTCTGAACGACTTCTCTTGAACATATGGCGACACTTATGCGATGGATCGGTATTATTACCCCAAATATGGATGGTATGGCGAGACCATGGTGATGTGATCAGTGAATGAAACAACCCAACCCGACTGTGGTACGGAGGAAAAGTGTCATGTTCAAGAGCGACTTGCTACCATCA
The DNA here is from genome assembly GCA_031772625.1 of Pinus tabuliformis. NCBI lineage: Eukaryota > Viridiplantae > Streptophyta > Pinopsida > Pinales > Pinaceae > Pinus > Pinus tabuliformis. The sequence continues at coordinate 1,117,809,977 of CM062813.1, read as the reverse complement.
AAGTTTTCTTGAGTTTCTCCCATTTTTTCCCCAGTCATTGCTGACCAGTACCTCTTTATTTTTGTCAAGCTTGAGGAGGATAACATATGCTTGTTCTATAACTTGCCCTTCAGGCAAGCCCATCGTTATGTTTTAACGAGCCTAGCGATAGTGAAACTCGTTCTCGTCTAAAGACAAGTTTGTCACTATTTAATGCTTTTAACGAGTCTAACGACAAGGATAACTCGGTCCTTTTCATTTTAGAGAGTCTGAAAAGGTACGTAAAGTCAACTCCGAAGGTCCTTTTTCGTCATCTAATCCCTTAAGTCTGAAAAAGTATAAAAAAATAGAGAAGGGATGAATTTTTCGATAGTTTTAACGAGCCGAATAAAAAAAGCGCTCGATCTTTTTGTGCAATAATCCCTCAGGTCCAAAAAGATTAAAATCTAGAGGAGGGATAGCACTTCCGGTCGCTTTAACGAGCTGGAAGGCCAAAACTCGGCAATGTTTTCATATTTTACGAGTCAGATGAAAAGAGCTTAAAGAAGACTCGTCTTTTGAGGAACGAGTGATACAACGGGTTAGCAGCTGATTCCAGGTACGGGTTGGAATTTTCCAATCACGGCAGTGTCACAAGGATGGCTAGTGAAATCACTCTTCGCAGCTGTTCCTCAAAATGGGTAAACAATCATATGGAGGTGAACGATCGGCCAATGGAAAAGTGGAGGTGATGGTGCAAACACGACCAAGGCTTTAATGGCTGATAATGTTACATTCACGGTGGTTATTTACTGGAAGATAGTTCATTTTTTAACGAGCTTAAACGCGGAAAAACCCTGCTCAATCTTATGTTTATTTTTTAACGAGCATGAACTATGCTAAAACTGCTCGATTCTTGCGTTTATTTTTTAACGAGCATGAACTGTGTGCTAAAACTGCTCGAATCTTGCGTTTATTTTTTAATGAGCATGAACTGTGTGCTAAAACTGCTCGAAAACATGGTCTAATTTTGATTTTTTACCATAACTAGCTTTGCCCTTTTCAAAGATAGCACTGTACCTTCGATTGCTGCATCAAACTTGTTAGAAATGAATAACATTTTCTTGAAAATGAGATTAAAACCCTAATATTTTGCTTTGAACTACGTAAAAAACAATTAAAAAGTGTTTTTACCTCTCATTTTACCATTTCATTTGAACTTGGTTTGTTGGAGCTTTGGAGGTTCCTCTTCCCCCTTGATTTTCACCAGTTGATTTCGAGAGATTCTGTGGACGATTCTCGGCGCCGTCTAGACCAGGTAGGAGCTAAACCCTAGCTCTTTCTTTTCATGGTTTCCTTTTTGCATTATGTGCCTCTTTTCCTATTTTTCTGAGCCCCTGGGGTTTCATGAGCTCGTTTTCCCATCAACGCACCTTGTGCCTAGCAAAACATGCGCTGAATGTCAGCCAGTATGAAGGCAGTTTGACATTCAACGCAGGTGAACCACTCCTGCAGGTGCGTTGGGCGAAAAAGAGGAACTTGTTGCACATTTTTTTATGAAATTTTTGCCTGTTTTGCATCAAAATCAGGATCTTACTCCTTCTCTTGTTTGTTTTGCAGGGATCTTTGAGCAAAATGACCCTTAATGGCGAGAATGAGAACATGAAGAAGAGGACATGATTGCCCTACATGATCCTGTCACGGTGAACGCGCTGTGGAACTGTGGCCTGCTGAAGTTCTTCCGTATCTCTAGCATGAGACAACAGATTTCTCTACTGCAGTATTTGCTCGATGCTTGGGATCCTATCAACCAAGTATTTCAGATTAGGTGAAAATCTATCCCCTTGACCGTAGTAGACATTTACTTCTTGACTGGCTTGTCGAGGAGGGGTGCCCCCATTTCTTTGTCAAGTTCGGCCCGAGGGAGTGACTATGAGAGATTATGTCCGCCAGTATTGTAGGGAAGGATCTCAGCCGAGCAGAGATGGCAAGATCGTTATCCGTGAGATTGCTGACAGGTCCCTCAGGTCTATCTTGTATACTATTGGTAGGATGGCCGGTAGCGCGTCCCTTCACGTAGCCAACAGATCCTATGTGCAGCATGCCTTGGAGTGTCTCCAACCGAAAATATTCAACTGGTGTGATGCAGTACTTCTTCAGATGAAAAGTCAGTTAACCAAGGTAAAGGACGGGAAGCTGAAGAACTTTGGGTTTGGTTCCATTTTGACCGCCTTTGCTTTGGAGAAGATACCACTGATGCAGCCGCAGTACATTGCACTTGACTTGCCTTCTCCTACTGAACCACGCATGCAGAGATGGGTTGATCACATGTCTAGGCATGCCGGTCAATCTCAGATTTCTTTCACTGATACCTTCTTTAGGTGGTTCGAGCGTCAGGAGATGGTCTATTCCGAGTATCCATATGTTGGCATGGACTTCCGGGGTGATCCGGATTTGGTACTGTCGGATGGCGAGCAGTGGGGCGCTATTGGTAAAATCTTTGACCATATCATTGTTTACTGTTTTTATTTATAGTGTCCTTGCGCTTTATTCTATCAAGACCTTAATCAAACTCATGTGTGCATGCAGATGTTGGTCTTGTTCGTCCAGCAGTTCGCCCGAGAGCGCCAGCCGTTGCCCCAGCAGGGGAGACTGCTGGGAGGGTTATTCTTCGTGACCTTGATGTGGCCGAGACCCTTACAGCTGTGCAGGAGCAGGTTGAGAGCCTTACTCTCGGCATTCCAGATGTGAGGATCGACGAGTTATCTTTACAGTTGCAGCGACATACTACTGGTGTGCCTAGACGATGGACTCGTCTCTTACGCATGATCGCACAGGCTGTGACGTGCTATCATGAGCATCACTAGACTAGGGTGCCCCCTAGCATTTTGAGTTTTTGGGTCATGTGACCGATTTTGTCTTGGTTACAAAACATTATATGTAAACCATAAACAGCTTATATATATATTTTGATTTTCGGGGTTTTATTCCGATTGAGTTATGTGGTCCATATGTACAACATTGATGATGTGTTTCTTTTTATAAATGTCGCAAATGTCTATCTAACACATAGTTTGCTAATGAGTCGGTTAATGTTTTTAAGTTTCTGGAAATATGTTGGTATTGAATTAAATCAAACCGTCTTTCCAAAATCTTAACCCTTAGAAACATGCGATAAATAGCTGGGTTACGGACGGAATATATACCATTGAGTTGTAGTATTACGAGTTGTGAGTCTAGCCTGACGATTAGTCGGCGTATACCATGGCTGATGGCATCAGAGAGTAGTTTTATCAACGCGCTATACTCAGCGATGTTATTCGTTGATTGTCCAATACATACACCTCTGAAACTTACTAACTTGCCTCTTGGATCAAAAATGGCCCAGGCTGCGGAGGACAGGTTCCGCGAACTACGACTCACTCCGTCGGCATATCCAACACATATCTCCAAAAGGTTTGACATCTGCAATAAATGTAAAAAGGTGGATTACTCGACCAAAACAAACACTTTAGCGAAAACAAAATACAACAAAAGCATACAGGTTACTATTTAAGCATAGTAACGTTTGAGGTACAACCCATTACGGGGTTGCGCCAGTGGAATTCCGTCATAATCCATTAACTCGTAGGCTCCTTTTGCTAACACGCGTTTAACAATATAGGGGCCCATCCATAAAGAATTAAATTTACCCACTCCCAATTTATCGGATTCTTGGTCGTAAAGCAAGACCAAGTCACCTTCTGAGGAGACATGGGGTTTGACATTTTTGTCGAACTGCGCCTTGACTCGTTTCTTATGGGCTTCGTTAGCCAAAGCGGCGTCACGACGAGTTTCATCCAATTGGATTAATTCCAAGAAACGGGCCTCTTCTTCTGAAGTTCCGGGGAGGAGATCAATTGCGAGTTTAAGAGACGAGATTTCACACTGGATTGGTAGGATTGCTTCCAGGCCATACACCAGTTGGAAAGGTGTGAATCCAGTCGCATTCCTTACCGATGTTCGGTAGGCCCACAAAGCTAAGTACAGGATTAGGTGCCATCTTCTTTGTGAACCCCAATCATCCTTTGCAGCATGCGCTTCAGGACTTTGTTGATCGCTTCAACTTGCCCGTTAGCTTGCGGATAATATGGGGTAGAGCTGTCGTGAGACAACCCTAGTTTGGCAGCTAACTCGACCATCATGTCATTGTGAAAATGCGATCCATGATCTGTAACTATAGCCTGTGGTACGCCGAATCTGGCGACTACATGATTGAAAAAGAAAAGGGCAGCTGTTTCACCAGTGTTATCTAATGTAGGCATCGCCTCGGCCCATTTGGTAAAATAGTCAACGGCGACTATAATATACCCATGCCCCCCGGTCGAGGTGGGGTTACATGTCATGAAATCGATGCCCCATTTGGCGAAAGGCCCAACAACAACTATTGGCTGTAAAGGTGCGAGTGGTTTTCTGGTTTTGCTATCAAAAATTTGACAAGCATGGCAACTTCTGACTGGGGTTATGCAATCTTTGAACATGGTTGGCCAGAAGTATCCTGCTCGTAAGATTTTTTGTGCTGTAGCATATCCAGATTCATGCCCTCCACACGCGCCTGAATGACACTCATTCAGGGCTTTTTCGGCCTCCTCATGGGTGAGGCACCTTCTCAGAACCGTATCGATACCACGACGGTAAAACGTATCACCAACGATCATGTAGTCTTTTGCTTGGTATCGTATACGTTTCTGTTCTGAGTGGGAGGTGTCAGGCCTGAACTTTTGGGTTTGGAGATAAACAATTATATCTCCATACCACTCATTGCTTGTGGATATCAGAAACAAACTTTCATCCACGATTGATTCTTGGGATGTTTCATCGTTGGACGACGATGGGAGATCGCACAATAATTCTGCGAAAACTAGAGCTTTCTTTGATTTTGATTTTACGAATTCTAGATCAAACTCTTGAAGGATCGCTATCCATTTTGAATATTTTCCCCCCAACAACTGTCGCGACAATATATAAGTCATGGGGTTTCAATCAGACAAAATGGTAGTTTTCTGAAAGAGGACATAGTGTCGAAACCTTTGTATCGCTTGAACAGCTGCAAGCGCTAGTTTTTCAACATAAGAATATTTAATTTATGTATCATTTAAGTTTCTACTTAAATAATATATTGGGTGTTCGATTCCATCGACTTCTTGAACTAAAACCATCGCAATGGTCGTATCCGCTGCAACCAGATACAAGTTAAACTCTCTTTGATAGTCCAGGGCATACATTAATGATGCTTTTACTAGAGAATCTTTCAGAGCGTCAAAGGAAGCTTGTGCCACCTGATCCCAGACAAAAGGTACATCCTTTTTCAAAAGGCGAGTATAACCTTTAGCAAGTTCTGCGTAATTTGGAATGAACCTCCTCAGAAAGTTTGCTTTCCCTTAGAGTTTCTGAATCTGAAGCAAATTTGAAGGTGGAGGCAAATTTATGATTGCCTGAACCTTACAGGGGTCGAGACGAATCCCGTCCTTAGAGACTACAAAGCCAAGTAAACGACCAGAGTTGACGCAAAATACACATTTGTGTGGATCGAGTCATATCTTGTAGTGTCGGCAACGTAGAAATATCGCTCTTAAATGCTGTGGATGATCAGTCCGCTTTCGCGAATGAGCCGAAAGGTCGTCGAGGTATGGTTGAACGATGTTCTTGATGTCATGGAAGGCATAATTCATTGCCCTCTGAAACGTCGCCCCAACGTTCTTTAAACCAAAGGGTAATTTTCGATATGCGAATGTGCCCCACGGACAAATGAAAGCAGTCTTTGACTAGTATTGTGGGCGGATATTTATTTGATTATACCCGGAGAATCCATCCATAAATGAAAAGATTTCACATCCGGCGCATTCATCAATTATCTGGTCAATGAAGGGTGTAGGGTAGTTGTCTTTTGGACAAGCTTAGTTTACATCCCTATAATCGACACACACTCTAATTGTCCCTTGTTTCTTCATAACAGGGACAATATTCGATACCCAATCGGTTAGAGGAACCAGGTAGATGAAACCAGCATGGAGAAGTTTTTCAACTTCTGCCTTAATGGCAGCGGCTTTCTTGGGGTGCACCTGCTGAAGCCATTGTCTTACTGGTTTGACATCAGGATACATCTTAATTTCGTGTTCAACGATACTCGAGTCGATGCCTGGCATTTCATCATATGACCAAGTAAAGACATCTCTGAATTCGCGGAAAAGAGCATTATATATTTCCAGTTCTGAAGGAGAACAACATTTGCCAACATAAATATTCTCTACAACATCTGCTTTGGTTGAGATATTTATGGCTATAGTCTCTTCAATATTGGATAGGTTCCACTCGGAATCCACCGTATTTACAACATTTGATAGGAATTCAAAGACTGAAGGGTGATAAAGGTCATCTTGAGTATCTTCTTCATAATCTGGAAGAAGGGAACGATGGTGGCAATCATTCCATGGTGCCCCTTCAATCAACATTGATTGTAGAATTCCTTCGTCGGTTCCATGCACTCGCGACCAAGGATCTAAAGGGGTACCATATTCTCTAGACCTATCTACCCAAACGCTTGATGAGCGTTGATTTGGGTTCACCTCCCATGCCAGAAACATTGATTGCTACAATATTTCCATTGGGCTTGGGGGCAAAACCATTGCATGATCCATGTCGATATCGTCTTCTGAGATCTTCGTGGAAGATATCATATTGCAGGCTCCTACCAACGCTACTTCTCCTATATAGATTGGAGGTGGAAGTGCGAAAGTTCCCATTAATGTGGGGTCTTTCAGTAGGCCTACTCCAATATCTTGAAGCGAATGGTTGCTACCATGGATCATAGGAATGCTTCCTGTAACTTGTGAACCATTAGGGAGGAAGTTTTGTTGGTCGACGATTGTAATCCCTCCTTGAAAGGGGAATGCAATCTTTCTAAAATAGGTCGACACAACAGCTGCCATGGCGTAGATCCACGGTCTTCCTAGTAGGATGTTGTAATCAAGATTCCCATCGATGACTTCAACATCTATTTCTACCGTTTTTCCCCCTAGTTCAACCTTCAAGTTATTTAGGATACCATATGGGGTATATGTCCTTCCGTCGAATGCTTTTAATGTTGTCGACGATCACGACAAGGTTGGAGATCCTAAAGTTTTCTAGCAACTCATTGACATAATACATGTAGATGCCCCCTCATCAATAATTGTTCGGTGAACAGTTTTGTTGAGGGCTTTCACTTGGATAAGGAAAGCTAGTTGAGCTGGTAACTGAGGATCGTATCCTTTGTGGTCAAAGGATACAATATTGGAATCCTTAGGATCAACCCCACCAATAGCTGATAACAAAGCCTGCCTTTGGGATGGACAATTTTGTAGTACTTCAAGAGTCGACATAGCGGATGGTGATTGGGCCAAATCTTCCACTATGTTATAATGTTGTGCTACTCTGGCGCAAGGATTAAATGTCGACTTGTGTACTACTCCCTTTGGTGGTTTTATTGTTAATTCAGGAATGATGGGTGGTACAACTTCTGTCGAAGTTGTTGTCGAACTGCTTGGTTGATCGTTTTCCTTGCCGTTCGACAGCTGTGGATTCCCGTAATCTTTGTTCCTTGTCGAAATCAAAGTATCATTTTGTTGCTTGGAAATCGACAACATAAGCACTTGCGACGGCGAAGCATTTCCACTATCAACCAGATTTTGTCTTGGATTTGGAAACGGATCAGTTAACACAGCTGAGGTTTGCGAACTTTTGAAGAACCTTTTAAGCTCAGCTTTGTATGGACATTCGTTTGTCCAATGACGCTCGTCACATATCTGACACCCTGTGGTAGGGGGTTTCCTATTTCCAGGAGGGTTTGAAGAAGTTTTTTTAGGGGATGACTCACCCTGTTTCTTCTTCTTCCCTTTGTTCTTCTTTTTCTTGCTCCCTGGTTGTTTGGTTTCTTTGCCCTTATCTGCTGATATGGCATTTACTTCCGAAGCAAGAATTTCTTCTTTTGCATTTTGATCTGAAATCTTACGGGCCTTCTTGGAGTTGGCCTTTGTCGATTTCGCGTTTGTCGTGCCAATCACGCCATTGCCGGCATGAGAGTCATTGTTTGATTTAGGAGGAGGAGGAATTAAGAATTCCGGTCTAGGGGCGTCAGGTATTTTGTCATAGAGCGTGCCAGACTGAGTATAGACTAAGTCTAGATACTGCGCACAAGCGATAACTTGCTCTTCCGTTACGACTCCCCCTTTGCCACATCTTCCGTTATTGCAGGAAGTAACGACTTGATAAACCATTCAGCTAATAGCTGATCGGGAATGTACATTTTTACCATCCTACGATGATGCCGCCACTCATGTATATGATCAGATATGTGAGTGGCCGTCGTCTGTTTGAAGTTGGTTAAGATTTCCGTTCCGTTTCATACCTTATTGGTAATTGAAAATGGGTTAAGAAAGTCGTGGCTAGGGTGCTGAAATTGTCAAACGAAGCTCTAGGCAATTCTATATACCATTTTGCCGCTGGACCCGTTAACGTCCTCTGAAAGAGGCGAAGCCTTATCGAATCATCGTTTAAGGTGTTTGACGAACACCATAGATGAAAGGTCATCACGTGATTCGATGGATCTTCACCTGGATTTCCATTAAATTTAGGAATGTCTAAATGAAGTTTGTGAGGAATCGCTGGCCACCAAGGGGCATAAGCAATTGGATCGTTTGTTAACCAGTGTAAATCGGGTAACTCTAAAGTTGCCACGAATGGTAACTGTTGATTCAGGTTAGGTGAAGCATACCCAGGATACGATGGGATCGCCTGAGCAGTTGGCCTTTGCATACCAGCATAATGTAATTGATGTTTGTATGACTGATACGGTTGGTGGACATGACCACCGTAAAATGGTTGATTTTGACCGTTTTGAATGTACGGTTGTCCACTGTTCGCAAAGATCTGCTGCTCAGAACCTTGGTATACTTGTTGGAATTGTGGTTGTTGGTATTGCACCAACCATGGTTGCGAAGCCATGTTCTGTTGTGCTATACTAACCGTTGGACCAAGGTGTGGGGTAATTGTACCCGTTTGGACCTGTGTCACCCCACCAGTAGGCGATTGTGGTTGAGTCACAGGGTCAAGGGGCTGTTGCATTACAACCTGAGAAATCTGAGGTTGACATACAATAGGCAACATTTGAACTTGCGACACTGTCACAATAGCCGGTGTGGTCGGGATGTTCGTCATAGGTACACATTGTTGCATAGAATACACAACCCTTGGTTGTTGAGGTAGCATAGGTACCCAACCACTTGATGTAACTCCAGTGTAACCTGAATACTGTTGTGAACTCCCGTATGGATATCCTCCCGGAGGGGGTAATGAAAGGGCATACTGCCCCCCATACGGTGGCAATCTGGAACTCAAGGGGATTGTTTGTCCTTGGGGACTGGATTGCGCAAATTGATCTCCAAATGGATCAATCTGGCGAGTCTCAACATAAGAGTTGCCGGATATTATTCCTGAGGAACAAATTGGAACGGACCACACTGTTGAAATAGTCCCTGGGTGGACTCCTTCTAGCGGTTGTGAGCTAGTCAGGACAGATGGTATTCTGGCAAACATTGTCAGAGTGATGGCAGGGAGTTCTGTTGTCGCTGTGTCATTCGACACAGTCCTAGATGTTGACGGTTGTTCAGACATTTTGAGTCTATCCAAGAGATTACCTAGCGATTCTACAGGAACTTCCACTGGTGGTAGACTAACTTCTGATGTCGAAGGAAATAGAGTGACCCCGACTCCAAAATGTGTTGGAGTACTTGCTTGTGGATCTTCTACAATTTCCTCTATCGCAATCAAACCAGGTGGAAGGGGAAGACCGTCAGGTCTGTAAAATATTTCTGGTGTCGAAGAAGGGGTTGAATCAACAACGACAGATGTTTGAAGAACAAGACTCTCTGAACCGGTTACAGATGGAACTGGTTCAGTAACACAAGTGTTTGTTCTCAGACTAGGATCAGTATCATTGTCCCTCTGTGGTTGTTGAACTTCTTCTGTGGAGGCAGGGCTTCCAGAAATGTTTGGAGTAACTGAAATCTCAGATGTTGTTGGAACACTTGTTCTAACTTTGATAGGAGATTTCGAACCGATTAAACAAGTTCGCTTTGTCCGTACTGTTTTCGATTCCGGAGACAAAGACGGTTGACTCGTTAGCCTCCGCGAACGACGGGGTTTCAATTGACTTTCTTCCACGATTGCGGATTACTTGGTCAACCAAAATACAAAAGGGGAAAGTGTGTTTCCGAATTGAATGAATTTTTTAGACACTTTAGACACAACTTGCTTTTTCAATTTTAAAGAGTTGAGAAAAAGCTAAAGATGAATCTAGTCTCCTTCGATGTTTTAACGAGCCCGAAGTGACAAATGCTCGGATGGACTTTTTCCGTTATAGAGTCTGAAAAAGGCCAAAAGGAACTGCTCTGGAGTTCTAGGTAGAGGGTGTGCTAAACTTTTCACAAAACTGCAGAATACTTTTTAAGGTACGGGCAGTCGATCTTCCTGAATGTTGTGTTCAGTGCATTGCGATCAGTAGGGCGGCCAACACGGCTTCCTAAGGATAAAGGTTTTATGCCTATAGGGGTCTCCCAATATATACTCGATGGTACGTGGGAGCACAATCCGTACTGGCGCTATCGTCCCTCAGGAGGAATCACCCACCATCACCGAGATAGACAGTCACCAGGCTTTACGACGCCGGAACACGTCTCTAGCCTAGACCTCTATGTTGTGCGTTAAGTTACAAAGCGTTGTTAAGTTCATTCAATTTATTTTAGGTTGATCTTTTTAGAAGTTTGCCTTTTGAGGTTCACCACGAGATGTATGATACAATTCCTAAATGCAGTCTAAAGATGATAAGAAAGCTTTTATATCTTTTCAACCATGAAAATCCTAGCTACAAAGGGAAAAGAAAGACACCATCTTTTCTCAAAGAGAAATCAGCACACTCTAATGCACTTTTCCTAAATCAAGCATGCAAACTATCAAGATGCAAATGCACAATGCAGGTGTTTGTTTTCCTCTCTCTTAATATTGATGCCTAAAAAGAAAGCTTTTTGTACAACTTTGGATTTGCTTTTAAATGACAAATACAAACAAGTTTACTTTTTCGAAATCAGGAAGGGTAGAATAGATTACAACACTTAACGACTTTCAAAATGAACACTTGTTTCGACACTTAAAAGAGACAAACTCAAACCAAAAGCAAAAGTAAATGTATAAGCAACTGTAAACAGCCAATGAAATCTCTCTTAAGATCACAATCAACAGATCTGAATCAAGGGTTACAGGATGACTATTTCACTTTTGCAAAGGAAAACTGTAAATGACGCCACAAAAACATAAAAACACTCACAGTCTTTTTGTACAAAAGGAGGCAGAATTTAAGCAAAGAAAAGGAGTTATCAGACAGGTACCTATGCTGGTTACAGGCTGCAAAAAACAGAGATCAAAACAAGGCAAAACAGAGCAGAGAACCCCACCTGCACAAGGCCTAACTAGATCAACGCACCCTCAACACAGAGGTTTTGACATTCAGCGCAGGTAGCCTTCACGGGACCTGCGTTGAAATGCAGAACCTCTTCACAGGGTCTGCGCTGAAGGAGAAACGAGAGTTCCTCACTGGGTTCTGGGTCACAGTTTGCTATTTAATCTACAGTTTCAGGCCAAATCAAAGCAACAAGCAAGGTACAATCAAAGGAATGCTTTGAAGGAAGACTAAGATCTATCACAAAGGATCATCAAATCATTTGTGAGTCCATTGTTCAGATCATAGACAAATCCAGTGATTGGATCAAAGCAGCAGCTGTCTACTTTGCATCTGAGAATAGCAGATGCAGTTCGATTGTTGCTGTTGAGTCTATGAAACAAACAATGATAGAGACACAAATAAAATGACTAAACAGATCTCCCCAGCGGAGTCACCAATTTTTTGTGGGGAAAAATGCCTATGCAAGACGATCCTATCCACCTAAGGTGTGACAGTGCCTTAGCAACAAACAGAAACAACTATTCTAGTATTCTTCCTTTATGAATTAAGAATGAAGAGAGATGGATGGACTAACCGGTGTCTTCCATTTGTCCCTCGATCCGGTTTCTCTTCTCTTTGAGAGTTCCCAGCTACTTGCCTTCTCGCTCACGCCAGCTTCAACAGGTCCCTGCAAGATCACAAGAAGAGAACACTACACAAAGACATAGATTCATATTCATAACTAGTTCAGGATTAGAAATAAACTAAACATACTAATGCAATCATACATCAAAGATACTTTAGTATATAGGAGAAACCAAGATAGCTTTATTGATGAATAACAAGGTTCAGGAAGAGATACAACCCAGAGGGCTCCAATCCAGCATCTCCTTCCCAGCAAATGAAATTCCTATCTTCACCTTCCTTCAAAGCATTAAGCACCCAATGATTCCAATCTCAAACCAACAGCAATTCTTTGCAATAAAAAAAATCCAGCCTCCAGATCTCATGGAGGAGAGATCCATATATAGATGTTTGGAGAGAGGATGAGTCAGCTTGAGATCTGACTAGTTTCCTCTCCCTCTGTCAGTTCTTGCTTCCACTTGGAGACTGAGAGCCTCTTACCCATCACTAGTCGAATTCCTTGAGGCAAGTGTCATTGGAGAAGATTCTGGAAGCTTCCAGGGTCTTTCCACCTCGTTGAATGAACTTGCCATTTGTCACTTCCCGCTCAGCGCACCCTGGTAGTGCTTCTACCTGCGTTGCAATGCACCTAGCTAGTGCAATCTCTGCATTTCAGCGCAGATAGCTAGTGGAGCCTCTGAATTGATCCTGAATTGACTTGTTTTTGAGCAGTTTCTGGTGGAGAACTTAGCCTTGTTCCTCTAGGGGTAGGAACAACATGTTTAGGGACTTTGGATCCCTTGGATTATGGACATTTCATGCTCAATGCTGTAAGGCACAAAAATGTCTATAACAAGGTGTCTTTTTCTTTTGCTAAAATAATTAACGTATGATGAGATAGAAATAAATAAATAATTATGAATTCGGATCACAAATTTCAAGATTTGAGTATACTCAAATGTTCATTTTTACATTCTCTTGTATGTTTGTTTTGATTAGGTCTATTGAATCAAATTGGTTTTCAATGGGTTTGTTTTGAGTATGTGAGGTTTCTAGTGTCTTATTAATTCAAGTGGAAGAGATCTTTCTTACATATCATTAGATTATGAAGTGACATTGGACATAATTAAGCTTTGGGCCATACCCTTTTAGAAACAACAACCCAAACTAAGTGATTAGTTATTACACCTTTTTATTTAGTTGATCTAAACTAGAAGATTATAAAAAAAATTCCTTTCATTGCTCCTTATAAACCAAGATAGATTGATTCATCCCTCCTTTTTAATGTACAAAGAGGAGTGCTTGATTTTTACTCAAAAAGATGGGGTGTCAATGTATCTATATATGGATGGTCAGGTTTTTATATTAAAAATTTTCTCGAGTGCTTGATTTGTAGTCAAAGAGATGTAGTGATAATGTATCTAGATATGGGTGTTGAGTTTTTTATATTGAAATTTTCTCTTTGTTTCAATTAGAATTAGAAGGGTTTTTTCTTTTTGTTTTCCTCATAATAAACTATTGTTCTCAATTGAAATTGGATCATTTGTATTAATGTTTCTTTTCAATGTAATTTTGAGGTGCAAGTTACTTATTTTATTTTTAGACTATGATATTTAACACATAGTGACCTATGCTTAATAAACTAAAATTAGGAAGGTTTAATAACTTGCTTAGTTTTTTTATGGTTTTGGTGTAGCTTGTTTGTAGAGAGACTAGAGATTTGTCCACTAGGAAATAAAATTCTCTTGCATATTTGAAATCTTATTTATTGGTTCTATGTGCTTGCATTACCATGTTTTCTTAAATGGTATTTGAAATAGTTATTCAAGAAAATTTCTAAACATTTCAACCTTTCATTCAGCAAAGAATTAATTCTTTTCAATTTCTTCCAGATGCAATGCAAGGAATTGGGTTGAAGAAAGGGGACTTTAGTGAATCACGTGTGGCAAAAAAGGCAAAGGAATCCCAACCACCATTACATGGAATGTTTGGAAAGACATACATTGGGAGATTCATGGACATCAAAGATCCATTAGAAGAGGAAAATGAGCAAAAGGAAGCAGAAAACATTGTGGAAGAAAACAATGATGAAACCCTAGAGGACGAAGAGTTTGGATTACGTGACATTGTTGATTAAATTTAAGTTATGCTCGGAAATAAAGCTTTGCAATGTTTTGACTTTGACATTTTATGAGAAGAATAAACACTTAATTAAGGTTGTTATGCATTCAATATTTCTAAGATGTGATTTTCGCATTAATTTTTAAGTTAATCATTATTTTTTGAAAAAAAAGTGATTATTATTATTTTTTTGACATGAAATTCATAAAAAAAACTATTATTTAACCATTTTTAGTTAAAATTTTCGTATAAAAATTGTGATTTTGACATGTCAATTCTAGCAAAAAATTATCAAAACGTGTAGTTTTTTAGTTATATTTATGTTAAAAATGGTTATTTTTATGTCCATTGTTAAAAAATATTGTTTTTTAGAAACAATTATTTCATGTGGATTGAAAAATTAATTAAGGATGTATAAATATGTAGAATATCGAAAATTCAAAATATCGACCTTCTAATTTAAAAATGCAAAACAATAAAAACCTCAGTACAAAAAGAAAAAAATTAAATAAAAAACAAGAAGATATGAAGAAAACGACCACTTCAAAAATGATCAAATTTACAAAATAATTATTTACATTTTATACATTAGAAAATTTAAAGCCAAAAAATAGGTCTTTTAAAAAAAGGGGGTGATGTAGAATACTCACTTTTTAAAATCAACATGAAAATCACTACCATTCTAAAATGTAATGTACATAAAACTATCCTTCCCATGACATTCCTTTCAAAAACTATGCTCTAAAAAAAACGTGTTCGTTTTGCATCACCCCTTTTCAAAATCAGGTCACTTTTTTGCTATCTCTATGAAACGGGTAACAGTATCAGTTCCTGTTTCAGAGTTTACATAGATTAAATAATTCATAAAGGAAAATGGATGTAAGAGTCAGGAAATCCAAGAGAAAGTGATTTTCATATTCGACCCTCTTAGTATCACAAAGGGAGCAAATTATTCCATCTCAAGTTGTTTTGATAATATACCAATGCTCGGTTTCAATCCGAAGCTCATGAGAATTAGTTCTTATCTTTGCAATGTTCATTTTCATCTTATCACTGGTCAATATAGAAAGATAATTTTGATTAGCAAGAGTGGGTTTGATCACCTCCTTATAATACCTTAGCTCCCTTTCCCCCTCTAATTCCTTATCATCCCAAAACTTATCATTACATTTGACAATAATAGTTTTTTTAATATTATCCTTATTCTCCAAGATGATTTCATCCTTTATCCCCCAATCGTCGAGCCAAGACTGGGAATCCTAATGCTAGCCTCGCTTGAGCCGAAGGTGGGGCTTTTTATTAGAGTTAGAAGTAATTTTGAGGAATCACTTGGCTTCCATATTGTGCAACTTTTCCTTGTACATCAGATACCTAAACATAGCCATTCATTCAATGGGGTAAATTCTAGCTTCAATCAAGAGAATAGGGTCTAGGGTCTTTCCTTTAATCTTGAGGTTGGAAGTTATAAATTGCTTATGGATCATCTCAATCTTTCTCCGTGATTCTCAAGATAAACTACAAACCCAAATCTCACATCCATATAAAATAACAGGAGTGACGAGAGTCTCGAAGAGGAAAATTTACTCCAAACCCAAATATCTATCAACTTACAATTGTTTTCAAGCTTGTTGAGTGCAATAATTATAATTAGGCAGACTCCTTCAACACTTAATTGTCAACCTGGGGGTTTTGTAAACTTAGAGATGAAGTACAAGAAATTCTAGAGGTGATATGAAATTTCCCTAACTCTATTCCTACTTCCTTAATTGTAACCTTGTAGCATCAAAAAGAAAATATCACCTGACAATTTACACCAAAGAAATTCTATTGATGGAATGTGAAAGAAAGTACTTCTGTAGAAAAATAAATGAAAAGAACTGTCAAAATTCTTGCAAGAAATCTTGACTAATGGAAATGTAAATCTATGCTTATCTTCAATATAGTTGTGTGTCAGGTTAATAATTGGACCCTTGAAGATATATGACTTCTTATAGATCTTTCTCCCTGCACTAAGTTGTTATTCCTGTACTCCTGCAATGTGCTTGCACTAGTACCAGAACAAAGTTTAGGTGTTGGAAGTATATTTTACACTTGTACTGAAAATTTATATCCTCATGTAGGGGTTCTAAGCCTCAGGACTAGAGCACTCTTTTCATGTATCAGGATATCGATTCCTGTACCAGAATAGAGATTCCTACACCAAGTTTTCCAATTCTTCTTATAAGAAGATATCTAACTTCTTATAGATATATCTCCCTGCACTAAGTTTTTATTCTTGTACTCCTGCAATGTGCTTGCACTAGTACCAGAACAAAGTTTAGGTGTTGGAAGTATATTTTACTCCTGTACTAATGATTTATTTCCTCATGCAGGGACTCTAAGCCTCAACACTAGAGCACTATGTTCCTGTATCAGGATATCGATTCCTATGCCGAAACAGAGATTCCTGCACCAAGTTTTCCAATTCTTCTTATAATAAAATGAAGAATGTGTTAAATTAAAGAATATATCTGACTTCTTATAGATCTTTCTCCCTGCACTAAGTTGTTATTCTTGTACTCCTGCAATGTGCATTCACTAGTACCAGAACAATGTTTAGGCATTGGAAGTATATTTTACACCTGTACTGAAGATTTATGTCCTCATGCAGGGGCTCTAATCCTAAGGAATAGAGCACTTTGTTCTTGTATCAGGATATCAATTCCTGTACCGTAACAAAGATTCTTGCACCAAGTTTTCCAATTCTTCTTATAAGAAAATAAAAAATGTGTTAACTTAAAGAAAAAGTTTGCAAAGTAAACAAAACTTCAAAATAAATCCCTCAAATGAAAAGATGATTCAACCAAAATTAATATCTAAAATAAGAATTAATTTCCAAAGTCAAAGCACACTCTTCTTCAATCAAGGAACTCCTTCATGCAATCTAAGAGAATCATCTAATTGTGAGAGTAGGCTTCAATCCTGTAATAGTTATTCACACAAACCCGATCTGCATTCATAACCTTCTCAACTAAGAAATATTCTCTTTGAAAATTATTAAACATAAAATCTAATCTTTCCCTAAACAATATGAAGTATAGGTATATATTAATGTGTCACAATGACGTTCATTCTCTAGTTACCAAAGTAGATTTAATTCAAGATATCAAGAATACTTCGGAATGAAAATCACACATTGCAAAAACAAATTAGGGCTCATATATCATATCAGAATAAAAGGTTATTACTGAGATGAACCAAAGGAATCAATCTGTGAAAATATAAATGCATTCATGTAGTAACGCATGCTTGCATGATCCAGGCAGAAACGATGTCAAGTTTTGAAGAAAAGAAATCATAAAGCTAAACTCAGCTGAGCATGCACACCATGGATCTGTCACACAGTGATGAAATCAAATCTCGACTTTGTAGAAGAATAGAGATATCTATTTAATTCCCACTTCGCATTAAATGAAATTAACACACCTTAATAAAAAAATAAAAATACGAGGGAGAACAAGTTGGGTTGGTTGGGCCCTAGCCAACCAGCTCATTTCCCTGTCTAGGAAACGTAAAGATTCAAATCTTAATCAATGCATCAACATATAATTACACCACAGTATTGGAATAACATGGCGTAGTCCCTTTCTATTAATAATAAACAAATGTACATCACGAGTTCGAATCCAGCCCAGAATGAGGGAGATACTGGAAAAATTACAATATCCTTGCTATATCTATCACTCGCTACCATTTTCTATCTGAATCCTATATTTTATACATCAGTTCAGGCCTGCAACTGTAACCAAATTACATCAAGTGCTCCAATTTGAGCCTTTCAACTATAACAAAATATCAATAACAGTTCATACTAAGCCTTTTGGCTGTAACAAAACGCTAAAATAAGCATTCAGTCGATGACCCAATCTCTACCATATCATTGACTTATCTCCGCTCCGAGCCCAACTCGATTTGACCATTCTAGAAAAAGGTGTCTGCATTAGGTGGTGAGTTATCACGAAAGTTTAGGACTCGCCAGTGGTGCAGGAATCCTACTTGCACTCGACCATGCTAACGAAATGATCAATACATTTCTTATAAAATAATTTAGGAAAAGAAATATTAGTCGCAAAGAATATTAAAGGTACTAAATCTATGAAAACGATTAATTAAGCACATTCGTAACCCTTAAACATGAAAAATAAAGCTAGTGCAGGAATACGAAGATTGCAAGTTTAAAACGGAGCTCTATGGTTACGATTTTGAAGTGGAAAAGGGGTTAAAAATGAAGAAATTTAGCTTACCAACATCCTCTCCTCCTTAAGCTATTGTGGGTCCTCACACAACCTTTACTTGCTGCAAAAAAAACCAAAACAAAAGAACCTCCCTTCAATTCTAAACTTGTATGTTGATCCCTTCTTTCACTGTCTTTGCCTTCTCGCTTCGAGCCTTTTTGAGTTTCTTGGTCACCTTTTTAAGACATTCATAACACTTTGAGGCCCGAAATTTCCATATCTTAACTTGTCTTTTCTGTTCCTTCACCTCTTCTGCCAACTTTGCGTTTGCTCACTTTTGCACTATATTCTGCTCTTTCTTAGCTTGGTTTAATACCTCCAAGATGTAAACATGTTTCTTGAGCTCTTGTATTTGACTGTTTAGATAGAGGATAGAGTTCTCCACTTCCAATTCCTCTCGTGCAGATTTATTGGCAGTCGATTCCAGACGTGCCGACATCTAAGGTCAAGGTAATACTGGCCACCTTTCAGTTCCTACATTTCAATATTGTCAAGGGTTTCAACACCTGAATTCTCAATGTCACTAAGGGTCTCAATACCTTGCATATTTCTTTATTAGGGGTTTCAGTGCCCTGCTTGTCCAATTTACCAGGGATTTCAATACCCTACTCCTCAAAATCATTAAGGACTTCAATACCCTGCACAGGGCTTCAGTGTCATGTGCCATATCATCGACCTGAACCTCCACCAAGTCTTTGCTTACACTCGACATCATTTTTATTTTCTTCATTCTACCAAAGAGGATCGATAAGGGTGTGTCATATTCCTTCTCCATATAGTCACCATCAACCACTATATGGGTTGTCACCTCAACGAGGACCGAAAGATTATCATTACTTGGGGAAGCAGGTGGTGAGTCATCCAACATTATCTAGGAGGTTGACTAAACATGACCCACCCTCGAAGAGGCAACCCTTCTCCTGGCCGACCTCCTGGTCTTGGTAGGGCGCAGGGTCAATGTTTTCAATTTCTCTGTCTTGCTTGCACTCTTCTTCTGAGATGAATTCCCTCTACTTCGCCCCTGAAACTCCTTTAATAATTTCTCCCAAGTCACATTTTTAGCTTCTAGCTCCTTCTTAATTAAGATTGTGATCAGCCCATGGTGATATAATTTATACGTGACCTGAATGGACTTCCCTTTCTGAACGTCTTTCTACTCAAAGTGCAAGAGTAGGCATATGTGATAGAGGAAAGTTAGTGAGTAGTGGTCCTTTCAGGTAAGGAACTTTTACAACACATAAAGGTGATCCTTCCACTTTCCTATCATAACATTTCACTGGAGGTCGTTCTTCCAGTCCACCTTCTGCTTCGGGTTGACCACAAATTGACACCACAGTTTCTTTTCTAACTTCTCCTTCTTAAACCATTGTTCCCACACTACTGGTAAACCTGTAGCCTAAGATATGGACTCCTCTATTACTACAAATTCTAACAAACCAACCTTGGCTCAACTCCCATAAAAATTCTGGGCAAATTCTATTGCCACGAATGAGTCGAATCCATCGAATTTCTGCTTAAATGAGAAGAAATCAGATTCCTGCAATATTACAAGACTATTTCTATACTCAGTTGTCTACTCCATCTCTTTTATGGACCGTGGCTCAATCCTCATAGGCGCCATGTCCATTTGAATTCACCCAATCTTTGTCTCAAGTTTTGAAAAGATATTACAACATAAAGAACTCAAATGATGGTCGAGCTATAGATCTGCCACTATATTAACCACTTTCCCGAATGGTCGTGCTTCATCATTAAAACTACATGGATGTGAATACAAATTGGTTCAAGTATATGCAGACAATGATGATTGGAAGAGGTGGTGGTTTAGATAATAATTCCATGTAATGGTCATGCAAGGTCGGATATGGAGTAAGGCCATTATTATTAGGTGATGAGTTTTTCAAGGAAAGGTAAGCATTGGATTTTGGGAGAATCATACCATGCCGCATTTACTTCATGATCTCACATAAGGTGTTCTTAGTACTCATTAAAAATATGAGATTTCATAACCAAAAATATCTTTGTAATTAAACAATTTCTTTCTAATTTGGTAAATGATAAAACAAAGTGTTAATCATAATACAAACTGAATGCCATGATCTACAGGTGGTACATTTATTTTTCCTGTACAAAAGTTCATGAAACAAAAGATAAGCTTTCAATACAAATTTTTGCACCAAGTGTTCCTGCACCAAAACATGTGTTTTCCGGATTGGGCACACTCAGTAGTGCAGATTCCTGTACTAAATGTGCTTGCACTGGACGTGCTTGCACTTAGACTTGCCTGCACTACACATGCCTGCACCAAATTTGCTTGAACTCGAACACACATTCCTGCACCAAGGATATTTGTAGAATTTCTAGAAAGATAAGGAGAACCAAAAGAAAATTATGATAGGATATAATTCATACGCTGGATTAAAAAATTTGCTGAATATACAAGTGAGGTTTTATCACCATTCTTTGGTGTTGACATATGCCTTTCGATCTGATTTGTGAGTTCACATCAGATCCTGCAATCGATCCAAGTGGGGGAAAAATAAGTGGGAAAAACGATAAATTTTTATAATGGGAAGGAAATTATGACAGGGAATTCAAGAGATAGACCACCAAGAGGGACAAATCAAAAAAGGGATTTCAGGAAAAAAATTTCAAAGGAAAAGGAGGGAAATATGAAATCGGATAGGGAAAGATTCTTTGAAGAAAGGGATGGTAAACTTTATGGGATAAAAAGAAGAAAATAAGGGGATTTTTTTTTTGGTACAAAAATGGGAATAGAAGAAGGGAAGAATTTCACCTAACATATGCATGTATAGTGTTGATCCATAAAATAAATGCAGTGGGACTTGAGTGCTGCTTGGATAAAAAAAATTGTGCAAGTTATTCAAAACATGGATAAGGGTCCGGTTCCTGTACTTGAACCTGCTCTTTCTTGGTGATAGTTAACACAACTAAAGATTAAACAACATTCCCATTTTATTAGAACTGATCTTCTTGCTAGCAAGATGGTTTTCAGGTTGATCCTTCTACAATCATGTCAGTAAAGCTGAGTTTCACAATTTCATTTTAATTCTTTTTTTTTTCTTTTTATTATATATCTATATCTATATCTATATCAATATCTATATCTATATCTATATCTATATCTATATATATATATATATATATATATATATATATATATATATATATATATAGATATATATATATATATATATATAGATATATATATATATATATATATATATATATATATATATATATATATATATATATATATATATATATATATATATATATATGGATTTTCTTTAAAGTTTATTTGAAGAGAGAAGAAATTAGATTACAATAGGTTGGCATAGCAACCTACCAACTGAAGTTTAGACTGTTGCTCCACTTTCTACATGAAGTCTTTCTTTGTGATGGTTTAAAAATATACTTGTTGGGTGCGGGATCCCCTAAGGGTAGTTTTGGGGCTTAAATCCCATATTTTGGTCCAATTTTATAATCCTAATGTAAAGAATCCACATTTTGTGGTTGCGGAGAATGTAGTTGTTAAAGAGTCATAGGGTTGTCCACCCTTATTTTGATAATGTAATCTCAGTTGTAGAAGATCTACCCATGGTCCGTGGACCATGGGATTGTATAAATAGAGCAAAGCTCTAAGTAGTCAAGGGAATCAATGAAAAAAACCAATCAACTAATCAATGACAAAGAATTGAGCCATATCTTTGGAGTAGAAGCCTAATTTTGGGTCATAGCATAGGTATAGGCTCTGCAACTGAGTGCGTAAAGGCCTAGAAGTCTGCAGCTA
Organism: Pinus tabuliformis; assembly: GCA_031772625.1. Taxonomy (NCBI): domain Eukaryota; kingdom Viridiplantae; phylum Streptophyta; class Pinopsida; order Pinales; family Pinaceae; genus Pinus; species Pinus tabuliformis. The sequence continues at coordinate 1,117,787,674 of CM062813.1, read as the reverse complement.
AGTGCATGGACCCCTGCAGCTGAGTGCGCAAGGCGAGTTGAGTCTGTAATAGTTTGGAATTATCAATAAAGAGAAGCATTCTATAATTTTTGTGTCTTTATTTCCTGTTTATGTATTTGTACATCAGGTATGAATTTCACTTCGAATGCTTATATGATGCATGAATGTGTATAAGTGTGTTGATTAAGTGAATGCAAGTAAGAAAATCTGTTTACATGAATCTAACTAAGATATGTTAAGAAGATAAGTAAGATACTTAGCGTAGTTTGGGGAATTATCATAGTTCGTTGCCCTAGCAGCGTTAAAGTGTATCAGCCTCTGGTTAGGGCTACGCAGAAGCTGATTATAACATTTCGCGAAGGTACTGAAGGGTAGAACAAAGGGATAAGCAACCTACGTGAAGGCAGGTATAGTTGGAATAAACTGACATCACATCCATCTCAAGGGTGCAGAAACTTGGTTCCAGCATCCCCCCATACTGCTTCAGGTGAGACTTCAGTTTGTGCTCTGCGGGCTGATCCTGAAAGGGCCAGTAGTGTAGGGATTTGTTTGGCTAACTAACATTGAACCTAGGTCAGGCCCCCATAAGCCAACAAATGGTTTTTTTGCCGAGACCAGAATCTACATAGAGATGTGTGATGTCGTATCATTGGAATCCAACTAAGAAAGAAATTGAAGGCTGTTTGGACAAAAGAATTCACGAGTTCGTAGTGCAGGAGAACAGAAACCCATGAATGTCAAAAGAACAGTGGTTAGACAACTACCTGTATACAGAGATCCATGAAATCTTTTTCACATCCTTCCCTACTGAGCTATACAAGTGGGTCACAAAGCTAGTAGATAGCCAAGGAAGGTGGAAGCTTGACGGTCCTATTGTGTGGACCGTAAAGCTAGTGCAAAGGTTGGAAGCATCAACGGATAAGATCGTATGCGTCGGTGATCATGGGCTCAATCATATTATAGGAGGATTTGTTACTGAGTTCGCAGTTGACACCTCAGTTAGCTATAGCGAGACAGAGTGACGCTTTCTCAAAGGACCGTGAGGTAAGTACGTAAAATATCTGAATACTTGGATTAAAATGTTGTTGTGTGAAAAATAGGTTATGCAGCTACCTTGATGTTCAGGTCTACGCGAAATGGAATAATTTACAGAAATGAAGGAAATAAGGGTCCAGAGCATATCCCCTTGATTTCACCTCCGTAAGGAGACAAAGAAGGGATCGTGAAGGTATCTCCATGAAGTGGTATTCAATTGATAAGACAGAGATTTCTGAGAATACCACTTCCGCCCACACCACCTCCATCTTCACCACCATCACCTCCAACTTCACCCGTACCACCTCCACCACCACCGCGATTCATTATGGCAAACACAATGAAGTTCCTGTGTATAAAGGTTTGGGAAATGAGGATCCGAAAAAATTATAGTTCGTTGTAAGAGTTATATGGGAAGCGCAAGGTGTTACAAATGACCATATAAAGAAAGCAACAATGGTTAGTGCTCTGTAGGATCGCGTGTTGACCTAGTATATTAAGTACTCCAATGATATCCCGAATGCGAGAGTCAGGGATATCCAAACAACACTAAATAGATAATTTAGCAGGCCTAAATCTAAAGCGCGGTCGATTGTGGGATTCAAAGAGATCACGATGCTACTAGGCGAGATGCCTTGGGAACTTGATCAGAGGCTGAAATGTACGATTCACAAAGCTAACATGAATTTGACATATGGACTGCATCGCGAGTGGTTTGTAGCCTCGCTACTACCACACTTAAGGAGTGCGTTGTCGCAACAGAATATAAAAACTCAGGCAGAGGCTTTGGAGATTGCCATGAGGCTTCATGAGACCCTGATGCAGGATCCGAATCTAGGAGCTCAGCAAATCCACACACAGCTGAAGAATTTGTGCCTTGAGATGAAGAGCTTGAAGTAGGATAGGCTGGTTTGGCCAAAGGTATGTGAAGAAGTGTGGTGTGCCAAATGCAAGAGTTAGGGTCATGAAAAAGACCATTGCTCAATCTTTACAAATTACCTTGAAGGAGGAGGACCGATGCCTTTAAGGCTAGAAGCTCAAGTAGGACCTAGCACGATGCATTCTTTGTGTTGCATTATCTATCAAATAGCAGGAAAACATGCCACAGATAACTACCACTTGTTGCAGAAGTATACACAAACTCCATAACAATTTTTCTGCAACTTTTGCAGATCAGTGGGACATGATGAGCATACTTGTAGGAGCTATGAATTGATGATGGATAGAACTCCCACCTACAGAGTTTAGGCTGAAACGTGGCCCCTTGACCAGAATGCAGCGATGGCGTGGATAGGATTTCAGGGGCACGGACAAGAATGAGGGCGAGGTGGATGGGAACCTCGTAGAGGTCACAGACAGTTTATTTTCTACAATTGTAGAGGTCTAGGACACTATGACCACGATTGCACTAATCCAATGTGTCCGTCGTGAAAATATTGCATGTTGTTTGATCATGAGACAGAATATTATCCTACACTGATAACTTGGATACGTGACAAAGGAGTGCTAGCGCCTCCCCTAACTTAGAACCTATAGTTGATGAGCTTTGAGCCGCGTGAGGAAGATCTGAATGTAAATATAGTGCTCCAAAGTGGGATTCTGACAAGAGATGACAAAGGGAAACAACTGGAAGATAGTACATGGGTTCGTAAAGCCTAGGTGAAGGAGGTTGAGTTCGATTCGGAGCACACTAGGGAAACCTTCATGGAAGCTAAGAAGAGCTTCACTAAGGCCTCCACTTCAGGAAGCAAGGAAAAACCAGACGGGAGATGGACCCCTCTATGCTGACAACCTTCCTCGAAACCTATATGAAGTTACTACACGATAGTAAGGCTGTGAAAGGGCTACAGGAACTTATCAATAGATGTGTTGGGACCACGCTAGGTGAACTGCGTGTATTTCACAAGATAGGAAAGCACAAAGACTGGATGTGAAATGAGACTTCCTGCGTAGATTGGAGAATATGAAATGGATCATGTCATCCTGGATTTGGTATCAGATGTGAATGTTCTACCAAAAAAAACATGGGAGCGAATGGGGAGACCTGCACTACAATGGTCTCCAATTCAAATAAGGATGGCAAACTAGCAGAAAATCATACCCATGGGTGACTTCAGGGAGTAACCGTGGATATTGAAGGAGTGAGCACGTTGGCAGATTTTCAAGTCGCAAAGATTGTTGATGACAACAATCCCTACCCCACACTCTTGGGAATTGATTGAGCTACTGATATGCATGGGGTAATCAATCTGAAGAAGAGAAAAATGATATTTGAGAAGAAATAACTACACGTAATAATACCCCTGGATCTTGCTGAAGGATCATGCTATACGGAGTCGATCCACGACTATGAGAGTGGTGATGATATGGACTACATATACAAGATAACAATGTGAGACCAAGACTGGGTGAATCCCACCATGGATGGGTGGATTACATGGGAGCGTGAGAGTTCCTACACTTCGGATTCCAACGAGGAAATAGAACACTCGCAGAATCGGTTACATGAGGTAACTACTCTAAATTGCAATATGAGGTTACCAAGTCGTTGTGCTGTGTCTTGTCAAAGGTAAGAAATGTGCCTATTTATGATGGTCTAAATGAGGTAGATGTATTTCTCGATGCATTTGAAAGGGAAGTTCCAGAAAAACAATGATTCCATGCCTTAGACTGGGTACTTATTAGGTCCCTATAATACTAGTGATTACCCCATTACTATTGTAGTTGTATCCCTTATTAATATTGTTGTGCCCCTATTGTCCCCATATTGTTATTACTGTGCCCCATAGAATCCCTCTATTGTTATTTTTGTGTCTTTATATTATTATTGTTAGGTCGGCTGGGTTATATTGTGACTCCTTAGACTCATATATATAGCAAGGAGGTCTTTTCATTTGTATCATCGAAGAATTGCTCATTTGTGTAATGTAAAGGAGGTTTCCCCCTTGAAGAGGCTAAATTCTAAGGTGTTGATCTATCTTTTCTATCTTTTTGTGAGCTGGTTTCATAACATTTGGTATCAGAGCTTTTGGATTCTAGGGTTTTGCTGCTCCAAATAGGTCATCATGGTATTTTCACTATAACTTTTTTTCTTTGACATTTCAGAATTAAAAAAAAACCCCATTTGAGATGAAACCGCACTGAACCTCGAATCCAAATTTCAGAGCTTTTCGCACTATATTTGCGGATATATGATCTGAGGAAGTTGGTCTTTTTGCAGACTCCTGAATTACATTCCAAACGGGTGACCTGGGGAAAATCGTCATAAATTTCTCTCTGAGCATCAGATTGAAATTTCGTAAGAAGTTACAGGAAGATGATGGATTGTAGTTTCTTGTATATATTTTCAAAGCCAAAGGTCGAAACAGTGACATGTGGCACGTCATAAAAGTTCTCTCTACTGAACTAGTCTATAATCAGGTCACTGTGGGAGATTTGGCATAACTCTTCCTTGGAGAATCCAATTTGGATCAGACTAGTGGCATTGGAAAGAGGACACACAGGGATACTGCAGGTCAAAATTTCAAAACTGAATGATCCAAAATTATAGAGATACATCAAAGGCAATATTGAGCTCCTACAATGTGAAAAAAGGTGTGTAGATTTTTTTAAATTCTTGCTTAAGCTTGGTTTGAAAAATTATTTTGAAGGAATTCAAAGGGCATAGTAGAGCATTATTATTGGTAACTGATGCCCTGAGGAAAGAAAATGCAAACACCTAGTAAGCAACCTGAAATCTCTAGCATGACTCATGAAGAAGAGGAAGAAATGCTACATGATATATCAAAATTACAAGACCAAGTGCAACAAATGTCACTCTCACAAAAGCTAATAGAAGCTAAGATAAATGACATGGAAGATAAGATGAAAGGCATGGAAGCTAAGATGGACAATTTGAAGATAGATTTGAACACAAATTTGAAGACAGGCATGGCAGATTTGAAGATAGATTTGACAAATTTTCTACATGAAATACTTACTAGTGGTGAAAGGGTAGTAAAGGAAACTCATGATGTGAACAAAAGAAATGTTAATCATGATTTCATAGACTCTAATGTTGGATTGAAGACCCACTATATTCCAAAAATCAATATGAGGAAGTTTGATGGCAAGGATCCCGCAACATGGATATTACAGATGGAGCAATTTTTCGATCTCAATAATGTGCAAAACACACAAAAGGTACGTATTGCAACTTTATATTTGGAACCAAATCAGTTTGTATGGTATCAATGGCTTTGCTCTCATAAACAAACTATCACTTGGGAAATTTTTACAGAAGAATTGACAGCACATTATGAGGATACAAAAAGCAACACTCTTTTTAGCCAATTGATAAGTCTCAAACAAAAGGGTTCAATAATGGAGCACATTGAGGAGTTCCAAAACTTGAACATAAGGGTAAAAAATATTCTAGAGGAGCATAGGATTGATGTGTTCATAGGGAATTTAAAGGATAATATCCAACATGATGTTCGCCTTTGGGAACCTGATTCATTAGAGAAGGAATTCAGGTTAGCAAGAAAAATGGAAAGAAAAATTATGGCAACCAGGAAGCATACCACTCACAACTATAAAGATGGAAGTGTTGTTGCCCCTAGTCTTCCACAACCTATAAGGTTGACACCACAACAATTGGAAGAAAAAAGATCAAAAGGGCTTTTTTACAGTTGTGATAGAAAATACACTAAAGGTCACAAGTGTGCTGAGAAGAAATTATTCTACATAGATTGTGAAGAGGAAGAAGTAAAGGAGCAAGAAAGATCAAAACAAGAGGATATACTCCAGGAACAAAGCCTAGATAAATAAGAAATGAATCCGACCATATCTTGTAATGCATTGGCTGGAATTACCACTCCTCAAACCATCAAGATAGAAGGACAAATCAAGAAGAAAAAGGTAATAGTGTTGATTGATTCAGGAAGTACACACAATTTTATTCATTGTAAGGTAGCAAAAGAATTGAATTGCTTCCTATATCTAGCACCAGAGTGTCAAGTGATGGTTGCAAATGGAGGAACAATAAATTTCTCTGGAAAGTGCCATAATATCAAGCTATCCATGGGAGAATATGTATTGACTAGCCCAATGATTTCCATTCCAATGGAAGGTGCTGGTGTTGTACTAGGAGTCCAATGGCTACAATTGTTGGGTACAATAACTTTTAATTTTCAAGAACTTTTCATGAAATTTTCTGTGGAAGGAAAGGAAGTTGAATTAAGGGGTATTGCAGGGAAACTGGGAAAGTAATCAACTCTAACGGTATGACAAAGCTTCTAGAAAAGGAACAAATAGGTGTAATTGCACAATTATGTTCGCTAGATGTTTCCACATCGAAATCATCTATTTCTCCAGATCTCTAAAAATTCTTGGAGAATCATTCCAAGGTATTTGATACTCCCAAAGGTCTCCCACCTATTCGTGATCATGATCATGCTATTCATCTGATTCCAGGAAGTGTTCCTCCAAACATCAGATCGTACAGATATCCCTATGCCCAAAAGAGTGAAATTGAACGTATGGTTGTAGAAATGCTAGAGGCTGGTATAATTCAACCTAGTCAAAGTTCTTTCTCTGCTCCAGTAGTATTGGTGCATAAGAAGGATGGATCATGGTGCATGTGTCCAGATTATAGGGAGCTCAACAAGCTCACTATTAAAGATAAGTTTCCCATTCCCGTCATTGATGAATTACCGGATGAATTGCATGGATAAATTTACTTCGCCAAGTTGGATCTTCGTTTAGGATATCATCAAATCAGAATGAAGACTGAAGACATTCTGAAAACAACATTTAGAACTCATGAGGGTCATTATGAATTTTTCGTCATGCCCTTTGGCCTTACCAATGCACCTTCCACATTTCAAGGTTTGATGAATTCCATTTTCAAACCCTTCCTTAGAAAATTTGTGTTAGTATTTTTTGATGATATACTAATCTAAAACAAGTCTTGGAAGGATCATGTTGAACATGTTGACAGGGTGCTACAACTATTGGAGGAGAAACAATTATATGCAAAAAGATCCAAATGTTTCTTTCGAGTACAAGAGGTGGAATATCTGGGTCATATTGTATCTCATGAAGGAGTTAAGGTAGACCCTAGCAAAATTAAAGCCATTAAGGAATGGAAAATCCCCACATCCATAAAGCGTCTGCGAGGATTTCTCAGGTTGATGGAGTATTATCGCAAGTTTGTTAAGAATTATGGGAGAATAACAACACCTCTAACAACATTATTGAAGAAAGATGCATTTTCATGGACTCCAATAGCAACAAAGGCCTTCGAACATCTTAAAGAGGCGATGTGCCAAGCACTAGTCTTAGCTACACCGGACTTCACAAAAACCTTTATTGTGGAATGTGGTGCTTCAAGAAATGGAATTGGTGTTATTTTAATGCAAGATGAAAGACCCATTGCTTTTGAAAGTCGTCCAATCAAGGTAAATTTTTTACACAAAGCTATTTATGAGAAGGAAATGTTGGCAATACTACATGCACTTAAGAAATGGCGAGCCTACCTAATCGGAAGACACTTCAAGGTAAAAACGGATCATGATAGCCTTAAATAATTTTTAGAACAAAGATTATCCTCTGAAGAGCAACAAAAGTGGGTCACAAAGATGTTGGGTTATGACTTTGAAATCATCTACAAAAAAGGGAAGAAAAATGTGGTGGCCGATGCACTCTCAAGAAGGGATGAGGATGTGGAAGCATTGTTGTGCGCCATTTCTATTATCCAACCAGATTGCATAAACGAAGCAAGAGAAGAATGGAAGAATGATGAATAAGTGTTGGCACTTATTCGAAAGTTACAACAAGATTCCAGTACATCTGATATATTTAGCTGGCAAAATGATTCGTTATGGTACAAAGATTGCTTATACCTTTGTAAGAATTCCCAACTCAAGCAAAATATTCTTATGGAATTGCACACTTCTCCCTTAGGAGGGCACTCGAGATTTTTAAAAACTTACCACAGGGTTAAGAAGGAATTTTTTTGGGATGGCCTTAAATTGGATATTCAAAAGTTTGTGGCGGAATGTTTCGTTTTCCAACAAAATAAATTTGAAACAATTAAAACCCCAGGTCTATTACAACCTTTATCCATTCCAAGCCAACGTTGGGAGGGGGTTTCAATGGATTTTATCACATGTTTACCCAAGTCTGAGGGAAAGAGTGTCATCATGGTGGTAGTTGACAGACTTACCAAGTATGCACACTTTTGTGCATTATCACATCCTATTAAATCCAGTACAATTTCTACTGCATTTATGGAAACAATTCAAAAGCTACATGGAAACCCAAAGATTATTGTAAGTGACAGAGATCCCATGTTCACTGGAAATTTTTTGACATAATTATTTTCTTGTCTCGGTACTCAGTTAGCTCATAGCTCATATTATCATCCTCAATCTGATGGGCAAACTGAGATAGTAAACAAATGTTTGGAAGGATATCTTTGTTGCTTTGTATCTGATAAACAGACATAATGGGTCAAATGGTTGCCTCTGGCTGAATGGTGGTATAACACATCCTTCCATATAGCAACAAAAATGACCCCATTTATGGCACTTTATGGATATCAGCCACCATCCATCACATCATATTTAAAAGAAAATTCTAAGTTTCAAGTAGTGGAACATCACATTGAGCATCAACAACAAGTCCTGCAACTCTTAAAGGATAACCTCGTGTTGGCGCAAAATAGAATGAAACAATAGGCAGATCAACATTGCAACGAATTTTTTTTGATGTAGGTGACTGGGTATTCCTACGGCTACAACCATATAAAAAAATGTCCCTCAAGAAAGCTAAGAAGGATAATAAATTATCACCAAAGTATTATGGTCCGTACAAGGTGTTGCAAAAGATTGGTACTATGGCATACAAATTGGAGCTTCCTGCAGCTTCTCGAGTGCACCCAGTTTTCCATGTTTCATGTTTAAAGAAGGTTATAGGCGAAAACCTCCCAGTTCAAACAATATTACCATAACTTGACGAGGAAGGAAAAATTATATTGGAACCAGAAGCAGTCACAGAAACAAGAACACGACGGTGACGAAATCGATCAATTTCGGAGTATCTCATCAAGTGGAAGAACTTGTCTGATAAAGATTCGACATGGGAGGATGAGAATTTTATACAGAAGCATCCAGAACTACTCACGCATTGATGACAACATGTTTTTGAAAGAGAGGGGCATGTTAGGTCCCTATAATACTATTGATTACCCCATTACTATTGTAGTTGTATCCCTTATTGATATTGTTGTGCCCCTATTGTCCCCATATTGTTATTATTGTGCCCCATAGAATCCCTCTATTGTTATTTTTGTGCCTTTATATTATTATTGTTAGGTCAGCTGGGTTATATTGTGACTCCTTAGACTCCTATATATAGAAAGGAGGTTTTGTCATTTGAATCATGAAGGAATCATTCATTTGTGTAATGTAAAGGAGGTTTCCCCCTCAAAGAGGTTGAAATATAAGGCGTTAATATATCTTTTCTATCTTTTTGTGAGCTTGTTTCATAACAGTACTATGCACTACACCGGCAATATGGTGGGGCACGCACAAGGGGAGTTTTGATGATTGGCGCAAATGTAGGAAAATGATGCGGACATGATTTGGGAAGCCTAAGATGTGACTGGAATACAAGTATGATGGGCAGAATGATTTGTGTGTGCATCTGGAAAAGTGGACACTACCTTATGGAGAAAAGCCACAACCTGAGTGGGTTCACCTATTTTTTCATACCCTGGATGTTATCCCAATGAACTGGTATGTAGAAATAGAGCTTTGCCATGGGACAGGTGAATGGGATATTCTACACGAAGGATTCATGATGACCTTCAGTTTTGAGGATAGATTTGATAGTATTGATGAAGCGCTACAAGAGGTGAAAGAAGGCATCTTTAGGATACCGCAGGATCCTTTAGACCTGACGCAGCCTGAATGGGCTACTCAGCTGAGTCACGCGATGGAATGTTATAATGTAACTATTAAAGAAGAGGATGAAGATCCATGGAAAACTAACATTCCAGAGACAGAAGTCCACCGAGAGGTTCAGGGACTGTAGATTGAGAACCCTGATATAACCGCGTCGGTGAGAACTAGACATGTGAACATTGGTATAGAAGCAGAGCCCAAATTCGCAAAGATTGGAGACCACTGGGACAATGTGATAGTGCATAAGGTCATTGAATTACTCCGTGAATATAAGGAATTATTCCCCACCAAGTTTACGGATTTGAAAGGAATAATTAGAGATCATGGAGTTATGAATATCACATTAAAACCCAACGCGAAGCTAGTTAAGCAGAGGCCTTATCACCTAAATCTAAAATACAAGGAGAAGCTCCGCTTAGAGCTAGAAAAAATGCTAGCAGTAGGCATCATTGAGCCTATTGAAGAGTCCGATTGGGTAAGCCCAATGGTGATGCAAGAGAAGAAGCAAAAGGATGAGATAAGGATATGCATGGACATTAGGAAGCTGAATAACGCTTGTGTGCATGATACTTTCCCAACTCCATTCACAAATGAAGTGTTGGACAATGTAGGTGGCCAAGAAGCATACTCCTTCATTGATGGGTTCTCTGGGTACCACCAAATCAAAATCGCACCGAAGGATAGGAGCAAGACAACCTTCACGACTAAGTGGGGTTGTTTTCAATACACTATAATTCTGTTTGGGCTGAAGAATGCGCTAGCTATATTTTCACGCGTGGTTGTTAAGGCATTCAAGGAATATATTCATAAGTTCCTGGAAGTTTATTTTGATGATTGGACCGTATTTGGACTAGTTAAACACCATGTAGCGAGCTTGCGCTTGATTCTAGATACCTGTCGAAGATACCAGATCATGCTCAACCTCAAGAAGTATTTGTTTTTCATTTCTTTTGAGAACCTATTAGTGCATGTGGTTTGCAGACAAGGGCTAATGGTAGACCCCACGAAGATAGCGGTAATTCTGAACTTGGAAGCGCTCGAAGTGTGAAACAACTATGCTCTACCCTGGGACATACGGGATATTACAGGAAGTTTATCAAAGGCTATGCCTGGATCACCACACTGATGGAAAAATTGTTGAAAAGGGATGTCTCGTTCTGCTAGAACGATGGCTGTAAGAAAAGCCTGGATATATTAAAAGAAAATATGGTTACTGCACCAATTCTAGTTTTCCTGGACGGGAAGAAAGAATTTCATGTACATGTTGATGTGTCATGTATATCACTGGGGGCAGTACTAACACAGGATGGCAGAGAAGGCTTGGACCACCCTATCACATTCGCAAGTCGTATATTATCCAAAGTAGAGAAGAACTATTCCACCACTAAACGCGAGGTACTATCTATGGCGTATGCGCTCCAGAAGTATTGACACTACTTGCTAGGAGGTCACTTTAAGATGTATACTGATCACTCTGTGCTAAAGTACTTGGTAAATAAGCCTGTGTTTGGGGGCACATCTGCAAATGGCTATTATTGTTCCTGGAATACGATTTTGAGGTTGTTGTGAAGCTTGGACGATTGTATGCAGGACTTGACCACCTATCGCGCATCGAGATATGGGAGAAACCCACTAATTTGGAGGAAGAGTTACCTAACGGGCATCTTTTTTATGTTCGTGTCACAAATGGACATTTCGAGGACATAATACATTTTCTAACAACAAGAATGCGCCAGAAGGATACTCTTTCGAACAAAAGAAGGAATTAGTGGTGTGCGCGGCAGATTTCTCTGTCATTGTTGGGCATCTATAAAAGATGGGGAATGATGAGATACTGTGAAGGTATGTACCTACGTTTTAACGAAGAAGCATCCTCACAGACTCTCATGGGGGCACCGCAGGAGGACATTATGCAGGGAGAGCAATCGCGTAGAAGATTCTACGTGGAGAGTTGTGGTGGCCAACCCTTCATCAGGATTCAAAATCATATTGCAAGGTGTGCGATGTATGTCAAAGCATAGGTAGGCCATCATGGAGGGATGAAATGCCTTTGAATCCATGATGTTGCAACCCTTCGAGAAGTGGGCAATAGATTTTGTAGGACCGATTCAGCCCCAAGGAAAGACAGGCGTGATGTATATTATCACTGTAACGGAATACTTGACTCGTTGGGAAGAAACATAGTCGGTGAAGGATTGCACAGGAACGACGACTGCAAAGTTTCTATTTGAACATGTACTAATGAGATTTGGATGCCAAAATATTTTGATGAGTGATAGGGGTACGCACTTTCTGAACAAAATGATCAACACATTGACAGAATAATTTTAGGTGTACCATCAAAAGAGCATACTGTTGTTGGGAAAAGTATCCAATACGGAATGACCCTATCCCACTCTAAGGGTGATAGTACCTCAGCAACAACTGAATGCAAAGCTATTCAAGATTACTTCTTTATAAGATGAGAGAGAGAAGAGAAGGATGATCTACTAACCGTTATCTTGCGCTAATAGTCGATCCAATCCTCACTCCTTGCTGCTTGCTCCTAGCTCCTTGCTCTTTCACCGGCCCAGCTACACAAAGATCCTATAAAAGCACAAGAAAAGGAAACTACAAGAAGCATACATCCATAATTGATTCAGGGATTAGCATAAATCAAATATACAAGCATCAATTCACCATAGAGACACATGCATATAGAAGAACCTCAAATGCTTTATTAATAGAAGAAGAAAAGTTCTGAGAGAGTTACAACCATAATAGGCCCAATCCAGCAACACCTCCCAGCAGAAAGAAATCTCCTCTTCACCTCCTTCAAAGAAATCACCCAATAGTTCTATCCTCAAACCAACAACACTTCCTTACTTGCACAAAATTCCCACCTCCCTAGACCTCATGAGAGAGCTCTATATATAGGAGATTTGGAGAAAGGATGAGACATCTTGAGACTGGCATGAAGCTGACTAGTGTCCTCTCCCACTTTAGTTAAACTTCAGTTCTTGAGTCCACTTGGAGATTCTTGCTTCCACTTGGAGATCAAGACCCTCTTACTCATCACAAGGTGAATTCCTTGACCCAAGTGTCAGTTTGGAAGCTTCCTGGGCAATTGACACCTTGTAGAATGACTGTGCCACTTGGCCAATCTTGCCCAGCGCAGGTAGCCTTCATTAGATTTGACATTCAGCGCAGGTACAAAGTGGAGCAGTTGACATTCAGCGCAGATGCTCAGTGGAGCAGCTGACATGATCCAGAAATAGCCTGTTTTTGAGTGTTTTCAGGTGGAGAACTGATTTTCAGTGCTGTGGTTTGCTGACCTTGTTCCTCCAGGGGTAGGAACAACATGTTTAGGGACTTTGGATCCCTTAGATTATTGACATTTCATGCTTCATGCTGTTAGGCACAAAAATGTCTATAACAGTTGCCCCCTAAAGTATGAGGTCGTTTATCGGGTGAAATGCTTTATCAGGAGGATCCGAAGTTCATTCAATCGCTGAGAGGTGCCCTGTAATAAAATACAATACAATACATTATTTTTCATTCTGCTTTCATGATCTAGCTGAGGCGGGCATTCCCATGCTCAGCTTTATAAATTCATTTTGGTACATAGAACAGATGATCGTCTGGTGGTAGACTGATAATTCTCTGCTGAAATTATCATCCTTTGAGTAGGATGATCATCTGTTGCAATGATGTACATAACAAATGTCTTTATATCCTGAATATATATCGCAGCCCGGATGGATGGAACTAGATCCGGGGTCTTCAAACTCGTTCAATCTTCGCTCTAAGTACAAGTCGATCCATGTGAGAATTGCGCTGAAGTCGAACATGGAAAGACATCGCTTGATTACCGGTCAATAATGTAAACCGTTAACAAGCGCGAGAGGAATCACCAATAATGACAATGACCCTCAAGGTACTGCAGTACAATTCACGTGGTGTGAATAAAGGACTTGGCGTCGAACACCACGCAAAATCTTCTGGTCGAAGGTCATTAATGTATACCTGTCGCCGGAAGTGAGAAACTTGCCATTGAGGCATGCAAGTTTCAAAGTACTGGGGGATTTGTTCCTAGATCAACTTCCTGGATAATGAGCTGAAGTCGACAAGAAACGATCCGTCAAAGGAGGGCCTTAATGAATCCCACATCAATGACACGGAACGAAGCTAATGATTTTGGTGGAGGTGAAAACAATCTGTGAAATATGATTCAGGGTGGTGATCATGGGTGGATGAAGGATAATGTATGGCAGTGGATGGGACACGGTTGACTCTTTCTGAACACATCTCTTGAACATATAACGACATTGATGTGATGGATCGGTAGCATTACCCCAAATGTGGATGGTTTGGCAAGGACCATGGTGATGAGACCGGTGAATGAAACAACCCAACCCGATGTGATACGGAGGACAAAGTGTCATGTTCAAGAGCGAGTTGCTACCATTAAAGCTTTGAGGTTCTTCCAATTTTTCCTCAGTCATTTCTGACCAGTACCTCTTTATTTATGTCAAGCTTGAGGAGGATAACATATGCTTGTTCTATAACCTGCCCTTCGGGCAAGCCCATCGCTATGTTTTAATGAGCCTAGCGATAGGGAAACTCATTCTCGTCTAAAGACAAGTTTGTCGCTATTCAATCATTTTAACGAGTCTAGCGACAAAGACAACTCGGTCCTTTTCATTTTTAGAGAGTCTGAAAAGGTACAGAAAGTTAACTCCAAAATTCCTTTTTCGTCATCTAATCCCTTAAGTCCGAAAAAGTATAAAACAATACAGAAGGGATGAGTTTTCGATTACTTTAACGAGCCGAATAAAACAAGCGCTCGACCTTTTTGTGCAATAATCCCTCAGGTCCAAAAAAGATTAAAATCTAGAGGAGGGATAGCTCTTCCAGTCACTTTAACGAGCTGGAAGGCCAAAACTCGGCAAACTTTTCATATTTTACGAGTCAGGAGAAAAGAGCTCAAAGAAGACTCGTCTTTTGAGGAACGAGTGATAAACAGGGATAGCAGCAGATTCCAGGTACAGGTTGGAATTTTCCAATCACGACAGTGTCACAAGGATGGCTAAGTGAAATCACTCTTCGCAGCTGTTCCTCAAAATGGGTAAACAATCATATGGAGGTGAACGATTGGCCAAATGGAATGGAGGTGGCAGGTGTAAAACACGACCAAGGCTTTTATGGCTAATAAATTTACGATCACAATGGTTATTTACCGGTACTGGGTTCATTTTTTAAAGAGATTGAATGCGCCAAAACACTGCTCAAAAGCTTATGTTTATTTTTTAACGAGCATGAACTATGACGCTAAAACTACTCGGATCTTCGCTTTTCTATTTTTTAACGAGCATAAATTCCGCAGTAAAATTGCTCGATCTTATGGTCAAATTTTGATTTTTACCATTACTAGCTTTTCTCTTTTCAAATATAGTACTGCTTTTTCAATTGCTGCAACAAACTTTGTTAGAAATGAATAATATTTGTATGAAAATGAGATTATAACCCTAATATTTCACTTTAAACTGTAAAAAGCCATTAAAAGGTGTTTTTACCTCTCATTTACCATTTCATTTGCATTTGGTTTGTTGGAGCTCTGGAGGTGCCTCTTCCCCCTTGATTTTCACCAACTGATTCCAGGAGATTCTGCGGACGATTTTCGGTGCCGTCTGGACCAGGTAGGAGCTACTCCCTAGTTCTTTCTTTTCATGGTTTCCTTTTCCTGTTTTTTTTTGCCTGTTTTCCGGTCTTTCTGAGCCCCTGGGGTTTTGCCAGGGCGCCCTAGGATCAGCGCAGGTTTCCCTTTCGAAACCTGCGCTGAAGATCAAGCTGCCTTAAGGCAGCCTGACCCTCAGCGCAAGTGGGAGACTTCCTGCCTGCGCTGGGCTCAAAAAGACTGAGTTTTAAGGGTATTTTTGATGAATTTTTCGCCAGTTTTTCATCAAATCAGGAATTCACTCTTTCTCTTGTTTGTTTTGCAGGGAGCCTTGAACAAAATGTCCCTTACATGGCGAGAACGAGAACATGAAGAGGAGGACATGATTGCCCTTCATGACCCGGTCACGGTGAACGCGATGCGGAACTGTGGCCTGCTGAAGTTCTTCCGTATCTCTAGCATGAGAGCACAGATTTCTTTACTGCAGTATATGCTTGATGCTTGGGATCCTGTTAACCAAGTGTTCCAGATTAGGGGGAAGACCATCCCCTTGACCATAGAGGACATGTACTTCTTGACTGGACTGTCAAGACGAGGTGCCCCCATTTCCTTATCAGGTACGGCCCGGGGGACTGATTCCACCAGAGATTATGTCTGCCAGTATTGTAGGGAAGGTTCTCAGCCGAGCAGAGACGGCAAGATTGTTATCCGTGAGATTACTGATCGGGCTCTCAGGTCCATTCTGTTCACTATTGGTAGGATGGCCGGCAGCGCAGCTCTACATGTTGCCAACATGTCTTATATGCAGCACGCCTTGGAGTGTCTCCAAACGAAAGTATTCAACTGGTGTGATGCAGTACTTGTTCAGATGAAAAGTCAATTGACCAAGGTAAAGGACGGGAAGCTAAAGAACTTTGGATTTGGTTCTATTCTGACTGCCTTTGCCTTGGAGAAAATCCCACTGATGCAGCCTCAGTACATCATACTTGACTTGCCTTCTCCGACCGAGCCACGCATGTAGAGGTGGGTTGACCACATGTCTAGGCATGCAGGTCAACCTCAGATTACTTTTACTGAGGCCTTTTTTAGGTGGTTCGAGCGCCAGGAGATGGCTTTTTCTGAGTATCCATATGTGGGCATGGATTTCCGAGGTGATCCGGATTTGGTGCTACCGGACGGCGAGCAGTGGGGTGCCATTGGTAAACTCTTTGACCATATTACTGTTTATTGTTCTTATTCATAATGTTGATGTGCTTTATTCTATCAAGACTTTTAATTGTACTCTTGGGTGCATGCAGATATTGGTCCTGTTCGTCCCGCAGTTCGTCCGAGGTCGCCAGCTGCTGCCCCGGCAGGGGAGCCTGCTAGGAGAGTTGTTATTCACGATCTTGACGACACTGAGACCCTTACAGCTGTGCAGGAGCAGGTTGAGAGCCTTACTCGTGGCCTTCCGGATGTACAGATTGACGAGTTACCTTTACAGATGCAGCGGCATACTATTGGTGTGCCTAGACGACAGACTCGTCTCTTGCGCATGATCGCACAGGCCGTGACGTACTATCATGAGCACCACTAGGCTAGGTTGCCCCCTAGCATCTTTTTGAGTTTTTAGGTCATATGACCGATTTTGTCTTGGTTACAGACATTATGTATGAACTTATATAAACAGCTTATATATTTTGATTTTCGGGTTTTATTCTGGTTGATTTACGTGATCCATATGTACAATTTTTGATGATGTGTCCTTTTTATAAATGTTGCAAATGTCTATCTAACACATAGTTTGCTAATGAGTCAGTTAATGTGTTTAAGTTTCTTGAAATATGTTGATATTGAATTGAATCAAATCGTCTTTCCAAGATCTTAACCCTTAGGAACATGCGATAAATAGCTGGATTGCGAACAGAATATATACCATTGAGTTGTAGTATTGCGAGCTGTGAGTCTAGCCTGACAATTAATCGGCGTATGCCACGTGTGATGGCATCAGAGAGTAGTTCTATCAACGCGCTATACTAAGCGATGTTATTCGTTGATTCCCAATACATACACCTCTGAAACTTACTAACTCGCCGCTTGGATCAAAAATGGCCCAGGCTGCGGAGGACAGGTTCCGCGAACTACGACTCGCTCCGTCGGCATACCCAACACATGTCTCCAGAAGGTTCGACATCTGCAACGGAAAAAGGTGGATCACTCGACCAGAACAAACACTTTAGCGAAAAAAAAATACAACAAAAGCATGCAGGTTACTATTTAAGCATAGTAACGCTTGAGGTACAACCCGTTGCGGGGCTGCGCCAGTGGAATTCCATCGTAATCCATTAACTCGTAGGCTCCTTTTGCTAACACCCTTTTAACAATATAGGGGCCCATCCATAAGGACTTGAATTTACCTGCTCCCAATTTATCGGCTTCTTGGTCATAAAGCAAGACCACATCACCTTCTGAGAAGACACGGGGTTTGACATTTTTGTCAAACTGAGCCTTGACTCGTTTCTTATGAGCTTCGTTAGCCAACGCGGCGTCACGACGGGTTTCATCCAACTGGATTAATTCCAAGAAACGAGCCTCTTCTTCTGAAGTTCCGGGGAGGAGGTCGATTGCGAGTTTAAGCGACGAAATTTCGCACTGGATTGGCAAGACTGCTTCCAGGCCATACACCAGTTGAAAAGGTGTGAACCCGGTTGCGTTCTTTACCGAGGTCCGGTAAGCCCACAAAGCTGAGTACAGGATTAGGTGCCATCTTCTTTTATGAACTCCTATCATCCTTTGCAACATACGCTTCAGGACCTTGTTGATTGCTTCAACTTGTCCGTTGGCTTGCGGATAATATGGGGTAGAGCTGTCGTGAGATAGCCCTAGCTTGGCAGCTAATTCGACCATCATGTGATTGCGAAAATGCGACCCATGATCTGTAACTATAGCCTGTGGTACGCCGAACCTGGCGACTACATGATTGAAAAAGAAAAGGGCAGCTGTTTCACCAGTGTTATCCAATGTAGGCATTGCCTCGGCCCATTTGGTAAAATAGTCAACAACGACTATAATATACCCATGCCCCCCGGTCGAGGTGGGGTTACATTGCATGAAATCGATGCCCCACTTGGCGAAGGGCCCAACAGCAACTATCGGCTGTAAAGGTGCGGGTGGTCGTCTGGTTTTGTTGTCAAAGATTTGACAAGCATGGCAACTTCTGACTGCGGTTATGCAATCTTTGAACATGGTTGGCCAGAAGTATCCTGCTCGTAAGATTCTTTGTGCTGTTGCATATCCAGACTGATGCCCTCCACATGCGCCTGAATGACAATCATTCAAGGCTTTTTCGGCCTCCTCATGGGTAAGGCACCTCCTCAGAACTGTATCGACACCACGACGGTAAAGTGTATCACCGACGATCATGTAGTCTTTTGCTTGGTATCGTATACGTTTTTGTTCGGAGCGAGAGGTGTTAGGCCTGAACTTTTGGGTTTGGAGATAAACTATGATATCTCCATACCACTCATCGCTTACAGATATCAGAAACAAACTTTCGTCCACGATTGACTCTTCCGATGTTTCATCGTTGGACAACGATGGGAGATCGCATAACAATTCTGCGAAAACTAGAGCTTTCTTTGATTTGGATTTTACAAATTCCAGATCAAACTCTTGAAGGATCGCTATCCATTTTGAATATTTGCCCCCCAGAAACTGTTGCGACAGTATATAAGTCATGGGGTTGCAATCTGACAGGATGGTAGTTTTCCGAAAGAGGACATAATGTCGAAACCTTTGAATCGCTTGAACAGTTGCAAGCGCTAGTTTTTCAACATAAGAATATTTACTTTCTGTATCGTTTAAGTTTTTACTTAAATAATATATAGGATGTTCTATTCCATCGACTTCTTGAACTAAAACCATCGCAATGGTCGTATCTGCTGCAGCCAGATACAGGTTAAAATCTCTTTGATAGTCCGGGGCGTACATTAATGATGCTTTTACTAGACAATCTTTCAGAGCATCAAAAGAAGCTTGCGCCACCTGGTCCCAGACAAAAGGTACATCCTTTTTCAATAGACGAGTATAACCCTTAGCAAGTTCTGCGTAATTTGGAATGAACCTCCTCAGAAAGTTTGCTTTCCCTTGGAGTTTCTGAATCTGAAGCAAATTTGAAGGTGGAGGCAAATTAATGATTGCCTGAACCTTGCAGGGGTCGAGACGAATCCCATCTTTAGAGACTACAAAGCCAAGTAAACGACCAGAACCGACGCAAAACACACATTTGTGCGGTTTGAGTCTTATCTTATAGTGTCGGCAACGTAGAAATATCGCTCTTAAATGCTGCGGATGATCAGTCCGCTTTCGCGAATGAGTCGGAAGATCGTCGAGATAAGGTTGAACAATGTTCTTGATGTCATGGAAGGCATAATTCATCGCCCTCTGAAACGTCGCCCCTGCGTTCTTTAAACCAAAGGGTAATTTTCGATAAGCGAATGTGCCCCACGGACAAATAAATGCAGTCTTTGACTGGTCCTGTGGGCGGATATTTATTTGATTATACCCGGAAAATCCGTCCATAAATGAAAAGATTTCACATCCGGCGCATTCATCAATTATCTGGTCGATGAAGGGTGTAGGGTAGTTGTCCTTCGGACAAGCTTGGTTTACATCCCTATAATCAACACACACTCTAATCGTCCCTTGTTTTTTCATAACAGGGACAATATTCGATACCCAATCGGTTAGAGGAACCGGGTAGATGAATCCAGCATGGAGGAGTTTTTCAACTTCCGCCTTAATGGCAGCGACTTTCTTCGGGTGCACTTGCCGAAGCCGTTGTCTTACTGGTTTGACATCAGGATACATTTTAATTTCATGTTCAACGATACTCGAGTCAATGCCTGGCATTTCATCATATGACCATGCAAAGACATCTCTAAATTCGCGAAAAAGAGCGTTATATACTTCCAGTTCTGAAGGGGAACAACCTTTGCCAACATAAATATTCTCTACAACATCTGTTTTGGTCGAGATATTTATGGCTATAGTCTCTTCAATATTGGATAGGTTTCGCTCGGAATCCACCGTATTTACAGTATTTGTTAGGAATTCAAATACTGAAGGGTGATAAAGGTCACTTTGAGTATCTTCTTCATATTCCAGAAGAAGGGAACGATGGTGGTGATCATTCCATGGTGCCCCCTCAATCATCATTGATTGTAAGATTCCTTCGTCAGTCCCATGTACTTTCGACCAAGGATCTAATGGGGTTCCATATTCTCTAGATCTGTCTACCCAAACGCTTGACGAGCGTTGATTTGGGCTCGCCTCCCATGCTTGAAACATTGATTGCTACAATATTTCTAAAGGGCTTGGGGGCAAAACCATTGAATGATCCATGTTGACCTTCGTGGAAGATATCATGTTGCAGGTTGCTACAAATGGTACATTTCCTATATAAATAGGAGGTGGTAGCGCGAAAGTTCCCATCAATGTGGGGTCTTTCAATAATCCTACTCTGATATCTTGAATTGAATGGTTGCTCTCATGGATCATAGGAATGCTTCCTGTAACTTGTGAACCATTAGGGAGGAAATTCTGTTGGTCGACGATCGTAATCCCTCCTTCAAACGAGAATGCGATCTTCCTAAAATAAGTCGACACGACAGCTGCCATGGCATAAATCCATGGTCTACCCAGTATGATGTTATAGTCAAGATTTCCATCAATGACTTCTACATCAATTTCTACTGTCTTTCCTCCTAGTTCCGTATAAGTCCTTCCGTCGAAAGCTTTTAATGTCGTCGAAGATCGCGACAAGGTTGGAGATCCTAAAGTTTTCCAGCAACTCATTGACATAATACATGTCGAGGCTCCCTCATCAATTATCGTTCTGTGAACAGTTTTGTTGAGTGCTTTCACTTGAATAAGAAAAGCTAGCTGAGCTGGTAACTGAGGATCATAACCCTTGTGATCAAAGGATACAAGATTGGAATCCTTAGGATCAACCCCACCAATTGCCGATAACAATGCCTGCCTTTGGGTTGGACAATTTTGTAGCACTTCAAGAGTTGACATAGCGGATGGCGATTGGGCCAAATCTTCCACTATATTATAATGCTGCGCCGCTCTGGCGCGAGGATTAAATGTCGACTTGTGTACTACACCCTTCGGTGGTTTTATTGTTAATTCAGGGATGGTGGGCGTTACAACTTCTGTCGAACTACTTGGTTGATCTTTACCTTTTTCGTTCGACACCTGAGGATTCCCATAATCTTTGTTCCTTGTCGAAATCAAAGCATCATTCGGCTGTTTCGAAACCGACAACATAAGGACTTGCGACGGGGAAGCATTTCCACTATCAACCAGATTTTGACCTGGGTTGGGAAACGGATCAGTCAACACAGCTGAGGTTTAGGAACTTTTAAAGAACCTTTTAAGCTCAGCTTTATAAGGACAATCCCTTGTCCAGTGATCTTCGTCACATATCATACATGGACTGTTCGGTTTCCCTTTTCCAGGAGGGTTTGAAGAATTTTTTCCAGGGGATGACTCACCCTATTTCTTCTTCTTCCCTTTGTTTTGTTTCTTCTTGCTTCCTGGCTGATTGGTTTCTTTGCCTTTATCTTCTGATACGGCATACTTCCGAAGCAAGAATTTCTTCTTTTGCATTTTGATCTGAATTCTTACGGGCTTTCTTTGACGAAGCTGTAGAAATTTTGAATAATTTAACACATATTCAACAGGATTATCCTGATCATGTACTAATGCGGAAAACATACACAATACATAAGCTCCTCTACGTTGATCAAGAATATAGCAGCATCAATAACAATAAAACATCAAGAGCATTCACACATTAACACAGTATGTATCACGGGGAAAGCATCTCGCTAAAAACCCCACACTATCTGTATATTAATGATTGAGTCATGTAACATTACACAGCATAATACTTCTCACAAGTATCTCCACCTCTGTTACACACAATATAGCTCAAATCTGATCTCCAAATCTCTTCCACTGCTTGCCTGCCTCCACTGCTCAATACCTGCTCAAGAACTGATGAGAATTGCTTCCCAAACTCGATTTTCACCTGCAAAATAGTCACTCATTCTTTGTGGACGTGAGGAAAGGCTAAAATGCGGGCCAAATATGTGAGCAAACTCATTGGCATACTCAATCCTTTGATTGTGCAAGATCTGGTGCACAACTATAGTCACAACTGATAGCAATCTGATTCTCTACCACCTGTCCCTGTTGAACTGAACATGCACTGACATGCAACTGAGTTAACTGATGTATTCTTTAGTTGTATTATGAGTTAATAATTAGTTTAACAACTCATCATTAGTCTATCTGCAGTTAGACTAACTACAACCAGTTTATCTAAGTTAAACTGAACACAACTCCATCAACTGTACCTCCAGTCCACTAAACTCAACTCACTTGAGTTCTAACTGAAGTCATGCATGCAACAACTCAACTGACTCATAAGAAAAACGAATTTCCTTCTGACAGCTGCATGTGCCACTTCCGTAGCTCAAACTGAAGTGCTCCAAGAGAATAAGATTAAGTTTATAGTCCAAATATTATTGTGAGATAATAATATTTGACTTTTCTATTTTTGACAGCCAGTCTAAAAATAGACTTGATCACTCACACTGTGATCACTCACACTTTCATCAAAAATAGAAGTCCATCTATTTTTCCCAACTTGATCAATCATCCATAAACATAGACATGATCCATATGTCTAAAAATAGACATAGTCTAAAAATAGACTTGCGCCAAAAATAGCCTGCGGGCCCACTTAGTGAAGGCGACTCTTTTCACTAAGCTCCATCATCTTGTTGCAATCTCAACACTCCCTCTCGACAAGATATGGATTATCAGCAACCCCTATCCTGCCTCGGTGGTACTCGAATTTTCTCCTGGTGAGAGCCTTCGTCAGAATATCAGCATCCTGATCCTCCGTTGGAATGTACGAAAGTAACATGATCCTCCGCTGCACACAATCTCTGATATGATGGTACCTGATGTCAATATGTTTAGATCTATCATGAAATACAGGATTAGCCGAGAGTTTAATGCAACTCTGGTTATCACAGTAAATCACAGTAGGATCCAAATGAGAACCGAACAAACCAACAGGATCTTCCTCATCCATATAGCCTCGCATGCAGCCAAACTTGCTGCCATATACTCGGCCTCCGCTGAACTGAGTGCCACGGATCTCTGCTTCCTGCTGTACCAAGAAACTGCTGTCGATCCGATACTGAAGACCCCTCCTGATGTGCTCTTTCTGTCTGTTGGGCTCCCTGCCCAATCTGCATCCATGAAGCCACATAGCTTCACCTCATCCTCCTGTCTGTACCACAAACCATATCCCGATGTGCCTCTCAAGTAGCGCAATACATGCTTGCCCGCCTTCCAGAAGAGCTTGGTAGGCTTAACCATAGCTTGTGAAAGTTTGTTAACTGCATAGCATATATCAGGTCGTGTATTGACCAAATACATCAGCGACCCCACCAACTGTCGATAAACAGTGGCATCCACTTCTTCTCCCGAAGTGGCATCCTCCTTCCTCCAACCTCCAGGAAGAGGAGTATCAACAGGCTTGCAGCCATGCATGTTGAACTTCTCCAGTATCTCCCGAGCATACTTGCCCTGAGAAACAAACAGTCCACCACTGCGCTGCCATATTTCCAATCCTAGGAAATAGTGAAGGAGACCCAAATCCTTCATCTCAAACTCTGTAGCAAGATCCTTCTTGCATGACAGTATCAACAGCTCATCACCCGTTAGAATCAAATCATCAACATACAGTACAATGATAAGCAACTTACCCTCCACCACAATCTGGTATAGGTTCGGATCCGCCTCGCTCTTGGAGAATCCAAGTCCTGTGAAATAGCTGTCTATCCGTTTGTACCAAGCACGTGGTGCTTGCTTCAACCCATACAGCGCTCTCTTGAGCCTGCACACATGCGACTCGCTGCTGAAGACTTCAAAGCCTTCGGGTTGCTCAATGTACACCTCCTCCTCAATGACTCCGTTGAGGAACGCAGTCTTCACATCCATCTGATGAATGTGCCATCCCATCTGCGCTGAGAGAGCAAGAATCGTCCGTATGGAAGAATACCTTGCGACAGGTGCAAAGGTCTCCTCATAATCGATCCCCTCAATCTGTGAAAAGCCTCGGGTAACAAATCTTGCCTTGTACTTCTCCACACTCCCGTCAGCTGCCTGCTTAACTTTGTAGATCCATCTCGAACCCACCACTGATTTCCCTTCCGGTCTAGGAACAATCTCCCATGCACTGTTTCTGACAATAGAATCATACTCTTCCACCATGGCGTCTACCCATGCGGGATCCTCCACAGCTTCCTCGAAAGAGGATGGCTCAGTCACAACACACTTGCTCATAAGAGCCATGTATCCAGTGTACCGATCAGGTGACTGTCTCTGCCTGCGTTGGGCTGTAGGTGGTCCTACAACTTTCTCTGCATCTTGAGCCAGTCGCTCAGCTTCTGTCAAGCGCTTTCGCCCTCTGATGGTTGGCGCTGCATGAGTGGTCTCTTCCACTCCATGAACCTCGTCCTGTGGCTGATCCACGTCCTGAAGCTCATCCTTAGGAACTAATAGCTCCTCATCTGCATGCAAGTGTAGCTCCCTCTCAAGCGAACACTTCATGGCTTTCTCCTCCTGAAATTTTATATCCCGTCGCACAACAGTTTTACCACTATCTGGCAAATACACACGATAGTTGTGGGGCGTATCAGTGTACCCCACAAATATCCCAACCTCTGCAGTCGGTTCCAACTTCTTTCTGGCATCCTTCGTCACATGCATGTAAACGTTAGCACCAAAAATCCTCAAATGAGAAAGATCAGGCTTCTTACCAGAATAAGCCTCCTCGGGTGTACTCATGCCAAGTATCCTATGAGGACAACGGTTCTGCACATAAACTGCTGTATTGCATGCTTCTGCCCACAAGTGAAGGGGTAGGCCCTGATCATGCAACATTGCCCGTGCAGCACCCACAATCGTTCTGTTCTTCCGCTCAGCTACCCCGTTCTGCTGTGGGTTATGGGGAGCTATGAGCTCTCTACGAATCCCTTCTGCCTTGCAGAAATCCTTGAACTCGTCCGAGATGTATTCACCACCATTATCGCTCCTAAGAGCCTTCACCTTCTTCCCCGACTCCTTCTCGACCAGTGCTTTGAATTCACAGAACTTTGAATATGTCTCGCTCTTCTTCTGCATGAAGAAGATCCAGCACTTACGAGAGAAATCATCAACAAAAATCACATAATACCTGTGTTTTGCTGTCGAAGCAACTGAGAAAGGTCCACACACGTCTGTGTGAATTCTCTCAAGGATCGTCGTGGCGCGACTATCCTTCTCGTGAAAGGTGGCTTTCACAAACTTCCCCAAAGTACACCCCTTGCATTGATCTGACTGCGCAAGTGTGCCTTTAGGAAGCCCTGTAGTGATCTGCTGCAGTATCTTCAAGGCTCCATGGTGAAGGTGACCCAATCTCCTGTGCCACAACTCGCCATCATCCTGGCTCACCAATCCTTCTGCCTTGCCTGCCATTGCTGCGCATCCATCTACATGCAACTGATAAAGGTTCCTCACTCGAACCCCTATCTTCCGGGTCTCACCAGTTGTCTTGCTGCGCAGGAAGGCCTTTCCCTCGCTGAAAACAACATCATACCCCTTGTCTTCTAACATCGCCACTGAGATGAGATTCTTCTTCAATCCTGGAACATGCATGACTTCCTTCAATACAAAGGGTTTACCAGACTCCCTCTCAAAGGAAATGGTACCGATACCGGTCGCACTGTATCTACCATCATCGCCCATCTCGATGTGCACTCCAAGATCTTTGTCCTCCAGATCAGAGAACAAATCTCTATCTCCCGTCATGTGAAAAGACGCACCACTGTCCAAGAACCACACTGATCCCATCACACTTGAAACCAAGCATGCGATCAATGAAAAATCAAGCTCAAACTGAGAAGCTAAAGCCTCTCCCCCTGCAGATCCAGCAGCTTGCTTGTTCTTCTTCTTCTGCGGACAATTTGTGGCATAGTGTCCATGCTGGTGACAGTGAAAACACTTCACTTTGGACATATCCTGCTTCTTGCCTTTCGCACCGGAATGAGAAGCTTTCTCGTTCTTCCCTTTCTTTGCTTTGGCAGCCAAAGCACAATTCTCTTCATCAGATACCTTTGATGAAGATCCATTCTCACCTTTATTGTTACTGAGTTTATCCTTGAGCGCCAAGTCGCTCTTGCTTTGGAATAACATTTGCAATCCGTTGAAAGACATTTTCAACAACACTGCTGCAAATTCGAATTCCACCAGCAACCAACTCAACTGCTTCCGATCAACCCTCGCTTGATATCCTGTAAAAATCTCTTCTACAAATCAAGCTGCTCTGATACCATGTAGAAATTTTGAATAATTTAACACATATTCAACAGAGATTATCCTGATCATGTACTAATGCGGAAAACATACACAATACATAAGCTCCTCTACGTTGATCAAGAATATAGCAGCATCAATAACAATAAAACATCAAGAGCATTCACACATTAACACAGTATGTATCAGGGGGAAAGCATCTCGCTAAAAACCCCACACTATCTGTATATTAATGATTGAGTCATGTAACATTACACAGCATAATACTTCTCACAAGTATCTCCACCTCTGTTACACACAATACAGCTCAGATCTGATCTCCAAATCTCTTCCACTGCTTGCCTGCCTCCACTGCTCAATACCTGCTCAAGAACTGATGAGAATTGCTTCCCAAACTCGATTTTCACCTGCAAAATAGTCACTCACTCTTTGTGGACGTGAGCAAAGGCTAAAATGTGGGCCAAATACGTGAGCAAACTCATTGGCATACTCAATCCTTTGATTGTGCAAGATCTGGTGCACAACTATAGTCACAACTGATAGCAATCTGATTCTCTACCACCTGTCCCTGTTGAACTGAACATGCACTGACATGCAACTGAGTTAACTGATGTATTCTTTAGTTGTATTATGAGTTAATAATTAGTTTAACAACTCATCATTAGTCTATCTGCAGTTAGACTAACTACAACCAGTTTAACTAAGTTAAACTGAACACAACTCCATCAACTGTACCTCCAGTCCACTAAACTCAACTCACTTGAGTTCTAACTGAAGTCATGCATGCAACAACTCAACTGACTCATAAGAAAAACGAATTTCCTTCTGACAGCTGCATGTGCCACTTCCGTAGCTCAAACTGAAGTGCTCCAAGAGAATAAGATTAAGTTTATAGTCCAAATATTATTGTGAGATAATAATATTTGATTTTTCTATTTTTGACAGCCAGTCTAAAAATAGACTTGATCACTCACACTGTGATCACTCACACTTTCATCAAAAATAGAAGTCCATCTATTTTTCCCAACTTGATCAATCATCCATAAACATAGACATGATCCATATGTCTAAAAATAGACATAGTCTAAAAATAGACTTGCGCCAAAAATAGCCTGCGGGCCCACTTAGTGAAGGCGACTCTTTTCACTAAGCTCCATCATCTTGTTGCAATCTCAACAAAGTCTTTATCAATTTCGCGTTTGTTGTGCCAATCACGCCATCACCGGCATGAGAGTGACTATTTGATTTAGGAGGGGGAGGAATTGAAAATTCCAGTCTAGGGGCGACAGGTATTTTGTCATAGAGTGTGCCAGACTGAGTATATACTAAGTCCAAATATTGTGCACGAGCAATCACTTGCTCCTCTGTTACGACTCCCCCTTTGGCCACATCTTCCGTAATAGCCGAAAGTAACGACTTTATAAACCATTCAGCTAATAGCTGATCGGGAACATATGTTTTCACCATCCTACGACGATGATGCCACTCATGTATATGATCAGATATATGGGTAGCAGTTGTATGTTTGAAGTTGGTTAATATTTCTGTTCCCGTTTCATACCTTATCGGTAATTGAAAGTGGGTTAAGAAAGTCGCGGCTAGGGAACTAAAGTTTTCGAAAGAGGCTCTTGGCAATTCAATATACCATTTAGCCGCTGGACCTGTCAATGTCCTCTAAAAAAGGCGAAGTCTTATCGAATCGTCGTTAAGGGTGTTCGATGAACACCACAGATGAAAGGTCATCACGTGATTTGATGGGTCTTCACCTGGATTTACATTGAATTTAGGAATGTCAGATGGAAGTTTATGAGGAATCGCTGGCCACCAAGGGGCATAAGCAATTGGATCGTTCGTTAACCGATGTAAATCAGGTAACTCTAAAGTCGCCACGAATGGTAATTGTTGATTCAGGTTAGGCGAAGCGTAACCGGGGTACGATGGAATCTCTTGAGAAGTGGGCCTTTGCATACCAGCATAATGTAATTGATGTTGGTATGACTGATACGGTTGGTGGACTTGACCACTGTAAAGTGGTTGGTTTTGATCGTTTTGGATATACGGTTGTCCACTATTCGCAAAGATCTGCTACTCAGAACCTTGGTATACTTGCTGGAACTGCGGTTGTTGGTATTGTACAAGCCATGGTTGTGAAGCCATGTTTTGTTGCGCCATGCTAACTGTTGGGCCAAGGTGTGGGGTAATTGTACCCGTTTGTACTTGTGTCGCCCCACCAGTTGGCGATTGTGGTTGTGACCCATGGTCGAGCGACTGTTGCATTACAACCCGAGAAATCTGAGGTTGACATGTAACAAGTATCGCTTGAACTTGAGACACAGTTATAATAGCCGGTGTGGTTGGGATATTTGTCACAGGTACACACTGTTGCATAGAATATACAATCCTTGGTTGTTGAGGTAGCATAGGTACCCAACTACTTGATGCAATTCCAGTATAACCTGAATACTGTTGAGAACTACCATATGGATATCCTCCCGGAGGAGGTAATGAAAGGGCGTACTACCCCCCATATGGTAGCAATCTGGAACTCAGAGGGATTGTTAATCCTTGAGGACTAGATGGCCCAAATTGACCTCCATGAGGATCAATCTGTCGAGTTTCAACATAAGAATTACCGGGTATTACTCCGGATGAACAAACTGGAACAAACCATACTGTCGAAATAGTCCCTTGGTGGACTCCTTCTAGCTGTTGAGAGCTAGTTGGGGCAGCTGGTATGCTGGCAAACATCGTTGGAGTGACGGCAGGGACTTCTGCTGTCGCTGTGTCATTTGACACAGTCCTAGATGATGACGGTTGTTCAGACATTTTAAGTCTATCCAATAATTTGCCTAGCGATTCTAGAGGGACTTCCACTTGTGGTGGATTAACCTCTGATGAAGGAAAGAGAGTGACCCCTACTCCAAAATGAGTTGGAGTACTTGCTTGTGGATCCTCTGCAATTTCCTCTATCGCAATCAAACCCGGTGGAAGAGGAAGACCGTCAGGTCCATAAAATATTTCTGGTGCCGAAGAAGTGGTTACTTCGACAGCGACAGTTGTTTGAGGAACAAAACTTTCTGGACCGGTTACAGATGGAACTGGTTCAGTTACACAGGTGTTTGCCCCCAGACTAGGATCAGTATTACTGTCCTTCTGTGGTTGTTGAACTTCCTCTATAGAGGCAGGGTTTCCAGAAATGTAAGGAGTAACCGGAACCTCAGATGCAGTTGGAACACTTGTTCTAAATTTAAAAGGAGATTTTGAACCAGTTAAACGAGTTCGCTTTGCCCGTACTGTTTTTGATTCCGGGGACAAAGATGGTTGACTCGTAAGCCTCCGCGAACGATGGGGTTTCAATTGACTTTCTTCCACGATTGCGGATTACTCGATCAACTAAAATATTAAAAGGGGAAATTTGTGTTTCCGAATTGAATGAATTTTATTAGACGCTTTTAGACACAACTTGCTTTTTCACTTTTTAAGAGTCGAGAAAAAGCTAAAGATGACTCTAGTCTCCTTCGATGTATTAACGAGCCCAAAGTGACAAATGCTCGGTTGGACTTTTTCAGTTATAGAGTTTGAAAAAGGCCAAAAGAAACTGCTCTGGAGATCTAGGCAGAGGGTGTGCCAAACCTTTCGCAAAACCACAGAATACGTTTTACGGTACGAGTGGTCGATCTTCGTGAATGCTGTGTTCACTGCATTGCGATCAGTAGGGCGGCCGACACGGTTTCCTATTGGATAAAGGCTTTATTCCTATAGGGGTCTCCCAATATATACGCGACGGTACGTGGGAGCACAAGTTCGTATTAGTGCCACCGACTCTCAGGAGGAATCACCCACCTTCGTTGAGATCGACAGTCACTACGTTTAACGACGCCGGAACACGTCTCTAGCTTAGACCTCTAGATGTTTGCATTATGTTTCAAAGCGTTGTTAGGTTCATTCAATATATTTTAAGTTGATATTTTTAACGTTTGCCTTTCAAGGTTCACCACGAGATGTATTGATACAATTTCCTAAATGCAGTCTAAGATGAGAAGCAAGCTTTTTCAATCCTTTTGACTTATGAAAATCTTAACTACTGAGGGAAAAGAGAGACAAAATATTTTCACACAGATCAAAGAGAACTCGCTAATGCACTTTTTCCCTAAATCAACATACAAACTTATATGCAAAATGCAAAGATGCAGGTATTTCTTTTCTCTTCCTTAATGTTTGTGCGACAATACAAAAAGAAAGTTGTTGTATAACTTTGAATTCAATTTCAAGTGAAAGCAAACAAGCTTGTCCAAAATCAAAAGACACCTTAAGATTTACTTGTTTCGACACTAGAAATATATAAACTCAAACCAAATGATGAAAGCAAAAGCTCAATCAGCTATGAACAACAAATAAACTAACTCTTAAGATCAAAACGACACTTTATCACAGGTCTAGATCTAAGAGGTCACAGCAAGACTAGTTCACTTTTCGTTATGGGAAACTGTACATGTATAAGAAATACAGAAAGAACAAACACAGTTTCTTTATACAACCGAGGCGGAATAGTGACAAGGGAAGTTGGTTTCAGATAGGCACATTGACTGGTAACAAACAGCAAAAACAAGAGTGAAAACAAGGCAAGAAACAGCAGGAAACCCCAGCAGCACAAGGCAACACTGGTCCAGCGCAGGTGGAACACTATCTGTTTGACCTTTAGCGCAGGTAGCCCCTTCGGGAACTGCGCTGAAATGCAAACAGCCTTTGTACAGCCTGCACTGAAGAACGAAACTTTCGTTTCTGGTGGTTTCCGGGTCACAGATTGCTCAAAAATTCACAGTTTTTGCTCAAATCAGAAGCTATCAGTCAAGGACACACTAAGGGATGAAAAGGAAGATGAAAAGCTATCACTAAGAGCTTATTAGAGTCCTTGTGGATCAGCTCTTCAAATCATAAACTTGCCTAGAAACTGAGCTAGAGTAGCTGCCCTCTACTTTGTATTTGAGAGATTCAAACACAGTTCGATTCGGTACTCCCTTTGTTTATGAAATGAATAGCAAAAACACAATCAACCAACAAGATACGATCCCCAGCGGAGTTGCCAATTTGTTGTTGGGAAAATTATCCAATATGGAATGACCCTATCCCACTCTAAGGGTGATAGTACCTCAGCAACAACTGAATGCAAAGCTATTCAAGATTACTTCTTTATAAGATGAGAGAGAGAAGAGAAGGATGATCTACTAACCGTTATCTTGCGCTAATAGTCGATCCAATCCTCACTCCTTGCTGCTTGCTCCTAGCTCCTTGCTCTTTCACCGGCCCAACTACACAAAGATCCTGTAAAAGCACAAGAAAAGGAAACTACAAGAAGCATACATCCATAATCGATTCAGGGATTAGCATAAATCAAATATACAAGCATCAATTCACCATAGAGACACATGCATATAGAAGAACCTCAAATGCTTTATTAATAGAAGAAGCAAAGTTCTGAGAGAGTTACAACCATAATAGGCCCAATCCAGCAACACCTCCCAGCAGAAAGAAATCTCCTCTTCACCTCCTTCAAAGCAATCACCCAATAGTTCTATCCTCAAACCAACAACACTTCCTTACTTGCAAAAAATTCCCGCCTCCCTAGACCTCATGAGAGAGCTCTATATATAGGAGATTTGGAGAAAGGATGAGTCATCTTGAGACTGGCATGAAGCTGACTAGTGTCCTCTCCCACTTTAGTTAAACTTCAATTCTTGAGTCCACTTGGAGATTCTTGCTTCCACTTGGAGATCAAGACCCTCTTACTCATCACAAGGTGAATTCCTTGACCCAAGTGTCAGTTTGGAAGCTTCCTGGGCAATTGACACCTTGCAGAATGACTGTGCCACTTGGCCAATCTCGCCCAGCGCAGGTAGCCTTCATTAGATTTGACATTCAACGTAGGTACAGAGTGGAGCAGTTGACATTCAGCGCAGATGCTCAGTGGAGTAGCTGACATGATCCAGAAATAGCCTGTTTTTGAGTGTTTTCAGGTGGAGAACTGATTTTCAGTGCTGTGGTTTGCTGACCTTGTTCCTCCAGGGGTAGGAACAACGTGTTTAGGGACTTTGGATCCCTTAGATTATTGACATTTCATGCTTCATGCTGTTACGCACAAAAATGTCTATAACACACACCCACAGGCTAACAGGATAGTGGAAGCATTTAACAAAGTACTGAAGACCACGCTGACCAAGGTATGCAATGCTCAGCGAAGTGATTGGGACCTGTGCATACCTGCAGTATTATGGGCTTATCGGATGATGTGTAGGAAGTTAATAGGACAAACACCCTTTAGGCTGGTCTATGGGGTTGAAGCCGTAATTCATATGGAATATATGATGCCTAGTCTTCGCATAGTGGTGTGCATAGATATGACAGATCATGGAGCCCTGGAAGAGAGGCTTGCGCAGTTGGATGAGCTTGAAGAAGAGATATTTTTTATTGGATTTCACTAGCAAGTCCAAAAGTAGCGTGAAAAGGCTTGGAACGATTAACATATTAAGATGCGCACCTTTAAGGTGAATGACTTGGTGTTGTTGTATGATAGTAAGTTTGATAAATTTCCAGGGAAACTCAGAATGCATTGGCTAGGGCTGTATGTTATTAAGGAGATTACCAATGGTGGCACAATCCAGCTAGTTAAATGGGGATCCCTTCTTAGGAAAAGTGAATGGAAATCATTTGAAGCCATACACAGGTGGCCCAACCATCTGACTAGCCAATCAAAGCACAATCTTAGCATTCCAGGCAGCTGAAAGGAGGCACGGGCTATAAATTACACTGCCGAGGAGCTACACGATGTGAGGACTATGCTAAGCAGTGAAGTGTCATAGGATCCATGACAATGTGAAGACAGCTACGCTCACACGCAGGTTTGCTGGAAAGTAACCATTACAGTCATTATTCACCATTTGATGGTTGGTTTGTGGTGAAATGGAGCGGGCGAAAGGAATTTAAGGCAAACCTTATGGGCTATATTCTTGAAAATCTGCCAGCAATCTAGCATTAATGGACTGAATGTGGGGGGAACAGTTGAATTCAAATTCAAAAGGGCCTATAAATTACAAGTGGTTGTCCACCAAAAAACACTTGGCATTTTGAGAAGTGAGTTGTTGCGCTATCAAGTGTGTATGGACCTTTCAAACTTTGAGGCTTTGAGAGCAATTTCAGTGTTTGAAACATTGTTGAAGGAGACACATGACCTCCTAACTAGAATGATGACAACATCCATGGAATCTGTGCAAGAAATTGCAGAATTGGAAGCCCCGGAGAGCACTAGAATAATTGTTGAGGTCCAAAAATCACCGCGAACACCGAGACCCAAGAAGGATAAGCAGACCATGATCTCGGTGCATGTCTCGCCCAAAGATCTACTGAGGACCAAGCTCACATGTAGGAAAAGGGTAAGGCCATTAATCTGGAGGTTGATGAGGAGGATTTTGAAGAAATCCTGGTGCAAGAGGAGGATGTAGAGATGGACGTTGAAACCCAGAGTGCAGACTCCAGTACCCGGTTGTCGGAATATGTTCCACCGTACAAGGGTAAAGTCAAGGTGTTGAAGGATATATATGAGAGCAAGAGCTCTCTAAAAACTTCGCTTCTCCCACACGACATTATTTTTGAGGGACAACACTTGGGGCGGGTTCCTGTGTTGAAATTTGAAGATTGGGACCTCGCAGACCACGAGAAGTTCCCACATTTAGCGACTAGGAATCTAATGCGCCAGAGGATTGATGAGACTATTGGAACAATTCAATTGGAGCTGCACACATGGATTAGAGGTGTAGAGAAAGTAGGATTGCTAAACCTACTCTGGGTGTTGCGTTACCACCGCGCCCTAGTGACCATCTTTGTCATCAGGCAGCTTTTTTCTTGGTGCATGATAGGTGCTTGTGGTTGGAGGAGCCCATCCCCATCACAGACCATCTGATTCATCGAATTACATAGCTTCCCTACTCAGGAGAGGATCCAGCTAACATTTCAGAGGGAAAAGGTGGTGAGTTGGCCCTCGCGGAAGCAATGAAGAAGAGGTTCAAGTTGGAGAAGAAGAAGTGAGGATATGCCATCTCCAGCATTAACAACCCTGTCTTCAAGGTCGCGACACAAATCCTAGTAAGTAAGTTGATGCGGAAGTGCCACGCGAATGAGGTGCCCATGCTTGTGGTTGCACTCGAAGCCCTTGGTGAACTATATGTGAGGCGAGTTCCTTGCGAATTGTCGTAAGACACAGGATCAGGGAAAAACATTTCACTACGCATGTCTCATGTTGTCGATAGCACTGATGGCATGGGAGTTTCCTGAAGATAGCTAGTTACCTTTGGTTACATAGGACCTTCTGGAGGTAACGAAGTACACTTCGCTGTGGGCGACCAGGGATGCACAGAGGATAAAGGAGAGCAAGATATTTTGGATATTAATGGAGATGAATATCCAGATGGGGATCAATCAAAAGCCACGGTTATTGCCCAAAGTATACAACAGTTTATAGAGCTTTGCAGAGTTCAAAGCAGATTTCCACCATGTCTTCATTAGGGCGTAGAAGGATCCTATGAAGACATGGCATGATTTACCATACCTGGCGACCGATGATGTGATATTTGCAGTCCTTGAGTCTTGGCTACTGGAGTGGTGCACTCCAGCTAGCTCCGTGGTGGAAACGGATAAGTCCACCATGCAGTGCAAGAAGAAAGATACAAAGCTTCGAATGACACAGCTAGCAGAGAAGTGCAGGAGAGAGGAAGCAGAGGGTAAGGGTCAGGAAGCACGCAATGCCGCGAAGCTGGCGGAACAATAGAAAACATGAGAAGAAGAATGCGAAGGATAGAAGTCACCTTCACCTGAACCAGAGACAGACAAAGAACAAGTTGGCATGGACCTATAGATAATTTCCACCCAGCTCAAGCATCCATGACGACGAGAGCAGATAGTGACGCGGAAGAAAACCGAGGCATCCAAAACATCTTTGACCCAATCACCCTCACTGAGGGGAATTTCCATGACATCGGTGAAACTGTGAGGGATGTCACCGGAGGCTCTCCAAAAATTTGAAAAACACCAGCAGCTGGTATTGGTGGCTCTCAAGATAGTGTTGTAGGAGTTGCAGGCATGCACTCCATAGGCTAGCATAGTGTCGACTAGCCTCGTGATTAGCACTTTGGCTGCCAGGGAAATGTTGCGCACAAGGGTGACCAACATGATAGTGCTACCAGATGGGGCACTTACCACAGAGGAGGCTGATAAGGCCACTATCAGCAGTTTAAAAGGGGTTGAATTAAATATGGCCACGCTCCCTCGGGAGATGCTCTACCTCTTACAGGATGGAGTCACTGCAGAACTTCGAGCAAGGGAGAGTCATGCCCTGTAGGTGATGAGCGAGTAGCGCATCAACATTGAGCAGTTGAGCCTACAACCCAACAAGGTAGTATAGCAGAACAGGGAGATGATGCAGGTTGTAGAGGAAGCCTACCGGATGGTCCTGGAGTTGGACATTAAGTCAGAAGAACCGGTGGAGGTGCACGCCCGCAAATTGGCCACAGGGGTGCATGACACTAGAGCAGAGATGGACAGGGTTTAGCTGGAGCTGAACCTGCAGATCCTAGAACTGTAGTTGAAGGCTTAGCCTTCAAATCCACCGAAAGTCAGGGAACAGTGAACCACTGCTTTTACACCAGCAACAACAGAGGTTGACAGTGTAGTGGTAGACTGCATGCAGCTATTCGAACAATCATTCAAGGTAACCACCTTGTAGGAGTACCCGAATGTAGATCACCTAGAGACAGAGGTGCGCGAGCTACAATAGAAGTATGATGAAGTAAAAGGGACCATGCAGACGATTTCCCTTACACAGAGGCTTGCAAGGATGTAGGAGGTAAAGGCGCTCAAGGAACAGGTGGATTCTACTCGGCATAAGGAAGTAGTCTTAAAAGTGCGCCTACAACCATGGATTAATGAGGTTTATAAAATTATAGCCTCCATTGAAGAAAATCTCGTGCAACTACAAGAAACTCAGTAGAGGATTCAGGGCAGCCGTTCAACAACAGTAGTCACCGAACAATGCGCGGAGGAAGTTCAACAGGCAGCCGCTCAGTGCGTTGCCGAAGTTATATTGATCCAAATAGATCTGGGAGGTCTTTGCACTAAGATATCCGCACCTATAGAGTGACTCGAGGGCAAGTCACGATGTTTATGTTGGGGACCTATTGGGCGCGGGATCCCCCAAGGGTAGTTTTGGGGCTTAAAGCTCATATTTTGGTCCAAGTTTGTAATCCTAATGTAAAGACTCTGCACTTTGTGGTCACAAAGTGCGTAGTTGTTAAAGAGTCATAGCATTGTCTGCCCTTATTTTGATAATGTAATGTCACCTGTAGAAGACATACCCATGGTCCGCGGACCATGGGATTGTATAAATAGAGTGAAGCTCTAAGTAGTCAAGGGCATCAATGAAAAAAACCATTCAACTAATCAATGATGAAGAATTGAGTCATATCTTTGGAGTAGAAGCCTAAGTTTGGGTCATAGCGTAGGTAGAGGCTCTGCAACTGAGTGCTAGAGGCCTAGAAGTCCGTAGCTGAGTGCACGGACCCCTGCAGCTGAGTACATAGGGCGAGTCAAGTCTGTAATAGTTTAGAATTATCAATAAAGAGAAGTATTCTATAATTTCTACGTCTTTATTTTCTATTTATGCATCTGTACATTGGGTATGAGTTTCACTTTGAATGCTTATATGATGCACTTATGTGTATAACTTCGTTGATTAAGTGAATGCAAGTAAGAACATTTGTTTACGTGAAGCTAACTAAGATATGTTAAGAAGATAAGTAAGATACTTAGCGTAGTTTCGGGAATTATCACAGTTCGCTACCCTAGCAGTGCAAAAGTGTATCAACCTCTCGTTAGGGCTGCGCGGAAGTGGATTGTAACATTTCGCGAAGGTACGAAAGGGTAGAACAAAGGGCTAAGCAACCTACACAAAGGCAGGTTTAGTTGGAATAAACCGACATCACATCCAGAAACTTGGTTCCATCATTGTAGGTTTTAACCCCATACAGAAATTACCTACATATGAATTCTAAAGCACATTAAATAAACATTGCGAGAGCATAACACATCACATACACACAGATATTTTCCCTTGGATCCCAAAATCGGGAATACCAGCTTTATTTTTTCATTATATTCCTTTTAATGTTACACTACATATTTATACATGTTGAAGCATCCAATACCATGGACAGAAAACCATCGCATCCAAATCCATGGACTGAAAACCATCGCGTCCAAAACCATGTGCAAAAATCATGCACAAAACCATAGGTAGGTCCGCCCAACCTAATATAGGGTCCAAAAAAAAATCCCCAGGGTGTTTCCGGGAAAATTAGTGTCCATTCAGAGCTGTTAGACCCACTAAGACGGGTAGCTATCTTAGAAACAAACAATTCAAAGTAACTTGTGTTTTCCTTTATGAGAGATAGATGAGAGAGAAGCAGAGAGTACCAACCTCAGTCTTTTGCTTGGCTCCTTTCTTGTTTCCTCTCCCCTTTGATAGAGCTTCGCCACTCACTTCTCAATTGTCCCGCTTCAAAGAACACCTGTAGAGTCAAAGCAGCAAAATACCATCAAATCATAGAGATCTATAGACATAAACAATGTAGAATCAGATGTACATTAACCATACAAATGCACACACAAATACAAGATTCAGAAATATACAAGTATATCAAGGAAAACTCAAATAGCTTTATTGATAGAAGTAGTAGAAGAGAGGATTACAACCCAACTGTCTAATCCAACATCATCCTCCTTGCATGAAAGCCCTCTTCACCTCATGAAAAGCTAGATCACCCAACAATACAATGTCTCAAAGAGAAACCAACAGCCCTTCCTTACAAATTACAAAATTCCAGCCTCTGGATCTCTAGGATGAGGGATCCATATATAGATATTTGCAGGGGGGTGAGTCAGCTTTTGGGATTTTGATTGGTGTCATTTCACTGATAGTTCTTGGTTCCACTTGGAGATTTCATGATCTCTTACTCATCCCTGGGCGAATTTAGAGAGGCAAGTGTCATATGAGCAGTTTCTAAAAGATTCTCTGGGTTTCCACCTAGCAAACTGCCTTACCATTTGTATACTCTCACTCATCACACCTTACAAAGGGCTTTTTAGTATGCATCACACCCTTTGTGTGTAGCAGGTGAGATGCATTGCACCCTCAACATGGAGAAGTCTGTATGGTCTAGTTTTGACCAGTTCTAAGCAATTTTTCAGGGAGAACTTCTGGGAAATGATGTAATTAGCTGACCTTGATCCTTTAGGGTATGAAACAACACTTTTAGGGGTTTGAGAGCCTTTGTTTTATTGACATATGTGATTATGGTTGCAGTGCCCAAATATGTCTATAATAGTTGCCCCTAAAGCATGAGGTCATAAATCTTCTGATGTCGGGTGAAATGCTTTACCATGAGGATCTGAAGTTTTTTAAACTGGAAGGTGACTTGCAATAAGATACAATACAATATATTATCTTCATAATATTTTCATGATCTAGCTGAGGTGAGCATTCCCATGATCTAGCTGAGGTGAGCATTCCCATGCTTAGCTTTATAAATTCATGTTCATGTACATAGGATAGACAATAATCTATGTGATAGACTGATGATTCTGGTAGAGCGATCATCCTTTAGCTTGGATGATTATCTGTGCAGCTATGATGTACATTTGAGGTCTTTATTTTCCTAGATATATCGCAGCCCAAATGTATGAAACTAGATCCGGGGTCTTCAAACTCATTCAATCTTCGCCCGAAGTACAAGTCGATCCATGTGAAAAGATGTTCTGATGTCAAACATGGAAAGACATCACCTGATTTCTAGCGAATGATGTAAGCTATTAATAGGCATGAGAGGAATCACCGATAATGATAATGACCCTCAAGGTACTGCAGTACAATTCATGTGGTGTGAATACATGAGTCGATGTCGAACACCACGCAAAACCTTTCGGTCGAAGGCCATTGATGTAAACCTATTGCCTGAAGTGAGAAACTTGCCATTGAGGCATGAAAGCTTCAAAGTACTGAAAGGGTTGTTCCTAAGTCATCTTCTTGGATAATGAGCTAATGTCGACAAGAAGTGACCTGTCATAGGAGGGCCTTAATGAATCCCACATCTATGACACAGAACGGAGCAAATGATTTTGTGGAGGTGAAAATGATCTGATGATACAAGGTTCAGGGTGGTGGTCATGAAAGAATGGAGCGTGAAGGTATTGCAGTGAATGAGGCATTAGCTGGGTTGGTGAATTCTCTGAGCGAATTCTCTTGAACATATCAGTGACACTAAAATGGATTGCTAGCATTAACCCCAAAATGGATGGTACGGAGGACCAATGGTGATATGACTGGTGAACGGAATAACCCAACCCGACTCAATCACGGTGACTGAGTGAAAGTGTCATGTTCAAGAGCGACCTGCTACCAATGAAGTTCTTCATGTTTTCTTCCATTTTCCCGAATTTTCTGACCAGTACCTCTTTATTTTTGTCAAGCTTGAGGAGGACAACATATGCTTGTTATATAATTTTCCCTTTGGGCAAACCTGTCGCTATGTTTTAGAGAGCCTAGCGATAGTGAAACTTGCTCTTTTCCATACGAACAAGTTTGTCACTATTGTTTAAACGAGTTTAACGACAAAGATAACTCGGTCCTCTTCAGTTTTAGAGAGTCCAAAAAGAGATGGAAAGGAAACTCTAGTAGTTCTTTTTCGTAGTATAATCCCTTAAGTCCGAAAAAGTATAAAATAATACGAAAGGGATGACTTTTCCAATCACTTTAGTGAGCCGAAAAAGACAAGCGCTCGATATTTTTGTGTAATGATCCCTCAGGTCCAAAAAGATTAAAATATAGAGGAGGGATGGCACTCCCAATCACTTTAACGAGTTTGAGAGGCCAATTGCTCAGCAATATTTTCATATTTTACGAGTCTAAAAAGAGCTTAAAGGCGACTCGTTTTTAAGGAACGAGTGATGTTTTCAAATAGCAACTGGTTCCAGGTAAGTTTGGAACTTTTCAATCACGACAGTGTAAAGAAGGTGGCTAATAGAATCACTTGTCGCAGTTGTTCCTCAAAAGGGTAAACAATCAAGTGGAGGCGTATGATCGGCTAAAAAGAACACGACCAAGGCCAAAAAGCTGATAGCGATGCAATCACAAAGGTTATTTACAGAAGGTGGGTTCATTTTTTAATGAGCTTGAACTCTAGGGGAACATATGCTCATTGCTAGGTATATTTTTTAACGAGCTTGAACTTCACGTAAACCTGCTCATGCCAGTTGTCTAATAAGGATGTCTCTCATCAGTAGGTTCATTTTTTAGGGAGCTTGCCCCATGCGAAACTTTGCTCTAAGCTTTTTGTATGCAAGCTAGGAACGACCAACTACTGTCCTAAGGGTTAAAGAACTACTGAGGTTAGGTTTTCCTGCCGGGAAACATTTCCTTTACTTTGTCATCGCCATTGGTCCCAGCAAAGGTGAATGGTGGATCAGACCAATCACCTAACTTAAGTAGCTAAAGTTAGTAAAAAACTATGGGATTAGAGTTACACTGGTCACTTTTCACTTGTGTAAAAAGGGTTTGCATGCCCCCAGGTATAAAGAGAAGTAGATTTTCCAGGTTACCATATGGAAGTTCTTGCATTAAAGCAAGGTTGTTTCATCCACGTAGCAGCCAAAACACTTCCTTGGCTTTGTCCATTGAAATAGACAAAGGTGAATGGTGGGAGCTTCCAATCACATAACCTTCGATGATGAAATCTTATTCCAGACTGATCCCATTTTCCTAAATGGACAGGTGTGTCAAACTAGTCATATATCCTACGAGGAAACCTACCTTATATCTGGGGCTTTCCTACCGAAGAAGACCAAGGTGCATGCCCCCTAGGTTTAGTCACATTCACCGAATCACTCGCGATCATCGGGTGGATGGACTAGAGGTTGATGAGACATTCCTTATGAAAAAATACCATTTAGGGATGGCATTTGACTAGTAGTCGTGTTTTAACCGAGGAATGAAAGTTGGTCAATGAGCTGGACCATTCTGCCTTCATACGGGAAACACATCACCCGAAAGAGTGAGTAAACAATAGCTCCCATGATGTAAATGTAGTCACGCCCAAGGAGTAGATTGTAATCTAGTGGCCCTTGAACTACCATCATGTATAGATGAACGGTTTTCCTTCTCAAAGTTATAGGAAAATTTGAAAGGATCCCTAACGGTCGACTGGTTCCTTTATTGAAGCCTAATAGATTTTGAATCTCAGGCAGAAGTGATGGCAAACCAAGCACTTTCCAAGTAGTTGAGGAAAGGATACTCATAGAAGCCCCTTCATCTATGATAGTACCAGCCATAATCATTCTGCAAGCTTGTACTATGATTCGGAATGGTACATTAGATAGTAGGTGGGGTCTCGCTAGTAGATTCCAATCAAAGGAGATGACTAGATTGCTTAGAGAAGGGACCGAATAAACAGCCGGATGAATCTCTCAAAATGAGGAGCTTCCCTCCTGAGGAAGAGGAACAGGTAGATTGCCCCCATGTTCATCGGATTTTGTGTTAACAAAAAGAATTTGAACAGTGTCATCCTCATTCTCTTTGGAGACTGTATCATCCGAAGATAGACCTTCTGAAGACAAAACTGGGTCTACTACCATCTCGATTTGTTGACTTGGTTCCGGTGTGGACTCAGAGGGTTTATCTTCGATGATAGACGTTTTGACCGACAACAAAGGTGTGTCAGTCGGATTTTCAAATAGTGATGGACATGGCAAGAGTTTCTTCTATGTAGGAGAAAGTTGGTGCGGTGAAGCATGACAGTTATCCAAGACTCTTTTAGCTTCGTACAAGAAAGGGCAATGGTGGAGGGCATGATCGCCTTCACACAACCTACAAGGAAATTTAGATCTTCCTTTTCGGCCATTGAATTCATTTTCACTAGTTGACGGTTTACTCTCAACATGATTGACAGAGGTTGAAGACACCGGATTGTGCAAGCGGGGAGACTAGTCTCTCAAGATCCACGGGATACAGGGACAATCTCGATGATAGTGGTCTCCTTTGCAAATGACACATGGAGATTTGTGTGGATTTTCGCCAGACGATGCATGGTTGCTCCCTTTCATCATTGGCTTCTTCTTATTCTTCTCCTTCCCTTTCTTCTTCTTCTCAGTTACTTGGTTTTTAGTGTTACTAGTTTCATCAAGCGAAGAAGAAGAAGGAGAGGGAGAAGCAAATGAATTAGAAGGTGGGGGAGAAACTTCAGTATCATCTGGTTGTTGATTTTATTGCTGAGGAATTACATTGTTTTGAATGATAGAGGTTAAGAATAGCCATACTGGCAGGCCAATTGTGAGTCCTGGAAGGGACAATGTAGCCATGTGTGGAGCACCAACATCTCCCCAAGAGGAGAAAGGACTAGGATTCCCCCCAAGGGGAAATCCTTGATTGGCGGACTCCATTTTCTCAACCTAAGACCAACGAGGGAACATTGATGTTATTCCTAATTAAATGAATTTTATGACACTTTGACACAACTTTCTTTTTCAATTTTTAAGAGTCGAGAAAAAGCTAAAGATGACTCTAGTCGCCTTCAATTT
Organism: Pinus tabuliformis; assembly: GCA_031772625.1. Classification (NCBI taxonomy): domain Eukaryota; kingdom Viridiplantae; phylum Streptophyta; class Pinopsida; order Pinales; family Pinaceae; genus Pinus; species Pinus tabuliformis. The sequence goes on along the minus strand of CM062813.1, from coordinate 1,117,743,943 downwards.
TTAATGAGCCTGAAGTGACAAGTGCTCAGATGGACCTTTTATTTTAAGGAGTCTGAAAAGGAACGAAAGTGATTACTCTGGAAATCTAGACAGAGGGATTACCCAACCAATCGAAAAACTGCAATATACACCTCAATGGTAAATTATAGAGAAATTACCGAGGACTTTATGTATGACAGTCAATCTTCCTGAATGCTATGTTTAGTGCATTGCGATTGATAGGGTGGCAGACATGGCTTCCTAAGGATAAAGGATATCAACCTATTGTGGTCTCCCAATATATACTTGACGGTACGTGGAAGCACAATTCCGTACTGGCACTTGTCATATCAAAGAGGAGGAATCACCCAACCTACGATGAAAATGATAGTTACCAGGCTTTACGACGTCGGAATACGTCTCTAGCCTAGACTTCTAGATGTTGTGCATTAGGTTCCAAAGCATTTTTATGTTCATTGAGGTTTATTTTATAGTTTATCTTTCTTAAGAAGTTTTCCTTTCAAGTTTCACAGCGTGATGTAGATGTACAACTCCTAAATATGCAATCTAAAATGATAAACAATCATTTATTTTCTTTTAGCAATGAAAATCCTAGCTACTAAGGAAAGGAAAATATTATTCTTTCAACATAGAGCAGAGAGCACACACTAAATGCACTTTCCCTAAATCAATTTCCACATGCAGTCTAAATGCAAATGCACATGCATGTATTTGTTTTTCAGTTCCCATAATGTGAGAATGACAAAAAGAAAACAAAGTACAAATCTGAACTATTTTTATTCAAAGTGACACATTAACAATTTCTTTCAAAAATGAAAAGAAGACTAAGACGAAAATTTCTCTTTTGAATGGAAAACTATTTTCAACACTTCAAAGAATTGATAATTCAAATCAAATACAATGGCAAAAGTGTAATCAACTATCTAAAAGAGGAAGATTTTAAGACACTCTTTTTCTTGACTGAAAAAGACAGTTGCGACACTTTCAAATCAAAAGATGACAGTTGAATTAATCTATTGTTTGCAAAGGAGGACTGTAAAGGATGAAAAATACATAAAAAACATTCACAATTCCTTATCAATGGAGGCTAAATAATGTGAAGGAAGAAGGTTTCAATAGTGATATACTGATCATAGACAACAAAACTACTGAATAGAGCTGAAAACAATGAAGAAAAAGCCAAAATCTAGAGGCAGAAAATAGTCTCATTCAATCATCGCACCTATCCTTAAGGAAAACAAGGATGCATCTCACCTACAGCACATGGGAGGTGCGATGCATCTAGACTGCCAATGAGAGACAGTCCAATGGTCCAGGGATGAGATTGAGCTTGGTTTTCACCTACAGTTTGCAACTAAGTTCAGGGAATTAGGCTGAGCTTATGATAGACAGTAAACACAAAGTATAGGGGTTGATCTAATGAGTTTATTGAACTACCACCAGAGCACTTAGGATGTTTTCAAGTCAAATGTTTAGTTCATAAACCAACCCGGAGATTGACCGAAGCAATGTTGATCTACTTTGTAGTTGCATAGCAAAAGCAGTTTGAAGGCTAGCTGGCTTAACTTCAAGCTCCTTTTGTAGTTTATAAAGCAAACAACAGTAACAATCAAACAAACTATTCGCTCCCCAGCGGAGTCACCATTTTGTTTCTGGGAAAACTAGTGTCCATTTGGAGTTGCTAGTCCCACTGAGACAGGTAGCTATCTTAGAAACAAACAATTCAAAGTAGCTTGTGTTTTCCTTTATGAGAGATAGATGAGAGAGAAGCAGAGAGTACCAACCTCAGTCTTTCGCTTGGCTCCTTGCTTGCTTCCTCTCCCCTTTGATAGAGCTTCGCCACTCGCTTCTCACTTGTCCCGCTTCAAATAACACCCATAGAGTCAAAGCAGTAAAATATCATCAAAGCATAGAGAGCTATAAACATAAACAATGTAGAATCAGATGTACATTAACCATACAAATGCATACACAAATACAAGATTCAAAAATATACAAGTATATGGAGGAAAACTAAAATAGCTTTGTTGATAGAAGTAGTAGAAGACAGGATTACAAACCAACTGTTTGATCCAGCATCATCTTCCCAGCATTAAAGCCCTCTTCACCTCATGAAAGGCTAGATCACCCAACAATACAATGTCTCAAAGAGAAACCAACAACACTTCCTTACAAATTACAAAATTCTTGCCTCTGGATCTCTAAGATGAGGGATCCATATATAGATATTTGCAGGGGGGTGAGTCAGCTTCTGGGATTTTGATTAGTGTCATTTCACTGATAGTTCTTGGTTCCACTTAGAGATTTCATTATCTCTTACACATCCCTGGGCGAATTCAGAGAGGCAAGTGTCATATGAACAGTTTCTAGAAGATTCTCTAGGTTTCCACCTAGCAAAATACCTCTGCCATTTGTCTGCTCTTTCTCATCACACCCTACAGAAGATATTTTCAGTATGCATCACACCCTTTGTGTGTAGCAGGTGAGATGCATCACACCCTCAACATGGAGCAATCTGTATGGTCCATTTTTGACCAGTTCTAAGCCGTTTTTCAGGGAGAACTTATGGGAAATGATGTAATCAGCTGACCTTGATCCTCTAGGGTATGAAACAACACTTTTAGGGGTTTGAGAGCCCTTTGTTTATTGACATATGTGATTGGGGTTACAGTTCCCAAATATGTCTATAACACGGGGCGCTGCCCCGGACCCCATAGAGGGGGGCTACCTGCCCCCCTTAAACCCCCCTACTGTACAACGAAGGAGGGGCCCTACACCCCCTCTATCCCCCCTGATTCACTACGTGGGCTAGTCATAGAAAGAATAACACAACCCAACATTCTCCCACTTCTTGTTTTCTTTCCACAGTGGGCCATAAGAGAGGTTAGCCATTTGTCCAGCCCTGCAATGCCCATTGTTTCTCTACACCAGGAGAACTTCTCAGAGCTCATAGATTTTGTCAATGCATCTGCAGTATTCTTCAAAGTGTCCACCTTTACCAGGAACACCTTTTTGTCTTCTATCATATCCCTCACAAAGTGATACTGAACATTAGTGTGCTTTGTCTTTGAATGGTAAGCAGGGTTCCTTGCTAAGAAAATTGCACTTTGGCTATCACAGTCTATCCTTATAACTCCCTGTACTAACCCCATACTTGAACACAATCTCTGCAACCAAAATTCTTCCTTGCTTGCATGAGTGTCTGCCATGTATTCTTCCTCTATAGTTGGTAGTGCCACTATATATTGTTTCTTACTCATCCAATTGACTGCACCTCCAAATACGTTAAACACATACCCACTTGTAGATCTTCTCTGATCCAAATCTCTAACCTATTCTACATCAACAAAGCCATGGATATCCAAAACTCTATCGAATCCTGGTCTTCCTTGATAGCACAAACCATAATCACTAGTGCCACACAAATACTTGAAAACCTGCTTCACTCTTGTCCAATTCTCCTTCCCTGGTTTTGACATAAACCTGCTCAATACTCCCACTGCATGTGCAATGTCTGGTCTAGTACAGACCATCACATACATTAGGCTACTGACTGCACTTGCATACAGAACACAGGACATATCCTCCTCCTCTTCTTGTGTCTTGGGACACTGTTCAATAGATAAATTTACACCTATAGGAATATGAACCTTCACCGGTTTACTATCCTACATATTAAGCCTATGCAATATTTCCTCGACATACTTCCTTTGGTTTAACTAGAGCTTCCTCTTTGACCGATCTCTTTTAATTTCCATGCCCAAAATATGGTTTGCAGCACCAAGATCTTTCATGTCGAATTTGGAGGACAATTGGGTCTTCAAATCCTAAATAATTTCTTTGTCATTTCCAACCAGCAACATATCATCCACATAGAAGACCAGATAAATAACACAGTCACCAATTAATTTAAAATACACATAATGATCTAATTTGCTTCTGGTGAAGCCAAGTCCCCGTATAAATTTATCAAATTTCTAATACCACATCCTTGGTGACTGTTTTAACCCATATAGAGACTTCTTTAACTTGCATACCAGTTCTTTCTTACCCTTCACCGCAAAGCCTTCAGGTTGCTTCATGTAGATCTCCTCTTCCAAATCCCCGTGAAGAAATGTTGTCTTCACATCCATCTGTTCTACCTCAAAATCAAAAGTAGAAGCAACAAATAAAAGTAATATAATAGAAGCTACCTTGGAAACAGGAGAAAAAATATCACCAAAATCAATTCTCAGCACCTGGGAATAACCTTTTGCTACCAACCAAGTTTTGTATTTCTCCACCTTTCCTTCTACATTTGTCTTCTTCTCGAACACACATTTTCTTCCAATGGGTTTCCTTCCAACTGGCAACTCCACCAAATCCCAAGCCTCATTTTTGTGCAAAGATGTTATTTCATCAACCATGGCCTCTTTCCAGAGTTTTCCATCCTCTGAATCTACTACTTCCTTCACAGTTCTAGGAACATCATAAGTAATTGATAAAGCAAAATTTGAACAGAAAGCAGATGGACTATACCTTTCTGGCTACCTTCTTTCTCAAATTGATCTTCTCACACCCAGAGTTTGTGGTTCTTCATCTTCTGATTCCTCCTCAGCTATAGAGTTTGATTCTTCCTCCTTTACCTCAAACTCTATCTTCTCAAGTTCCTTTGTTTGGACTTCATGTTTAATAACATCTTTCACCTCTCTGAACACCACATCTCGACTGTGTACAGCCTTCCTTGTTATTGGGTTCCAAAGCTTATAACCCTTTAAACCATCCTTATACCCAATAAAGATGCACTTTTTATATTTAATATCCAACTTGGTTCATTTCTCCTTTGGAACATGTACATATGCGTCACATCCAAATACCCTCAGATGTGAAAGAGAGGGTTTCTTACCAGTCCATACCTCTTGTGGACTCTTATCCTCCAATGCTGATGAAGGTGATCTATTGACGAGGTAACATGCTATCTCCGCCACCTCTGCCTAGAATTCCTGTCCTAACCCAGCACCACTGAGCATGCTTCTTGCCCTTTCCATCAACATCTTGTTCATTCTTTCTGCAACTCCATTTTTCTGAGGTGTATATGGAGTAGTATAATGCCATGATATACCACACTTCTTATAGAATTCTTGAAATTCCTTACTGAAAAACTCTCCATCGTTATCTGTCCTCAACACCTTTATCTTCTTCTCTATCTGGTTTTCCACTAGAGCCTTAAATTCTTGAAACCTATCAAAGACTTCATATTTCTTTTTAAGAAAATATATCCATGTATTCCTTGAGAAGTCATCTATAAATGATACATCTTACACAAACTTACCCAATGATGGAACCTTCACAAGTCCAAACACATCACTATGCACAATCTCTAATATATGCTTTGCCCTCTTACCACTAGAGGGGAAACTCACCCGATTCTACTTCCCATATACACAATTTTCACAGAAATCAAAATCTAGAGAGCTATTACTCATACCTTCTACCATACCTTTACCATGAAGTATATGAAGGCCCTTCTCTCCAATATGTCCAAGCCTTTGATGCCACAACATGGTCTTCTCTCCAGAGACCACTAGATTTTCTGCTCCATTTTTAGGAACCATAGAACTGTTGCACCCATCAGCAACAGTGCTACCTTGCAGCTTTTATAGAGTTCCAATATGAACTCCCTGCATCAATACCAGTGCTCCTCGAACCATGATGTAGGTATCCTTCTCAAACACTGTTTTTACACCTGCATCATCCAACTTGCTTACAGAAATCAGATTTCTATCCAATGCAAGAATATGTAGAACACCCAGAAGTGTTCTAACCCTTCCACCTTGCAACTTCAACTTTAATTTTCCCTGACCAATGATTCTAGTCTTCCTACCATCCCCTAAGAAGACATCACCACCATCATATTTCTCATACTTGCAAAACCACTCTCTATGGGGAGTGAAGTGAAAGGATGCACTTGATTCAATCAACCATGCCTCATGATCTACATATGTACTTGAAGAAGACAAGTACACATCCCCACCTTCATCTGAGGTGGTTTTCACCTTTGTAGAAGGAGCATGATTAGATCCCTTTCCTTTGTCAGGAAATTTATATTTAGAGTCCCTTTTGTAGTGTCCTTCCTTTCCACATTTCTAGCACACCACCTTTACAGGCTTTCCTGGAGATTTAGATCTCCCACTCAATGACTTATTTTTGTTTCTGTTCTGGGACCGTCCTCGTACAGATAAGGAATCACCATTTTGGCTCTCCATATTTTTCCGTCTCATCTCCTTCGTCAGCAAGGATGAGACTATTTCATCAAACTGCAAGGCAGTTGCATTGCTACCTATTGTAATAACCAGTCTATCCCACGAATCCGGTAGAGAACACAACAAACTAATGCACTCATCTTCATGTGAAATTTTGATATCAACAGACAATAACTAACTTACCATAGTATTAAATGCATTCATATGCTCTGTCATCGAGTCTCCATCTTTCATCCTTAGGTTATACAAATTTTTCCATAGGAATAGTTTATTCACCAGAGAGTTAGATTGGTACAAAGTCCCTAACTTGTCCCACAAAGCCTTCATCGTAGCTTCCCCTAATACATTTAGAAATACTGAATCTGAGACACACAATCGTATTGTGCTCTTTGCCTTCTAATCCAACTTCTTCCATTCTTCATCAGACACTCCTGTTGGTTTAGTACCTGGATCTATCGCAATCCACTGATCTTTATCCCCCAATAGATCCTCCATCTTGAGTTTCCACAACTCAAAAGTCTGACCATTAAATTTCTCAATCTCTATCTTTCCACTATTCACCATATTCTTTCACTACCAGAATCGATCCCGCAGATCTCTCACTGAACAGGGTCTACCACAGGCCCGAGTGAAACCTCTCAGCAAGAAAGGCATCCCCTCAAATCCAAAACAGGTCTGATGCCAAATGTAGGTTTTAACCTCTTACAGAAATTACCTGCATACGAATTATAAACACAAAATATAAACAATGTGAGAGCATAACACATAAAACACATACACAGAGAGATTTTACCCTGGATCCCAAAACTAGGACTACCACCTTGATTTTTTCATTATATTCCTTTCAATGTTACAATACATATTTATACATGCTGAAGCATCCAATACCATGGGCCGAAAACCATCGTGTCCAAAACCATGGACTGAAAACCATCGCATCCAAAACCATGTGCAAGAATCATGAAAAAAACCATAGGTAGGTCCACCCAACCTAATATAGGGTCCGAAAAAAAAATTCCCAGGGCGCTACCTCGAACCCCGTAGAGGGGAGCTACCTGCCACCCTCAACCCCCCTACTGTGCAATTGATGCAACGAAGGGGGGGCTCCACCCCCCTTCTAACCCCCTGGTTCACTACATGGGCTAGTTGTGGAAAGAATAACACAACCCAACAAGCATCCCCCCATATTGCTTTCGGGTGATACTTTAGTTTTCACTCCACGGACTGATGCTGAAAGGGCTAGTAGTGTAGGGATTTGTTTGGCTAACTAACGCTAAACCTAGGTCAAGCCCCCATAAGCCAATGATACTTTAAGCCTATGCCCATTCAAAAGGAAAATTGAATCTCGCCCATCGATAGTTTTGACTTCTACAGTCCCATTGTTGAAAACTTGAATTACCTCATACTGTCCCATCCAATAAGTATGGAACTTCTCTTTAAAATGTTTATATTTGGAGTCATAAATAAGTACCTAATCAACTAGTTGGAACTGTTTCTTCCTCATAAAACTGTCATGCTATTTCTTGTGTCGCTACTGCACCAAAATTTTTTTGAACAACATCCCTTTGAAATTCATCCAACTTGTTTAGCTATAATGGATGCTACTGTTGTGCTTCCGAGAGATCTAGGACCAACTGAACTACAGTTCTGAAAGTATTTATCTAAAATTCAATCATCAAAAGGACTTGTTTTCTATACACCATATCATATGGTGTATTCCCTGTTCTGTTCCTCCAAGTGGTTCGATAAGCCCATAAGGCTTCAGGAAATTGGATAGCCCAATCCTTCCTGTGCATGTTTACTGTTTTGGTGAGGATGTATTCAATCAGCTTTTTTGTGGATTCCACTTGGCCATTTTCTTGCGGGTGGTATGGTGTAGATTTCTTGTGCCGAACCTTATACTGATTCATGACTTCCTGTACCAAGTTAGAAATAAAATGCGGTCCATTGTTAGAAACAAATTCTCTAGGAACACCAAATCTAGTAAAAATTTCATTGAACAAAACATCATCAACTTTTTCAGTGGCAAAAGAAACAACTTGAGCCTCTACCATTTAGTAACAAAATCAATACAAACCAAGATATGTTTTTTATTTAAATATGTGGGGTTTATGGGCCCTACAAAATCAATAGCCCATTTTTCAAAGGGCTCAATCATGACTTGAGGACATAAAGGAATTTCATTTGCTTGAACAGGTTGACCCATTCATTAACAACTATCACATTGCCTAACAGATTTCTTGGCATCCTTAAACAAATAAGGCCAAAAATAGCCAGTGCATAAGATTTTATATGCAGTTCACTTGTTAGTGAAGTGGCCACTACAAGGTTCAGCATGGGCAGATTTTAAGATATCAAACATTTCTTCCTCTCTTACACATCTACGAATAACAAAATATGGTCTAGTGTAAAATAAGTCTTCCTGTATCCAAGAATATGAAGCACTTTTCTGAATAATATTCCGCTTTTCACGAGCGGATAAGTGAGGTGGTGTCTTTTAGGTGACTAAATAGTTAGCTATATTAGCAAACCATGTAGATTTTGCTGACATAGCAAAAATATGCGCATTAGGGAAATCATCATCAAAAGGAATTACTTCACCAGGATTGTTTAATCTCAAAATATAATTAGCTACAACATTATACTTTCCTGGTCTATCAATAATTGTAACGTTGAATTCCTATAATAGAAGCAACCACCTAGTCACTCTACCATTAGTTAAAGGTTTATTCATTAAATATCTTATAGAAGAATGATTAGTATGCACATAAAATTAATATCCTGTAATGTAATGTCTGAATTTATTAATAGCAAAAATAGAGGCTAACAAATCTTTCTCAGGCATTGCCTAGTTAAACTCAGAAAGTGAAAACTTTTTACTGATGTAGTAAATAACATGTATCTGTTTATTCTCCTCTTGTCCTAAGGCTACGCTGATGGTAGTGTACGAAGCATCGGAGGAAATATGAAATGGCAGAGACCATTTTGGTCCTCTGAAAACTGGTTCCTGTACTAATTTTTCCTTCCATGTTTCAAATGATTGTCGGCAAGCTGTGGACCAGGTGAATTCACTATCCTTAGCTAGTAATAAAAAAGGGGGGTAGCAATCTTGGAAAAAATTTCAATGAATCTCTGGTAATAACCAACATGTCCCAGGAAACCTCTCACTTCCCTTTGGGTTTTGGGTGCAAGCGGACAAATAATGACTTCAATTTTAGTGGGCTCCACCTAGATACCTTTGTCAAAAACCAAATGACCATGAACCACTCCTGCTTTGCACATTAATCTACATTTTTTATCACTCAAAGCAAGATGGGCCTCTTGGTAACTTAAAAGCACTTTTTCTATATTTTTAAGAGCTTCATCAAATAAGTTACCAAACATAGAAAAATCATCCATATAAATCTCAACACATTCAAGATCAACAAAAATGGTCATCATAGCCCTTTGAAAGGTAGCGGGTGCATTGCATAACCTGAAAGGAAGGACTCAATAAGAAAATGTACCACAAGGGCATGTAAAGTTAGTTTTGTCCTGATCTGAGAGTGCAATCTAGATTTGGTTATACCCACTGAAGCCATCTAAAAATGAAAAGTACTTTTTATTAGCAAGGGTATCTATCACCTGATCAATGAAAGGAAGGGGAAAGTAATCCTTGAGAGTGGCTTTGTTTAATTCTCGATAGTGAATGCAAATACACCATCTCCCATCTTTCTTAGGGACTATCACTAATGGAGATACCCACTAATTGTCAGAAATGGGGTAGATGAAATTATCATCTAAGAGTTTTTGTAATTCCTCCTTACAATATCTCTTAGTGCGAGATTAATTCGTCTTTGGGGTTGTCAAACAAGTCGGGATCCCTCCTGGGTATAGATATGATGAGTACAAGTCTCAGGAGAAATTCCTTTCATGTCTTCGTAACTCCAAGTGTATGCATCCAAGTGATATCGCAACAAGGTAACAAGATCCTCTTGCTGAGATGAATCCAACTCTGAGCTAATGTGTAAAGATTTTCTTGGACTAATTTCAATAAGAGTGGTCTCGGGTTGAAGAGCACAGGAAGATGATGCCACAGTATGGGATAATGAAGGTTTGGAATCAGAATTTTCTTGGAAATCCAGACTAAATATTGATGAAGTGTATCAAAACTAGGCATAATGTCTAGATTGTTCAAGAAATCTCTTAATTCACCATCCTGGGTGGACTCGGTATAATGTTGAATAGAAGAAATAGGGTAGGTCTCCTCATCACTACTATCATAATCTAACCATAAAGTATCCTTGAGTTCCCGAATAAATCTAGCAGGTGGGTATAAGATGGATTTTTTTCTAGAGTCTTCGTTTGAAATGTACATATCCTAGGAGCGACATCCAATATAAGCATCAGTCGTGGCAAGCCATGGTCGTCCAAGAATCAAATGATTTCCTCCCACTAGATTCTTTAGTTGAAGCACAATGAAATCATGGGGTATTCCCATGAGTCTATAGAGAGAACCACATCATCCAATACTCCATCGGGCTTGATTTTAGATTTGTCTACAAGTTCAAGCATGGTGGGTGTAGGATGAATATGGCCTAACCCAAGTTGTTCCATGGTTTGCATGGTCATAACATTGATGACCACCCCCAAGTCGAATAATACATTAGGAACAATGATATCACATATCTGGATAGAAACAACTGGGTTTCTAGGATCTGTGTATTTCTCCATTGATACGCATCCTATCATCAACTCAGCTGCTCTACCAACAAACTGAATGGTCCAAGGTTCTACTCTCTTCCTCCTTGGATTTTTAAGACATAATTCCCGAATGATATTTGTACAAATGGGAATTTATAGCTTGAAGTAAAGGGACCTTTATATAAATATTCCTTAATTTCGAAGCCATGGTGGACTTGAGGTCACTCTTCTCCATGACCAACCACTCTGGATAGGGGTTCTGGTTTGAGGAAGATGGTGAATCTGAAGGTACAGGAATGGGCTAAAGTGTGACATTGTTTTTCGAATGATCAGGAGTTACCTCCTCATTTTTATCCTCAATAATCATAGTGGATTGTTTTTGTTTTTCTGGTTTAACTACCCTTCCCGATCTCAATAGAAGCTGATTTATCCTAACCGGAAGGGTTTGATAGGTATGAAGAGGGGACGGTCCAACTGAATGAATTAGTTGTACTGCTTTATTGTTAGGATTTAGTACTAGTTGAGTAGGTAGTTGAGGTGGCCTAAATGGTGGTGGCAAAGGAAATGGTGGCAATGATTGACTTTGTTGAGGTAGAGAGGGAAAAGATAGTTGTGACATATGGTGTGGTGCACAGGAAGGAGGATATGATGGCATCTGAGCAAGATAGGAATGATATGAATGGTTTGGCCCTCTCCATCTTTATTGCCAAGGTTGAGAGGACTGTCCATTATGAAAATGATTCCCATGCTTCCAATGTTGAGAGCGATTATTATTATTATAATAGGAATATGGAGGTGCATTGTAACTAAAAAATGTGGTTCAAGAACCATACCTGCACTTACTTGTGGCTAGTTTATTCGTGCTCCCATGGCATGTAATGGCTCAGGTTTAAAATTATCCCCTTCAATTACAACTTTTAATCCATGTATGGAGGGGAACTCCTTGGTGGCATGGTTCCTTGCACAAATCACACATTTATTAGCACTTTTTATATCAACAGGACATTCTCTTAAAGGATGCTTTTTCCTACATTTTGGACAAAATATAGACATTGACTCTTTTTCCTTTTCTTATTTTTTGCTAAAATTTCAAAGAGTCTATTTGTTTGCTAACAATATTCATTATTTCGATTTTCAAGTTGTCCATTTTAATCTCCAATCCAGTGATCACAGCATCTGTAGATCTCAGTTTGTTAGTTTTACTTTGACCTCCTCTAATGGATCTAGATTGATTTCGGGAGAACTTCCTGCACAAGTCACAAATTTGTTCAAAAGTTTTTTGAGCAATGTCTCCTTGTCCTAACAAATTCAGATTATGTCTAGAATCCTCAATAAGTCCTCGTAGGAACAAGGTTCGAATAGTACTTAAATCAAATTTGTGTTTGGACCTTTGGATTATATACAAAAATATCTCTAAGTAATCCTCCAAAGTCTCATCATCACCTTGTACAATGGTGAAGATCTCGTCCTGCATTTCTCTAGTTTTACAATATTCCTGATATTTATTCAAAAATACTCTCTTCATTTGGTCCCAAGAACTTACATTGTTTCCTCCTAGTCCCATGAACCAATGCAAAGCTGAATCCTTGAGAGTTGCAGGAAACAACTTTAATTCCTGGGCATCAAAAGAATGATCATAACTCCGACACAATATATCAAACTAAGAAAGAAATGAATCTGGGTCTTCATGCACCTTACCATGAAAGTGTGGAAGATCTAAAGGTGAAATATTCTTCATTTGTACATTCACTTCTGAGTTCACTATTGGAAATCCAAAAGTGGATTACTCTTCATTTACCTGGTTCTCGCCAGTCCCCTCTGCATGGTCTTCATGATCAGCCATTATTGTGCCTCCAATCAGACCACTTCTAGAAGATGAAGGTTGACTAATGCTAAATTGAACTTTTTGATCACCGTTAGCCTCCTTCTTCCCCTTTTTGGGTTGTGTCACACCTGAATCACTATTTCCAGAATCCAAGTGGATTGTTCCGACGTGATGAGTCTGGGTCTACTTGGAATTTCTACCTGCAAAAGAAGGTACAATATGAGAAGACTTTTTAGATTTTTTAGTATTTCATCAGCCCTTATTGGGCTCCAGACCCTTACCTTTCTTAGGCATTCATTTTAAAAATCAAATCCAAAAACAAAATTCAAATTCTTATAAATAAAAAGAATTTGTTAATTGCTGCAATGAATAAAAAACAACACTCGTAAATCCCTCAAAACAATAGAATCATACTGCAGAAAAAATAATAGCAAACTTATCCCTATTTTAGAAAATGGAAATTTCTTACCAATTTCAAATCGCCTCCCCAACAACGACACCAAAATGTTGAGTGTAGGAATTACGATGAGGTAGAATCCTTCAACACTAAATTGTCAATCTGGGGGTTTCGTAAACTTAGAGACGAAGCACAGGAAATGCCAAAAAATGACATGAAATTTCCCTAACTCTATTCCTACTTCCTTAATTTTAATCTTGTAGAATCAAAAAGAAAATATCACTCGACAATTTACACCAAATAAATTCTAGTGCTGGAATGTGAAAGAAAGTACCTCTGCAGAAAAATAAATGAAAAGAACTCTCAAACTTCTTGTAAGCAATATTGACTAAGGGAAATGTAAATCTATGTTTATATTTAGTATATTTGTGTGTCAGGTTAATAATTGGATCCTTGAAGATATCTGACTTCTTATAGATCTTTCTCCCTACACTAAGTTGTTATTCATGTACTCCTGCAATGTGCTTGCACTAGTACCGGAACAAAGTTTAGGTGTTGGAAGTATATTTTACACCTGTACTGAAGATTTATGTCCTCATGAAGTGGCTTTAAGCCTCGGGACTAGAACACTCTGTTCATGTATCAGGATATCGATTCTTGTACCGAAACAGAGATTCCTACACCAAGTTTTCCAATCCTTCTTATAAGAAAATAAAGAATGCATTAACTTAAAGAAAGAGTTTGCAAGGGTGAACAAAAATTCAAAATAAATCCCTCAAACGAAAAGATGCTTCAACCAATCTTAATATATAAAGTAATAATTAATTTCCAAAGTCAAAGCACACTCTTCTTCAATCAAGGATCTCTTTCATGTAATATAAAAGATTCATCTAATTTTGACAACAGGCTTCAATCTTGTAATAGTTATTCACACAAACCTGATTTGCATTCATAACCTTCTTAACTCAGAAAGGTTTCTCTTTGAAAATGATTAAACATAAAATTTGATCTTTCCATAAACAGTATGAAGTACAGGTATAGATTAATGTGTCACAATGACATTCATTCTTGAATTATCAAAGAATATTTAATTCAAGATATCAAGAACACTTTAGAATGAAAATCATGCACTGCAGAAACACATTAGGGCTCATGTAGCATATAAGAATAAAATGATATTACTGAGATGAACCAAAGGAATCAATCTGCGAAACTATAAATGCACTCATGTAGGAATGCATGCTTGCATGATCCAGGTAGAAACGATGTCAAGCTTTGAAGAAAATAAATCATAAAGCTAAACTCACCTGAGCATGCACACCATGAATCTGTCACGCAGTAATGAAATCAAATTTGGACTTTGTAGAAGAATAAATACATATATTTAATTCACACTTTGCATTGAACAAAATTAACACACCTTAATCAAAAAAGAAGAATATGAGGGAGAACGAGCTAGGTTGGTTGGACCCTAGCCAACCATCTCATTTCCATGTTTAGGAAACGTAAAGATTCAGCTCTTAATCAATGCATCAACACAGAATTAAACCACAATATTGGAATAACATGGTACAATCCCTTTCTATTAATAATCAACAAATGTATATCATGAGTTTGAATCCAACCCAAAATGAGGCGATACCAGCAAAATTACAGAAGAGCAAAATTACAATATCCTTGCTATCTATTGTTCGCCACCATTTTCTACCTAAATCCTATATTTTATATATCTGTTCAGGCCTATGGCTGTAACCAAATTACATCAAGCATTCCAATCTGAGCCTTTCGGCTATAACAAAATAACAATAACAGTTCACATTAAGCCTTTCCGCTGTAACAAAATGCTAATCTAAGCATTCGACCAGCGACCCAATCTCTACCATATCCTTGAATTATCTCTGCTCCGAAACCAAATCGACTGACTATTCTGGAACAAGGTGTCTGCATTAGGTGTTGAGTTGTCACGACAATTTAGGACTGGCTAGCAGTGTATGAATCCTACCTGCACTCAACCATGCTAATGAAATGATCAATACATTGCTTATCAAATACTTTAGGAAAAGAAATATTAGTTGCAAAGAATATTAAAGGTAGAAAATCTATGAAAACGATTAATTAAGCACATTCGTAACCCTTAAACCTGAAATATAAAGCTAGTGTAGGAAACTGAATGATTCTTGGACTAGTGCTGTAATAGGGAAGTTGCAAGGTTAAAACAAAGGTCTATGGTTATGGTTTTGAAGTGGAAAAGGGATTAAAAGTAAAACAATTTAGCCTACCAACAAAGCTCATAGTAAGATTTCCAACCTATGATAATCCTTTCCTCGATGTTATGGTTCTATTTGAGCTAATGGTGAATGTAAATATCTAAATATTTGTCTAAGGAAGCCTTCTCCAAGTAATTTTTATCATAAATTAAATTATCATATTTGATCCTTTTGGATTTAATTATCATGAGTTTAGTATTTTCAGTATTAATAGTCATACCCATCTTGGAGCAATAATAATGGAGGAGTCTAAGTTACTTGTTGAGATCATTAGGGCTTCTAGTAAGAAGAAATATATTGTCAACATAGAGGAGAAGAGTAATGAATATACCAATAAGCTTGGGTATGTCACATCCCACAACTTCTAAACACTCTTCTAGCTTATCAATGTAAATGCCAAAAATGGTAGGGGATAGGTGACAACCTTGCTTAACTCCTATACTGCATTTAATATCCTTAGACCAACCCTCTTTTTTCTTAAGTTTGGAAATAACATTCTCATATAACTTAGTTACAACAGCCCTCAACTCGAGAGGAACCATTATCTCATCGAGCCTTTGCCATAACTTCTCCCTAGGAGCAATGTCGAAATATTTTCTAAAGTCAACAAACCAACATAAGATATCAATTTTATTATTATGACACTCCTCATCAATGGGCCTAAGAGTAAAAAGGTGTTCAATAGTTGAGTGATGTCTCTTAAAACTAGTTTTCCCTCTAGTTTCCATAATTGATTAAAAATACACTTAAAAAAAATACCAAAATATAAAATAGTGAAAGTGTTTCAAATATTTTAATCATAAGAATTTATTTGTAGATGCCATTGTACACATTAAAATGTTAGTTATTATTACTATTAATATACCTTTATATACATTCCAATATTAATACTTTATTAATGACATAGGTTATATTTCATTTTCTATACAATTATTATTAATATTTTGTGAATGGTACATACTAATTTTGTACCAAAAATTCAATAAATTATATATATATATATATATATATATATATATATATATTTTTTTTTTTTTCATTATTAATTGTCTATTCGTTGGATGCTTGAATTGCATAAATGATATAGGTTGCAAAATTGATTGAAATAATTACCTAAAAAGGATCAAAATATAAAATAATGAAAGTGTTTAAAAAGTTTTAAAAATAAGAATTTATTTGTGGATGACATTCTATACAATAAATTATTATTATTATTATTATTAGTATACCTTTATTTTGATTCATTGAAAAACCTACCCTTGATGGCTCCTATGCATGGTTGTGTTGTTGCGGTGGCTAGGGTTCATCCCTAGTCAATTGCCTTTCAACTCGTTCTACGAATCCCTTATGATGGAGGCTCCTTTATCTAATGTTGCTTTAAATCCTTATTTTATCATAGTTTCTGGCCTCAATCTTTCGGTGTATTTGGATATGGGTTAACCCACTCGTGTTTCATCCTCTATGGTTGGTTTAACTCTTTCTATGGCTCCCTCAGTGGATTGCTTCAAGTCTCTCGACAAAAAGGAAATTTACTTGGTAGTTGGTATGCATTTGATCTCTACCTATAGATATTTTGATGGCAAATGAATTGTACTCTCTTTGAAACCACCTTCTTCTCCTTCTTCATTAGAGAAAATGACCTCTAGTTTTGGTAACGTTACGTTGGGTGCTTCAGTGTCTGCTACTCCCCCTTCCTTGCATGAGATCATGAACTTCGTTCTTAGTGCCTCCTCCTCTAGGTTTTTAGTTCATGAAGCCCATTATATTGATGTTCCTTTGGTTACATATGCCTCGTAGAAGGCAAAGTTCTTCTCAGAAGCTAGTTTGATTTGCAGATTTAATGGGTTGTGGCCTCCACTAATTTCTCTCTTGGAATTTTGATCAATGTAAACCCTTTGTTTCTAATGACTTGAATATCTACTCTCGATACATAGGATTCTTTATTATAGTATTTGACAAACTTGTAGATTGTGGGTTGATTTCTGAATCTGGTCCATGGTTTTTGGGCAGCTCATGGCTTTCTATGAAACCCTACTATCCTTCATTTGACCCTCTCTCACCTTCAAACTCTAATGCTCTATTTTGGGTAATGCTTTCCAACTTCCCTTTTTACATGTGGAATCTTTCATCATTGACCATAATTAGTAATACCTTAGGTAGATTTCATAGTCGTTCTAACGATACTAAATACAACCCACATATGCATGCATTTGTGTGGATATGGATTTCAACAAATGATTTCCAGTTGAAATTAACTTAACTGGTCCATACTATTTATGGCTGCAAAAATTGGATTATGAAAAAATATCCTTTATATGTAGAGATTGCTATGAAATAGGGCACTCCATTAAGAAATGTCCCAAAGATGGGAAGAATAAAGCCAAGAAAGTGACCTATAAATCAAGATGGTGGGGTGACACTAATTTAGATCACTATTTGGTATATAAGGAGGATCTTCCCCCAACTTCTTGCAATGAAGACAATCTACAAAATGATAAAAAAACATCAAAAATCATGTTTGAATCTGCAACAAATCAAGCAAAGGTGGATAACGAGGTGGAGGATTTTGAAAATTTGGTGAATACTAGTTCTCTAAATGCTTCAATGGAGAAAACTATAGAAAAAAATAATTTTGGAGTTGCTCCTCTAATAATGGATAAGGTAAAGAATTATTCCTCTAAGGTCATTGCCAATAATAATATTTCTCAAGAAAATCATATTGGAAAAGCCCCTCTTGGGCTAATCAGGTAGACGTGGAAGAGTTCCCTTTGAGTCAAAAGAACACATTTTTTGATATGAATGGGAAAATTAGTGTTGTTGTGTTAAATTCCTCTTGAAAATATGTAAAAATGTTTAAGGATTCATGAGGTTAATTGAAAGTTTTATCATGAGTTTTTTAGGGTTTTTTATGTAAATTTAATGTAAATATTAACATAAACAAATGATTGAACAACAACATACAACAAACAAGAACATCACCAAAACAGTATCACATCAGCACATGATGAAGGAGCTCACCCCTCCTAGGCTACGTCTCCTTGGTCGAGCTTCCAATGGCTAGACCCTCTCTATTATGCTCAAAAGTGTGAATACATAAGTTTACAATGCTCAAACAACTCTGAAACCTATTCCAATGGCTCCAAAATGCCCAAAAATTCATGTCTCACCTCTTTTTTCTCCTGAATTGGTCAAAAATTGAAGAAGGTATGGCTTCCCCTAGCTCTTGCACTATTCACTCAACAAATTCCCCCTAATCCGGCACCGGTCCTACAATTCCACCACAAATTGTGCTAATTGAGAGCCATTTTGCCCAAAATTCGATGCATTTTGTGGGCACCTTAATTCAGCCTCTAAGGCCTTAACTCCGAAAAACGTGGTCGTGTGGAGGCCACGTGCCTGGGGGCCAGGGCTAACCGCTCACCTCTGCCAATCGGGCCCTCAATCTTCCACCCACGGTCGTTTTGAATGCATGCACCTAGGGGATGGCACTCGTGGCTGGGCCCTTTTCCAGATGTTGCACAAAGTAAAGTTTAAATATAAGTGGGATATCAATATATAACAAGCAATATAATGGCGTGTTGGTAGTTGGAAATGTTTGTTGGATGAAAGTGTGGTGTTCGACCCCCGCTTGATCCATTCGACACATACAAAGATTTTTGGTGGACTCCATGCTGCCATGTGGCGGCCCCCCATTGGGCCACGTGGTAGCTTATGGTTGGCCACCAACACACCAATGAAATTCACCCAAATCAAAACCAATGAAATCATGCCACTTGGCACTACCTGATTCGCTAAAGAAAATACAGTCAGCTTCCACATCACCTACCATGTCAGCCTTCCACATCAGCCTGCCACGTCAATAGTACAGACTGCTGACTATGTTGTCACAATTTGGACAAATTCCCCTGTTTTGGAAAATAAACATAACATGTTTCTGGGAGCATACGGATTCCGTTTCGCATGAAATGAGTTGTGATGGATTCAGGATGATAATAACTACACGGTCATTCAGGTTACACAATGATCTAATAACTTTGAATTTTGAGAAATTTTTTGAGCTCCTAATCATTCCTCCCTAGTGGAATCTTTCGGACCCCAACATATCACTTTCAGTTGTTCAACAAGTGGGGTACAGTTCCCTCGCCTTTCCAATCTCGATCCATCTGACCTTGGAAGGATTTGTTCCTTTGAGTTCCACTTGAAGGTAATCCACACTCCCTCATTTTGAAGGCCTTGTTATTCTGTCAAGAATGGTGTCTTGTTGTAGCTCATCAAGGTATTTAGGAGTGTTATAGACATTTTTGTGCCTCGCATCAGGGAGCATGGAATGTTGATAATTACAGGGATCCTCAGTTCCTAAACATGTTGTTCTTACCCCTAAAAGAACAAGGTCATCAAACAACAGCACTCCCAATCAGTTCTCCACCTGAAAACACTTCAAAACAGTCTTATTTTGGATCATGTCAGCTGCTTAACTGAGCTTCTGCGCTGTAATGCAACTGTCCCACTCTGTACCTGCGCTGGAAGTCAAAAGTAATGAAGGCTACCTGCGCTGGGCGAGATTGGCCAAGTGGCACAGTCATCCTGCAAGGTGTCAACTGCCCAGGAAGCTTCCAAACTGACACTTGGTTCATCAGATTCGCCTTGTGATGAGTAAGAGGTACTTGATCACCATGTGTAACCAAGGATCTCCAAGTGGACTCAAGAACTGAAGATTAACTGAAGAGGGAGAGGACACAAGGCAGCTTCATGTCAGTCTCAAGCTGACTCATCCTCTCTTCTTCTATCCTATATATAGAGCTCTTCTATGAGGTCTATGGAGGCTGGAATTTTGTGTAAAGCAAGGAGGTGCTGTTGGATTACAGTTAGAGCTATTGGGTGATTGTTTACTAGAGGTGAAGAGGAGAGTTCTTGCTGCTGGGGAGGTGCTGCTGGATTGGAGCCATCATTGGTTGTAACCTTCTCAGAACCCTGTTACTTCTATCAATAAAGTTTTGCATGTTCTCCTATATACTTGTATTACATTGATGGATTGTATTTACTTGTATATTTGATTCACTCTAATCCATGCATCAGTTATGAGTACTTGTATCTTGTAGTTTCCTCTCTTGTTTTGTGCAGGGCTTGTGTGTAGCTGGACCGGCAAAGAGAGCAAGGAGCTGGGAACAAGAGACAAAGAGAGAGGATCAAGATCGACCAAGCGAAGGACACCAGGTTGGTTAATCATTTCTTCCTTCTCTCTGTACTTTCATAAAGGAAAACATCAAAGCTTTACTTTCAGTTGTTGCTAAAGACTGTCACCTTTAGAGTAGGGATAGGGTCATCCGCATCGGATACTTTTCCCCACAACAAACTGGCGACTACAGTGGGAGAAACTTTGTATCTTGTTGGTGTTTGTAGTATTTTGCTATTCATTTCTTGAAGAAAAGAGTACCAAATCGAAAAGCTTTTGACTATATCAAAAGCGAGGTAGAGGGACTGCTACTCTTGCTCATTTGCTGAGCAGATTCAAGATTTGAAGAGCTTATCTACAAAAGACTCTTTACTCTTTGTGATATATCTTCATCCTCTTGATCATCCCTTAGCCTGTACTTGACCTATAGCTTTTTATTTCATCAAAAACAATGCATTTTTGAGCTTTTTATGACCCGGAAAACTTTGTAGACGAAACTCTCGTGAGTCAGTGCAGGCTGTACACAGGCAGCCTGCATTACAGCGCAGGTACTCCCTTCGGGAACTGCGCTGAGAGTGAGATTGGTAGACTAGAACCTGCGCTGGTCCAGTTAGCCCTTGTCTTGCTCAGTCTTCCTATTGTGTCTTGGCCCTGTTTGCACTTGTTTTTGGCTGATTGCTTGCTGGTTATTGTACTTGCTGTAAGCCACTTCTCCTTGACATTATTCCGCCTCAGTTGTGTGATGAAACTGTGAGTGTTCTTTCAGTATTTCTTGTTTCAGTTACAATTTCCCATTGTGAAAAGCGAACCAGTATAGCTGTGGCCTCTTAGATCCTGAACTGTAAAAGTGTCTTTGTGATCTTATGAGCTAGTTTTATTACTGTTCATGGCTGTTTGAGTTTGTTTGCTCTTCATTTTTTATGGTTTGAATCTATACATTTCCTGTGTTTAAACAAGTCTATCATAAGGTGTCTTTTTTATTGTGGACAAGCTTGTTTATTTCTACTTGAAATTAGATTCAAAATTATACAACAGTTTCCTTTCTGTCTTCCATCAACACTAAGGATAACGAAAAGAAATACATGCATTGTGCATTTTGCATTTGACTGTGTGCTTGACGATTTAGGAAAATGTGCATTTTAGTGTGTGTTCTTTGATCTGTGGAAAAAGTTGTGTCCTTCTTTTCCC
The DNA here is from genome assembly GCA_031772625.1 of Pinus tabuliformis. NCBI lineage: Eukaryota > Viridiplantae > Streptophyta > Pinopsida > Pinales > Pinaceae > Pinus > Pinus tabuliformis. The sequence goes on along the minus strand of CM062813.1, from coordinate 1,117,722,168 downwards.
TCAAGTAGATTAAGGTTTTCAAAGTTGAAAGTTTGAAAAGATTTGCTTCTCATTCTTAGATTGCATATAGGAAGTTGTATATATGCATCTCGTGGCGAACCTGAAAGGCAAACTGTTAAGAAAGATCAACATTAAAATAAACTCAATTTACATAACAACGCTTTGGAATTTAACGCAAACATCTAGAGGTCTAGGTAGAGACGTGTTCCGGCGTCGTTAAACATAGTGACTGTCGATCTCTACGAAGGTGGGTGATTCCTCCTGAGAGTCGGTGGCACTAACACGGACTTGAGCTCCCGCGTACCGTCGCGTATATTGGGAGACCCCTATAGGCTTTTATCCTTTATCCTTAGGAAACCGTGTCGGCCGCCCTACTGATCGCGATGCAGTGAACACAGCATTCACGAAGATCGACCACCCGTACCGTAAAACGTATTCTGTGGTTTCGCGAAAGGTTTGGCACACCCTCTGCCTAGATCTCCAGAGCAGTTTCTTTTGGCCTTTTTCAAACTCTATAACTGAAAAAGTCCAACCGAGCATTTGTCACTTCGGGCTCGTTAATACATCGAAGGCGACTAGAGTCATCTTTAGCTTTTTCTCGACTCTTAAAACATGAAAAAGCAAGTTTGTGTCTAAAAGCGTCGTAAATAAAATTTATTTTAAAGCGGAACATAATCACCTGTTATTCCCACGTTGATCTTTCAGTTGAAAAGTATGGAGCCCACCAACCAAGGAAGTACCCTTGGCGGAAGTCCAAATCCCTTCTCCTCTTGGGGAGATGTTGGTGCGCCTCATATGGCTACATTGTCGCTTCCAGGATTGACAATCGGCCTTCCTGTATGGCTCTTTTCAACTAATGTAGTCCAAATCGCCACTAATCCTGAGCAGTCGAATCAACAGTCAGAACAATCTAGAACTACCCTCCAGCCTTCCACTTCTTATGATACTTCATCTGATCCTTCATCTTCGCAAGGTAGAGCTGGCAAAAGTCAGCCTCCCAAGGAGAAGAAGGAAAAGAAGAAGAAAGAAAAGAAGCAGAAGGAGCCTCTGGCGAAGGCGACTGGGGGCAAGCAGAAGAAAGCTGACAAAAACCCACACACTGCACCGACCGGGCCTAAAACGCCATGTGTCATTTGCAAAGGGATCAACTTCCATCGTGATTGTCCTTGTATTCCCCGGATACTAAGGGACTGGTCCCCAAGGTTGCACAATCCGGTAGCATCAACCTCTGGTTGTCAAGTTGATTGCATTCCGTCAACTAGCGAGAGTGAAGGACGAAGAAGGGGACCAAGATCACCCTGTCTATTGTGTGAAGGTTATCATGCCATCCACAAATGTCCATTCTTAGATGAGGCCAAGAGAGTTTTGGAAGATCGCCCGGTGTCACCGGTGCGACTTCCTCCTGGATACCGAAAACTCGCGCCTAATCCCTCGATAGTTGAAAATCCAGTTGAACCACTCAAGTGGTCGGCTGAAGTGTCGGTCATTGAGAATGAACCTACCGAATCTAGACCAGACGAAAGTCTAAAGGTTGATACGGCAGTTGGCCCGGTTCTTCCTTCAGAGGTTCTATCGTCCAATGACTCTGTCATCGAAGACCTGTCTTCAAATGACACCGTCGCCGAAGAGTCATCTTCATGCGACACCCTCACTGATGAGAACAAGGATGACACCATCCAGGTTCTTTTCATCAGCACCAATTCCGATGAGCATCAGGGCAATGCGCCCATTCCTTTATCGCAGGAAGGAACATCATCAGAGTCGTATCCGGCCGTATATTCGGTCCCACCACCAAGCAACCTGGTTGTATCCTTTGATTGGAATCAACTAGGTAGACCCCGGTTACCAGCCAGTGTACCATTCAGAATTATTGTCCAGATCTATAGAATGATTATGGCTGGTACTATCATTGATGAAGGGGCGTCTGTGAGTATCCTTTCCTCTGTTGCTTGGAAAGCACTGGGTTCCCCAGCGCTTTTACCTGAGTTGAGAAATCTCTCAGGTTTTGATAAACGAACCAGTCGACCATTAGGGATCCTCCCCGATGTACTTGTTACATTGAAAGGGAAGACCGTCAGGATGAACGTGTTGGTAGTTCAAGGACCCTTGGATTATAACCTACTCCTTGGACGCGACTATATTTATTGCATAGGAGCGATAGTCTCCTCACTCTTTAGAGTAATGTGTTTTCCACACGAAGGAAGGATGGTCAAGCTCGTAGACCAACTTTCATTTCCGGGATCTCGCATCGCAAATAGTCAAATACCAATCCTAAATGGTCTGTTCACTCAAGATTTGCCTCCACCCCCAGTCCTCCTTCCCGATGAGCGCGAGTAATTCGGAAAGAAAGACTAGGACCCAGGGGGCATGCACCCTGGTCTGCTTTGGGCAGAAGAAACTCCGGGTATAAGGAAGAATTTCCGCAGAAGAACATGACTAGTCCGTACCCCGTCCGTAGGAAGTGGGGTTGTTCTGGAATAATGATCTTTTGTTAAAGTTATGTGTTTGGGAATCATTCACCTTTGTCTAAAAAAGTGGGCAATGCCCAAGTAGGAATTCCCTTATTGTAACAAGTAGTCACCATCTTTAAATTCAAGCCTCGCCCATCGAAACATATATTTTGAAGGATAAGCAGGGGCAGTCAACTAAGAAGGAGACCGTATTGTTGTAACAGAGGGTAACCATCTTTGGACAACCCAATGATAGACACCGCCGAAGAAAGAGATTGATTTGCGGCAGCAAATAGAACCACTCTTCGGATAATAAGAAAGAGGCAAGCCTCCCTCAATAATACCAATGTTTTGTCTTTGAGTAGTGTTCTTCTATTGTCACAAATAGCTGTTTGTTTAAAGTGGGCCGACAGGAAGTCTGAGTACTGCGTAAGACCCCTTAAAATAACGAGAAGACAAGTATCGTTAGCATTAGATTAGCAAGATGACAAATAAGTGTGAACACCCAAAGAAAAACAGAAGTAGGGGAGAGAAGGGGCAGCCTCGAAATTCTATCCTATACCTGGGGGCATGCAAACTTTCTGGAGTGCAAGCTAGGGGTGGTTATTTATCTGGTTTTAAGATTAGCCGTTTCCAAACTTGCATAAAAGAAAGCCTGTGGGGCAGAAGTAAAATTTGCCAAAGAGAGCACAGCTGTGGTAAGGCATAAGCTCTATAAAAATTGGACCTTACGAGAGGCGTTCTTCATATGACTGGTATATCGAGCAGTTTTAGCATATAGTTCATGCTCGTTAAAAAATAAACGCAAATCCGAGCAGTTTTAGGCCTGAATTTATGCTCGTTAAAAAATAGAAAAGTGTGAGCAAATGTTTCCCCCAGAGTTCAAGCTCATGGAAAAAATGAACCGGTAAATAACCTTTTGAGATCGTAAATTCATCAGCCATAAGAACCTTGATCGTGTTTTCATCCATCACCTCCACTGTTCATTTGGCCGATCATTCACTTCCATTTGTGTGTTTACCTCTTTTGAGAAACAACTGCGAAGAGTGATTTCACCTAGCCATCCTTGTGACACTGCCGTGATTGGAAATTCCAACCTGTACCTGGAATCTGTAGCTATCCCTGTTTATCACTCGTTCCTCAAAAGACGAGTCTTCTTTCAGCGCTTTTCACTGACTCGTAAAATATGAAAAGTTTGCCGAGTTTTGGCCTTCCAGCTCGTTAAATGACCGGAACGCTATCCCTCCTCTAAATTTTAATCTTTTTGGACCTGAGGGATTATTGCACAAAAGGATCGAGCGCTTGTCTTGTTCGGCTCGTTAAAAGTACCGAACAGCCATCCCTTCTGTATTGTTTTATACTTTTTCGGACTTAAGGGATTTGCTAACGAAAAAGGAATTATGGAGTTGACTTTCCGTACCTTTTTAGACTCTCTAAAAATGAAAAGGACCGAGTTTTCTTTGTCGTTAGACTCGTTAAAATGATTAAATAGCGACAAACTTGTCTTTAGACGAGAACGAGTTTCCCTATCGCTAGGCTCGTTAAATCATAGCGGTAGGCTTGCCCGAAGGGCAGGTTATAGAACAAGCATATGTTATCCTCCTCAAGCTTGACAAAAATAAAGAGGTACTAGTCAGAAATGACTGGGGAAAAATTGGGAGAACATTCAAAGTTTAATGGTAGCAAGTCACTCTTGAACATGACACTTTTCCTCCGTATCACATCGGGTTGGGTTGTCTCATTCACCGGTCTCATCACCATGGTCCTCGCCACACCATCCACATTTGGGGTAATGCTACCGATCCATCGCATCAGTGTCGTTATATGTTCAAGAGGGGTCATTCTGAAAGTGTCAACCGTGTCCCATCCACTGCCATACATTATCCTTCATCCATTCATGATCGCCACCCTGAATCATATGTCACAGTTTGTTTTCACCTCCACTAAAGTCATTAGCTCCGTTCCGTGTCATTGATGTGGGATTCATTAAGGCCCTCCTTTGACGGATCGCTTCTTGTCGACTTTAGCTCATTATCCAAGAAGTTGATCTAGGAACACCCCCCATCAGTACTTTGAAGCTTGCATGCCTCAATGGCAAGTTTCTCACTTCCGGCGACAGGTATACATCAATGACCTTCGACCAGAAGATTTTGCGTGGCGTTCGACGCCAAGTCCTTTATTCACACCACGTGAATTGTACTGCAGTACCTTGAGGGTCATCGTCATTATTGGTGATTCCTCTCGCGCTTGTTAACGGTTTTCATTATTGACCGGTAATCAAGTGATGTCTTTCCATGTTCGACTTCAGCGCAATTCTCACATGGATCGACTTGTACTTAGAGTGAAGATCGAACGAGTTTGAAGACCCCGGATCTAGTTTCATCTAGGCTGCGATATATATTCAGGAAATATAAAAGCATTTTCCATGTACATCATTACAGCAGATGATCATCCTACTCAAAGGATGATAATTTCAGCAGAAAATTATCAGTCTATCTTCAGACGATCGTCTGACATATGTACCAAAATATATTTATAAAAGTTGAGCATGGGAATGCCCGCCTCAGCTAGATCATGAAAAAAGAATGAAAAATAATGTATTGTATTGTATTGTATTACAGGGCACTCTCCTCAGCACTGGAACGAACTTCGGATCCTCTAGATAAAGCATTTCACCCGATAAACGGCCTCATACTTTAGGGGGCAACTGTTATAGACATTTTTGTGCCTCGCATCAGGGAGCATGGAATGTCGATAATTACAGGGATCCTCAGTTCCTAAACATGTTGTTCTTACCCCTAAAAGAACAAGGTCATCAAACAACAGCACTCCCAATCAGTTCTCCACCTGAAAACACTTCAAAACAGGCTTATTTTGGATCATGTCAGTTGCTTAACTGAGCTTCTGCGCTGTAATGCAACTGTCCCACTCTGTACCTGCGCTGGAAGTCAAAAGTAATGAAGGCTACCTGCGCTGGGCGAGATTGGCCAAGTGGCACAGTCATCCTGCAAGGTGTCAACTGCCCAGGAAGCTTCCAAACTGACACTTGGTTCATCAGATTCGCCTTGTGATGAGTAAGAGGTACTTGATCACCATGTGTAACCAAGGATCTCCAAGTGGACTCAAGAACTGAAGATTAACTGAAGAGGGAGAGGACACAAGGCAGCTTCATGTCAGTCTCAAGCTGACTCATCCTCTCTTCTTCTATCCTATATATAGAGCTCTTCTATGAGGTCTATGGAGGCTGGAATTTTGTGTAAAGCAAGGAGGTGCTGTTGGATTATAGTTAGAGCTATTGGGTGATTGTTTACTAGAGGTGAAGAGGAGATTTCTTGCTGCTGGGGAGGTGCTGCTGGATTGGAGCCATCATTGGTTGTAACCTTCTCAGAACCCTGTTACTTCTATCAATAAAGTTTTGCATGTTCTCCTATATACTTGTATTACATTGATGGATTGTATTTACTTGTATATTTGATTCACTCTAATCCATGCATCAGTTATGAGTACTTGTATCTTGTAGTTTCCTCTCTTGTTTTGTGCAGGGCTTGTGTGTAGCTGGACCGGCAAAGAGAGCAAGGAGCTGGGAACAAGAGACAAAGAGAGAGGATCAAGATCGACCAAGCGAAGGACACCAGGTTGGTTAATCATTTCTTCCTTCTCTCTGTACTTTCATAAAGGAAAACATCAAAGCTTTACTTTCAGTTGTTGCTAAAGACTGTCACCTTTAGAGTAGGGATAGGGTCATCCGCATCGGATACTTTTCCCCACAACAAGGAGAAAAATCCTCAATGGAAGGAATCTGGACATTTTCTCCTTAATCTTCAATCAAAGAAGGCTCATACAACCTTAAGTTCTCAACATTAAAAACATCATAAATTTTCATATATGAACGAAAATCCAACCTGAAGGTCTGAATGGACCATATCAAATTGGTTTCAGCTTTTTACCTTCTCCTTGGAGCCTCTCTTTTCTAATGTGAAGCCAAACCTCATCATCGACTTGGAACTTGTTATCTACTTGATGCTTGTTGTGCCTTGACTTGTACTTGCATCGACTCTTTTCAAGTTGATCTTGAACTGTTTGAGGTACCATTTGGAATCATTCAATGAACTTCTTGGCTTTGTCCATGTCACCACCAATAGCAACATCCTTCTTACCAAGATGGTATAACAAATTATGACACAAATAGTAATCAAATTCCCTTACCTGGTTATCTTGCATCAAGCATAAATGTACATTTTGAAAGTATGCATATTGCAGAACATAACTTTCATGCAATTTTTTTTTATGCTTGAGAAAAGTAGATGCACTAACAATAGGCCTAGAAAGCATATCATCAAACTTGTTGTATATACCTTTCTTATACCTGTTGACCAAGTGGAATTGTTGTAAGGGTCCCATCCATTGAAAGTGCTTTAGTTGTTGTAACTTTGTAATTGCACCATTGAAAATTTTTGAATGAGATGAAATGGGCTTACCATATTGCATGAGGACTGCGCCCATGGCATAGTCACTTGCAAGTACGTGAGTTGAACCAATATTTTCTTTCAAGGTATAAAATTCCTTTTGTTACTTGCCTCCCCACTAGAAGACATTTTCTACACTAGTCAATGCATGCAAATGAGTTGCGATAGAAGAAAAGTTAGCCATAAAATTTCTCCAATATTGGGTTGCTCCCAAAAAACTTCTTACTCTAGTGACTGTCTTGGGCGTTGACCAATTCATCATGACATCAAACTTGGAGGGGTCTTTCTTCAACACACCTCCTCCAACAATATGCCTCAAGCACACCAAAGAAGTTTTACTGAATTCACACTTTGACATCTTTAAAACCAATTGTTCTTTCTTCAAGACATCAAGTACTTTTCTCACATGCATGACATGTTCATCAAGAGATTTTCCAAAAACCAAGATGTCATCTAAATAAACTATCTCATCTAGAAATGGCTCCAATACATCATTCATCATATACACAAAAGTAGTAGGAGCATGGCAAAGACCAAAAAGCATAACTAGCCATTCAAACAAACCTTTCTTTGTTTGGAATGTCATCTTCCATGTGTCTCCTTCAATAATTCTTCTTTGATGATAGTGATTCCTTAAGTTCTAGTTAGTGACATGATTTCCATTCTTCTTGCGCACCAAAACAATAGGTGACCCATATGGCAAAGGAGATGGTCGGATGACCCTTTTGTTCAACAAATCTTGGGTTTAATTTTGTATTTCTATATTTTCCATTATTGACATCCTATACATGCCAATGATAAAAAGATGACAATATTGTTGCAATGGTATTTCATGTTGGATTCCCTTCTTGGGAGGAAGTCCCTTTGGTTCCTAAAACATCTCATCATATTGGTTAACTACATCAACACAGTCAAATTTCAATTTTGTATCACAACCTTTAAACGCTTCATAATCAACATCATTCTTTGGTTTGATCATAAGAAGCACTAAATTCTTGCTTGAATTCACTAGTCTTTTCATTTGCACTGCATTAATTAATGAAAGATTTAGTTTCTTGCGATGAGATCTCACAATATACTCCACACTAACTTTGAACAAGTGGTACTTGTTTTCATGGTCATAGGATATTTCTTTTCTATCCTAGAGGTAAGGGCTACCCAAAACAATTCCTAAAATATCAAGTAGTCCAACATCTAATTCAACTTCGTCAATGAAGTTTGTTGTGATTGCAAACTAAAGAATACATTTCCTTGTAACTTGTAAGTTTGTGTCCTTGCATATCCAACCCAATGGATATGGCTTTGATGTGGAATGGTTTCAAGATTAAGTTTCATGACTAAGTCTTGAGATATCAAGTTGGCATGAGACCCTCTATCAAATAGTTTTTCGATTTTTGTATGTTTTTCAATAACCCTCACCTGAAATAATTCAATCCTTGTTTCTTCTTTTGGAGTGCTAGTGGGACAATTTGATGTACTAGTGCTAGAAAATTGATTCTTTTCCTTTTATACCCATTTTTGCAATTTTTGTTTCATCACTCGATTCAGATCCCAAATCCTCTTGAATGATTGCAACTGTCTTTTCTTTCCCTTTGTTATTTAATTTCTTGGGCCTCATCTCTGGATGAAGCTTCCAACAGTGGTCTTCATCGTGACCCTATTTGGCACAATGTTTACATATTGTTTTCTCTCCTTCCTTTTTAATGGAAGCTTTTTTCTTTCCTTCCCCTTTGAAACCCTTTTCTTTTTCTTTACCCTTAAATGGATTTTCCTACCCTCTTCTGGAATATTTTTCCTCTTTTCTTCTAGATGGGTGGCTTGCACATAGACCTCATCTAGACTAGTGATATTAAACGTAAGGATAGTATGCCTTAGGTAGCTATGTAAACCCCCTATATACTTCATCAACGTGTCTTGTGATTGCAAATCTACACCTAACATTAGAGACCTTCTTCTAAATTATTGGATGTAATATTTCACATTTTGACCTTTAAGTTCTCTAAAGTTCTACCAATTCATGATGGCTTTATGCATATATACTAGAGGGTGAAACTGTCTTTTAATTGCAGCAATGAAATAAGACCAAGAGAGTGAGATCTTACCATTTTTTTCATCTCTTCTTGTGTCTTGGCTTCCCACCATACTAGTGTTGCACCCTCCAATCTTAAGGAAGCTAGCTAAATCTTTGTGTCATCATCTTGAACGTTTTGAATTTTGCAATAGACCTCCAACTAATGAACCCAGTTGTCAAGCTTCTCTGCATTCACTTCACCATCATACATAGGCAACTCAAATTTTATATCAAGTTTTAACAGGGGTGTTTTACCAATTCCTTTTGAGGTATGTTAATGAGTACGAGTAAGGGTTTTATTAGTGGAAGAGGATGAATATGACTATGAAGATGAAGACGCAGATGATGGTGGAGATGATGGAGGTTTACATCCATTTCCATTACCTCCTGCTCTTAAAGAACCTTCTCCTTTTGGAGGCTTGAAGCTTTCACCCTAAAGTCTTGTATTCCTATCTTCATAAAGGACTTTCATCATCTCTGTCATGTCAAAGAAAGCCTTACTAAAAACCTTCTCATCCTTTGACATATTTGTAGGATCTCCTTCATGTGACATGCTTGCTGAAACTTCAATTGCCATTTGAGGTAGAACTAGTGGTGGAGATTGTGGCAAACTTGCTCTCCCTCTCCTTGACCTAACTTCAGGACCTTCAACCAGCTTTCCTTCTCCTCTCTTGAGCTTCAACCTTGTAAGCATCAAATTCACTTGCAAACAGTTAAACCCTTCTTTAACAAAGAAAACCAAGAGCTCTGATACCAAACTTGATATGAATGAGAAAATTAGTGTTGTTGTGCTAAATTCCTCTTCACAATATGTAAAAGTGCTTAAGGATTGAAGAGGTTAATTTCAAGTTTTATCATGATTTTTTTAGTGTTTTTTTATGTAAATTTCATGTACATGTTAACATGAAAAATTTACTGAACAAGAACATACTACAGACAAGAACACCACCAAAACAGTATCACATCAACACATGATGAAGAAGTTCACCCCTCCTGGGTTACGTCTCCTTAGTCCAACTTCCAATGGCTTGGCCCTCTCTATTATTCTCCAAATTGTGAATAGATTAGTTTACAATGCTCAAACAACTCTGAAACATATTCCAATGGCTCCAGAATGCCCAAAAGTGCATGTCTAGCCTCTTTCTGCTCCTGAATTGGTAAAAAACTGAAGAAAGTATGGCTTCCCCTAGCTCTTGCATTATTCACTCTAAAAATTCCCCCAAATCCGGCACCGGTCCTATAATTTCACCCCAAATTGTGCTAATTGAGCGTAATTTTGCATAAAATCCAGCGCATTTTGTGGGTGCCTTAATTCGGCCTCTAAGGCATTAACTCTAAAAAACGTGGTCATGTGGAGGCCATGTGCCAGGGCTAACTGCGCGCCTCTGCCAGTCGGGCTCCCAGTCCTCCACCCAAAGTTGTGTTGAATGCATGTGCCCAGGGGTTGGTCCCTTTTCTGAATGACGCACAACGTAAAGTTTAAATACAATTGGCATATCAATATATAACAATTAATATAGTGGCGTGTTGGTAGTTGGCAAGGTTTGTTGGTCAGAGGTCTGGTGTTCGACCCCCGCCTAGTCCATTCAACTCTTAACAAGATTTTTGGGTGCCCCCATGCTGTCGTGTTGTGACCTTTGGTTGGACCACGTGGCAGCCTGTGGTTGGCCACCAACCCACCAATGAAAGTCAACCAAATCAAAACCAATGAAATTCAACCAAATCAAAACCAATGAAATCATGCCACTTGGCACTACCTGATTCACCAAAGAAAACATAGTCAGTTGCCACATCACCTGCCACATCAACCTACCACATCGGCCTGCCACATCAGCTACCACGTCAGCCTACCACATCAATAGTACGAACTGTTGACTGTGCTGTCACAATTTTACCAAATTTGCCTATTTTGGAAAATGAGCAAGACATGTTTGTGGGAGCACACGAAGCTTGTTTTGTGCGAAATGAGTTGCGTTGAATTCAGGATGACAGGCACTACATGGTTGTTCAGGTTCCACACCGATCTGACAACCTTGAATTTTAAGAAAAAATTTTATCATTTTTTCATTTTTCAATTGAGATCATCCCAAGAATGGTGATGCAACAAATTCACCAAAAAACCTGGGATGGATAAAAGTGAGGAAAAATATAAAAAACAACTCTCTGAGGATAACGAGAATCCATTCAAAGTTGAAATGACACGAAGTTAAGAATGGGTTGCAAATACACGTAAGTGTCTTTTGGAAAATTTTCAGCTAGAATGGGAACAAATTTATATACTATGGAGTTCTCATTTAAGGAATTGGATTGAACCTGCATGCTCAAGTCCAAATCCTCAAGGAATATTGGGAGCTTTTGTCTTTTAATATAATATTCTCTATCCATTCTTTTAATATGTGTGTGTCTATGTGTGTGTATGTGTGTGTGAGTGTGTGTGTACTTTACTGATTAGTTAAGCTAAACTTCTTTTTCTATGTAATCATTATTAACATTTTTTGAATAACACACAAATTTTGCTCAAAAATTTGAATAAATTTTCATTACATAAATTGGATTATTGAATGTGTATCCCTTGGGCATTTGAATTGCATAAATTAAACACTTTCCAAATCGATTAGAAAAATACATGAAAAGGGGCCAAAATATAAAATAGGGAAAGTGTTTGAATTTTTTTTAGGATAAGAATTTATTTATGAATGTCATTGTACACATTAAGATGTTATTATTATTATTATATGATGATAACCACAATGATTGACATCCACTAAGACCAATATGGCCTATCAGACATTAAGAACGTAAGGGATTAATTGAGATTCTTTAACATTTTATTTCTATGATTGAAAAGAAGCGAGAGAAGCCTACCTAGATCACCTTAATTTTGCTGACTTAACAAGTCAAGAAGGTTTCTAGTGTAGCATAAATTTGAAAATTAGAATGAATGTAAGACAGTGTTCTACAATCCAAGAGAAAGTGTTTTTCATCTTCAGCCCTTTTAGTATCCTAAAGGTGACAAACTCTTTCATCCTAAAGTGTTTAGAACTACACTAATGCCTGGTTTCACTTTGAAGCTCATGAGATTTAGTCATAATCTTGGCAAGATTCCTTTTCTTTTTAGTATTGGTCAAGGCAAATAATTTTGGTTTTTGGGATTGGAGTTGTTCACATCTTTATAGTACATTAACTTCATTTTTCCTTCCAACACTTTATTGTCCCACAATTTATCTTTAAATTTGGAAGAATAATATTTTTATATTACCATCTCCTCCTTTATATATTTCAATATTAATAATTTATTGATGACCTAAATTGAATTTATTTTCTTTATAATTATTATTAATATTTTTTAAATGATACATGCTAATTTTGAATTATTTATATATATATATATATATAAAATTCAACGTCAATTCCTTACACTTGAACTTCATAAATTAAATATTATATAGTTCCAAAAATAATTAAAGAAATACTTGAAAAAAGACTGAAACATAAAATATTGAAAATGTTTGAAATATTTTAAGGATAATGATTTATTTGTGGTGGATGGTTTATTTTTAATTAATATTATTATTAATATACTTATATATATGTGTTAATACTAATATTTTATTGATGATCTAAGCTGATTTCTTTTTCTATTTAATTATTATTAATATTTTTTAAATAACACATACTAATTTAGTATTAAAAATTGAATTAATCACACATTAAAATATTTTATCACAGTTAACATTAATATAATTTTTATTTTTATTTTATATATAAAAGAAATTGAAAATAAATACACTAAAAATTGATATTAATAATTAAATAAATTACACTAAAATATTTTATTATAGTTAACTTTGACATAATATTTTTAACTTTCTTTTATAAATATAAAAGAAACTGAGAATAAATATACTAAAAACTTATATTTTACCATTTATTTTTATCTTAAAAAAATGTGTAAAAAAATTGAAAACAAACACACTAAAAATTGATGTTTTCTTCAGGTTTCAAGGCCCAAAGGTGGCAGTCTGGTTTCCTGCTGGCAGACCCACCACTTGAACGCTGTAATTTTATTTTGTCATCTGGAATGAAAAAGGGCTAACCTTACAAAAATAAATAAATAAATAAAAAATTAATGTTCCGCAATACTTTTATTTAAAAAATATTATTAACTTAAATAATAAAAAATACACAACTTAAAATTTAAAATTAGCTTCTCTGTATAACAACAACAAATTTACAAAGTAAATGTAAATTTCTTCTCGTGCACATTATTTTTCTTTTTTCCTAATCAAATTCTCGACGACAATTGGTAATCCTTTCTCAAACTCCACGTATGGGTATGCCCGAACAGAATCCGGCTCTTGTATTTTCCATCTGCCATTTGTTTTGAATACTAACTTCAATTAGACATTTAAAGATATTTTTCAGAAAAAAATAAAATTATATAAGGCTTTTCATTTTTGGATATGGCAATGATATACCTGAAGTTAAGAATTAGGTGATGAAGGAAGAAAGCAGTCTCCAGTTTGGCAAGTTCGTATCCCGGACAAAGCCTTGGACCTCCGCCAAAAGGAATAAATGCCTTCTCATATGAACTCTGCAGCACAACTCATCACATGTGCTTACATAATCTTTGTAATATTAATTTTGATCTGGAACTAAAAACTCCATATTATCATATTTAAAAATCCAAAATATCAAACCTGCCCCCTCCAGGGATTGAATTCCAAAGCATCTTTATGAAGGGATTCATCTAGATGCACCCCTGCTAACATTGGAAGCACCTTCCACCCTGCTGGGATTTGGAGATCTAAAGCGAAAATTGAATCAGAAGGTAAGCATTTCTCTATTCCATGAATCCACGAGATGAGATCATAAGTATAATCATGAATGTAGGAATAATACCCTTGAATTTAATGTCCTTCAATGCCTTTCTATGCAGAAATTTGACTATGTTGCCATAGCGTAAAGCTTCATTGATCACCTGAAATTCATGATTTGAACATATATTTTAGCCGCAATCTACTGGTGATACTTTATTTTTTTTTGGAAGTTTTTCAGTATATTTTTCAGTATAATTTACTCAAAATCTAGCAGAAATTTCTTCTAATAATAAGTTTGATTTTTTACAATCTGAGTTATCTAAGGGTTTTTCAGGTGCTAATCTATATATATGTCTGTCATAAACCCATTTTAAACAACAACAAAAATAAGAATTAGCCAGATTTGTTTTGCCTACCAAAATTATCATTCAAACTATGTAAAGATATCTAATGGATATAGACTATAGTTACCAAGTTAAGCCTAATTGACTCTAAAATTCTAAAATGTTAAGCAGCTTTCAGCAATACATAGTCTTGCTGGGATTGGACCACAAGAGATGTGTAGACTAAATCTCTCCACCTAAAAATTAGACCACATCCTCAAAATTAATTTATATAAATATAAACATAATTTATACTTTATACTTACATGTTGGGTGAAAGTCATCTTTTTGTAATGACTCCAGTCCAAATGTTCAGTCATAAATCCATTTTAAACAACAACAAAAATAAGAATGAGCCAGATTTGTTTTGCCTACCAAAAAATACCCTTCTTATTGTTCAAACTATGTAAAGGTATCTAATGGATATAGACTATAGTTACCAAGTTAAGCCTAATTGACTCTAAAATTCTAAAATGTTAAGCAGCTTTCAGGTTAAGCCTAATTGACTCTAAAATTCTAAAATGTTAAGCAGCTTTCAGCAATACATAGTCTTGCTGGGATTGGACCACAAGAGATGTGTAGACTAGATCTCTCAACCTAAAAATTAAACCACACCCTTAAAATTAATTTATATAAATATAAACATAATTTATACTTTATACTTACATGTTGGGTGAAAGTCATCTGTTTGTAATGACTCCAGTCCAAATGTTCAGTCTTGTGCTTTGTACGGGCTATCATTTCATGTTCAGCCTTCAAAACCCCAAAAAGCAGCACTGGTTGATTTAGAAAATGAGTATTGATACTAAATAGAATATAAAGAAATGTGTCTCTCACCTTCAACTGTTGTAAGGCCAAATGGGAATCACCGAGGAAGTGAATGATAATTGCCAACAATAAGTAAGTGGTCTCATGCCCAGCAAGCAGCATATCTAACACGAGGCTTAACTTTTCATGGCTTTTCAGACTATCGCTACCCATAAGTATATCAAGGAAATCTCCCGATGGTTTATAACCTGATCCTTGCCTCCATCTATCATCTGCTATCATCTGCACAGCAGAAAAGATTCTTTGCCTAGCCTGATGAAAAAAACAATCAATTAGAATTTAGAGAAAAAAAAGATATCTCCTTGCTCAGATCATGGTATTAAAATGAATCCAAGTCACAGAGCCACGCTGTATATTGTAAGCATCCAAATCATGAAAATTACCTGTACTGCTTTTGCATAAGGTGTGCCTGGGATCTTTATTGGCACTGATACAAGTCCTCTCATGAACGTACCAAAGTCATGAAGGATTCCAACAGTCACTGGATTCTCAGGTGTCAAACTCAGCATCTGCTTCACTATAACATTGAATGTGAACTGCAAAACATGTTATGCAAAACTCCTTTATCAGTTGATATCTCCATTTAATATAAAACTGTATGCCATTGCATTTTTATTACCTTTCTAGTTTCTTCACAGAAGATTACTGTCTGTTTATCATTCCATGAATTTATCACCAGCAGCGCATTTCTCTCGATGTCCACTAGAAATTCATCTTTGGATTTTACAGCATTCATGAGATTTATTACATGACTACGCAGTCGTTTGTGAACATCTCCAACTACCGCAATGAGAGATGAATTTCCTAAAATACCATGTATGGCCTTTGGATAACTGCATTGAAATAGACGATTCTCGTTTTGGAGTACAAAGGCATTCAGCTCCCGGTCACATGAAACAATGGTGGGTGATCCAAATAGATGGGACTTGAAAACCTTTCCATACCTGCAAGATCACAGTATAAATAGATGCATATTTTACAGATATATATATTAATCTTACATCTAACTCCACACTAAATTGGTATATGGGTTTTTTTTGTTTATGGGACAGGGGACTCACTCTTCTGTTCAGGGATTTGACTACTAAATCTACCAAGGCATACATATTCTACCTTTCTAATTTTGAACTTATACACTTGTAAGAAGAAACACATGGTATTAAACATTAAGCCCACTCAAACTATGATTACTGTTGTTTCATAAACAAATCACAGTATAAATAAATGCATATTCTAACACCCGATCACATGTATAGATAGATGCATATTCTAACCACTATTACTAATCAGAAAACTATAATTTTATTTATTAGAAACCAACCTAAGCATTACTGAAATATGATGAATTATTACCTTCTGCAGTGATCATCCAAAAATGTTCCTCTTCTGTTTGAATAGTGTGGTTTGAGGAAAGCCAAGGTTTCCCCCACTAATGGCCATCCCATGGATCCAGGGGGTGCTCTTTTCATGTGTTGAATGAAAGGTAGGTAGTGGCAGAATATTGTATAGCCAAATCCTACCAGAGCTGGCAATAGTACCACCCAAAAGACTCCCACCATGCTTAAAGAATTATGTGAAATGGGTGTATGAGCATACAACAGTTCCAAACAACTGCTCGAGAAGAAAATGGTTATTGTGCAACGAAAAGTAGAGGCGGCCAGGGGTGAGGGACGTCCTAAGATCTCCAATACTCTAACCAGGAGCAGGAAATATGAAAGTCCTAAGCTCTCCAATACTCTAACCAGGAGCAGGAAATATGAAGCTGCCAGTTTTATAATGCAGCCGAAGATGTGAACGTCGGGCTTCACGTGCTGGAAGGGATTTTCTTGGAGATTGCCAACGAGTTGAGGAATGATAACTTGATAACAATACATTTATGAGATCCAAGATAGCAATTTATGTACAACACGTTTATGGTATCCAAGATAGAAATTTAGTTAAATTTGACTGTTTCTCCAATTCGATTGTTCATTTTCATTATTATTTTAAGAAAGAATATGGACAAATAAATTTTGAAATTGAATTTAGTTAAATTTGACTGATTTGTGACCAAATTTTGATTTGTGTTGTTGAAACTTGTGTTTTGACTATGTATATGGATTCAACACCCTCAAAAACCCCTTGGGCACTTCAGTCATGAAGAGTTCACCTCTCAAACTATGATTTCAATCAATCTTTGCTAGATTATGAACAAATTAGATCCGAAAATAAACCTGAAAACTTTCCAAGGAATTGTAGACTACTATGAAATTTGTGATTGTATTTGACCCGCAATTAGCCCCTCAGATTCCATCCCTCATGGCATCAAGAACATACTTTTCTAACTTTTTGTTTTGGAATTGAAAACATAATATTTTACCTGCCCAGTCTAACTTATAGATGAAATAGTGTTTTTCACTGGAATCCATTAAAGTAATTTCAACAAACAATGTGATTTTTTTGTTGTTTAAAACTTATTTTTGAATGTATAAATGGATTCAGCACCCTCAAAACCAGTTTGAGCGCTTAAATTCTACAAATTAAACAACTTAAACTCAAGTTTTTAAAAATCTCTGCCGGACTTTGATTAAGATTAGCCGGAAAAAGTCATTTCGTCTATAAGTTAGACTACATAACATACCTTTTTAACTTTTTGTTTTGGAATTTGAAAAGAAAGTATTTTACTTCAAATAGAAATAAGCCATGCAATGAAAATTATATAATATTTCAATTATTTAATAATATTTTTCACATTAATAATGTGAAAAACCATTTATATAACATCTTATAAATCAAGAGTCAAAGACTTAGTAATATTACATTCAAAACAATAATTCATGTTTATATCATATACTTGTATATTTGCTGTTTAAAATACATTTTTGAATATATAAATGGATTTAATATCTTGAAAAACCCCATGAAACCAATTTTTATAGATTAAACAATTTGAACTGAAGTTTTTGAAAATCTCTGTCAAATTCTGGTTTAAATCATCCAAGAAAATAACCTTAAAAAAACCTTTTTTAATTAAGAAAGAAAGAAATGACATACTACTTTTCAAATAAATTTCAACTTTTGATTTTAATATTCTCTGACGTTAAATTCCTGATGATGATGATGGTTAACTTCCGCTGAGACCAAACATTATTGAAAAATATTTCAATGTCCAATAAATGAAATAATTGCAAGTAAACAAATTCAATTCATGTCATAAATAGAATATTAACATTAATATGTATTTAAAAGTATATTAGTAAAAATAATTTTAAAAGGTGTAAAATATTCTTCGAAAATGATATATTTCAATGTCCATGTTAAATAAAATATTTCAATGTCAAATGTAAATAGTATATATGATTAATTTTATTTTTTTTATGTATATATTGTATTGGTAATTTCAAAAAGTAAATTCCTACTTCTCAAACATTTCTAACAGTTTTACTCTTCTACAATTTTGCCCACTTTCCAGTATTTTTTGGTCAATTCTGTAAGTTGTATAGTCTACAAAATCCAAGTGCCTAAGGGATTTTCAAAGTATTGAATAGTTTTAGTCTTCTACATTTTTTCCCACTTTCCAATATTTTTTGGTCAATTTCGTAAGTTTCATAGTCTACAAAATCCAAGTGCATAAGGATGCAATTTAAAGAATAAAAATTATTTACTTGATTCCTCTAAGCTCTAGCTAGATCCATGATTATCATGAATCTTAAAACTAAAAAAAATTAAAAATATGATAGTCATATTTAAATGTATCTAATTTATTTTAGATTACAAATTCTAAAATAAAATATGATTTAAATTTTTTAATTTATATTATTAAATTGTGAATTTGAAATGTGAATATAAGTATTTATAAAATAAAATTAGATTTTGGAAGTAATACAAATATATTTTTGAATTTTGATCATCAAAATAGAAAATAAATTTACATTTTCAAAAATGTCATATTCATTTTAAAGATATCTAATTTTGAAAATGTAAATTTGAAATAATTTGAATCTAAATTCTTTGAATTTTGAATGTTTCTATCTTAGTAAGTTTTTTAATAATGAAAATTTATATATTGTGTTATAGGATTGAGGTGTCTCATCCCTAAACATTCACCTAACTTCATGGACAAAAAACACAAGTGATTACCAACTATAAATAACAATAAAAAATCAAAAATAAGAGGAATGAGAAGGAAAGTGAGTAAGAGAATGAAAACAACCATAAGACGAATGAGAAGGAATAAAACTTGTTAAGTGAAATAATAGAAGATATAGGTTAAATTAAATTAGGGTTAGAGTTAAATATTTCTATTAATTATTAAATTAGAATAAAAATATAAAACTTATATTAAATTATTAAAATATGATTAAATTATAATTAAATTAAAATATAATTGAATCATAAGTTTTTCTGGTCTATTTGAAATTTTTATTTTTATTTAAAAATTATTAGATTTTTAAAATAGTATTAAAATATAATTATAGCATAATTAAATTAAATTAGAATTATGATCAAAGAGAATATTCGTCAAATTGAATTAAAGTTAGAAATAAATATGTCTACTAAATTAGAATTAAAAAATGGATATTTAAAGAGAAATAGAGTTGAAAAGAATAAATAATAATGAAAAAGAAAATGAAGGTGTTAAGAAGATAAAAAAATATTATGTAGGTAGGTGAAATAATAAAAAATATGGGTTAGTTAGAATTAAAATACTAAAAATATTGAAAACAATAAATGATTAGGTTATTATAAAAGAGAAAATAAGAAGAAGAAATTAGATAGGATGATTAAGACTAGAGAAGGGGGACAATTAGGGGAGGGGGAAGGGACGAACTTACTAAAGAGGATCAAATTAATAAGATCGTGAGAATGATGAAGCGAAAAGGTGTAATGAAATATGGATAGGATTGACATCATTGTTAGGGTGAGTAAACTTAGAGGACAAAACATGGATAGTGGGTTTCCAATAATGGATTTGCTTATATCCATCTTCCCAACTAAAGTTGGTAGGATGCTTTTCGATTTCTAGAGCTTCCCTAATGACATGGTTTGACATGGTTTGAATGGAAGGGGGAAAATGCCAATATTTTGGTTTTATCAAAACAAATTTAATGTTTAGTATTGTGGAAGTGTTTAGGGATGGAGGGTTTAGCAATTCGATTATGGTAGTTGTCATACATATGTTCTTTAAGCAGGCTTTGAAGGATCTCCTATTTTGTCCTATGTATATAGTCCATAGGATTTATGGACAACCTAAAATACCAAGAAGCTTCGTCCCTTCTCTGGCCACTCCTCATCCTTCATTACATACTTTTTTTATTTCATACCAAAAAAAAAAACAATGTGCAGGTTGATGAAAATGATATCATGGTTATCTTGAGTGCCGTCTCCTTATTTACTAAAATTCCTGTCCCTGAAGCCACTTATATCATTTCCAAACTGATGCAGGAGCATCCAAACTTAGCCAGCAATGTGAAAGTTTGTTCACAGTTGTGGCTAAACAAGTTGGATTTCATTGACCTAATTCGTCAAAAATCAGTTTTACTAAGAGGGTTTGATCTCTCAAGAAATGAGTTGTATTTCATTATTGTAATAAGTTAGGAATTGTCTTATTTTAGGCTCAAAGATAAGTTATTAGCATAGGTGTGAGATAGAGCTAAGAATTAGAAGATTTGTTGTTAGATTTATTAAAAATAGGGTTTGATTTGTTAGACACACTTAGAGTGATGTATGATTTATAAAAGGGAGAAAAAACGTAATGAAATGGAGAGAGGAATTAGGAGTGGATTTAGTAGAGTGAGAGCAAGATCGTGTGTGGATTGTATTTTGAGACAGAGGTATTTATTTGTGTAATTAGGCCCAAGGCCGAGACTCTGTAACTCTTTTATTTATGAATAAATGATGATTCCTGTGTAATTTCATTATCAAACCTGCAGAAATCATATTATGCTTTCATATGCTTTGTTTGTGTTCGGAGAGAGAATCAATGATTGCCTTGTTTCCATGCTTTACAATAAATAATACTGAGTTAAAAGAGTAATTGGCGAGTTTATTATATCATTTTGGTTTTGCAAGCGGAAAACCCAAAATACACTAAGGATCGACACAAAACACATTCAGATTTGGAATCCAAACTTCAAATATTATGGAAGGAGGTTTTTATTGTTATCGGGTCCACGAAGCGCTACCGGATCGATGCTTTGAAGTGGAAGGAGTCTAGACGACGAGCGTCGCGACTTGCGATTAGCTGATTAAATCGTGGTTGTTAGATCACAATATATCGCAACCGTTGGATCGTGGAGTAGTTTCGCTACAAGAGTGGTATTTTGGGCACATCAAAGGTGGTAAGTTGTTTGGAAGGGTTGGCACCCGATTCCATTTAACCCTCGACACGTAGTAAAGGAGGTGGGGAAGAAAACTGCTTTGTCGGGTGGTTAACCCCCGGTCTATTGTCCCGCCGGAAATCTTCGACAACTGCCAGATCTCATAGATCCAGATCGATGGTTCCAAAGCATCAGTGCGTTGAATTCAGTGTATGATAAGCGCGCCAATATCAAAAGGTAAATATCAATGTTTTTCATTATTTTTTAGTGCATTTCAGTTTAAAAGAAGAATAGTCGAGTTATAGTTTAAAGGGTATCCGCAGGGTGATTATTGGGTTTTTGTGAGTTCTGCTTCCGCGCTGCGTCATTTGTGGTATCAGAGCAGAAGAAAGGGTTGTTTGCAGCGAAAATTCTGCCAAGGAGAGGAGTTGGCATTGGTAGAGGAAGACCTGAAGCAAATGAAATTCTAGTGGAAGAGGTCCAGAGTCTGCGTACGAGAATGGAGACAATTGAAACTGCCCAAAGAAGAGCACCTGATGAAGGAGATGAAAGTTCTTCAGAAGAATCTCCCGAGGAGGCAGTAGATGAAGAAAATGAAACTGCCAAAGTCATTAAGATGTTGGCGAAAGTAGGAGGAAAACCTAAGGCGGAAATCCCTATGTATGAAGGGACTCTGAACGCAAAAGAGTTAATGGATTGGATCAGATCCTTAGACTAGTACTTTGACTATGAAGAGGTTGAGGAGAAGAAGATGGTGAATTTTTTAGTTACCAGATTGAGGGGTCATGTAGATATCTGGTGGGATGAGGTACAAACATCAAGAACAAGGAAAGGGAAGTCCAAAATCAAGCAATGGGACAAAATTGTAAGTAAAATGAAAGCCAAGTTTTTGCCTACAGATTATTAGTTAAATCTTTTTAAGCAATTGCAAAATTTAAGGAAAAAAGGAATGTATGTTAAAGAATATAAAAAAGAATTTTATAGATTGAGTATTAGAGCAGGGCATGTAGAAGATGATGTGGAAAAGGTAGCTAGATATATCAATGGCTTAAGGTATGATATACAATATGAGATTAGCTTGTTAAGTCTGAAAACTATTAAAGATGCCTATCAAGAAAGTTTGAAGGCAGAAGAGAAGATATTGAAGAAACAAAGTCAAAAGAATAGAGGAAAAAGCTCAGTAAGAGGTAGGGGAACTACTAGACCAAGGGGACAAAGCATCTGCATGAAGCAAGAAGCTCATGTAGAAGGCCACCACAGAGGGGAGAAGTTAACATAGGAATATTTGTGCCCAGAGGAAGAGGGCGAGGAAGAGATATTCGGTGTTATACATGTGGAGAATGGGGACATATGTCATGGGACTATCCTCATAATAAACCAGCAAGTTAGAGGAATGCGAATGTGGCTAAGGAAAAGCCAGAACCACCTATACTTATGGAAAAGGAAGAACCCCCTGAAGAAGGTGAATCACTGCTATTGAGAAGGACTTTGCTTAGGGTAGAGCTTGATATTAGAGAACCAGCACAGATAAAGAATTTGTTTAGAACTACCTGTAAATCAAAAGGTAAGTGCTGCAAATTAATAATTGACAGTGGAAGCACTAACAATATTGTTTCTACAGAGATGGTGGACAAGCTCGGACTAGAAAAGACCATGCACCCTACTCCTTACAAGGTATCATGGTTACAGAAGGGACATCAGATTATTGTGATTGAATAATGCAAGGTGGAGATACAAATTGGTATGTATAAAGATGTGATATTATCTGATGTAATGCCCATGGATGTATGCCATGTATTGTTGGGAAGACTGTGGCAATTTGATCGAAAATATATTCATGATGGAAGGAGAAACACTTATACTCTAGAGAAGGATGGAACTAAACACACATTGCTACCATTGAAGGACGATGCTGACAAAGGAACACCTGGAAGTAGTATTATGTTGATAAGTGGAAAGGAGCTATTGTAGGAAGTAGTGAAGAATGAGGAGTTGCATTTTGCTATTGTGCGAAGACCAAAGGGAATTTTGACTTCCACAAACTTGGATTATTTTCCTGAAGAAGTTAAAATTCTATTAGATGATTTTTCTCATATTATTGTGGATGAGTTGCCAAATGCATTGCCACCAATCAGGAGTATTAGTCATCATATTGACCTAATACCAGGAGCAAGTTTTCCAAATAAAGAAGCATACAAATTAACTCCTCAAGAGAACGTAGAGGTTGGAAAGCAAGTGTAGGAGCTGATGGATAAGGGGTTGATCAGAGAAAGTCATAGCCCATGTGTTGTACTAACAATGCTCAGTCCAAAGAAAGGAGGAGAATGACACATGTGCACAGATTCCAAAGCCATCAACAAGATCACAATCAGGTACAGATTTCCTTTGCCATGTATGGATGATTTAATGGATTGTTTGAGTGGATCAAAATACTTTACTAAAATAGATTTAAAGAGTGGATATCATCAAATAATAATCTTAGAAGGCGATGAGTGGAAGACTGCATTTAAAACAAACAATGGGTTGTATGAGTGGTTAGTGATGCCTTTTAGACTCACTAATGCACCTAGCACAATCATGAGATTAATGAATGAAGTGTTGAAGGAGTATGCAGGCAAGTTTGTTATTGTTTATCTTGATGATATTCTAGTTTTTAGTAAAAGTAAAGAAGAACATTCAGAGCATCTTAAGTTGGTCCTAAGAAATCTGAAAAAAGAGAAACTACTGATAAATCTAAAGAAATGTAGTTTCATGAAGGAATAATTGGATTACTTGGGATTTGTAGTTTCTAAAGAAGGCTTGAAGATGGATACAGAGAAAGTCCAAGAAATTTGGAACTAGGCTACTCCCGGAAATATATTTGAGCTAAGAAGCTTCCATGGTCTTGCCGATTTTTACAGAAAATTTTTCAAAGGCTTTAGTTAGATTTGTGCACCCATTCTTGAAACAATCAAGGAGATCAATCAGCCATTCAAGTGGACAGAAGCAGCAGACAAAAGTTTTAATTTGCTGAAGAAGAAAATCACAGAGGAACCAATTTTAGCTTTGCCTGATTTTGAGAAAGTCTTTCAAGTAGAAATAGATGCTAGTGGAGTTGTAGTTGGTGCAATTCTGAGTCAGGAGCAAAGACCAATAGAAAAATTCAGTGAGAAATTGAATGATGCAAAGAATAAATATTCTTCTTATGATAAAGAGGTTTATGCTAATGTGTAGGACTTAAAAAATGGAGACATTATTTGTTGCCAAAAGAATTCATATTGTATTCAGGTAATCATGCCTTATAGTTCATCAATAACCAGCCTAACCTGAATCAAAAACATGCTAAGTGGATAGAACTTCTGCAAATATTTACTTTTGTAATAAAGCACAAGAGTGGTAAGTCAAATAAAGTAGCAGATGCATTGAGCAAGGTAAGTTTTATTGTGCAACAATTCAAAGTGGGCATTGTAGGATTTAAGGAAATGATTGAAATGTACAAGGATGATGTAGATTTCAAAGATATCTACACAACGGTTTAGAATCCAATGAGTCATAACAGAAGTCAGCGGTTGGACTATCTCATTCAAGGAGGCCTATTATTTAAAAGCAACAAGTTGTGTATTCCCAAATGTTCTATGAGGTAAAACATAATAAAGGAGAAACATAGTTGATCTGATATTCACCCTATGAGTGAACTCAGTTAAATATTTATTGAATAAAGGTATTACAGACTCATGTGTTGGTGTGTGTTCATTTTTGTTGAAGCAACGGATCGATAAGATTGCCAATACATAGACAATAAAATAGAAATACAATAGAGAAATACAGTAAGCAAACACAAAGGCACAAGAAATTAATAAGGAGTTCACCCTATTCTCTAGGACTACATCTCCAATCCAGCTTTCAGTGGTGGCCTTGTTTTATTGTGCCTTTAAGCAGATAACTACAATACAGGGACTCAACGTGAGTTCTCTTGACACGGGTTTTGCTTGGCCAGGTAGTTCTTGGATTCCCCAAGCCACTTGAGTACATAGACTTCTTCTTCCTACTAGCTCTATGACCTTCTGGTTTACAGTGGAAAGAGCCAAATGTGGTGTTCAGTCCGGACAGATTCCTCTATGGGATGGCTTGAATCTCTCAAGATCTTTGGTGCTCGATGCTGCCTCTGGTCAGCTCGAACCTCTGTCCTTTTTATGCTTTGCTTTACTGTCTTCTTTCTCTATTTTTTGTCTCTCAATGCTCATTCCTCCACTCAGGGTTCACTCTGACTAACTCTAACTGTGTATTTTGTCTCTGTTCATGGCTTTTAGTCATTCATTCCAATGCCTGTTCGGCTCTTCTTCCACCTCTATCAATTCACCTTCTGCAGCCGCACTTGGAGTTCCCTGTTTGGCGTCATCATCGGTGCTCAGGGAGTGGCCAAATGTCCTCCTCTAAATAGTGCCAGCATGCTTTGTTGGTTCGTTTCTTCATTTACATCGTGGATGCGTTCTTCCTCCATTGTGGCGGTCAAACAGACTCCAAATATTTCTAAAACGTGGCATATTACCTTATCGATTCTGCTTCCTCCATCGGGCGTGAGCTCAGCCGTTTGATCTAGGGCCTCCAGATCTGACACCATATGCATGTTTCACGCAGTTGACTTGCTCGACCGATCACACGTCATCAACAGCGGTTTTCTCTCACCTCCGCTTGCCACGCGTCAATCGATGAATGGAATCACTCCGCTCTCATCCAAAACCTTTACCATTTGAGGGCGCCCTGATCAATACTACTGGTTTCCAGAGCGCTGGTCCTGCTGTCACACGGAATCAGTCAAGGGTGCGGACACAACTGACCTTCCTAGAAGTCTAAGACATTCTAATGACAAACAAAACAAACTGGAGCTATCCTTCTCTAAACATACATTATGATATGAGAAATCAAGTGTTTCGTTCTTACCTTTGTCCAAACGCTGTTGTAGAAGTCCAAGCTTTGTTGATCTGGATGAGCTCCTCCTTTTCTCCAAAACCTGCAATCACCAACAGTCAAACAATTAAATAGCACCTGATTATAACATAAAACAAAGCATATTCAACACATAGACCAAGGAGTACATGAAAAAACCCATAAACAACAAGTTATTGAGAAGAATGGACCAATTTGCATTAAAGGTAATCAAAAGGAACCATTACAACCTGAGCCTTGGTGTTGTGCAAGCTCCTTCCAGGGTCCACAAGAGTCTTCCTCTACTTTGACAAAGCTCACCCACTTCCAAATAGAACAAGCAAAGATGAAAATCTCTCCTCACAAGCTTCTAAATGGGAGTCCTAATTCCTGCAACATTTACCCTTAGAAATCTATAGCTTTCAACCTTTTTCCTTCTGGCTCAATGCCTCTTTTTATAGTGCTCAAGAGGAAGTTAATCAGGTCCACCATCAATGGGATAGTCCCCTCTTTGGATGGGATCACTCCCTTATTGATGGGATAAGTTCCTCTTTGATAGGAGTGCATGAACCATCTGGAGGCGCTCAATACTCATCCAAGAATCTTCTAGAATGCTCTAGAAATGACCACAAGTAAGTTTTTGAAGATAAAACTTGCGCATTTTAACCTTTTCAGAGGGACGCACCTGCCCCTTTAGATACAGAGCGTCCTTGGACGCAGACCTTCTGAACAAAAGGTGCGTACCCGCAGGCAAGGCTTGAGAGAACCTGCATACCCAGAGATAAACATGTTTTATAAAGACTTTCTCTCTTTCTTGGAGTTTGATATGAATAGTAGAGGCATAAGACTTGCTCAAAAGGGTAGTATGACTGTTGATTGAGCCATACCGACTATAAATAGCCATGGTGACATTTTTTAGTGTAACAGATTGCCCCCTAAAGTGCGAAGCCTGGAATAGATTAGGGTTTTGTATTATCTAGGAAGGGTGAAGCGCTTTATCATTTCGAGGATTATCTCATGGAGAACCTAGTTGGAACCTGCAATTTTCAACACAAAATACATGGATAAGATTATATCATCACTGAGGTAGGCATTCCCATACTCAGATAAAAACTTTAACTAATAGACTAACTACTCTGATACAGAAATGATCTTGTAGTACATCATAATCATAGACTTTTGTAGACACAGTATGGGCGCAGCCATCTGTTTATGATTAGTCTAATTAGATAATGAATACAAAACTCCTCGCAGCCTGGACGGTAAAGATTTGATCCAGGGTCTTCATTCTTACTTCTTGAATTGGTACGATTCTAGCCATGCGAATAAATGAGTCGATGTCGAACATGGTACAAACCACTTGATTACCAGTCGATGATGTGAACTGTTAACAAGCGTGAGAGAGACCACCAGTAATGTCAATGGTTCTCAAAGTACCCAGTACAATCCATGAGATGTGAATGAATGAGTTGGTGTCGAACATTTCACGGAATCCTTCGATCGAAAGTCAATGATGTAAACTGACGT
The DNA here is from genome assembly GCA_031772625.1 of Pinus tabuliformis. Classification (NCBI taxonomy): domain Eukaryota; kingdom Viridiplantae; phylum Streptophyta; class Pinopsida; order Pinales; family Pinaceae; genus Pinus; species Pinus tabuliformis. The sequence goes on along the minus strand of CM062813.1, from coordinate 1,117,694,419 downwards.
CAAAGGCGAGAAACCTGCCATTGATGCATGCAGACTTCAAGGTACTGACGATTTCTAGGTCATCTCTCTAGATAATGTGCTGATGTTGATAGAAAGAGACTCGTTGCAGGCAAGCCCACAACACGAAATCATTGTTCAAGTTGAAGAAATATTGCTGTAAGGACTGACTCAGGGATGGTCAAATGGATGACAAGTATTTTGCAGATGAAAGTTTTGTTTGCAGACCTCTTGAACACATAACGACACGACAGATGGTTTGGTGCTAAATAACTCAAAGTTAATCCCCGGAACCCGGTTGAAGACTTTCAAAAGTGGTTTGATTGACTGTGAGGTAAAAGATTTCCCAACCCAGGTGAATGAAAAGTGTCGTGTCCAAGAGTGGTAATAAAGTTTATTTTGAGACAAAAGGTAACAAATAGGCTCATTCTTCTCTCTTTTCCCCCACCATTTCTGGCAAGTACCTCTTTATTTTTAACAAGCTTGAGGAGGATAACATATGCTTGATTATAAGCTCATCCTTCGGATGAGTCCAACCCAGTTTTGATTCGAACCCTAGGAAGGAGTGGTTCGTTCCTGTTTGTAATTGAACAGGTCCTTTACTGTGAAATGTTTAACGAGCCCAGTATAGGAGAAACTCAGCGTTTTTCAATTTTAGAGAGTCTGAAAAACTTAAGGAAACTCCAAGTTGAACTTTTTCGTAAATTTGTGTCCCTCAAGCCCGAAAAAGTATAAAATAATACCTGGGGGAACCGCTTGATCTTACGACCAAGGAGTACTTTCATAGTTAGTGTCACTGACCTGAAAAGTAAAAATCGATCAAGGACACGTCGTTTTATTTCCGTATCGAGTTTGAAACGACAAAAACACGGCAATCTTTTCCTGATTTTACGGTCAGAAAAGAGCTATAAGGGGACCGTCTTTTAATTCTGTTTTAACGAGTGTAAAAGAAATGCTCGGCAATCTTTTCATGTTTTAGGAGTCAGAAAAGAGCTTAAAGATGACTCTAAGGTTTCATTTTTTCGTAAGTTTTAACGAGTCCGAAAAAATGATAAAATGTACTCATGGTTTTCACTTTTTCGTAAGTTTTAATGAGTTCGAAAAAATGATAAAAATGTACTCATATGGCCGACTTTCAATTTAATTTACGAGCAGGAAAAGACAGAAAGAACTCGGCATTTTCATTTGTTTTACGAGAATGAAAAATGGCAAAATAATCTCGGGATTTTCATGAGTTTAACGAGTCTTGAAAATAACTAAAAAAGACTCAAAATAGGTTTCATTTTTACAAAAGCTTGAAACATATAAAAACTATGCTTCAAAGTAGTTTCATTTTTACACAAGCTTGAAACAGAGAGAAAACTGTGCTTGATGCCCCCTAAGCGTAACTGCTAGAGCGCATGCCCCCCAGCTTCATTTCATTCAACCAGTTGGATGAAATGAAGGTTCAAGTACGAGATCGTTTGAAAGACTCGACCTAAAACTGTAATAAAAATATGCAAAACACTGAAATAACTAACCTAAATATACAACTTAACATTTACGAGATCTAGTCAATCTCTCGACTCAAGTAGAGGAGGATTTGTTTCATTTTTTAACGAGCTTGACACAGGAAAATAACTATGCTCGGATTTGGTTTCATGTTTACGCAAGCTTGAAACGAAAAACTATGCTTGTTATAAGTTCGCATGCCCCCAGCATAATGACGCAAATCAAGGTACATGCCCCCCAAGCTTTATTACATTCAATGAGGTGGATGGAATGAAGCTTTACTTTCAAGATCTTGGAAAGACTTGTGGGAGATGTTTCATTTTTTAATGAGGTTGACACAGGAAAAGAACTATCCTCAAAACCCTTGTTTCATTTTTTAAACGAGCTTGACACAAGATAAGGAACTATGCTCATAACTACTCTCTACAATCTACCTAACAAAAACTCTACTCTAAAAACCTTGATTCATTTTTTAACGAGCTTGACACAAGATAAGGAACTCTGCTCTAAAATCCTTGATTCATTTTTTAATGAGCTTGACACAAGACAAGGAACTATGCTCTTGACTACTCTCTACAATCTACCTACTTAACCTACCCTTGTTTCATTTTTAAACAAGCTTGACACAAGACAAGGAACTATGCTCAAAAAGTTCGCATGCCCCCAGCATAACGATGCAAAGCGAGGTACATGCCCCCCAGGCTTCATTGCATTCAACCGGCTGGATGAAATGAAGGTTTACTTTCAATATTTAACTTGAAAAGGGAGTTGTTTCATTTTTAAGGAGGTTGACACAAGAAAAGAACTATCCTCATACCTGATTCATTTTTTAACGAGGTTGACTCAGTAACAGGAACTGTCCTCATGCTCACTGATTCATTTCTTAACGAGGTTGACACAGTAAAAGGAACTGTCCTCAAAATCCTACTTTCTACAATCTATCTACATATCCTAAAATCTACCTGATTCATTTTTTAATATGGTTGACTCAGTAAAAGAACTATCCTCATCAACTAATTCATTATTTAACGAGGTTGACACAGTAAAAGGAACTTTCCTCGGACCAACTGATTCATTTTTTAACGAGGTTGACACAGTAAAAGGAACTTTCCTCGTAATCCTTGTTTCATTTTTTAACGAGGTTGATACAAGAAAAACTATCCTCGCTAGCCTGTTTCATTTTTTAACGAGGTTGATACAGGAAAAAAAAAAAAAACTATCCTCGTACTCACTGATTCATTTTTTAACGAGGTCGACACAGTAAAAGGAACTTTCCTCGTTCACACTGATTCATTTTTTAACGAGGTTGACACAGTAAAAGGAACTTTCCTCACGCATCCAGTTTCATTTTTTAACGAGGTTGAGACAGGAACAAACTATCCTCGTGGACACCTGTTTCATTTTTTAACGAGGTTGGCACAGGAAAAGAACTATCCTCGCTGCCACTGATCATGGCTTCCAACCGGAAGAAAGACATGCCAATGGACACACCTTGATCATGGCTTCCAAGAGGTCTTCATCAGAAGGAAGAATACTTCTCTGGAAGGAACACATGTCAAGGGACTCAAAAGGGATAAGAACATCGTGTTCAAGTAATCCCATAGAGTTTTCCATGTCAATTACCGAATCTAAATCAAAGGAAGGTGAGCAGACAGTGAGAGGCTCACTTACATCGGTAACTGAAAACATGGGACCAGTTGCCACATAATTAACCCGTGGCAGGGTAGATACCACTTTAGAATCAGGAACATTTAGGGGTGTCATATTATTGGTAGTTGAAACAAGACTAGGGAACGAAAGCTGGTCTATAGTCACAATACTGCCATTGTGAGGGAAAGACATCACGCGAAAGAGTGTCGATATGACAGCTTTCATTGCATAAACATAGTCCCGCCCAAGGAGTAAATTGAAATCCAAGGGACCTCGAACTACCATAAGATCAATACAGACAGTTTTACCTTCCAAGGTAATAGAAAACTTAGGAAGGATCCCTAAAGGTTCACTAATGGTTTTGTTAAAAGCTTTCAGATTCTGCGTAATAGGCGCAAGCTGAGGGGAACCCAAAGCTTTCCAAGCAGTTGAGGATAAAATACTAACAGAAGCACCTTCATCTACCTGAGTACGATGTATGTCCCTACCACCAGCCTTGACAACGATTTGGAAAGGGATGGAGGAAGGAAGGCGAGGTTATGTCAGTCTATTCAAATCAAAGGAAAAGACCTCAGTGCTTGGAGGGGGTTCTATAGAAACAGGTGAAATGCCCCCCGGCATAGAAGAATCTGATGTAACAAGAAGAACCTGAGCGGTATGAAATTCACTCTCTAGATGGAAAGTGGGATCGACTGAACGTGAAATTGAATCGACCACTTGATCAACTAATGGATCATCAACCTGGGTGACATGAGTTTCACTCTCCAATGGAAGAGTGTGATTGACTGTACTTGAATTTAGATCAATCACTCCGTCAGTTGACGGTAGGTTGGGAGAAAGTTTACGGTAACCAGTTGGAAGTTCTTGCTGTGGAACAGTAAGGTTTTCCAACAACGTTGAGGCTTCATCCATGTGAGGGCAAATGTGAGTTTGATGTCTCCCTTTGCATAACTTACAAGGAAACCTAACTTTACCCTTTTTCCCAGGAACCTGACTATCACTGGTTGATGGATCAATAGAAAGTTGATGAGATTTTTCTGACCATACTTCCAAGACTTTTGGAATACTAGGACAATTGACAAGGAAGTGGTCACCCTTACAAAGCCTGCAAGGGTATTTTGGTTTACGTTGCATGTTGGAGTTTTCCTCAACACCACTAACACTTACAGTCGTGGTTGGTTGGTTGACTTCTTTCTTATCTTGCTTCTTCTTCTTTTTCTTCTTCTTCCCTTTCTTCTTCTTCTTAACCTCCTGGTTACTAGCATCAAGGCTTTTACCAGGCGAAGAGGAAGAAATGGAGGAAGAAAAATTAGGCGAAGAAGGTAAAGGGTCAACAAAAAGTTGGTCATGTTGAGATGGTGAACTCTGTTGAGGTGAAGCATCCGGTTGAGGTGGAACAATTGGAGTATTTTGGGCCAACGAAGTTGAAAATAACCATATCGGTAAACCTATTGTAAATCCAGGTAATGACAAAGTAGCCATATAAGGAGGACCAACATTCCCAAAGTAAGGAAAAGTACTAGGATTCTCATTAGGAGGGGTTCCTAGGTTGATAAATTCCGGAAGATTTGCCATTATATTCAACTTCAGTGAATTTTATTAACAATTTTAAACTAAAATTAACAATTCACAATTTACACCTAACAATTAAAATTCACAATTCACACCTATGGTCTCTAAAAGTAAAAACAAACAAATTAACACGCGCTATCAAATCTAGGAGTCAAACCACACACAAACGGTAAGCTCTCCGGACCGAAAACACTAGTTGGTGATTAAGCCCAACCTCGCAGAATCCAGTACAGAAATAGTGGGTGGAACAGTTACCCCGACAACCTGCTTAATGAATAGACTGGACCAAGTTCCTCCACTTTAACCATCTCGAGCGAAGTGAACCCCCCAGAAAATCCAAGTGAGTATAGCCGACGTCTGCTCCAGGTACAGTGGGATCTTCCCTCCACCGTCACCTTGGGTAGAATCCTAAAGATTATGGTCACTAAGGTTACCAACGGCCAAAAGTACACCTGGGGGAACAGTCTAAACTCCGACAGCACGCAAGGGCAGAGTAGCAAGCTCAATCCCCTTACCAGCTCCTTGACAGTAATCCAAGGTTTACCGATAAGTGACCCCTGGCTCCTCGACAATGGTTAATCCGAGGTTTACCGTTTGTAATACGTACTGTCTGGCGTCGTTCCCAACGAGGGAGGATGGATCCCCTCACTGGTTCGGACACGAGCTCATGCTTATCCTTTAAGAGGAGCTTTCCCAGAGTGTAAATGTAACAATTGGATTTGATTCTATCACAAGATCAGCTACTTGTTTGGTTTTACTGTCTTGGAGAGTTAAGTACTCACCTACTCCAAGACACTAGCCTAAGCTATGTTGGTGCTTCAGAGCCCTAGAAATGTAAAAATTACTAAATGAATTTTAATTAAGCGCTGTTTTATTAAGGCTGTTATTACTCAAATGGGTAAATGGATACGAAACCAATGGTGTTATGACCCGACTCAACTGAATGCAATCGAATATGATAATGTAATCTTTTCAATTCGATGAATCCTATCTAAAGTAAGGAGAGAGTTTCCATTCACTTCCAACAATGCAAAAATTGATCACTAAGAGAAAATATAACTAATTCTCTAATGCACTAATTTCATCAAGAAAAACTAATGCAAATCAATTCCAAACCTTTTATTTTATTTTATTTTTGTGTAAATTCAAATCAAAGAAAGCTGATCTAAATCTACAATTGATTTTTTCAGAATGTAAACTATGCAATGGTAATCTAAGCACAATTCACTTGAAAAGTATGCAAATGTAATCTATGCACATTTTTCATTCATATTCTGAAAATGAGAACTCTAATTATGCAAATGTAATCTATGCAAGAGAATTCTCAAAGACAAGATGATTCTAAGGTAATCTAAGAACCAACAAGTGCAAGTCGAGAAAATTGGGTGAGAGTTCCAAAGATCATAAAATAAAAACACTCAAAGGCGATTAACACTCATACACAATTTAGCCCCCCCCGGTGAATGAGGGGGAATTTTTTTTGCAAAAACAAAAGCAAAAAGATGCAAAATTGTGAAAAGACTGGGACAAACCTCCAAGTAATGACCAAAGGAAATCAAATCAAGAATTTCTCAAAAAAGAGACTCAAAACACCCAATTGATGAAAGCTTAAAACAAGAATGCTAATGAAACAAGCTTAGGTGAAGATCTTTGACAAGAGACTAATGAATCTGGGCAGTAAAAACTAAGAAAAAACAAAAACTAAGAGCAAAAATGCAAAAAAAATGGAATTTTCTCAAATTTTAGCAGGGGACGCAGGCAACCCGTTAGAACAGGTGCGGGCCCGCACTGTGCACACAGCAACAGTGCGTCCAGGGACGCACTGTGCAATACTCAGAGGGTGCGTCCTACTGGAAAATTCAAGAAAAACCAAAATGAATCTAACCCTAAGCTAACCCACCCAGAGACAAGGTCACAGAGCCAAAACCAGAAAAATAAACCAATTTTCTCAAAGCAAAGTTCACACAAAAGAAAAGACTCTTCTCATCAATGGAATCTATCCCCAGCGGAGTCACCAATTTGTCACACGGAATCAGTCAAGGGTGCGGACACAACTGACCTTCCTAGAAGTCTAAGACATTCTAATGACAAACAAAACAAATTGGAGCTATCCTTCTCTAAACATACATTATGATATGAGAAATCAAGTGTTTCGTTCTTACCTTTGTCCAAACGTTGTTGTAGAAGTCCAAGCTTTGTTGATCTGGATGAGCTCCTCCTTTTCTCCAAAACCTGCAATCACCAACAGTCAAACAATTAAATAGCACCTGATTATAACATAAAACAAAGCATATTCAACACATAGACCAAGGAGTACATGAAATAACCCATAAACAACAAGTTATTGAGAAGAATGGACCAATTTGCATTAAAGGTAATCAAAAGGAACCATTACAACCTGAGCCTTGGTGTTGTGCAATCTCCTTCCAGGGTCCACAAGAGTCTTCCTCTACTTTGACAAAGCTCACCCACTTCCAAATAGAACAAGCAAAGATGACAATCTCTCCTCACAAGCTTCTAAATGGGAGTCCTAATTCCTGCAGCATTTACCCTTAGAAATCTATAGCTTTCAACCTTTTTCCTTCTGGCTCAATGCCTCTTTTTATAGTGCTCAAGAGGAAGTTAATCAGGTCCACCATCAATGGGATAGTCCCCTCTTTGGATGGGATCACTCCCTTGTTGATGGGATAAGTTCCTCTTTGATAGGAGTGCATGAACCATCTGGAGGCGCTCAATACTCATCCAAGAATCTTCTAGAATGCTCTAGAAATGACCACAAGTAAGTTTTTGAAGATAAAACTTGTGCATTTTAACCTTTTCAGAGGGACGCACCTGCCCCTTTAGATACAGAGCGTCCTTGGACGCAGACCTTCTGAACAAAAGGTGCGTACTCGTAGGCAAGGCTTGAGAGAACCTGCGTACCCAGAGATAAACATGTTTTATAAAGACTTTCTCTCTTTCTTGGAGTTTGATATGAATAGTAGAGGCATAAGACTTGCTCAAAAGGGTAGTATGACTGTTGATTGAGACATACCGACTGTAAATAGCCATGGTGACATTTTTTAGTGTAACACCTGCCTTTGTACATTTAGTGCTTTTTTGCCTTTTCCGCCCACGGTTCTCTGGCTCACCATGTGTTCGTGTGCTCGGGCTTCCTCCTTCACGACCCTGTTCACCCAGTGATGTGCAATTAGAACTTATCAAAATCACCTTATTTTCCCGATCCGGGGCTCCCAGGGGCTACTTTGACCTCCTGCATAGTCTCCATGGGCCTTAGTCAGCACGCTTTGACAGAGGTCCTCGTCGTTCCATGCTAGCTTACCATTGCCATTGGTTTACGGTGTTTTTTATCGCTATTTTGGATTTCTTTAGAGATTTGTTCCGACCTGATACAGTCATGGTTCTTTGACAGTCTTCTATGGATCCAATTCGGATCACGGCCTTCCCACTGAAAAAGATTTTATATCGCCAAAAGTTGGTTTTTAAGCATCGAGTAAGTGAGGTTACTGCTTTCTCACTTGTCTAATTTCAATACACTTTGCACTGCTCAGCTTTGAACCTTTGAGCCCAATTCTAAGGTACTCAACATCTCCCCTGTGCATCGTGCTCACCGTCCTATCCAGTACTGTGTCTTCCTGCAACTTATTAAGATATTCAGGTATCATGTCAGCAATAGAAGGCAATTGACTTTGCTCTTCAGGGCCTTCAATCATTGAAGGTTCAAACAATCTCAAGAAATCTGTGTTTATGACTGAGTAGATGTGCATGTAAGCTAGTAAATCAAGGCAAAAAGCATTTATTAGAAACCAACCAAATAAAAGACATAGATATATAGAAAAATAAGCATTACTGAAATATGATGAATTATTACCTTGTGCAGTGATAATCCAAAAATGTTCCTCTTCTGTTTGAATAGTGTGGTTTGAGGAAAGCCAAGGTTTCCCCCACTAATGGCCATCCCATGGATCCAGGGGGTGCTCTTTTCATGTATTGAATGAAAGGTAGGTAGTGGCAGAATATTGTATAGCCAAACCCTACCAGAGCTGGCAATACTACAACCCAAAAGACTCCCACCATGGTTAAAGAATTATGTGAAATTTGGTGTATGAGTATACAACATTTCCAAACAACTGCTGGAGAAGAAAATGGTTATTATACAACGGAAAGTAGAGGCGACAAGGTGTGAGGGAATTCCTAAGATCTCCAATACTCTATCCAGGAGCAGGAAATATGAAAGTCCTAAGATCTCCAATACTCTAACCAGGAGCAGGAAATATGAAGCTGCCAGTTTTATAATGCAGCCCAAGATGTGAACGTCGAGCTTCACGTGCTGGAAGGGGTTTTCTTGGAGATTACCAACCAGTTGAGGAATGATAACTTGATAACAATACATTTATGAGATCCAAGATAGGAATTTATGTACAACACGTTTATGGTATCCAAGATAGTCGAATTTAGTTAAATTTGACTGTTTGTCCAATTCGATTCTTAATTTTCATTATTACTTTAAGAAAGAAGATGGACAAATAAATTTTGAAATTGAATTTAGTTAAATTTGACTAGAATTTGGTCAAATTTTGATTTGTGACCAAATTTAGATTTGTGTTGTTGAAATTTGTGTTTTGACTACATATATGGATTCAATACCCTCAAAAACCCCTTGGGCACTTCCGTTGTTAAGAGTTCACTTCTCAAACTATGATTTCAATCAATCCTTGCTAGATTATGAACAAATTAGATCCGAAAATAAACCTGAAAACTTTCTAAGGAATCGCAGACTACTATGAAATTTGTGATTGTATTTGACTCGCAATTAGCCCCTCACAGTCCATCCCTCATGGCATCAAGAACATACCTTTCTAAATTTTTGTCTTGGAATTGAAAACATAGTATTTTACCTGCCGAGTCTAACTTATAGATGAAATAGTGTTTTTCACTAGAATCCATTAAAACAATTTCAACAAACAATGTGATTTTTTGTTGTTTAAAATGTATTTTTGTATGTATAAATGGATTCAGCACCCTGAAACCAATAGTATTTTACCTGCGGAGTCTAACTTATAGATGAAATAGTGTTTTTCACTGGAATCCATTAAAACAATTTCAACAAACAACGTGATTTTTTGTTGTTTAAAATGTATTTTTGAATGTATAAATGGATTCAGCACCCTGAAAGCCATCTTGAGCACTTAAATTTTACAAATTAAACAACTTAAACTCAAGTTTTTAAAAATCTGTGCCTGACTTTGATTAAAATTAGTCGTGAAAAATGTCATAAAAAAAGCGATTTCGTGACTACATTGTATTTTACCTATCTAGAACATACCTTTTTAACTTTTTGTTTGGAATTTGAAAACATAGTATTTTACTTCTAATAGAAATAAGCCATGCAATGGAAATTATATAATATTTCAATTATTTAATAATATTTTTCACATTACTAATGTGAAAAACCATTTATATAACATTTTATAAGTCAAGAGTCAAAGACTTATTAATATTACATTCAAAACAATAATTCATGTTGGTATCATATACGTGTGTTTTTGTTGTTTAAAATACATTTTTGAATATATAAATGGATTTAATATCTTGAAAAACCCCATGAAATCATTTTTTATAGATTAAACAATTTGAACTAAAGTTTTTGAAAATCTTTGTCAAATTCTGGTTTAAATTATCCAAGAAAATAACCTTAAATTTTTATTTTTAATTAAGAAAGAAAAATGACATACTACTTTCAAATAAATTTCAACTTTTGATTTGAATATTCCCTAGAGGTTAAATTCCTACTATCCATTTAATAATTATTGAAAAATATTTCAATGTCCAATAAATGAAATAATTGCAAGTAAAAAAATTCAATTCATGTCATAAATAGAATATTAACATTAATATGTATTTAAAAATATATTAGTAAAAATAATTTTAAAAGGTGTAAAATATTCTTCGAAAATGATATATTTCAATTTCCATGTTAAATAAAATATTTCAATGGAAAATGAGGTTTTGTTCTTACTTTGGCGTTTGGAATGCGGGACAACGATGGGAAGATATGGTGGCGCTAGGGTTTGCAGGCTAGGGTAAGCCATCGGCGCAGCGCTTCAGAGCTGCAAACGAAAAACGTGTGAGCAAAAGACGAAAAGAGGCATGGCAGGCAGATTGAGCTAGATAAGCTCGCAACATAAACGAGTTAAGTGATAAGTATTCAAGCTAAGAAATGAGGTTAAGCATTAAAGGTATCAGAGCTGAGTAGGAAATAGAAAATCGGCAGGGGAGGGGAGAGATCCCCTCCTTCAAAAATGTTGTAGCAGGTGAAACCAGTGCAAGTGGGATGCAGCGAAATCTGAAGGAAAACTATGCACCAGTGATGGGTAACCTATGGCAAAAGAGGATGGGTCGGAAATGCCTTCCAAGGGCACAAAAACAACCTAGATATGTCATTCCCTGCAACAAACTTGAGGAATATAACTGCTACATGAAGGACCATGCGTTGATTTGCAAGTTTGTAGGGTATTGGCCAACTGAGAAAGAACTGCATAGGTGGATCTATCAAAGGTGGAGACCAAAAGGACATATAGATCTGAAACTGGAAGCAAAAGGGTTTTTTACAGCCATCTTTGCGAATCTGGAGGACAAAGAAAGGGTTTTTGAGGAAGGACCATATTTTATGAACAATGCGGGTCTGTTTATGAAATACTGGGAAGAAAGATATAACCTTGAAAAAGAAAAAATGCTAGCCGCTCCTATCTGGATTAGATTGTTTGGTTTACCAGTGGAATTTTGGGACCCTGAAATACTAGAGGGGATTGGGAAAACAATCGGGGGCTTTGTCAAAATAGCAGAAGCAACGAAGCGAGGCAAATATACATCATATGCAAGGCTATGTGTATACATGAATATAGCAGAACCCCTTCCAGAATATATTGAGCTGGAATATCATGATGAAATCTGGCAACAGCCAACAGACTATGAACATATTCCATTTAGGTGCCAAAAATGCCATGAATATGGCCATTTATATAGACAATGTCCGTTGAATAAGGAGGAAGGATTAAAAAGAAATCAAGAAGAATATCAAAGAGAATCAGGAAAAATGGAAGAGGTAGATAGGGACTTTCAACAGGTTACAAGGAGGAAGAAACAAGGCAAAGATGGCTCCAAAACTCAGACACAGGAAGAGCCCCTTAATACAGCGAGTCAAAACAAATTTCAAATTCTCCAGAATGAAAACAAGGATCATGAAGTGAACCTGGAGGATGACGAAGATCCTGGAAATACGCCAATGGAAATAGTTAAGGATACAAAAGGAAAAGAAGCAGATATAGGGAAAGAAGCTGAAGAAAGACCTGTAGGAGAGTCAGAAACAGTAACGAACCAAACCCAGATGGAGGTGGAAGGCCAGACGGAAAATGAGGTGGAGGAGGAAAAAATCATGAAACAGTTAATTCAAGAATGGAAAAACCTGGATAGCAGATTCATACCAGAGAAACAGAAACAACCATACAAATAAGCATTTCAAAAATACAAAGAAAAAAAAGGGGAGAACATGGATAAACAGATAACCATAGCAAGCGAACAGGAGAATGGTCAAATGGGAATGGATGGATATGGAAAAAACAACAGGAAAAGAGGTTGGAAAACGTTGAGTGAAACCATTCAGACTGTGGGAGAAATGTTGATAAACTCAGGTAAAGTGATACCTCTGTCAGAGGTATTCTTCCCCTCCTATCAAAAGTTTTAAATGATTATTATCAGCTGGAATATTAGGGGTTTGAACAGTAAAGGGAAACAGAGGTACATGAAAGAGAAATTGAAAAAGGACAAACCGAGTATTATGATTCTTCAGGAAACGAAAATTACAGTGCAGCAACTGGAAGTAATAATCAACAAGAATAAGCTTCAATACAAAGTTATGGGGCAAGATGTTATTGGATCTGCGGGAGGAATTGCAATTTTGTGGAACCCAAACGACATAATCCTAGAAGGCTGGACTAGTATGACCAGAATCCTTACAGGTATGGGTAGAATAGTAGGTACAAATGAAAAGGTAGTCATTTCAGGGGTTTACGGCCCACATACCCCAGGAGAAAAAGAAAGCTTTTTGAAAAATATGAAAGCCATTCGCAGAATGTATCCAGAGTCTGCTTGGGTTATAGGAGGCAATTTTAACCTAATCCGATCCCTAGTGGAGAAAAAGGGAGGGATAAGAAAATCAGATCAATACATGGATAATTTCAATGATGTAATAGATGAGTTAAGACTTGTAGATATACACACTATCAATGGAATCTACACCTGGAATAACAGGAGAGGGGGTAAAAATCAGATAGCATCGAGACTTGACCGCTTCCTGGTTTCAGAAAGCATTATGAATAAGGATGTTTTTGTTGAAGCAAAGATCATGCCTTCTCTTGGTTCAGACCATTGGCCCATCAGATTGGAGGTGGATATTAAACGGAATCTTGGAAGAAGACCTTTTAGATTTGAAACCTTTTGGTTAAGGGATCCGGAATTTATAAAGAAAATGGAAGAATGGTGGACGCAAAGTACAGTGAAGGGTAAAGGAAAAATGCATACCTTCCAATTGAAACTTAAAGAGCTAAAAGGAAAAATCAGAAAATGGAACAAGGAAGAATTTGGTAATATTATGGAGGAAACACAAAAACTTGAAGGAGAGATGGAGGCTCTTCAAAAAAAAAATATAGTAGAAGGAAGGACAGTGGAGAGAATTCAGGAAGAAGGGATAATTCTTGGGAAATTGGAGGAAAGGAGGAAACAAGAAGAAATCCTCTGGAGGCAGAAATCAAGAATAAAATGGCTAAGGGAAGGTGAAAGAAACACAAAATTTTTCCATCAGGCTATGGTTCAGCAGAGGCAAAGAAATAGGATATTGTCCATCAGAGACCAAAATGGTGAAAGAATAGTGGATCAGGAAGGAATAGAGCAAGTGCTGGTGGAATACCACAAAGACATTGTAGCGGAACCCTTAGTGGATAGAATAGAAGCAATAAAAGAAATATGCTCAGCCATTCCTCGACTAGTTACAGAGGACCAAAATAACGCATTGATGCGAGCAGTCAATATGGAGGAGTTAGATGAAATTGTAAAATCCATGAAAAAGGGTACAGCTCCAGGTCCTGATGGTTTTACGATTGAATTCTACCAAGCGGGATGGCATTTCCCGAGGGAAGAAATTCTGGACCTGATAGAAGAATCTCGGATGAACCTAAAGGTATGGCCTGCAATTAACTCTACCTTTTATGCTTTGATTCCTAAGAACGAAAATTTGGAAGATGCTAAGGGTTTCAGACCCATTGCATTATGCAATGTAATTTACAAGATAATAACAACTTTAATAGCCAAAAGATTGAAGCCCATGCTGGACAAGTTAATTTCCACGGAACAAACTGGTTTCGTTGAAGGAAGACAAATCCTTGATGGGCTGGTAGTGACCCAGGAGGTTATCCATTCTCTAAAAATGAAAAAACAGAAGCGTATGATAATTAAATTAGATCTGTCGAAGGCATATGATAGATTGAGCTGGAAATACCTAGAAGAAGTCCTAGAAATTTTTGGTTTTTGTAAGAGATGGATTAACTGGATTCACAGTCTAATCTCAACTCCGAATTTTTCGATCCTTGTAAATGGCTCCCCATCAAAAGCCTTCAATGCTTCTAGAGGCATTAGACAGGGTGACCCGATATCCCCATTTCTTTTCATACTGACTGCAAAGGGCCTGGGTAGATACATTAAGAAAGAAAGAGCAGCGAATAACATTAAGGGATTGAGACTTTGGGGTAATAATCTGCCAATAACTCATCAACAATTTGTTGACGATATCATGTTATTCGGGGAGCCAACGGTAAAAGAAATAAGGCAGTTGAAGAGGATTTTAGACTTATTTGCAGAAGCCTCGGGTCTGGAGATAAACAAAGATAAGTCCTGTGTGTTTATATTTAATACTATAGAACAAATTAGAATCCATCTCACAAGATTGCTGGGCTTCAAACAAGGAGAGCTACCTACGAAATATCTGGGGAATTTACTAGACTTCACTTCCAAAAAGTTGAAAAATTGGCAAGGAGTGTTGGATAAATTAAAAAATAAAATGATGAATTGGGCCTTCAGAACTTTGAACATAGCAGGAAGGGTAGTGCTGGCAAAATCGGTTTTACAAGCCATTCCCATCTATCCACTGTCAATAATGGCAGCCCCATCAGGAGTTTGTGCAAAGATTAGGGAGATCATGAGAAAATTTATTTGGGGAGGGACAACCCAACGTAAAAAATGGGCCTTAGTTTCCTCGAATCACTTAACAGAAAGAAAGGAAAAAGGAGGTCTAGGCCTGCGGGACCCAGAAAAGATGAACAGAGTGTTAGGTGCAAAGCTCTAGTGGCGATGGTTAAGAGGGGGCAACGACTTATGGAAAGCTATATGGACACACAAATACAACATGCCGAATACAACTGAGGACATTCTGAGATTGAAAGAAACTCCGAAGGGGTCAACAATTTGGGATTTAGCTTGGTAGAATAGAGATATAGTTGAAAGACATGAATTCTGGGAAATACGAGGAGGTGAAGAAGCCAACTTCTGGGAGGAGAGATGGCAGCAAAAGGAAAGGATGAACATAATTCAGAATGTCCATCAGTTACAGGACAAAATAGGGAGAAACCGAAAATGTGTTAAAGACTATTGGAAGGCAGATGAATTAGATGGAATCTGGAGGAAATGGATAGATCCAAAAGAATGGGACAATGAGCTAAATAGAGAGCAACAAGAAGCTTTCATGAAAGAGGTGAACTCCAGGAAGATAAAAGCTAGAATAGGAAAAGACATTCTGAGATGGGGAAACTCTGTGAAAGGATCCTTCACAGTCAAAGAGGCATACTACTTAACTGACTCCCAGGTTATAAATGAGGAGAATCAAGAATGGATGATAATCTGGAAAAGCAACTGGTGGCCGAAAATATCCCTGTTCACATGGCTTGCAGCCAAAAATAAGATCCTAACATGGGACATAATTCAAAAAAAAGGTTTTAGCGGTCCTTCTAGATGTTGTCTTTGTAAAAAGGATGAGGAAATGCGAGATCACCTCCTTATTAATTGCATGTTTACCAGAAAATTATGGCTGGACACAAGAAAGATATTCTGTAAAACCGAGCTAGTCCCCGACAATATTAAGGCAATAATCTTTCAATGGCATAAGGAGAAATACCAGTGTAGAGTGGTGTGCAGAGCTTGGGACCTTATTGCGGGATTTATGTTATGGATGATATGGAAGGAAAGGAACCGGTGGATTTTCCAGGACAAAGAGAAGAAGCCGAAAATTGTATGGAGAAGAGCGATTAATCTCATGAGAGAAACAATCCTATCGGAGAAATGGGAGGCGGAATATTGGAAGACTGATCCAATAGAGGGAGTAATCCTAAACAATTTAAGTTTAAATTATGAAATGGTTTATCAGAAGTAGGAAAAAAGGCATGGAGAGCGAACGCAGAGTTCAGACAAATTCAGTTATCCCAGGGAAAATTTTATCAAATTGAACTTCGATGGTGCTTCAAAGGGGAATCCGAGTAATGCCGGATTCGGAGGAATTTTCTGCGATGACAAGAAGAAGGTTAGATGGATTTATGCTGAATGGGGCGGGGAGATGACGAATAACGAGGCTGAACTCTGGGCGATTCATCAGGGGTTAAGGATCGCAATCAGAAATGGCTATACAAACGTGGAAATTGTAGGCGATTCGCAGATGGCGATTGAGATCATGAAAAAACTAAATAACGGTAGAGACTGGGAACAAATTACCAGCAGTTGGAGAACCGCCAAAATTGTCCAGGAGATAGCGGAACTGCTAAAACGACTGGATTACAAAATTCTCTACCACGTCAGAAGAGACGTGAATCGTGCAGCCGATTACCTGGTGAACTGGGGCTGCAATGGTCAGGGTAGCTTGGTGGACAGCCAATGGATAGCGGTGCAATACAAGAGGGATTGGGCGGACCTGGCAAACATAATTAAAGATGACCATGATCAAGCCACGAACGAGAATTTTGGGGGTAATCAATTGGATTGATGACTGGGTTGGGAGGTCCCAGATAATAAATGTAGGTAGGTATAGTCAGAGGAGTGGTATGATGAAAACGCAGTGGACATCACCCCGGCGGCCCGTGCGAACGGTATTATCGGATCAGCACCACCGCACAATTATTAAACAGTGTGATCGGAGAGGGTGGTCGAACGGCTTGTCAGAACCTCGAATCAGGACAAGAAATCTAAGTAGGATGGATAGGAAAGGTAACAGCAGGGACAATAAATGGCGATGGTACAGCACCAATATAGAAACTCACCCCGAAATCGGAAAGAGAATAAGTATTCAGAGTGTAAAGGTAAGAGAACAATTCAGCCTGTTTGACACCCAGCGAGACGAGATTAGAACAACGCAGAGGTTGCGATACAAGAGAGCTTCCATATCGCTGTGGTATATTCCTAGTGACAGAATTAGAGCTGACATGGAAACCCGAATGAAATTCAGGGTGACGGAAGAGCAGACACTAGCTGATGAAAGAAACAGAGATAGGAAGGGTAAAATGATTGCAAAGGAGGAGGGGCCGGTAGAGATAGTTGAGATAACTGACGACTCGGAAGATGAAAATCCTTGTCGGGAAAGGAACAGAGCCTATTCAACAAAAGGCAAAGCCACAGGAGGCTCGTTTAATGCACAGATGGCGGAAGATCAGCCAACATTACCAGTTGAACGGGTCAGGCGGTATGGCAGAGGAATGGGTAACAAAGGAATGGGTGGTAGAGGAATGGGTGGCAGAGGAACGGGTAACAGAAGGGTCGCGAGCGGCAGGAGAGGCTGGGGTCAGAGCAGAAGCGAAGGGAACAGAGAAGAAAAGATGGAGCAGGAAGCGGGCCCGCAAAAAAAGCCAGAAGGTCGATGGAGAAAAGGATTCGCCAGGCGGAGAGAGCCTACTAGCATAACACTAACCCACAAGTCAGGCGACTCATACAGAATTTGGAGGAGGAAGCTCTGCAGGGCCAATCTGACTCCGAAATGGAGGATTGGGAATTCCTGCTGCATGATCCCGAAAATACCAGAGGAAGGATGTCTCTGTTTAAACAATCTCTTCATATTTACTGGGTTATGAAACGGTTATTAGCGAAGGCCCTTGAACAAGTTGCTACTGAAATGGAGGATATAGCTCAGGGAGGCCAGGAATGGAAAAGGGAACTGAGATTCATACACATCTCCTTAGAGATGCAGGAAAAGAAGTTGGATGAATTACAATAGATGCTGAAGGGAGAACAATGGGGCGCAGATGGAGAAGCTAGCCAACAACCAGGAGCCGAAGACAATTGAGGAAAGATATGTATAATCTTGAGTATGAATCTACATAGCTTAGTTAATTGTAGGTTTTTGAATGCTTTAGATAAGGAAAAATGTTATCTGCAAACTAGTAGAATCAGGAACTCTCAGGACTGTATAGTTTATCTTGCTGTGATATTTAGACTTTGGACTTTTTACTTTTGGTCTGCCATAAAAAACTTGAGATGGCAAAATACTCGGTTTCCCCAAGAGGGCGAGTTATTACTTTTTTACAACATGTACTGCTCTGATTTTATATAAGTAATAGAAAGAGAACCACCCCAGCGTACAAAAAAAAAATATTTCAATGGCAAATGTAAATAATATCATTAATTTTATTTTTATGTATATATTATATAATTAATTGCAAAAAGTAAATTCCTACTTCTCAAACATTTCTAATAGTTTTACTCTTCTACAATTTTTCCCTCTTTCCAGTATTTTTTTGGTCAATTCCGTAATTTGTATAGTCTACAAAATCCAAGTGCCTAAGGGATTTTCAAGGTATTGAATAGTTTTACTCTTCTACGTTTTTTCCCACTTTTCAATAATTTTTGGTCAATTTCGTAAGTTGTACAGTCTATAAAATCCAAGTGCATGAGGATGCAATTTAAAGAATAAAAATTATTTACTTGATTCCTCTTAGCTCTCGCTAGATCCATGATTACCATAAATCTTGAAACTAAAAAAAATAAAAATGTGATAGTCATATTTAAATGTATCTAATTTATTTTAGATTACAAATTCTAAAATAAAATATGATTTAAATTTTTTTAATTTTATATTATTAAATTGTGAATTTGAAATGTGAATATAAGTATTTATAAAATAAAATTAGATTTTGGAAGTAATACAAATATATGTTTGAATTTTGATCATCAAAATAGAAAATAAATTTACATTTTCAAAAATGCCATATCCATTTGAAAGATATTTAATTTTGAAAATGTAAATTTAAAATAATATGAATTTAAATTCTTTGAATTTTGAATGTTTCTATCTTAGTAAGTTTTTTTATAATGAAAATTTATATAATGTGTTATATGATTGAGGTGTCTCATCCCTAAACATTCACCTAACTTCATGGACAAAAAACACAAGTGATTACCAAGTATAAATAACAATAACAAATCAAAAAATAAGAGGAATGAGAAGGAAAGTGAGCAAGAGAGTGTTAAATTAAAATAAGAAAGAATAAAAATGGTTAAGTGAAATAATAGAAGATATAGGTTAAATTAAATTAGGGTTAAAATTAAATACGTCTATTAATTATTAAAATATAATTTAAATATAAAAATATAATTAAAATATAAAAATATAAAAATTATATTAAATTATTAAAATATGATTAAATTATAATTAAATTAAAATATAATGGAATCATAAGTTTTTCTTGTCTATTTGAAATTTTTATCTTTATTTAAAAATTATTAGATTTTTAAAATTGTATTAAAATATAATTATAGCATAATTAAATTAAATTAGAATTATAATTAAAGAGAATATTCGTCAAATTGAAATAAAGTTAGAAATAAATATGTATATTAAATTAGAATTAAAATTTTAGATTATTAAAATAGAACTAAAATATGATTTAAATAGAATTAAAAAATGGATATTTAAAGAGAAAGAGTTGAAAATAATAAATAATAATGAAAGAGAAAATGAAGGTGTTAAGAAGATAAGAAAATATTATGTAGGTAGATGAAATAATAGAAAATATAGGTCAAATTGAATTGCAGTTAGAATTAAAATACTAAAAATATTGAAAACAATAAATGAATAGATTATTATAAAAGAGAAAATAAGAAGAAGAAATTAGATAGGATGATTGAAACTAGAGAAGGGGGACAATTAGGGGAGGGGGAAGGGGAGAAGTTACTAAAGAGGATCAAATTAATAAGACCATGAGAATGACAAAGTGAAAAGGTGTACTGAAAGATGGATAGGATTGACATCATTGTTAGGGTGATTAAACTTAGAGGACAAAATATGGATAGTGGGTTTCCAATAATGGATTTGCTTATATCCATCTTCCCAACTAAAGTTGGTAGGATTCTTTTCGATTTCTAGAGCTTCCCTAATGACATGGTTTGAATGGAAGGGGGAAAATGTGAATATTTTGGTTTTATCAAAAGAAATTTAATGTTTAGTATTGTGGGAGTGTTTAGGGATGGAGGGTTTAGCAATTCGGTTATGGTAGTTGTCATACATATGTTCTTTAAGCAGGACTTGAAGGATCTCCTATTTTGTCCTATGTATACATTCCATAGGATTTATGGACAACCTAAAATACAAGAAGCTTCGCCCCTTCTCTGACCACTCCTGATCCTTCATTACATACCTTTTTTTTTTATTTCATACCAAAAAAAACAACGTGAAGGTTGATGAAAATGACATCATGGCTAGCTCGAGTGTCGTCTCCTATCCCTGAAGCCACTTATATCATTTCCAAACTAAAATTCCTATCCTTGAAGCCACGTATATCATTTCCAAACTAATGCAGGAGCATCAGGACTTAACCAGCAATGTGAAAGTTTGTTCACATGTTGTGGCTAAACAAGTTGGATTTCATTGACCTAATTGGTCAAAAATTAGTTTACTAAGCGGGTTTGATCTATCAAGAAATGATTTGTATTTCATTATTGTAATAAGTTAGGAATTGTCTTATTTTAGGCTCAAAGATGAGTTGTTAGCATAGGTGTGAGATAGAGCTAGGAATTAGAAGATTTGTTGTTAGATTTATTAAAAATAGGGATTGATTTGTTAGACACACTTAGAGTGATATCCGATTTATAAAAGGGAGGAAATATGTAATGAAATGGAGAGAGGATTGAGGAGTGGATTTAGTAGAGCGAGAGCAAGATCATGTGTGGATTGTATTTTGAGACAAAGGTCTTTATTTATGTAATCAGGCCCAAGGTCGAGACTCTGTAACTCTTTTATTTATGAATAAATGATGATGTCTATGTAACTTCATTATCAAACCTGCAGAAATCATATTATGCTTTCATATGCTTTGTTTGTGTTCATGAGAGAATAAATGATTGCCCCGTTTCCATGCTTTACAATAAATAATACTGAGTTAAAAGAGTAATCGGTGAGTTTATTATATCGTTTTGGTTTTGCAAGCGAAAAACCCAAAATACACTAAGGATCGACGCAAAACACATTCAGATTTGGAATCCGGACTTCAAATATTATGGACGGAGGTTTTAAATGTTATCGGGTCTATGAAGCGCTATTGGATCGACACTTTGAAGTGGAAGGAGTCTAGACGGCGGGCGCCGCGACTTGTGTTCAGTTGATTAAATCGTGGTCGTTAGATCACAATATATCGCAACCGTTGGATCGGGGAGTAGTTTCGCTACAAGAGTGGTATTTTGGTCACATCAAAGGTGGTAAGTTGTTTGGAAGGGTCAGAACCCAATTCCATTCAACCCTCGACACGTAGTAAAGGAGGTGGGGAAGAAAACTGCTTTGTCGGGCGGTTAACCCCCAGTTTATTGTCCCACCTGAAATATTTGACAACCGTCAGATCTCACAGATCCAGATCAATGGTTCCAAAGCATCAGTGCGTTGAATTTCATTGTACGATAAGCGCGCCAATATCAAAGGCAAATATCAATGTTTTGCATTGTTTTTTAGTGCATTTCAGTTTAATAGTAGAACAGTCAGGTTATAGTTTAAAGGGTATCCGTGGGGTGATTATTGGGTTTTTGTTAGTTTTTCTTCCACACTGTGTCATTTGTGGTATCAAAGTAGAAGAAAGGGTTGTTTGCAGCGAAAATGCCACCAAGGAGAGGGGCTGGCATTGGTAGAGGAAGACCTGAAGCAAATGAAATTCTATTGGAAGAGGTCGGGAGTCTGCGTACGAGAATGGAGACAATTGAAACTTCCCAGAGAAGAGCACCTGATGAAGGAGATGAAAGTTCTTCAGAAGAATCTCCTGAGGAGGCAATAGATGAAGACAATGAAACTGCCAAAGTCATTAAGATGTTGGCGAAAGTAGGAGGAAAACCTAAGGCGGAAATCCCTATGTATGAAGGGACTCTGAATGCAAAAGAGTTAATGGATTGGATCAGATCCTTAGACCAGTACTTTGACTATGAAGAGGTTGAGGAGAAGAAGATGGTGAAGTTTGCAGTTACCAGATTGAGGGGTCATGTAGCTATCTGGTGGGACAAGCTACAGACATTAAGGACAACGAAAGGGAAGTACAAAATCAAGCAATGGGATAAAATGGTAAGTAAAATGAAAGCCAAGTTTTTTCCTACAGATTATCAGTTAAATATTTTTAAGCAATTGCAAAATTTAAGGCAAAAAGGAATGTTTGTTAAAGAATATACAGAAGAATTTTATAAATTGAGTATTAGATCAAGGCATGTAGAAGATGATGTGGAAAAGGTAGTTAGATATATCAATGGCTTAAGGTATGATATACAAGATGAGATTAGCTTGTTAAATCTAAAAACTATTGAAGATGCCTATCAAGCAAGTTTGAAAGCAGAAGAGAAGATATTGAGGAAACAAAGTCAAAGGAATAGAGTAAAATTCTCAGTAAGAGGTAGAGGAACTACCAGACCAAGGGGACAACAACATCAGCATGAAGCAGGAAGCTCATGTTGCAGGCCACCACATAGGGGATAAGTTAACAGAGGAAGATTTGTGCCCAGAGGAAGAGAGCGAGGAAGAGTTGTTCAGTGTTATACATGTGGAGAATGCAAACATATGTCATGGGACTATCCTCATAATAAACCAGCAAGTCAGAGGAATGCGAATGTGGCTGAGGGAAAGCCAAAACTACCTCAACTTATGGAAAAGGAAGAACCCCCTGAAGAAGGTGAATCATTGTTATTGAGAAGGACTTTTCTTAGGGTAATGCCAGAGATTGGAGAACCAGCACAGAGGAAGAATTTTCTTAGAACCACTTGTAAATCAAAATATAAGTGTTGCAAAGTAATAATTGATAGTGGAAGCACTGACAATCTTGTTTCTATAGAGATAGTGGACAAGCTCGTATTAGCAAAGACCATGCACCCTACTCCTTACAAGGTATCATGGTTACAGAAGGGACATCAGATTATTGTGACTGAACAATGCAAGGTGGAGATACAAATTGGTATGTATAAAGATGTGATATTATGTGATGTAATGCCCATGGATGTATGCCATGTATTACTGGGAAGACCATGGCAATTTGATTGAAAAGTTATTCATAATGGAAGGAGAAACACTTATGCTCTATATAAGGATGGAACTAAACACACATTTCTACCATTGAAGGACGATGCTAACAAAGGAACACCTGGAAGTAGTATTATACTGATAAATGGAAAGGAGTTGCTGCAAGAAGTAGTGAAGAATGAGGAGTTGCATTTTGCTATTGTGGGAAGACCAAAGGGAATTTTGATTTCCACAAACTTGGATGATTTTCCTGAAGAAGTTAAAATTCTATTAGATGATTTTGCTGATATTATTGTGGATGAGTTGCCAAATGCATTTCCACCAATCAGGAGTATTAGTCATCATATTGACCTAATACTAGGAGCAAGTTTTCCAAATAAAGCATCATACAAATTAATTCCTCAAGAGAATGCAGAGGTTGGAAGGCAAGTGCAGGAGCTGATGGATAAGGGGTTGATCAAAGAAAGTCTTAGCCCATGTGTTGTACCAATAGTACTCAGTCCAAAGAAAGGGGGAGAATGGCGCATGTGCACAGATTCCAGAGCCATCAACAAGATCGCAATCAGGTACAGATTTCCTTTGCCACGTATGGATGATTTAATGAACTGTTTGAGTGGATCAAAATAATTTACTAAAATAGATTTGAAGAGTGGATATCATCAAATAAGATTCCGAGAAGGAGATGAGTGGAAGACTGCATTTAAAACAAATAGTGAGTTGTATGAGTGGTTAGTGATGCCTTTTAGACTCACTAATGCACCTAGCACATTCATGAGATTAATGAATGAAGTCTTGAAGGAGTATGCAGGAAAGTTTGTTATTGTTTATCTTGATGATATTATAGTTTTTAGTAAAAGTAAACAAGAACATTTAGAGCATCTTAATTTGGTCCTAAGAACTCCGCAGAAAGAGAAACTACTGATAAATCTGAAGAAATGTAGTTTCATGAAGGAAGAACTGGTTTACTTGGGACTTGTAGTTTCTAAAGAATGCTTGAAGATGGATCCAAAGAAAGTCCAAGCAATTTGGAACTGGCCTGCTCCCAGAAATATATTTGAGATAAGAAGCTTCCATGGTCTTGCCAGTTTTTACAGAAATTTTATCAAAGGCTTTAGTCAGATTTGTGCACCCATTCTTGAAAAAATCAAGGAGATCAATCAGTCATTCAAGTGGATAGAAGCAGTAGACATAAATTTTAATTTGCTGAAGAAGAAAATCACAGAGGAACAAATTTTAGCTTTGCCTTATTTTGAGAAAGTCTTTAAAGTAGAAACAGATGCTAGTGGAGTTGCAGTTGGCACAGTTCTGAGTCAGGAGCAAAGACCGATAGCATACTTCAGTGAGAAATTAAATGATGCAAAGAAGAAATATTCTTCTTATGATAAAGAGTTTTATGCTATTGTGCAGGACTTGAAAAAATGGAGACATTATTTGCCGCCAAAAGAATTCATATCGTATTCAGACAATCATGCCTTACAATTCATCAATAACCAGCTGAAGCTGAATCAGAAACATGCCAAGTGGATATAATTTTTGCAAATCTTTACTTTTGTAATAAAGCACAAGAGTGGTAAGTCAAATAAAGTAGCAGATGCATTGAGTAGGGTGAGTTTTATTATGCAAGAATTCAAAGTGGGTGTTGTAGGATTTGAGGAAATGATTGAAATGCACAAGGATGATGCAGATTTCAAAGATATCTACACAACGGTTCAAAATCCAATGAGTCATAACAGAAGTCAGTGGTTGGACTATATCATTCAAGGAGGCCTATTGTTTAAAAGCAACAAGTTGTGTATTCCCAAATGTTCTATGAGGTAAAACATAATAAAGGAGAGACATAGTGGAGGATTATCTGGTCACTTTGGACAAGATAAAACCTTTGCTCAGGTGAATGATTTTTATTATTGGCTAAAAATGTAGACTGATGTTAAAAAATTTGTTGAGAAGTGTAGGATATGTCAGCATGCAAAAGGAAGGAGTCTGAATACAGGATTGTATTAGCCATTTCCAATACCAGACCGACCGTGGGATGTAGTTAGCATCGATTTTGTTTTGGGATTACCAAAAACCCAGAGAGGAAATGATTCCATTTATGTTGTAGTAGATATATTTTCCAAAATGGCACATTTCATTGCATGTAGGAAGACTATTGATGCAACACACATAGCAAATTTATTCTTTTCAGAAATTGTAAGATTACATGGGTTACCTATATGTATTGTGTCTGATAGAGATACAAAGTTTGTAGGGCATTTCTGGAGAACTCTTTGGAAGAAACAGAGATCTAACCTCAGTTTTAGTTCATCATACCATCCTCAAACAGATGGACAGACCGATGTAGTAAACAAGAGCTTGGGGAATATATTGAGGAGTTTAGTGTATCAAAATCCTAAGCAGTGGGCTTTAGCACTAGCTCAAGCTGAGTTTGCTTATAATGATACTCCAAACTGAAGTACTGAAATGAGTCCATTTCATAGTGTTTTTGAAATGAATCCAAGAGGTGTGTATGAGCTTAGGGATTTGGGTAAATAGGAGACCAGAAGTGCAAAAGCTGAAGATTTTGCAGAACACACGCAGAGACTATAGGAAGAAATATAAGGTAGATTGCAGGAAAGCAGCAACAAATACAAACAGAGGGTAGATATGAAAGGAAAAGAGAAAGAATTCTAAGTGGGATACTTAGTGATGGTGTATTTGAGAAAAGAAATATTTCCTGTTAAAACTTACAATAAACTAAAAATAAAAAATATAGGACCATGTAAAATTGTAAGAAAGTTTTCAGCTAATGCATATGAAATTGGGTTGCCATAAGGGATTGGAATATCACCCATTTTTAATGTTGCAGATTTGTATCCATACAAAGAGGCAGAGACAGAGCTACAGGAGGAAACTATAGGGGATGAAGTTCAAACTATGAATTGGGAAGAATAAATGCCAAAGACAGCTAAGAAGGAAGTGGAATCTATTTTGGAGAAAAGAGAATCCAAAAGAACCAGAGGACAGACTTATTTCCAATATCTAGTCAAATGGAAAGGACAGCCAGTGGATGATGCTAGCTGGTTGACAACTGCAGAATTGCAAAAGTATGGAGTAATTTCTGAAAGTTTAAAGTACAATTATTTTCTTCCGCAGGAGTCTGATGCAGGAGCATCCGGACTTAGCTAGCAATGTCAAAGTTTGTTCACATGTTGTGGTAAACAAGTTGGATTTCATTGACCTGATTGGTTAAAAATCCGTTTTACTGAGAGGGTTTGATATCTCAAGAAATGAGTTGTATTTCATTATTGTAATAAGTTAGGATTTGTCTTATTTTAGGATCAAAGATGAGTTAGGTGTGAGATAGAGCTAGGAATTAGAAGATTTACTATTAGATTTATTAAAAATAGGGATTGATTTGTTAGACACACTTAGAGTGATATCTGATTTATAAAAGGGAGGAAAAATGTAACGAAATTGAGAGAGGGTTGAGGAGTGGATTTAGTAGAGCGAAAGCAATATCGTGTGTGGATTGTATTTTGAGACAAAGGTATTTATTTGTGTAATCAGGCCCAAGGTCGAGACTCTGTAACTCTTTTATTTATGAATAAATGATCTTGTTTGTGTAATTTCATTATCAAACCTGCGGAAATTGTATTATGCTTTCATATGAATTGTTTGTGTTTGGGAGAGAATCAATGATTGCCCCGTTTCCATGCTTTACAATAAATAATACTGAGTTAAAAGAGTAATCGACGAGTTTATTATATCATTTTGGTTCTGCTAGTAGAAAACGCAAAATACACTAAGGATCGACGCAAAACACATTCGGATTTGGAATCCAGACTTCAAATATTATGGACGGAGGTTTTTAATGTTGTCGGGTCCATGAAGCACTATTGGATCGACACTTTGAAGTGGAAGGAGTCTAGATGACGAACACCACAACTTGCGATCAACCAATTAAATCGTGGCCATTAGATCACAATATATCACAACTAATGGATCGCGGAGTAGTTTCGCTATAAAAGTGGTATTTCGAGCACATCAAAGGTGGTAAGTTGTTAGGAAGGGTCGACACCTGATTCCATTCAACCCTTGACTCGTAGTAAAGGAGGTGGGGAAGAAAACCACTTTGTTGGGTGGTTAACCCCCAGTCTATTGTCCCACCTGAAATCTCCGACAACCGTCAAATCTCACATATCCAGATCGACTATTCCAAAGCATCGGTGTGTTGACTTTCGGTGTATGATAAGTGCGCCAGTATCGAAAGGTAAAATTTCAGTGTTTCGGCTTGTTTTTTAGTGCATTTCAGTTTAAAAGAAGAACAATCGGGTTATAGTTTAAAGGGGATCTGCAGGGTGATTATTGGGTTTTTGTGAGTTCTGCTTCCACACTTCGTCACAAACTTATTGAATCGAAAAACCTTTGACCTTATCAAAATTTTCCAAACCACCCTTTCTTCACATTTAATGGAGTCTACTACAAGCAAACCAAGGGAACTGCTATGGGTTCCTCCCTTTCCACTATTGTTGCCAACATTTTCATGGAGCAGTTCAAAACCTTAGCCCTTAAAAGCTTCCACTTAAAACTCAAGTTCTAGAAGTTCTTTGACGATGACACCTTTGTTATTTGGTCCCATGGTATGCCTAAACCCCAAGCCTTCCTTATCCATCTCAATTACATTTCTCCTCACATCCAATTTACTATGGAAATTGAAGCTAACCAATCCATTTCCTTCCTTGATGTCCTTGTCTTTCACCTTCATGATGGCTCTCTTACCCAAAAAGTATATTGAAACAAGGATCATATCAATAGGTACCTAAATGTGAACTCCCACCATCACCCTACTCAAAATTTTGTTGTGCTTAAACTTCTTGTTAGTCAAGTCATTCAAATTTCTTCCTCTCAAAATTTTTTCAGTGAAAAATCCCATCTTACCACAACCCTTAAATCTAATGGCTACTCCTTATCCTAGATCAAAAGGGAATTCCCTTCCTCTCACCACCCCAATCCTAAAAACATTCTTTGCAATCCACCCTTAGCCAACGTCTCCCTTCCATACATTCAAGGGGTTACTAATAATTTTTCCAGAATCCTTTCTAAAAGCAACATGAAATCCTTGTTCAAACCTTATAAACCCTCAGCTAGCTCTTCATATCATTACTAAAGATAAGAATGACTCTATTCTTGGCCCCATAGACTATGAGATTCCTTATTCTTATGGAATGTTTTACATAGGACAAACTGGGATATCCTTCAAATCCCACCTTAAAGAACATATGTTTGACAACTACCATAACTGAATTGCTAAATACACCATCGTTGAGTACTCCCAAAATACCAAACATTGATTTATTTTAGTAAAACCAAAAACTTGTCCTCTTCCCCCTTCCATTTGAATCATATCATTAGGGAAGCTCTAGAAATTGAAAAGCATGCTAACAACGTTAATTGGGAAGATGGGTGTAAGTTGAGCCATTCCTGGAAACCCACTATCAATTTTTTGTCCTCTAAGCCTAATCCCCCTGACGGTGATGTTAGTCCTAACCATGTTTAGTACCCCCTTTCCCCTTCACCATTCCCTGATCTTCTTTGGTCATCTTCAATACTTTGTTCTCATTGCCCCACTCCCATCCTTTCTCTCCCTTAATTGTCCCTCATCTCTCCCCCTTCTCTAGCCTTATTCATCTTATCTAATTTCTTCCTCTTTTTTCTTCTCTTATATTAATTTAACTTTTTTTCTTTTTAATATTTTAATTCTAATTTACTAGAAATATTTAATTGTAACCCCAATTTAATTCTAAATTATAAATACTTTAAGTTAGATTTAAGTATTACAGGAATAATTAATTTGGAGTTAGAATTAAATATTCTTTTAATTTTAAATCATTAATTATACTTTAATGATTTTTTTTCCCAAGGAAAAAATTGTAATTTCCATTAAAATATATTGAAAATTACATGTTGTATCTGTTGCATAAAGAATATGCCTGAAAACTACATGGACATTTCCATCTATCCGTAGAGTGCGAGTTCATAGTATCTAAACATTTACAAAAAACTATAGCAGTATATAAACATTTTATAGTTTGTTAAACAAAATGTCGATAAAGTAGAAAGTGTAAGTCAAAATCTGTCGAGGATCATGATGTCGGATCTATAGTCAAGTGATGCTCTATGAAAGGCCTATGGTAATAATGATAGACCTCCTATCCTTGATGTTCATGTATCATCTATTGACCATTGGGTTGTTGTGTGACTTCCTTGGAAATACTGTCAGAAATTTGGTTCCTTTCCCTGTAAATATGATTACAAACAATAAAATCAAAATGAGATTTTAATGTTGTAATTTCATCCAGTAGTCCTCTGAGTGTGTGCACATGACAATGAGATAGTGCATTAAACTAATTGATGACAATTTTGGAATCACCAAATATCTGTATACGACTGCAATGGTTCTCAAGTGCAAAAATGAGTAGTCTAAGACTGTTTAGTTTTGTGTAGCTATTAGTGCCCCTCTCAAAACCCATCTTTAGGCTATAAAAATGGTCCTCTGTTATATATAGGATAGCACCACCTCCACAACCAGTTTCTTAGGTAGATCCAATAAAATAAGCCCAAGGGAAGGATTTGTCAATGACATCAGGGGAGATATGGCAAATATGGTGCGATTGTTCTTCTTCTGGGATTAACTGATACAAAGCCTCAATGTTTGTGCAAGTGGTGTTCCAATTGTTTGAGATGTCCTGAAATATTTTTTTGTTTCTTGCCATCCAAATGCCCCAATATACTAATAGAGGAAGGTTGCGTAGTTTTGGGTCATCTGTGTTATGCCACCATGAATGCCAAGTGGACTATAAATTTTCCCCTTGCCATCTTAGATTGATCCTGAGAGAGTGATATAATTGATGCCATACAAACTGTGCCATGGGACAAAATAAAAAAATATGGCCAATGGATTCAACATTGTCCTTACATAGAAAATAGCGCAAGGGACCATGAATGGATTTGCTTTGAAGATTTTCATTTGTAGGAGCCTTATTTTTTTATCAGACACCACATGAAGAGTTTTTCTTTTGGGGATGCTTTTAGTTTCCAAAGAAGTCTCCACCACCATTCTTTTATCTAAAGTTCATGATTTCAATATATAAAAGTGTATCCCTCTTTTGGGGTGTATCAACCATGAGAGTAGATGGCCCATATTAGTTCATCCTCCTGATCTGATATTCTAACATGGGATTCAACAAGGGAATATATATATATATATGTTCCAGTATTGTCTCCATTGATTGGGAATCATGAGGTTTAGAGTCGTTTTCCACACTTGATTGATCATTGATGTGTTCTTTGCATATGCTATCTGAGATAGGTATTTTATACCTGCTAAATCAAGAAACTGCCTGAGCTCAAGCAGGAGGAGGTGGCCATTCCCACATCCCGACCATGCATCTCTTCCAATACGAACATTTTCACCTGTCTCTATACGCCAAGCCAATCCCTATTTTATGAATGATATGGATTGGGTAACTTCTCACTAAATTGTAGAAATGTCGAATCTGTTCCTAACCAGGCTACGA
This sequence comes from Pinus tabuliformis, assembly GCA_031772625.1. Taxonomy (NCBI): domain Eukaryota; kingdom Viridiplantae; phylum Streptophyta; class Pinopsida; order Pinales; family Pinaceae; genus Pinus; species Pinus tabuliformis. The sequence continues at coordinate 1,117,663,591 of CM062813.1, read as the reverse complement.
ATCTAGTCCAAAATCTTTAGGGGGTATATGTATTTTTGATATACCACCTCTTGCCGGAGACTAGTGGATGTGAGAAGCTTCCAACCCATTTTTGTAGCAAATTCCTTTGCGAAACAATTGAGGTATTTTATAGCCCAACCTCTTCATTTCTTGGGTTTGGCGATCTGATCCCATATGACCAAAGCAAAAGTCCCGCCTTCATGGTTTCCTCTCCATAAGAATCGTAACATATTTGTTGAATTTTTTTATGATGCCTATTGGAATCCAAGCTAGGGCCATCCAGTATATTGGTATGGCTTATAGAATTGATTTGATGCAAACCAGTCTGCCAGCCCTTGACAGCTAATGTTGTTACCAAATATTAATTTTGGCTTCGATTTTTGAAATTAACCATGTCCAATCCGCAATACGATAATTATTTAGTTTGAGCCTGTAACCCAAGTATTTGATGCCATCCTCAAGAGCTAGGTGCCTGTAATGAAAGTGTTGTTGTGAAAAAACATGATCATTATTTTGAGTAGTTAAAAGTCATGATGGTGGATTTATTCTGGTTGGGTACCATACCTGTAGCTTTGTAGAAGATATATAGGATATGCATAGAATTTGATGTTCTTCTAATGGAGCCATCAAGAAATATGAGTACATCATCAACAAATAATAGGTGGGTGAGAGTAGACACATCAGTCAATTATACCCCAAGTATGTCCCCAGTGGATCTGGCATCAGAAATGAGTCTACTCAAACCTTCCATAATAAGTAGGAAAAGCAGAGACGATAAGGGATAGCCTTGTTTGAGTTCTCGCTTAGCATGAAAATTTTTTGATGCAACTCCATTTATGAGGATACTATAGAAAGTTGAGGAAACACAACACATGACCCATTTAATAAAGGAATAAGGAAAGCCAATGTGAGTTAGTATGAGGCGAAGGTAGATACTGTTGGTTCTATCAAAAGCTTTAGATAGATCAATTTTGAGGATGATGCTCTTGAGGTTCCTAATCTTGATAGAATGGAGACCTTCTTGGGTTGTACCTATGGCCTCATGGATCTGTCGATGATTGAGAAAAGAAAACTGTTCTTTGGAGATGTGATGGGATAAGATAGGTTTGATATGATTAGCAATGATTTTGGAAATGATCTTGTATATGCAGTTACATAAGGATATGGGCCAAAAGTCATCAAAGGACTGAGGCTTATCAGATTTGGGAATAAGGGCAATGAAAGTGGAATTAAAACCTTTGTGCATTCTATTGCCCAATTTGCAATCTTCAATATCTAGTAGTATATCCTGTCCAATTAATTCAAAGAAAGTTAGGCAGAATTCAATAGGCCATCCATCAAGTCTCAGACTCTTATCTCTTTTAAACCATTCCAGGTCAAATTCAATTTTCCCCAGAGTGACCGGTTTGTTTAGAATTTCTTTCTCATCTTCATCAACAAAATGAGGAAATTGTTTAGCAACCCTAAGCACCTCTTCTATAGTTACCTCCTGGGGAGATTTAAATAAGTGGTTAAAATGTATGATGCTCATGTATGCAAGTTGATTGAAAGTAGTGGCCTCCCTACCCATATCATATTTTAGTGACCAAATGGTGTTACTGATCTTCTTGCCTCTCGCACATTGCTGAAAAAAGTTGGTGTTGTTGTCCCTGGCTTGGAGCCAGACAGCTCTACTCTTAAGCTTCCATTCTTCTTCCTTCTGCCTTAAGAGTCTAATCAACTTCTAATATTTATAGCTGGAGTTTATTTTCCATAGATATGAAACCAGATTTTTCCGAGTCTACCAAAGCGGTGAGCTCATATTAAATTTGCGGTAGAGTTGCCCCATCCCTTTTCTTATTTTCCTTTTCCCACGTGATCATCATGTGTTTGATCCTAGATGGGTTACTGGCTATGACTTCCAAAGAAGGTGTGGTGCCCCCTGACTGTAGGTAGTCCATGTATCTTTGACTATTTTATGAAATTCCTCTTCCCTTAACCAAGCTGAGTTGAATTTGAATGGTGATTTTGGCTTGAGGGAGGAATCCACAATCTCCAAGAAGATGGGTGAGTGATCCGATATGCCCCTTGTTACATAGTAATTTGTCACTCTCTTGTCACTCCTCGTTCCTGATCCCAGAGAACCCTAGTAGTGACTAATGCTTTATAATTTCACCATGAAACCTATGCTCTTGCATCCCTTGAAGTTTGAAGAAAGTAGTTCCCACTCCCTTCATAACATTTCCAAAGAATCCTTCTTAAAACCCAGTTTTTAAGATCAGATCTCTTTCCCAATGTCTCACCCGCGCTGATTTGTAGAGTTTAACACTGTGGCTTGCGTTGATCGGCACTACTGTTAGCTCAATACCCGCACTGGTCTACTTCTTGAATTTTTTTATAAAAGGAAACAAAGTTTCACATCTAGAAACTTCCAATGGCGATGTGCTAGATGTTTGTTTGGTTGGATAAGGGTCGAGAACTCCATATTAGGTTATTTCCCCCTTAAAAGTGGACCTTCCCAAGGAGATAAGACCTTCTTCCCCCTTGAGTGAATCTCATTATTATCCTACTCTCCCTATCTAAACCACTTCCTCTTACCCTTTTTTGGTTACAGACAATACAACACATAGTGAAAGTGGTGGAGAGATAGAACCAGCTGCAAAATTTTGAAATCTTTAGGTTTTGATAGAAGAAGATTAGTCTTAGATGAAAAAAGACTAGTCTTTGGTAGCTAAAGCATGAGGACAGAGAGTTAGAGCTTGCAAGCTATTTCATGTCAAGCTAGAGGAGGAAAAGAGTGTTGAAAATTCGTGTAGTGGGACTTGGATACTGCAAAGGAGATCTCCAATGTCAAGGCTTCAGTTGTATTTCTCTTTGAAGTTTATTTTAATACAACTACTGTTTTATTTCCTATATCAGATGTAATATTACATTTGATAGCTTAGAACTCCTTTACCTTTTAAGTAGATTGGATTCCATTTTATGCTATCACGTTTGTTGTTGTTTCTTTCATGTTTATTTCAGGAATTTGAAAGGAAGGAATGAAAAAAAGATGGAGCAAGGAAGCAAGATCACCACCAAGTGGATTAGCGTTATAAGAGGTAGGCCCTCTTATTTGATTATAATATAAGGAAATTCACATTATATTATCTTGTTTGCGACTAGACCCACTCTCTTGGGCTAGAGGGATCGTCTCTGTCCATAGAGAGGATATTCCTACACCATACCTCTAAAGCCCATCCATTGTCTGATCCTATTGAAATTTTCCACCAATGTTGCCTTGATGAGAAAGAGGTCCAATCTTCTTCCGAGAATTGCCTCCCCTATTCTCTCATTTCACCAAGTGGGTTGGATCCGATCCATATCAATATTCAAAAAATTGTGATAATCCAAAATATGCTCGAAAAAAACCATGAGGGAGTTAGTCTGGGCATGATTTTCTCATGATTCAGCATGTCCCAGGGAGAAATTAAGATCACTCCAATGATGATGTTGTCTTTAGTCATGAATGATGCCCTCATCATATTTTCCCAGAAGGCTTCTCTATTGTGACAGGGTCCATATATGTTGATCAGTCGCCAGGGGGTTCCCAACATAGGTTTTAACCCCGTACAAAAATTACCTGCATACGAATTCTAAAAATATAGAAAATAAACAATAGTGATAGCATAACACTTAAAACACATATACACATATATTTACCCCTGGATCCCAAAATCGGGACTACCAGCTTGATTTTTCATTATGTTCCTTTCAATGTTACAATACATATTTATACATGCTGAAGCATCCAATACCATGGACCGAAAACCATCGCGCCTAAAACCATGTGCGAAAACCATGCACAAAACCATAGGTAGCTTTGCCCACCTAATATAGGGTCCAAAAAAAAATTCGTTGGGGCCCTGCCCTAGATCCCGTAGAGGGGGAGTACCTGCCCCCCCTCAAACCCCCTGGATAGGGGGGTTGCCGCCCCCCCTATCACCCCCCTGCTGCACAATCGGGGCAACAAATTTGTATGAGAATACATCAGCTACCAAGACCCCTTCCCTCCCCCAAATATTGTAAATCTTCATAGTTCTATTGTTGAAACCTAAGGCACAACCACCAGAACTACCTCTCACATCCAGAGTATCAAAAGTCCAACCTGAGAGGATGAATCTCAGTATGTTATTGATAGTGCCACCATCTCCTAGGGTCTCATGTAGGAAAATTATATCCAACTTCTTGATCTCGAAAGGTCTCCTAAGCACCACTTTTTTGTGCGGGATGGCCAGATGCATGCAATTGAACGATAAGTACTTCATGAGGGAACAAGGTCAGGGTTTTATTTTGATTTAAGAACCTGATAAATAGGGATTTTTTTTCTAGATGCCACCTATATCCCAACTTTGTGAATGGATTTAGAGATGTTTGATTGTCTGCCCCTTGTTGGCCTTGGTACCTTAGGTGGGGAGGCATCACCGAAGCAATATCCAGATGTCAGTGAGGTTTTGGTATGAGTGAGGGATCGTAAGTTATATCTATGGATCGAGCTAGTATCCGATGAAGCCTCCCCATCATATGAGGTCGATATCTTGAATCCTCCAAGAGTGGTCGGGGTAGGGGATGGGTTGCTAGGGGAGTCGGGCCCAAAGGGCAGGGGATAGAATTAAAATTGCAAGATGATAGAGTAGTCCTAGATAAAGATAAAGAAATAGAGGCCAATTTAGAAAATAAAACAAGAGATGAATCAAGGGAAGTGGAAGAGAGAATAGTACTCGAAAGCGGACCAAATCCAGAAGAGTGTGATCGAGTAACCCTTGTTGAAGGTGTTTGAGTTGTCGATGGCTAAGGGATTTTTCCAATGTCCTTTTGTCGCCTCAATGTATTGATGTGTGTGTTCGGGACAGGTGCCTCCATGCCTTCTTCCTGTGTTCAAGTCCCTACCAATTCCTGGATCGATGATGCCTCCTTATTTTCAGATGTGAACAGAGGACATTCCTTAAAATGATGACCATGCTCATGACACCTTCTGCAATGAAATGGTACCCCTTCGTAGTCTAGAATATGCAGTCTAGTGTGCCCTCGATACTGGAGCCTCAAAATTTTGACTAATCCATCCCTGGTATCCAAGTGTACAAGATGATGACCATCCTCATGACACCTTCTACAACAAAATGGTACCCCTTCGTAGTCCAAAATATGTAGTCTGGTGTGCCCTTGATACTAGAGCCTCAAAAGTTTGACTAATCCATCCCTGGTATCAAAGTTTACAAGGATACAAGCAATATCCACATTATTTGTCTCAATGAAATATTTGTCATGGTCCAAGTACACACCCAATTTGTCGCCAATGCATTACAACACATCCTCGGACCAAAAGTGGAGCGGTAAACCAGGGATCCTCACCCAGATAGGTCTGACACCCATTTTCTCCTTCTCTGGGTAAAATAAGGTTGTCCACCACTTCAGAAGTACTAGTGCCATCTCCATGTGCCGAAATTTGGACATGACCTAGTTTGCCTACTCGGGGTGTGCAAACATTAGGGCAAACCAACCTCTTGTAATGGTAAGAATCGAGGGTAGTTTCTCGTGAGATTGACCCCAAATTTCCATCACCCTATGCTTGAGTTGCACCGTAGTGTAATTATGCCCCCTCACTCTTCCAATCAATATCGTGTCTACTATGTCTGACACATGAGCCATGTTGATTCCTTCTCCAAAAACCAGTAACCTCCCTCGCTCTTTGACCTTGGTACACATAGAATTTTACCTAATTTTTAGGGTAAAACTTACCCCGCTTTCTCTACATCTTGGGGCATAACATCTTTCGTATCAGAAACCCTAGCCTCCTCCTGCTCCGGGGGATTATGAGGAACTCCTTCGAAACAACCATAAGATCTCACCATTTGTGTCCGCCGATGTATGATCCAAACTTAAATAGGAACGCAACAAGTTACAAATATAGTCATAAATACAGAGATGCAGCATAAAAACACTTCATTTCATTAATAGGAAAATACAGAACTATGCTTACAAACAAAATGGAAATAAGATAGCTCGGGCGATGGTAGCTTATCTGTGAGAAGAGATGTGGTGGCTACATGTCTTTGAATTGTGTTACAATGAGGCTCAAAGACCTATTTATTATTGAGAAACAATGGAAAACCCTAAACATCCAAAAACCTAACCCTAGGAGATGAAGCGCCAAAACTGTGGGCCCCGTTTGGGTAAATTGGTACATCAACTACCTGGCATCGTAACTTCGGAATACAATCTCCGTTTGGCTATTATAATACCTCATTTCGAAGATCTCAAAGAAAATGCCAAAAAATATTAGCAAGTTGGTTTGGGATGTTTTCAGTCACTTTGTTTTCCCTAAAAACGTCATTTAGGGCCTCAAAATAGCTCTGGAAGTTCAGGACGCGAAAAGCAGCAAAAAATAGTAAACTGTGCTACAATTAAGGAAACTGAAGAACTGGGAGAGATAATGTTGGGGGTCCAAGTGGAATAGGCGGGTGGCCACCAATATCCACCTAGATCACTTCTCCCCCCTTAGGAAGCTATGATCTGCATTGCGCTGAGTGCCTCCGTTAGATGGGGAAACTTCTGTTGAACTTGGTCCCTGATGAACCACTTGGCTTGGTGGAGGAGTTGCCCAGCTTTGACAACCCAATATAGTTGGACCTTTTTTCGGCGAGTTTTCTTGATCTATGTGTCCATCATTTGATCGAAGGTGGCCTATTCCATGCAGTGTGGATTTAGCTCTATGGGTGTGAGTTGTTCTACAATGTCGAATGTGTCCAGCAATGGTGGAAAGTATGGCCGAAGGGGGTCTACATTGAACACTAGGTGCAGACCAAGAATGGTGGAATGCTAAACTCAGAGGCATTGTCCCCTACAACCTTGGTGATGGTGTATGGCCCATATCTGAGTGGGCAAAGCTTGCGATGGGGTCCAGCAAGGCGCTCCTTTTGCAAATGTAGCCAAACTTTGTCACTCACCTGGAACTTGTGTGGCAGCCGAAGCTAATCATGGTTTTGCTTATACTTAGCATTGGCTCTATCCAATATATCATGGACCTACTGGTGGATGTATTGAATGCGTTCAATGAAGTTGTTAGCCTTGTCGGCTTCGGACTAGACATGAGCCAAATTTGCCTGAGTAGATGTGAATGGTATGGCCACATGAATGGGACATAATTGCTGAAATCCTAACTCTTCATGAAAGGGGTTGTGGCTCGTTGAGCTGTGGAGAGCTCCATTGCAGCTGTGTTGGAAATAAGGGATACCTTCATCCCATGTGCGTGGATGCTTCGAGTTATACATGCATAGAATGTGTACGATCATCGTGTTGACAACCTCTATTTGGCTATCAATTTGGGGATGGAAATTCATGGACTTAGTAATTTTTGTATCCAGCATCGACCAGAGACTTGACCAAAATGCACTCAAGAATTTTTTGTCCCAATTTGAGACAATGGACTATGGGATCCCAAAGTGTACCCATACTCGCTCAAATAAGAGCTTAGTAGTGGCCTCTATTGTGGTACTCTTCTTATAGACTTCCATGATGGCCATCTTATAGGATTTGTCGGCGACCACGAAAACGCAATCATTTCCATGATTAGTAGGAGGAAGGCTCGACATGTAATCCATGGAGACAGATTCCCAAGGCCGACTAGGAGTAGGTAGAGGAGTATATAAGCCTTTCTTCTTGATGGTTGGTTTGGCAATGGCACAGGCAGTGTAGGATCTAATGTACTTCCCAATATCCTCACGAAGTTTCAGCCAATAAAAATACTTTTGCAATACTAACACTATTTTCTCTACTCCAAAATGTCCAACAACTTGTCTATAGTGCGCCTCCCAAATCATCTTGGCACGCTCGCTTGAAGGAACATAGATGTGTCACAGGTGGCATAATAGTGCATCCTGAAGGTGAAAATTTGGAACTTGCTTCCTTTCCAGGAGTGTCTGGTATGTTCTGCCGAATTTTGGATCACTCTTGTAAAGATGTGGCCACTCCATTGTCTTGTGCCCACAAGAGTCGAGCACAGTGATCAGCACCATGACTGGTGGTCAGCTGAGGCAATCAACGACATTATTGGTGTTGTCTTTCTTATACTTAATGTTCAAATGGAACTGTTGCAAGTAGGTTGATCATTTTTTATGGCGATCGTTTTACCACTTCCCTTGTGTCTGTATGAATTGTAGAGGTCAATGGCTGTGTGGATGACTGTTTCCTTCCCTAGAATGTAATTCTTCCATTGAAAACATGCCTACAGAATGGAATACATTTCTTTGTCATAAGTGGGGTACTTTCGGACTATGTCTAAAAGTGTCTCACTGTTGTAAGCCACTGGATACCCATGTTGAGTAAGAACCACACCAATAGCATAGTTGGAGACATGTGTCTCAATCTCAAATGGTTGTTGTAGGTCTCGTTGTTACACAGTAATTTGTCACTGCCTTCATCCCAGTCTTCCTACTGTGTCATGAGTCCAAATCATTCATGCTCATGCTCTCTGATGTTGCCAAATGACCCACTTTGCCAAAGTTTCTGCATCATCGCGACTGTTGTCAAAATAAACGCGCTGATGAGCGCTCCAAAACAGACCAAATGCGCTGCCATCGCGGAAGTACACGTGATTCCCGTGATGGTCGGATTTCATGAGACAGCGCGACTGTTGCTTATATTTTATCGCGATGACATGACCTTCTCCGTTATGCAGTAGCGATGTCAGCGCTCCAGTACAGTTATGTACCCGCGATGATCCAGTCTGGGTGAGTTTGTTCTAACAGCCGGCCGTCCAAATGACTCCAGACCTAGTTGTTGGCATTGTATATGTCACCCTCCCTTCTCTGGCATGTCTGTTTCGTCATTTGAGCCACCTTCCTTGGAGATAATCTCATCTTCCCACCATTCATGGAGACTCCTCCTATTTAAGCCTCCACCATTGCTATGAGCTACTAGTTTGGAATTCTTAGTCTTTGGAGTGTTGCTGATAGTGTTGTGAGCTTGATAGGTAGCTGGTGTGACAAGTGTGGGATTGTTAGAGAGTTTAAGGAAGGTTGGAAGTGTTTTGATCTTGTGTAAACGTGTGAGTGAGAGAGTTTTGTCTTGGGAGATCTATCTTCAAGGGTGAATGCTTGAGGAACTTGCTGGCTGGACCCTCTTGAGAAGGATTTCACGTCAGAACTATGGTTGTATTCTTCTTTGTTTATCAATAATAGACGACCGTCATTATGGTTCCACTCTTATTGTCTTTATAATGGTGATTGAGTTATATCCTTTCTGACTGATATATAGTTGCATCTATTGGATTTTATGCTTGTATTTGTGTCGTTCTTTGCATGTGCAGGTGTCTGTTCACGAGGATCGTGGGGATTGTGACCGGCCAGAGCGAAGGAACGGGAGCGACGAATCTTCTACAAGCACTAGCGTTGGAATCCAGGTAGGCCCTCATCATCGGTCTTTAATTTGCAATTAGGAACCTACGTGTTAGCGTTGTTTGATTGTTGCTAGACCCTATTTGGGCTAGTAGGGATTGCCTCTGTCCGCAAAGGGGATTTACCTCCAAAACTATTTGGTGACTCCACTGGGGAGATTAGCTTGTTGTTTGATTTGTAAAATTTAGACAGAGCCTGAAGTACGGCTAGATAGCCTTTGAAACGCTATTGCTCTGCATTAGTGAAGTAGATCAACGCCACTTCAGTCAATCTCTGGTTTGGTTTACGAACTAAATAGCTTGGAGCTGGCCTTTGTCCCTTTTTGTTCATTCTTCCCTTGAGTCTTTGGTTTGGTCTCTTTTCAAAAACTTGGGGATTAGTTCTCCATTTCTTGGTTTCTTGGTTTCTTGGTTTGGTCTGGGAGGTGTTTTGTTTGTTTAAAAAATTGACTATCTTGGTTTGGGAGTTTTTGGCTCGATTGTGGCTGTCTTTGAACATCATCGCGCTTTATAATTAAACAGTCACGTTTTCATCGTGCACCCCTTTCTGTGATCTCCTGTTCATCGCGATATCACACCTAATAGACGCGACGGTTCTGTATATCGGACCATCGCGGGTAAGGCGTGTACTTCTGCGCTGACATCACATCATTGCTACGCGTTGTTTTGTATCAGCACATCGTTGCTGTGTATCACCCACGCTGATTCCTGTAGAATTGAATTTCTTCAATTCTGCCTCTTGAACCTATTAGTCTTTCTATCCCCTATTGTTCTCACTTAGTTTGTGACTTGTTTTTCGCTGTCTGGAGGTTGAAGCACTCTCTTGTGAGTTTTGTTGAGCGAATCTTGCCTTTTTGCTTGGTGACCTAGTTTTATTATTCCAAGTTTGTTGGATTAGGTTTTCTTGGTTACTTGTTTGAAAAGGTTCGTTTACTGCTTGATATTGGTTTGATTGAGCCTTCCCCCTTTGCTTGCTTCTGGTTGATTATTTAAGTGATCGTTGTTGAACCAACCTTGACATTGTTTCGATTTCTTTTCACTACCCAGACATAGATCACAATTGTTTGGGGTCAACCAGTTTTCCACATTTGTTTGTTATCATTTCTCAAAGTTTGTTTAATGCACTTTGCCATGAACAAAAGAAAATTCTCTTTTGCTTTGTATTAGTTAATGAGAATTAGAAGCCTTTCATTTTGATTAGTGATTAGTGATCTTGAAGAAAAATTTGTTAATTTCCATTAGCTGCATTAGGGAAGTTATTTTTTGTTTTGTGATCATTTCGTTTGCGTGAAAGCCCTCAAACCCTCTCGTAATTAGCATTCATCGAATGAAATGAAATTTTTTGGCATATAGTTTGCATTTAGGGATTTTGAGAGATTACATATGGTAAGGCCTGAAAACTGAAACCTAATACAAGATCAACTTTAAAATGAACTGAATGAACCTAAAAACGCATTGGAACATAATGCACACTGTTTAGAGGTCTAGGCTAGAGACATGCTCTGGCGTCGTTAAACCTAGTCACTTTTGTTTCACTCAAGGTTGGGTGATTCCTCCTTTTGTGACTCAATAGTGGTCTAGCACAGATTTGTGCTCCCACGTACCGTCGAGTATATGGGGATACCCCACTAGGTTATCATCCTTTATCCATAGGAAGACGTGTCTGCCACCTTACAAGCCATAACACATCGAACATAGCATTCGAGAAGATTGACTGCCGTACGAAAAGTCCTTGGTTTTCATATGACTGCCAAGGTGTATATGCAATTTTACGGATTTGTTTGGTAAACCCTTTTGCCTAGCTCTCCAGAGTAGTTACTTTCGTTCCTTTTCGGACTCCCTAAAAGAAAAGGTCCATCTGAGCACTTGTCACTTCAGGCTCATTAGACATTTGAAGGTGACTAGAGTCATCTTTTTGTCCTTTTCTCAACTCTTAAAAAATGAAAAGGTCAAGTTATGTCCTTGTGTCTTAAAATTTATTCGGCCACGATTTACATTTACCTGGTTAGATCTTGTTTCTGTTAGTTTGAGTAGGGTCTTTTCTCGTTAGTTCCCCCCTAGGGGAGAGTATCATCCATGTCAAAACACCAGTAGGGGAGAGTATTTGGGAGTCTTACGAAGATGATATTCCTTTTACCCCTACTGGTGTTTCGACCCTAATGTCTTCCTCTGACATGGATGACACATCTCCTAGAGCGAGTGAGACACCTGTTTTGTCAAGTATCGAAACTCCTATCCCAGCCACATCCCCGGTACCCTCACGCTATAAGTCTTTGAGGGATAATATGGGTACTAGGAACCCCTCTTCAGGTACCATGTGGGATCACCACATCACTCCCACTACGGGATCGTTTATTCCACAGGTCCACAATACACCTGTCACTTGAGTTCCAACTATTCCGACTGTTTATGTAGCATACTCGACACCAGTTGTTAGTGCTGTTACGACATCTTCGGCTGTGACTACTGTTGCTGGTCCATCTCACGGCTTAGTAAATAGTAGCCAGCCGGCACATACACCCAGAGTTGTTCATCCTGCACAAAGTGCCCCACCTTCTTCTGGTCCCACTCTAGCAGGGGGGGCATACGATCGCTATTTGCAAGCTGTCCAGGATCCGAGCTTGCAAGGTCCGTTCTATTACTACGATTCCACTGGTCAGTACCTTTATCTTTCGAGGCCCTTGCCATCTCAGCCTGTTGTTGAGGTCTCGGTTCCATTATCCATTGCTTGGGGCGCCACCACTTATCATGGTGGCCTAACAATGCCTACACAGCTTCAGGGACCACCTAACCAAGGCCAGCCATCTTACGTGCAAACCCCCCAAGGGCAGCAATATTACGGCCAGTCTCACCCAGGGAAACCTGGGGGCCCACAAGGACAACCCTTTCAGGGACAACCTTCAGCCTCTGGTGGTCCATCTTTCACTTATTTTTCTCAACCTTCTGGTAATCCGGGGCAACCTGGTGTTCAGCAAGGTTACCCATCTGGGCAACCGGGACAACCTTACATCCAACAAGGTCAACCTGGTGTCCAGCAAGGTTATCCATCTAGACAAGTAGGACAACCTTATATGCAACAAGGACAACCTAGAATCCAGCAAGGGTACCCTTCTGGGCAGGGCGGTCAGCCTTACGTGCAGCAAGGCCAACCCACTGCCAAGCCAAGTCATCCATCTGGACAAGTTGGTCGACCTCAAGGTCAACCAACCGTCCAGTCCACTCAACCATCTGTCCCACTAGGACAACCCTTGGTTGTATAAGGACAACCTAACACCCAACAAGGACACCCTTCTGGGCAAATGGGTCCATCCAAAACTCAACCAGGGAAACCTTCTAGCCAGGTGGCCCAATCTCCATCCTTTCAAGGACATCTTTCTAGGCCTACTCAATCGGGCACTCAAATGGTGGTTGCTTCTCAAGCTCAACCCGGTTTTCAACCCCAGGCTGGGCCCCAGACTCAAACTAGTCTTCAGATGCAAGGTGGGTTTCAATCCAAACCTTCTTACCAAGCGCAGCCTGGTGCCCAGGCGCAGTATGGAGCTCAGCAACCGTATGGTTACCAGCAACCCCAGGGGCAAGCTCAGTTGGCCCCGTACCAAAATTATCAACAAATGTAGGTCACTCCTTATCAGAATTACCAGCAACAGTATGTTGCTCCTGCAAGTCAAGTTGGTAATCAATGGGGTGCTGGGGGGCAGATCCAGAGTCAACCGTCCACTTATGGCTACAACCCTTATGGACAAAATCCCTACGAACAAAACCCTTATGGGCCAGGCCCATCTGGACAAAGTCCATGGGGACAACCACCACCTGGTTGGAATTCTGGTATTACCTCTTATCCACGGCCACAGATGTACTTCAATCCTCAGTTACCTTTCTTAGCAACATTGGAACTGCCAGATGTTTCCAAATTGACTAATGATCCTATTCTTCATAATCCATACTGGCCACTAGTTCCAACCAAGATACCCGGTGATTGTCCCAAATTTGATGGCAAAGCTGGAGAAGACCCTCAAGCCCACGTTATGACTTATCACCTTTGGTGTTCGTCAAATTCGTGGCTTGATGATTCCATCCGGCTCCGCCTTTTCCAAAGGACTCTCACCGGCTCGGCTGCTAAGTGGTACATTGAGTTGAATCATGGATCCTTTCAAGATTTCAACTCATTGGCAATGGCATTTATAACTCACTTTCAGTTGCCCATTCGGTATGAGATGAGAACGCATCTCCTCACGTCTCTTAAACAGGACATGACCACGCACATATCTGATCATATACATGAATGGAGATGGCATCGTCGTTTGATCAAGTTCTGGATTCTTGATTAGCTCTTCACCGATTGTTTTACAACATCCTATGTCCCTGCAATCGCGCGAGACATTGCTATGGGAGCTTGTGTAACTGAAGAGCAATCTATCGCGCGTGCTCAGTACCTTGACTTAGTTTATTCTCAGTCAGGTACCTTATATGATTATTTGCCTGATGCCCTGAGACCCGAAACATCCAAAGCTCTGCCAAAGCCATCTATTGATGGTGTTATTGGCTCTCTAAATTTGTCTTCGAAGAAATCATCCGCAAACCGTGGGAAGCAAAAATCGAATGCTTCAAATGAAAACACTTCTGAGGATGTATCTAATTCCGGAAATACTTCCGAGGTCAACGTCATCCAGTCCACCATGGCAGATAAAGCCTCGAAAGGAAAAAAGAAGGAGAAAGCGAAGGATAAATCTAAGCAACCCAGACAGGACTCCCCTAAACCTCCACCCAAGGAATGAGCCAAACGCAAACCAAAGTATCCTTGTCTTATCTGTGACGAGGATCACTATACCAAAGACTGCCCAAGGTGGTCTGAAGTTAGTCATTTATTGAAAGGTGCTCCTGGGATTCCTGTAGTTCTAAAAAAACCTTTCCCCTCACAACAAACGCAAATGGTGGCTGACCCATCCTCGTCTTCTTCTCCCTTTGGTTCCCAAGTGTTCATGGTTGGAACGATTCCTGTTCATATTATGACTCGAGCAAAGGAATATTCGTCATCCACCAGGAAGGAGCCTGAGGAACCTCAAGCGCTCCTCTATCCAGTTCTGGTCTGCTCCATATCGAGAGACCTAGCACTGAGACACCTATTTGACCCCCTCCTAAAGGTGTACTCTGGAGATCATCTTACAACCCTAATGCTCGTGCTGCCCAGCACTACAGCATCATTGAGGACTTAGCTCAGGCTCCGTCAGCTATGTCTGCTTTAGAAGTTCTCTAGAACTGCCCCCCCAGAGGAAGTCCTTGCTATCGTCCATCAATGGCATTGACACGACCGACTCGGATTTGATCACATTTGATCTTGAGAGCCATGTACCGAGATTGCCTAACCAGATTGCCTTCCTCATTCAGGTCATCATCAATTCGAAAACGATTCATCGTACAGTTATTGATGAAGGCGCGTCAACTTGCATTATGTCTGTTGCTTGTTGGAAGGCTATTGGGTCTCCAACTTCGAGTCAGTCTCCAACCACACTAGAAGCCTTTGACATAAGAGAATCTCGCCCTTACGGTATCCTCCAATGATTGCCAATTACTTTGGAAGGGAAGACCATTGAAGTGGAAGTTGAAGTTGTTGATACTAACCTTACTTACAACCTCCTTTTGGGCCGGAGCTGGACATATGCCATGCGTGCCGTGGCTTCATCCCTCTTTCATGTCATTCGTTTCCCTCATCAGGGGAAAATTGTCATGGTAGACTAGCTCTCCTTCTTCGTTTCCTCTTCCGAAGGTAACGTACCTTTTGTGGAGCATACCTCCATTCCTGTAGAGAGTGTGGGAGCCGGGTTCTTTAAAGACCCTGCCCTCATGGGCGTCTTCTCACTCCCACCTCCGAATCTTGCCTCGATTGGTTTGATTTTTTCTCGTTTCAATTCCCCATTCCGCACTGTCGCTACCCTTGGCCCCTTTGAAAAGGGGGGCATTGATTATCTAGTCGGTAACCCTCGCTCGGCTGGGGGGCATGGGTAGATCATCGGTGCCATTGATCATTTTACAAAATAGGCCAAGACGACGCCTACACTATCTAGGCCGGTCACACAGCGATGTAATAGGATAAGTCCTGAAATGGGCTTGACTTGAATAATATTCATTATATAATTATATAATGAATAATTATATAATGAGAATATTAGTTAAACAAGAATAATATACAGAAATTAAATAAATGTTAACGATATCAATATATGTAGAAATAACTAAAATACATAATAGTAAAGACCATAAATGAAACCGAGGCAGAGGAATTGCCCGGACAGCTAAAAGTGGCCAGAATGCGGGCAAAAAAAATTCAAATTTTTTTGTAGAGGCAGTGTTTGAATCGTGTTTTTGATGGTGAAAATTGATTCAACACCATCAAAAATGTCTAGGACACTTAAAATTTTGAAGTTTAACAACTATAACTTGGATTTACAAAAATCCTTGCCAGATTTTCTCTAAATATGACTATAATTTTCATAGCTTTCCAGGCAATTCCTCCCGCTCGTTAGACTACGACAAATTTGACTGGTACAATTAAAAATAAATTCTATACAGAGAGAATAACATTAAATGAAAAGACAAATAGTTGTTATTCTTATCCTTCCAATTCTAATCATTAACATTAAAAATAGATGCAAAGTAAAATAGAAAACACAACCTATGACATTTCTCTCTCCCAATGTATTAGAACTACTCTAATAATTTCATAAAAGTAAAATTCATCTAATCAATTGTTTATGAATAAAATAAATAAAGAGAAAACTGAAATGAATTTTAAATGTAAAAATTACCACATCAAATTAATTCAATTCAATTTATATGTTGAAAATGACATAATCTAAGTTTGAAATCAATAAGACAAAACCACAAAAAAATTATATTAGATATATGTGCTAATTACTAATAACTGCCTCAGGACACACTAAAGACTAGATTCATTGAATAAAAACAAATATAAATTAGAGATTCCTTGAATAAAAACAAATATGAATTGAAAAAATATCTAAAATGGAAAATAAATGAAATGAATACTAACTACCTGCAAAATAAAACCATACAAACTATAATGATTTTCTATTGTATTTGAAGTAATCAAATCACACATAATAAGAGCAGACCAAAAATAATAATGACTATTGAACCATTCAAAAAACAATAAGTAAGTTTTATACTTAGAGTGTGATTAAAAAATATCCACAATCACATGTAAGTTATACAAACATTTCTTATATGCATCAAAATTATGTTGTAATTCATTTATGAATCTTATATTGATGTATAATTAGTCATTCATTTATATGATTTAAAGTTAAAATCATGTTTATGCTTTATGTTTCTACTGTCGAGTATGTTCCATTTGAATAATTTTTAGGTTTCAAGAACATCGAGAGAAGTTGTGAGGGTTTTCACTGATCTGATAATCACCCTATGAGTGACCTCAATTAAATATTTATTGAATAAAGGTATTACAGACTCATATGCTGGTGTGTGTGTCTATGTTATTTAAGCAATAGATCGATCAGATTGCTAATACACAGACAATTAAAATGGAAAGACAGTAGAGAATAGAGTAAGCAATACAAGAACACGAGAAATTAATAAGGAGTTCACCCTATTCTCTAGGGCAACATCTCCAATCCATCTTTCAGTGGCAGCCATGTTTTATTATGTCTTAAACAAAGAATTACAATGCAGGAGCTCAATATGAGTCACCTGAAACGGACTTGCTTGGCAGGGTGGTTCTTGGATTCCCCAAGCCACTAGAGTGCACAAACTCATTTACCTACCAGCTCTGTGACCTTCTGGTCTGCAATGGAGAGAGCCCAAAGTGGTGCTCAGTCTAGATAGATCCTCTATGTGATGGCTTGAATCTCTCAAGCTCTCTGGTGCTCGATGTTGCCTTTGGTCAGCGCGGCCCTCTGTCTTCCATCTTCTGCTTTTGCGTCACTGTCTTCTTCTCTGTGTTCCGTCCTCCTCTCTGAATTCTGGTCTTTCTGTCTCTCATCCTCCTCTCGGGATTCTCTATGTCTTCTGTCTCTGTTCATGGCTTTGAAGCCATTTGTTCCCATGTCTGTTTGGTTCCTCTTCTACCTCCGTCGAATCACCTTCTGTAGTTGCGCTTGGAGTTCCTTGTTTAGCATCATCATCAGGCTCACAGGGAGTGGCCACATGTCCTCCTGTAAATGGTTCCAGCCTACTTCGTCAGTTCAATGCTTCAGTCGCATTTGTGGAATGAGTCTTCCTCCACCGTGGCTGTCAAATGGACCTCAAATCTTTACAAACTGCAGCTTAATCCTTTGTCGATTCCGCTTCCCCCATCGAGTGTGATCTTAACCGTTAGATCTAGGGCCTCTAGATCCAACGCCATATGCACATTTCGCGTGGTTGATTTTCTCGACTGTTAGCGTACGATCAACGATGGTTTTCTCCCTCCTCTGCTTGCCATGCATTGATCGTTGAGTGGAATCGCTCCACTTTCGTCCAAAACCACTTACCGTTTGAGGGCACCCCAATCAATACCGCCGGTTTTGGAGCAGGTCCCACCTTTAGCTCTTAGCCCTTTCTACCTTTTGCCCTACTGTTCTCCGGCTCCCCACATGACTGAGTGCTCTGGGCTTCCCCATTTCGAGCCTTTTCGCCCAGCGATGCATGATTAGAAAAGGCTCGAAGTGGGGAAGCTCCAAGCACTCAGTCGCGTGGGGAGCGGGAGAATTTTAGGGTAAAAGGTGGAAAGGGCTACGAACTAAAGGTGGGACCCACTCTGAACCCGATAGTATTGATTGGGGTGCCCTCAAACAGTAAGTGATTTTGGACGAAAGCGGAGCGATTCCACTCAACGATCGATGCATGGCAAGTGGAGGAGAGAGAAAATTGTCGTTGATCGCACGCTAACGGTCGAGCAAGTCAACCACACGAGATGTGCGTATGGCGTCAAATCTAGAGGCCCTAGATCTAACGGCTGAGATCGTGCCTAATGGGGGAAGCAAAATCAACGAAGGACTAAGCTACAGTTTGTAAATATTTGAGGTCCATTTGACTGCCATGGTGGAGGAAGACTCATTCCATGAATGTAATTGAAGAATTGAACCAATGAAGCAGGTTGGCGCCGTTTACAGGAGGATAGGTGGCCACTCTCTGTGAGCTTGATGATGATGCTGAACAGGGAACTCCAAGTGCAACTACAGAAGGTCATTCGATGAAGGCGAAAGAGGAACCGAACAGACATGGGAACGAATGGCTTCAAAGCCATGAGCAAAGATATAAGACACAGAGTATCCTGAGAGGAGGACGAGGGACAGAGAGACCAAAAAGCATAAGGTTGAAGACTCCTCAGGTTCTAAACAACATAAAGAAGAAGATGAGTCTCATTTCCATGACCACTCCAAAGGAAAAGGGAAAGAGGAAAGATTTCTCACACCTCCTAATAACCCTGTGCATAATAAGAAAGCATATTTGATCAAGCTAGATGTTAAATTTGATTTGCCTATATATGATGGAGAGCTAAATGCTAAAAAGTTGGACAGTTGGATTAGACAAATTGATGTGTATTGTAGGGTACAGAACATCGACTTAGACAAGAGTAAGCTTTTGTTGGCAAGCCTATGCCTAGGAGGAACTACCTTGGTTTGGTGGGAAGGCAGAACCCAAGCTGATATGAAAATACATGGTAAGACCATCTCTGTCTGGAGTGAATTTGTTTCTACAATTAAAAAGCAATTCTATCCATTGGCCTACATGCAACAAGCCATGATGAGTTGGAAAACTCTTCGATAGTTGAAAGGGCAAAGTGTGCAAGGCTATACTCAAGAATTTAGAAAGAGAGCATTGATGTTGGGTATCTCATTAGACTCACCAGAGACTCTTTTGAAGTACATTGGTGGTCTACACATCTACATGAGGCATACCATCCTCGTGTTTAATCCCACTAGTATAGATGAGGTATCTATACAAGCTACTCATCTAGAAGCAAGAGGAAAGAATAGAAATCCAGAAGTTGGGGCACCATCCCAACCCACTGCAAGCAAGAGCAAGGAGAAAAGAAAGCATAAGTGGAAAGCAAGGAAGGCTAACATTGTACATAAAAGCAAAGATTCATGCACTCATTGTAAAAAGGATGGGCATGATGATGAGCATTGTTGGATTTTGCATCTAGAGTTGAGGCCTAAGAATTCTGAGTGTAAGAAGAATACTGCTGCAACTATTCAGAAATATTTGGGGTCAGACTCGGGAGATGAAACAACTATTGCAGCCACACGTATAAAAGGTAAGAATTCTGAAGCATCTACTAGTAATTCTGCTCACTCTGTTATTGACGAAGAAAATGTGAGAAAAAGACATGAGCTTTTCCATATTCTAGTTGTTTCAAAAAATCAAAAGATTGATACTTTGTTTGATAGTGGCTCACAAGTAAATTTGATTTCTGAAGCAATTGTAAAGAAATTGGGATTAGCAACTACATCTCAGAAGAAACCATACCCATTAGGATGGTTGAACAATAAAGCACAACTAGAAGTGACTAGACAGTGCAAACTCAAGTTTTCTTTTGGGTAAACATTTGTAGATGAGGTTGAGTTAGACATAATTCCTTTGGATATATGTAGAATTGTTTTAGGAAGTTCTTACTTTTATGATAGAAAGGCTATTTTCTATAGAGCTGAGAACAAGTATCTACTTGTTAAAGATGGAATTGAATACTTTGTAAGAGCTCATAAGCTCAAGAATAATTATACTCTCATAAACTCAGGGCAAATGAGAAGAATGATAAATTCATGCAAACAATTCTTACTAATGGTTGTAAAGGAAAAGAAACCTGATAAAACCAATGTATTTGAGGGCTGTAATGCTAAACAACAAGCTGATATAGAAAAGGTTGTTTCAGAGTATGATGTCTTATTTCAAGAACCTAAAGGTCTGCCACCCAAAAAGGGAATAGTACATGATATTATTTTGTAGCAAGATGTTCCATTTCCTAACATTGGGATTTACAAGTTGTCTGCTTTAGAGAATGCTGAAATCAAGAAGCAGGTGCAGGAGTTGCTCGAGAAAGGGTTCATTAGGCCTAGCACATCACCATGTGGGTCACCAATTGTTTTGGTGACAAAAAAATATAGCTTGTGGAGAATGTGCATTGATTACCGAGCACTGAATAAGATAACAATAAAAAATCGTTATCCCCTTCCTCGCATAGATGATATTTTAGATCAATTGAAGGAAGATATTTATTTCACCAAGCTGGATTTGCATAGTGGATACCATCACGTAAGGGTTGCAGAGCAAGATGCATGGAAGACTGCTTTCAAAACAAAGCAGGGATTGTATGAATGGCTGGTTATGCCTTTTGGCTTGACCAATGCTCCTGCTACTTTCATGCGATTAATGAATGATGTACTCAGACCTTTTCTTCATTATTTTGTTATTATGTACCTGGATGACATTCTGATTTTTAGTAAAATGTGGGAAGAACATTTAAAGCATGTTAAGCAAACATTAGTTGTGTTGAAAAGAGAAAACTTTATGTTAAACTCTCAAAATGTGAATTTTGCAAAACATCTCTAAACTACTTGGGTCATATAGTAGGGGCAGGGGGTGAATTGAGAATAGATCCCTCTAAAGTGGCAGTCATTGTAAACAGGCCTAAACCAAAGTCTACTATAGAAGTGAGAAGCTTCTTAGGAGCAGCAAAATATTGGAGGAATTCATTTCTAACTTTTCCTCAATTGCAGCTCCCTTACATGCTTTAACAAGATTGAATAAGGTGTTTCAGTGGGGAGGAGAACATCAGAAAGCCTTTGACACCTTGAAAGAAAAGATTAGTACAACACCTGTACTAGCACTGCCTGATCTACAAAGACCATTTGAGATCCAAACTGATGCCAGTGACTATGCCATGGGAGCAGTGTCGAAACAACATGGTAAACCCATATGTTATCATTTTGAGACTTTTAATCCTGCAGTAGTTAACTATCCTACATATGATAAAGAATTGTATGCATTAGTTCAAAGTGTGAAAAAGTGGAAACGTTACTTAATGGGAAAAGAGACAGTAATACATACTGATCATCAACCACTTCAATATTTTCACTCCCAAACTAAGTTGCAACAATTAAGACATTACATATGGATGGGTTTTCTACAACAGATTCATTTAGTCATCAGATATAAAAAGAGCATCCATAACAAGGTTACAAACATATTATCTAGACCCATTATAAATGCATCTACCATACTTAAGCATAATTCTGTACTACATGAAAGCTACATTGAACATTATGCTCAGGATATGGACTTTAAAGATGTATGTGCAACTTTGTGTCAAGAAAAAAGAGTAGAAGAATTGGACTATCACATAAAGGGCCGACTCTTACACCATTGTGGGAAACTTTGCATTCCACAAACTAAGAGAGTGAAGATAATTAGGGAAGCACAAACTTCTCTAATATCAGGTCACTTTGGGGTAAGTATAGCAATTGCACAGCTGCAAAGATTTTGTTATTGGCCGAAAATGAATGAGATAGTTTCTAGATATGTAAGAGGGTGTGCTATGTGTGCTAAATGCAAGCCCAGTAACAGAAAAATAGGCTTGTACACTCCATTGTCAGTTCCTTCTCACCCTTGGGAAAGTATTTCCATGGATTTTGTTGGAGGACTGCCTAAATCTAGGAAAGGTCATGATTATTTATATGGAGAGGGATAGTGATTATGACATGGAGGAAGATACCCTTAGTGACAGTTCTAGGGAAAGGAATTTGCAGCAGAGGAAGCCTCACAAAGGGGGTAAGATAATCAGGGAGGAGCCCATTAGTATGAAGGAATTACTTGCTGATCCACTGGCCATCTCATGCTTTAAACATCAGTCATGTTTTGAGTTTTGTGAAATGGTAGAGAGGGTTAAGTTCCATCATGAATTAGCAAGATTGTTTGTAACAAATTTGGACAACAATGTAGTAAATCTTGCTGGTGTCACATTTACTTTGTCACCTACTATTATCTTAGAGGCTACAGGCATTCCAGATGTAGGTGAGAAATGGAACAAAAGACAGAACATTGACCGGGAGTACTATGAGCCTTATATTAAGGCTAAATACCATAGCAAAATTAGCAGAGTGTTTCCTTTCAAATTCTTGGAGGACAGGTTTGCTTCACTAATGAAGGTCATCATCAAGTATTTTACTTGTGAGGGTAGGTTCTCTAGATTGTATGCTTATCATATTAGATTGTTGATGCACTTTACCAGGGTGAGAATGATGAATATCCCCTAATTCATATGCAAAAAAATAGAGAAGATGGCACTTTTTGCAAAGAAGAAACCCTACCCACAAAATCTCAACAGTATTTATCATTTCTCTCTAATTAAAATTGTTGTTTTACATTAGTTGAATTAGTTGGGAATACCATGGGAAACCATAATTTCTCATGAAGTGCTCAAAGGCCCTCAAATATTTTCATCAATGCATTAGGAGGAAGGTGGACCTTCAGGACGACAAAAGGTTGATGAAATAGAAATTGTGGGGGTACCTGTGTTTGTCACTTATGAGAGAGGGACTAGGATTCTCTTTGCAGCTGCCAAGCGAGTACTATCTCCACAAGGAGTGGAAGGGGTCTCGCCTTCATCTACAAACCACAGGAAAATGCTATCTCCACCTAGAGTGGAAGGGGCTTTGCCTTCTTCTCTAGCTAAACAGGTACAGGTTGGGCAGCAACAGAAGGGCAGAGATAAAGGAAAGAAAAAGTTGCATGAGGATGATCCTAGTGATGGACGAGAGAGAGATTTTGTCCTTGTTGACCATGAGGAGACACAAGGAGTGAAAGTCATGGACTTAGGTGCTCAAAATCCAAGGAGTATCAAAGATTTGATCATCAAGGAGAAAAAGGTTGGCATTCGAGCCCAATTAGTCAATTTGGAAAGAGAAAAATGGATCATTAATTACCTTGAGCAGAAAAACAAGCAACTAACTGACAAGCAGGTTATCATGGAGTTGCAAATGCTTAGAGAAAAGAAGCAAGAGGCAAACAAGGCAAATGTCAAGTTGACCTCCATTGAACAAGAAATTGAAGATGGTTGAGAAACTTGGTTAGATAGGGTGAACATTCACCTTGAGAAGTTGCTAGAGAAGGCCAATAAAGAAAAGAAAATGCTTCACCATATGGCTTATCATTATTTGACCCGAAATAGGATATGCAACATGAGGATTAAGCAACTTAAGGCAAGATTAAGGAGGGCCTTAAAAAGAAAAAAGAAGGAGGATACGCTCAATATCTTAGCTGATGTTACATTAGCCCAAAAAAGTAAACCATGAAGTATCTTTGAGCCAAAACTGGGAAAATTTTGAAACAATTTTGTCAATTTCAAATTTTTGAATTATGCAACATAGGAAATTGTGGTATATGCGTAGCGCCAGATTTGTGCATCCTTAGGAGGAATGGCTTATAGATATGGATTCCGCATAAAGAGGACATTAATCCTTGAAATTTTCATCTCATTTGGAGAAAAACTGGGTCACCTAAAGGGCAAAAAACACTCAAAAATTGCCCTCTCTGCCACTTTTTGCACCCACAGGAGGTAGTCTTGGGAGAATTCATTTTTGAAGGGGAAAATGACCTCCAAATTAGGGAATTCAACTTGATTCAAAAACTAGTGTAGTATACCTAGGGGGAATAATATGGGGTACAAAGGGAGGTACCCACGGGAATAATGTAATAATGAGATGGGCCATAGACTATAGTAATAAATAAGGTGGTTAACCCGTATCATGTAGTATACCTAGGGGGGATAATATGGGGTACAAAGGGAGGTACCTAAGGGAATAATGTAATAATGGGATGGGCCATAGTAATAAATAAGGTGGTTAACCCATATCATGTTGTATACCTAGGGGGGATAATATGGGGTACAAAGGGAGGTACCCAAGGGAATGATGTAATAATGGGATTGGCCATAGTAATAAATAAGGTGGTTAACCCGTATCATGTAAGGGACCACAAGTAGTTAGTAATAATGTAATGGATTTATAGACACACTGATCTTCTCTTTCTGAATCAATCCATGAACCTGAAATAAGGATATACCAGTAGTAAATAACCCCACATGTTTCTCCTTATCTTGTTTTCTAGCCTAAGATCATTTGTCTAAAAGGTCTCTTTCAAATTCTTCATTTGAAAGTTTGAACCATGGCTTGCATTTAAGTGAGAACCACCATCTGGCAGCCTCATCTTTCATACCAAGCCCTAGGAAAAATATCCAATTTTTTTGATATAATTACTTTTCTCTTGCTATGAATTCTTCAATAGTAGGGCCATTATCTTTTCCTGTAAAAAACATCTTGCTAGATGCCACGAAAAAAATCACTTGGTGAAAATTTAGAGAGGTCGCAGTTTAATCAACATTGCTCAGAATCTTTATTATGACCCATTTTCGGAAATGGAATGATCATTTTGCATCTTCCCATGTGATAGAAATCCCAATCTAGGCACTAGAATTTTAGATCCGTATTGCAACTCTCCCGCCATCGCCAAAAATTCTGAAAAAAAGCGCTGATTTTAAATCAGCGATATCTCCCTCATCCAGACTCTGATTCGACTGATTTTTTTTTTTAATTTGGGTATTTGTTCACAAGAAATACAGATCTGCAATTAGATTTTTTAGATTGTGCACTATAACGTACAGATCTGCGCTGCAAACTCACCGCCCCAAAAAAATGTCTGCAAGACCACTAATTTTTAGATCAACGATATCTCCTTCATCCGGACTCCAATTCAGCGGATTTTTGTTTTGAAATCGGGTATTTTTCCACAAACAATTAGATCTACAATTATATTTTGCAGATTTTGCACCAAAATGTATAGTTCTAATCTGCAAGCTCGTTTCCCCAAAAAGTTCCTACAAAAAAAAAAAATTATTCTCCACTTTGCCTAAGAAAGTACTCTGATAGCATTTGTTATAGCTCCGATCTGAAAATATAAGATAATGCAAATAAACCCAAGAAATACTAAGATTTTAATAGAGATAGAAATGCTTCTTTATTGATCAAACCCTTAAGGTAGGGCAACTCCATACATTTACTCCTTAAAGAAGGAGGTCATTCCATAAGCCATATGCCTGTTCATACAATAATCCTTGACATCTCTTAATGGGGAGTCTCTAGCCTTTATATAGGCCTCATACATACAATACCATGGGTCATTACCATGGTTCCCTCAATACCATCTATCTAATACCACGGGCCCATTACATTATTACTAACCACTTATGGTGCCTTACATGATACGGTTAACCACCTTATTTATTACTATGGCCCATCCCATTATTACATTATTCCCTTGGGTACCTCCCTTTGTACCCCATATTATCCCCCCTAGGTATACTTGTTATAGACATTTTTGGGCACTGCAACCCCAATCATAAATGTCCATAATTCAAGGGCTCTTAAGTCCCTAAAAGTGTTGTTCCAACCTCTAAAAGAACAAGTTTAACCAAGTACATCTTCTCCTAGAAGTTCTCCACGAAAAACTACTCAGAACTGGTCAAAATCGGACCATCTCACCTGCTCCATGGTCAAAGTGCGCTGCATCCCACCTAAATACACACGGGAGGTGCGATGCATACTGAAAATCCCTTCTATGGGGTGCAATGGGCGAGAGTGGACAAATTGCAAGGTCAATCTACAAGGTGGAGGATCATGGAATCTTCCAGAAACTTCTCCTATGGCACTTGCCTCTCTACATTCGCCTAGGGATGAGTAAGAGATCATAAATCTCCAAGTGGAATCAAGAACTATCAGAGAGAGGACACTAATCAAATCTCAAAAGCTGACTCACCCCCTTGCAAACATCTATATATGGATCTCTCATCCCAAAGATCCAGAGGCTGGAATTTTGTATCTTGTAAGGAAGTGCTGCTGGTTTCTTAGTGTAACATCATAGTGTTGGGTGATATAAGCTTTTCAAGAGGTGAATAAGGGCTTTCTTGCTGAGAGGATGATGCTGGGTCAGAACAATTGGTTGTAATCCTCTTTGCTATTCTTGATTATTAATAAAGCTATCCGAGTTTTCCTCCACATTCTTATATGATTGATGATATATGCATTTCTGTGGTCAATATATATTTGGTCCTATATTGTTTATGATAGTAGATCTATGTTCTTGGATAGTGTTATGCTGCTTTGATTCTACAGGTGCTCTTTGAAGCTGGGTAGATGAAGAAGCGAGTGGCAAAGATCTATCAAAAGGGAGAGGATCCAAGCAAGGAACCAATCACAAGACAAAGGTTGGTCTCCTTCTTTCCCCTCTTATCTATTTCTCATAAAGGAAAACGAAAGTGGTTTTAGTTTGTTTGTTTTAAGGTAGCTACCAGCCTTACTGGGACTAGCAGCTTTGCATATACACTAGATTTCCCGATAACAAAATGGTGACTCCGCTGGGGAGTGAATAGATTGTTTGTTTGTCTACATTTGTTTGTTTTATAAACTTACAGATGGAGCCTGAAGTCAAGCCAGCTAGCCTTCGAACTGCATTTGCTATGCAAGTGCAAAGTAGATCAATGTTGCTTCAGTCTATCTCTGGGTTTTGTTTATGAGCTAAACAATTGATTTACAAACTCTCTAATTTCCCTTGTGGTGGCTCTAGTAACCTCCTTAGATCTACCCCTGTGATTTATTTACTGACTACCACTTGCTCGACCTAAATCCCTGAATTGAGTTGCAAACTGTGACCCGGAACCTAGTTGAAGTCTCGTCCCTGGACCACCGCACCGTCTCTTCTTTGGATTCTGGATGCATCGCACTTCCCAAGTGTAGTAGGTGTGCTGCATCTTAGTTTCCCTGTGTTATAGGTGCGATGATCAGACAAGGCCTCTTTTGCTCTTAGATTTTGGTTTCTGTGTCCACTCTTTTCAGCTCTATTCAGGAGTTTTGCTATCTGTAGTCAGTATACCTCTGTTGAAACCCCCTTCCTTGCCATTATTCTGCCTCCATTGTGCAATGAACTGTAAATTTTTTTATGTATTGTGATCCATTTTCAGTTCTCTTTTACAAAGAAGTAGCATAATTGAATTGTCGTTTCTTGATTTGAAAGTGTTGCAAGTGTCGTTTTCAGTCATAGAAGAGAATCCGATTTTTCTTAATAGTCGATTACACTGTTACTCTTGTATTTGATTTTAATTATTAGTTTTTCAAGTGTCGAAAGCAAGTTTTCAATTCCAAATCGCAAAGTGTCGTCATTGTCTTCATTTTGTCTTTAAAAGAAACTTGTTAGTAATGTCGCTTTGAAAAATAATTTAGATTTGCGCTTAGCTTTCTTTTTATCATTCACACATTAAGAAGGCTGAAAACAAATACATGCATGTGCATTTGCATTTATACTGTTTGTTGGTTTGATTTAGGATAGTGCATATAGTGTGTGCTCTCTGCTCTATGTTGAAATAATATCATCTCTCTTTCCTTAGTAGCTAGGATTTTCATTGCAAAAAGAAGATTAAACGATTATTTATCATCTTAGATTGCATTTTAGGAATTGTACATCTACATCACATGGTGAACTTGAAAGGAAAACTTCTTAAGCAAGATCAACTGTAAACTAAATTTAATGAATCTAAAAATGCTTTGGAACCTAATGCACAACATTTAGAAGTCTAGGCTAGAGATGTATTTTGGCGTCGTAAACCCTGGTAACTGTTGTTTCCATTGATGGTTGGGTGATTCCTCCACTTTGAGACGATAAGTGCCAGTACGGACTTGTGCTCCCACATACCGTTGAGTATATATTGGGAGACCACAATAGGCTTTATCCTTTATCCATAGGAAGCCGTGTCTGTCGCCCTATCGATCGCAATGCACTGAACACAGCATTTGGGAAGATTGACTACCGTACCATAAAAAGTATTCTGCAGTTTTACGATTGGTTTGGTAATCCCTCTGTCTAGATTTCCAGAGCAGTCTCTTTCATTCCTTTTCAGACTCCTTAAAGGAAAAGGTCCATCTGGGAACTTGTCACTTCAGACTCACTAAAATCTGAAGGCGACTAGAGTCATCTTTTGTTATTTCTCGACTCTTAAATTGAAAAAACAAGTTATGTCAAAGCGTCTAAAATTTATTTTAATAGGAATAAATATCACCCTTCCTACGTTGGTCTTAGGTTGAGAAAAATGGAGTCCACCAACCAAGGAGTTCCCCTTGGGCGAAATCCTAGTCCCTTCTCCTCTTGGGGAGATGTTGGTGTGCCCCATATGGCCACATTGTCGCTTCCAAGATTGACAATCGGCTTGCCCGTATGGCTCTTCTCAACCTCTGTCGTTCAGAACACCGTGATTCCTGAACAATCAAGTCAGCAACTAAACGATACTAGAGTTACCCCCCAACCTTCTACTTCATCCAGTTCTTCCTCTCCTCCTTCCTCTTTTCTTGATAAAGTTGGTAAAGCCAAAAATCAAGTAACCGAGAAGAAGAAGGAGAAGAAGAAGAAAGAGAAGAAGAAGAAGGAGCCAAAGGCGAAAAGGGGCAACCAAGCATCGTCTAGCGAAAATCCACACACTGCACAGTCCAGGCCTAAATCACCATGTGTCATTTTCAAAGGAGACCACTATCATCGAGATTGTCCTTGCATCCCTTAGATCTTAAGGGACTGGTCTCCTCGTTTGCATAATCCAGTGTCATCAACCTCTGATGATCATGTTGAAAACACACCGTCGACTAGTGAAAGTGAAGCTCCTAGAAAAAAAGGAAAATGTAATTTTCCTTGTAAATTTTGTGAAGGCGATCACGCCGTCCACCATTGTCCCTTCTTAGATGAGGCTAAAATATTTTTGGATGACCATCCGGTTTCACCGTTCTGACTTCCTCTTGGATATAAGAAACTCTTGTCGAGTCCGTCACTAGTTGAAAATCCGACGGTCGGCGGAAGCTTCTACCATTGAAGATAAACCATCTGAATCCACACTAGACGAAAGTCAAAAGGTTGAGGCTGCAGTTGACCCGGTCTTTCCTTCAGAGGATCCATCTTCAGATGATACAGTCACCAGAGAGAACAAAAATGACACCATCCAAATTCTCTTCATAAGCATAGACTCCGATGAACATGGAGGTAGTCTACCCATTCCTTTACCGCAGGAAGGAAGTTCGTCAGAGTCATATCCGATCGTCTATTCGGTCACACCTCCAAGCAACCTAGTTGTTTCCTTCAATTGGAATCTACTAGGCAGACCCCGCTTACCAGCTAGTGTACCATTTCGAATCATTGCTCAAATATAAAGAATGGTCATGGCCGGTACCATCATAGATGAAGGGGCTTCTGTGAGTATCCTTTCCTCGACTGCTTGGAAAGCGCTTGGTTCGTCATCGCTTTTGCCTGAAATGAGAAATCTAACAGGCTTTGACAAAGGAACCAGTCGACCTTTAGGGATCCTTCCCAATGTGCCGATAACATTGAGAAGGAAAACCGTTCACATGAACGTAATGGTAGTCCAAGGACCCCTAGATTATAATCTACTCCTTGGACGTGACTATATTTATTGCATGGGAGCCATTGTCTCCTCACTCTTTAGAGTAATGTGTTTTCCGCATGAAGGAAGAGTGGTCAAGCTCGTAGACCAGCTTTCATTCCCTGGTTCACACATAGAAAATAGTCATATACCATCCCTGAATGGTATTTTCATGCAAGGAATGTCTCATCAATCCCCAGTCCGTCCTCCTGATGAGGACGAGTGATTCGGAGGATATGACTGAAACCCAGGGAGCATGCACCCTGGCCTGTTTTGACAGGAAAACATTGGGTATAGGTTATGTTTCCACAAAGGATATATGATTGGCTGATACACCCGTCCATTTAGGAAAATGAGGTTAGACCGGAATAAGATACCTCTGTTAAGGTAGGCCTTTCCCGATAAAACAAATGTTTTGTCTGCAAATTGAGAGGTAACTTGGAAGCTCTACTTCACTATACCTGGGGGCATGCAAACCTTTTGGCATGCAAGTGAAGAGCAACCATTTATTTTCTTAAATTTTTAGGTCCTCTAACCCTTTAAACTCGTAGGATTGGTCGTTTCCTAACTTGCATAAAGAAAGGATGCGGGGCAAAGCTTTGAAAAAATGCCATTTTTTATATGAGACATCCTTATTATACGACTGGATTGAGCAGTTTTAACGCAGAATTCAAGCTCGTTAAAAAATGAACATAAGCAATGAGCAAATGTTCCCCCAGAGTTTAAGCTCATTAAAAAATGAAACAATTTTTGGTAAATAACCATCGTGAATGTATTATCATCAACTTTTGAATCCTTGGTAGTGTCCTCATCATCACCTCCACTCTGTATTGGCTGATCATTCACCTCCATTTGATTGTTTACCCTTTTGAGGAACAACTGCGAAGAGTGATCCTATTAGCCATCCTTGTGACACTGCCGTGATTGAAAAATTCCAAACCTTACCTGGAATCAGCTGCTACCCGAATTTATCACTTGTTCCTCAAAACGCGAGTCTCCTTTAAGCTCTTTTCAACTAACTCGTAAAATATGAAAAGATTGCCGAGCAATTGGACTCTCCAGCTCATTAAAGGGACCGGAAGTGCTATCCCTCCTTTAGATTTTAATCTTTTTGGACTTGAGCGATCATTACACAAAAATATCGAGCACTTGTCTTGTTCGGCTCGTTAAAAGTACCGAAAATTCATCCCTTTTGTATTGTTTTATACTTTTTCAGACTCAAGGGATTATATTACGAAAAAGGATTATTGGAGTTTTCTTTACGTCCCTTTTCAAACTCTCTAAAATTGAAAAGGACCGAGTTATCTTTGTCGTTAAACTCGTTAAAACCGAATAGCGACAAACTTGTCCATATAGACAAGAACGAATTTCACTATCGCTAGACTCGTTAAAACATAGCGATGGGTTTGCTCGAAGGGAAAATTATAGAACAAGCATATGTTTCCTCCTCAAGATTGACAAAAATAAAGAGGTACTGGTCAGCAATGACTGGGGAAAAATTGGGAAGAAAACTTGAAGAAACTTTATTGGTAGCAAGTCGCTCTTGAACATGACACTTTCGCTCCGAATCCGAGTCGGGTTGGGTTGTTCTGTTCAATGGTCATATCACCATGGGTCCATCACACCATCCATATTTGGGGTTAACGCTACAAATCCATCATGTCAGTGTCGTCGATATATTCAAGAGAAGTCGCTCAGAGAATTCACCCGTGTCTCACCCACTGCAATACATTTACGCTCCATTCTTTCATGACCGCCACCCTGAACCTTATATCACCAGATCATTTTCACCTCCATTAAAATCATTTGCTCCATTCCGTGTCATTGATGTGGGATTCACTAAGGCCCTCCTATGACGGATCGCTTCTTGTCAACATAGCTCATTATCCAAGAAGTCGATCTAGGAACAACCCTTTCAGGACTTTGAAACTTGCATGTCTTAATGGCAAGCTTCTCACTTCCGGTGACAGGTTTACATCAATGGCCTTTGACCAAAAGACTTTGCGTGGTGTTCGACGCCAAGTCCCTTATTCACACCACGTGAATTGTACTATAGTACCTTGAGGGACATCATCATTATCAGTGATTCCTCTCGCGCCTGTTAACAGCTTACATCATCGGTTGGTAATCAGGCGATGTCTTTCCATGTTCGACTCCAGAACATCTCTCACATGGATCGACTTGTACTTTGAGTGAAGATCAAACGAGATTGAAGACCCCGGATCTAGTTTCATCCATCCGGGCTGTGATATATATTCAAGAAAATAAAGACATCAAATGTACATCATTACTACACAGATAATCATCCAATCCAAGGGATGATGGCTCTACTAGGATCATCAGTCTACACTCAGACGACTGTCTGTCTTATGTACATGAAAATGAATTTATAAAGTTGAGCATGGGAATGCCCACCTCAGCTAAGATCATGAAAATATTATGAAGATAATGTATTGTATTGTATATTACAGGTCACCTTCCAGCTTGAAAAAACTTTAGATCCTCATGATAAATCATTTCACCCGACATCAACAAATTAACGACCTCATGCTTTAGGGGGCAACTGTTATAGAAATTTTTGGGCACTGGAACCCCAATCATAAATGTCCATAAACCAAGGGCTCTTAAGTCCCTAAAATTTTTGTTCCAACCTCTAAAAGAACAAGGTCAACTGATTACATCTTCTCCCAGAAGTTCTCCATGGAAAGCTACTCAAAACTGGTCAAAACTAGACCATCACACCTGCTCCATGGTCAAAGTGCGCTGCATCCCACCTAAATACACACGGGAGATGCGATGCATACTGAAAAGACCTTCTATGGGGTAGGATGGGCGAGAGTGGACAAATGAAAGGGTCAATCTGCAAGGTGGAGGATCATGGAATCTTCCAGAAACTTCTCCTATGACGCTTGCCTCTCTACATTCACCCAGGGATGAGTAAGAGATCATCAATCTCTAAGTGGAATCAAGAGCTATCAGAGAAAGGACACTAATCAAATCTCAAAAGCTGACTCACCCCCCTTGCAAACATCTATATATGGATCCCTCATCCCAGAGATCTGGAGGCTGGAATTTTGTATCTTGTAAGGAAGTGCTGCTGGTTTCTTGGTGTAACATCATAGTGTTGGGTGATCTAAGCTTTTCATGAGGTGAAGAAGGGCTTTCTTGTTGAGAGGATGATGTTAGGTTAGAACAATTGGTTGTAATCCTCTTTGCTATTCTTGATTATTAATAAAGCTATTCAATTTTTCCTCCACATTCTTGTATGATTGATGATATATGCATTTCTGTGGTCAACATATATCTGGTCCTATATTGTTTATGATAGTAGATCTATGTTCTTGGATAGTGTTATGCAGCTTTGGTTCTACAAGTGCTATTTGAAGCTGGGTAGATGAAGAAGCGAGTGGCAAAGATCTATCATAAGGGAGAGGAACCAAGCGCAAGATAGAGGTTGGTCTCCTTCTTTCCCCTCTTATCTATTTCTCATAAAGGAAAATGAA
Organism: Pinus tabuliformis; assembly: GCA_031772625.1. Classification (NCBI taxonomy): domain Eukaryota; kingdom Viridiplantae; phylum Streptophyta; class Pinopsida; order Pinales; family Pinaceae; genus Pinus; species Pinus tabuliformis. The sequence goes on along the minus strand of CM062813.1, from coordinate 1,117,630,194 downwards.
AATAGTTTTAGTTTGTTTGTTTCTAAGGTAGCTACCAGCCTTAGTGGGACTAGCAGCTCTGCACAGACACTAGATTTCCCGATAAAAATACTACAACTAGGCAGACAGAGCTTTCCAACAATCTATCTTGGGCATGATTTGGTGGAGTGTAAAACCTTTAAAAGCAAGCTAGAAGTGACATTGCGCATATAGCTGATTTTGCCAATTTTGCCCAGAACTCTGAAATTTTTCTAGTTTGACTACCAGTTGACTTTTTCTCTCATCCTTGGTGAATTTATGATTGTAAATGATGTAATGCAATGTAAATATGAATGTAAAATGACTTGAGGGGGTAGATACATCAGTTACAAGTGGTTTGGAAGTGAATGTATTAGTTTCCTTGGTTTTAGAGGCAAGTTGTTCCACTGCCTATTTTCTTGTTCCTAGTTTAGATGTCGTTGAAACAGTTCTTGATCTATTGGATTCGACCCCTGCTGGCTAGCTCAGGTGGTTTTCTTGCCTATATTATGTAATTTCTTAATCATTTGTCAGGGTTGGACTCTTTTGGAAGTGGTGCACACATTGTATACTTGTATCAGCAGATTGGCAAGGAATAAAACCAGGTTTTGCAGCTATTTTTGTGGGATTCTTGTGATACTATGTTTTTGTGTTGTTTCTTCTTTTGTAATAAGTTATTCTTATGTGTTATATGTTTCAAAACCTTTGCCATTCTTCTTAACTAAATGAATCAAGAGAAATAGGCAAAATATAATGATAACAGTGCTTTGCCTTGGGAATGCATTTATTTCTTAATGTTTTCAGCAGTTTGAAGAGGATTCATGGTATCTACATGCCCTCCTCCACCCCTCGGTAGTATTAAACCAACCATCTCACTCAATTATTAGTGCATAAACACTTATCTATCTCGCCCACAGAACATGTCTGCATCCCTGATTTGATTTCTCAAACCTAAGCTGCCTGCTCCATTTGATCCAGCAACCAAACATTCAAAATCAAACAAAAACCATAGAGCTACTATACCTAGCCTAAAATCTATTCTTATTTCAGTCATCTCCACTGAGGTTGACAAGGAGAGAGCCCTCTCCTAACCTAGTAGGGCTAGTTACCAATTTAAGCATGGTTTGTGGTTATCCTAAGATTGCCTCTCTTAAGCCTGAGGTTGATCTAGGCTCTAACAGTACTAGTGGATGTATGAGGGCCATTATCCCTGGTATGGGAGCCTTAGTCTGTTGTATTATATGTTTATTAATATAACAAAGTTGGGTTGAAAAATGTAAAAAGTTGTCTATGTTCTATGCATATGTGATTTACTACTATTTATATTCCATTCTTCAAAGTGGTTCTACTAAGATTCTTGGTTTGGTAGCATCAGAGATTTTATGATTCTATCCTAGACCCAACATCATGGAAATTCAACATGGTATTAGAGCGTGTCTGAGTTACTTTGAGGGACAGTGAATCGGAGTATGCACAATGAAGCAACTCTGAGGGAGTTGTGGGTGTCTAGATCATAGAGGAGAGGGTTTAACTTAGGAAATGGAGATGTGTTCTTGATAGGTTACATGGCAAGATGGGCTGGGAGTTTTGGTGGAATGTTGGTGAGCATGGTGAACAAAAACTTGTTGTAGGGTATATTGTTGATCATGGACTTCCATTTTTTTTTCATGGATGGTTGGGACAATTCAAGGGTTTCTTTGGCTTGGACGAGAACAGATTGATCGAGATGGCTTCATGTTATTGCCTATAGATTGTTAGGTGAGCCTGGTGAAAAATAGTTTGAGGGATTTTCATGAGGGGTATTTGATCCAAGAGGATGATTGCTTGTAGGGATGAGCTAGTGTAGATCATTTAGGCTCATAGGGAGTCTAACCTTAGAGGGATCAACCCTATGGAGGTTTGGGATCTTTAGGCTTAGATGTAATGAGGCAGAAGCACTACTGAGATTGTCGGATTCATTCTACAGGGTATGCTACATTGATGGATGCCATATGGGTTAGTGTCGCTGATGTTGTTGATGGTTACTTCCTAGTCTCAAAAGTGCCTCCCTCGCTAAGAGGGAGTGTTGATTTTTAAGTATCTTTGGAGGTATGCCAAGCCCTTGAGTTCAGGTTTTGGAGCGGAGAGCACCACAGGAGGCCTTGTGGGCTTGAAACCCAAGTTTGGGGTTTTTTACCCATCATGATTTCGGCCAAAACAATGGGCACATGGTGACATGTGTTGGATGAGGATGATAACTCTCATCGAGATGAATATGATCTAACAAATATCATCTGATTCCAAGTTATAGAAATTTAGTTATGAATTTGTGAAGTTAATATATGTGGTTATGGATTAGTTTGGGAGAAAAGAGTAGTTCGGCTTGTGTCTAAATTAGAATTGTTGACACTACATGTAGCCCTCATGTTTGTGTATAAATATGAGGTGAGTGATGATCATTTCAAGACATCCAAAAAGTGCATTTATCTCTTGAGAAAATACATCCAAGTAGCGGCAACGGCTGAGTAGTGGCAACAGCCAAGTAGCGATAGCAGCCGAGTAGCAGTAGCACCGAGAAGCAGCAGTGGCCAAGTGGCGTAAGCGTCCAAGTAGAAATAGTGGCCGAGTAGCAGCAGTGACTGAGTATCAGCAATGACCAAGTAACAAAAGTTGATCGATGACCGAGTAGCAGCAGTAGCTAAGTAGCAGTAGTAGCCGAGTAGCAGCAGCTAAGTGACGACCGAGTAGTAGTAGTGGTTGAGTGGCAACAGTGGCTAAGTAGCAACAACAACCGAGTAACAATAATTAAGCGATGATCGAGTAGAAAAAAGAACCAAGTAGTAATAACGACTAAGTAACAACAATTGAGTGACAGGCAAGTAGCAATAGTTGAACACTAGCCATGCAAAGGAATCCATCATCCCTTAAGGAATTGCAGAGGTATGTGTTTTGATAGATTTTATTTCTAGTTGGATGGATGTCCAAGGGTTAGAAAATTGGAGTCTATTGGCATCCAAGAGGAGGGTTTCCTAGGTGTGAGGATTCCCTAGTCAGAGGCAGATGCTGCAATGAGGATTGGTCACTCGTGGAATGTTGGAGGGCAATGTGAGAGTAGACCAAGTGTGGATAGAGATTGAGTATTTATGGTATGTTGGAGTAAATTGTGATAGTGCCCAAGTTCGAGTCCGATGTGAAACACTTTGATGGAAAAAAGTAGTTGCTAGAGAGGCAGTTGTTGAGCTCAAGGGGTGATCAAATAGGAGAATTTTATGGAGTCCTAGACTTGTGTGTGGAGAAGGAATTCTACAGTAGATGATGGGAAGTCCTCCTAGCCTGTGTTCATTGTGGGAGATGGAAATCTTGTAGTGATAGGTGGCATCCTTTTGTGCCCTATGTTGGTCTTCATTGGAGAAGTGAAGGAAGACCGTAGTAGGTTGAAGTACCTGAGTAGCTAAGGAGCAGTAGTGGGTAGTTGAGAGTTGTTCACAAGTGGAGTTGTGGAAAACTCGACAAGAGTCTCGATGTCTTGTGTTCTTGATGGTCTAAGGCACAACTATTGAGTAGATTGGATAGCTAAGGTTCAGTGGTCAGGTGGACTTGGAGCATTGATAGACGCAGGATTTACAGATCGTGAGCCAAAGCATGAGGAAGGTACATGGTACAAGCGAGAGGAGCTGAGAGAGTGTGCTACATCAGCTAGATGGTTAGTGTGTATGGGAAGATTGGTTGTCGATGGACTGACACCAAGGCTTAGTTTTGTATCTTGTACTAGTGGATGTATGAGGGCCATTATCCCTGTTATGGGAGCCCTAGATTGTTGTATAATATGTTGATTAATAAAATGAAGTTGAGTTAAAAAATGTAAAAATTTGTCTATATTTTGGGAATGTGTGATTTATTATTGTTTATATTCCACTATGCAAAGTAGTTCTATTGAGATTCTTGGTTTGGTATCATAAAATATTTTAAGATTCTATCCTAGACCCAAGATCATGGCAATTCAATAGGCTATATCAAGGTAGTAAGAGTTTCTTGTGGGCTCAGTCAAGGTGTCCTTACCAGGAATGGAACAAAATTTGTCACCCACCTAAAACTTATGTGGCACCCGATGATGATCATTTTGATTCTTGTAATTTGCAATGGACTTATCTAAGATGTCATACACATACTGTTGAATGTGCTAGATGTGTTCAATAAACCTAGCTTCTTTATCAACCTCAGACTATACATGTGTGTATTATGTTTTGTAGTTTACTGAGGCATGGAAATATGAATTAGACACAATGGTTGAAAACCAAGACCAATTGAAAGGGACTATAGATAGTCAAGCTATAAAGAGCTCTGTTATAATAGTACTACACATAAGGAAGGTTGTCATCCAAGGTTCATGAATTCTTGTAGTTGTACATGCGTAGTGTGTGCACTATCATATTATTAATGACATTTGTTTGGCTTTCAGTGTAGGGATGGAATGCAGTTGAATTGGTGATTTTGGTGTCTAGTAGTGTCCGGAGGCTCAATGAAAATGTGCTCAAAGAATATTTTGGCAATATCCTTTTCTATGCTAGTCTTCTTACAAGCCGCCAATATAACCATCTTAGAAAAATTTTCCATGACCACAAATACACAGTCATTACCATGCTTGGCATAAGGGAGGCCAAAAAAATAATCCATCGAGATGAATTCCTAGGGTTGGATGGTAGTAGGCAGAGGAGTGTATAGGAATTTCATCTTGATGGTTGGCTTGGAGATGGCACATGAAGTGAATGATCTAATGTACTTTCTGACATCTTGTTGGAGGCTTGGCTAATAAAAATACTTATGTAGTATGACCAAAATTTTATTTATACCAAAGTGCCTTGCGATCTGATTGTAATGTGCCTCCCAAATTAGTTTGGCACACTCACTTGGAGAAACACAAAGGTGGCCAAAGTAGCATAATTATCCATCCTAGAGGTGGAAATTTGGAACTTTCTTTCCATCCACTATCATTTAGTATGTGGTGGAAAACCATGGATCATTCTTATACAATTATGATCGCCTAGAGGTTGTGTGGTCATAAGAGTTGAAACAATGGTTAGTGTTGAAAATGGGGGTCGATTGAGCCAATCTACAACATGATTGATGTTTCCCTTATTGTATTTAATGTTCAAGAGGAATTACTACACATATCTAAACCAGTTCTGATTGCAATCATTCTGAAACTTCCCTTGTGTTTGTGTAAACTAAATAGGTGAGTGATCTATGTGGATGACCATCTCCTTCCCCAAAATATAATGCTTCCATTTTCAACAAGCCTTTATGATAGAATACATATCTTTATCGTAGGTTGGGTACATCTGAATTGTATCAAGAAGTGTCTCACTATGATAGGCCACTAGATTCCCTTATTGGGTGATAACTACACCAACAACATAGTGGTGGGCCCCAGTATTGTAGCAATAATGCTACAACTCCTGGAGCTTCCTTCTCTAATTTTATTAGCCCGGTAGTTCGTAACAAACTTGGAAGCGACGGTGCTATATGCACAAGTACTAGCTCTTGTCGTAGCTGTCACTTGGTTAGCTGGCACAAGTCCGCTAGGGCTCAAGCCAACTTCTATATGTTCTCAGAAGAAGCTTTCTAAATGATGAACGAAGGCTATATCAAAGGAAATTAACCTACTTTGCAAGAATGAACTGAAAGCCAACCAAATATGGAAACCCTAGTAAACCCTAATCTGACTAGCTTAATCCTTATGATGCAATGGTGGGAATGCAACTTCTAGAAATGATGCCATTACTTCTAGTGAGATGAGATGTATGAATTTAAACTAATTCCATTGAAGAGAATGCTTTTTTGTATTTTTGCTCAAGTGGGTGGAGTTATTGTGATTGTGCTTCTTACTGGGTCTTGACTGTGCAGGGGTAGTTCAAAGGGAGGAAGGCTTGGGAACAGTCAGGAGGACTCTGAGAGGTTCCAGGGGATCCCTCACATTATTCCACAGAATTCCACAACGTTCATGTGCTTGGCAACCGTGTTTTTAGGCTTCTACAGGATGTCTGCAGGGGATCCTACAGGAAACTTGGGATTTCTACAGGAAGTCTGCTAACTTCTACAAGATGTTATACAGTCGGAGTTTTGGGTGTGTTAGCTACCTATACCAATAGGTTTCATATTTCATGATTGGAAATGAAAATGTCCAAATATGCTCTGATTTGATGATTCAAAAATCACATATTTCCAAGAGAATACAATCTATGCTTATAGCATGATATGGAATCAAATTTTGATGGATGGTCCAACAGTCTAATCTGGATCATGCCATGTTTTGAATTTTCAGTTGTAGAATAGAGAAAGAAGTCTATCCAAACTGTTTAATCTTGGCAGACAAGTAGTTCAGGTAGAGAAGAAAAGGCTCCCAACAGCTTAATCTGGGACCTTGGAAGAAATAAGGGTAGAAGTAGATAGAAAAACAAAAGAAAAAGCCAAAGAAAAGAAAAGGCAAGTAAGGGTCTGCAAGTCCAAGTGCACCCTCCAAGAAGAAATAAAAAATGCTAGGCAAATAGATGAGTAGGCAGTTGGGGTTGCAGAAAGGTCATTTCTTATAAGTTGCATGTGTGCTAACTTTGTTTACCAAGGCAAAATCAATGAATTAAGAAGGTGTTATTCTTCATCAAGTTGCAGCAAGCAAGAAGCATGTCTAACCTCCCTTCTTCCCCTTTTTTCCATTTCATTACTAACACTCCCTCATCAGTTGAGATTCATGGAAGAGATTATGGTTTCATGATGGTTCTTAATCTTTTTAGAAGCCACATTTCTTGTCTAAAATTCTTTTCATTTTGATCTACTCCCTAAAAACTAAGTAAGTTTCAAATAAACTTAGTGATTTCCCCCCTCATTCACATTTTCCCCCATATTAACTCTAACTCTACTATATAATTCCCCTATGTTACCCTTCCCCTACTATTATTAACACCATGGTGTATAAACCCCAAATTTTGTATAAATATCCCTCCCCTTGGCATTATAGCCAATAAATCCTCTGTCAGGGATCAAATCGGCATCTGGTCACTTTGATGAACCTAAACCTCACCCCTCTCCCTTCTTTAAAGTCATTCCACCCATTAAACCTCCGTTTTTAAAGAAAAACCTTATAAAAACCCCCTCCTACCCATAAACCCCTTTGAAATTGTGAAAAAACCCAAAAAACCCACCTTTTGCCGCTTATCCAAAGTTTCGGCGCATATGTTTGATTTTCCAAAATACATTGAAAAACTTTACAAAAACCCATATCCTAATTTTTTCCGTCGGGCGCATATTCCAAAACAAATAATAAATTAATCTCGCCCCCCCATCCGTATTGTTCGATCACATCACCCTTCCGTCAACCGTCGGATCGGACCCATGTGATCCGACGGCCCTCGTTGATATCGGAGCGGCCCCGACGTCCGACAGATACCTTCCGATATCTGTCAGAAGGTGACTTCAGGTGCCCACCACACGCCTTCCCCACAATGCATCAGAGGTACGCCTAACACATTCCACCTCCGTAGCTATAGCGGTGCAATATAAAACTGCTAACCATTTCCGGTTTCGGTCAATCCGCTCATCCAGCGTCATCCCCACGTCATTGCCACCCCGCCATCGCGTCAACCTTTTTGTCCGCCCCCGTGCCAATGTGTCCGCCACCGCATCATGTCCGTGGACCAATAGCAGCTCGCCACCTCACCCGATGACGTCATGCTGACGTCATCCGACTCCAACCCCACCCTATGACGTCATGCTGACGTCATCCCAAAAACGCACCAATATTGCCAAAAATCCATTTTTAGGCCAAAATTTCGTGTTTTTTCCATTTTTGGCAAAAGACACTACTGTTATTTCTGCATGCTGCTCACATCCAAACTAGCACCCGCCTGCTAAAGTCGATTCCGAGACCGCCAGAGCCTGCATTGCACCTGCATTCACAACTCTTGCCGACGAATTCACCAGGTATTCTTCAAAATCATCCCATAAACCTGGTTTTATCCATAATTCCGCAAATAAACTGTTAACAGACCTTAGAACTCTGTTTTCACCGTTAAACACAATGTGACCTGCACTTATATCCAGCCAGTAAAGCCATTAAACTCCTGCAGGGCCGCATTTGACAAATTGAATTGAAATTCGCAGCTAAGTTCGCGTAGTCGTGAACTAGGTACCTTAACTGACCAAACTCACTACAGAAAACACTTTGCTCAATCCTACTACTGTTTTATCAGTCCTTCAAGCAGTATTTCAATTGCTGCAACTGTCTCACTCACCCTCTGTTCCATACACTTCACATTTCTCCCTCAAAGAAAACTCTTGGGTTGCTCTGCATAGCAACTCTATCCATAAATCCTAGGAGAAGTCATGGATCCACCAGTGGCTCCAATAGCATTAAACATTGCTCCATTAAATGCCCCTCAAAGACAATTGGAATGGCAGTCTCTGGCAGACATGGACTATCAGATTTCAGAGGAAATGCTGATGGGTACTAAGTTCCACATCCACCTGCTCAATGAACTGAAGGCTAAGCATGAGGCTGGAACAGATGTGCTGGGGATATGGGGCTCATTCCTCCCTATTTTCAAGCTCCCTCAAGTTAACCAATTCCCTGAGTTGATCCATCTGTGTGCTGAAAATTATGACCCCACTCAGAGGGCAGTTCTTGATCCTTCAGGATCAGCTGTGTTTTATGTCACCCCAGAAGCTATCAGGGATATGCTCTGCTTCAGGACTGAGAAGAAACTGGGCCCTCTATCACTTGTAGACCTGATAAATCGAGGAGCCAGGATGAAAGATGCTCAAATTACCAAACTAAACCAGCTATACATTGGCTCTGACTCTGTGAAGTATCCTCCTATCAATCAAGTATACCTCAACCAACTGGGCAAAGATCTGGCTGACATGATTAGTCCCATTTTGGGCTACAACTCCATTGAGTTCGTTGATCAAACTGTGCTGGTAATCATGCTCAGGTTTGCTCCTGGCAAGTCTCCTATCTGCTATGACTATGCCACCTATATAGCAGACAGAATACATGAGCAACTAATGAACCTGGCAAGAGAAAGAGTGTTCAGGTATACCTCTTACATCTACCACTTGATCTTATATCATCAACATCAGAAATTCTCTTTTCCAATCAAAAGAGAGGATGCCCAAGGCAATCCAATATCAGTGGTCTACTGGTCATCTGTTTTCCACTGTAGAGGTGAAACTCCATACACCTATTGTGAGTTCATAGATTAGTTCATCCACCCAGCTATGTTAATAATGATGGGCTCACCCCCTCCAAGGCTCACAGATGAAATGCAAAGAATCTTGTAGCTATCCAAATCATACAGCATTGGGGAATGGTACTTTTACCAGCACCACACCGTCATTAGGATGTATGGGTGTGAACTGCCTCCCTACAGACTACCCAGATATGTGCCTATGAGGCTATTTTCCCTAGAATACTTCAGGCAGTTTGGCAATGTTGATGTGCTTCACTTTTCAGGCAAAGGCAAGAAAGCACAGTTGAAAGTCAGGAACCATCTGGGCCACTTTTTCTATAACCAAAGGGAGGAAGGTTGGAAAGAAGAAGACATGATGCTTGAGTCCTTTGGCCTTCAAACTAGTTTCCTCTGGAAACCTTATGACCCCAACCACTTCATCACTTTGAGAAGGCTCAGATATAGGCTCTCTGGCTATGATCATCTAAAAATCCCTCACATTGAAAAACATGCTAACCAAGCAAAGTGGAGGAGAGGAACCCTAGAAGAGCCGGTTACACAAGAAGATCTGAATCAAAGAGCAGTGAGGAATCTTAAAAAGATGGCCGACCTTGAACTTTGTTCACAGGTGTTTTCACTGCCAAGCACACAAGTGGGAGTAGTTGCATCTTCCTCGACTGAAAATCAGCAAGCACCCAAAGCCACTGAAGATATATCTGGCAAAGGCAAGCAAAAAGAAATGGATACTGAATGGCCACAGCATGAGAAGGTGCAGCAACAGCAGCAACAGGTACATCAACAACAACAGGAAGTGCAGCAAGAAGTAGGGCAGCATAATAATGAGCAGCCCCCACAGCAAGAAGGGGCAGTTGAAGCCCAAATTTCCACAGAACAGCAGGCACAAAATACAGTTCCTCCTAGGCAAGAAACATCAGTTGATGCCTCAATCCTCCAAACTCCACAAAAGGAGGATACTAGCAGAAAAAGGGACAGAGAGACTCCCTTGACCACATCAGAAAGTCATGGTGAGAAAAGACAAAGAATGAACCCTTTCTCTGATGAGGAAATGCCAACAGGGAAGTCTCTGGGCATGGGCCCACCTAGCAGGGAAGTATCTGCAAGTTCATTCCAAGGGGAACAGAACAGAACTGTGGGAGGAGAAGTCAGCTCCTCTAGCCAGCAGAGGGAGGGTGAAATGAGCATCAAACAGCAGTTCATAGACATAAAGAAAAGGAGTGAGCCCATAAAAATACAGCTGTATAATCACTTGCTGAAGATGGCTCCCAATAACCAGCAAAGACTGATGTCTGCTTTTGATGTCAGTGAGGGCAAGATGATCATGAGTCATTTCTTACCAGCTGTAGCACAACCCCAAACTCATGCAGATTATATAAGGACCAATCTTGAGGTCCTTGCCAAAGACATCCACCTAATGGATAAAATTGAGTTGCACAAACAAATAGGTGAGATGGTCTATGCCTCCTTGGCAGACAAAACCTTGGAAAACTACAAGCTGGAAAATAGCCTTAATAATACAACTGCCCAACTTGAGTTGGAAAGGGAATCATCACAGGCTAAGGACAACATAATTAGGTCCTTAGAAGATATAATTATTGAGATTGGGCATGATCCCAAAGATATCAAGGGCATCCAGGAGATATTGAAGTTGAGGGATGCAGACATGGCTGCTTTGAAGAAAAAGATAAAAATGCCAGCCACTATTCACCCTCAAACAGATGAGGTTGCCCAGCAGAGGCATGATAAGGAAGCCACAGATTTACTGGTGTCTCTCTATAAACAGCTCATCCAGGCACAAGAAAAGCTGGGAGAATCAGAGGCTGCACAGGCAGCATTACAGGCAGCTTTGAAACAAAGAGAAGAAGGACAGACCTCCCAGCCTCCTCCTGAAGTAATAAATCTTGAGGAAACTGCTCCACCTACTGTTCCTCCTCCTCAACAGCCAGAACAAGCAGCAACATCCACCTCAGCAGCACCACCAACAACAGAGCAGGCCCCAAGCCTGGACATGCAAAAGCTGAGGAATGAGATCCAGGCCCTTGAAGCTCAAATGACAGAGCTGAATGACACCAGGGATAAATTGGCCAAAGTGAATGACAGATATGATAAATCCAAGCAGTATGTGGCAGAAAAGGGCAGGGAGATAAAAGCCCTCAAAGATAAAATCAAAGAGCTAGAGAATGAGCTCAAATTAGATAAGGTGGTGGCAGAGCTTAAAATAGTGCTGTGGGCTAACATTGGTCAATCTATCAATGAGAAATGGCAATATATTGAAACCATCCATGAGCAGTTGGACCTCATTCCAAAAGCACACACTGAAATTCAGAGAGCAAGAGCTGCTCTAAGCAACATGCCTGAGATAGCCACCAGGATGATCAATGTGCTTAACAATAGGACAAGCACTCAGTTGGCTGCCATGGGAATTCCAAACAGAACTGATCACATTCAGTTGATCAAAAGGGTTCTCACACTGAGAAACTTAGTGTAGACATTGGAAAGAAGAACCCAAGATATGCAGACTGAGGTGAACAGGTTTTTGGAAAAGTTTCAGGTGTTAGAAAACAGAGGGATCCCTAGCTTACTAAACAGCGCAGGGAGATTGTTTACACATGACCAGTATGCCAAAAGGGTTAACACATTTGCCACTAGTCAGATCAATGAGAATCCCAGCACCTCAGAAGAAATAGGGCCAACCACAGGACAAACTCTCTATAACAGAGTAGAGAATTTATTTTTTATAATGAATGAAGTCAAACACCTGTTTGAGCCCCCTCCCAATTTTTATAAGTATACAGAGGCAGAGGAGACTATAGATGCAATCCTCAGGCATCAATTACCTACACATGACTGGTGGACCAAAGCGATACAAACAATTTTGTAAACAGTGAGCCATTCACCAAATTTTGTTTATAAAAATATGAATTGTTATGCAAAGCAGAGCTTAATAAAGTCAGCATACAAAGGAAAGATGAAAGGCTGAGCCAACTCAGCAGGGCTATTCGGCCACCACAGCAGCAAGCACAGTCACAGGTGGCAGGGCCGAGAAGATACAGCGCAGCAAACGTAAAGGCACATTTTCCAGCATTAAAGCAAAGCGTTCCAACCGACTCAGTGACCTCCAAAGGTCAAAATATCCTCTGAGAGACTTAAAGAGCAGTTATGCTGTATTCAAAGCTGCAATAACTTCTTTTCTACTTTTCTGTACGAAGTAATGAAGATATTTCTCTCTCAGATGACTCAATGCCTGAGATATTTTGTATAAACATTTCTATAAAGTCCCCTTCGCATGAGTTTGCAAGGGGTTGTTGTTGATTTCATTCCTATATTTCTGTTGCTGTACAACTCTCAGAGAAATAATACAAAAGGTGGATGGAATTTCCAAAGCTCTGTGTTCCTTGATGCACTGTGGTGGCTGGCTGAATGTTACAGGATTCCTGCATGTTTCATAGCACAATAAGTCTTCTTTAAACCTCTGCGTTAAATGTTTTCTAGTCTTTCATTTTCTTTCATGTTTGTGAGTTTTACACTTAATGGCAAAGTAAAAGAATAGTTCCAGGATTTAATCACAGATTACCCTGAACTCAATCTAAGCTGTTATAAATGTTTTCTTCCAGATAGAGTAAATAAGGTGTAATTCTTAATTGCTACACTTTCAAGCTATATCTCTCACTGTGATAAATATTTTCAGGAATTCAAGTTTGCTCCTGAGGCATCTATCTCTTCCCCACACCCCAGCTTTAGTGGAAAATTCTTAAATGCTTTCCACTGGTTGTTCACATGTCACCATCATAATCTAACTTTGTTATATGAAGTATTTAAATGGCCCTGTAATTTCAGTAAATCATCTCAAGGTTTCTAAACACTTGTAGCCACAGACTCCATTGCCCAATAAGATAAACTCATCTGCAGATTGCACACTTCAAGTACAAAAAGATATCCCTCAACCAAAGCATAAAACTAAACACCCTCATTTTATAGCTAGCCTAAAATCTCCACAGAACAGAGACAAATTATAAAGAGAGAGCCCTCTCTGATTACAGTGTGGCTAGGCACTGTAATCCAAATATTGGTTAGTGGTTACCCCGGCCATATTCCCTTAGAGTCAAAGGGAACAACCTGGGTGTTAACATAATTGGCGACTCCACTGGGGACTTCTTAGGATTTTCCAATTTCTATACATCTCTCAAAGCTGCAAATCAAGCCTGAAAATTAGTCAGGAAGCCTTCAAAACTGTTTCTGTATCACATTGACAGCTTTAGGGAAGAGCTTTTTCAGTGAGTCTTCATCTCAGCTTTGGAATATATATAGCCATTCCAAAATCTTTATCCAGTCCTTGCAGATATAAAAACTTCCTATAAAATCCTAAAAAACAGTTAGAAGCTGGCTCCCAAGAAAAATCCACGGCATACTAGGGCAAATCCTGACCCTAATCCACCCATCATTGTTGATAATCCAAATACCATCCCTAGAAACATTAGGAGGTAGCAAAGGCAGGAGCAGCCTGCTGATTTAACCTCAGATTCAGGTCATCCCAGCCTTATCTCTACTCCATGCAAGGTCCTTTTCCAGTCCACCCCTAGTTCCCCTAGTTCACCAACCACATCTCAAAGTCCTCCTCTCACATCTTCATCCACTGCACATATCCCCTTGACCAACACTATAGGTTCACCCTTATCTATTACCCCTATAGTATCCACAGTTCCTATTATCCCAGCTGCCCCTGTTAATCCTCTAAACCCTGTAAATATGGCTAACAGGTACGCACCCTTGCAGGTACCAGCTAATGCTGCAGCTCTACCTCAAGACTACCAAACTAAAATTTCATATTTTGACTCCAATGGCCCTCTGACAGCTGTCCAGCATGCCGAAAGGATGCAAGACCATTTTGAGACTTATGAAATAGATGATGACAGTGTGAGGATGAGGATGTTTGTTCAAAGCCTAACTGGGGATGTAAGAACTTGGTTTAGATCCCTGAATGCAAATTCCATCACAACTCCTGATGAGCTTTATCAAGCCTTTACTAGCAGATGGGAGAAGAAAAAGGATCCTCTGCACATACTTGGGGAATATGACACTATCAAAAGAGGTCCCCAAGAGACTGTTTTGGAGTATTGTGCAAGATTCAACAATGTATATAACGCAATCCCACAAAATTTAAGACCCCCTCCTGATTTAGCTTTGTACAAATTCCCTGATGGTTTTGACCCTGACATGGCCTATCAGTTGAAGGAAAGAGATCCTCAATCCCTTGCAGAAGCCCAAAGGGTTGCTGTCACAGTGGAAGCCAACCTGATTGCCAAAAGAAACAGAGCAAGGTTGGAAAAAAGGACTGTTTTCAAAGAGGAACCCTCTGCCTTTGATCAAAAGCTGGATGCCATACTCAATGGAATGAAAAGATTGGGTGATAGAGTGGAATCGGTTGAGAGAAAATCATCATGGGAGGCACCACAAAACAACCCTCCTAGGAATCCAAATTTTAGGAGAACTCAAAACCCAGGCATTGGCAAAGCCAGTGCTGATCAAGACATAAGACCCCCTTTCCAAGAAAATTATGCAGAAACTTCCACATCAGCAGAGCCCAATGAAGATCCTGAGATTAATTTAATGGGTCTAGATGGTGAAAGTCAAGTTTTCTTAACACAAGAAGATCATGAGGATGATGAAATCAAACTGTTCCAAACTAAGTTAGGTGAATCCTTTGACTTTAAACAAGGCTATGACACTGCTGTTTATGAGGTCCATAAACAATACAAGCTGAGGAGCAGAACTGTGAATGTAAACCAGCCTGAAAAGATAAAGGATAATCAGCAGCCTGAAAGAGTCATAGTCACAGAGCCTAATGACAAAACAAATTCACCTGCAGAAGAAGTGATTATTGTAGAGATCACTGAACCACTGTCCTTAAAACAGCAGCCTGTGGCCACTTCACCTTCTCAGCCTAATTTGAATGTTACTCCCCAAGAGATGAGTAAAATAGGCAAGTCCCAAAGTCAAGATAAAAATCAAGAAGAAGATTTAATGAACAAGGAAAGGATTGTTATCCATAACCCCAAGACCCAATCTGAAAAACCTTTTGACCTAGAAATTGAAATTGGCAAACTAAAAATAGCAATCCCTCTCTCAAAACTAGCCAAGCATGACATCTATAAACTACAAATTAAGAAGTCCCTTCAACTCACTAGCAACAAAGATGATGTCAATGTGCTGGATGACACCCTAGAACTCCTATTTGGCCTAGAAGTGGATAGAAAAATGGTAGTCACAGGGGTATTACCTTTCTATGTCAGTTTACATATTCATGATAAAATATTACATAATGCAATGTTTGACTCAGGTGCCTCTCACAATCTCATGCCAAAAGCAGTCATGGAGAGATTGAATCTAGACATAACAAGACCATACAAGGACCTATTTTCCTTTGACTCCAGCCAATTCAAGTGTCTGGGTCTCATAAAAGATTTATGTGTGTCTCTGGTTCAATACCCAAACAAGACAATCCTAATGGATGTGGTAGTTGCTGATATTCCACCTAAGTATGGGATGCTGTTATCAAGATCTTGGGGAGCTAAACTCCAAGGTTCCCTGCAATTAGACATGTCATATGCCACCATCTCTATTTTTGGGCAACCAAAAAGACTGTACAGAGAAACACTCATGAAATACATGGTCAGCAGTGAAGAAAAGCCTCAAAACTTTCCCATATATGCTGTCCATTCAGACATAGACTCATACATTCTCTTCAATGACAGCACAACTCCCTCAAAAGGTGAGGTTGAAACCAAGATACTCATACAGGAGGAAGACTCCAATGAAACGATAGTCAATCAAACACTAGATGCTGCTGCTACCCTAGTTGTCAAGAATATCCAATCAAAAGATGAGACTGTCCTAAAATACAAGCCAGATGAAAAACCACAACTTCAACTTACTTTGCCAACCCATGAACAGATTGTTAAATCTCCCCAACAACAGGATATTCTATGGTTCCTCGAATTTGATGGCTCAGCCAACAAGTTAGGGGCAGGAGCTGGAGTTTGGGTACACAACAAAGAAAATAGTCATGCAGAAGGCAGAGCCTATAGATTGAACTTCAGATGTACTAATAACATGGCAGAATATGAAGCTCTTTTACTAGGCCTCAAGTTAGTAAAGTTCTTACAAGCTGCCAGGGTTTCAATCATGGGTGATTCAGATTTAGTTATTGAACAAGTGAAGGGAAACTTTGTCACCAATGACAAAAGACTAAGGACTTATAGGTCTGCTGTTGCTGAGGTACTAAACTTTTTCTCTGAATTCCAAATCACTAAAATTCCTAGAACCCACAATCTGCATGCTCATAGTTTAGCCACCTTTGCAAGTACCTGCAAGCTACCTTTTGAGCCCCATCATTGTTTTTCAGCTGAGGTAAAACACAGACCCTCCATTCCAAACAATGTTAATGATTGGCAAGTATTTGAGGATGACAAGCAAATAAACCATTTTTTAACTCTACAACAAGAATTTGTAGGATTAAATATTGACACTGATACAGCAAGTCAATCACAAATACTTGATACAGCAAGTCAATCACAAATACTTGAAAGAGCAAGTCCATCAAAAATACAGTTTCAACAAATTACTCACCCAATATCACCTAGAACAACAAAACAAATGCTAAATCCAACTATTTTCAGCAAGGAAAACATTCAACAAATTCAATCAAACAATTGTGAGGAAGTGGCCAATGCTGAAACTAAAATCATAGAGCTGAGGGACAATTTTCTACCAACAGGCTTAACTCCACTAGAGGACATCTTTGATTCAAATGATATTGCCAGAAAACCAACAATGTAGCCCTTAAATGTAGCCATTGAAGAATGCAACATAGGTACAATTGACAAACCCAAAATAATCAAATTGTCTACTTCTTTACCTCCTGACCAAAAGCCTAAATACATTGACCTCTTCAAAGAGTTCTAGGATGTCTTTGCATGGAGTTATGAGGACCTAAAGTCCTATGACACCTCTGTTATCCAGCATACAATCCCTCTCAAACCTGATCAAAAGCCCTTTAAACAAAAATTTAGGAGAATCAATCCTATGCTTCTCCCAGCAATGGAACAAGAAGTACATAAAATGTTCAAGGCAGGCATCATAGCACCAATCAGATTCTCTGAATGGATCTCCAACTTAGTCCCTACAAGAAAGAAGACTGGTGAAATCAGGTTGTGTGTGGACTTAAGAAATCTGAACCAAGTATCCCTCAAAGACAACTATCCCTTACCCAAGATGGATCACATTCTCCAAAGAGTGGTAGGGGCCTCAAGGATCTCATTACTGGATGGATTTTCAGGCTTCAATCAAATCCTGGTGCACCCTGATGATCAAGACAAAACAGCATTCACTACCCCATGGGGAACTTTCAAATATGTTAAGATGCCTTTTGGATTGAAAAATGCAGGGGCAACATTTCAAAGAGCAATGGATATTGCTTTTGCCAAGGAGATTCATGACTTTCTAGTCATTTACTTAGATGACCTTACACCTTTCTCAAAATCAGACCAAGAACATATAAAACATTTGAGACAGATCTTCTTAAAATGTAGAAAATATGGAATCTCCTTGAATCCCAAGAAATCCCTGTTTGGTTTAGAGGAAGGTAAGCTATTGGGCCACATCATTTCTAAAGATGGCATTAGAATTGACCCAGATAGGACACAGGCTATCCTACAAATGCCCCACCCAAGAAATGTCAAAGAGTTGCAAGGATTCTTGGGAAAAATCAATTTCTTGAGAAGGTTTATCCCAAACTTAGCAGAACTAATCAGATTATTAAATAACATGCTAAAGAAAGATTCAAAAGTCAAATGGACTGTTGAAGCCAATCAGGCCTTTGAAGGTATAAAACTGGCCCTTACCCAAACCCCAGTCTTAACCAATCCTCAATTTGACAGAGACTTTATCATTTTCTCTTTTGCCTCCCAGCATACTATTGCTGCTGTTTTGTTGCTAAAAGATGACCAAGGGAATGAGAAGCCAATTGCTTTCTTTAGCAGAGCTCTTAGGGATGCACCTTTAAAATATCAAATCATGGAAAAGCAGGCTTATGCTTTGGTCAAAGCCATTAAGGACTTTAGGATTTACATCCTTTATTCACATGTTATAGCTTATGTACCAAGTCCTATTGTCAAAGACATTCTCACCCAAGAAAATTTAGAAGGCAGAAGAGGAAAGTGGATTGCCAACATCTTGGAATTTGATATTGAGATAAAACCTACAAAACTAATAAAAGGGCAAGGCTTGGCCAAAATAATGACAGAAGCAAATTTCCAGGCCTTAGAGATCAACCAGCTGGACAGTGAACCGGAGATGGAGACTCCAAAGATCAATGTAGCCTTTGAGCAATCCCCTTGGTACTCTGATATATGTTATGTATTGCAAAACCTGTGTGCTCCCCCAGGATTGTCCAGAATTAAATGTAGGTTCTTAAAAATGAAAGCTTCTAAATTCTGTGTTATGGATGGAAATTTATTGTGGAAAAACCATGAAGGGATATTGCTAAACTGCCTAATCGAGAATGAAACTGATAATATCATAAAGGAATTTCATGCAGGTGACTGTGGTGGACACTTGTACTGGAAGTCCACTGTGGATAAAATACTAAGGGCTGGTTACTACTGGCCCACCATGTTCTCTGATGTCAAGAAATTCACCACCTCATGTCATAAATGTCAAGTGTTTGAGGGAAAGAGATAGTTGCTGCCACTTCCCTTAAGGCCTATTGTACCAGAGAGACCTTTTCAACAATGGGGCTTGGATTTCATTGGGGAAATTCATCCCTCATCCTCAGGCCAACATAGATGGATCTTAACAGCCACAGACTACTTCACCAAGTGGATTGAAGCTGTTCCATGCAGACAAGCAAATGATTCCACTATCATTCAGTTTTTGGAGAACAACATATTGGCTAGATTTGGCTGTCCTGATAAAATAATAACAGACAATGCTGCTGCTTTTAGATCCAAGAAGATGGTGAATTTCTGCCATAAATTTCACATCACCTTGGGCCATTCTACTGCATACTATCCCCAAGGAAATGGCCTTGCTGAGTCATCAAATAAAAGTCTGGTAAACATCATAAAGAAAGTGCTAGAAGAGAACAAAAAGAACTGGCATAAGAAGCTTGTGAATGCCCTATGGGCAGATAGACTAACAACCAAAAGATCAATTGGGACCAGCCCATATGAGTTGGTTTATGGATTAGAAGCCAAATTTCCTCCATCATTAGGAGTGCCTGTTATGAAACTTCTTAAAGAAAGCCAAGCTGAACCAAATGATATGCAAAGAAGAATCAATCAAATCATATGTTTACAGCAAACTAGAGACCAAGTTTTCAGCAGAGTTCAAGTTCTACAAGAAAAATTAAAGAAGGCCTTTGATAGGAGAACTAAGGCAGAAGATTTCAACATTGGTGACAAAGTCCTCAAATGGGATTCAAGAAGAGAGGATAAGGGAAAACATGGAAAATTTGATTCCCTTTGGAGAGTACCATTTGTTGTCCAAGCAGTACAAGGAAACAATACTTATTTCCTTAAGAGTCTTAATGAAACTGATTTGGATGAAGGTCCTGTGAATGGCAGGGTGCTTAAGCACTATTTTGAATATCACCCATAAGAGCAGCCTGAGTTTTCCCTTGTACATATCCAGATGTATATATTATTTTCTGTCAACATGTAAAAATGCAATTTCTCAAAGTTTTCTTAAACTGCCAGCAAAAGGTGAATAGAATCAGAGGTCTACCAAGAAGAGAAACACACAATTTTGGCATTTCAAAGCAGCAAACTTCAAGGTTGGAAATAGCAGTCAAGGCGCAAGGCAATCTGACCTACTGTCCTTGGTCTTTCAAATGAAAAACCATCCCCATGTGGAGCCACTATTAGCTACCTATACCAATAGGTTTCATATTTCATGATTGGCAATGAAAAGGTCCAAATATGCTCCGCTTTGATGATTCAAAGATCACATATTTCCAAGAGAATACAATCTATGCTTATAGCATGATATGGACTCAAATTTTGATGGATGGTCCAACAGTCTAATCTAGATCATGCCATGTTTTGAATTTTCAGTTGTAGAATAGAGAAAGAAGTCTGTCCAAACTGTTTAATCTTGGCAGACAAGTAGTTCAGGTAGAGAAGAAAAGGCTCCCAACAGCTTAAGCTGGGACCTTGGAAGAAATAAGGGTAGAAGTAGATAGAAAAACAAAAGAAAAAGCCAAAGAAAAGAAAAGGCAAGTAAGGGTCTGCAAGTCCAAGTGCACCCTCCAAGAAGAAATAAAAAATGCTAGGAAAATAGATGAGTAGGCAGTTGGGGTTGCAGAAAGGTCATTGCTTATAAGTTGCATGTGTGATAACTTTGTTTACCAAGGCAAAATGAATGAATTAAGAAGGTGTTATTCTTCATCAAGTTGCAACAAGCAAGAAGCATGTCTAACCTCCCTTCTTCCCCTTTTTTCCATTTCATTACTAACACTCCCTCATCAGTTGAGATTCATGGAAGAGATTATGGTTTCATGGTGGTTCTTAATCTTTTTAGAAGCCACATTTCTTGTCTAAAATTCTTTTCATTTTGATCTACTCCCTAAAAACTAAGTAAGTTTCAAATAAACTTAGTGATTTCCCCCCTCATTCACATTTTCCCCCATATTAACTCTAACTCTACTATATAATTCCCCTATGTTACCCTTCCCCTACTATTATTAACACCATGGTGTATAAACCCCAAATTTTGTATAAATATCCCTCCCCTTGGCATTATAGCCAATAAATCCTCTGTCAGGGATCAAATTGGCATCTGGTCACTTTGATGAACCTAAACCTCACCCCTCTCCCTTCTTTAAAGTCATTCCACCCATTAAACCTCCGTTTGTAAAGAAAAACCTTATAAAAACCCCCTCCTACCCATAAACCCCTTTGAAATTGTGAAAAAACCCAAAAACCCACCTTTTGCCGCTTATCCAAAGTTTCGGCGCATATGTTTGATTTTCCAAAATAAATTGAAAAACTTTACAAAAACCCATATCCTAATGTTTTCCGCCGGGCGCATATTCCAAAACAAATAATAAATTAATCCCACCCCCCCATCTGTATTGTTCGATCACATCACGCTTCCGTCAACCGTCGGATCGGACCCATGTGATCCGACGGCCCTCGTTGATATCGGAGCGGCCCCGATGTCCGACAGATACCTTCCGATATCTGTCAGAAGGTGACGTCAGGTGCCTGCCACGCGCCTTCACCACAATGCATCAAAGGTATGCTTGACACATTCCACCTCCGTAGCTATAGCGGTGCGATATAAAACCGCTAACCGTTTCCGGTTTCGGTCAATCCGCTCATCCAGCGTCATCCCCACGTCATTGCCACCCCGCCATCGCGTCAACCTTTTTGTCCGCCCCCGTGCCAATGTGTTCGCCATCGCATCATCTCCGTGGACCAATAGCAGCTTGCCACCTCACCCGATGACGTCATGCTGACGTCATCTGACTCCGACCCCACCCTATGACGTCATGCTGTCATCATCCCAAAAACGCGCCAATATTGCCAAAAATCCATTTTTAGGCCAAAATTTTGTGTTTTTTCCATTTTTGGCAAAAGACACTACTGTTATTTCTGCATGCTGCTCACGTCCAAACCAGCACCCGCCTGCTAAAGTCGATTCCGAGACTGCCAGAGCCTGCATTGCACCTGCATTTGCAACTCTTGCCGACGAATTCACCAGGTATTCTTCAAAATCATCCCATAAACCTGGTTTTATCCATAATTCTGCAAATAAACTATTAACAGACCTTAGAACTCTATTTTCACCATTAAACACACTGTCACCTGCACTTATATCCAGCCAGTGAAGCCATTAAACTCCTGCAGGGCCGCATTTGACAAATTGAGTTGAAATTCACAGCTAAGTTCGCGCAGTCGTGAACTAGGTACCTTAACTGACCAAACTCACTACAGAAAACACTTTGCTCAATCCTGCTACTGTTTTATAAGTCCTTCAAGCAATATTTCAATTGCTGCAACTGTCTCACTCACCCTCTATTCCATACACTTCACATTTCTCCCTCAAAGAAAACTCTTGGGTTGCTCTGCATAGCAACTCTATCCATAAATCCTAGGAGAAGTCATGGATCCACCAGTGGCTCCAATAGCATTAAACATTGCTCCATTAAATGCCCCTCAGAGACAATTGGAATGGAAGTCTCTGGCAGACATGGACTATCAGATTTCAGAGGAAATGTTGATGGGTACTAAGTTCCACATCCACCTGCTCAATGAACTGAAGGCTAAGCATGAGGTTGGAACAGATGTGTTGGGGATATGGGGCTCATTCCTCCCTATTTTCAAGCTCCCTCAAGTTAACCAATTCCCTGAGTTGATCCATCTGTGTGCTGAAAATTATGACCCCACTCAGAGGGCAGTTCTTGACCCTTCAGGATCAACTGTGTTTTATGTCACCCCTTCAGGATCAGGGATATGCTCTGCTTCAGAACTGAGAAGAAACTGGTCCCTCTATCACTTGTAGACCTGATAAATCGAGGAGCCAGGATGACAGATGCTCAGATTACCAAACTAAACCAGCTATACATTGGCTCTGACTCTGTGAAGTATCCTCCTATCAATCAAGTATACCTCAACCAACTAGGCAGAGATCTGGCTGACATGATTAGTCCCATTTTGGGCTACAACTCCATTGAGTTCGTTGATCAAACTGTGCTGGTAATCATGCTCAGGTTTGCTCCTGGCAAGTCTCCTATCTGCTATGACTATGCCACCTATATAGCAGACAAAATACATGAGCAACTAATGAACTTGGCAAGAGAAAGAGTGTTCAGGTATACCTCTTACATCTACCACTTGATCTTATATCATCAACATCAAAAATTCTCTTTTCCAATCAAAAGAGAGGATGCCCGAGGCAATCCAAGATCAGTGGTTTACTGGTCATCTGTTTTCCACTGTAGAGGTGAAACTCCATACACCTATTGTGAGTTCATAGATCAGTTCATCCACCCAGCTATGTCAATAATGATGGGCTCACCCCCTCCAAGGCTCACAGATGAAATGCAAAGAATCCTGCAGCTATCCAAATCATACAGCATTGGGGAATGGTACTTTTACCAGCACCACACCGTCATTAGGATGTATGGGTGTGAACTGCCTCCCTACAGACTACCCAGATATGTGCCTATGAGGCTATTTGCCCTAGAATACTTCAGGCAGTTTGGCAATGTTGATGTGCTTCACTTTTCAGGCAAAGGCAAGAAAGCACAGTTGAAAGTTAGGAACCAACTGGGCCACTTTGTCTATAACCAAAGGGAGGAAGGTTGGAAAGAAGCAGACAGGATGCTTGAGTCCTTTGGCCTTCAAACTAGTTTCCTCTGGAAACCTTATGACCCCAACCACTTCATCACTTTGAGAAGGCTCAGATATAGGCTCTCTGGATATGATCATCTAAAAGTCCCTCACATTGAAAAACATGCTAACCAAGCAAAGTGGAGGAGAGGAACCCTAGAAGAGCCGGTTACACAAGAAGAGCTGAATCAAAGAGCAGTGAGGAATCTTAAAAATATGGCTGACCTTGAACTTTGTTCACAGGTGTTTTCACTGCCAAGCACACAAGTGGGAGCAGTTGCATCTTCCTCGACTGCAAATCAGCAAGCACCCAAAGCCACTGAAGATATATCTAGCAAAGGTAAGCAAAAAGAAATGGATACTGAACGACCACAGCATGAGAAGGTGCAGCAACAGCAGCAACAGGTACAACAACAACAACAGGAAGTGCAGCAAGAAGAAGGGCAGCATAATAATGAGCAGCCCCCACAGCAAGAAGGGGCAGTTGAAGCCCAAATTTCCACAGAATAGCAGGCACAAAATACAGTGCCTCCTAGGCAAGAAACATCAGTTGATGCCTCAATCCTCCAAACTCCACAAAAGGAGGATACTAGCAGAAAAAGGGATAGAGAGACTCCCTTGACCACATCAGAAAGTCATGGTGAGAAAAGACAAAGAATGAACCCTTTCTCTGATGAGGAAATGCCAACAGGGCAGTCTCTGGGCATGGGCCCACCTAGAAGGGAAGTATCTGCAAGTTCATTCCAAGGGGAACAGAACAGAACAGTGGGAGGAGAAGTCAGCTCCTCTAGCCAGCAGAGGGAGGGTGAACTAAGCATCAAACAACAGTTCATAGACATAAAGAAAAGGAGTGAGCCCATAAAAATACAGCTGTATAATCACTTGCTGAAGATGGCTCCCACTAACCAGCAAAGACTGATGTCTGCTTTTGATGTCAGTGAGGGCAAGATGATCATGAGTCATTTCTTACCAGCTGTAGCACAACCCCAAACTCATGCAGATTATATAAGGACCAATCTTGAGGTCCTTGCCAAAGACATCCACCGAATGGATAATATTGAGTTGTACAAACAAATAGGTGAGATGTTCTATGCCTCCTTGGCAGACAAAACCTTGGACAACTACAGGCTGGAAAATAGCCTTAATAATACAGCTGCCCAACTTGAGTTGGAAAGGGCATCATCACAGGCTAAGGACAACAGAATTAGGTCCTTAGAAGATATAATTATTGAGATTGGGCATGATCCCAAAGATATCAAGGGCATCCAGGAGATATTGAAGTTGAGGGATGCAGACATGGCTGCTTTGAAGAAAAAGATAAAAATGCCAGCCACTATTCACCCTCAAACAGATGAGGTTGCCCAGCAGAGGCATGATAAGGAAGCCACAGATTTACTGGTGTCTCTCTATAAACAGCTCATCCAGGCACAAGAAAAGCTGGGAGAATCAGAGGCTGCACAGGCAGCATTACAGGCAGCTTTGAAACAAAGAGAAGAAGGATAGACCTCCCAGCCTCCTCCTGAAGTAATAAATCTTGAGGAAACTGCTCCACCTACTGTTCCTCCTCCTCAACAGCCAGAACAAGCAGCAACATCCACCTCAGCAGCACCACCAGCAACAGAGCAGGCCCCAAGCCTGGACATGCAAAAGCTGAGGAATGAGATCCAGGCCCTGGAAGCTCAAATGACAGAGCTGAATGACACCAGGGATAAATGTGCCAAAGTGAATGACAGATATGATAAATCCAAGCATTCTGTGGCAGAAAAGGGCAGGGAGATAAAAGCCCTCAAAGATAAAATCAAAGAGCTAGAGAATGAGCTCAAATTAGATAAGGTGGTGGCAGAGCTTAAAATAATGTTGTGGGCTAACATTGGTCAATCTATCAATGAGAAATGGAAATATATTGAAACCATCCATGAGCAGTTCGACCTCATTCCAAAAGCACACACTGAAATTCAGAGAGCAAGAGCTGCTCTAAGCAACATGCCTGAGATAGCCACCAGGATGATCAATGTGCTTAACAATAGGAAAAGAACTCAGTTGGCTGCCATGGGAATTCCAAACAGAACTGAGCACATTCAGTTGATCAAAAGGGTTCTCACACTGAGAAACTTAGTGCAGACATTGGAAAGAAGAACCCAGGATATGCAGACTGAGGTGAACAGGTTTTTGGAAAAGTTTCAGGTGTTAGAAAACAGAGTGCTCCCTAGCTTACTGAACAGTGCAGGGAGATTGTTTACACATGACCAGTATGCCAAAAGGGTTAACACATTTGCCACTAGTCAGATCAATGAGAAGCCCAGCACCTCAGAAGAAACAGGGCCAGCCACAGGACAGACTCTCTATAACAGAGTAGAGAATTTATTTTTTATAATGAATGAAGTCAAACACCTGTTTGAGGCCCCTCCCAATTTTTATAAGTATACAGAGGCAGAGGAGACTATAGATGCAATCCTCAGGCATCAATTACCTACACATGACTGGTGGACCAAAGTGATACAAACAATTTTTTAAACAGTGAGGCATTCACCAAATTTTGTTTATAAAAATATGAATTGTTATGCAAAGTAGAGCTTAATAAAGTCAGCATACAAAGGAAAGATGAAAGGCTGAGCCAACTCAGCAGGGCTATTCGGCCACCACAGCAGCAGGCACAGTCACAGGTGGCAGGGCCGAGAAGATACAACACAGCAAACGTAAAGGCACATTTTCCAGCATTAAAGCAAAGCGTTCCAACCGACTCAATGACCTCCAAAGGTCAAAATATCCTCTGAGAGACTTAAAGAGCAGTTATGCTGTATTCAAAGCTGCAATAACTTCTTTTCTACTTTTCTGTACGAAGTAATGAAGATATTTCTCTCTCAGATGACTCAATGCCTGAGATATTTTGTATAAACATTTCTATAAAGTCCCCTTCGCATGAGTTTGCAAGGGGTTGTTGTTGATTTCATTCCTATATTTCTGTTGCTGTACAACTCTCAGAGAAATAATACAAAAGGTGGATGGAATTTCGAAAGCTCTATGTTCCTTGATGCACTGTGGTGGCTGGCTGAATGTTATAGGATTCCTGCATGTTTCATAGCACAATAAGTCTTCTTTAAACCTCTACGTTAAATGTTTTCTAGTCTTTCATTTTCTTTCATGTTTGTGAGTTTTACACTTAATGGAAAAGTAAAAGAATGTTCCAGGATTTAATCACAGATTACCCTAAACTCAATCTAAGCTGTTATAAATGTTTTCTTCCAGATAGAGTAAATAAGGTGTGATTCTTAATTGCTACAATTTCAAGCTATATCTCTCACTGTGATAAATATTTTCAGGAATTCAAGTTTGCTCCTGAGGCATCTATCTCTTCCCCACACCCCAGCTTTAGTGGAAAATTCTTAAATGCTCTCCACTGGTTGTTCACATGTCACCATCATAATCTAACTTTGTTATATGAAGTATTTAAATGGCCCTGTAATTTCAGTAAATCATCTCAAGGTTTCTAAACACTTGTAGCCACAGACTCCATTGCCCAATAAGATAAACTCATCCGCAGATTGCACACTTCAAGTACAAAAATATATCCCTCAACCAAAGCATAAAACTAAACACCCTCATTTTATAGCTAGCCTTCTCCACAGAACAGAGACAAATTATAAAGAGAGAGCCCTCTCTGATTACAGTGTGGCTAGGCACTGTAATCCAAAGATTGGTTAGTGGTTACCCCAGCCGTATTCCCTTAGAGTCAAAGGGAACAACCTGGGTGTTAACAGGGTGATGGAGGAGTGAAGGAGCTGTATGGGTGGATAGGTAAGATGAAAGAGGAGCTTGAGATGGCCTATGGACAGAGAGATGAGATGGGGAAGGCGTGAGTAAAGCTGGTTGATCGATAGAAGGGTAGAGTAGTGGAAGGTCAAAAAGATTGAGCAACGTGGACAGTAGAAGGGTTGGAAGGCACATGAGCTGAACAGAGGATGAGCAGGTGGCTTAGGCACGGTTCAGAAGGATAAGAACATGATGAAGTGGTGTTGCGCAGTGTAAATGAAACAAATCACCCTTATCTTGCATGTAAACGAAAGTTCACCAACCTATTCTAACTGTTTTGTTAGGAATCAAAGAACAACAATGTAAGTTGAAGGGAATTCGTGCATGATTCTGAACCAAAGAGTCATTACTCAAGATAAAATCGCATGGACAAATCTTCAATCGAAAACATTACATCAATACTTGCATGCATATGTTAAAACTATGTTTTTGGCAGTTGGCACGGTCTACACTTCCGGTCCCCAAACAGAGGTGAAAGTGAGCATGCATTCAACCTTTTTGAACTACACGTAACTTCAATCTCCCTATGCTAATTTTGAACTACTGAAACAACTGCATTCATGAAAGTAACCTACGTAACAAAACCGAAACAATCAACTCAGCAAACTGTCTTTTTCAAGTGCATGTAAAGGAAAGAAATGCAATGATAACAGAAAGACAAGTAACAATACAAAGGAAAGGAGGTCTATTGCTCTCAGGTTGGGCCCTAACCTGAGAGCTATAGCTCCCCTAAGAACTCAGAATTGAATCCAAATCTGCCTGCCTTTTATTAAAAGATCATAATCATGAGTCTAACAACATGCCAAAATTGGCTTACAAAGAGCAAAAACAGAGTTACAGCTCGTAATCCAAAATCTATAAAAAAAGTTCAAGAGTCTCATCGAAGGCTACAGCCTTAATATTTATACATGATGAGGGCCAAGCTGGCCTCCTCAATTAGTGGAGCTTGGCTGTCCAACTAAAAGTAAACTGTTGTTCCTGTAGAATCCGTTGGCTACCTTCTGGCTCGGTGGTAATAGCTGTTGGAGCTCGGAGTTGGGGTGGAGATCACGAGGGAGGTCATTCAAGGCTGTGGACAACCTCCCTATAAACCCGCAATGCCACCTTGGTTGTCTCCTTGTCTCCATTTGCGTGGTCTTTGCTCCATTTAATGTCAAAAAACCTAGAATCATCATGTATTAGCCACATAGGCATAAGGACTACCCTTCTTCCTACAAATAACACGAATATACTAAGAAATGATGCATAAGTGATAAAAATTGAAGGGTTGAGCAAGGCAAGTAGGCCAAATGAGCCCAAATTGTTACTAAAATTTGGGGCTCATCATCACCCCCCAGCTAAAATATTTGCTCATCCTTGAGAAACTAGTCCAACTCTTCATAATTCATTGCCTTTACTGCTACCCTTACATCCCAAGCCTCTGTAGTAGTGTCCTCCTTGCTGATGTGAAACCCAGCCCTTCTGTTTACCTCTTCCCACTGTTCATTATCATCTATTTCTGTGCTGCCTTCCATCAAGCCTAGCAGCAGTGGTGGGCTGAGTTTAAGGCCAATCTAGCTGGCCTGGAGGTTTTGCATGGATTTCTTATAGAGGGCTACCCATACCAGAGCTTCCCTCATCCGAGTTGGGGTATGGTACTCTCGGATTTTCAGACTGTGTGCCAATGTATTCCATCTTCGTGTGCATGCTTGGACAGCGTTGTCTCCTAAGAGTCTCTCCATGTCCTCAAAATGAGTTATGGCTTGGGTCTGTTGATCCATATACCTTAATGAAGCTTGAGGGTCAATGGAAAAATGTTGGTGTTCCGTGATTAGTGCAACTGGATCCCCTGGTTCTGGTCTGATGAGCAATGGCTCGTTCAGCTCTCGGTTCATGATTGCTTTGGCTTTTGCTGCTCTTTTGTCCTCATGGTTCAGCCATGAGGCAAATGCCAATAATTGCATATCTCCCAAGGCCGTATTGGGATCCCATGAAACTTCATTAGGCAGGGCCAGATTATGGAGGTAGAACTCCGCTAATTTGGCCCTATCCTCGGATGAGCTAGTACTGCAAACTTCAGTGAATTGCTACGGGTCTTGGAGCTGAGAGATACCTCTTTGCGCCAAGGTATTGATCTGAAATTGCAGCCATTGGTCTTTCAAGTACAAGACATAGGATTTGGCTGGCTGTCTGCATTGGATAGCATCCATGGCCCAGCTGGCCATGCAGGCCAATTGTGCTTCCTTCTGCTGCAGTTGCTCTCTGAGAGCTTGCACCTCAATTTGTGCTTGTTGTTCTGCTTCCTGTAGAAGTGTGGCTGGCTCCCTAAGACCAGTGTTCAGTTCCTTTTTACCTTGTTGTTCCTCTGTGGTGTCCTTGTAGGATGTACCTGTCCCTGCCCTCAGCTCCTGTAGCTGCAATCTCAGCTTCTGGTTTTCTTCCTGTAGAAACACGCGTTGGCAATTTGCCACGTGTTTGGCCATGGACAATTCACTTCTGGCCTCCTTGAGCTGCTCCTGTAAGGGACCTATGTCTGCCACACCCTTTGACTTGGATATTTTCATCCACGTGTGTGTATGGACTCTTTCTTCCTCTAATGCAAAAAGCAGTGGCACAACAAATTTCTGAGGTATAATCTTGCCAGCCTCTAAAAATTTGTAATATGAACTCAGACTTGGCTGAGGGCTGGGCTCTGGTATGTGCTCTTTCTCCACTTCCTTTGGTGGCTCTATTTCACCCTCCCTTGGTGGTGATAAGGGTGCTTCTCCTTCCATTTCCTCAGTTTCTTTAAGCCTGGCTAAGGTTTCCTGTAGAGCATTTTCAGCATCCTGTAGCCGAGCTTTTTTAGTCAATTGGTCTAATCTTTCTTGCCACGTAGTTTTCTTCGGGCTTCCCCTCTCATAGGTGACAGATATCCTCGAGGGGGACCTTTCCTTGGGTGAAGTAGGGGCATATTCAATGATGATCGGGCTACTGGACGGAGGCTGTGGCTTGCTTGTCTTTATTCTCACACTTCTTCGAGCTTTAAAGTATAGAGGGGTTTCCCTCTTTCTCTTCTCCTTTGGCTTAGGAGGTGTGCTGAGGGCAGCCAGCACAGCTGCTGCCTCCCTTTCACGAATGTCAACTTTCTTCTCCTTGGGTTTCACTTTTTCGGGGCTTCCTGTAGAAGACCTTGTTTTAGTCAATTTCGGGCTTCCTATAGAAGACCCTTTTTCAGTTAATTTCGGGCTTCCTGTAGAAGACCCTTTTTCAATAATTTTCGGGCTTCCTGTAGAAGTCGGTTTCGGCTTTCCTGTAGAAACAGGTGTCGCCGCCTTGGTTTGCTTTGCTGCATGGGTTTTGCTTTTTGACTTAGTTGCGGTCGCTGTCGAGGCACTCTTGCTGATGTGGACCTTCTCAACCTTGTCCACTCTACCTTGCAACCTTTGCTCTCTTGCTGTCACGATGGGTGTGTCATCTTTCTCCTTGTCATCCTTTTTCTCTTGTTTCTTTTCTTGCGTTTTCTTTTACTGTGTGGTCGGGGTCTTTCGGCCTTTTTCTTTCTTTACTGCAGCCACTGACTCTTTCTCCTCACTGTTAGAAGAACCGAGCTCTTCGGTTAGCATCTTTATGTCCCCGTCCTTTGACAAATTTATGAAGGCTTCCCATGAGAGAGGAACCTTTTATGTGTGGAGCGCATCCTCCACAAGGAGTTTGATTAGTCCATGGTGGGCTACCTGGTCTGGTATGCCTTCTTTCAACTTGGTTGCACACTCAATCAGAGACTGTAGTAGAAAGTAAGGGAGACTAAGCTTGTTTTCTACAGGTAGATCCATCTGGTGCTGCAATTCAGTGAGTAACCGAAATTGGTACCCGTATACAATGCTAAAACGGCCTTCGCAGGTGATGTACTTCATAATTTGCAAGCTCACTTCATTCCATGGTGGCAGTAAATTGGTTCTACGAACCCCATTTTTGTCTTCTGAGAATTCCTCCTCTGGTGGAAAGAACTCTTTCTTAGCTTGTAGGCTCAATTTCCTTTCTTCTTTATCCCATGGTAATCCCATCGGGAGCTCCGTAACTCGGCTGATGAATTGTGGGGTGAGTTTGAGGATCAGACCCCTGAAGGTAACGGTGGCCAACGTTTTAGATTTCGGCCTCAGAGCTTGCAAAAACTCTTCTGCCACTTCGTTGTCATAGCCCTGCAATTTGTCACAGAAGGATATCCATTGTGCTCGTGTGAAGAGCTCCACCACCTCTGGATTTTCTCTTAACTTCGCTGAATCAATGGGCTCCCTTCTGATGAACCCACCCGGCATGGTGAAAAACTGTTGCGTTAGCTGGGGGTGGAAAATGCGGAAGAAATTCGGTCCACTGGGACAGAGCGTAGGATTACGCCTCTGTCATGCACATAATTCACAAAGCTTACCCCCTGAGAATGTTTAACACAACCAACTACACTGACATCCTGTAGGACGCCAGTTCATGCATGGCAGACAACAATTGCAACACTTTTCTACGACCAGACTATAGACGACGATTCTGCCACCTTCAAAAACCAATTGCATGGAGAGTTCAGGCTTACCTTTTTAATCTGCCACCTTTTGACGTGAGGAACCCGACTTCCTGTAGAAACAGTTTTCCTGTAGGAGCAGTGCGTGATTTCCAGGGGAGACTGCAGTGGGTCTGCGCTCTTGGTGTTGCTTCACAGGCGTTCTGATGGCCAAAGATTCGGAGTATCAAACTGCAGAGGGATCCGGATGATCACTCGAGTTGCAAATGGTGAATGATAAATGCATGGGGGTGATAATCTAGCTGATTAGATTTGAATCGGCGGAATCCGTGGTGCGGGGGTGAGCTATCCCTGCCGGACCGTTGGGCGACGTCACACCATCATTCTTCTGCAAGTTTACTTACTGCCGCATCATTCCCCGCAGATCCGCCGCCGCCATTCTCATTAGAACTCGTTTCTCCCCGAGTGGACGGTTCTCACGTGTCCACTGCCCGGTTTTTCCACGGCCACCATTCACACATCCGGCTCGACTAGCTGACTGGTCGACGTGGTGAATCGATTGACCATACAACCGCTCAACCCATCCATTTCACACTTGCAAACATTTTCAAAGTAAAATTCATGCAATTCGTCGGAAGAAAGGGTCGAGACACTTACCTGTGCGGCCGAAACACGATTGTTCAGGCTCTTAGACGACGATGAGTGGATTTATTTGCTGCTGGTGGATTTTCACAGGCCCAGAGGTTCATATTCGCAGGTCGCTGACGATGGATTTGAGGCTTCAGCTGCATGCGCCCACGTTTTACTTGTACATGGTGTGCACTCTAGTGGGCTTAACTGTTACGGGACTCCTGCCGGATGTCCTGTAACAGTTTCTTCCTCCTCGGGTGCATGCTGCACGACGAAGGCAATGGCCCCACGATCACGCTCACAAAGCTCATGGATGGTTGGGATGGAGATGGTATGACCTCTCAGCGTTTTTCCATCTCAAAAATTGCTTTTCTCTTGATAACTCAATAATCTGCTTTGATGGTGTAGGTAACTTTATTGCATGTCGACAGGGATGGTAGAAAGAGGTGACAACAATGTATAAGGGTGCCAACAGTAACTTGCATGCGTCCAAACCGACCCTTGGTCGTTAGATCTCCTCATAAAATGAATTCTGGCCCATCCCGAACTTTTACAGGAAGTTTCCTGTAGAAATACAGAACTTCCTGTAGAAAAGTTGCGTTTCCTGTAGAAAGTCTGCACCTTCCTGTAGAGAGTCTGCATCTTCCTATAGAAAGTCTGCATCTTCCTGTAGAAGACTCAAGCCATGATGAAATTGTGCACATACCTTGGAGGAAATGAGTATTCTTGGAGGAGGTGCTGGTGAGGTCCCTTGGCAGCATGATAAGGATCTTTGGCTTTGCATTAAGAGTCCTCCTCACCTTCATAGAACACCTGCAATCTGCATGCATTTTCACATTATAAACTTGTTGTCCCTATCTTTTTGCTTATTGTCTTCTTTTCTCTTTTATTTTTGTCTCTTTTTTTTTTTTTTGTGAAAAATAGCAGGGGCGCCTCAATGAGGTTTTCACCCTTGCCATCTGCCTTAAGCGCCTCAGAGAGGTTTTCACTCAAGGATCTTTTTTAAATCTCTTTTTTCTTTTTTTTTGAAAGACAATAGGGGCGCCTCAACGCGGTTTTCACCCCTACCACCTGCCTTGGGAGCCTCAGAAAGGTTTTCACCCAAGGATATTTATTATTTTATTATTATTTATTTTATTTTTTTTAGATCTTTCAGGGTATGCCCAAAGTAGAGGTAGAACCCTTCTCTATGACCAACACTGATTTCTCCATAGTTTTGATGAACTCTTGTCTTGAGCGAGGCTTCCTGTAGATCTTCAATCGATGCCCATTGACAAGCATGGGGATGGCTTCCTCATCAATGGTTAGAATAAGAACAGATCCATTGTCATGGAATTTTTCCACTGCATATGGTCCGAGCCATCTGGTTCTTAGCTTCCCCTTGAAATCTTTGTATCTGGAGTCATACAACAAGGCCCAATCTCCCGGCTAGAATTACTTGTCATGGAGGTGTTGGTCATGCCACACCTTTCTCTGAAGTTGAACCACTTCTGAGTGAAGGAGGGCCTGCATCCCGTGCTCTTCCAGTCCATTCAGCTGCAATAACCTTTCTTGTTGTTCATGGCTGAGATCTAGATCTAGCTGAGCTGCCATCCTCAAGGTGTTGTACTCAAACTCAATGGACAACAAAGCTTTCTTCCCGTAGACCAGCTCATAAGGTGTGAAGCTGGTGGTGGTCTTCCAGGTGGTGTTGTAAGCCCATGTGGCCTCAACCAGGCGATCTGCCCAATCTTTCCTACTGCTGCTAACCACCTTAGTCAAAATCTCTTCCAATGCTCTGTTGGTGACTTCCACTTGCCCATTTGCCTGTGGATGATAGGGGTGGAAGTCCTATGCTTGATTTTGTGGTGAGCTAGCAGGTCTTCAATCAAGTTGGATGTGAACTGGCTCCCTTGATCGGTGACCAGTTCTCTTGGGTAGCCAAATTTGTAGAAGATGTTTTCTCTTAAGAACTCGGCCACCTTCTCTTCTGTTTCTGCCTTGATTGCTTTAGTCTCTGCCCACTTTGTCAGGTAGTCAGTGCACACAATGATGTAAGACCTTTGCCTCGAAGGAGGGTTGATTGGACCCAAAAAATCCATACCCCACTTCTCAAATGGCTCAAGAGTCACTTGAGGTTGGAGAGGCATCTCATCCCTTGGAGTCGGTTTCCCCATTCCTTGGCATCGGTCACATTGGCTGATATATCTTCTGACATCTTGATGAAGTGTGGGCCAATAGTAGCCTGCCTGCAGGATTTTGAAGGCAATCCTCTTTGCTGAAAAATGTCCTCCACAAGTCCCGTCATGACAGGTGAGGAGGATATCAAAGACTTCCTCCTCCCTTACACAACGCCTTAAGATCTGATCAGGGCCAAGCTTGAACAGATTGCCCCCGATCGAAGTAAATGAGGCACTTTTTCTGATGATTCTGCTCTTCTCTCTTGAAGTTAGGTGCGGAGGGAACTGTGATGAAACAAGGTAGTTTGCTATATCAGCAAACCATGGAGAGAGTACTGAGATAGCAAACAGATGTTCATCGGGCATCTGGTCATCCACTGTTCCATCCTCATCTGCAGACAAATTCAATCTAGATAAAAAGTTAGCAACAACATTTTCTTTACCTGGTTTGTCAACAATGGTCAAATCAAACTGCTGCAACAAAAGTAACCATCTAATAATACGAGCATTCACATCTGGTTTATTCATTAAATATCTAATTGCAGCATGATCCGTGTGTACAAAGGTTTGATAGCCAGTAATATAATGTCGGAACTTGTTCAATGCATGGACCACAGCCAAGAATTCTTTCTCGGTTACAGTGTAATTCATCTCGGCTTTGGACAAGTTTTTGCTAACAAAGTAAATGGCATATGGAAGTTTTTGTTCAACTTGTCCTAAAGCTGCCCCTATGGCTTTGTTCGAGGCATCAGTGTGGATGTGGAAAGGTAGGGCCCAATTTGGACCTCTCAGGATTGGGGCTGACACCAACTTGTCCTTTAATTCATTCAATGCCCTCTGACAATCGTCAGTCCATTTAAACTCCACATCTTTTTCCAACAGGCCAAACAATGGCGAGGCTAGCTTGCTGAAGTCTTTAATGAATCTCCTGTAATACCCTGCTAACCCTAAGAAACTCTGGACATCCCTTACCTTTTGGGGAGGTGGAACCTTCTTGATGAGAGCAATTTTGTTAGGATCCACTTGTAACCCTTGGCAAGAAATGGTATGGCATAGCACAGTCCCTTCAATCATCAGGAATTCACATTTTTCAGGACTAATGGACAGGTTCATCTCAATGCATTTGGTTAGGAACTTTCCCAGATTGGACAATGCTTCTTGGAAGTTGGACCCATAAGGAGTGAAGTCATCCATATAGATTTCCACCGCATCATGGACCAACTCTGAGAAGATGCTCAAGACAGCTCTCTGGAAGGTAGCAGGAGCATTGCATAGCCCAAAGGGAAGAACTCGGTAGGCAAAGGTACCCCAAGGACAAGTGAAGGTGGTCTTATCTTGGTCTTTAGGGCTGATTTGGATTTAGTTGTACCCGCTAAACCCATCCAGGAAAGAGAAGAACTTCTTTCCTGCCAGTCCATCCAACACTTGATCTATGAAAGGTAGAGGGAAATGGTCTTTCTTGGTAGCTTTGTTCAGTTCTCGATAGTCTACACAGATTCTCGACTTCCCATTTTTCTTGGGAACCAACACCAGAGGGGACAACCATTCACTATCTGAGATGGGGTAAATGAATCCGGCATCCAACAGTTTTTGCAATTCTTCCTTGACAATGTCCTTAAGGGCTGGATTCATTCTCCTCTGAGGTTGCCTAACCGGTTTACAACCCTCTTTGATGTATATGTGATGGGTACAGACCGAGGGATGGACTCCTTTCATCTCCTTATAGCTCCAAGGAAAAGCATCTAGGTGACTGGCCAACAGGCTACACAACTCCTTTTCCTAGGAAGGAGATAGGGAGGAGCTGATCTTTAACATTCTCTCAGGGTCGAACTCCACATTCTTGACTCTGGGAGTGACAGGGTTGGTGGCACAAAGGTCCACTAAGGTGCTGGCTTGGGCATCCTCCACCAATTTCTCTAAGAATAGTGCATTGGAAGGTGGATTCTGGATCAAAGTCTCAATCAAGTCATCCTCGGTTGGGGGGTCTCTTCTAGTGGTATCTAGGGTGCACAAAGGTGATGAGTACACCTCATCCTCTTCTCCTTTCTCCAACCACAGTGGTAAGTCATGCTCTAAGGAGGGTTGGGCAGGAGGATATAGGACTAGCTGCTTGGACATAGGACCGTTTTTTATGGTCATGTTTCCTGCACGACAACTGATGTAAGCATCTGCAGTGGCTAACCAAGGCCTTCCCAAAATAAGAGGATATCCAGTAAGCTTTGCCTTGGGTTGCAGAACCAAGAAATCTGCACGGTATTCCCAAGAGTCGACAGAGACCAAGACATCCTCCACAATCCCTTCGGGAGTCACAGTGGAGCGATCTGCTAGTTGCAGTACTGTCGAGGTCTTCCTCAAGGAACCCTGAAGATTGAGTTTGAGCATGGTATCCTTGGTCATCACATTAATGGCAGCCCCTAGATCAATCAAGGTGTGAGGTATGATGGTGCCATTGATGTGGACATCTACTACAGGACTCCCAGGATCTAGGTACTTTGGGCAGATGACTTGTCCTAACATAAGGTCAGACAGTTGTCCTAAGGCATTGATGGTTGAAGCATCTCTCTTTCGCCTGACTGGGTGTTTAAAACACTTTTCCTTAACCAGTTTGTTGTATATTGGCACATCCTTGATGGCTTGGAG
This sequence comes from Pinus tabuliformis, assembly GCA_031772625.1. Lineage (NCBI taxonomy): Eukaryota > Viridiplantae > Streptophyta > Pinopsida > Pinales > Pinaceae > Pinus > Pinus tabuliformis. The sequence continues at coordinate 1,117,592,876 of CM062813.1, read as the reverse complement.
AAGTGGTATTTTCACACACAACTGCTTGAGTTCTCCCAGAAGCTCATCCTCCTCTGGGTTGGGTTGTGTGGTGGTTGTTAGTCTCTCAGGAAAGGGTGGAATAGCCTTTGGTTCACTTTCCTGTTTGTCCTCCTTGTCCTCTGGGGGAGGAGGTTGGCGATCCAGAAGAGTCTTTCTAGATTGAAGATTGATCTCCTGGATCTCCACAGCATAGGTATGGCATGAGGTTTCCCCAGTGTATACCTGCTGGGCCTGTCTATTGTTGGGGTTCGGGTTCGGTTGAGCAGGCATTTGAGGTTGCCTTGGACGAGCAGGAGGTAATGGTTGAGGTTGAACTGGTGGTGGAGGCAAAATGGCGGGAGGAGTGTTGTACTGGGGCCTCCACCCCGACTGAGGTGCATTCCGCTGAGGCCGTGGCTGGGCATGTGAATGATATGAATGAGTAGTGGGTTGAGTAGGGTACTGAGGTGGATAAGACCATGGAGGAGGCATAGACCAGGAAGGATGAGCAGGGGGACCCCAGGAAGGCATAGGAGTCGATTGGTTGGGGCTGTAATAAGCTTGAGGTGCCCTTTGCATCCCCTGCTGGTAAGGTCTAGGTCCTTGTGGCCTCCTTTGGTTGAGGAAATAGAGAGGTTTAGTGAGAGCTTTTGTCCCTTGGTACATAGCTTTAAGCCCAGGTAAGGTTGGACATTGATTTGTGGGATGGTCCTCCTCAAAAACAAAGCACACTTCAACCGAATGCAATGGGCATTCGTTCTTAGGGTGTCTCCTTGTACATCTAGGGCAGAAGATAGCCAAGGCCCTCTCAGCTTCTTCTTTCTTCTGCTGGATCCTGAATGTGTCTAGTTGCATGGCAATGGTCTGTCTCACCTCACTCTTAAGATCTTCTAATTGATTTGCAAACTCATGCTTGGAGAAAGGAATACCAGCTGAGAGAGGTGTTTAGTCAATTTAGTGTTATCTAAATTGCTAGTATTTATTGTCAACCCGGGGCTCGTAAGCTGATGAAGTGAGGGTGTACTATATGTACTTAAGTAACCTCTTAGAGTTTTTCTTATCGTTGGGGGTGTTGTTGTGGTTAATTATGTTCCTAAGATGGAGTGAGAATTTATAAACAAGTGAGTGATGGTGTGTGTGTAGAGTGAATTCTAAATGAGTGGAAGTGTGTGTTGAGTGATCTTTAACTAATTGCTTGAAAGGAAATGCTTGGAAAGAATAAATGAATTGAAATGACTTGAAATAAACTTGAAAGAAAATGACCACTACCAATGGCACTAGACACCGTTCAAGTTGCTGCTAATAAAAGAAAAGAGAGTCACTTTTAAAACCCAAGAATAAAGATTATCTCTCTCTAACTCGATGCTTCAAAGCACATGTACTGTGTAAAGCACGGAAAGAAAGTAGCTTAAGTGGAATTAGAAAAGTGAGAAAAATATGCTTGAAAGACTAATGATAATGATTTGCTATTTCTAATTCTCTACTTCAGCCATATGTACTATGGAAAGCATGATTAGAAAGTAGTGAGGAAATAGTCTAGGAAGCACTTTAAAATCAAAACTTCTACTTTAAAGACTAGTGGTAATGATTTACTCTTTCTAACTCAATGCCTCAAAGCACATGTACTGTGTAAAGCATGGAAAGAAAGTAGTGAAAGAACAGTCCAAAAAGCACCCAAACAAGCTGCAAATTAGTGATATTTTGATCTTAAAAGATAATAGTTTATGATGAAGATCATTCATGTATGTTAATAGCTCTTTGAGAAATAAGATTAAAAATTAACTATAAAGACAAAGGCAGCACTTGAATTGTCAACTTCAAATACCATTAGCTATAAAGCAAACACACACATATAAAAATAAATCCCGGGCTAAAAGAAACCTGCAAAGAAATAACACTGATCAGCTTGAAAGAAAAGAAAACAAGTAAATGAAACTATACATGCTTAAGGAAATAAATAAGAAAATATTGAAATGCTGCACATGAAATACTTTACAAAGGCTGAGATGAGCAGGGGCCCTCTGTTCATTCAGCCACAAGAGAACTCAAAGATCTGGAAACTTCAAAATGGTGCTATATCTATTCCTCCATTTGCAAAAAGTATACAAAACAGAGTTCACAATGCTTCTAAATTCAACACAAGTGCAGAAAATTACAACTAATCAAAAGTTCTTTGAGCGTACGCAGATGCAGCAATTTATAGGAGTTTCTAAGATAGCCTACTCGTACAGCTAGTTAACAGAAAAACAATAAACAGTCATGCGTATTAATGGTCCCTTGACACATCACGGCTGCGTGGACGAGTTTAGTGGTTCTGTCGTTATGGATAATAAATCCCATGTTGGATTGCGTCCCCTGCCATCTGTAGAACATGGACAAATCACCATTTAAGATGACGTGACCAAACAGCTCTCAATCACCGTTTAAACCACCTTGAGTTGACCGTAGCTTAACCAGCTTTGACCATGGGTGAAAATGACGTGGATGGCTGGAACAATGGGACAGGAACCTCGAGCACATTGATACCTGAGTGCCCATGTGGCTCGTCTAGCAAACCGACACGTGGATCATAGTGTTTAACAAAAAGGCTGCAGGATCTTCAGATAGCTGCGGGATCATCAGATAGCTGCGGGATTCCTGCAAGTAAGTCAAAAACTAAACAAATAGTCATCCATTAGCAAAACTTGCTTGATCATGCTTATTGACACTTAATGTAATGATCTGAGAGGTTTTATGGTGAAAATGAGGCAAAAGTGAAGGAAAGATAAGGAAAAGTTGAGGAAAATGGTAGACAAATAGGTGTAGAATAGAGGTTCTACATACCCCCACTCCGAGGGTATTGCATGTCCTCATGCAATGAAAACACAATTCAGTCCATCTGCTGGGATGCCTCAGCTAGGACATCCAACCTCCTTCTCTTCCTTTGTGTAGAAACATTAACCTTTGTCCTCTTGAACATGCATCTGAATTTCAAATTAATTAAGGCTTTGTTCAGCCTTCTACATCTCTTCTTGAGTCTGCTGTGTTTCTTCTGCCACATGCTCATGTGAAGAAAGGTGTTATCTTGGATTGCCTTGGCAATATCAGCTTGCTGCTTCATTTCTTCATTTCTCTGTTTAATGTGACGGTTTAGCACTTCAAGTTCATAGATTTCTTGTTTAAGTAAATCTATTTGCTGCTCATGAGGTATGACATTACTTGGGCCAGCAGTGTTTTGCTCCAATGTCTCATAATAGTTGTACACCTCTTGTTGAATTGGGTCAACAATTGGTGACTTCCTTGGACTATATTCATGCTCAGTTTCGGTTTCAAACTCCGGCTGAAATGGACTGTCTTCTCTTGGAGGAGTAGCTGCCTCACGTGATGGACTATCCTCAAGGTCTGCTTTTGTAGCACCCTTCTCAGGTGTGCTAAGATCAACGAAGAGTGTCCTCGTGGCTTTCCTTTTATTCTGCAATCTACTACTCCTTCTTACAGTGGCAGCACTCTGTGTTTCTTTTTGTGCCTTTTCCTTTGGTTTTTGAACTTTTACTTTCTCAGAGAGGGCAGTTTTCTCATGGAGTTTAGCTACCCTTTGTGCTAAAGGCTAGTTATCTCTTTCTTCACCACTAGAATGCTCTAGGGTCTGGTCAGTTTCTTGGATTATGGATTTCCCCTTATCTTGTTTTTGTTTCTTTTTGTCTTCTCTTTTCTTTTTGGCAGCTTCCTTGGCAAGTTCAGCGAGGGTTTCTGAGATGACCTCTTGAGCACTATCTTCAGTAGGTTCAATCTCAGTTTCAGGATGATGGACTTCTATTTCTTCTACAGTTTGTTCTTGAACAGTTTCCTCCAAGATATCAGTCTCAGAGATACTTTCTTTTCTCTTCCTTCTGCTTTTTCTAGGTATAGAAGACTCTCCAGGTTCTGCAAAATGATTCCTTACAAGGAATTTCTCCCATGTGTCTTGTTTTTCTTTTAATTGTTCTTCTATCAATAATTTTACAAGACCATGGTGACAGAGGTAAGCTTCTACATTTCGTGGATTTCGTTGAGCCATGGAACACATTTTCCTAAGGCTTTGAAATAGGAAATAAGGAAGATTTATATCATGTTCTCCTTGAAATTGCAGCATAATTTTACCATGATAGACATACAACACTCCAAATCTCCCTTCACAGGTGAAAATTTTTTGTACTAATAACAATAGAATTTTCCATTCTTCTTTAACATGGGAGATTGGAATTCCTTTGGTGAAAACACTTGTGTCCATACCTGGGTTTTTAAAAATCCGCTTCCATTGTTGATCCTGGACTGCCCGGTTTTTGAACCAACGTTCACCGGTTTGTGGAAGAGAGGTAGCCCTTGCTATGCTTCCTTCGCTGACTGTAAATGTTAAATCACCCACCTCTGCCTGACTGTCTTTATCCTTAAATGATCTTGCAAAGGCTTTGGTTACTTCTTTATGGTAGCCCTTAAACTTTCTGATACATTGTAACCAATTGGCTTTTTGTAGTGCCTCCTCAACCTGAGGATATGCCTCCAAGAATTTCGAACCTTCCGGTTCAGCCCTCAAAAGCTTTCCCATCGACTCCTCAGCTCTGTTAAAAACACAAATTTGATGGTGACCTTACACAGTAACTCCGTAACTTCACACAGTAACTCCTCGGTTCCTGTTCAGACTTTGTGGAACAGAGGGTATACGGTGCATCAACAGCCTCAGACACCGAGAATTCACGGCTTGAATTAGAATTAAGCAGTGGATAACAACATGGACACAGTGAAAACGGTGACCAACAGTCGTAATACGACTGTATCACAGATTTACGGGCTTATACGGCAGAGGGAAAACAGAGGATGGTTTATGGAGGTAATCGTAGTGAGTGAAACGGAATAAGGGAGATGATAGTGAGGAATAGGGTGTTATGAGCACAGAGGGTTTTGAAATGATGAATGGAACGGCTACATTCTCCACTTTCGGCTGTGAACTGACACACGGCTGCGGGACGAAAACTGAGAGACGTAATACGGTAGGTTACGTCATTAGGGTACAAGACCTTAATGACGGAAACAACCATGTGTAATTTCAAAAAAATCATGGTTATTATGAGCTGATAGACGTGGAGGATTCGTAGATTTGTGGTCGCATGGGAAAAGAAAATGGGTAATCATTACGTTTAGTGGCCAACAAAACATAACCCAGAAAATTCCGCATAATGAAATAACCATAGGTTTAGAGTTTTGAACATACCTCGGATTCACATTTGATTTGGCTTCTGATGATTTGCTACTAACCTTTTGTTAACTTTATTGCTAGCACATGATCTTTCCTCCTTGTCTTTGATGATTTTGAACTGTAAATATTTTCTTCAGACAAACTGTGTTTCTTGTGCAGGTACAGAAGGCTGCAGGAAAGCTAAACGGCTGCAGAATTGTCAAAGAGCTGCAGGAACTGTAATGAAGTCTTCCAGCTGCATAAAATACTTTAGTTGCCTAAAAAAAATTTATTAATGAAGTGAAATGGGATGAATGAATGAATGAATGAGTGAGTGGAAAGCAGTGAGGTGAAGTGAAGATGGTAAGATGGAAGAAAATGGTGAGATGAAATAAATGAAATGAAAATGAAAGAGAGAGATTTTTTTTTTTTTTTTTTTGGAAAACATGAGGTGTCAGGTGACCCTGATTTTCACCTTATGTTTTCTGCATGAGACTGCCAATCAGAGATTGGTTTTCAGGCTCATTGATTTATTCATTTTTTCCTTTTTTTGTTCTTTTTTCTTTTTTTTTTTTTTTCTTCTTTTTTTTTTTTTTTTTTTTTTTTTTTTTTTTTTATTGAAATTGAAAGAAACAGAGATTACGCTGATGGAGGAGAAGAATTCTTCTCCACCAACCTCATTTCAGAATCGCCTTGGAATAACTTAACAAACTCCTCTTTTGAGAGTGGCTTGTGGTAGACTTTTAACCGGTGGCCATTCACAATAAAGGGAGTTTGAAGTTCATCAATAGTCTTCACTCTAACTGCTCCATTATTAAAGACTTCATCAATCTCATATGGCCCAAGTCAATGAGTTTGAAATTTTCCTTTGAAGTCCTTAAATTTTGAATCAAACAAGAGTGTCCAATCACCCTTTTGAAACTTCTTTTCTTTGATATGTCGATCATGCCATTTGCTTCTTTGGTGCTGAACTAGATCGGTTCTTAGAATTGCATCTTGTCTCATTTCATCTAGTTCATTTAACTGGTCCATTCTGTGCTTCTGGGCTTCTGATAAGCTCATCCCCAATTGAACTGCTGTCTTGAAGGTCTTGATTTGGAACTCAATGGGGAACAGGACTTCCTTCCCATAAACAAGTTCATAGGGAGAATGTCCTGTAGTGTTCCTCCATGTAGTTCTATAGGCCCATAAGGCTTCAGGAAGCCTTTCTGCCCAATCTCTTCTATGAAGATGAACAGTCTTTGTGATGATGCTTTCAAGAACTTTATTTGTAGATTCTACTTGACCATTTGCTTGCGGATGGTATGGAGTGGATGTTCTATGCTTAATCTTATATTCCTCCATCAGCGTTTCCACCATCCTTGATGTAAATTGGCTTCCCTGATCTGTTACAATTTCTCTTGGGACACCAAAACGAGTGAAAATATCCTTGAAAAGAAATTGAGCAACTTAATTTTCAGTAGCAGAAGTTAATGCTATAGCTTCTACCCACTTGGTAACATAATCAGTACAAACCAGTATATATCTATTTTGCTTGGATGGCGGATTGATTGGTCCAACAAAATCTAGAGCCCATTTCTCGAAAGGTTCGATGCATACCTGTGGCTGTAGTGGCATTTCATTTGAAAGAGTTGGTCTCCCAGTTCTTTGACAACTATCACACCTTTTAACATATTGCTTTGCATCCTTAAAGAGAGAAGGCCAATAATATCCTGATGAAAGGATTTTATAGGCAGTCCTCTTATCAGAAAAATGTCCGCCACAAGGTTCGCCATGACATGCCTTAAGGATGTCAGGCATCTCATCCTCTCGTACACATCTTCTGATCATCAAATCTGGCCCTGTTCTGAACAATTCATTAGAAATCAAAGAATAAAGTGAACTATCCTGAATGATTTTCCTTTTCTCATTAGGAAATAAATGTAAAGGTAATTTTCCAGTAACTAAATAATTAGCAATATCAGCATACCAAGGGGTTTTGGTAGTTACTGCAAACAAATACTCATCTGGAAATTTATCCTCTACCGGAGAGTCCTCATTAGTGTTTTGGATTCTAGACAAGAAGTCAGCTACTGTGTTCTGTTTACCTGGTCGATCTAACACAGTTATGTTGAATTCTTGTAAAAGAAAAAGCCATCTTGTAACTCTACCATTAGTGACTGGTTTGTTCATGAGGTATCTAATGGCAGAGTGATCAGTGTGGACAAAGGTTTCATAGCCGGTTATATAGTGTCTAAACTTGTTTATAGCATGAACAACGGCTAGAAACTCCTTTTCAGTAACATTATAATTTAACTCAGTAGGAGTCAAATTCTTGCTTGTGTAATAAGTGGCATAAGGGATCAAATCCTTTTGTCCCAAAACAGATCCTAAAGCTGTATCTGAAGCATCAGTAGAAATTTGGAAAGGGAGTTTCCAATTTGGACCCCTTAAAATGGGTGCTTCAGATATTCTAGTCTTTAAAGCTTCAAAGGCAGATTGACATTCAGGATCCCACTTAAATTCACAATCTTTAGTAAGTAATTTGAAAAGAGGGGATGCTATCTTAGTGAATTTTTCAATAAATCTTCTGTAATAACCAGTAAACCCAAGAAAAATTCTAACATCTCTTTGGCAATTTGGAACAGGTAACTTAGAGATGACTTCTACTTTCGATCTATCAACTTTGATTCCATCTCCTGAAATATGATGTCCTAAAACAATCCCTTCAGTAAACATCATAAAACACTTTTCATGACTTAAAGAAAGATTTGTTTCCTTACATCTTACCAGTACTTTTTCCAAATTTGCCAAAGCTTCTTCAAATGTATTACCATAGACTGTGAAATCGTCCATGTATACCTCTACACAATCATGAATCAGATCTGAGAAGATTCCTAGTACAGCCCTTTGAAATGTAGCTGGTGCATTGCACAGACCAAAAGGGAGTACTCGATAGGCAAAAGTCCCCCAAGGACAAGTAAAGGCGGTTTTGTCTTGATCTTCAGGTGCTACCTGAATCTGATTGTAACCACTAAAACCATCCAAGAATGAGAAATACTTTTTACCTGCTAATGTGTCTAATACCTGATCAATAAAAGGTAGAGGAAAATGATCCTTTAAGGTTGCCTTGTTCAATTCTCGATAGTCAATGCAAACTCTCCATTTACCATTCTTTTTGGGCACTATAACCAAGGGAGAAACCCATTGGCTATCTGAAATGGGGTAAACGAAGTTTACCTTGAGCAATTTCTGAAGTTCTTCTTTCACAATTTCCCTAAGATTTGGATTCATCCGTCTTTGTGGCTGCCTAATAGGTCTGCTGTTTTCTTCAATATAAATATGATGAATACAAGTCTTAGGGTCGATTCCTTTCATGTCAGTATATTCCCATGCAAAGGCAGTGGAATGTTTTTGCAACAGTTTAGTTAATTCTTCTTGTTGTAGTCTTTCCAAGTTTTTGTTACTGTTTAATGTTTTTCCTGGAAAGATTTCAACTGTAGAACTACCAAACTCTTCCATTGAGAAGAGAGACATCTGTCTAGAGGAGAGATATTCAATATCTGCATCTAACTGGAATTGTGAAGAATCATATTCTAAAGGTGCCTCAAAATTTTCTAATGTATTTAGAATTTGACTGTCCTCACTGATTTCAGAGATGGTTAGAACAGGTTGAAGAGTATCCTCATCATCAATCCACTCATCTTCTCCTATTTCTGTTATTTCCTTTGCGGGAGGATACAAGTTGAATTTCTTGGTAGAATTACCATCTGATATATACATGTCTCCCGACCTACAACTTATGAAAGCATCAGCTGTGGCCAGCCAAGGTCTTCCTAGAATAAGAGGATGTCCTCCTAGATTGTTCTTGGGAGTTAAAATCATAAAATCAACTGGATATTCCCAAGAGTCTAGTGAGACTGGAATGTCTTCCAATACACCATCAGGTTTAATGATTGATCTGTCTGCAAGTTGCAACAAAGTAGGTGTAAAGAGAAGGTTAGGAAGTTTTAACTGATCCATGGTCTGTCTACTCATAATGTTGATAGCGACTCCTAAGTCAATCAAAGTATTTGGGATTTCAACCCCATTAATATGAGTTTTAACAATAGGGCTACCGGGATCTACATATTTTTGCATGGTAATTTTACCCATCATAATGTCTGCAATTTTTCCAACTAGATGTATCCTTTTGGTGTCTCTGGTTCTTTTTATTGTTTTTTTCAAACTCATCTCCTTTATTGTCTTTGCTAGAATGGGAATCTCCTTAATGGCTGTTAACAAGGGAATCTTGATACAGACATTTTTCAATTCATCTAGAAAGCTATAGTCAGGCAACCAAATCTGCTTCTCCACTCCTTTATCAATTTGCAATCTTTCAGGAAAAGGAGGAATAGCTGAAGATGTGGGTTGCTCTACTAAGGGAGTTGATTCTTTTTCTTTTTCTTTAATGCTTGGGTTTTGAAGGGATACTTCAGAACCCTTATTGGCTTTGAGAGATTCTTCCTTAGAAATGCTTGGTTGTTGAGCACTTGTAGAAGGTTGGTCTAGGATTCTACCTGATCTGAGTTGGACCTCATTGAGAGGGACAACCATATAGGTAGGGAATGGTTGACCTTCCATAAGTGGTTGACCTTCCATCACATAAGCACTTTGAGGATTTCTATTATTGGGGTTTGGTTGAGGTTGAGAAGGGAGTTGATTTGGCCTCTGCTGAGATTGTAACAAGAGTTGAGAATTTTGATTTTGTGGAGGAGTTTGTTGTTGTTGAGGGAATGGTAATGACAATTGTTGACCTTGATTTGGAAGTTGGGGAGCTTGCTGATTCTGAAAGGATTGAGGATATTGATAGAATTGGGCAAATCTCCCATAAGGATTTTGCATTTGCATGCTTTGCAACCATACTTGGAAAGGATTTTGTTGTTGTGACCAAGGTTGTTGCCAAGGATTCCAATTTGGTGGGGGCTGGAAATTCATAGAGTTGTTAAACCCTTGATTTTGCTGCCCCTACCAAGGTCTTCTTGCAACAAAACAAAGAGATTCAAGCGTACTTGGATCTTCTTGAAAGACTGCTTTGAGGCCAGGGATTGAAGGACATTCCTTGGTCTCATGAGTTTCTGAGCAAATTACACAGGTTTCCACAACTTGTGCTTCCAAGGGACATTCCCTTAAAGCATGCTTCTTTCTACACTTCGGGCAAAAGATGGTCATAGCCTCGGCTTCTGCTTTTTGTTTATTCTGAATCTTAAGGGTATCAATTTGTTCACTAAGACTCCCTAAGATGTCAGTTTTAAATTCATCTAGCATATTACCGATTTCAGCCCTACTCACTGATCCTGTTGCAGATTTATTTGCCCTAAGGAGAGAAGGATCTCTAGGCCCTTTTTGAGTTTTTGATTTGCCCCTTGAGAGATGGGTACAAAGTTCTGCTATATCACTGAGAGGAAGTTGAGAAATATCCCCTTTCCCCATCATGTTTAAGATATCTATCCATTCATCCCTAATGGATTTTAATAAGAGGGCTTTTAAGGTCTCTTCATCCAAGGTGCTCATTTTTGCTCTTTTTAAATTATATTGAAATCTCTCAAGTAAATCTTCTAAGCTCTCATCTTCTTTTTGCATCATTTTAAAAACCTCATCCTTATGATTAGTAGGCATACAATAGTCCAAATACCTATCCAAAAAGGTTTGTTTCATTTCATCCTAGGTCCTAATGGACTGAGTAAGTAACCCCATGAACCATTTCAAAGCTTGATCTTTTAATGTTGATGGGAACAGTTTGAGTTTCTGAGTATCATCCAGATAGTCATAAGTTCGACACACAACTTCAAATTCAAACAAGAATGTTTCAGGGTCCTCAGTTCTTAATCCATGAAAATTTGGGAGGACGGATGGTGATATGTTTTTCATGGTGGCTCGGGAGTCCTCATCAACAATGGGAAACCCAAATGTGTTATCCCCATCTCTATTTCCTCCAATGGGACCTCTACCTCCTCCATTGTTATTGTTATTTCCTCCTCCTCCTCTACCTCTACCTCCTCCTTCTTCTTCTGCCATGATGATTCTCCTAGGGATTTCAAAATCTTCTGGTTCTTCTACAAAGGGTGAATGAGAAGAGATTTCTCCTTCCTCTTCAGGTGAGTCTATTTCTTCAATTACAATTGGTTTTCTGGTAGGAGAAAGAGAAGAGTCTCTTCCTAGTTCAAACTCAATAGAAGGTATAGGAGAGTCAACTCTTGGCTCTTGAATTTCAGGACTAGGAGTTTCGGTTGGAGATAAGGGAGGTGTCTCTTGTCTATTTCTTGAAGCAGATGGACTTGTAAAAATTGAACTTCGAGCTCTAGCTAAAAACCTTCCCCTAGAATCTCTAGCTCTATGCATGTCATTTTTATTTTATCTTCAAGTCAAGTTAAATAGTTCTTTTTCTGATCTTCCAGTTCACTCTAGGTGCAAGAAGAGAGCATACTCAAGAAACTATTAAATCAATAACTTTCTCCTTTCTGATCCTCCAGATCACTTCAAAGTGCAAGAGGAGAGCATACTTAGATAGGTTATTAACTTCTTTTCTTGAATTTTTTTTATATTTTTTTTTTCTTCTAAGAATATGGCTACTTAATTTCACTTCCCCGGCAACGGCGCCAAAATGTTTAGTCAATTTAGTGTTATCTAAATTGCTAGTATTTATTGTCAACCCGGGGCTCGTAAGCTGATGAAGTGAGGGTGTACTATATGTACTTAAGTAACCTCTTAGAGTTTTTCTTATCGTTGGGGGTGTTGTTGTGGTTAATTATGTTCCTAAGATGGAGTGAGAATTTATAAACAAGTGAGTGATGGTGTGTGTGTAGAGTGAATTCTAAATGAGTGGAGGTGTGTGTTGAGTGATCTTTAACTAATTGCTTGAAAGGAAATGCTTGGAAAGAATAAATGAATTGAAATGACTTGAAATAAACTTGAAATCAAATGACCACTACCAATGGCACTAGACACCGTTCAAGTTGCTGCTAATAAAAGAAAAGAGAGTCACTTTTAAAACCCAAGAATAAAGATTATCTCTCTCTAACTCGATGCTTCAAAGCACATGTACTGTGTAAAGCACGGAAAGAAAGTAGCTTAAGTGGAATTAGAAAAGTGAGAAAAATATGCTTGAAAGACTAATGATAATGATTTGCTATTTCTAATTCTCTACTTTAGCCATATGTACTATGGAAAGCATGATTAGAAAGTAGTGAGGAAATAGTCTAGGAAGCACTTTAAAATTAAAACTTATACTTTAAAGACTAGTGGTAATGATTTACTCTTTCTAACTCAATGCCTCAAAGCACATGTACTGTGTAAAGCACGGAAAGAAAGTAGTGAAAGAACAGTCCAAAAAGCACCCAAACAAGCTGCAAATTAGTGATATTTTGATCTTAAAAGATAATAGTTTATGATGAAGATCATTCATGTATGTTAACAGCTCTTTGAGAAATAAGATTAAAAATTAACTATAAAGACAAAGGCAGCACTTGAATTGTCAACTTCAAATACCATTAGCTGTAAAGCAAACACACACATATAAAAATAAATCCCGGGCTAAAAGAAACCTGCAAAGAAATAACACTGATCAGCTTGAAAGAAAAGAAAACAAGTAAATGAAACTATACATGCTTAAGGAAATAAATAAGAAAATAATGAAATGCTGCACATGAAATACTTTACAAAGGCTGAGATGAGCAGGGGCCCTCTGTTCATTCAGCCACAAGAGAACTCAAAGATCTGGAAACTTCAAAACGGTGCTATATCTATTCCTCCATTTGCAAAAAGTATACAAAACAGAGTGCTGGAATAGCACTAGAAAACAGAGTTCACAATGCTTCTAAATTCAACACAAGTGCAGAAAATTACAACTAATCAAAAGTTCTTTGAGCGTACGCAGATGCAGCAATTTATAGGAGTTTCTAAGATAGCCTACTCGTACAGCTAGTTAACAGAAAAATAATAAATAGTCATGCGTATTAATGGTCCCTTGACACATCACGGCTGCGTGGACGAGTTTAGTGGTTCTGTCGTTATGGATAATAAATCCCATGTTGGATTGCGTCCCCTGCCATCTGTAGAACATGGACAAATCACCATTTAAGATGACGTGACCAAACAACTCTCTATCACCGTTTAAACCACCTTGAGTTGACCGTAGCTTAACCAGCTTTGACCATGGGTGAAAATGACGTGGATGGCTGGAACAATAGGACAGGAACCTCGAGCACATTGATACCTGAGTTCCCATGTGGCTCGTCTAGCAAACCGACACGTGGATCATAGTGTTTAACAAAAAGGCTGCAGGATCTTCAGATAGCTGCGGGATCATCAGATAGCTGCAGGATTCCTGCAAGTAAGTCAAAAACTAAACAAATAGTCATCCATTAGCAAAACTTGCTTGATCATGCTTATTGACACTTAATGTAATGATCTGAGAGGTTTTATGGTGAAAATGAGGCAAAAGTGAAGGAAAGATAAGGAAAAGTTGAGGAAAATGGTAGACAAATAGGTGTAGAATAGAGGTTCTACAAGAGGGTTTCCTCTACCTCGTTTCCGGGCTGCCCTAGAGTGGTTTCTGAACACAGTCTTGATTTCCTCATAAGGCAGCTGGTAAATATCCCCCCAGCTAACATGTGAAGGGTATCTAAAAGGTCTTCAGGGACTCCTCGGAGCAGGACCAACTTGAGGGATTCAAGGTCAAGTGTGCACCTGGCCTGCTTATAGCTAAGTTGGAACCTCTCCTCATAATCCTCTAAGGACTCATCATTTCCCATGGTCATCCGAAAGATTTGTCCTTTGGTTTCCTTGGACCTACAGTAGTCCCGGTACTTGGTATTGAAAGCTTACTGCATCTGAGCCCAAGTGGTGATACTATTCCCAGGTAAGCCCATGAACCAGCGTAATGCTGCATCCTTAAGAGTTGAAGGGAAGAGTTTCAGCTTCTGCTCATCTTCAGTATAGTCATAGGTTCTACAAAGGACAACAAACTCAAACAGGAAGGTATCAGGATCTTCAGTAGTCAGTCCATGGAAGTGAGGCAGAGTAGAGGGGCTAATGTTTTTCATTTTCATGTCTCCATTGGTCTCTCGGATGGGGAAGGCACCTTCTATTCTCTCATCTTCTCTTCTATTGTCAGCCATAGCTTCAGATGGGATGGTCTCTAATTCTTCTTCTGCTATAGGATCTTCGTATATCTCAGGAGGTTCACCTATAGGTTCTTCTGGATCACTGTCACCGAAGAAGAGAGAAGGGTGACTCAGTGATGTGGTGGGGGTGTTGGGTAGGAATTTGCCTGTTTTATCTCGGTTCCTACAAGGCATGAAATGGAAAGACTTTTTGATTGCTTTTGGTTTTTTTCTTTGGTACCTGCAAAACTGAAACAGATTAATCTACAACTAACTATCTTGCTGGAATAAAAATGCAGAATTGAAATGAAAGAAGGAAAGGACTAATCTAATTTGCTCAAATGGAATTGCAGGAATGGAAATGCTAGTCTACGCTTGTAGAATTGAAAGGCTAATCTATGCTTGCAAAATTGAAATTGCGGAACTGAAATGCTAATCTATGAAAGCAGGAAATGTCTATGCTACTTTTGTAGAATGGAAATGAAATAAACTACTTGGCAGAAGGCAAGAGTAAGAAAATAGAAGAAAAGCAACAATTACTAATACTCTGATGCTTCCTCGGTAATGGCGCCAAAAATATGGTGGGCCCCAGTATTGTAGCAATAATGCTACAACTCCTGGAGCTTCCTTCTCTAATTTTATCAACTCGGTAGTTCGTAACAAACTTGGAAGCGACGGTGCTGTATGCACAAGTACTAGCTCTTGTCACAGCTGTCACTTGGTCAGCTTGCACAAGTCCACTAGGGCTCAAGCCAACTTCTATATGTTCTCAGAAGAAGCTTTCTAAATGATGAACAAATGCTATCTCAAAGGAAATTAACCTACTTTGCAAGAATGAACTGAAAACCAACCAAATATGGAAACCCTAGTAAACCCTAATCTGACTAGCTTAATCCTTATGATGCAATGGTGCGAATGCAACTTCTAGAAATGATGCCATTACTTCTAGTGAGATGAGATGTATGAATTTAAACTACTTCCATTGAAGAGAACATGTTTTTGTATTTTTGCTCAAGTGGGTGGAGTTATTGTGATTGTGCTTCTTACTGGGTCTTGACTGTGCAGGGGTAGTTCAAAGGGAGGAAGGCTTGGGAATGGTCAGGAGGACTCTAAGAGTTTCCAGGGGATCCCTCACATTATTCCACAGAAGTCCACAACGTTCAGGTGCTTGGCAACCGTGTTTGCAGGCTTCTACAGGATGTCTGCAGGGGATCCTACAGGAAACTCGGGATTTCTACAGGAAGTCTGCTAACTTCTACATGATTTTCTAGAGTCGGAGTTTTGGGTGATGGAGGAGTGAAGGAGCTGTATGGGTGGATAGGTAAGATGAAAGAGGAGCTTGAGATGGCCTATGCACAGAGAGATGAGATGGGGAAGGCGTGAGTAAAGCTGGTTGATCGATAGAAGGGTAGAGTAGTGGAAGGTCAAAAATATTGAGCAATGTGGACAGTAGAAGGGTTGGAAGGCACATGAGCTGAACAGAGGATGAGCAAGTGGCTTAGGCATGGTTCAGAAGGATAAGAACACGATGAAGTGGTGCTGCGCAGTGTAAATGAAACAAATCACCCTTATCTTGCATGTAAACGAAAGTTCACCAACCTATTCTAACTGTTTTGTTAGGAATCAAAGAACAACAATGTAAGTTGAAGGGAATTCATGCATGATGCTAAACCAAAGAGTCATTACTCAAGATAAAATTGCATGGACAATTCTTCAATCGAAAACATTACATCAATGCTTGTATGCATATGTTAAAACTGTGTTTTTGGAAGTTGGCACGGTCTACACTTCCGGTCCCCAAACAGAGGTGAAAGTGAGCATGCATTCAACCTTTTTGAACTCAACGTAACTTCAATCTCCCTACGCTAATTCTGAACTACTGAAACAACTGCATTCATGAAACTAACCTACGTAACAAAACCGAAACAATCAACTCAGCAAACTATCTTTTGCAAGTGCATGTAAAGGAAAGAAATGCAATGATAAAAGAAAGACAAGTAACAATACAAAGGAAACGAGGTCTATTGCTCTCAGGTTGGGCCCTAACCAGAGAGCTATATCTCGCCTAAGAACTCAGAATCGAATCCAAATCTGCCTGCCTTTTATTAAAAGATCATAATCATGAGTCTAACAACATGCCAAAATTGGCTTACAAAGAGCAAAAACAGAGCTACAGCTCGTAATCCAAAATCTATAACAAAAGTTCAAGAGTCTCATCGAAGGCTACAAACTTAATATTTATACATGATGAGGGCCAAGCTGGCCTCCTCAATTAGTGGAGCTTGGCTGTCCAACTAAAAGTAAACTGTTGTTCCTGTAGAATCCATTGGCTGACTTCTAGCTCGGTGGTAATAGCTGTTGGAGCTCGGAGTTGGGGTGGAGATCATGAGGGAGTTCATTCAAGGTTGTGGACAACCTCCCTATAAACCTGCAATGCCACCTTGGTTGTCTCCTTGTCTCCATTTGTGTGGTCTTTGCTCCGTTTAATGTCAAAAAACCTGAAATCATCATGTATTAGCCACATAGGCATAAGGACTGCCCTTCTTCCTACAAATAACACGAATATACTAAGAAATGATGCATACGTGATAAAAAATGAAGGGTTGAGCAAGGTAAGTAGGCCAAATGAGCCCAAATTGTTACCAAAATTTGGGGCTCATCACATAGTTGGAGGAATTTATCTCAATTTCAAATGGCTATTGCAGGCATGGTAATGTGTGTATAAGTGCAAAGAAGATGCAATGCTTCAGCTCAAGAAACACCTTATTTTGAGACTCAGACTAGGAAAACTATGTTTTTTCTTCGATCTTAGTAACTTGACTCAAAAACCAAGTGTTATGGGAGAATCACAATATGAGCCTCCGATAAAAATTGGCAAGGCCCAAAAGCTGTGAAGCTCTTTTAGAGTAGTCGAGACTAGCCAATCCCAAATGACTTGGATCTTCGCCATATTCACATGCACACCTTGATCATCTATGATGTAACCCATATATTGGATCTAGTTCATGCCAAAGGTGAGTCTTTCCAAGTTGGCACATATTTTGTGGTACCGTAGGGTTTGAATGACCTGTCAAATGTGTTGTAAGTACTCTTCCAAACTCTTTTTGAACATGAGGATGTCATCCAAATATACAACCATGAACAAGTTGTTGAACAACCATAATATGTCATCCATCAATATTATAAAAGTTACAGGGGCATTTGTAAACCTGAAAGGTATGACCAACCCTTCAAAAAGGCCCTCCTTGGATTTGAAGGTGATCTTCCAGACATTTATGGTCTCTATTGGAACCTAGTGATATCCAGACTTTAAATGCATCTTGTTGAAATACTTGGCCCCCTTGAGGTGGTTAAGAATGTCATCAATCGATGAGATTGGATACCTATTCTAGAAAATGATTTTGTCTAGTCCCCGATAATCAATGAAGAGCCTCCAGATCCCATCCTTGTTTTGTATAAGTATAATTAGGCTCCCACAAGGTCAGGAACTTGGTCATATGTTTCCTTTCTCTTGGATTTTATACTTGATCTCTTCATTTTCCATAATGGAGTGGTGATATATTTTCCCATTAGATAGAGGTGCTTCAGGAGTCAAATAGATCGAATGCTTGACCGGACAGTGCAACAGTACCCCTATGGGTGAGGAGAACATGTCCATGTATTATTCCATGACCTTATCCACCTACTTCTAGTACGTGGAGGAGCCCTTATGAAGGGCCATGTATTTGGCCATGATCTTCTCCTTACTTTGAGACCAAATTAGAAAGAAAACAAATTTCATGGTCTGGGAGATGATCTTATTGCATTTCTTATCAGAGATAAAAGAGATGGTAGTAGACGAGCTAGCTCTAGTAAACAGTATAAATTATTTCCCAAAGTAATAATAATAGAGTGAGGCTTAGAATCATACATAATATGATGCTCCCACAAGTATGGTTGGCTTAATAATACATCACAAACTTCAAGAGCATCAACATTAAACAATAACTCATCTGTGAAGGCTTTGATGTTGTAGGGAAGACGACACTACTGGATGATGCAGAGATCCCATCCTTAGTGGATCCAGCTGATGTTGTATGGTTGTAGGTGTGTTGTGGTCAGTAAGTCCAACTTCTTAACTACATTTGATGAGATGGAGTTATTTTGGCTCTGACTATTGATGATGAACTTCAATAGACACCCCTTCACCCACATCTATGAGTGGAAGAGGCACTCCCCTTCCTCTATCTCTTCGACCTCGATCTTCTGGACCTTAGTGGTGGAAATAGTGTCAATGGGCTCTGCATCAATAATATGCTTCCCTTTATCATTCCACTTGTCTAGGTCTAACTCAGAGTCAAAACATGCATCTAAATCTGAAGCCTTCAGCTCAACCACAATTGACTGCTTGACACAACACTCACTTTTGTTGTGAGAAGAGCTCTTGTGGAACACACACCACTTCTCTATGTCTTTCTTCTTCTTCATGGTGTTATTATTGACTGACAACTTCAATGAGTTCTCCTAGGTCACATTTCCTTGGATCTTTCCATTGTTATGTGCTTTGGGGGTGCCTTTTCCTTGCTTCGGATTCGCAGATCAAAAGTATCGCTTCTTTTGTTAAAATTTATGCTTGACCTTGATTGTGTATCTAGATGTGGCACCAAGTGAAGAGATGTACAAAAACACCATATCGTCCTAGATGTATCTATGTATATAGTCACTATACTTGAATACCATATGATACTCATAGCCATTAATACTCAACTTCTTCCAAAGGGTATGAAAAATATTTGTGAAATTTGACACATCTTCATCCCTTCCCTACCACAATGTGGTCCATTTTATGTACTTATCTTCATAGGTCAAGATACATTAATATTGTTCCTTGATGGCATCTTGGAAAGAAATCCAAGTAGCTATAGATATAAACAATGAGGGTTCCCTTTGGTCTCTCTACTCAGAGTGGGTTTCCCACAAGTCCTT
The DNA here is from genome assembly GCA_031772625.1 of Pinus tabuliformis. NCBI lineage: Eukaryota > Viridiplantae > Streptophyta > Pinopsida > Pinales > Pinaceae > Pinus > Pinus tabuliformis. The sequence goes on along the minus strand of CM062813.1, from coordinate 1,117,573,598 downwards.
GACGTAGGGGGCGACTTTGAGGAGTGCAAAAGTAATCTTTTCACTATTGGAAAAATCATGAACCGAAAAATATCCTTCCAATAGATTTAACCATTTATCTATGACATGTGCATCTATCTTGCCTTCAAATACAAGAATGTCAAATTTTACTTGTACCTTAAAGGGAGTGGCACCTCCAAGGTGGTTGTTGACTGAAGATGCATTGCCTATGGGCATCCGTCGAAGGATCTAGGAAATTTTTTCCATCATCTTGTTCCTCTATTGCCTGAGGGATTATTTCAGCATTATTTTAAAATGGTATCCTACTCCCTTGTCTTTATTTTCTTCCACCATGGGAGGTCATCAGGGTCGGTGAGGGCAGTTTTGCAAAGGTTCAACCAACTCAAGCCATAACTCATACCTCAACCTTGTTGGGGACATGCACAGAAAAACAAAGAAATAGGAGACCCCTATGATACCATTGACCTAGATTTATTAAGGAACAAAAGTAAATATAGATATGAATAGAAACATAGACCTACAACAGAAACAAAACTTCAATTCATTAATAAAAAGGTATCGAAAACTATTTACATGCAGAATGGAAATCAACTAGCTTGGCTGATGGTAGCTTGTCACTGAGAAGATATGTGGTAACTACATGCCTTCTTAACTATGTTACAATGAGTCTTGGAGGCCTATTTATTATTGAGAAACAATGGAAAACCATAAACATAAAAAAACCTAACCCTAGGAGATGAAGCACCAAATTTTTATGGGCCCCGTTGCGGTAAACTAGTACACCAACTTCACAGGGTAGTAATACATTGTTAGAAATATATATCCAAGTAATACAAATTTTGGCTACAAATTCTGACCAATTATTGTTGACTCACCCATTTTCCCAAAAAACATCATTTTGGCCCTCAGAATGGCTCTAGAAGTTCAGGACCCGAAAACTACCAAAAATAGTAAATTGTGTTACAATTGAGGAAAATGAAAAAAACAATGGTGGGGGTTCAAGTGGAATAGGCAGGAGGAAACCAATATCCACTTGGATTAGTCCTCCCCCCTTAGGAAGTAATGATACCCATTGTGTTGAGTGCCTCCATGAGATTCAGAAACTTCTATTGAACTTGGTCCCTAGTGAGACAATTTCCCTAGTGCAGGAGTTGGCCAAATTTAACAACTTGATATAGTTGGATCTTCTATTGGCAAGTGTTCTTGAACTATGTTTCCATGATCTAATAGGTTGTGGCATGTTCCATAAAATTTGGGTTGATATTTGTTGGTGTTGGTTGTTCTGCAATGTCTGATGTGTTAAACAATGGTGGAAAGTATGCCCAAAGGCGTTCCACATTGAACACTAGGTGCAGGTCAAGGAATGGGGGAATATAGAGCTTCAAAGAATTGTATCCTATAGATAATAACTAGCTTACCATATTATTAAATACATTCAAATGATCTGTCATCGAGTCTCCATCTTTCAGATTGAGTCTCCATCTTTCATCCTCAGGTTATACAACTTTTTCCATAGGAACAGTTTATTCACTAGAGACTTAGATTGGCACAAAGTCCCTAACTTGTCCCACAAAGCCTTCATCGAAGCTTCCCCTGATACATTCAACAATATTGAATCTAAGACACCCAATCGTATTGTGCTCTTTGCCTTCCAATCCAAATTTTCCCAGTCTTCAGCTAACATTGTTGTTTGTTTAGCAACCAAATCTACCGCGATCCACTGATATTTATCCACCAACATATCCTTCATATTGAGTTTCCACAACTCAAAACTCTGACCATTAAATTTTCCAATATCTATATTTCCACTGCCCGTCATCTTCTTTCACCATAAGAATCGATCCTGTAGATCTCCCACTAAACAGGGTCTACAATAGGCCCGAGCAAAAACCCCTCAGCAATAAAGGCATCCCCTTTAACCCAAAACAACTCTGATACCAAATGTAGGTTTTAATCCTGTGCAAAAATTACCTGCATACAAATTCTAAAAACCGAAAACAAACAATGGAAAGATCATAACACATAAAATAGATATACATAGAGATTTTCTCCTGGATCCCAAAATAGGGACTACCGTATTGATTTTTCATTATATTCCTTTCAATGTTACAATACATATATATACATTCTAAAGCATCCATAAACCCTAACCCATTAACCCTGGATTAGAACATAGTTGTAGTTCCCTTGACCATATCTACAAAATACCATGGATAGAAAAACATCATCCCAAAAACCATGTGTAAAATCCATGCACAAAACCATATGTAGGTTCACTCACCTAATATAGTGTCTAAAAAAAATTTCCCGAGGTGCTACCCTAGACCCTGTGCAGGGGGGAAGTTGCCCCCCTATGACCCCCCTGCACGTGGGGTAGTCAAGGAAAGAATATAAAACAACCCCACATTCTCCCACTTGTTGTTTTCTTTACACACTGGGCCATAGAAGAGCTTACTCATTGATCTAGCCCTGCAACTCCCATTGTTTCTCTACACCAAGAGAACTTCTCATGCTCACAGAATTTGTCAATGCATCTACAGTATTCTTTAAAGTGTCCACCTTTACCAACAACACCTTTTTTTCCTCAACCATATCCCTCACAAAGTTATAATAAACATAGACGTGTTTTGTCTTTGAATGATAAGCAGGTTTCTTTTCCAAGAAAATTCCACTTTGGCTATCACAGTTTATCCTTATAGCTCACTCTAGTAACCCCATACTTGAACACAATCTCTACAACCAAACTGATTCATTGCTTGAAAGAGTGGATGCCATGTATTCTACCTCTGTAGTTGAAAGTGCCACTACAGACTGTCTCTTACTCATCCAAACGACTACACCTCCAACTAGGTTAAACACATACCCACTTGTAGCTCATCTTTGATCCAGATCTCCAGCCTACTCTGCACTAACAAAGCCGCAGATGTCCAAAACTCTGTCCAATATTGGTCTTCATTGGTAACACAAACCATAATCACTAGTGCCACGCAAATACCTGAAAACCCACTTCATTGTTGTCCAATTCTCCTTCCCCGGTTTTGACATAAATCTGCTTAATACTCCCGCTACATGTGAAATGTCTAGTCTAGTACAAACCATTGCATACATCAGGCTACCGAATGCACTTGCATATGGAACACGAGACATGTCCTCTTCCTCTTCTTGTGCCTCGGGACATTGTTCAGTAGATAACTTTACACATACAAGGATAGGAACCTTCACTGGTTTACTATCCTGCATATTAAACCTTTGTAGTATTGTCTCAACATACATCCTCTAGTTTAACCAGAGCTTCCTCTTCCCGATCTCGTTTAATTTCCATGTCGAAAATATAGTTTGCAGCACCAAGATCTTTCATGTAGAATTTGGAGGACAATTGGGTCTTCAAATCCTGGATAATTTCTTTGTCATTTCCAACCAGCAACATATCATCCACACGCAAGACTAGATAAATAACATGGTAACCAATTAATTTAAAATACACACAGTGATCTACTTTTCTTCTAGTGAAGCCAAGTCCCCGTATAAATGTATCAAATTTCTAATACCACATCCTTGGTGACATTTTTAACCCATACAGAGACTTTTTTAACTTGCATAGCATTTCTTTCTTACCCTTCACTACAAATACTTCTAGTTTCTTCATGTAGATCTCTTCTTCTAGATCCTCGTGCAGAAATGTTGTCTCCACATCCATCTATTCTACCTCAAAATAAAAAGAAGCAACAACGGATCAAAGTAATCTAATAGAAGATACCTTGGAAACAGGAGAAATAATATCACCAAAATCAATTCCTGACACCTAGGAATAACCTTTTGCTACCAACTGAGCTTTGTATTTCTCCACCTTTCCTTTTTCATTCATCTTCTTAAACACCATTTGCTTCCAATGGGTTTCCTTCAGGCTTCCACCCAAAAACTCCACCAGATCCCAAGCCTCATTTTTGTGCAAAGATGCCATTTCATCAAACATGGCCTCTCCCTAGAGTTGCCATCCTTTGAATCTACTTCTTCCCTCACAGTTCTAGGATCATCATCAGTAATAGATACATAAATTTTTGAATAGAAAGTATATGGACTTTACCTTTCTAGCCACCTTCTTTCTTAAACTGATATTCTCACAACCGGAGTTTGTGGCTCTTCATCTTTTGATTCCTCTTCTGCTGTAGAGTCTAATTATTACTCCTTTAGCTAAAAATCTATCTTCTCAGGTTCCTTTGGTAGGACTTCATGTTTAATAACATATTTCACCTCTCTAAACATAACATCTTAGTTGTACACAACCTTCTTTTTTTCTGGGTTCCAAAGCTTATAACCTTTTAAACCATCCTTCTACCCAATAAAGATGCACTTTTCAAATTTACTATCCAACTTTGTTCTTTTCTCCTTTGGAACATGTACATATGCATCATATCCAAATACCCTCAAATTTGAAAGAGAGGGTTTCTTACCATTACATACCTCTTATGGAGTCTTAGCCTCCAACGCTAATGAAGGTGATCTATTGACCAGGTAACATGTAGTCTCCACTGCCTCTGGCCAAAATTCCTTTCCTAACCCAACACCACTGAGCATGCTTCTTGCCCTTTCCATCAACGTCTTGTTCATTTTCTGCAACTCAATTTTTCTTAGGTGTGTATGGAGTAGTTTTCTATCGTGATATACCACACTTCTTATAGAACTCTTCAAATTGATTCTTGCAAAACTCTCCACCGTTATCTCTCCTGAGCACCTTTATCTTATCCTCTATCTGGTTTTCCACCAGAGCCTTAAATTCTTCAAACCTGTCAAAGACTTTAGATTTCTTCCTGAGAAAATATATCCATGTATTCCTTGAGAATTCATCTATAAATTATACATAGTACACAAACTTTCCTAGTGATGGAACCAACATAGGTCCAAACACATCACTGTGCAAAAGCTCTAATATATATTTCACCCTTTTACCACCAGAGGGGAAACTCACCCGATTCTACTTCCCATATACACATTTTTCACAAAAATAAAAATCCAGAGAGATATTAGACATACATTCTACCATACAATTACCATGGAGTATTTGAAGGCCCTTGTCTCCAATATGTCCAAGCCTTATATGCCATAGTATGGTCGTTTCTCTAGAGACCACTATATTTTTTGGTCCACTTTCAGGAATCACAGAACTATTGCATCCATCAATAACAGTGCTACCTTGAAGCATGTACAGAGTTCCAATCCAAACTCCCTGCATCAATACCAGTGCTCCCCAAACCATCTTGCAGGTATCTTTCTCGAAAACTATTTTTACACCTGCATCATCCAAATTTCTTATAGAAATCAGATTTATGGCTAATGCAAGGATATGAAGAACACCTGTAAGTGTTCTAATCCTTCCACGTTGTAACTTCAACTTGAATTTTCCATGACCAATGATTCTAGCCTTCCTGTCATCCCCTAAGAAGACATCACCACCATCATATTTCTCATACTCGCAGAACTAGTCTCTATAGGGAGTGAAGTGAAAGGATGCACTTGATTCAATCAACCATGCCTCATGATCTACATGTGTACTTGAAGAAGAAGCCAAATACACATCCCACCTTCATCTGAGGTGATTTTCACCTTTGCAAAAGGAGCTTGATTATATCCGTTTCCTTTCTTAGGAGATTTAGATTTACAATCCCTTTTGAAGTGCCCTTCCTTTTCACTTTTCCAGCACACCTTTACAGGTTTTCCTGGAGATTTAGATCTCCAACTGAGGACTTATTTTTGTTTATGTTCTTGGACTGTACTCGTATATATAAGGCATCACCATTCCGGCCCTCCATATTTTTTTGTATCATCTCCTCCGACAATAAGGATGAGACTATTTCATCAAACTACAATGTAGTTGCACTGCTTACCACAGTATTAAAGGCGTTCAGATGCTCTGTCACCGAGTCTCCATCTTTCATCACTAGGTTATACAGATTTTTCCGTAGGAACAATTTATTCACTAGAGACTTAGATTGGTACAAATTTCCTAACTCGTCCCACAAAGCCTTCATCAAAGCTTCTCTTGATACATTCAACAATACTTATTCTGAGACACACAATTGTATTGTACTCTTTGCCTTCTGATCCAACTTTTCCCAGTCTTCAGCTGACATTGTTGTTGGTTTAATACCTAGATATACCACGATCCACTAATCTTTATCCATCAGTAGATCCTCCATCTTGAGTTTCCACAAATCAAAAATCTGACCATTAAATTTCTCTATTGCTATCTCTCCACTACTTGCCATCTTATTTCACCTCAAGAATCTATCCAGCAAATCTCCCAATAAACGGGGTCTACCACGGGCCCAAGCAAACCCCCTTGGCAGAAAAGGCATCACCTTGAAGCCAAAACAGCTCTGCTACCAAATTTAGTTTATAACCCTGTATAGAAATTACTTACATATGAATTCTAAAAATAAAAAATAAACAATGGCAAGAGCATAACATATAAAACATATATACACGGTTATTTTCCTCTGGATCCCAAAACTGGGACTACCAGATTGGTTTTTCATTATATTACTTTCCATGTTACAATACATATATATACATGTCGAAGCATTGATAAACCCCAATCCATTAACCCTGGATTAGAACATAATTGTAGTTCCCTTGACCGGATTTACAAAATACAATGGACAGATAACCATCATGCCCAAAATCATGTGCAAAATCCATGCACGAATCCATATGTACGTTCGCTCACCTAATATATGGTCCAAAAACAATTCTCGGGGCACTACCCCAGACCTCATGCAGGGGGTTACCACCCCCCAACAACACCCAAAGAAACATATAAGGGTGGCTTTCGGCCCCCCCACATGTGGGGTAGTCATGGAAATAATATAACGCAACCCAACAATGTGATGGTGTAAGGGTCATATCGGAGTGCCCATAGTTTCCAATGGACTCCTACAAGGTTTCTACAAATGCAACCAAAACTTGTCACCCACCTAAGACTTATGTGGTGCCAAATGTTGATCATGTCACTGCTTGTACTTTACATCAAATTTATCCAAGATGTTGTACTATATGCATTTAATAAACATGGTTTCTTTATCAGCCTTAGACTATCCATTGGTGGATTTTGTCTATGTAGTTGCATGAGGCATGGAAACATCAATTAGACATAATGGTTGAAATATCAAACCCACTTGAAAGGGATTGTAGCCATTCGAGCTATGGAGACCTCTGCTACAACTATGTTGCACATAAGGAAGGCTCTCATCCTAGATTTGTGGATGCATGTAATTGTACATGTGTAGTATGTGCTAGGGAAAATTTTAACAATGGAAATTCATCTTAAATTTTAGAAACCTTGGCAAATATCACTAGTCCCTAATATGAGAATTATAAAATCTTTGTTGGTATCGTTATCAAAATACTGACATTCCAAATGATTGTATATATAGTCTCCCATAAAATTTGGTGATTTTAAGGGTAAAATGATTATATATATAAAATTTGGGTGAATCATTTTTAGAAAAAATGGAAATTGGCGAATCATTTTTTTTGGAAAAAGAATAGAAAATCATCCCACCTGCAAATATTATCCCCTTAAATTTGCTTGGTTTGTGCACTATCGTCTTGCTGATGACCTCTTTTTGGCCATAAGTGTGGGGATGAAATGCAATCAACTTAGTGAGCATGGTGTCCAATAATGTCTAGAGGCTCCATGAGAATGTGCTCAAGAATTTACTATCCTAATGCGATATAATGGTCTGTGAGATCCCAAAATGTGCCCATGCTCATTCAAAGAAGAGTTTGGCAGAGTCCTCTACTGTGATCCTATTCTTACAAGCCTCCAATATAGCCATCTTATAAAAATTTTCCACAACCAAAAATACATAGTCATTACCATGATTGGTAGAAGAAATGCCAATTAAATAATCCATGGAGATGGATTCCCAAGGTTGGCTGGGAGTAGGAAAAGGAGTGCACAGGACCTTGTTCTTGATGATCGGCTTGTCGATGGCATAGGCAATCCATGATAAGATATACTTTCCAAAATCCTACCAGAGTCTTGGCTAATAAAAATATTTTTGTAGTACGACCACAATTTTCTTCACACCAAACTATCATCTGACCTGAATGTAGTGTGCCTCCAAAATCAGTTTGGCATGCTTAGTTGAAGGAACACAAAGGAGGCCTAGGTATCATAATAATTCATCCTCGAGGTGGAGATATGGAACTTCATTTCCATCCACTAACATTTGGTATGTGGTGGCGAACTCTGGATCATTCTTGTATAGTTGCATGCACTCAGAGGTCTCGTGACCACAAGAGTGGACAATAGTGGTTAGTGCTGCAACAAGGGGTAAACTAAGGGAATATGTAACATGATTGGTGTTTCCCTTCATTTATTTAATTTTCAAGTGGAATTGTTGTTGATCTGCAGACCACTTGTGATGGCGATAGTTTTGCACTTCCCTTGTGTCGGTATAACTAAATAGGTCAGTGATCTATGTGGATGACCATATCCTTCCTCGAAATGTAATGTTTCCATTGCTAGCAAGCTAGCACACTAGAATACATCTCTTTATCATATGTGGGGTACATCAAAATTGTATTGGAAAGTGTCTCATTACCATAGGCCATTTGATGCCCTTGCTAGGTGAGAAATGCACCAATAGCATAGTTAGAGGCATTTGTCTCACTTTCAAATGGTTGTTGCAGGTCTAAAAATGTGAGTACTGGTTTATAGCAAAGGCAATGCTTCAATTGAACGAATGCCTTCTATTGGGAATCAGGGATAGAAAAATTTTCTTTCACCCCAACCTTCGTAACCTGACTTAAATTCCAAGTGATATGGGAGAATCCCAACACAAACCTTTGATAAATATTGGCAAGGAAAAAAAATTTGTGAAGCTCTATTAGAGTGTTCGAGGATGGTCAATACCAAATTATTTGGATCTTACTTGAATTCACATGAAGACATTACTCATCCATGATGTAACCTAGATATTGGACCTGACTCATGTCAGAGATGCATTTCTCCAATATGGCACAAAGTTTGCACTATCGCAAGGTTTGAAGGACCTATCAAATGTGTTGCAAGTTCTCTTCCAAAACCTTGTAGAAGTGAGGATGTCATCGAGATATACAACCATGAAGGATTTGGTGAAGGGCTGCAAGATGCAATCCATCAACCTCATGAAAGCTGCAGCGACATTTGTCAACCCAAAAGGCATGACTAACCATTCAAAAGAACCTACTTGGATTTCAAGGTGGTCATCCATCCATATATTGAATCTATTTGAACGTGGTGATAACAAGAATTAAAATTGATCTTGCTTAAATACTTGGCCCCCTTGATCTCATCAAGAAGGTCATCAATCTGTGGGATTAGAAAATTGTTTGTGATAGTGTTTTTATTTAGTTCTCTATAATCAATTCAAAGCCTTAAAGTCCCATCCTTATTCTATATAAGTACAATCAGGCTCCCACAAGCTGAGGAACTTCATCAGATGTGCCATTTTTGTAGCAGCTCCCATATCTGTCGCTTGATCTCTTCATTTTTGAGAATGGAGTAGTTGTATATTGGCCCATTGGGTAGAGGTGCTTTGGGAGTCAGATCGATCGAATGCATAACTTGATAGTGAAAGGGTACCACTATGGGAAAGGAGAAGATGTCCATATATTCTTTCATGGCCTTATCCACATGTTTCTGCTACATGAAGGAACCCTTCTTGAGGGCCATGGATGTGGCCATGATCTTCCCCTTACTTTGAGATTGAATTAGAAAGAAAAAAAAAACTCTCAGTTTGGGTGATGATCTTGCTGCATTGCTTAGCAGAGATCAAAGAGATGGTGGTAGGAAGGACTACCTATGGTATCCAATATAACTTATTGCTGAAAGTAATAATAATAGTAAGAGGCCTCGACTCATATTCAACATGATGCCTACACAAGTATGGTTGGCATAAAAATACATCACAAACATCAATAGGAGCAATGCTACACAATACCTCATTCATGAAGGGTTTGATTTTGTAGGGAAGACAACATTGTTGGCTCACATGGAGATCTTTTCCTTGGTGGAGATACCCGATCGTGTATGGCTACAAGTCTAGTCCGGTCATTAGGCCCAACCACTTAACGAGCACTAATGATATGAGGTTCTTTTGGCTACCAATGTCAACAATGAAATGTGGCAGAGACCCCTTCACCTAGATTTCTGAGTGGAAGAGACACTCCCCTTCCTCTAGATATTTGGGCTCGATATTCTAGACCTTGGAGGTGGGAACGATGATGTTGGGCTCTACATCAATAAATTGGTTCCCTTTTTCATTCCACTTGTAAGGGTCCTACTCAAATTTGGAAAATGAATCTTACTTAGAAGCCTTCAGCTCAACCACTAGTGACTACTTGATGCTACACTCACTTATGTTGTGAGTGAGGCTCTTATGGAACTTTGTTTGCTTAATGAGCCTTGACCTAGGTTCAACGTTAAGAAGCCAAGCAAATCCCTACACTACTCACCCTTTCAGCATCAATCCATGAAGTGGAAACTGAAGTCTTACTCAAAACAGTACAGGGGGATGCAAGAACCATGTTTCCGCACCTTGAGATGGTTGTGATATTGGTTATATGCCCTAACCCTTCGTTCGCCCAAACCGATAAGACCTTTAGGGCTTATCAAAGTATTTCTCTTATTTGTCCTTGAAAGTCTTTAATCGTCCTTCGTAGACCCTAAATAGATAGGTCAGGCACTTACATGCCTCTGTTATTACTCTTACTTATGTACTTACTCAAATTCTCTTAGTTTCATATTGTCTTAACAGGTAATTATAATTATCATGTGTAAACATATATTCTTACTTGTGTTCATATAAGAAAGAGAAACATATAGATTTGCGCATCAGAGTAGTATTAAAACGTAAACCCTGTATTCAACATAACATAATCACATACAATTAACAAAAGTAAAATACATAGGTAATTCCATAATACTTCTCTTTATTGATAATCCATATTTCTAGTACAGACTCTCACTACCCTGCATACATAGATGCAGAGGTTCGCGCACTTAGTTGTGGACTTCTACCCTAGGCATGTTAGAAAATTATATATTGCGGAGCAATGGAACACATAAAATATTGCAAAAATATAAACACAAAAAACGCATAAAACAAGAGAGACACATATATATGTGGTTCACCCAGTTTGGGCTACGTCCACCCTGAACAACCAATCCTTCCTTTCTATTATCTAGCAAAATGAAGAGACACAACCTACAACAGATCCGCTGTAATATCCTCTGTTTTCTCTCACAGTCTCACCTCTCTGCTTCTCGCTTGGAGAATACACATATATTACACAGACTCAATACAATGCCCTCATACAAAGAGAGGGGTTGCCTTCTAGGGCAAAAAACCCTAAACTAAACATAATTTCTACCGTCAGATCATCCACCTAATGAACGGCCCAGATTGACTAGAAATTACTATACTTTTACAAGGCAATTTTACATATGTTTTTAGCTTAGGGGGCGCTACCCCTGAAACCCCCTACCAGGGGGGGCCTCCCCAAAGGTCACAGTCGCCCCCCCTGGACCCCCCTGCAACAAATATTTTATGGGCGGCATTGCCGCCCCATTTCAAGCTGGGGTCCAATGTGGTGATACCTGTGAATACAGAAGATAATCAAGCTCCACACCCAACAATCTCCCACTTGGAGACTAATTATAGCAACTCCACCGCTGCTTCATTTGCTAGACAATGACTCCTCTTTGGACTTGGTTTTTTCTCATCTTCATCATCATCCTTGAAGACCAACTGAAACTAAGCATATTCTCAGTTTCTCCCCGGTTACAACTTTTGTTAGCATATTTGCAGGATTCTGGCTAGTGTGTATCTTTTCCAGCTTCAACTCTCTATCTTCCAACACTGATCGTATGAAATGGTACTTGAGCTATATGTGTTTAGTCTTGGAATGAAATGATGAGTTCTTTGAAAGATGAATGGCACTTTGGCTATCACTGTATAACGTGCCCAAATCATGCTCCTTACCCAATTCACCCATAAACCTTTGTAACCAAATAATTTCTTCATTAGCCTCTGTAGCAACAACATACTCTGCTTTTGTTGTTGAAAGTGCAACAACACTTTGGATTTTTGAGACCCAATTGACAGTTGTTCCACCTGTTAGCGCTCAAATATGCCTTAGGCTGAGGAAGGAAAAACTTAAGGCCACATCAAACCAAGCTCAGCCTCGTAGCTAGCCCTATATGGACAGGAGAGGGCTCTCTCCGGGTCTATCTTGGCAAAAGATCTTCAAAGAGGTTGAGATGAATCACAATTAATACTGATTTTAGGCTAGTAAAGAGATAGGAAAGTTTGTTTTATATTTTTGAGTTTTTTGTTGGAGAAATGGGAAAACCAATTTTGGGTGCGGGGATTGAGGTTAGATCTTTGCAGAAAACGAGTTGGGGCGAGGTAGGAAATAGTCTTGATGCCTTTGATCAGGTGTATGGATGGATCATAATGACAAGGAGCTGAAGAGGGCAAAGGAGAACATGGATCCTCTCCAAACTGACGAAAACATGTAAAATTAAACAAATTTTAAAGGAAGAGCACTGTGAACAATGAATTCAACCTCATTTACTCATTCATTTACTTTCAGAAGCATAAGAAGGAATGGCATACATGTAAAAATGAATAAGCTTACAATAACTAAGAAAAAACACCATCAAGAGCTGAAAGCCACAAGAATCCCAACAGGTGCTGCAAAATCTCTGATCTTTCCTTAGCCAAAATATGAAAAATATGTACAATAGTGTGCCAAAATCTTCCCAAGAGTCCAACCTGTGCTACTGACTAAAAATTTACATATATAGATCAAGCTAACCTCATTCCCTAACCTCTAGGGGTTGAGCTCCTCCTTCTTTGAGCAGTTTGAACAAATTCTAAACATGGAGCAAGAATCTAGGTGACCAAAACAACCTGCCTCTAAAAAGAAGGAAACTGATTCATTACATTAATTTCTTGCTAATTTGTGAATGAATCATCTAGAAGAAGGTATATAGGTGCCATGTTACCTTACATACATCAAATTACATCATTTTGTGTCAAAAATCACATCAAGGAGTGAAACTGGTGAAAACTGGCCGAATTCCTGAGCTGGAGGATGAAAACTAGACCAAATGCGTAGCGCCCTGATCCCAATGCGTAGCGCACCTTTTAGCCTATTTTTGGGGCACTTCCTGACATCCAAATTGAGCTCATGATAGGTCGTTGGAAATCCCTGGATGTCTACTTTCCAACCCAAGTGGAATTGGCCCATTTGGAGCTCATTTTCCCCTCCAAAACTTCATTCCCCCAGAAGTACTTCCTGTTATTGCAAAAGGTGGCAGCAAGGTGGTTTTCATGGTGTTTTTAGGCCTTTTGATCATCCAGAACTTGATGAAATGCCTTGGAAATAACTGAGCATGTATAATTCACCATGAAAAACCAAAAAATATAAGGTTTTTCTCCAGCAAGTGCCCCAATCAAAAGCGAGCGCGCCGGCGCGCTACCCATTGAGCGGAAAAAACTGTTTTTTGAGACCAAAATTTCAAAATGACAAACTTTTCATGTGTCATGCTTACCCAGAGAAGACTCGGCCAAAACTCGAAGTGGATCTAGCCTCTTTCGTTGTTTTAGTGCTTTTCTCAACCTCCTTTGCAAAATCTTCATTTTTGCTTTGCGAACATGCATGCGAGCCCAATAATGATTATTCATGTGACGAAGCATGTCTTTGTCTCTATTGGCCTTCACCAAGAACTCCTCCAGATGTCGATTGACTTTCTCAAGCCAAAATTTCTGCTCAACAGGTGTCAAATCACCAGGTCTCTTTTGGGCTAGCCTTCGGTCCTCACGGATTTGTCGCAGCTCTATAAGTGGGTGCTCATCCTCTAACTGTTTATTGCGCTGCTCCAAATATTTGATTAGACATTCTGCCTTCAACAACTTCTCATTCAAGCTATCAATCTCGGTCTTTTGCTCATGGATGATCTCTTTCAACTTCAAGCTAGGAGAGCTCCTATCCACATCACCCAATGCAACATCAATATCATGACCACCCGAATGGCCCTCCTCATAAATTGGCCCCTTGCCTCTATCCTGAACCTGTACCTGTACTGAAGAAGAAGGCGAGACCCCTTCCACACCATGTGGAGATAGTACTCATCATGTAGCTGCAAATAAGGCCCTGTGGCCTCGTTGATATGTCACATATGCTGGAGCATTGACATGCTCGGTCTCGGGAATGTCAAACTGATGTGAAGGCCCTCCCTCATCATGAACTATCTCGGGAGGTGGCTGTGGCACTGTGAAAAAGTCATGAGAAATGAAATCCTCTCAAGTAATGCCCTGTTGTGCCAACTAATGAGCCACTATGATCTTGATCAACGCATAATGATAAATACTCCTATGCTTTTGTGCTGGGGTCTTCCTTTGTACTAAAACAACCATCCTCTCTATGTTACAAAAAATGAAGTATGGAATGTTCATCAGACGTACCCTTGTAAAATGCATCAACAAACGGACATGGTACGCATAAAGACGGGAGAATCTACCCTCACAACTAAAATACCGAATGATGAGTTTCATCAAAGGTGCAAACTGATCATTCAGGTAATGGAAAGGAAAAACCCTGCTCAAGTGCCTCATATACCTAGGTTTGATGTATGGCTCATAATAGGATTTCTCTAGCTGCTGACGCTTATTCCATTGCTCTCCAATATTTGGTATCCCAGTGGCCTCTGCGATAGTCTCTGGTGACAAAATGAAATTAACTCCAGCAAGGTTTACAGGGCCATCATGTAAATGTAGAACAAACAAGCGAGCTAATTCATGATGATGCTGAATTTGTGAAATTAGCTCACAATAGTGATAGCATGACTGATGGCTAAAACAATCCATCGCAAGCGGGCAAGCTTGCAATTGAGCCAAAGAAGTGGGCTCTTCTCTGAGATGCTTTACACCTTTGCCACCTCTGCGAGGCCTCCATGGCACATTATCCTCTGTTGTGGAATCACTGTCATTCTCCTACTCATAAACTGAATCTGTGTCTTGTTAGAGTCGGTCTAGTTATCCCTCCGTCAGAGATCAAAGCTCTTTTGCATTTCATGATTAGGTGTCCCATCAGATTTGATCAGTTGTATTTCGTTAGGCATGCCATAACTCTGATGGAGTGGTTTCTGTCACTCATTCTCCTCGTGCTTGGCACTGCTGGTTCAGGCCTATTTATTAAAATAAGTCTTCAAAGGTCATTTACAATCATGTTTTAAATTTTGAGGTCTTAGGTCTAGGGTTGAGTCAATTTTGTCTTGAAAAGTCTTAGAAGACCAGCAGGCCAGAGGGATGTCTTTGATAGATCATCACTTCAATAATTTTCATCATTGTACAGCTGAATTAGGAATTCTCTTCAAAACTCTGTTTTGAAGATAAGTCGCCATCTCATTTTTGTAAAAATTGTCAAAATTTTCAGTTCTTCAATCATTCAAGTGCAGCCTTGGTCTTCTTTGCCAGAGCCTATCAGAGCTATCACTGCAAAAAATTATCAGAGAAAATCATTATTTCAACCAATTTTAAAGGGGAAACCCAAAAGGTCAGAGCCTATTAATTTTGAAAAAGTGTCAACAACCAAACATAATAAAATGGGTTTTGGGTTAAGAAAAAATCAACAAGGAGTCTATATGAAGATATTTCTCCTCATTTGCAACCCATTCCACATTCCGAGAGCAAAGAGCATTGTTCTTAGGTGATTTTGTGAGTTTGTGAGAAAATTGGGCCATTTCCAAGGCTCGCGACTCATCAGGTTGGGCGCGCGGCGCATCAGTGGCGTGCGGTGCATCAGGCGACAAATTCCAGTGCTATCTTACATGCACGCGGCGCATCAGGAGTGCGTGGTGCGTTGGGTGAGGCGCGCGGCGCATTGAAGTTTATGCCCAGACTTTGTCCAAAAAACACTCAAACACCTCTTCTCACGCATCAAATCATAGGTAGGCTTTTATCCACGGCTCATTCTTGGTTTTGAAAGATTTATGTAAAGAAATTATGCTATATTTTCCATGAAAAAACCAAGTGTAAAAAACCCTCCTTGTCCATTAATTTGCTGTAAGGATTTAAATGCCAAGATTGCTGTAGGGTTTTCAAAAATAAATGTTTCCAAGGTTTTCCTATTTCCTTTGTTTCCCATCCCCTATATTCACCAATATTTTCCCCAATAATTCCTCATAGAACCCTACACTATCCTCCCTCAAATCCTAACCCCTCCCTTCTACTACAAACATATATTCCCTACCTCATCCCAAACCCTAAAACTTCAAGATTTCCATGCCCCTTCTCCTCCCTACATTCCTTGTTTTATTTCCATTTTCCCCATTTCCCTAATGTTTTCCCTTTCTTAATAATTCCCTTGTATATTTGTGTCCCCTTGGTCACAGCATTTTGAGAAAAAGAAAAAGTCTACAGTCAATTTTGCACATAGTTGTATATCAGCATATATATATTCCAGCTACCTTGTTTTCAAAGAACATGTCAGAGATCGAGTCAGTATATGAGGAGGATTATGATAATGACTCTACATCGGAGGTAAATGTACCTAATGTGCCACAAAGGTATCACAAAGGTGGAAAAAGTGGACAGCATGTTAGGGAGGAGCCTACCTCTTTGGCTCAATTGCAAGCCTGTCCACTTGCAATGGACTCTTTTCGGTATCAATCATGTTTTGAATACTATGAGCGGATCTCACAAATCCAACATCATCGGGAACTAGTCCATTTATTTGTTCTACATTTGCAGGATGGTCATGTAAACCTTGCCTGAGTGAATTTCACCTTGTCACCCAAGACTATTGCTCAGGCCACTAGGATACCAAATGTAGGGGAGGAATGGAGTAAACGCCAGCAGTTAGACAGATTCTACTATGAGCCATATATCAAGCCCGGGTATATAAGACATTTGAGTGCAGTTTTTCCTTTCAGATTCCTAAAGGATGAGTATGCACCATTGATGAAACTCATCATCCGATATTTCAGTTGCAAGGGCAGATTCTCACGACTCTATGCGTACCATGTTCGTTTGTTGATGCATTTCACAAGGGTACGTATGATGAGCATTCCGTTTTTCATGTGCCGCAACATAGAAAGGATGGTGCCTTTAGTACAAAGGAAGAGCCCAGCACATCAGCATAAGAGCATCTATCATTATGCATTGATTAAAATCGTAGTGATGCATCAGTTGGCACAACAGGGCATTACTTGGAAAGATTTCATCTCCCGTGATTACTTTGCAGCATTACAACCACCTCCTGAGATAGTTCATGATGAGGGAGGACCTTCACACCAACCAGACATTCCCGAGACTGAGCATATATACCAGCGAGGCTACAGGGCCTTATTTTCATCTACACGACAAGTACTATCTCCACCCGGGGTGGAACGAGTCTGGTTGACTTCATCAGCACAGCGAGTGTTATCTCCACCTCGTGTGGAAGGGGCCTCGTTTACGACAGTAGCACCGCAGGTACAGGATAAGGGCAAGAAGCCCAAGCATGAGGAGAGGCCTTCAGGTGAGCCATTAGGTTTTGTTACTATTCATGACGATGATACAGCTTCAGAATCAGAGAAGACCCAATATATCAGGTATCTAGAGTAGCAGAATAAACAGCTTGAGGACTAGCACGTGATCATAGAGCTACAGAACATCCGTGAGAATCGCCAAGCTGCCCAACATAGAGAAATTGAGTTCACTTCTCTAGAGCAACAGGTAAATGAGGATCGAGAGGCTAATATCGAGAGGGTCAACATCTACTTGGAGGAAAAGCTAAAAAAGGCCAATAGAGATAATTCATTATTGAAACACATGCCTATTCATTACAAGGTCCGGAACCTAGTTTGCAAGGCGCGAATTAGGAGTCTTAAGGCAAAATTGAAGAAAGCGGTCAAGAAAAAAAAAGACAAAAGGAGCTTTATCATCTTCGGATTTTGGCCGAAGCCTCTTTGGCTGAGCATAGTACTTGATTGGGGACCCCCAACCCAAATTTCAAGGAATTTGGAAGAAATTTTGTCAATTTTGAATTTTTGGCTCTAAAAAACAGGGTTTTTGGCTCAACGCGTAGCGTGCAGCGCGCGACCCATAAGATCGAGAGGTAAAAATCACAAATGGTTTGCATTTTTGGATTTGTCATGATAAAATATACCTTCTCAGCTATTGACAAGGCATTTCATCAAGGTTTGGGTCCCCAAAAGGTCAAAAAACATGCAAAAAATGACCTCATTGCCCCTTTTTAGACACACAAGAAGCAGCCTTGGGAGAATGCACTTTTGGAGGGGCAAATGGATATCAAATTGGAAAATTCCACTTGGGATGGAAAGTAGTCACCCAGGGCTTTCAACCAAGCCAACCTGAGCTCAATTTGGATGCCAGGAAGTGCCCCAAATGCAGGTGGAAAGGCGCGCGGCACATCAAGGTTTTTTGGCACAATTTTCATCTTCAGCTCAGGAAAAGTAGCCAGTTTGACCAGTTTTGACTTGTGATGGGATTTTTCACCCTTATTGATGTAATTAATGGAAATTTATGTTGAATTGAAACTTATTTACCTATTCTAGATGATTCATTCATAAAATAGCAAAAATTTAATGAATGAATTGGTTTCCTAGCTTATAGGGGCAAGTTGTTTTGACTGCCTAGATTGTAGTGCTTTGTTTAGAATTGGTTGAAACAGCTCCTAGGATGATGAGATCGACCCCTAGAGGCAAGGGAATGTGTTAGCTTGCCTATATTATGTATTTTATTAGTCTTTTTCAAGGTTGGACTCTTGGGAATAGCTTGATACACTATTGTACATATTTTATCTGCATTTTTGGCAAAGGATAGACCAAGGTTTTGCAGCACTATTTGGGATTCATGTGGCCTTATGTGTTGATGGTGTGTTTCTCTCAGTACTTGTAAGTTTTTTATGTATACCACTTTCCTTATTTAATCTTCTGCAATTAAACAAATGAAGTGTGAAGGTAGAATCCATAAATTTTCTATCCTCCACCTTTAAATTTCTTTAATTTTCCATGTTTTCTTCAGTTTAAGGAGAATCCTTGAGACTTCCTTGCTCTCCTTAGCTCCTCACCTATCAGATCTATTCATTCAATCACTTTAAAGGCATAAAAACAATCACCTATCTTGCCCCAAGTAGACCTCTGCAAAAGCTGTGCCTCATCCCCGCACCCAAAATTTCCTTTCCCTTGAATTCAACAAAAATTCAAAAAATAAATTCCATAGTCCTTGTACTTCATACCTAGCCTAAAATTAGTCATCAATTCAGTCATCTTGAGCCTCTTTGATAAACTTTTTCCAAGATTTACAGGAGACAGCCCTCTCGTGTCCTCGTAGGGCTAGCTACGAGGCTGAGCGTGGTTTGATGTAGCCTTGAGTCTTACCTTATTTCAGCCTAAGGTAGATTCGAGCGCTAACATAGTGGCGACCATACTGGGGAAGAAAAAATGGTTTACTTGTTGATGTCATTTGTTTTATAAGCTACAGACGGAGCTTGAAGTTATGCCAGGTAGCCTTCGAAACGCTTTTGCTTTGCATTAGCGGAAGTAGATAAACGCTGCTTAAGTCAATCTCCGGTCTAGCTTGTAATCGTGACATCTAACTTGTTAATTACCCCAGTACATGTATCAAGTTGCAGATCTGATGCTGATGGTGGATAGCAGTCTGACACATATGAAGGCTAAAATCATTCACCTGGCGACTCCTTTCACTGAAGAATCCAGCAACCTGTGTGTTATCACAAAACCAGTACTAGGGGCTGCAACCAAGCCAAGTTTCATGTAACTGTTTCAGACCATACTTTAGATTAGGAATTAGCCTTCCTAATCAGAGAGGGCTCTCTCACAACTCTTGATAAAATCCTTCAAACACTAGATGGCTAACTCTTTATTCACTTATGAAAGCATAA
Source organism: Pinus tabuliformis (assembly GCA_031772625.1). Classification (NCBI taxonomy): domain Eukaryota; kingdom Viridiplantae; phylum Streptophyta; class Pinopsida; order Pinales; family Pinaceae; genus Pinus; species Pinus tabuliformis. The sequence goes on along the minus strand of CM062813.1, from coordinate 1,117,553,636 downwards.
ATGGTTGGAAACACATCAAACTGGCTCTCATTGGGCTATGGAGTCTATAATATTAAGTAAACAAGGAAAACACAATGATCTCATGGAAATCAAGGCTCTTAGCATTACATGTCAAACATACTCCACCAAAACATAGCTTGCTGAATACACAGGAAGTCAGAGCATATAATTATGAATTCTGAATGATTGCATACAACAAGACTATAAAATAACATAAAGTATAAAACGCCATTACTACATTTGAACATGACAATCCTTCGAGAATCTTGAGAAGAGAATAACTCTGTTTTACTATTACTGTCAAAAAGGTCTTACAATGGCCCAAAACAACACTGTTTTTTTATAAAGTATCCAACCTTTTTTACATAAAAGTTATTCCTATATATAGCCAATCAAAACACTACTGTACGAGACTCCTCAACAAGCATGAAGGGAGCTCGGAATTTTGACATTAATGACCTTAACTATATCATAAACAAACTAATTGATTACAAGAGATACGGTGCTACGAAAACAGAGGACTCTGTCACATTGGCACTTTAAGTCTTTCTCCTCGTATACTTTGCTGCGTTCTCAGAGCTTGCCACTTGTAGCATTACAATAATAACCAAACCCAAACTGAAAGCAGATTCAATGTATGAACAGCTCCGGATACCTGATGCATAGATGATTCATCAACCAATAAGAAAATGAAGCCTATATTCTCGGTTGCTGCCTCCCATCGGTGTTCATGTATTAATGATCCAGTTTCAAGCCATTTAATCCTTGGATAGTCCCGTGTGACTGAAGAAAACTCATGATCTGGCCATCCCATAACTAGACAAGTGTATCACTTAACACCTCAGCAGCTCTATCACAACCCTAAAAACTCGGACATAAAGTGAAACTTTCAATAAGAAACAAAACTTCACCTTTTCTTCGAATATTTACACCTGGCAACCTTTTTTAAATATCTGACTGACCTTCTATAACCTCCATGCTGGCATTAAGTCATCTCTTTAAATATTTGCTGACCTCAGCATTCAAACTCAAGTTTTCAACATAACCAGTCATCTACAGCAGTTTCGTAGCGCGCTACGAAACTGCTGTAGGTCATCAAAATTAAATACATGAACCTTAAAGCAACAATAACTCAAGTCTGTGATTTATTCAGTCATTCTATACAGGTGTAAAGACATCAAAAAGTCTCAAAAAGCTTTTAAAAAGACGATGGCCAAAATATATCAAAATTTGGAAAACACATCCCTTCTTGAATCATTTAGCTAGTTTGTCTAGCTTCTCTTTCAGGCTGATGACTTCTTCCTTCAACTTCTTGTTCTCTGCTCTTAGACCTGCATTCATTTGTTTCATAATCTTGGCCTGCTTCAGAGCTGGCACAGTCCATACATAGGCATCAGATACTGAGCTAGCTTGACTGATCAAACTTGTTTTACCTTTCATTACAGCTTTCTTATAGCTTGTATATCTTACTGCCTTTTCTTTAAAAACATTTTGAACCTGAGGTATTTCCTTACTTGTTCCAGCTTGTTTCTTAATGGCAATCACATTTCCACTTTGACTAATAACCACCTTATTATCCTTGTTCTTGTTTTTAGCTGCTTGGACTATTTCAGAGAAGATTTCAAGTGCCTCTGTCCTAGGCATCTCTGAAGGTACTTTCTCTTTTTTAGCTTTTTCCACTTCTTTCATTTGCCTTCTGGTCATTGGTCTGCGTGGTTTAAAGGCATACTCTTCACTTGGTTCTTCAAACTTTAACCTTTTAGAAGCCTTTGACTTCTTAGAACTTTCAGGTGAGGATTGTGTTAGATCAATATGCATTGGTGATACCAATTGATCTTGCTCAATTTCAAGTGGTTCAATTTGAATTGGATGGTCTTGCTCTAATTCAATGGCTTCCAGTAAGTCATTTAAACTGCCCTTAGAAATAGGACTCTCTTCCACAGGGGCTGACTTTCCTTTTTCTTTGCTTAGCTGGCCTCTAGTTCTCACCCTTGAAACCCTTTCAACTTCACTAGATTTAATTTCATCTTTTCTTTTGTGAGTCTTCTGTTTTGATGACTGAGGTGTTTCTTTAGGAGATGACTTAGGGGTTTCCTTTTCAGATACTCTAGATGATTTTGAAGTTTTATCTACTGATGCTTCAGGTGTTTCTTTGACTGTTACAGACCTCTCTGATTTCTTTGTTTTAGCTTTGGGCTTCTTATGGTCTGTTATTTCTTTCCTAATCTCAGCCAAAGTAGTTTCCTCACTCTTTTCTTCTCTTTCTCTTACAGGTAATGGAGTTAGGCCCGTTTTACTTGGGAAACCGGCCATGAACACAAATGAATCCCAGTCTTTACCAATTTTATGTAGGCTATCCAACACCAGTAATTTAACCAGACCATGATGAAAAAGAGATGTTTCATAAGCTTCCTTCTTTAACTGAATCTTATCACACATCTTGCTAATACTTCTGAATAAGTAAAAAGGTATGTCTATTGAGCTCTTACCAGTGAAGTGTAGCAGCAGCTTAAAATGGTATGAGTAGACTTTGCTGTACCGACCCTCACATGTCAGGTACTTCTGGATACATGTCAATAGCATAGCATAATTCTCCTTTAGATAGCTCCTTGGGACAGCTTTAGTAAGATCTTCGTCTACATATGGTGCCTTCAAGAACTCCTTGCACGGACCCATGTCAAACTTGAAATTCTTGAACCACTCTTGGCCACCCCTCGGGATTTCTGTGACAGAAGAAATGACTTCAGGGGACACCAGAAACTCCAACATGGCCAGCTTCGAATTCAGTCCAGTGAAGTTCAATGCAAATGCCTTGGTCACTTCTGCATGTCCACCCTTTAATTTTTCACAAAATTGCCAGCAACCAGCACTTCTAAACGCCTTTGCTACCTCCTCATCCCTGAGGGTTACATCTAACCCCTCCGGCTCTGTTCTCACACATTTACCCGAACGATGTTCCCTTCTTTCCATGCTTCTTTGAGTAATTTTACACAAGGGAATGACGGTGGTTTGCAGCACGAAGACAATCTTTAGCTGTAGAGAGCAGGCTCGCTTGCAGTAGTCCGTTTAAAACAAAGCTCAGGCTTTTCATAGAGCAAAAACATTCATATGATATGAAGAACTCATTATGGAATGACCAGCTCCTATAACGTCCTCTAAACTGACACATAACTATATGATATCGGGCCTTATGGCAAAGTAATGGCTCATCATGACAAAGAAATGGTATGAAAAGACAATCATGACCGGATTCGTGACTCACTACTTCTCGGATTAGACATTCAGAGAACAATGCTGCAAAAAAGCCTGAAACCCCGATTTCGTAGCGCGGGCAGTTCAAATTTAAGGGAATGCGCTACGAAATCGCTGACAAACGGGGCGCTACGAAAACACGCAAACATTATTTCGCAGCAAAACTGACCAATCACACCCGCGCTGCGAAACTGCGCAAGTACCAAAGACATCATACCCGCGCTGCGAAACTGCGTAAAGTACCAATGACATGACATGACATAACTAACAATGATGGAGAGTGACTAATAACCTTGCCTTTACACGAATTTTCATCCATAACTCTTGAATTTCAAATTTTGAAATTGACATAAACTAACAAACCTATTTACAAGACCTCAAGACTTTATAAAAACTTGTGGACAATCTCATATACATGAACTATAGTTCCTAGTGATAACACTGTGCTTCATGGTGACTTCACTGCAGAGATATTAGTAGCTGTGAGATTTTCAAGATGGACCGAATCACAAGAAGATACGCTCCCATGAGCCGCGATCACATCCCTGGTTTTCCAAATAAAATTCCAAAGGTAGATTGGTCAAGGAATTTGCCTACATTTAAAGATGATGGTAGGAAGGACGCTGCTCTACATCTGGTTAGATTTCACATGCATATTCACAAGTTGAAGGTTGATTTTCCTGAGGATTGCTTGATGAATATATTCTTGGCCACTCTGGAAGGTAAAGCACAATCTTGGTGTGAAAGTTTTCCGCCTGCTTCTATTTATTGTTTAAAGGATTTTCATGCTATGTTCATTGAAATATATATGGACTCTTATCCATCATTAAATTTAGTTCAAGACTGTTGCAAGCATGCTTATAGTTTTATTGAAAGCCTTGAGAAGTTTTATGAAGATGATAATTTCATGGATGAAGAGATCATGGAAGCCCTGTATGAAAATCCATTTCAGCAGCATAAAGAAAACTTAGAGGATACTTATCCAGATGATCAGGACATTTTGCAGCAGAATCAAGATCAGAGGGCTGAAGATGTTCATATGGTGGAAGATGATGAAAGAGAGGGTTCTATTTCAGATCTGCCCACAGAAGAAGACATCGTGCAGGGTAGTCAGGATTCAATTTCAGAATGTGATGCAGTCAAGTCAACTATTTCATATCAACATTCAGATCATGATGACCAAGAATACCTTGTGCCGAATCCTATAAAGAAAAAATCGGCTGTTGAGATCATCTGGCATGAAGAAAATAGAGTTACAAATCTAAGTGCTCCCATCTCATCAGAACAGAGTCTTCGTGAGGAGGTCATTCAGTCTGCTCATGAACAACAAGGTGAGATATTTGCTCAAGCAAGTGAAAAAGTTTCTTTGAGTGAATTTGTGGCAGACAATATAAATGATAATATTGTGCTTGATAATATTGAAGAATGTAATAAGGAACTTGATAATTTGGTTGTGATATCATATGAAGATGACCTACCATATTGTCAGACTACAGAAGATCATAGCATACAATATTACATTTCAGATCCTTCATATGTTTCATGTGTTGAAATGTTTTTACAAGAGGAGATCTGCTCATCTACCTGTTCAGAGTTTTTTGAAGCCCATGAGCATACTTTTACCGAAGCACATGATGAAGGCAGACCAAAATTTGAAACAAAGGAAACCTTGATATTTCAGTAGGAGGTGGCAATGGCAAATCTTCATGTTTTTTACGATCCTCTAGCAAGTTTGTTGCAGCCAGCAGTGAAAGTGTTTATCACAGTGTTTTGTTGCAGCCATGGTCAACTATGTTTTTGGATGCTCAGTGATAGGTTTGTACTGTTGACCAGAAGATCTGATAAGAAGAATCAGTCAAGAAGCCATCTTCTTGATTGGTTGCATTGGCATTTTGATATATTTTGAGGATATATTGTCTTGTAAGAAACACAAGTGGCCATGTACTGCCACCAAGCTTTTGTTTTAAGTTTCAGGTCTTAGTATTTATGAGTACAGTTTGTCAAGTCAGTTGTCTAAATCTTTTAGTTTTGAGTCTAGTTTGGTCAAAGCGGTTTTTGGTTTTTCAGTCAAATTCTCAAGATTTTGTATCGGAATAATGACTCCATCACCCAATGGATGAAGGCACTGTCTAGCTCTTACAGAGATCTGCGGTTCTTGGCATCTCCAAGGAGCTACCATCCCCATTGGAGCCAATGTTAGAGTCGGTATAGTTATCCCTCCGTCAGAGATCAAAGCTCTTTTGCATTTCATGATTAGGTGTCCCATCAGTTTTGATCAGTTGCATTTCGTTACGCATGCCATAACTCTGATGGAGCGGTTTCTGTCACTCATTCCCCTCGTGCTTGGCACTACTGGTTTAGGCCTGTTTATTAAAATAAGTCTTCAAAGGTCATTTACAATCATGTTTTAAATTTTGAGGTCTTAGGTCTAGGGTTGAGTCAATTTTGTCTTGAAAAGTCTTAGAAGACCAGCAGGCCAAAGGGATGTCTTTGATAGATCATCACTTCAATAATTTTCATCATTGTACAGCTGAATTAGGACTTCTCTTCAAAACTTTGTTTTGAAGATAAGTCGCCATCTCATTTTTGTAAAAATTGTCAAAATTTTCAGTTCTTCAATCGTTCAAGTGCAGCCTTGGTCTTCTTTGCCAGATCCTATCAGAGCTATCCCTGCAAAAAATTATCAGAGAAAATCATTATTTCAACCAATTTTAAAGGGGACACCAAAAAGGTCGGAGCCTATTAATTTTGAAAACGTGTCAACAACCAAACATAAGAAAATGGGTTTTGGGTTAAGCAAAAATCAACAAGGAGTCTATATGAAGATATTTATCCTCATTTGCAACCCATTCCACATTCCAAGAGCAAAGAGCATTGTTCTCAAGCGATTTTGTGAGTTTGTGAGCAAATTGGGCCGTTTCCAGGATGCGCGGTGCATAAGTGGCGCGCGGTGCATCAGGCGACAAATTCCAGTGCTATCTTACATGCGCGCGACGCATCAGGAGCGTGCGGCGCGTTGGGTGAGGCGTGCGGCGCATTGAAGTTTATGCCCAGACTTTGTCCAAAACACACTCAAACACCTCTTCTCACGCATCAAATCACAGGTAGGCTTTTATCCACGGCTCATTCTTGGTTTTGAAAGGTTTATGTAAAGAAATTATGCTATATTTGCCATGAAAAAACCAAGTGTAAAAAACCCTCCTTGTCCATTAATTTGTTGTAAGGATTTAAATGCCAAGATTGCTGTAGGGTTTTCAAAAATAAATGCTGCCAAGGTTTTCCTATTTCCTTTGTTTCCCATCCCCTATATTCACCAATATTTTCCCCAATAATTCCTCATAGAACCCTACACTATCCTCCCTCAAATCCTAACCCCTCCCTTCTACTACAAACATATATTCCCTACCTCATCCCAAACCCTAAAACTTCAAGATTTCCATGCCCCTTCTCTTCCCTAAATTCCTTGTTTTATTTCCATTTTCCCCATTTCCCTAATGTTTTCCCTTTCTTAACAATTCCCTTGTATATTTGTGTCCCCTTGGTCACAACATTTTGAGAAAAAGAAAAAGTCTACAGTCAATTTTGCACACAATTGTATATCAGCATATATATATTCTAGCTACCTTGTTTTTAAAGAACATGTCAGAGACCGAGTTAGTATATGAGCAGGATTATGATAATGACTCTACATCGGAGGTAAATGTACCTAATGTGCCACGGAGGTATCACAAAGGTGGAAAAAGTGGACAACATGTTAGGGAGGAGCCTACCTATTTGGCTCAATTGCAAGACTGTCCACTTGCAATGGATTGTTTTCGGTATCAATCATTTTTTTAATATTGTGAGCGGATCTCACAAATCCAGCATCATCAGGAACTATTCCATTTATTTGTTGTACATTTGCAGGATGGTCATGTAAACCTTGCCGGAGTGAATTTCACCTTGTCACCCGAGACTATTGCTCAGGCCACCAAGATACCAAATGTAGGGGAGGAATGGAGTAAACGCCAGCAATTAGACAGATTCTACTATGAGCCATATATCAAGCCCGGGTGCCATTGCTTAAAGAGTTGTTGATAACCAAGGTGCCATTGCTTACAGAGCTGTTGATAACCATGAGGCTTTTTGGGATTAGTGGCTGCTCTAGAAATCTTCATTTGGGAGCATAATTCAACAATGATAGCTTTTACAGCTTGCCTGATTATGCCAAATTTATAATCACCAGCCTTCCCTGGTAATTTGTTGACAATAACAGAAGAGACCCATTGGGGAAGGGATGCAACAAAAATTTCCTTCCATTTTGGCTCAAGAATGAGATCTGGAGTCAATGTGTGCAATCTATGAAGGAATTCATTAAAGTACTCATCAAAGTGCTGCATATTATGCAGTTTCATGGTATGAGAGCCAAGTATTGTTTGAGTGGATTTTGCTGTGAGATATTGTTTGAGTGGATCGCGAATTCGCTTGAGTCCTGAATAACGTTTGAGCCCGTTGTTGCCAGCGTTGGTGTTGGAGGGTGTTGAAGATGTTGGACGAGAATTCGTACTTCGGTACACGAAAAAGCCGCAATTTCTCCTTCAGAAGAAAGCCGCAATTCTTCTTTCATCATTTTCTGCAAGTCTTTGAACGAGTATTTATCTTTCTTAAATATACAATGGATGCATCTAGAAATTCATCTGCTGAATCTTCTAAGTCTATGGGAATGTTTGGAACAAAGCATTTTAAATCTATAAAGACTGAAGAAGAACTAAGATCTGGTTTAGAAGGTTTATGTCGATCTGAATCTACTTCTGGTAATTCTGCAATAATTGAGCAGTGTGGATGATCACATGCTGAGCTAAATGGCTGAGATGGGCCTGGCTGTGAAAATAATCTTATGATGGAATCATACACTACTTGGTCAATTACAAATTGCGGAGGTGCATAGGTTTGAGCAGGATGTAATTGGCTAATTGTGGTTGGAACTGCAGAGACAGAAACAAAGGGTCCACCATGCTCAACTGTGTTAACTCTGGGAAATCTTGTGGTAACTTTACCGTCAATTTCTGTAATGATTGACTGCGCTGCAGCAACAGGTTTCTTTATGGGTTTTCCCCAATTGGTTACCCAGTCGTCAGGAGGATAAAAGTCATTGCGGGAAACATAGACTGGTGCTACAGGATTACAGGATGAGTCATACTGGATGAGAGTAACTCGGCCTTCATCTTTGTCAGGGGTATGTAACACAGCAGGAATTGTGGTATTATAAAATCGGACACAAGTAATCTAAAAGATGGCCAAATTTTTTTATTTTGTTTTGAAGTTTTCATATCCTACAGTCTAAATACCTAATGTTAGGCATTGCAGGACATTTGGATCATCTAATGAAAGAGAAAAGTCTGGAAAAACATCATACTGTACAGGGCCTTCAGCAAAGCTTGTCTCAATGCCACCTATCATGGCTTGTGTAAATGTAGTCCATCGATTATCAAATAGGGCTAAGAATACATAGGCTTTTTACCCGTTACAGGACCTTTCACAGATATATTTTAACACAACAAGTTTGCGGAAATATGAACTGGAAATTTTATTATATGGATGCAGACTTTACATAAAGATGTTTTCCTTACAGAGATCGACTGTCATTGCATTTACCGGACTTTCTACCATCCTCAAGGAACAAGTATTACCGGAGGCTACCTGGCAATAGACAGACTCTGCCTCAGAATTTTCACAGACTCACAGATTTACAGACTTTTCCTTATTGGTTCAGCCACTTTAGGTTCTCACCAGTGCCGAGCACACTGATGCGCAGGCTTCCAAACCAAACCTATAAGACCTTAGTGAATGTTTCATGATGCAAGCAGATCAGACACTATGGTCCGCAGATGTAGAGCAGGAAAGTCACTCGACTCAAAACTACAAACTCTAAACACAAGACTCAAGACTCAAGACTCTCTCCAAACACGAATGAATCTTACTTCGCAACTATCTCTTATTTATAAGGCTGGAAGGGAGCAAGCATCCGTGAATGGACTGTGTCCAGACTGATGACTCAGAAATAAATTACCGGACAGACCTGGGCAGATCGCCGAAAGCAAGATTCGGGCATAGGACAATATTGTCCTATGTTATCTCGTCCCTACTCTTTTTCAGAGAGCCTGAGGCATGTGGGGACCGAATCTTGGTACATACAGTAATTTACACAGAGGATATTCATAAAAGAGAACCCTTGAAAGACTGAAATGACTTAAAAGACGAGATATGCAAATCTCAAGATGTACAAAGTGGAGATTCAAGGACGAGGGAATCCACGAAAGCTCGTCCAGCACCATAGTCGGCTGGAAAGACGTCAACCAAAGGTGTAATAATCAATTTGTGGGTAAGTGTAGTACTGGTAATTCCATCTTTCAATCAAGTAATTGGAATAATATTGTACCCACACTTCCTTTTCAGTTTCCCAATTTGAATTATCATGAGGATCTGGTAAATCTAATTCATTAAGGTTCATGAATGGGTTTAATTCTGGATCAGCTTGTTGATGGAATTCTTCGTAGCTGGTACTCGGAATTATTTTCCTGCACTTGTAGTGATTCATTACGAACCATCTCACATGGCCACATCTTCTGACACCATTCAGAAAATTTGTACTGTTAATATTTACCAAATCTCCTATTGTTTTATCCAAAACCAAAGTCATCATCGTGCTGTTAGGACTGAAATTTGGTATTCTCAACATACCCATGGAGTATGGTTTCATGATAAGTGGGGATAAGCCATATTTCTCCCACCAATCCATGAACCATCCTGGAACAGGGTCATCTTCTTCCATGTCTTCTACTGGAGTATCTTCAAACAAAAAAGAAAACTGCAAGGAATAAAACATATTAGTGGAAAAATTCTGCAGATTCATTGCTGTGTAGAAAGCCTCTTGCTGCCGATCCAAATCATAATTTTCCCTGTGAAGATTATTATCAAACCTTATGAATGTTATGTGACAACTGGTGATCCTATTATCATCTTCATGATCTCTCTCAATTACATAGGCAATGCTGCCAATTTGCCTTAGATAATCCAGGGCTTCAAGAGCTTCATTATTTGCTTCATCTTGATGAGGATCTGTCCAAAGGAAATCAATGCCTGTCCTGTACCTGACTTCTTTTATTGGTTTCCAATCTTCATCATGGTCTAGAATACTTGTTTCCAAATCATATGAAATCCATCCACATGAAGTCTCAATTTCTACAGTATCTTCATGTCTTCTAATGAAATTGCATTGCAGACTCATTATTGAATGTTCGGATAAAAACTCTCTTCTCAACATATATGCAAAACTGTTCTTATCTCCTTTGACAAATTCAATATCAAAGTTATATTGACTGAGTTGCATAATCCATCTTACCATAGCAACGTCTTCAAAATCACATTTGTGAATAGCATATTTTAATGCTTGGAAGTCTGTTTTGATGGTGAATTTGGTGTACATGACAAAATCTCTGAATTTTTCTATTCCCAAACAAACTGCTCTAAGCTCTTTCTTCGGACTTGACCAATTCAATTGATTTTTGGCCCATAATCCAGATTCATATTGAGATATCTCAATCTCATTTTTGCTGTTGGGGTTCTTTTGGCACAAAACTGCTCCCCAACCTTCACAACTAACATCTGTCATAATGATTTTCTCCCATTCTTCTCTGATAGGGGAGAGAGGCTGAATATTTCTGACTTTCTCTTTTATTGCTCTGACTCCCTGTGTGCAGTCACCATTCCATGGAATTGGATCCTTTTGAAGCCTTTTATTCAACAATTTTCTTTCTTGTGCACAATGCTTCAGAAACTTAGAAATGTAATTCAGACTTCCCAAAAATCTTTGCAACTGTGTTTTATCCTTAATTTCATCAGGGAAGTGATCAAAAAAATTCAAAGTCCTTTGGATTACAGTATAGGATCCATACTGTATATTGTAACCCAAGAAGTCTATCATTGGCCTAAATAACTTCATCTTGGATTCTGATAATACTATACCCATTTCTTTGACCCTGCAGAGAAAGATTTTCAAATGTTTAACATGGTCAGCAATATTATTAGAATGAATCAGTAAATCATCAATATACTTTTTCAGGAATTCCTCCATTCCTTCAAAAGTTTCATACATTATTCTCTTGAAGGCTGAAGGAGCATTGATTAGGCCGAATGGAATGATATTCCATTCATAATGCCCTTCAGGTACAAAGAATGTTGTTTTCCATTTGTCTTCCTCTTTGATTCCTACTTGCCAAAAACCATATTTGAGATCAAATTTGGAGAATATTTTTTACTTTGATATCTGGGAAAGTATGGAGGATGGCTTGGGCAAAGGGTATGCATCATAATCCAAAATACTATTCAGAGGTTTGTAATTCACAACTAACCTTGGCTTTCCTCTAGCAATTTTAGCATGCTTATTAACATAAAATGCAAAACATTCTATGGGGCTTTTACTTTTCCTGATAAGCCCTTTCTTTAAAAGATCCTTGATTTCTTCTCTGCAAAGCTTCATTTGTTCTTCATTCATTGCCACTACTTTGGATCTCCTCAATTTTCCGCTAAAATATATTTTGAGAGGAAGTTCTACTTCCTGTTTCTTGATATGCCAGAAAGCATTTGGATCGTCTGAACAACACTCTTTGAATTTAGCAGTGAGATCTGCTATTTCAGACGCATATTTTCCATTATCCAAATGTTCTTCTGTTTTTAATACTTCACTTTTTACTTCCATTTTTTCCAGAAGATTTTCCATTCTCTCTAGTCTTTTAATCCTAATTGGAGAATTAGAATTAATAAATGGAAAAAAGACTTTGTTATTCTCGAGGCTAATAAAATATCCATACCTCTGGGTTTTTGCATCAAATTTTGCTCCATGCATGCTAAAATTCTGAAAAAATGGGGTCCCAAGGTACATTGCACAATCTAGTCCTGGGACAATGGGACAAACCAAATGAACTCCAATTTTTTTTGGAAGAAGAACATCTATTTCTGCTTCATACTTAGTGGGGATATCACCACTTGCAGTAATCACTCTCGGACATGTTGTTGGCCTTCGATGATGCATACCAACTACAATATCACTTACTATATTTAATCTGGAACCAGTATCCATAAGAAATTTCCAAAACTCATACAGGTTTCCAATCTTTACTTTCATTTTGACACAATACATGACATCTCTATTCATGCTATTGCATCCAAAATCTGTTCTTTCCTTTTCCCCTTCTCCTCCTTCTTCCCGACTGCACTGCTGCTGAACTTGTCCTGGATGATAAGTCCAGTTTTCTATTTTTCCTGAAACAGGGCCTTGTGATAAAGAGGCAGGAGATGCCTGTGCATTCAATATCCTTAGACTTAGTTTATTGTGTTTTTCAACACACAGTCTCCTATTCTCCTTGATTGTTTTTCTCAATTCCTTAATTGCCTGATGAACTGTAGGCAAAGTCTGTGGCAGATCTTCTCCAAAATCTTCATTTCTAAACTGTTTGGTTAAGACCTCTACTGAGAAAAGAGTAGCAGGAGGTACATACCCTTTATTGGGAGAATTCTTCAGGATAGAAGGTGTTTTTCTTAAATGTTCTGTTAGCAAAGATCTGTACATATCTTTCATCTATGGATCAGTAGCAGCCATCATCTGTGCAAAAATATTTTTGCTAGTCTCATCATAATCAGTCTTCATCATTCTGACTTCATTACATGTACAAACATCAGGATCATCACAGTCACAATATTTACATTCTATACAATGTGGGTCATTACAAAATTCTTCATCAGATGACTCTTCTGAGTCAACAAAGTTAAAATCATTTTCAGATCTAGAATCAGAAGATACAAGCTCATCACAACTGCTAGGAAGATCAAAAGAAATTATCTTTCCTTTCTTATTTCTATACTGGACTTTCTTCTTAGATGAATCCTTCTTTTTGTTTGGACAGTTTGGAGTTGTGTGGCCTTTTTTGTTACAATTGTAACAAATTATTTCTCTGTCTTTGGAAAACATTTTTGTATGCTTATAAGGTTTTGCTTTGTGATGTTTTCCTTTTGGTTTTTCTTGGGAAATCTGGTAATTCTTTTTGAAATGTCTTTTCTTTCTTCTCTGCAGGATATGAAAACTTCAAAACAAAATCAAAAAATTTGGCCATCTTTTATATTACTTGTGTCCGATTTTATAATACCACAATTCCTGTTGTGTTACATACCCTTGACAAAGATGAAGGCCGAGTCACTCTCATCCAATATGACTCATCTTGTAATCCTGTAGCACCAGTCTATGTTTCCCGCAATGATTTGTGTCCTCCTGACGACTGGGTAACCAATTGGGGAAAACCCATAAAGAAACCTGTTGCTGCAGCACAATCAATCATTAGAGAAATTGACGGTAAAGTTACCATGCCATTATCTTTTAAATCTAGTCCAAATCATCATCACTTTCATAATCGTGAACCTTCTGTAGGGTCTAGTGGCACCACTACGTGGAGTGATTTCTTCTCAAATATCATCTTCTGCTTCTTTAGATTGATTACCCCATTCATGTCAGTGGCCCAGTCGATCCCAAGGAGCGTGTGGTTGGGATTATTGTCATCCACAATCTCTATCACTTCAAAATCAGCTAGTGTGCTCATGCCTTTGATATCATGTGTTACCCCCTACAACCTCCCCATTGGGATGATTTTCTGCTGATTCACCATCCTTAACTAAATCAAAGACCACTTTAGCGCAGGTCTCCCCATTCTTTCCCATGTCTATTTCGGCAAAACGTTTGCGTCAGACCCTAGGTCCAAGATAACTTGGTCCATTTTGTATTCTCCTATCTGTGTGGTGAGTCTCATCTCATGTCTAGTTCTTGCCTTATTCTTACCAAGCTTCCTAACTACGCGTGGTTCGTCAGTAGCATTTTCCTTGCCAACACACCTATTGATCAACTCGTGTGGTCCCTTCACAACCTTGTTATTGCATAGTAGTTTCATTCAAGGCTCCAAGAATGTGGTAATCATGGATGGTCATCCAGGTGGATATTGGTGCCCACCTGCCAATTCCACTTGGACCCCCACCATTGTTTCTTTCAGTTTTTCAGTTTCCTTATTTCTAGCACAATTTACTATTTTTGGCAAATTTTCAGGTCCTAAACTTCCGGAGCCGTTTTGAGGCCCTAAATGATTTTTTTTGGGAAAACTGGGAGCAACATGGTGTTTTAGGGAAAACTAGTGTCGATTCAAACTGCTAGTCCCACTAAGATGGGTAGCTGTCTTAGAAACAAACAATGAAAGCTTTTCAAGATTTCCTTTAAGTGTGATAGATGGAAGAGAAGAAAAGAGGACCAACCTGGATCTTCTGCTTTGATCCTAGCTTGATTTCTCATTTCCTTGATAGAATTTTCCACTCCTCTCCTACTTGTCCTGCTCCAAAGAGTAACTGTAGAGTCAAAGTAACAACAAACTGTCAAAGTATTTCTATATAAAACATCATAAACAATGCGGAATTAGAAACACATTTACCATACAATTACATTCATAAACAATAAGATTCACAAATACAAGATCATATGGAGGAAAAATCAAAGAACTTTATTAATAGTAATATAAGAGAGGATTACAACCCAGCTGTCTGATCCAACATCATCCTCCCAGTTGTAGAAGCCCTCTTCACCTCATGAACAAGCAAATCACCCAACAATGCAATGTATCTTCTCAACAAACCAACAACACTTCCTTACAAAATACAAAATTCCAGCCTCTAAATCTCTCAGATGAGGGATCCATTTATAGATGTCTTGCAAGGGTGTGAGTCAGCTCTGGGTTTTTTATTAGTGTCATTCCACTGATAGTTCTTGGTTCCACTTGGAGATTTCATGATCTCTTACTCATCCCTAGGCGAATTCAGAGAGGCAAGTGTCACAGGAGAAGTTTCTGGAAGATTCCATGATCATCCACCTTGCAAACTGTCTCTGCCATTTGTCTATTCTCACTCATCACACCCCACAGAAGGCCATTTGAATATGCATCGCACCTGGCCAGTTAGGCAGTCAGTATGCATCACACCTTGCCCATGGAGCAGTCTATATGGTCCAGTTTTGGCCAGTTCTCAGTATTTTTTCAGGTGGAACTTCTGGGAAATGATATAATCAGTTAACCATGATCCTTTAGGGTGTGAAGCAAAACTTTTAGGGACTTAAGGAGCCCTTAGTTTATGGACATATGAGATTGGGGTTGCAGTGCCCAAATATTCTATAACACATGGGTCCATGGACCAATATTTCGCATCCCAAAGTTGTAGTCCTTCAATAGATCTTTCTAACAAGGTATTGTGCATGTTCAACGGAGATCGTATGCCAAAGTTATGAACCTAGGAAGTTGATGTACCAATTCACCCAAAACGAGGCCCATAGTTTAATGCTTCATCTGCTAGGGTTAGGGTTTTGGATGTTTATGGTTTCCCATTGTTTCTCAACAATAAATAGACCTTTGAGCCTCATTGTAAGTCAATTCAGAGGTATGTATTTGCCACATCTCTCCTCGGAGATAAGCTACCATCACCTGACCTATTTTATGTCCATTGTTGTTTGTAAGCATATTTTAGTATTTAACATTAATGAAATGAAGTATTATTTTTGTTGTATCTTTGTATTTATGGTTATCTCTGTAATTTGTTGCATTCTTGTTTAAATCCAGATCAGTGGTATCAGAGGGGCCTTCTCTTTCTTTGTTTTTCTTTACATGTCCCCAATGAGGTCGGGATATAAGGCGTTAGCGGTTGAACTGGTTGAACCTTTGCAAGACCAGCCTTGCCAATCCCAACGGCCTCCCATGGCGGATGAAAAGAAAGATGAGGGGGCAGGAGATCTTATCAAAATCTTTCTTGAAGAGGCCCTCGAGAGACAAAGGAATGCGATGATGGACAACTTTTCCCAAATCCTTCAGCGGCTACCTAGGGGCAACACATCTACTTCCAACAGCTACTCTGGAAGCACCACACCCTTTAAGGTACAAGTTAACTTTGACATTCCTATATTTGAGGGTCAGATAGATGCAGATGATGTAGATAAATGGATAAATCTTCTAGACGGGTATTTTTCTGTTCATGATTTTTCTGGCTGGGAAAATATTACTTTCGCTCTTCTCAAAGACACCCCCCATGTCAAGGATTGGTGGGAATCCTACTGCGAGCAGAAGGATGAAAGTACATCCTCACTATTTTCATCCTCACCCACTTGGAATTCATTCTGGAATGCCATCAAAGAGTAGTACTACCTTGTTAGAAGCTATGGGGATAAATAAATAAAGTGGACCAAGCTGCAGCAAGGAAGGGACCAAGACATGCGAGAGTTTACCAATATTTTTCATACCCTTCACACAAAGTTGGGTATCAAGGATTTTTTTGGGTAGCGGAGGTCCCGCGTAATGGTTTTGGGGCTTAAAGCCCATAATTTAGGGTAATGATTTTGTAAAAGTTCTGTGAAGTGTGCTGAGCGCGAAATGTAATAGGTTGAGTCAAAGGGTTGTCCACCTGAAAATAATGTAAAATAATAGAAAGTGAGTCGACCTGGCCATGGTCCACAGACCATGGAAATGTATAAATAGAGCGAGGCTCTAAGGGTAGGAGGTAGCTTTTTGGAGGATCTTGACTGTTATGGGTTTATGAAGGCAATATTCTCTTTGCGTTTGTAAGTGTGAGTCGATGGTGTTAGTGGTTAGATAGAGGCTCCATAGTTGTGTGTGCAGAGGCCTGGTAAAGTCCACAGCTATGTGTGGGGACCCCTGCAGCTGTGTGTGTAGGGCTGGAGAAGGATTGTACTGAATCGAAGACATTAATAAAGTTAAGTGGTTCTGAAATATTGCGGCTCTGTTTATATTTTGGTTTATGCATCTGTTATGGTTTCTGATGTTATGGATTATGATTGCATGCACTAGTTATTACTAATAAGACCTTAAGAGTTAGATCAGATCTATAATAATCACATTAATAATATGAAAATCTAAGAAGCACTTCATTGCTGAGCTTCGCGAAGGACAGATTGTTGTGCAGAGTAGCGCGAGTGTGCAGATCGGATCATGACCCTTCCAGTCCCCATCTAGACATCCCTAGGGTGCATGAACCTGGTTCCAGCACCCTCCCCTACTACCATGGGTGAGACTTCAGTCCATTCTTCACGGACTATTGCCGAAAGGGCTGGTAGTGCAGGATTTGTTTGGCTAAAACACTTTCAAACCTGGGTCAAGCCCCAAGAAGCCAACAAATGGTTCCATTGCCGAGACTGGGATCTGCCTAAGGGATGTATGATATCGAAACGTTGGAACCCTAAGAAGAAAGAAATTGAAGATTGGTTGGATCAGAAGCTTTCGTGGTACATGAAAACAAAACCACGTAGATAGCCTCAGCTCACACCACCTCCTCCAAACCTGAAGTTTAACATGGTGAATGCAATCAAGTTGCCTGTATTTAGAGGAGTAGGAAGCGAGGAGCTATATCAATTCTGGTTCGTGGTAAAGGCAGTATGGGAAGCCCAAGGCGTTACGGATGATAACATAAAAAAGGCTACTTTGGTAAGCGCACTGCAGGATCGTGCACTAACGTGGTATATAAAGCACTCTAGCGATCATCCAAATGCAGGAATAACAGAGATCCAGGATGCATTGAACAAAGAATTTAGCCATCCAAAATCAAAGATGTAGTCGATCATCGGGTTTAAGGAGATCATGATACTGCCAGGTGAAACCCCTTGGGATCTGGGTCAGTTCTTGAAGAGCATGATTCGTGAAGCTAACATGACGCTAATGGATGAGAAGCACCATGCTTGCTTTGTGGCCTCTTTGACACCGCACCTGAGGATGGCGCTATCACAACAAAAGATCTCAACCCAGGCTAAAGCACTAGAGATAACGATGAGGCTGCATGAGACTCCAATTCAAGATCCAGGGTTGGGATTTCAGCAAATCCACGCGCAACTACAAAACCTATGCTTGAAAATGCAGATTTTAAAGCAGGAGAAGGCACTCTCGCTAGAACTGCGAGAAGAGGTGTGGTGCATAAAATGTAAAGGCGAGGGCCACGATAAGAATCATTGCCTGGTATTCACAAACTATTTGGCAGGGGGAGGACTGATGCCATTGAGACTAGAGGCGCAGGCAGGGCCAAGCACGACGCCCGCGCTATGGTGCGTGATCTGTCAGGTGGGAGGAAAGCACACCACGGATAACTGTCACCTATTGCAGAAGTTTACACCGACCTCCCAACAGCTATTTTGCAATTTTTGTAGATCGGTGGGTCATGATCAGCAGAATTGCTGAAGTTATGAATTGCTAATAGATCGGACACCTACTTACCGTATATAGACTAAGGTGCGAGGTCAGGATCCAGCCATGGCAATAGCGCGCGGTGGATTCCTAGGATGCGGGTGGGGACGAGGAGGAATGGGGCTAGGAAGGGGCCGTGGACAACTAATCTGCTATAACTACAGAGGGCCAAGGCATTATGCATGTGACCGTACCAACTCGACTAGAATATTGTGCCCTTATTGTGAGCAGTTTGATCATGAAATGATAGATTGTCCCACGTTGATAGCACAAATACGTGAGAAAAGGGCATCACAGCCTACGCCAACACAAAACATCCAAATGATGAGGTCCGAGCCATGCAAGGAAGACCCAAACATGAACATAATGCTCAGAAGTAGCAAAACTACAGGGGAAGATAAGGGGAAACAAATCGAGGGAGACATATGGGTTCGCAGGACCCCTATACAGCAGCATGAGTTCGACTTAGAATGCATGAAGGAGACACTTATGGAAGCTAAGAAGAGCTTCGTGGAAGTCTCTACATCAGGTAGTAAGGATCAACTCGAGCCAGAAATGCATCCGTCTATGCTAACTACCCTTTTAGAGACATGCATGAAGCTACTATGCAACCATAAGGCAGTTAAAGGATTACAAGAGATGATAACTAGGTGCACAGGATCAGATGAACTTCACGTGATCAAGAAACTGGGAAAACATGCTCTGCGCACCGGCTGGGAAATGCGATTAACGACACAGATTGGCGACTGTTAACACCCAGGTTGTTCCCTATGACTCCCAAGGGAATACGGCTGGGGTAACCACTAACCAATCTTTGGATCACAATTTCTAGCCAAACTGTAATCAGAGAGGGCTCTCTCTTTATGATTTATCTCTGTTATGATGGTATTTTAGGCTAGCTATCATGCTCAGGTTTGGGTTTATGTTTTGGTTGAAGGATTTCTTTCAAGTCTTATGATATAGTGTTTAGACAGTGAAATACCATTGGGCAATGGAGTCTGGAGTTGTGAAATGATTTGAGATGCAGGATTGGTGGTGTTCAAACTGCAGGGCCTATTGTGTATTTTAGACAAACAAAGTTAGCTTAAATGGTGATGTATGTCAACCAACAGAAAGAAATTAAGAATTTTCTATTAAATTGGTGAGGTGAAGGTGAACACACTGCACAGGAGCAAAACTTGAATTCCTGTGACAAAGGCCACTGTGAAAGGTGTATTCTGAAAGTGCAGCAATTAAGAATTACACTTATCTAGATTACAGCTGAAGAAAACATTCATAAACAACACAGATTGAACTCAGGGTACTCAGTGAATAAATCCTGGAAGTTATTCTTTTTCTTTGTTTCTTAGTATTGAAAATCAGATAACATATATGGATTTTAACAAAACAACTAATTAGCAGAGAGAGTTACAGAGACTTATTGTATGGTGAAATACACAGGAATCCAGCAGTTATCAACAGACACCAGAATGCATTCAACACTTCAAAAATCTGAGAAATTCCATCACTTTCTTTATTAAACTTCTGAAAGGATTATAGCATAAGAATTTCTTTAGGAGAAATCAACAACAACCCTTGCAATCTCATGCGAAGGGGACTTTATAGGAATGTTTATACAAAATATCTCAGGCATTGAGTCATCTGAGAGAGAAAATATCTTCATAACTTCATACAGAAAGTAGAAAAGAAGTTATTACAACTTTGAATGCAACATAAATGCTCTTTATGTCTGTCAGAGGATAATGTGACCTTTGAAGGTCAGTGAGTCAGTTGAGCCACTTTGCTTTAATGCTGGAGAACACGTCTTTATGCTTGCTGCGCTGTATTTTCTCGGGTTTGCCACCTGTGATTGTGATTGCTGCTGTGGTGACCGAATAGCCCTGCTGAGTTGGCTCAGCCTTTCATCTTTCCTCTGTATGCTTATCTATCAAAATTCTGCCTGTGTATGACTACTTATAAACTAGACAAAAATTAACATTTACAGGTTCTGGCTTGATAATATTATCTGTGTCAAATTTTTCCAGACTTCCTGTGTGGGCAATTGGTGCTTCACAATTGCCTCTATGGTTTCATCTGCTTCTGTATATTTAAAGAAATTTGGAGGCACATCGAACAGATGATTGATCTCATTCATAATAAAAAATAGGTTGTCCACCCTATTGTATAAAGTTTGCCCTGATGCTGGCCCTGATTCTGCTGAAGTGCTGGGCTGTCTTGCAATTTGTCCTGCAGCATGGGCATCAACCCTCTTGATGTAGTTTTCAAGGGTAAGCAGTCTTCCTACACTGCTTAATATGCTGGGGAGGCCTCTGTTCTGTAATGCCTGAAATCTGTCCATGAACTTGTTGATTTCAGTCTGCATATCCTGGGTTCTTCTTTCCAGTGTTCCAACCAGGTTTCGTAGTGTCAGGACCCTTTTAACCATTGAGATTGTCTCAGTCCTGTGAGCAATTCCCATGGTGGCCAGTTGAGAGCTTGTCCTGTTATTTAAAATATTTATCATTCTGGTGGCAGCATCAGGCATGTTGCCAAGACTTGCTCTAGCTCTGTGTATTTCCCTGTTTGCCTTTGTAATGAGTATTGTTTGTTCATCTATAGTCTCGATGTAGTGCCACTGATTGGTGATAGACCGGCCAATATTGGACCAAAGGACTGCTTTTAGCTCTGCAGTCACCTTTTCTAGTGTGAGCTCCTTCTCAAGCTCAGTTATCCTCTTCTTTAGAGCTTTTATCTCTCGTTCCTTTTCAGCTGCATTCTGTTTGCTCTTATCATATCTCTCATTTATTTTAGCCAAAGATTCTTTGGCTGAATTGAGCTCCAGCATTTGAGCTTCCAGGACTTGAATTTCATTTTGGAGCTTCTGCATATCCAGACTATGAGTCTGTTTTGTTGCTCGTGCAGTTGTTGATGTAGTTGGTGCTGTAGGCCCTGTTTGCTGAGGAGGATGGGAAGTTGTTGGAGCAGCTTCTTCAAGATTGAATATTTCAGGAGGAGGCTGGGAGGTTTGACCCTCTTCTTTTTGTTTCAATGCTGCCTGTAGTGCTGCCTTTGCAGCCTCTGATTCTCCTAGTTTGTCTTGAGTCCGGATTAGCTCCTTGTATAGAGATATCAACAGGGTTGTGGCCTCTTGATCATGCCTTTGCTGGGCCACATCATCTGTTTGAGGGTGGATTGTGGCAGGGAGTTTCATCTTTCTCCTCAATGCTGCCATGTCAGCATCCCTCAACTTTAATATCTCTTGGATCCCTTTGATATCTTTGGGATCATGTCCAATCTCAATGATTATTTCTTCCAAGGACCTTATTCTGTTGTCCTTTGCCTGGGATGATGCCCTCTCCAACTCCAGTTGAGAGGCTGTATTGTTAAGGCTATTTTGTAGCCTATAGTTATCCAAGGTCTGGTCTGCCAGGGAAGCATAGACCATCTCACCCGTTTGCTTGTGCAGTTCTATTTTGTCCATTGGGTGGATATCCTTGGCAAGGACTTCCAAGTTAGTCCTCAAATAATCAGAGGCAGTTTGGGGCTATACTGTTGTTGGCATGAAATGACTCATGATCATTTTGCCTCACTGCACATCATATGCAGACATGAGTCTTTGCTGATTGGTGGGAGCCAAGTTTAGCAGATGGTTGTACAACTGTCTTTTGATGGGCTCATTTCTCATCTTAATATCGATGAACTGTTGTTTAATACTAGGCCCACCTTCCCTTTGCTGCCTGGAGGAACTTACTTCTCCTCCCATTGCCCTATCCTGTTCCTGTTGAAAGGAACTCGCTGATGTTTCCCTGCTGGGTGGGACCATACCCAGCGGCTGCCCTATTGGCATCTCTTCCTTTGAAAGAGGATTGATTCTATGCCTCTTCTCCCCATGAGTTGCTGACATTGTAAGGGGAGTTTCTCTGTCCCTTTTCCTGCTTGTGTCCTCCTTTTGTGGTGTCTGGAGTGTGGATGCTTCAGCTGAAGTCTTTTGCCTTGGAGGCTCAGTTTGTTCAGTGGATTTAGGGGCTTCCACTGTTTGCTTTTGCTGGGCAGGCTGTTCCTGCCTTTGTTCTTTTTGTTGTTGCTGCTCCTCTTGCTGCTGCCCTTCACCCTGCTGCTCCATCTCTTCTTGTTGCTGCACTAGGGTTTCCATTTCCTCTTCGGTCATAGGAGGTGGCTGTTCCACCTGCTTTTCTTTGCCCTTGTTGACTGTCTATGGAGGATTCATGGCAGCTTGATGATGCTTTGTTGAGGACGAGGCAGCTGCTCCAAGTTGTTTTTTGTATGAGAGGGGAACCTGTCCACAAGTTTCTAAGTCAGCTTCCTTTTGAATATTTCTAGCCTCTCTCTCTAGCAGCTCCTCACTAGTAATTTCCTCTTCTAGGGTACCTTCTTCCCAGCTTAATGTATTGGCATACTGCTCAATCTCAGGCTGCCTCACGTGTGAATAGCTGCCCAATTTGTATTTTATCCTCCTGAGGGAGACAAAGTGATTGGGGTCATAGGGTATCCATTCAAAGCTAGTTTGCAGTTTGAGGGCCTCTAGGATACTGTTTGCCTCTTTCCACCCCTCCTCTTTTCTGTTGTATAGGAAAGGTCCCAGCTGTCTCCTTACTTTTAACTGTGATTTCTTGTTCTTGCTTTGAAAGTGGAGGTAGTCGGCATTCCCAAACTACCTGAAATATTCTAAGGCAAAAAGCCTCATGGGGACATACCTTGGCAACCTAAAAGGCTTCAACTCACAGCCATATATTCTGATGACTGTGTGGTCTTGGTAGAGGTACCAATTACCAATGCTGTAGGTTTTGTTCAGGTGGAGAATTCTCCTCATGTCATCAGTTAACCTTGGAGGAGGAACACCACGCAATACTGTCATGGATGGATGAATGAATAAATCAATGAACTCGGAGTATGTATATGGTGATACAGAAGCACAATGAAAGACAGAGGTCCAAAACACAACTGACCTTGGATTTCCCTGGGCATTGACTTGCTTCAAGGGAATAGAGAAGCTGGCTGGCTGATAAAACAAGAATAGGTGGTATATGTATGAAGTATACCTGAACAGTATTTCCCTCTTCAAATTCATAAGCTGGTTATGGATCTTATCTGCAATGTATGTAGCATAGTCATAATGTACAGCTGGGGGCTTACTAGGAGAGAATATAGACAGCATTGCCATTATGATTTCATCCACATCCTCCAGTCCCTTGAACCCTAGGGCATAGCTGATCAAATCCACTAACATTCTGCCCAATTCATTCAAGTACTGATATCCAATAGGAGGAGTTCTAATGGCTTCAGAGCCTGGTTGTACAAACAGCTGGTTGATTTTGATGAGTTGGTCATTTGACAACTTGTTCCCCTTCTTTATCAAGTTCTGCATGTGGAGGGGCGTCAATGGCTTTGCAGTATGGAAGTGCAGCATCTCATTTATACTCTCTGTGGTGATATGGAACAGGACTGAGCCTGTAGGGCTGATGACAGCTCTTTGGCCTGGGTCATAGCACTCCTGGCATCTGTAGATCAACTTTGGCATAGGATTTACCAGGGGGAGGTTGTAGATGGGCAAGTTTGAGTCCCAAATCCCTAAGATGTCTGCTCCACTAAGGTGCTGGGCTTTCAACTCATTCAGCATCTGAATATTATATTTGGAGCCCAATGGAAACCAGTCTAGCATTTGATAATCCATATCTCCCAGGGCTTTCCATTCTAATTCCTGGTGAGGGGCATTAAGAGGCTTGATGTTCAGTGCAATTGGAGTCTCCATGGTCTATTCAGTTTCTGTCCTGGCTAACCGCGAACAGAGGTCGTAACTGTGGGTGTAATTGGTGCTCTGGAGGTCTTCAGGACGTTTCCCGCAGGTGGCGCAGTTCAGGACGTAAAAATAGCATGTAGAGGAAACAGTAGAAAATGAGTGAAAAGTACAAAAAAACACGTTTTTTGGCTAAATATGGACTTTTTGCAATTTGGCGCTTTTTCTGTGATGACGTCAGCATGACGTCATAGGGTGGGGTCAACCTTGGATGATGTCAGCATGACGTCATCGGATGAGGTGGCGGGCTGCCATTGGTCCACGGGATGACGAGGTGGCAGGCACGTTGGCACGGATGCGGACAAAAGTGTGATGCGGTGGCAGGCAGGGTGATGACGTGGAGATTACGCTGGACCCTCAAACCGGGCGGTGAGGGACCTAACGGTTACGGTTTAGCCCTAGCCGCCACGGTTTCTTGGGGCGGTTATGATACGGCCCCGCATTTGTCAGAGATTTCTCCGAGAGCCCTTAATGGGCGACGCGTGGCCGCGCCTTGACGTAACGCAACGTCACTTTCTTGGGCGCTAAACCTCTGTCACGGGGGCCGCTCCGATATTAATACGGACCGTCGGATCTCTTGGTTCTGATCCGACGGTGGACGGGGGAATGATATGTTCGGGGGATATGCATGCGGGCGGATACTTTTTTATTATTTATTTTTGGGAGCAGCGCCCGGTGGAAACCTTTCGGATATGGGTTTTCACAATGTTTTCAATGTATTTCAAAAGTAAACCAAATGCATGCGCCAACTTTGGTTTAAGCGGTCAAAAGTGGGTTTTTTGGGTCTTTTCGTGATTTGAAAGGGGTTATGGGTAAAAGGGGCTTGTATAGGGTTTTTCTTGGCAAATAATGGCTTAGTGAGTGGAATGACTTGAGGCAAGGGGGGGTAGATGAGGTGTAGGTTTATCCAAGTGGCCAGATGTCACTTTGATCCCTGACATAGGACTTATTGGCTATAATGCCAAGGGGAGGGGTATTTATACAAAATTTGGGGTTTATACACCATGGTGTTTAATATTAGTAGGGGAGAGGTGATATAGGGATTTATATAGTAAAGTTAGAGTTAATATGGATGAGGGGAATGAAGGGGGAAAACACTGAATTTGTTTGTAAAACACTTGGTTTAAAGAGTAGATCAAAATGAAAAGATTTTTACACAAGAAATGTGGCTTTTGAATGAACAAGAACCACCATGAAACCATGATCTTCTTCCATGAATCTCAGCTGATAAGGGGATGTTAGTAATGAAATGAAGGGGGAAAGAGGGAAGCTAGTCATGCTCCTTGCTGTAACTTGATGAAGATGAACACCTTGTCGATTGATAGACTTTGCCTTGGTAAGCACAGTTAACACATCTGCAATGGTAAAGATAACCTTTCTGCAACCCCAACTACTTGCCTAGCATTTTTTATTTCTTCTTAGAGGGTGCACTTGGACTTGCAGACCCTTACTTGCCTTTTCTTTTCTTTGGCTTTTCCTTTGTTTTTTCTATCTACTTCTACCCTTATCTCTTCCAAGGTCCGAGATTAAGCTGTTGGGAGCCTTTTCTTCTCTACCTGAACTACTTGTCTGCCAAGATTAAACAGTTTGGACAGACTCCTTTCTCTATTCTACAACTACAAATTTAAACCATGGAATGATCCAGATTAAACTGTTGAATCATCCATCAAAATTTGAAGTTCATACCAAGCTATAAGCATAGATTGAGTTCTCTTGGAAATATGTGATCTTTGAGTCATCAAAGTAGAGCATATTTGGTCCTTTCATAGCCAATCATGAAATATGAAACCTATTGGTATAGGTAGCTAACAGTGGCTCCACATGGGGATGGTGTTTCTTTTGAAAGACCAAGAACAACAGGTTAGAATGCCTTGGCCTTTTACTGCTTTTATGAACTTGAAGTTTTGTTGCCTTGAAGTTCCCAAATTGTGTGCTTTTCTTCTTGGTAAACCTCTGATTCTTTTCACCTTTTGCTCACAACTAATAGCACTTGAGAAACTGCATTTTACAATTAAACAGAAAGTAATATATACATTTAGGTATGTACAATGGAGGGCTTATGCTGCACTTAGGGGTGGTATTCAAAATAGTGCTTCAGCATCCTGCCATTCACAGGACCTTCATCCAAGTCAGTTTCACTAAGAATTTTGAGGAAGTAAGTATTGTTTCCTTGCACTGCTTGGACAGCAAATGGTCCTCTCCATAAGGAATCAAATTTTCCATGTTTTCCTTTGTCCTCTCTCCTTGCATCCCACTTGAGGACTTTATCACCAACATTAAAATATTCTGCTTTGGTTCTTCTGTCAAAGGCTTTCTTTAGTTTTTCTTGTAATACCTGAACTCTGCTGAAAACTTGATCTCTGGTTTGCTGCAGACATATGATTTGATTTATCCTTCTTTTCATATCATTTGGTTCAGCTTTTCTTTCTTGAAGAAGCTTCATAACAGGCACTCCTAGTGATGAGGGAAATTTGGCTTCTAGTCCATAAACCAACTCATATGGGCTGGTCCCAATTGATCTTTTTGTTGTTAGTCTATCTGCCCATAAGGCATTGACTAGTTCCTTGTGCCAGTTCTTTTTGTTCTCTTCCAGCACCTTCTTTATGATATTTACCAGGCTTTTATTTGATGACTCAGCAAGGCCATTTCCTTGGGGATAGTATGCCGTAGAATGGCCCAAAGTAATATGAAATTTGTGACAGAAATTCACCATTTTCTTGGATCTGAAAGCAGCAGCATTGTCTGTAATGATTTTATCAGGGCAGCCAAATCTAGCCAGTATGTTGTTTTCCAAGAACTGAATGATTATTGAGTCATTTGCTTGTCTGCATGGGGCAGCTTCAATCCACTTAGTGAAGTAGTCTGTGGCTGTTAAGATCCATCTATGTTGGCCGGAAGATGAGGGATGAATTTCCCCAATGAAGTCCAATCCCCATTGTTGAAAAGGTCTCTCTGTTGCAATAGGCCTTAAAGGAAGTGGCAGCAGTTGTCTCTTTCCCTCAAACACTTGGCATTTATGACATGATGTGATGAATTTTTTGACATCAGAGAACAAGGTGGGCCAGTAGTATCCAGCCCTTAGTACTTTATCCACAGTGGACTTCCAGTACAAGTGTCCACCACAGTCTCCTGCATGAAACTCTTGCATGATATTGTTAATCTCATTTTCCATTAAACAGTGCAGCAATATACCTTCATGGTTTTTCCAAAGCAAATTGCCATCCATCACACAAAATCTTGATGTTTTCATTTTTAAGAACCTACACTTAGTTTTGGACAGTCCTGGGGGAGCACACAGGTTTTGTAACACATAACAGATATCAGAATACCAGGGGGATTGTTCAAAGGCTACATTGATCTTTGGAGTCGCCAGCTCTGTTTCACTGTCCAGCTGATTGATGTCTAAGGCTTGAAAATTTGTCTCTGTCATTAATTTGGCCAAGCCTTGCCCTTTTATTAGTTTTGTTGGTTTTATTTCAATGTCAAATTCCAAAATGCTGGCAATCCATTTTCCTCTTCTGCCTTCTAAATTCTCTTGGGTGAGAATGTCTTTGACAATAGGACTTGGCACATATGCTTTAACATGGGAATAAAGGATATAAATCCTAAAGTCTTTAATTGCTTTGACTAAAGCATAAGCTTGCTTTTCCATGATTTGATACTTTAAAGGTGCATCTCTAAGAGCTTTGCTAAAGAAAGCAATTGGCTTCTCATTTCCTTGGTCATATTTTTGTAATAGAACAGCAGCAATAGTATGTTGGGAGGCAAAAGAGAAAATGATAAACTCTCTGTCAAACTGAGGATTGGTCAGGACTGGGGTTTGGGTAAGGGCCAATTTTATACCTTCAAATGCTTGATTGGCTTCAACAGTCCGCTTCACCTTTGAATCTTTTTTCAGCATGTTATTTAATAATCTGATTAGCTCTGTTAGGTTTGGGATAAACCTTCTCAAGAAATTGATTTTTCCCAAGAATCCTTGTAATTCTTTGACATTCCTTGGGTGAGGCATTTGCAGGATAGCTTGTATCCTATCTAGGTCAATTCTAATGCCATCTTTTGAGATGATGTGTCCTAAGAGCTTGCCTTCTTCTAAACCAAAGAGGGACTTCTTAGGATTCAAGGAGATTCCATATTTTCTGCATTTTAGGAAGATCTGTCTCAAATGTTTTATATGTTCTTGGTCTGATTTTGAGAAAGGTGTTAGGTCATCTACATAAATGACTAAAAAGTCATGAATTTCCTTGGCAAAGGCAATATCCATTGCTCTTTGAAATGTTGCCCCTGCATTCTTTAATCCAAAAGGCATTTGTACATATTTGAAAGTTCCCCATGGAGTTGTAAATGCCGTTTTGTCTTGATCATTAGGGTGAACTAAGATCTGGTTGAAACCGGAAAATCCATCCAGTAATGAGATCCTTGAGGCCCCTACCACCCTTTGAAGAATGTGATCCATCTTGGGTAAGGGGTAGTTATCTTTTAAGGATACTTGGTTTAGATTCCTTAAGTCCACACACAGCCTGATCTCACCTGTCTTCTTTCTTGTAGGGACTAAGTTGGAAATCCATTCAGAGAATCTGATTGGTGCTATGATGCCTGCTTTGAACATTTTTTGTACCTCCAGTTCCATTGCTGGGAGAAGCATAGGATTGATTCTCCTCATTTTTTGTTTAAAGGGCTTTTGATCTGGTTTGAGAGGGATAGTGTGTTGGATTACAGAGGTGTCATAGGACTTTAGGTCCTCATAGCTCCATGCAAAAACATCCTGGAATTCTTTGAAGAGGTCAATGTATTTTAGCTTTTGGTCAGGGGGTAAGGAAGCAGATAATTTAATTATCTTGGGTTTGTCAATTGTACCTATGTTACATTCTTCAATGGCTGCATTTAGGGGCTGCATTTTTGGCTTTCTGGGAATATCATTTGAATCAAAGATGTCCTCTAGTGGGGTTAGGCCTGTTGGTAGAAAATTGTCTTTTAGCTCAATGATTTCAATTTCAGCATTGGACACTCCCTTTTCCCAGTCAACTTTTTGAATTTGCTGGATGTTTTCTATATTGAAAATAGTTGGATTCAGCATTTGTTTTGCAGTTCTAGGTGATATTGGCTGAGCAGTCTGTTGAAACTATATTTGTGATGGACTTGCTCCATCAAGTATTTGTGATTGACTTGTTGTCTCAAGTATTTGTGATTGACTTGCTGTCTCAATTATTTGTGATTGACTTGCTGTCTCAAGTATTTGTGATTGACTTGCTTTCTCAAGTATTTGTGATTGACTTGTTGTCTCATTGTCTATATTTAATCCTGCAAATTCTTGCTGCAGAGTTAAAAAATGGTTTATTTGCTTGTCATCCTCAAATACTTGCCAATCATTGATGTTGTTTGGTATGGAGGGTCTGTGTTTTACTTCAGCTGTGAAACAATGGTGGGGCTGAAAGGGCAACTTGCAGGTACTTGCAAAGGTGGCTAAACTATGAGCATGTAGATTTTGGGTTCTGGGAATTTTAGTAATTTGGAATTCAGAGAAAAAGTTTAGTACCTCAGCAACAACACACCTATAAGTCCTTAGTCTTTTGTCATTGGTGACAAAGTTTCCTTTCACTTGTTGGATAACTAAATCTGAATCTCCCATGATTGAAACCCTGGCAGCTTGTAAGAATTTTGCCAACTTGAGTCCTAGTAAAAGGGCTGCATATTCTGCCATGTTATTAGTGCATCTGAAATTCAGTCTATAGGCTCTGCCTTCTGCATGACTATTTTCTTTATTGTGTACCCAGACTCCAGCTCCTACCCCTAATTTGTTGACTGAGCCATCAAATTCAAGGAGCCATAGAATATCTTGTTGGGAAGGAGGTTTTATGATCTGTTCATGGGCTGGTAATGTAAGTAGCAATTGTGGTTTTTTCTCTAGCTTGTCATCTAGGGCAGTCTCATCATTTAATTGGATGTTCTTGACAACTAAGGCAGCAGCACTATCTAAAGTTTGATTGACTGTTGTTTCATAAGTGATACTACTTTCATTTGCATCTTCCTCTTGTATGAATATCTTGGTTTCAACTTCACCTTTGGAGGGAGTAGTTGTATCATTGAAGAGAATGTATGAGTCTATGTCTGAATGGACAGCATATATAGGAAAATTTTGAGGTTTTTCTTCACTGCTGACCATGTACTTCATTAGTGTTTCTCTGTACAGTCTTTTTGGTTGCCCAAAGACAGAGATGGTAGCATATGACATGTCTAATTGTAGGGAACCTTGGAGTTTGGCACCCCATGATCTTGATAACAACATTCCATACTTAGGTGGGATATCAGCAACTACCACATCCATTAGGATTGTCTTGTTTGGGTATTGAACTAGAGAGACACATAAGTCTTTTATGAGACCTAGACACTTGACTTGGCTAGAGTCAAAGGAAAACAAATCCTTGTATGGTCTTGTTATGTCTAAATTCAATCTCTCCATTACTGCTTTTGGCATGAGATTGTGAGAGGCACCTGAGTCAAACATTGCATTATGTAATATTTTGTCATGAATATGTAAACTGACATAGAACGGCAGTACCCCTGTGACTACTGTTTTTCCATCCACTTCTGGGCCAAACAGGAGTTCTGGGGTGTCATCCAGCACGTTGACATCATCTTTGTTGCTAGTGAGTTGAAGGGACCTTTTGATTTGTAATTTATAAATGTCATGCTTGGCTAATTCCACAAGAGGAATAGCTATCTTTATTTTTCCAATTTCTGTTTCAAGATCAAAAGGTTTTTCAGATTGGGTCTTGGGGTTATAGGTGACCGTTCTTTCCTTGTTCATTACATCTTCTTCCTGATTTTTGTTTTGACCTTGGGACTTATCCTTTTTACTCATCTCTTGAGGAGTAACGTTTAAATTAGGATGAGAAGGTGAAGTGTCCAGAGACTGTTGTTTTAAAGACAGTGGTTTAGTGATCTCCTCAATGATCACTTCTTCTGTAGATGAATTTATTTTGTCATTAGGTTCTGTGACTATAACTCCTTTGGGCTGCTGATTATCCTTTTTCTTTTTAGGCTGGCTAACATTCACAGTTCTGCTCCTTAGCTTGTACTGTTTATGGACTTCATAAACAGCAGTGTCATAGCCTTGTTTAAAGTCAAAGGATTCCCCTGATTTAGTTTGGAATAGTTTGATTTCCTCATCCTCATGATCTTCTTGTGTTAAGAAAACTTGACTTTCACCATCTAGCCCTATTAAATTAATCTCCGGATCTTCATTGGGCTCTGCTGAAGTGGAGGTTTCAGCATAATTTTCTTGGAAAGGGGGTCTTATTTCTTGATCAGCACTGGTTTTGCCAATGCCTGGGCTTTGGGTTCTCCTAAAATTTGGATTCCTAGGAGGGTTGTTTTGTGGTGTTTCCCATGATGACTTTCTTTCAACCGATTCCACTCTATCACCTAATCTTTTCATTCCATTTAATATGGCATCAAGTTTTTGGTCAAAGGCAGAGGGTTCTTCTTTGAAAATAGTCCTCTTTTCCAACCTTGCCCTGTTTCTTTTGGCAATCAGGTTGGCTTCCACTGTGACAGCAACCCTTTGGGCTTCTTCCAAGGATTGACAGTCTCTTTCCTTCAATTGATCAGGGAATTTGTACAAGGCTAAATCAAGAGGAGGCCTTAGATTCTGTGGAATTGAGTTATATACATTGTTAAATCTTGCACAATACTCCAAAATAGTCTCTTGGGGACCTCTTTTGATAGTGTCATATTCCCCAAGTATGTGCAGAGGATCTTTCTTCTTCTCCCATCTACTGGTGAAGGCTTGTTACAGTTCAGCAGGAGTTGTAATGGAGTTTGCATTCAGGGATCTAAACCAAGTTCTTACATCCCCAGTTAGGCTTTGGACAAACATCCTCATTCTGACACTGTCATCATCTATTTCATAGGTCTCAAAATGGTCTTGCATCCTTTTGGCATGCTGGGCAGCTGTCAGAGGGCCATTGGAGTCAAAATATGAAATTTTGGTTTGGTAATCTTGGGGTAGGGCTGCAGCATTAGCTGGTATCTGCAGTGGTGCATATCTGTTGGCCATATTTACAGGATTTAGAGGATTTACAGGGGCAGCTGGGACAATAGGAACAATGGGTATCACAGGGGTAACAGGTAGGGGTGAACTTAGAAGGTTGATCAAGGGGATATGTGCAGTGGATGAAGATATGAGAGGGGGACTTTGAGATGTGGATGGTGAACTAGGGGAACTAGGGGTAGACCTAAAAAGGACCTTGCATGGAGTAGGTATGAGGCTAGGATGATCTGGCTCTGAAGTCAAATCAGCAGGCTGCTCCTGCTTTTGCTGCCTCCTAATGTTTCTTGGGATGGTATTTGGATTATCAACAATGGTAGGTGGATTAGGGTCAGGATTTTCCCTAGTCTGCCGAGGATTTTTCTTAGGAGCCAGTTTCTGACTGTTTTTTAGGATTTTGTGGGAAATTTTTATATCTGAAGGACTGGATGAAGATTTTGGAATGGCTATATATTCTTAGAGCTAAGATGAAGATTCCCTAAACAATCTCCTCCCTGAAACTGTTAATGTGATACAGAAACAGATTAAAGGCCTCTTGACTTATTTCAGGCTTGATAGTAGCTTATGGAAGATATATAGTAATTAAAAAATATCAAGCACTCCCCAGTGGAGTCGCCAATTATGTTAACACCCAGGTTGTTCCCTATGACTCCCAAGGGAATACGGCCGGGGTAACCACTAACCAATCTTTGGATCACAGTTTCTAGCCAAACTGTAATCAGAGAGGGCTCTCTCTTTATGATTTATCTCTGTTATGATGGTATTTTAGGCTAGCTATCATGCTCAGGTTTGGGTTTATGTTTTGGTTGAAGGATTTCTTTCAAGTCTTATGATATAGTGTTTAGACAGTGAAATACCATTGGGTAATGGAGTCTGGAGTTGTGAAATGATTTGAGATGCAGGATTGGTGGTGTTCAAACTGCAGGGCCTATTGTGTATTTTAGACAAACAAAGTTAGCTTAAATGGTGATGTATGTCAACCAACAGAAAGCAATTAAGAATTTTCTGTTAAATTGGTGAGGTGAAGGTGAACACACTGCACAGGAGAAAAACTTGAATTCCTGTGACAAAGGCCACTGTGAAAGGTGTATTCTGAAAGTGTAGCAATTAAGAATTACACTTATCTAGATTACAGCTGAAGAAAACATTCATAAACAACACAGATTGAACTCAGGGTACTCAGTGAATAAATCCTGGAAGTTATTCTTTTTCTTTGTTGCTTAGTATTGAAAATCAGATAACATATATCGATTTTAACAAAACAACTAATTAACAGAGAGAGTTACAGAGACTTATTGTATGGTGAAATACACAAGAATCCAGCAGTTATCAACAGACACCAGAATGCATTCAACACTTCAGAAATCCGAGAAATTCCATCACTTTCTTTATTAAACTTATGAAAGGATTACAGCATAAGAATTTATTTAGGAGAAATCAACAACAACCCTTGCAAGCTCATGCGAAGGGGACTTTATAGGAATGTTTATACAAAATATCTCAGGCATTGAGTCATCTCAGAGAGAAAATATCTTCATAACTTCGTACAAAAAGTAGAAAAGAAGTTATTACAACTTTGAATGCAGCATAAATGCTCTTTATGTCTGTCAGAGGATAATGTGACCTTTGGAGGTCAGTGAGTTGGTTGAGCCACTTTGCTTTAATGCTGGAGAACACGTCTTTATGCTTGCTGCGCTGTATTTTCTCGGGTTTGCCACCTGTGATTGTGATTGCTGCTGTGGTGACCGAATAGCCCTGCTGAGTTGGCTCAGCCTTTCATCTTTGCTCTGTATGCTTATCTATCAAAATTCTACCTGTGTATGACTACTTATAAACTGGACAAAAATTAACATTTACAGGTTCTAGCTTGATAATATTATCTGTGTCAAATTTTTCCAGACTTCCTATGTGGGCAATTGGTGCTTCACAATTGCCTCTATGGTTTCATATGCTTCTGTATATTTAAAGAAATTTGGAGTCACATCGAACAAATGATTGATCTCATTCATAATAAAAAATAGGTTGTCCACCCTATTGTATAAAGTTTTCCCTGATGCTGGCCCTGATTCTGCTGAAGTGCTGGGTTGTCTTGCAATTTGTCCTGCAGCATGGGCATCAACCCTCTTGATGTAGTTTTCAAGGGTAATCAGTCTTCCTACACTGCTTAATATGCTGGGGAGGCCTCTGTTCTGTAATCCCTAAAATCTGTCCATGAACTTGTTGATTTCAGTCTGCATATCCTGGGTTCTTCTTTCCAGTGTTCCAACCAGGTTTCGTAGTGTCAGGACCCTTTTAACCATTGAGATTGTCTCAGTCCTGTGAGCAATTCCCATGGTGGCCAGTTGAGAGCTTGTCCTGTTATTTAAAATATTTATCATTCTGGTGGCAGCATCAGGCATGTTGCCAAGACTTGCTCTAGCTCTGTGTATTTCCCTGTTTGCCTTTGTAATGAGTACTGTTTGTTCATCTATAGTCTCGATGTACTGCCACTGATTGGTGATAGACCAGCCAATATTGGACCAAAGGACTGCTTTTAGCTCTGCAGTCACCTTTTCTAGTGTGAGCTCCTTCTCAAGCTCAGTTATCCTCTTCTTTAGAGCTTTTATCTCTCGTTCCTTTTCAGCTGCATTCTGTTTGCTCTTATCATATCTCTCATTTATTTTAGCCAAAGATTCTTTGGCTGAATTGAGCTCCAGCATTTGAGCTTCCAGGACTTGAATTTCATTTTGGAGCTTCTGCATATCCAAACTATGAGTCTGTTCTGTTGCTGGTGCAGTTGTTGATGTAGTTGGTGCTGTAGGCCCTGTTTGCTGAGGAGGAGGGGCAGTTGTTGGAGCAGCTTCTTCAAGATTGATTATTTCAGGAGGAGGCTGGGAGGTTTGACCCTCTTCTTTTTATTTCAATGCTGCCTGTAGTGCTGCCTTTGCAGCCTCTGATTCTCCTAGTTTGTCTTGAGTCCGGATTAGCTCCTTGTATAGAGATATCAACAGGGTTGTGGCCTCTTGATCATGCCTTTGCTAGGCCACATCATCTATTTGAGGGTGGATTGTGGCAGGGAGTTTCATCTTTCTCCTCAATGCTGCCATGTCAGCATCCCTCAACTTCAATATCTCTTGGATCCCTTTGATATCTTTGGGATCATGTCCAATCTCAATGATTATTTCTTCCAAGGACCTTATTATGTTGTCCTTTGCCTGGGATGATGCCCTCTCCAACTCCAGTTGAGAGGTTGTATTGTTAAGGCTATTTTGTAGCCTATAGTTATCCAAGGTCTGGTCTGCCAGGGAAGCATAGACCATCTCACCCGTTTGCTTGTGCAGTTCTATTTTGTCCATTGGGTGGATATCCTTGGCAAGGACTTCCAAGTCAGTCCTCAAATAATCAAAGGTAGTTTGGGGCTGTACTGCTGTTGGCATGAAATGACTCATGATCATTTTTCCTCCCTACACATCATATGCAGACATGAGTCTTTGCTGATTGGTGGGAGCCAAGTTTAGCAGATGGTTGTACAGCTGTCTTTTGATGGGCTCGTTTCTCATCTTAATATCGATGAACTGTTGTTTAATACTAGGCCCACCTTCCCTTTGCTGCCTGGAGGAACTTACTTCTCCTCCCATTGCCCTATCCTGTTCCTGTTGAAAGGAACTCGCTGATGTTTCCCTGCTGGGTGGGACCATACCCAGCGGCTGCCCTATTGGCATCTCTTCCTCTGAAAGAGGATTGATTCTCTGCCTCTTCTCCCCATGAGTTGCTGACGTTGTAAGGGGAGTTTCTCTATCCCTTTTCCTGCTTGTGTCCTGCTTTTGTGGTGTCTGGAGTGTGGATGCTTTAGATGAAGTCTCTTGCCTTGGAGGCTCAGTTTGTTCAGTGGATTTAGGGGCTTCCACTGTTTGCTTTTGCTGGGCAGGATGTTCCTGCCTTTGTTCTTTTTTTTGTTGCTGCTCCTCTTGCTGTTGCCCTTCACCCTGCTGCTCCATCTCTTCTTGTTGCTGCACTAGGGTTTCCATTTCCTCTTCGGTCATAGGAGGTGGTTGTTCCACCTGCTTTTCTTTGCCCTTGTTGACTGTCTGTGGAGGATTCATGGCAGCTTGATGATGCTTTGTTGAGGACGAGGCAACTGCTCCAAGTTGTTTTTTGTATGAGAGGGGAACCTGTCCACAAGTTTCTAAGTCAGATTCCTTTTGAATATTTCTAGCCTCTCTCTCTAGGAGCTCCTCACTAGTAATTTCCTCTTCTAGGGTACCTTCTTCCCAGCTTAATGTATTGGCATACTGTTCAATCTCAGGCTGCCTCACGTGTGAATAGCTGCCCAATTTGTATTTTATCCTCCTGAGGGAGACAAAGTGATTGGGGTTATAGGGTATTCATTCAAAGCTAGTTTGCAGTTTGAGGGCCTCTAGGATACTGTTTGCCTCTTTCCACCCCTCCTCTTTTCTGTTGTATAGGAAAGGGCCCAACTGGCTCCTTACTTTTAACTGTGATTTCTTGTTCTTGCTTTGAAAGTGGAGGTAGTCGGCATTCCCAAACTGCCTGAAATATTCTAAGGCAAAAAGCCTCATGGGGACATACCTTGGCAACCTAAAAGGCTTCAACTCACAGCCATATATTCTGATGACTGTGTGGTCTTGGTAGAGGTACCAATTACCAATGCTGTAGGTTTTGTTCAGGTGGAGAATTCTCCTCATGTCATCAGTTAACCTTGGAGGAGGAACACCATGCAATACTGTCATGGCTGGATGAATGAATAAGTCAATGAACTCGGAGTATGTATATGGTGATACAGAGGCACAATGAAAGACAGAGGTCCAAAACACAACTGACCTTGGATTTCCCTGGGCATTGACTTGCTTCAAGGGAATTATTGAAGCTGGCTGGCTGATAAAACAAGAATAGGTGGTATATGTATGAAGTATACCTGAACAGTCTTTCCCTCTTCAAATTCATAAGTTGGTCATGGATCTTATCTACAATGTATGTAGCATAGTCATAATGTACAGCTGGGGGCTTACCAGGAGAGAATATAGACAGCATTTCCATTATGATTTCAT
The DNA here is from genome assembly GCA_031772625.1 of Pinus tabuliformis. Taxonomy (NCBI): domain Eukaryota; kingdom Viridiplantae; phylum Streptophyta; class Pinopsida; order Pinales; family Pinaceae; genus Pinus; species Pinus tabuliformis. Next base: position 1,117,516,199 of record CM062813.1, on the reverse strand, counting down.
CCACATCCTCCAGTCCCTTGAACCCTAGGACATAGCTGATCAAATCCACTAACATTTTTCCCAATTCATTCAAGTACTGATATCCAATAGGAGGAGTTCTGATGGCTTCAGAGCCTAGTTGTACAAACAGCTGGTTGATTTTGATGAGTTGGTCATTTGACAACTTGTTCCGCTTCTTTATCAAGTTCTGCATGTGGAGGGGGGTCAATGGCTTTGCAGTATGGAAGTGCAGCATCTCATTTATACTCTCTGTGGTGATATGGAACAGGACTGAGCCTGTAGGGCTGAGGACATCTCTTTGGCCTGGGTCATAGCACTCCTGGCATCTGTAGATCAACTCTGGCATAGGATTTACCTGGGGGAGGTTGTAGATGGGCAAGTTTGAGTCCCAAATCCCTAAGATGTCTGCTCCACTAAGGTGCTGGGCTTTCAACTCATTCAGCATCTGAATATTATATTTTGAGCCCAATGGAAACCAGTCTAGCATTTGATAATCCATATCTCCCAGGGCTTTCCATTCTAATTCCTGGTGAGGGGCATTGAGAAGCTTGATGTTCAGTGCAATTGGAGTCTCCATGGTCTATTCAGTTTCTGTCCTGGCTAACCGCGAACAGAGGTCGTAACTGTGTGTGTAATTGGTGCTCTGGAGGTCTTCAAGACGTTTCCCGTAGGTGGCGTAGTTTAGGACGTAAAAATAGCATGTAGAGGAAACAGTAGCAAATGAGTGAAAAGTACAAAAAAACGCGTTTTTTGGCTAAATATGGACTTTTTGCAATTTGGCGCTTTTTCTGTGATGACGTCAGCATGACGTCATAGGGTGGGGTCAGCCTTGGATGACGTCAGCATGACGTCATCGGATGAGGTGGCGGGCTGCCATTGGTCCACGGGGTGACGTGGTGGCAGGCGCGTTGGCACGGATGTGGACAAAAGTGTGATGCGGTGGCAGGCACGGTGATGACGTGGAGATTACGCTGGACCCTCAAACCGGGCAGTGAGGGACCTAACGGTTACGGTTTAGACCTAGCCGCCACGGTTTCTCGGGGCGGTTATGATACGGCCCCGCATTTGTCAGAGATTGCTCCAAGAGCCCTTAATGGGCGACGCGTGGCCGCGCCTTGACGTAACGCAACGTCACTTTCTCAGGCGCTAAACCTCTGTCGCGGGGACCGCTCCGATATTAATACGGACTGTCGGATCTCTTGGTTTTGATCCGACGGTGGATGGGGGAATGATATGTTCGGGGGATATGCATGCGGGCGGATACTTTTTTATTATTTATTTTTGGGAGCAGCGCCCGGCGGAAACCTTCGGATATGGGTTTTCATAATGTTTTCAATGTATTTCAAAAATAAACCAAATGCATGCGCCAACTTTGGTTTAAGCGGTCAAAAGTGGGTTTTTTGGGTCTTTTCGTGATTTGAAAGGGGTTATGGGTAAAAGAGGCTTGTATAGGGTTTTTCTTGGCAAATAATGGCTTAGTGAGTGGAATGACTTGAGGCAAGGGGGGGGTAGATGAGGTGTAGGTTTATCCAAGTGGCCAGATGTCACTTTGATCCCTGACATAGGACTTATTGGCTATAATGCCAAGGGGAGGGGTATTTATACAAAATTTGGGGTTTATACACCATGATGTTTAATATTAGTAGGGGAGAGGTGATATAGGGATTTATATAGTAAATTTAGAGTTAATATGGATGAGGGGAATGAAGGGGGAAAACACTGAATTTGTTTGTAAAACACTTGGTTTAAAGAGTAGATCAAAATGAAAATATTTTTACACAAGAAAGGTGGCTTTTGAATGAACAAGAACCACCATGAAACCATGATCTTCTTCCATGAATCTCAGCTGATAAGGGGATGTTAGTAATGAAATGAAGGGGGAAAGAGGGAGGTTAGTCATGCTCCTTGTTGTAACTTGATGAAGATGAACACCTTGTCGATTGATAGACTTTGCCTTGGTAAGCACAGTTAACACATCTGCAATGGTAAAGATAACCTTTCTGCAACCCCAACTACTTACCCAACTACTTGCCTAGCATTTTTTATTTCTTCTTAGAGGGTGCACTTGGACTTGCAGACCCTTACTTGCCTTTTCTTTTCTTTGGATTTTCCTTTGTTTTTTCTATCTACTTCTACCCTTATCTCTTCCAAGGTCCTAGATTAAGCTGTTGGGAGCCTTTTCTTCTCTACCTGAACTACTTGTCTGCCAAGATTAAACAGTTTGGACAGAATCCTTTCTCTATTCTACAACTGCATATTTAAACCATGGAATGATCCAGATTAAACTGTTGAATCATCCATCAAAATTTGAAGTTCATACCAAGCTATAAGCATAGATTGAGTTCTCTTGGAAATATGTGATCTTTGAGTCATCAAAGCAGAGCATATTTGGTCCTTTCATAGCCAATCATGAAATATGAAACCTATTGGTATAGGTAGCTAACAGCGACTATGAGATGGATCAGGTCGTTTTGGACTTGGGGTTGGATTCGAACGTGTTACCTAAACAAACATGGGAACGCATGGACAAGCTTGCATTACAGTGGTCTCTGATTCAATTACGGATGGTGAATCAACAAAAGATCTTGCCCATGGGGAGATTCCAAGGAGTAACCGTGGACATCGAAGGTGCAAGCACACAAATGGATTTTGAGGTAACAGAAATTGTGGATGACAGCACTTCGTACCTCGCATTGTTAGGTATAGATTGGGCCACAGATATGAATGGGGTTATTAACTTAACGAAACGAAAGATGATATTTGAGAAAAATCCCCTACGTGTAGTTATTCAGCTAGATCCAGCTGAAGGAGCATGCTACATTGAACCCATATGCAATGATGAAAATGATGATGACTTGGATCATATCTACAAGATAACTGTGCGAGATCAGGATTGGGTAAATCCGAATACAGAAGGACGAATATTGTGGGAGCGCGTAGGGACCTGCACTTCTGATTCAAATGAAGAACATGAATGATGGCATAATTGATTGAACGGAGTAACAATGCTAAACTGTAATATGATGACTAATCACTATGTTGAGGATCAGTTCAGGATCGAGATCTACTGATGTATGATGGGTTGACAGTGGTGGACAAATTCTTAACCAACTTTGAGAATGCGGTACCTGAGCATAAGAGGTTCAATGCATTAAAATGGGCGTTGCACGCAACACCTGCGCATTGGTGGGGAACACATGAAGGAACCTTTGAAGACTAGCGCGGCTGCAGGCGGATGATGCAGATAAGGTTTTGGAAGTCTCAACTATGAATAACCGAGAAATATGATGGCCGTGATGACCTGTGCATGCACCTCACCAAATCGACCAAGGCGTATGGAGAAGAACCCCAGCCGGAGTGGTTACACTTATTTTATCGTACCCTGGATGTCATCCCAAGGAATTGGTATACTGAAACAGAACTTCGACATGGTACAGGCGAATGGGATATCTTGCGTGAAGGATTTATATTAATGTTCCTATTTGAGGACCAATCGATGGATACTATTTATGATGTTTTGCATGTTGTGAAGGCCGCCATTTTCAAAATACCACTGGAACCAGAAGAAATAGTGCAGCTAGAGTGGTCAGATTAATTGAGCCAGGCCCTAGAATTTTACAACATGTAGGTAGAAGATGACGATGATGACCCCAGAAACATCAATATTCCAGAAACAGAGGGGATTCACGAGGTTCTTGGACCAACGATCAAGGATCCTCACATCACCATGCCACTAAAAATGAAGCAGGTAAATATTGGTATAGATGAGGAGCTGAAGTACACGACGCTAGGAGACTATTGGGATGATGCCATGGTGGATAAGGTCATCGAGTTACTTTGAGAATATCAAGACTTATTCCCAACCAAAATCATAGAGTTAAGAGGGATCCTCGACGACCTAGGAGTGATGAAAATAACTCTGAAACCTGACGTGAAGCCAGTTAAGCAGCGTCCATACCGCCTGAATCCGAAGTATAAGGAAAAGGTCTGCGAAGAATTGGACAAAATGTTGGCAGCAAGAATTATTGAACCAGTGGAAGAATCTAACTGGGTGAGTCCTATGATAGTGCAGGAGAAGAAACAGAAGGGCGAAATTCGAATCTATATGGACCTCTGAAAACTGAATGACACCTATGTTAATGACCTGTTCCCAATGCCATTTACAGATGAAGTTCTAGAGAATGTTGGTGGACAAGAAGCGTACTCATTTATGGATGGGTTCTCAGGGTACCATCAGATCAAGATCACACTAGAAGATAGAAGAAAGACCACCTTCACAACTGAATGGGGATGTTTTCAGTACACGGTTATGCCCTTTGGGTTAAAGAATGCCCCAACGATATTTTCACGTGTAGTAGTGGCTGCATTCAAGGAATTCATCCATAACTTTCTGGAAGTTTATTTTGATGATTGGATTGTATTTGGGCTAGTCAAGAAACATATCGCGAGCTTATGGTTGATGCTAGATACGTGCCGACGACATCAGATTACGTTGAACCTTAAGAAATGCACTTTCCTCGTCCCCTTGGGAAACTTGCTTGGTCATGTGGTCTACCGACAAGGCTTGATGGTTGATCCCTCAAAAGTTGCTATCATACTCAATCTGGAGGCACCACTAAGTGTCAAACAACTGCGCACCATATTGGGACACATTGGGTACTACTGAGTACTACCGAAAGTTCATTAAGAGCTATGCACAAATCATGGCACCAATGGAACAGTTGTTGAAAAAGGATGCTACATATTGTTTGAATGAGGAATATAAGAAGAGTTTGGAGGTTCTCAAGGAAAAAATGGCATCCACTCCCATTTTGGTCTTTCCAAAGTGGGACATCAAATTTCATGTACATGTTGATGCATCGTGTTTTGCGCTGGGCACTATACTTACGCAGGAAGGTGGGAAAGGCGTTGATCACCTGATCACGTTCGCAAGCTAGCGAATATCAAAATCTGAAAAGAACTATTCTACTACTGAGCGCGAAGGATTGGCAATGGTATACACACTCTAGAAATACCACCACTATCTGTTGGGTGGGCACTTTAAACTGTATACTGGTAATTCTGCGTTGAAATACTTAGTGAATAAGCTTGTGTTGTGGGGCATATTTGTAGATGATTGTTATTGTTTCAAGAATATGATTTTGAAGTCATCATAAAGCCGAAACATCTAAATGTAGACCTAGATCACTTGTCTTGGATTGAGAATGGTGAAGAACCCACAAATTTAGAAGATGGACTACCTGATGCACAACTTTATGTAGTGCATGTCACAGATGGTCACTTTGAGGATATAGTCCACTTCTTAACCATAGGGACCGCACTACAGGGGTATTCAGTTCAGCAGAAGAAAGAACTGGTGATACGCACAACATACTTTACTATTATTGTAGGGCACCTCTACAAAATGGGCAACGATGAAATATTATGAAGGTATGTACCTGAATTTGAGTGAGGATAGATCCTTGCCGAAGCACATGGGGGGGTTGCAGGGGGAAACTATGTGGGACGTGCCATGACACAAAAGATTCTTCGCGTTGGACTATGGTGGCCAACTCTACATCAAGACTCAAGAGTGTACTGTTGGGCTTGCGACGCATGTCAACGGACTGGGAAACCATCACGGAGGGACAAAATGCCACTCAAGCCACAGATGATGCTGCAACTGTTCAAAAAATGGGAAATCGACTTTGCGGGGCCTATTGCACCTCAAGGAAAGATGGGTGCGTGCTATATCATCACCGCAACAGAATTCTTGACTTGATGGGCGGAAGCACAGTCGGTTAAGGACTACACGACAAGTACAGCTGCGAAATATTTGTTCGAGAATGTGTTGACGTGGTTTGGATGCCTAAAAATTCTAATGAGCGACTGTGGAACGCACTTCCTGAATGAGACTATCAGCGTGCTCACTGCCGAATTCCAGATATATCATCAACAGAGTATGCCATACCATCCAGAAGCGAATGGGACTGTTGAAGCTTTCAACAAGATTTTGAAGACTGCGTTGACCAAGGTATGTAATGTGCAGTGAAAAGATTGGGATTTGCGCATACCTACTGTGCTATGGGCATACCGAACCACATGCAAGAAGTTGACTGGTCAAATATCTTTCTGGTTAGTCTATGGCATGGAAGCCATTATGCCAATGGAATATATCATACCTAGTTTTCGAATAGCAGTGATGATATGTATGGCAAACCGTGAGGCTTTGGAAGAGAGGCTCGCACAACTGGAAGAACTTGAGGAGGAACGGGAAAGTGGTATCTCTCTAGATACTAAGAATTGGGACCCTTCCAGTCCCCATGTAGACATCCCTAGGGTGCAGAAACATGGTTCCAACACCTTCCCCTACTACCTCGGGTGCGACTTTAGTTTGCGCTCCATGGACTCTTGTCGAAAGGGCCGATAGTGAGGGATCTGTTTGGCTAAAACACTTCAGAAACTAGGTCAGGCCCCAACAAGCCAACAAATTTTGAGCTGCATTTGGTACTCAAATAATGTGGCTTCCTACGAAGGTACATCCAAGATGAGATCGAGTTCCTAGACATATCCTCACTTGGCATGGCATACCGATATGCTGTCAAGGTTGAGCAGAAGTTTAAATAGGAGAAGCGAGAATTTGGATCTACAAATCTGAAGCAAGGGAAAGGCACCCCCAAACCACTAAAAAAAGGACAAAACCAAGGCAGGGTGGCCCAGGACAACTTGCCAAAGCAGTAAGGAAAGAAAAACACCACCAAGTTGAAGAAGGACATGGGAAAGTGGTGTGAGTTCCATAACAGCTCCACTCACAACACAAGTGAGTGTTAGGCCAAGCAGTCACAGGTGGCCAAGCTAAAGTCTTCGAAATCATATGCGTGTTTAGACTCTGAGTCAAAATGTGATAAGGGGAATGAAAAAGGGAAGAAGATTATCGATGTGGAGCCCAATGCCACCGTTTCCACCACGAAGATCCAGAAGGAGGAACCCGAAGATCCAGAGGAGAAAGAGAACCTCTTCCACTCCCAGATGTGGGTAAAGGGATCCCCTCTATAGTTTATTGTCGAAAACGGGAGCCGAAAGAACCTCATTTCGAAAGAGGTTGTGAAGTGGCTAGGCTTACCGTTCACAACACATCCACAATCGTACACCATTGGGTGGCTTCACCAAGGATGAGATATTCATGTGAGCTAGTAGTGCCACCTTCCATTCAACATCAAGCCCTTCGCAGATGAGGTATTGTGGGATTGCTCCCCTTGATGTTTGTGATGTATTATTAGTCCAACCATACTTGTGGAAGTGGCATATTGTATATGAGTCAAGGCCTCATGTTGTTATTGTTACTTTGGGAAATAAGTTGTACAGGATACTAGAGGTAGCACCACCTACCGCCATCTCTTTGGTTACTACAAAACAATGTAGTAAGCTCATTTCCAAAACTGAGAATTTTTTTTTCCTGATGATATGCCCTCAAGGAAAGAAGAAGACAGTGGCCATGACCTCTAGATAGGGACCCTCCGTACGACAACTACAGATGGACAAGGTCGTGGAGGAGTACGAGGACATCTTCACCACCCCTGTAGGGATTCCTCTACATTATCAGGTCAAGCACTCCATTGATCTAACCCCATGTGCACCACTACCCAATGGACCAATCTATCGGCACTCTGTTCTCGAGAAAAATGAAATCAAGAGGCGGATTCAGGAGCTGTTGTAGAAAGGTCACGTCTGACCGAGTTCATCACCCTGTGGGATCCCGATCATGTTGATACAAAAGAAGGATGGGACTTCGAGACTCTGTATTGACTATCAGGTGTTAAACAAGATCACTATCTGGAATAGGTACCCGATCCCATAGATTGATGACCTTCTGGACCAACTGAAGGGGGGAAAATATTTCAGCAAGATTGATTTGAAGTCAGGATATCACCAGGTACCAATTGAAGCCTCCAATGTTTGGAAGACTGCCTTCAAAGTCAATGAGGGCCTTTTCAAATGGTTGGTTATGCCTTTTGTGTTGAAGAATGCTCCTGCAACCTTCATGAGTCTAATGGATGACTTCTTATGGCCATTCACCAACTCATTTGTAGTGGTAAACTTGGATAACATCCTAATCTTTAGCCAGAGTTGGGAAGAGCACGTCCACCACATTCGGCAGGTTCTACAAACACTGCAGCAATACAAGTTATGTGCCAATTTGAAGAAATGCACTTTCGACATGACCCAAGTTTAGTATCTAGGATACATTATTAAAGAACATGGGGTACATGTGGATCCAGCCAAGGTCCAAGTCATTTAGGATTGGCCATCTCCAACTACTCTAACAGAGCTCCATAGCTTTCTAGGTCTTGCAAACTTCTACTGTAGGTTCATGTTGGGATTTTCTCATATCACTTGGCCCTTGAGTCAAGTCACCAAGGGAGGAGCAAAAGAAAATTTATTTTGGTCTGAATCTCAAGAGAAGGCACTCATAGAGTTGAAACATCGCCCCTAATCGGCACCAGTGCTTGAATTACCATACTTGAAAAAACCATTTGAGATCAAGACAGATGCCTCTGACTATGCTATTGGGGTAGTCCTTACTCAACATGGGCATCCAGTGGCAAATCACATTGAGACACTTTCAGACATGGTGCGAAAGTATCCCACTTATGACAAAGATATGTATTCCATTAAGTAGGCCTGTTGACAATGGAAACATTACATTTTGGGGAAGAAAACACTCATCCACATAGACCACCAGCCCCTGCAGTTCATACAGATGCAAGGGAATTTGCAAAATGATTGCCTTCAGAAGTGTTCCACATACCTAAAATAGTTCCATTTGAATATCAAGTATAAGAAGGGTATCACCAATAATGTTTCATATTGCCTCAGTCAATCACCAATCATGGTGTTAACCACCATTCTCAACTCTTGTGGACACGAGACTTTTGATTGGCCACTTCTATACAAAAGCGACTCAAAATTTGGCCACACATACCAGACACTATTGGAGGGTCAACATGTTCCATATTTTCACCTCTAGGATTCCCTGTTATGCCACCCAGGCCACCTTTGTGTTCCTTCAAGCAAGCGTGCTAGGATGATTTTGGAAGCACACTACAGTCGAGCTGCTGGGCATTTTTGGGTCAAGAAAATGGTGGCAGTACTGCAGAAGTATTTCTATTGATCGAATATTCGACGGGATGTCAGGAAGTACATTAGATCTTGCATTGCCTATGCCATTGCCAAATTGACCATTAAGAAGCAAGGCCTCTATACTCTACTGCCTATCCCTAGTCAACCTTGGGAATCCATCACCATGGATTACATGTTGGGCCTTCCTTATACTAAGCATGGAAACGACTATGCTTTTTTGGTCATTGACAGGTCCTCAAAGATGGCCATTATGATGGTCTACAAGAAGAATATCACAGCAGAAGCCACTGCTAAACTCTTCTTTGAACGAGTGTGGGTACACTTTGGGATCCCACAGTCTATCATCTCAGATTGGGATAGAATTTTCCTCAATACATTTTGGTCCAGTCTTTGGTCAATGATGGACACTAAACTCACTAAGTCCACAACCTTCCATCCCCAAACTGATGGCTAGATAGAGGTTGTCAACAGGATGATCATACACATTCTGCGCATGTACAAATAAAAGCATCCACGCACATGGGATGAGAGCCTCCCCTATGTTCAACACAGCTATAACCAGGCTCTCCATAGCTTGACTGGCCACATCCCTTTTCAGGTGGGCTTGGGATTCCAACCACTATGTCCCATTGATGTGGCCATGCCATTTGTAGCTACTCAAGTAGATTCAGCTCATGTCCAGTCTGAAACAGATAAGGAAAAAAACTTCATTAAGTACATCCAACATATCTGCCGGTAAGTCCATGATATTCTAGAGAAATCAAATGTGAATTACAAGAAGCAACATGATCAACATTGGGTGCCACACAAGTTTCAGGTGTGTGACAAAGCATGGTTGCATTTTTAAAAGGAACGCATTATCGGAGCGTATCGGAAACTCAGACTACTATAGCATGGTCCTTACACCATTACCAAGGCTATGGGAGACAATGAATTTGAGCTCAACATTCCCCAATTCCTTGGCCTGCACCCAGTGTTCAATGTGGACCACTTTCGGCAATACTTTCCACCATTACTAGACACATCTAACATTGCAGAGCAGCTCACACCAATAGAGTTAAATCCAGATTGCATGGAACAAGATGCAACTGATCAAATCATGGACATGTATATCAAGAACACTCTTCAGTAAAGATCTAACTTTATCGAGTTGTTAAAGCAGGCCAACTCCTTCACTAGGGCAAGTGGCTCACCAGGGACCAAGTTTAGTAGAAGTTTCCTCATCTCATGCAGGAACTCAAACTAATGGGGACCATTTCTTCTTAATGGGGGAGGAATGATCCAGGTGGATATTGGTTTTCACCCACCAATTCCACTTGGACCCCCACCATTGTTTCTTTTAGCTTTTCAGTTTCCTTATTTGTAGCACAATTTACTATTTTTTGCAGCTTTTCGGGTCCTAAACTTCCGGAGCGGTTTTGAGACAATAAACGATTTCTTTTGGAAATACTAGGAGAAGAATCAGTCCATTGTTTAATTTTTTACATCCCAAAGTTGTAGTCCTCGGATAGATCTTTCTAACGAGGTATTGTGTGCATCAAATAGAGATCGTATGCCAAAGTTATGACCCCGGGAAGTTGATGTACCAATTCACCCAAAACGGGGCCCATAGTTTAGTGCTTCATCTCCTAGGGTTAGGGTTTTGGATGCTTAGGGTTTTCCATTGTTTCTCAACAATAATTAGGCCTTTGAGCCTCATTATAAGATAGTTCGGAAGCATTTAGCCACCACATCTCTCCTCAAAGATAAGCTACCATCGCTCGAGCTAGTTTATTTCCATTGTTGTTTGTGAGCATATTTCAATATTTTACATTAATGAAATGAAGTATTATTTATGTTGTATCTCTGTATTTATGGTTATCTCTGCAATTTGTTGTGTTCCTTTTTAAATCCGAATCAGATGGGTCCATTTCTTCAGTCACCTTCTCTTGACTCGCTGAGGTAGAGGCCTCAACGAAATTTTTCTTTGCTTCCATAAATGTTTCTTTTGTGCATTCTAGATAAAACCTAGTCTCCCTTTCGGGTGCATTGTGGACCCACTCACCTTCTTCAAGCTACTTCCACTTATCCTCAATAGTCACCGCTCCACTCCACAACATAATATTTACTTTAGGTTCCTCCTGACGAGGCTCAACCCTCATCATCTGTAGGTTCTGAGTCAGTTGCTGAGGCTGCGCTCCCTTCTCACTTATCTTAGATAATAATATAGAGAAATTCTTCGTTGCATGGTCAAACTGAGTACAATAGTGGCATGACAACCACGTCGCATCAGATTTAGGAAGTCTCGGGCATACTGTCCTGGTCCTCCACAATTGTAACAAATAACCTGCCCTCGATCTCTACCAGGTCCTCCTCCACCTCAACCTTGTTTGCACCCTTGTTGAGTTCCAATATTGTAGCAAGGATGTTGCAACTCCTTGGCTACCAACTTTACTAATCAACCTGGGGTTTGTACAAACTTGGAGGTGACAGTGTTGTATGCACAAGTAAATGTGATGGTCCTGCCTGTTGTCACTATTCAGCTGGCAAGAGACCCCAGGGGTTCCAAGCTAGACTTCTATAGAGTCAGAAGAATCTTGATTATTTGATGGAAGAAAGGAAAATCTACTCTAAGAGAGCTACTATACTGCAGTAATGAAGAAAACAACATGTAATGCTAAAGCACATCATATCCTAATTAACCATTTAAGCAGCTATGATGAGAAAAATTTCTAAATCAACACTAAACAAATGCTACTATCTAAGCTACAGGAGTAAAGAGCATCAAACCACACTAATGTGCAAGAAAAAAAATAAACTTAATATGTTTTCACATTTTTGGTTTTTTAGGCAAAATTAAGTATGAAAACTAATTGTTCTTCTGAATGTGACAGGTGGATGGAAGGTGATTGATGATGGACAGAAGGTTGATGAAGTGGTTGGATGGTATGGAAGGGTCCTAGAAGGATTTTTGTGATTTCCTAGAGGTTTCCCATCAATTCAGCCTCAAAACAGGCTATTTCAGGAAAACCTACAGGATGTACTAGAAACCTATAGGATGATCCAGTAGGAATTACAAGAAACCTACAGGATACGATTGAGAGCTAATTGTGAGGTGTTGGGAAGCTTGGGAAAGGTGTGTGATGAGTGGAGTGGGGTGCTAGAGGGTATAGGAGCACTCAGGAGTCAATATCCAAGATAAGAGATGGCTAGATTCACTCAATGTATCTAGGGGAATTTCAATGAAAAATGAAGAAAACCTAGTGGGGGTGATGATGAAACATGACTAAGGTGGATGAAGTGGAAGGTGGCTACTGGTGATGAAGTCTGGGTCTCCTCCTGAAATACCTGCTCTACATAAAACATGTGTGTCTTCCAAGAACTATGCAACAATATAGATTTTCATAAACTAGAAAAGCATGAATCAATTGCCTATATTATGCATGAAGAAAGTTGCTGAAGGGAATGAAAGCGTGAGTGAGATCTTATTGCAGAAATGGAGATGGAAAAATATGACAATGAAATATTCCTTGCAACATGAACCAAATACTGAATCAAAGACAACAAAATCCAAAGATCATACAAGAACTAGAAATCAGTGTTTTTGGGGCTGCTGAAGGGTTCCTTGCTCAAGTCATGGTCCCAGAGGGAGGAAGTGAAGCCAAGACACCTGCTGACAACCTTATGGTGATCCTTTTTCTCCTTGCTAACATGATACTTGAAATAAGGCACAAATGGAAGCAAAATATCACACAATCAATCTAATCTATACTGTTGTAATGGAAATGCATCTACTAAGAAAATTAACAATTAAACTATGAATCTATACTAGCATACATGTACAATAAAGAGGAGCCTTGGCTTCTAGTGTTGGGCCCTAATCCAAGAGCTTAAGCCCTCTAAGTTAACTCAGTGCCGGATCAAAACAAAACTCACTCTTATTACCAAAACAATGGATTACATCAAAAACTGTCACAAGTTTTGCACCTAAAAATAGAGTAGAGTTTTACAATAAAAAATCCCAAATCCTACTAAGGTCCTAGGTCTCTCTACTTATACATCTGAAGTCTCCAACGATTTCCTTAAAATTAGGGCAGATCGTCTCCCAAACTCGAGATAAACTAGTGCTTTGTCTTTCACTTGCTGGGCTGCCTCTAGTCCCATGATCTGGCTATTTCAATTTGAGTTGATGGAGGAATATTCGAATGGAGGGGTAGTAAATGAGGAGGATTTACGTCATATAATCCCTCTCCCTTGTCCCATTCATGTTTTGACCTTGGTCTTTGCCAAAATTCCTTGTTATTATCCTTTCTCCTGCATTAAATGCACATTAGACCACAAAGCAAAATATCCAACTCTAACTCATCTCATAAACAAAATATAATCAAAAGTATGCAATAAGTTATGAGAATAGTTGGTTTGACTAAGCTAGGAGGTGATTTAAGGCCCATATAATTACCCGATGATGAGGCTCATCATCACCCCCTACTAAAACTGTTGCTCATACTCTGAGAAGCTTAGTCAATATCCATATCCTTCATGGCTCTGGCAGCCTCTCTAAAATCCCATGCCTCTACTGTGGTCTCCTCTTCTTGTTCATAGAAGCCTGCTTTCTTTTCTAATTCTTCCCACTACCTCTTTTCTTCTTCTTCTTTTCTCCCTTCTAGCATCCCTAAGAGTAGTGGTGGACTGAGTTTTAGACCTTTCCAATTGAACTTCAACCTTTGCATAGATTGCTTATACATAGGTGTCTTGTTGAGTGCCTCTCTAAACCTTTGAGGGGAGTAATATTATCTTATATTTAAGCTGTGTGATAGTGTGTTCCATCTCCTTAGGCATGCATGTATACTATCATCTCCTAGAAGCCTAAACATGTCCTCAAAATGTGAAATTTCTTGCTCTTGGGTAGCAAGATATCTAGGTGCTAGCTCAAGATCATTTGCAATCAAATTATGGGTACTGATGAGGGCCATGGGATTCGATTGTTCAACTCTAATCAAAATAGGTTCAGTTTTCTCTCTGGCCAATATCATTTTGATCTTTGCAGCTCTTGACTCCTCATGGTTCATCCATTATGCCAAAGCCATTACTTGTAGATCTCCTAGCTTGGCATTAGGATCCAAAACATTCATGTTTGTGAGGGCCATGTTGTGCAAGTAAAACTGAACCATTTTGGCCCTATCCTCTAGTGTACTTTGATCACAAAGATCAATAAACTACCCGTAGTCCTGAAATGGAATGGTTCCCCTCTATGCTAGTGTCTGAATTTGGAACTATAGCCATTTTTCTTTGAGGTAAAGAGCATAGGATTTAGTTGGAATCCTACACTGGATTGCCTCCAATGAGATGTTGGCCATACATGCTAGTTGGTTCTATCTTTCTTGTAGTTGTCCCCTTAGCCATGCATTTTCTCTCTCAAGTTGATTTCTCGTTATATCTTCTCTGTCCCTTAAGCCACTTAGCTCTATGCCCATTTCTTTGAGTTTCTCTTCCATTTGCCCAATGTCTTCCACCCCCTTTGATTTGGCGATTTGCATCCATCGATGGGTTCTAGCCCTCTCCTTCCGAAGCTTGAAGAATAGTGGGATGGCTAGTTTTTGACATATTACCCTACCTCCTTCAATAAATTGGTAATAGGACTCCAGGTTAGGTTGGGGGCTGGGTTCCTTTGTCTCTGGGTCTTCCTCTTTAGCTTCTTGCTACTCCCCTACCTTTCTTTCCAATTTATATGCCTCCTATAGATTCAACAGAGTATCTTGTAGGACTGTTTTTTGCTTCCTGTATATTTTGTTGTGGATCCTGTAGGATTGCCTTACCCTTTGAGGAAGTTGATCTAGTAGTAGGCCTCCTTACATAGGTGATATGGGACTTAGGGGAAGGAATTTTGTCTTTTTGTGTGGGGGAATCTTCAATCACAATAGGAATTTTATTTTTATTTTTATTTTTTTTGTGGCTTCCCCTATTTTATTGTTGTGCTCTTTCTTGAAACCCCACCTTATTTTTCCTTTTTTCCTGACTGGGGTGTTGAGAGCAGAGAGGGAATCTATTTCCTCTCTCTCAATGGCCTCTAGAGACACTCTAGGTGACTATTCCTTGTGTTATTTCGCCCCTATTTTATTTCCTTCTTCCTCTTTGTTTTTCCTATCTTCTTCCTCTTATAGATCTTCATCATCTCTATCTGTTTCCTCCTTAATTTCCTCCTTTGTTTCTTCATCATCCTCCTTCTCTTCTCCCTCTTATTCTTCATCTTCATCATGTTCCTCTATGTCATCTCCCTCTTCAACCATCTCATCCTTATCTTGCTTTGTGTCTTCCTCTTCTTGTTTTACCTCCTCTTCATTGACAGTAGGACTAACATCATAAGTGAGGAATTTGATGTCATTCTTTGTTGGCAAGTCTCTGAAGACTTACCATATTATAGGGATTCTGTGGTTTTGGAGGGAATATTTAATAAGGATCCTAATCAACCCATGGTGAGCCAACTATTGGGAATTACCCTCCTTCACCTTGATTCTTGAGTCTATGAGTCATTGTAGCAAGAAATATGGTATGCTAAGTCTTTGGTGAGGTGGTGTTTCTACCCCAAATCTTAATTCCTCAAGGATCCTGAAATGATAGCAATAGACAACATATAAAACACTATATCTAACCTCACATGAGATGTATTTAATGAGTTGGTAGCCTACCCCTCTCCATGGGTATGGTAGACTTTCCCTCCTTATTCCATTTTTTTCCTCAGTGGGTTCTTCACCTTCTAAAAAGAATTTTCTTTTTGCAACCTCGTTGTCTCCTTTGTCTTATTTTCTCCATGGGATTCTGATCCAGGTGGATATTGATGGCCACCTGCCAAGTCCACCTGGACCCCCACCATTGTCTTTCTCAGCATTTTCAGTTTCCTTAGTTGTAGCACAACTTACTATTTTTAGCAGTTTTCGGGTCCTGAACTTCCGAAGCCGTTTTGAGGCCCTAAACGACGTTTATGTTTCCCGTTCCAACAATGATAATGATCGGATAGATCTTTCTAATGAGCTATTGTACGCGTCAAACGAAGATCATATGCCAAAGTTACGACCCCGGGAAGTTGATGTACCAATTTACCCCCAAACGGGGCCCATAGTTTGGCGCTTCATCTCCTAGGGTTAGGTTTTGGAATGTTAAGGGTTTTCCATTGTTTCTCAACAATAAATAGGCCTTCGAGCCTCATTGTAACACAGTTCAGAGGCATGTAGCCATCACATCTCTTCTCAGAGATAAGCTACCATCGCCCTAGCTGATTTATTTCCATTTCTGGTTGTAAGCATATTTCAGTATTTTTCCATTAATGAAATGAAGTATTATTTCCGCTGCATCTTTGTGTATATGGTTATCTCTGTAACTTGTTGCGTTCCTGTTTAAATCTGGATCAGTGGTATCAAAGCGATCTGCTTTTTCTCTGTTTTTCTTTGCATGTCCCCAACAAGGTCGGGATATAAGGAGTTAGGGCTTGAACTGGTTGAACCTTTGCAAGACCAGCCTCGCAAATCCCGACGGCCTCCCATGGCGGACGAGAAGAAAGACGAGGGGGCAGGAGATCCCATCAAAATCTTGCTCGAAGAAGCCCTCGAGCGACAACGGAACACGATGATGGACATCTTTGCCCATATCCTTCAGCGGCTACCCAGAAGCAACGCATCAGCTTCCAGCAGCTACTCTGGAAACGCCACACCCTTTAAGGTACAAGTTAATTTTGAAATCCCCATATTCGAGGGTTAGATAGACGCAGATGCCATAGATAAATGGTTAAATCTGCTAGAGGGTTATTTTTCTATTCATGAATTTTCGAGTCGGGAAAAGATTGTTTTTTCTCTTCTCAAAGCAGCCCCCCACGTCAAGGACTGGTGGGAAACCTACTGCGAGCAGAAGGATGAAAGTACTGGCTCACTATTTTCAGCCGCACCCACCTGGGATTCGTTCCGGGATGCCATCAAGGAGCAGTACTACCCTGTCGGAAGCTATGAGGATGAATACATAAAGTGGACCACGCTACAGCAGGGAAGGGACCAAGACGTGCCGGAGTTCACCAATCTTTTCCATACCCTTCGCACAAAGTTGGTGTTGTTGGGAAAAGTATCCAATACGGAATGACCCTATCCCACTCTAAGGGTGATAGTACCTCAGCAACAACTGAATGCAAAGCTATTCAAGATTACTTCTTTATGAGATGTAAGAGAGAGGAGAAAGAGATCCACTAACCGTTGTCTTCTGCTAATGATTGATCCAATCTTCTCTCTTTGCTGCTTGCTCCTAGCTCCTTGCTCTTTCACTGGCCCAGCTACACCAAGATCCTGCAAAATAACAAGAGAGGGAAACTACAAGAAGCATACATTCATAATTGATTCAAGGATTAGAATAAATCAAATATACAAGTATCAATACGCCATTGAGACACATGCATATAGAAGAACCTCAAATGCTTTATTAATGGAAGAAGTAAAGTTCTGAGAGTGTTACAACCATAAGAGGCCCAATCCAGCAACACCTCCCAGCAGAAAGAAATCTCCTCTTCACCTCCTTCAAGCAAATCACCCAATAGTTCTATACTCAAACCAATAGCACTTCCTTACATTCACAAGATTCCAACCTTCTTAGACCTCATGAGAGAGCTCTATATATAGGAGTTTTGGAGAAAGGATGAGTCAGCTTGAGGCTGGCATGAAGCTGACTAGTGTCCTCTCCCACTTCAGTTATTCTTCAGTTCTTGAGTCCACTTGGAGGTTCTTGCTTCCACTTGGAGATCTAGACCCTCTTACTCATCACAAGGCGAATTCCCTGATCCAAGTGTCATTTTGGAAGCTTCCTGGGCATTGACACCTTGAGGAATGACTGTGCCACTTGGCCAATCTCGCCCAGCGCAGGTAGCCTTCATTAGAGTTGACATTCAGTGCAGGTACAGAGTGGAGCAGTTGACATTCAGCGCAGATGCTCAGTGGAGCAGTTGACATGATCCAGAATTAGCTTTTTTTTGAGTGTTTTCAGGTGGAGAACTGATATTTAGTGTTGTGCTTTGCTGACCTTGTTCCTCTAGGGGTAGGAACAACATGTTTAGGGACTTTGGATCCCTCAGATTATTGACATTTCATGCTTCATGCTGTAAGGCACAAAAATGTCTATAACAGTTGGGTAGCAAGGATTCGAAGCAACATTTGATACTCAAATACCGTGGCTACCTGCACAAGTACATCCCAGAAGAAATACAATTCCTAAACATCCCCTCGCTCGGCGCAGCATACCGATATGCCGTCAAGGTCGAGCAGAAGTTTAAACAGAAGAAGCGAGACTTTGGATCTGCGAATCCAAAGAAGGGGAAAGGTGCCCCTAAACCACAGAACAAAGGACAAAGCTAAGGCGGGACAACCCAATACAACCAGCTGAAGCCGCAAGCAAAGAACAGCGCCGCAAAGTCGAGAAAGGACACTGGAAAATGGTGCGAGTTCCATAAGAGCCCCACTCACAACACAAGTGAGTGTCGGGCCAAGCAGTCAATGGTAGCTGAGCTAAAGGTTTCAAAATCAGATGCATGTTCCGACTCTGAGTCAGAACCTGATAAGGGTATGAAAAAGGGAAGCAGATCATTGATGCGGATCCCATCACCACTGTTGCTACCGCAAAGATCCAGAAAAATGAACCCGAAGATCCAGAGGAGGAGGAGCGTCTCTTCCACTCCTAGATGTGGGTAAACGACTCCCCGATAAACTTCATTGTTGATAGCGGGAGTCAAAAGAACCTCATTTCGGCAGAGGTCATGAAGCGGTTGGGCTTACCGACCACAACACATCCACAACCATACACCATTGGGTGGCTTCACCAAAGACGAGATCTTCGCGTGAGCCAACAGTGTCGCCTTCCATACAACATCAAGCCCTTCACGGATGAGGTATTGTGTGACATTGCTCCTCTTGAAGTTTGTGATGTATTACTAGGAAAACCATACTTGTGGAAGCGACATGTTGTGTATGAATCAAGGCCCCGTGCTGTTATTATTACATTGGGAAATAAGTTGTTCAGGATACCAGAGGTAGCACCACCTGCCGCCATCTCTTTGATTACTGCAAAACAATGCAGTAAGATCATTTCCAAAACCAGGAAATTTGTTTTCCTGATGATATGCCCTCAAGGAAAGAAGAAGACAGTGGTCGCGGCCTCCAAACGGGGCCCCTCCACACGACAACTACAGATGGACAAGGTTGTGGAGGAGTACGAGGACATCTTCACCTCCCCGGCAGGGGTTCCTCTGCACTGTCAAGTCAAGCACTCCATCGATCTGACCCCAAGTGCGCCGCTACCCAATGGACCAATTTATCGGCGCTCCGTTCTGGAGAACGATGAAATCAAGAGGCAGATTTAGGAGCTCCTGCAGAAAGGTCACATCCGTCCGAGTTCATCGCCCTATGGGAGCCCGATCGTGTTGGTACAGAAGAAGGATGGGACGTGGAGACTCTGTATTGACTATCGGGCACTGAACAAGATCACCGTCCGTAATAGGTACCTGATCCCGCGGATTGATGACCTCCTAGACCAACTAAAGGGGGCGAAATATTTCAGCAAAATCGATCTGAAGTCAGGATATCACCAGGTACCAATCGAACCCTCCGATGTGTGGAAGACTGCCTTCAAATCCAAGGAGGGCCTCTTCGAATGGTTGGTCATGCCTTTCGGATTGACGAATGCTCCTGCAACCTTTATGAGGCTAATGGATGACATCTTGCGGCCATTCACCAACTCCTTTGTAGTAGTATACTTGGATGACATTCTGATCTTCAGCCAGAGTTGGGAAGAGCACCTCCAGCACATCCGACAGGTTCTCCAAACACTTCGGCAATAGAAGCTATGTGCCAATTTGGAGAAATGCACTTTTAGCATGACCCAAGTTCAGTATCTGGGATACATCATTGATGAACAGGGGGTGCATGTCGATCCGGCCAAGATCCAATTCATTCAGGATTGGCCCTCTCCAACCACTCTAACAGATCTCCACAGATTTCTAGGTCTTGCCAACTTCTACCGCAGGTTTGTGTTGGGGTTTTCTCA
Organism: Pinus tabuliformis; assembly: GCA_031772625.1. Taxonomy (NCBI): domain Eukaryota; kingdom Viridiplantae; phylum Streptophyta; class Pinopsida; order Pinales; family Pinaceae; genus Pinus; species Pinus tabuliformis. Next base: position 1,117,496,033 of record CM062813.1, on the reverse strand, counting down.
TATTTCTTGGCCCTTGAGTCAAGTCACCAACGGCGGGGCGAAAGCAAAATTCTTTTGGTCCGAATCTCAACAGAAGGCATTCAGGGAATTGAAGGATCGCCTCTGCACGGCACCAGTGCTTGCTTTACCAGATTTACAACAACCATTTGAGGTCGAGACAGATGCCTCTGACTATGCTATTGGGGCAGTCCTTACTCAACATGGACATCCAGTGGCATATCACAGTGAAACACTTTCAGACACAGTCCGGAAGTACCCCACTTATGATAAAGAGATGTATTCCATTGTACAGGCATGCTGAAAATGGAAGCATTACATTTTGGGGAAGGAAACGGTCATCCACACAGACCACCGACCTCTACAGTTCATACAAACCCAAGGGAAATTGCAGAATGATCGCCATCAGAAGTGGTCTACATACCTGCAACAGTTTCACTTGAATATCAATTATAAAAAGGGCAACACCAATAATGTTGCAGATTGCCTCAGTCGGCCACCGATCATGGCGCTAACCACCGTGCTCAACTCTTGTGGGCACGAGACTGCTGATTTTCCACTTCTCTACAAAAGTGACCCAGAATTCGGCCACACATACCAGACACTCTTGGAGGGTCGGCATGTTGCAGATTTTCACATCCAGGACGCCCTATTATGCCACCTCGGTCACCTCTGTGTTCCTTCAAGTGAGCGTGCCAAGATGATTTGGGAAGCACACTACAGTCGGGCTGCTGGGCATTTCGGGGTCGAGAAAATAGTGGCAGTACTACAAAATTATTTCTATTGGCCGAATCTTCGACAGGATGTTGGGAAGTACATCCGATCATGTACTGCCTGTGCCATTGCCAAACCGACCATTAAGAAGCACGGCCTCTATACCCCGTTGCCTACCCCTAGTCAACCTTGGGAATCCATTTCCATGGATTACATGTCAGGCCTTCCTTCCACTAAGCATGGAAATGACTGTGTTTTTGTGGTCGTCAACAGGTTCTCGAAGATGGCCATTATGATGGCCTGCAAGAAGAATATCACAGCAGAAGCCACTGCTAAACTCTTCTTTGAACGAGTGTGGGTGCACTTTGGGATCCCACAATCTATCATCTCAGATCGGGACAGTCGGTTTCTCAGCACATTTTGGTCCAGTCTCTGGTCAATGCTGGACACCAAACTCACGAAGTCCACAGCCTTCCATCCTCAAACTGATGGCCAGACAGAGGTTGTCAACAGGATGATTGTGCACATTCTACGCATGTATAACTCAAAGCATCCACGCACATGGGACGAGAGCCTCCCCTATGTTCATCACAGCTACAACCGAGCTCTTCACAGCTCCACTGGCCATAGCCCTTTTCAGGTGGGTTTTGGATTCTAGCCACTATGCCCCATTGATGTGGCCATGCCCCTTGCAGCTACTCACATGAATTTAGCTCATGTCCAGTCCGAAACAGATAAGGCCACCAGCTTCATTGAGGGCATCCAACATATTCGCCAGCAGGTCCATGAAATTCTTGAGAAATCAAATGCCAAGTACAAGCAGCGACATGATCAACACCGGGTGCCACACAAGTTTCAGGTGGCGACAAAGTTTGGTTGCATTTGCAAAAGGAACGCCTTACTGGAGCCTATCGGAAATTGAGACCACTCCGATATGGTCCTTACACCATTACTAAGGCTATGGGAGACAATGCATTTGAGCTCAGCATTCCCCCATTCCTTGGCCTGCACCCAGTGTTCAATGTGGACCGCCTTCGGCCATACTTTCCACCATTGCTAGACACATCCGACATTGCAGAACAGCTGAAACCCACAGAATTAAATCCAGATTGCATGGAACAAGTTGCAACTGATTGGATCATGGACACACATATCAAGAACACTCACCAACAGAATATCCAACTGTATCGAGTTGTCAAAGCAGGCCAACTCCTTCAGCAGGGCAAGTGGCTCACCAGGGAACAAGTTCAGCAGAAGTTTCCTCATCTCATGAAGGAGCTCAACGCAATGGGGACCATTGCTTCCTAAGGGAGGAGGAATGATCCAGGTGGATATTGATGGCCACCTGCCAAGTCCACCTAGACCCCCACCATTGTCTTTCTCAACATTTTCAGTTTCCTTAATTGTAGCACAACTTACTATTTTTAGCAGTTTTTCGGGTCCTGAACTTCCGGAGCCGTTTTGAGGCCCTAAATGACGTTTTTTGGGGAATCCAAGGGCAACATGGCTTCATGGAATGGACGCATGTTGCCCATTCCAACAATGATAATGCTCAGATAGATCTTTCTAATGAGCTATTGTACGCGTCAAACGGAGATCATATGCCAAAGTTACGACCCCGGGAAGTTGATGTACCAATTTACCCCCAAACGGGGCCCACAGTTTGGCGTTTCATCTCCTAGGGTTAGGTTTTGGAATGTTAAGGGTTTTCCATTGTTTCTCAACAATAAATAGGCCTTCGAGCCTCATTGTAACACATTTCAAAGGCATGTAGCCATCACATCTCTTCTCAGAGATAAGCTACCATCGCCCTAGCTGGTTTATTTCCATTTCTGGTTGTAAGCATATTTCAGTATTTTTCCATTAATGAAATGAAGTATTATTTCGGTTGCATCTTTGTGTATATGGTTATCTCTGTAACTTGTTGCGTTCCTGTTTAAATCCGGATCAGATTCCTAGGGGAAGTGTGGTGACCTCGATGATGAGCTCTGGGGTCAGATCTATAGTGAGGCCCCTTACTACAATAATGGCATGGTTTCTGCTGTGTGGAGTGAGGGAGAGAGAAAATTCTTAAGCCACCTCATCATCATACCCTCTTAATTTTTCGAAAAACCCCATCCAATTGTGTCTTGTAAAGATTTCAAGAACCTAGGGGTGTTGTTGGATTTTCACAATTTTTGTGGGCTCTCTCCTATTAAACCCTCCTATCATTTTGCTGGTGAAGCTTGAGGAGAAAATGAAAGGGTTGACACAATTTTTCAAATGCAGGAGCAAAACAGAGTTGACTATGTATTTAATTCACTTCACATAGTTGCTAAATTCACTCAACTTTAGAGTATCCATGGTTCATTTATTTGCAAAGGGGGATGAGATTTGAGAGCCTACCTCTTTAGACTGGTTGCAGTGGCCAATTTCTGCGATATCCCTTATGAACTCTTCTCTGCCAATCTTGTAGACTGTCTCTATGTATCTTGTAGACAGTCTCCGTGTATCCTATAGACTATTTCCTGTAGGAATTCCTGTGCATGCTCCTCTAGGAATTCTTGTGCAAAACAATGGATTTTTGCTTTTGGTGGGTGGCTTGGGTTATGAGAGTGACTTGAGTGAGGGAGTTTCGAGGAGGTGAAATGCATGAATGCATGGGAACAATTTTTTATTTCCTCTTATGGTGATTTGGGGTGAGGTGGTGTGCTGTCAACAAAGGTACATTTCCATTTTTAGACAGTTGGTCCCCACTATTACCTCATCATTTCCCACTCGTCATAATCAGCTCCCACCTCATAGATCCTGTTTAGTCTGTTTAGTCAATTTAGTGTTCCTAAATTGATGTCATTAATTGTCAACCCGGGGCTCGTAAGCTGATGAAGTGAAGGTGTACTATATGTACTTAAGCAACCTCTTAGAGCTTTTTGTCGTTTGGGGTGTTGTTTGTGGTTAATTTATCTTCCTAAGATGGAGTGATGTTTTTATAAACAGATGAGTGATGGTGTGTGTAAGGTGAATTCTAGATGAGTGAGGGTGTGTGATTAGTGGTTTCTAACTATTTGCTGAAAAGGAAAAGCTTGAAAGAAATAAATAACTTGAAATGACTTGAAAGCAAAGAACCACTTTCTAATGGCACTAGACACCATTCATGCTACTGCAAATAAAAAGTAAGAAAATCACTTTAAGAACCAATGATAATGTTTATCTCTTCCTAACTCCCTGCTTCTAACACATAGTACTGTGTAAAACACGATTAGGAAGTAGCTAAAGATGAGTTAGAAAAGTGATCAAAAATGAGAAAAATCTACTTTAAAGACTAGTTATAATGTTTTGCTCTTTCTAACTCTCTGCTTCTAACACATAGTACTGTGTAAAGCACGATTAGAAAGTAGTTAAGGATTAGTCTAAAAAGTACTCAAAGCCAGCTGTAAGTTATTAGTATTCTGATCTCTAAAAGATAAACAATTTGTGATAAAGAGACCATTCATATGTTAGCAGACAACTTTGAGAAATTAAACTAAAAATCAGCTATGAAAGTAAAGGCAGCAACTTTGAATCTGTCAACTGAAAATACCATCAGTTATAAAGAAAATACATAAACACAAAAACAATCCCGGGTTAAAAACCTGCAAAAGAACAATGCTGATCAGCTTAAAATAAAGGCTGGAAATGAAATAACATGAAAGTGAATTAAGCTGTACATGTTTCAAGAAAAGGAAATGCTGAATGGAAAATGAAGAAATAGCAAGAATATAAACATGAAATACTATACAAGGGCAATCATGAATAGGGGCCCTCCATTCATAATACCCAAAGAAGACTCAAGGAATTGAAAACTTCAGAACAGCACTGCTTCTATTACTCCATGTGCAGAAAATTACAGTCAAGAGTGCTAGAACAGCACTATTAAAACAGAGTCTTGGAATGCGCTAAAATGATAACAAGTTTATAAAACACAACAACTAAAAAGTAACCATAAGCGTACGTAGACGCAAGTTTTTATAGGCATCTGAAAGATGGCCTAATGCGTACAGCTAAAACTTGAAAAATAAACTAACTGTCATGCGTAATTAAGGTTCAATAACACGTCATAAGCCTCGTGGATGAGCTGGAGGTTCTGCTCGTTATGGGCATTGAATCCAAAGTTGGATTATGTCCCCCATAGCCTGCGTAAGATGGACAAATCACCGTTTGAACTGACGTGACCCAACAGCTTACGCATCACCGTTAAGCTGGCCTTGTTGACCGTAAATTGACCCTCGTTGACCAGAGGTACAGATGATGTGGCTGACTGAACTAACAGCACAAGAACCTCGAGCACCTTTATCCCTACATGCCCATGTGGCTCGTTTTGCAAAATGACACGTGGAACCTTGAGATTAACAAAAAGGCTGCGGAATCATCAGATGGCTGCGGAATCATCAGATGGCTGTGGAATCATCAGATGGCTGCGGAATTCCTGTAAATATGTCAAAATCTAAAAAAAACAGTCACACATTAGCAAAATTCCTTAATCATGCTTAAAGACATTAAATGTAATGATCTGGGTTGGTTTGCAAGGAAAATGAGGCAAAAGAGAGAGATGAGTGAGGGAAAACTGTAGGTAATGATGAATAATCAAGTACAAAGTAGAGGCTCTACATACCCCCACTACGAGGGCATTGCATGTCCTCATGCAATCAAAAACATTGTTTAGTCCACCTGCTGAGATGCCTCTGCTAAGAGATCCAGCCTTCTCTTCTTTCTCTGTGTGGCCACATTGACTCTTGGTCTTTTCATCAAACACCTGAATTTTAGATTGATCAAAGCTCTGTTTAATTTCCTGCATCTCTTCTTGAGCTTTTTGTTTTCCTTTTGCCATAGGCCCATATGAAGCATGGTGTTATCTTGGACCATCTTGTCCACATTGCTCTGTATATTCAGTTTTTCATTTTCTTGTTTGATGTGGCGATTTAGTACCTCCAGCTCAAATATTTCTTGCTTCAGTGATTGCACTTGCTGTTCCAAAGGTTGAACAGTGCTCGGACCAGCAGCTGCTTGTTCTAACGTCTCCAGGTAATTATAAACTTTCTGCTGATCCGGGTCAACCTCAGGTGACTTCTTAGGACTAGGCTCATACTGAAATTCAGATCCATGTTCATATTCAGGTTCATGCTCAAAAGGACTTTCCTCACGTGGAGGACTGGTCTCAACATACTCAGCGTGTGGAGGGCTTTTCTCAAAGTCAGGACTTGTAGCAACCTTTTCACGTGTGCTCAAGTCAATGATGAGTGACTTTTTACCCTTTGTGGCCCCCACTTTTCTTTGTAACCTGCTGCTTCTTCTCACGGTGGTGATGTTCTGCTTTTCTTTTTGTGCCTTTTTCTTTTGTTTTTCCACCTTCTTGGAAAGGGAAGTTTCATGGAGTTTGGCCATTCTTTGTGCTAAGGGCTGAATATCTTCTTGACTAGAATTCTCTGGAGTGAGGTAGGTTTCTTGAGCTATAGATTTTCCTTTATCTTCCTTTTGTTTCTTCCTACTCTCTTTTCTCTTTTGAGCAACTTCTTGGGCAAGTTCTGAAAGGGTTTCTGTGATGATTCTTTGAGCTGTTTGATCAGTGTCCACAGTAGGCTCAGGATCAATTTCATGTTCAGAATGATGTACATCAGTTTCTTCTTCAATCTGTTATTGGACAGTTTCCTCTTGGACAACAGTTTCAGGGGTAGCCTCTTTTCTTTTTCTTCTACTCTTTCTAGGCACAGAGGTTTCTCCTGCTTCTTCAAAATGGTTTCTCACAAGAAATCTCTCCCAGGTATCTCTCTTGGCTTTCAACTGTTCCTCAACTAGCATCTTAACAAGACCATGATGATACAGATGTGATTCAATATTTCTTGGGTTCCTTTGGACAATTGAACACATTTTTCTAAGACTTGAGAGTAGAAAATATGGAAGGTTAATATCATCTCCTAAGAAATGCATCATGACTTTGGCATGGTAAACATATAAAACTCCAAACCTTCCCTCACAAGTAAAGAATTTTTACACTAATAAAAGTAAAGTTGTCCATTCTTCCTTGACATAAGTAACAGGAATCCCTTTTGTAAAAATGCTGGTATCCATACCTGGATTCTTTAAGATTTGCTTCCACTGTTGGTCTTGTACTGATCTATTTTTAAACCATATTTCTCCAGTTTGTGGGAGTGAAGTGGCCTGTGCTATACTGCTCTCAGTGACTGTAAACTTCAGGTCCCCTATCTCCACTTGATTGTCTTTGTCTCTGAAGGAACGTGCAAAGGCCTTCGTAACCTCTTTGTGGTAACCTCTGAATTTCTGGATGCATTGGAGCCAGTTTTCTTTCTGCAAAGCTTCTTTAACTTGAGGATATCCCTCCAGAAATTTTGAACCCTCTGGTTCTACTCTTAAGAGTTTACCCATTGGCTCTACGGCTCTGTTCTAAGACTTTTGGAAAAAAGGTTACACGGCTTCAACAGTGGCCCTAACACAGTAAATTTACGGCTCTACTGTAACAGCCGTAACATACGTTCACTGATACCCATAATTAGCAGAGAGGAAGAAGTAAAACAGAGTATGGCTGAGGTAGCAGCGTAGTGAGCACAGCGGAATAAGGGAACTGTGGAAATGAAACAGCGTGAATGGAATGATACGAGCGTATGAGGGTTATGAGATGATGGGTAGAAACGGTTAGGTCCTTAGGGTTCGGTCATGGGTTTACACTTGGCTGCGGGAATTATGACTTAGAGAGACGTAGTACAGTAGTCTACGTCACTTAGGTACGAAAACCTTAATGGAAGAGCAGCCGCAATTGAGTTTCAAAATCGTGATGAACATGACCGATAAGTGTGGGGGATACGTGGATTTTTGGTCGCATGATGGGAAAGACTGGTAATCATTACATTAAATGGCAAGAAACATAACACTGGAAACTTTGCAAAATGAGATAACCGTAAGTTTAAGATTTAGATCATACCTTAGATCCACGCTTGGATTGCCTTTGATCATTTTCCACTAACCCTTCATTGTTTTATTGCTGTTGCATGACTCCTTTCCATTTATTGTTGATGACTTCTGAACTGTAAATTTCTTTTCAAATAGACTGTGTTTTTTCTTTATGCAGGTGCAGAGAGCTGCGGAATGGCTGAATGGCTGCAGAATTGCCAAACAGCTGCGGAAACTGCAGTGATACCCTCCGGCTGCACAAAACAACTTCAGTTATCTAAAAAAAATGACTTTATTGATGGAATGAAATGTAATGAATGGATGGATGGATGGAAAGAAATGAGGTGGAGTGAGAGTGATTAAATGAATGAGATGGTGAATGAAATGGATGAAATGGCGAGATGAGATGGAAGAGAGAGAGATTTTTTTTTTTGGAAAACATGAGGTGTCAGGTGACCCTGATTTTCACCTCAGGTTTTCTGCATGAGACTGCCAATCAGAGATTGGTTTTCAGGCTCATACATTTATTCTTTTTTTTATTCTTTTTTTTTTTCTTTTCAAAAACCAAAGATTAGGCTGATGGAGGAGAAGAATCCTTCTCCACCAACCTGATTGCAGAATCTTCTTTAAACAACTTGACAAACTCTTCTTTTGAGAATGGCTTTTGGTAGATTTTCAAGCGATGGCCATTCACAATAAGAGGAGTATGAAATTCATCAATAGTTTTCACTCGAACTTCTCCATTGCTAAAGACTTCATCAATCTCATATGGCCCAAGCCAATGAGTTTGAAACTTTCCTTTGAAGTCTTTGAACTTTGAATCAAACAATAGAGCCCAATCTCCTTTCTGAAACTTTCTTTCTTTGATATGACGATCATGCCATTTAGATCTTTGGTGCTGAACTAGATCGGTCCTTAGAATTGCATCTTGTCTTATTTCTTCTAGTTCATTTAGCTGGTCCATTCTGTGTCTTTGAGCTTCTGAGAGGCTCATTCCCAATTGGACTGCCATCTTGAAGGTCTTGATTTGGAACTCAATGGGGAGCAGGACTTCCTTCCCATAAACAAGTTCATAGGGAGAATGTCCTGTTGTGTTCTTCCATGTAGTCCTATAGGCCCATAAGGCTTCAGGGAGCCTTTCCGCCCAATCTCTTCTATGAAGATGAACAGTCTTGGTGATAATGCCTTCAAGAACTTTATTGGTAGATTCCACTTGGCCATTTGATTGCGGATGGTAGGGAGTAGATGTTCTGTGCTTGATCTTATATTCCTCCATCAGCTTCTCCATCAATTTAGATGTAAACTGGCTGCCCTGATCTGTTACAATTTCCCTTGGGACACCAAAACGAGTGAAAATATCCTCAAAAAGAAATTGAACAACTGAATTTTCAGTAGCAGAAGGAAATGCTTTCGCTTCTACCCACTTAGTAACATAATCAGTACAAACCAGTATATACTTCTTTTGCTTTGATGGTGGATTAATTGGTCCAATGAAATCTAGAGCCCATTTCTCAAAGGGTTCGATGCATACCTGAGGCTGTAGAGGCATTTCATTTGAAGGAGTTGGTTTCCCAACTCTTTGGCAGCTGTCACACCTTCTAACATACTGCTTTGCATCTTTAAAGAGAGAAGGCCAATAATATCCTAGAGAAAGGATTTTATAGGTTGTTCTCTTGTCAGCAAAGTGCCCGCCGCATGGTTCATCATGACATACCTTAAGGATGTCAGGCATTTCATCTTCCCGAACACACCTTCTGATTATACAATCTGGCCCTGTTTTGAACAATTCATTAGAAATCCAAGAATAATGTGCACTCTCCTGAATGATTTTCCTTTTCTCATTAGGAAATAAGTGTAGAGGAAGATTCCCTGTAACAAGATAATTAGCCATATCTGCATACCAAGGAGTCTTGGTAGTCACTGCAAATAAGTATTCATCTGGAAACTTATCTTCTACTGGAGAATATTCATTAGTGTTTTGGATTCTAGACAAGAAATCAACTACTGTGTTTTGTTTTCCAGGTCTATCTAACACAGTAATGTTGAATTCTTGTAAAAGTAAAAGCCATCTTGTAACTCTACCATTAGTGACAGGTTTGTTCATTAAATATCTTATGGCAGAGTGATCAGTATGGACAAAGGTTTCATAGCCGGTTATGTAGTGTCTAAACTTGTTGATTGCATGTACCACAGCTAAGAACTCTTTTTCTGTAACAGTATAATTTAACTCAGTGGGAGTCAAATTCTTACTTGTGTAATAAATGGCATAAGGGATCAAATCCTTTTGTCCCAAAACAGCTCCTAGAGCTGTATCTGAAGCATCAGTAGAAATGTGGAAAGGGAGTTTCCAATTTGGCCCCCTTAAGATGGGTGCTTCAGATATTCTAGTCTTTAAAGCTTCAAAGGCAGATTGACACTCGGGATCCCATTTGAACTCACAGTCCTTGGTAAGCAATTTGAAAAGAGGGGATGCTATCTTAGTGAAGTTTTCAATAAATCTTCTGTAATACCCAGTAAACCCAAGAAAACTTCTAACATCCTTCTGGCAATTTGGAACAGGTAACTTAGAGATGACCTTAACTTTGGATCTATCAACCTTAATCCCATCTCCTGAAATATGATGTCCTAAAACAATCCCTTCAGTAAACATCATAAAACACTTTTCATGACTTAAAGAAAGATTTGTTTCCTTACATCTTACCAGTACTTTTTCCAAATTTTCCAAAGCTTCTTCAAATGTATTACCATAAACTGTGAAATCGTCCATGTATACCTCTACACAATCATGAATCAGATCTGAAAAGATACCTAGTACAGCCCTTTGAAATGTAGCGGGTGCATTGCACAATCCAAAAGGAAGTACTCGGTAGGCAAAAGTTCCCCAAGGACAAGTGAATGTGGTTTTGTCTTGATCTTCAGGTGCTACCTGAATTTGATTATACCCACTAAAACCATCCAAGAATGAGAAATACTTTTTACCTGCTAAAGTGTCTAGTACCTGATCAATAAAAGGTAGAGGGAAATGATCCTTTAAGGTTGCCTTGTTCAATTCTCGATAATCAATGCAAACTCTCCATTTACCATTCTTTTTGGGCACTATAACCAAAGGAGAAACCCATTGGCTATCTGAAATGGGGTAAATGAAGTTTACCTTGAGCAATTTCTGGAGTTCTTCTTTCACGATTCCCCTAAGGTTTGGATTCATCCTTCTTTGTGGTTGCCTAATAGGTCTGCTATTTTCTTCAATATAGATGTGATGAATACAAGTCTTAGGATCGATTCCTTTCATGTCAGTGTATTCCCATGCAAAGGCAGTGGAATGTTTTTGCAACAGTTTGGTTAATTCTTCTTGTTGTGGTCTTCCCAAGTTTTTGTTAATGTTCAATGTTTTTCCTGGAAGGATTTCAACTGTAGAACTACCAAACTCTTCCATTGAGAAGAGAGACATCTGTCTAGAGGAGAGATATTCAATGTCTACATCTAACTGAAACTGTGTAGAGTCATATTCTAAAGGCATTTCAAAATTTTCTAATGTATTTAGAATTTGACTATCCTCACTGATTTCAAAGATGGTTAGAACAGGTTGAATAGTATCCTCATCATCAACCCACTCATCTTCTCCTATTTCTGTTATTGCCTTGCTGGAGGATACAGGTTGAATTTCTTGGTGGAATTACCATCTGATATATACATGTCCCCAGACCTACAACTTATGAAAGCATCAGTTGTGGCCAGCCAAGGTCTTCCAAAAATAAGAGGATGTCCTCCTAGATTATTCTTGGGAGTTAAAATCATAAAATCAACTGGATATTCCCAGGAATCTAGAGAGACTGGAATATCTTCCAATACACCATCAGGTTTAATGATTTATCTATCTGCAAGTTGCAGTAAAGTAGGTGTAAAGAGAAGGTTAGGAAGCTTTAACTGATCCATGGTCTGTCTACTCATGATGTTGATCGCGGCTCCTAAGTCAAACAAAGTATTTGGGATTTCAACCCCATTAATATGAGTTTTGACAATAGGGCTACCGGGATCTACATATTTTTGCATGGTAATCTTACCCATCATTATGTCTGCAATTTTTCCAACTAGATGTATCCTTTTAGTATCTTTGGTTCTTTTTCCTGTTTTCTTCAAACTCAACTCCTTTATTGTCTTCGCTAGAATGGGAATTTCTTTAATGGCTTGTAACAAGGGGATCTTGATACAGACATTCTTCAATTCATCTAGGAAACTATAGTCAGGCACCCATATCTGCTTTTCCACCCCTTTGTCAATTTGCAATCTTTCAGGAAAAGGAGGTGTAGCTACAGGTGTAGGTTGCTCAACTATGGGAGTTGTAGAGGTTGATTCTTTTTCTTTTTCTTTTTTGATATTTTGGTTTTGAAGTGATACTTCAGAACCCTTATTGACTTTGAGAGATTCTTCCTCGGAAATGCTTGGTTGTTGAACACTTGTAGAAGGTTGATCTAAGATTCTACCTGATCTGAGTTGTACTTCATTGAGAGGAACAACCATATAGGTAGGGAATGGTTGACCTTCCATCATGTAAGCATTTTGAGGGTTCGTATTATTTGGATTTGGTAATGGCTGAGAGGGAAGTTGATTTGATTTATGCTGGGATTGAAGTGATGGTTGAGAATTTTGATTTTGTGGAGGAGGTTGTTGTTGTTGAGGGTATGGCAATGATAGTTGTTGACCTTAATTTGGAAGTTGTGGGGCTTGCTGATTCTGAAATGATGGAGGATATTGATAGAATTGAGCAAATCTCCCATAAGGATTTTGCATGCTTTGCATCCATGCTTGAAAAGCATTTTGAGGTTGAGGCCAAGGTTGTTGCCAAGGATTCCAATTTGGTTGGGATTGAGAATTCATAGAGTTGTTAAACCCTTCATTCTGTTGTCCTTGCCAAGGTCTCCTTGCAATAAAACAAAGAGATTCAAGTGTATCTGGATTCTCTTGAAAGACTGCTTTGAGGCCAGGAATTGAAGGACAATCCTTGGTCTCATGAGTTTCTGAGAAAATTACACATGTTTCTACAACGTGTGCATCTAAGGGACATTCCCTTAAAGCATGTTTCTTTCTACATTTCGGGCAAAAGATAGCCAAAGCCTCAGCTTCTGCTTTTTTTTTATTGTGAATCTTAAGGGTATCTAGTTGTTCACTAAGGCTCCCTAAGATGTCAGTTTTAAATTCATCAAGCATACTGCCGATTTCAGCCCTACTTACTGATCCTGTTGCAGATTTATTTGCCCTAAGGAGAGAAGGATCTCTAGGCCCTTTTTGAGTTTTTGATTTGCCCCTTGAGAGATGGATACAAAGTTCTGCTATATCATTGAGTGAAAGTTGAGAAATATCCCCTTTCCCCATCATGTTTAAGATGTCTATCCATTCATCCCTAATGGCTTTTAATAAGAGGGCTTTTAAGGTCTCTTCATCCAAGGTACTCATTTTTGCTCTTTTCAAGTTATATTGAAATCTCTCAAGTAAATCTTCTAAGCTCTCATCTTCTTTTTGTATCATTTTAAAAACCTCGTCCTTGTGATTAGTAGGCATACAATAATCCAAATACCTATCCAAAAATGTCTGTTTCATTTCATCCCAAGTCCTAATGGATTGAGTGAGTAACCCCATGAACCATTTCAAGGCTTGATCCTTCAGTGTTGAAGGGAACAATTTGAGTTTCTGAGAGTCATCCAGGTAGTCATAAGTTCGACATACCACTTCAAACTCAAATAAGAATGTTTCAGGGTCCCCAGTCCTTAACCCATGGAAGTTAGGGAGGACAGATGGTGATATGTTTTTCATGGTGGCTCGGGAATCCAAGGGGACCTCTACCTCCATTATTGTTATTGTTGTTTCCTCCTCCTCCTCTACCTCTACCCCTACCCCTACCACCTCCTTCTTCCTCTTCCATGATGATTCTCCTAGGGATTTCAAAATCTTCTGGTTCCTCTACAAAAGGTGAATGAGAAGAGATTTCTCCTTCTTCTTCAGATGATTCCAATTCCTCAATTACAATTGGTCTTTCTGTAGGAGAAAGAGAAGAGTCTCTTCCTGGTTCAAACTCAATAGAAGGTGTAGGAGAGTCAACTCTTGGCTCTTGAATTCCAGGAATTCTGGGACTAGGAGTTTCGGTTGGAGATAAGGGGGGTGTCTCTTGTCTATCCCTTGAAGCAGATGGACTTGTAAAAATTGAACTTCTAGCTAAAAACCTTCCTCTAGAATCTCTAGCTCTATGCATGTCATTTTTTATTATTTTTCTTCAAGTCAAGTTAATAGTTCTTTTTCTGATCTTCCAGTTCACTCTAGGTGCAAGAAGAGAGCATACTCAAGAAACTATCAAATCAATAACTTTCTCTTTTCTGATCCTCCAGATCACCTTGCAGTGCAAGAGGAGAGCATACTTTGATAGGTTATCAACTTCTTTCCTTGAAATTTTTATGTTTTTTTTTCTAAGAATATGGCTACTTAATTTCACTTCCCCGGCAGCGGCGCCAAAATGTTTAGTCAATTTAGTGTTCCTAAATTGATGTCATTAATTGTCAACCCGGGGCTCGTAAGCTGATGAAGTGAAGGTGTACTATATGTACTTAAGCAACCTCTTAGAGCTTTTTGTCGTTTGGGGTGTTGTTTGTGGTTAATTTATCTTCCTAAGATGGAGTGATGTTTTTATAAACAGATGAGTGATGGTGTGTGTAAGGTGAATTCTAGATGAGTGAGGGTGTGTGATTAGTGGTTTCTAACTATTTGCTGAAAAGGAAAAGCTTGAAAGAAATAAATAACTTGAAATGACTTGAAAGCAAAGAACCACTTTCTAATGGCACTAGACACCATTCATGCTGCTGCAAATAAAAAGTAAGAAAATCACTTTAAGAACCAATGATAATGTTTATCTCTTCCTAACTCCCTGCTTCTAACACATAGTACTGTGTAAAACACGATTAGGAAGTAGCTAAAGATGAGTTAGAAAAGTGATCAAAAATGAGAAAAATCTACTTTAAAGACTAGTTATAATGTTTTGCTCTTTCTAACTCTCTGCTTCTAACGCATAGTACTGTGTAAAGCACGATTAGAAAGTAGTTAAGGATTAGTCTAAAAAGTACTCAAAGCCAGCTGTAAGTTATTAGTATTCTGATCTCTAAAAGATAAACAATTTGTGATAAAGAGACCATTCATATGTTAGCAGACAACTTTGAGAAATTAAACTAAAAATCAGCTATGAAAGTAAAGGCAACAACTTTGAATCTGTCAACTGAAAATACCATCAGTTATAAAGCAAATACATAAACACAAAAACAATCCCGGGTTAAAAACCTGCAAAAGAACAATGCTGATCAGCTTAAAATAAAGGTTGGAAATGAAATAACATGAAAGTGAATTACGCTGTACATGTTTCAAGAAAAGGAAATGCTGAATGGAAAATGAAGAAATAGCAAGAATATAAACATGAAATACTATACAAGGGCAGTCATGAACAGGGGCCCTCCATTCATAATACCCAAAGAAGACTCAAGGAATTGAAAACTTCAGAACAACACTGATTCTATTACACCATGTGCAGAAAATTACAGTCAAGAGTGCTAGAACAGCACTATTAAAACAGAGTCTTGGAATGCGCTAAAATGATAACAAGTTCATAAAACACAGCAACTAAAAAGTAACCATAAGCGTACGCAGACGCAAGTTTTTATAGGCATCTGAAAGATGGCCTAATGCATACAGCTAAAACTTGAAAAATAAACTAACTGTCATGCGTAATTAAGGTTCAATAACACATCATAAGCCTCGTGGATGAGCTGGAGGTTCTGGTCGTTATGGGCATTGAATCTAGAGTTGGATTATGTCCCCCACAGCCTGCGTAAGATGGACAAATCACCGTTTGAACTGACGTGACCCAACAGCTTACGCATCACCGTTAAGCTGCCTTTGTTGACCGTAACTTGACCCTCGTTGACCGGAGGTACAGATGATGTGGCTGACCGAACTAACAGCACAGGAACCTCGAGCACCTTTATCCCTACATGCCCATGTGGCTCGTTTTGCAAAATGACACGTGGAACCTTGAGATTAACAAAAAGGCTGTGGAATCATCAGATGGCTGTGGAATCATCAGATGGCTGCGGAAGCATAAGATGGCTGCGAAATTCCTGTAAATATGTCAAAATCTAAACAAAACAGTCACACATTAGCAAAATTCCTTAATCATGCTTAAAGACATTAAATGTAATGATCTGGGTTGGTTTGCAAGGAAAATGAGGCAAAAGAGAGAGATGAGTGAGGGAAAACTATAGGTAATGATGAATAATCAAGTGCAAAGTAGAGGCTCTACAGATCCGTAGTTTAACCACTTTTTGTCCTACTCCTTCTTTTTCTTTGAGTTGACTGTAGCCACGTGTGAGAGGACACCTGGTTGTCCATGTGCTGACTAAATTAAGGTGGCGAAGTTAACTAGCCACCTTTTCAGTAATAAACCAACTATCTCGTAACACTTACAACTTTTGACTACATGATGCATATGAGTGAGCGAGCAGGATACTTACTTGTGGTTTCGATGTTATGTTGCAGTTATCGAAGACCATAGGTGTTGCGTTGTATATTTGTTGCATGCCATTCTTCTTCCTCATCTTGTTGTCTACTAATGGTTTCTTTGCTTTTGCAGGTATCTGTGGATGAAGATCTGATGTTGTTGTTGCTGTGGAGCTCCTAGATCATCCTAGTGAAGACTTGTTGGTGGTGTGATTGGCATTCTGTGGGATAGGTTGCTACAAGATTTCCTACAGGATGTCCTGTAGTTGCTTCTCCCTCAGAATTCTTTAATCATGTTGCTAACTGGGGCTATGAGGATGGTGACATGGATGGAAAAGAGTATAAGTGTGTAGAGCAAAGGATACTTAAGTAATTCTCTTACTGTTCTCTATTTCCCTTTTTTTCTAAGACTGACAAAAACTGTTGAAACTGATTCTCTGTTTTGAATGGTAAGTGCAGGGATGATGATGGTGGATGAGGTGAGGTGCTAGATCATGCATAGAGTGAATTTTAGGGATGTAACAAATCTATCATGTGCCTTCGGATTGCTTCCTATAGTATTTCTGCGTCACTGTAATTCCTATAGGATCATCCTGTAGGTTTCCAGGGGATCCTGTAGGAATACAGGGGATCTTGTAGAAAACACAGTCTGTGCATAAATTGAGGCAATGGAGTGGAAAAATGATAGAAATGATGGAGGTATGCATGGTAAGGAGTGGAGGAGATGAATATGTGAGAGGCAGGTTCCCTTTGGATCCTCTTTTTCTCCTTGACTGTCTTTCTTGCCCACGTTCAAATGGAAATTTCATGACAATTATATATTTTTCTCTCTCTCTCTCTTTTTTGGAAAACAACTAGGCCTCCTTAGAGAGGTATTCACCCTAGTTATTTTCCTTGGGTGCCTCAAGGAAGGTTTTCATCTAGTGATAATCTTATTCTCTTTTCCTTTTTGTTCTTTTTTTTCTCTTTTTTTTTTCATCATTGGGCCACCTCACGAGGTTTTCAACCCAAAGATGGGACTCAGGCACCTCATGGAGGTTTTCACCTTAGTCCTCATGATGAGCCTCAGTATTGCAACAATAATGCTACAACTCCCAAGGCTACCAACTTTAATTATCAGCCTGGGGTTTGTATAAACTTAAGAGGTGTCAGCACTATATGCTTAGTATACAATGTGTCCTTCCTTTTCTATCATGATGTAATGAAGTGCATGTACTAAAGTCAAATCCTAAATGAATTGAAGAAAATGAAATGTTTGAAATGGAACCTTAACCTGTTGCAAGAAAGAAAGTACAAGGAAAGAGACAGAAATTCAATGCTCAATCACACCATGTCCTAATTAACTGCCAAGAAACTATGCTTTAAAATAATGCTAAATTATCATGAACCAAATGCTACTATCTAAGAATGGAAGTAAGAAGCATCAAACATCTGTGCAAGTAAAGGGACTGAAATAAATACGTTTTTGTCTTTTTGTCTTTTCATGCAAAATCAAATATGAAAACTAATGTCTTTCAGTGATGTGGAAGGTGAATTAAGGATGTTGGAGGTTGGATGGAAGGGTTAGGAGATGGTTGGATTGTGTGGGAGACCCCTGGGAGGATTTTGGTGATTTCCTAGAGGTTTCCCATCAATTCGGCCTCAAAACAGTTCGTTTCAAGAAAACCTACATGATATACTAGAAACCTATAGAATGATCCTGTAGGAATTACAGGAAACCTATAGGATACAACTGAGAGAAAAATGTGAGGTGTTGGAGGTGATGGGAGGCCTAGGAATAGTGTGTGATGGGTGGAATGGAGTGGAAAAATTCCTAGGACCACTCATAACTCAAAACCAAAGTCGGGAGATGGATGAATTCGCTCAAAAATCTTGGAGAAGTTTCCTTGTGAAATGATGAAATTGGTGAGGGTTTAATGGCCAAGAAAATAAAATCCAAATTGGATAGGACAATTTTTTTATTAACTAGGATTTATTAGGTCCCTATTCCAAGTGGAATTAATCAAAAATACCTATGATAACCCACGCGAAAAAAAAATAAAAAAAAAAATTCTAGTCGAAAATCTAGAAATTTGAGAACTAGTGAGCTAGTAAATCTAAGAAATTGCTAACCAAATCAAGTGAACATGCAATGGGGTTGTTTTTGTTATGAACTAGAAATTTTTTTGATCTAATGCAAGTGAAATCAATTCGATTGAATCTCGTTAGGATGCTCTAAAAAATAACAGAAATTTATTGTTCTTCTCTAAAAAGGAGGTCCAACAATCTAGATGTGGGAATAAGAAGACTAATCCAAGCAACTCAATGATTACTATGAACTTCCAAAGATTTTCCAAGGATGAAATAATTCTTGTGATCCTGTAAAAGAACTTTCATCAACCATTTAACTCAATTCTAAAACAAGAAATCATTAATACTAATTGCAGAAGTAGAAAGAAATAAAAACTAGAGATGCATGTGAATAAGCAATGAAAAGAGGGAAAGACAATGATACAAAAGGGATATGAGGTTTGTGGGATGGCCAAGCCCAAGGAAACTCAGAGACCTATGGAGGAGAACAAGATTTAGAAGCTGAACATGACACCAATCTTCATTATTTTCATTAATCAAATTACATCCCTGCAAGAAAATACAATGGAGCTGCAAAAATACAAGCTATCTCCACAATAACACTAATGAAAATCTATCCCTAGAGGAAAATTCGACCCGGTACTTATAAAAAATGATTAGGAATCATTCCCCATGAATAGAGGAAGCTTTCCCCACCAAAATCCCTTGATTAGTGGATCTAGTCCCTAATACTAGGAATTAGCATTAAATGGTAGGGAACACATTCCTAGATTTTCTCAATCATTCCCTAGAGGAAAATTCGACTTGTTACTTATACAAAATGATTAAGAATCATTCCCCATGGATGGAGGAAGATTTCCCCACCGAAATCCCTTGATTGGTGGATCTGCTTTGATTAGTGGAACACATTCCTATATTCTCTCAATCATTGGAGTTCCATATTTTGTGTCATAATTCCATAATATCTTGTTGAATTATTATTTATTATTGATCCTCCATTAGTAGGGAACAAGTACCTAAATTATCTCCTCCTCCAATTCTTCATAATCTGCCCAATATTCTCATAATATTCCACAAAAATAAATAATATTAGGCACAAATATTCAATTATTCATAAACCTTCCTAATGAATATATTAAAGTTAAAAATAAATTATCTGATGCAAAAAGAGAGGTTTAATGTGCTGAAGGATGGTCATAGGCCCTAATTTATGTCTTAATTTAGAGGCATGGGCCTTAATTTATGTTTAATTTAGAGGCCCATCACCTTCTTCTTCTTCTTCTTTTTTTTTTTCCAGTGATTTGATGAGGGAGGAGCTGGAACTTGCTCCACCATCATCACTATTTCATTGATATTATCAATTAACTCTTATTTTGATAAGGTTCTATTGTACATTTTCAATCGGTGCCCATTAACAAGCAAAGGAATGGCTTCTTCATCTATAGTTTTGATTTGCACTAAACCATTATCATGACATCTTTCCACAACATAAGGTCCGAGACATCTGATCCTTAACTTGCCCTTGAAGTCTTTATATCTAGAATCATATAACAATTCCCAATCGCTCTTTTAAAATTGCTTCTCCTTAATATGTTTATCATGCCATATCTTCCTCTGAAGTTGAACTATCTCTGTATGTAGGAGGGCCTGAATTTTGAATTCATCTAAGCCATTCAATTGGAACAATCTCTCTTTCTGTGCATTGCTGAGATCCAAATATAGTTGGGCTACCATCCTTAATGTGTTATACTCAAACTCAATGGACACCAAGGCCTTTTTCCCATAGACCAACTCATAGGGTGTGAATCTAGTGGTGGTCTTCCATGTGGTATTATAGGCCTAGGTGGCGTCAACTAGTCTTTCTGCCCAATCCTTCCTATTGCTACTCACTACCTTGGTTAAGATGCCCTCCAATGCCCTATTGGTCACCTCCACTTGCCCATTAGCTTGTGGATGATAGGGAGTGGAGGTCCTATGATTGATCTTGTGATTGCTGAGCATGTCTTCAATCATGTTGGAGGTAAACTGGCTGCCTTGGTATATGACTAGCTCTCTAGGGTACCCAAATTTGTAGAATAAATTCCCCCTTACGAACTCAGCCACCTTCTCTTTTGTTGCTGCCTTAATTTCCTTGGTTTCAGCCCACTTAGTCAAATAACCAGTGCACACAATAATGTACTATTTTTTCTTTGAAGGAGGGTTGATAGGCCCAGTGAAGTCCATGCCCCACTTTTCAAATGGCTCGAAAGTCACTTGAGGTTGCCGGGGAATTTCATCTCTTGAAGTAGGCCTTCCCATCCTCTGGCAATGATCACACTAAATAGTGTACTTTTTCACATCCTGATGAAGAGTGGTCCAATAATAGCCTGCTTGTAACACGTTGAATGTTGCCCTCTTTGCTGCAAAGTGACCTCCACAAGGCCCATCATGACAGGTCAGAAGGATGTCAAAGACTTCCTCTTCCTTGACACACCTTCTCAAGATTTGAATTGGGAGAAGTTTGAAAAGATTTCCCCCAATCCAAGTGAAGGGGGTACTTTTCCTGACTATCTTTCTCTTTTCTTTGGAGGGAAAGTTTGGTGGGAATTGTGCTGATACCAAATAGTTTGCTATATCAGCAAACCATGGAGATAGAACTAAAATAGAAAACAATTTCTCGTCTAGTAACTATTCATCCACCATTCCTTCTTCACTGACAAACACATTTACCCTAGATAAAAAGTCTACAACAAAATTTTCCCTACTAGGCTCATCAACAATTGTTAGATCAAACTGCTAAAATAAAAGCAACCATCTTATAATTCGAGCATTCACATCTGGTTTGTTCATTAAATATTTAATTGTAGCATGGTTAGTGTGCACAAATGTTTGATAGCCTGTAATGTAATTCCTGAATTTTTTTAATGAATGAACAATAACCAAGAGTTCCTTTTCGGTCACTGTATAATTTAGCTTAGCCTTTGACAAGTTCTTATTGATAAAATAGATAGCATAAGGCAATTTTTCTTCTACCTGACCTAGGGATTCTCCTATGGCTTTGTGTGAGACATCAGCATGAATATGAAAGGGGAGGGCTCAGTTTGAGCCTCGGAGAATTGGTGCAGTGGTTAACTTACCCTTTAGAATGTCTAAGGCCTCTTGACAACTTTTTGACCAAATAAACTTAGAATCTTTGGCCAACAACCCAACTAAAGGAGAGGCCAACTTGTTGAAGTTCTTTATGAACCTTTGGTAGTATCCATCTAACCGTAAGAAACTTCTGACATCTCTCTGCTTTTAAGGAGGTGAGTTCACCTGTAGTCCTTGTTGAGATATTGAATGACCTAGCACGGTCCCTTCAGTAATTAAAAATTCACATTTTTCAGGACTGAGAGGCAAGTTCATTTCAACGCATTTGTGCATTACTTTTCCTAGGTTAGTCAAGGCTTCTTGAAAATCATAGCAATAAGGTGTAAAATCATCGATATAAATTTCCACCACATCATGGACTAATTCAGCAAAAATACTCAAGACTTCTCTTTGGAAAGTGGTAGGAGCATTGTGTAGGCCAAAAGGAAGGACCCTATAGGAAAAGGTACCCCAAGGACAGGTGAATGTGGTCTTATCGTGGTCTTCTAGGAAGATCTAGATTCGGTTGTACCCACTGAATCCATCTAGGAAAGAGAAAAACCTTTTCCCTACCAGGCCGTCTAACACTTGGTCAATGAAGGGTAGAAGAAAATGATCCTTCTTTGTTGCTTTGTTCAACTCCCTATAATCAACACAAATCCTCCACTTATCATTTTTCTTGGGAACTAACACCAAAGGGGAGATCCACTCACTATCTGAGAAAGGGAAAATGAATCCCACATCTAGCATCTTTTGCATTTCTTCTTTGACTATATCTTTCAGAGCTGGATTCATCCTCCTTTGTGGTTGTCAGGCTATCTTGCAACCTTCATCGATGTATATGTGGCGAGTACACATTGAGGGGTGTACTCCCTTCATTTCCTTGTAACTCCAAGTGAAGGCTTTTAGGTTTTCCTTTAACATGTTGCATAGCTTCTCCTCTTCGATAGCAGAAAGAGATGGATTAATTTTCAAAGTTTTCTCTGGGAAAAATTCTATGTTTTTGACATGGAGTGGGTTGGAATCATCCAAACATAAGTCAACTATATGATTGCTTTGGGTTTCCTTTACTTCTTGTTGTGGAGGTAAATCCTCTCTGCGGACAGAGACAATCCCTACTAGCCCAGACCGGGTCTAGCAACAATCACACAATGCTATCACGCAAGTTCCTAATTGCAAATAAAAAGTGGATGGTGAGAACCTACTTGGATTCCAATGCTAGTGTTTGTAGAAGAGATATCGCCCTCGTTCCTTTGCTTCGGCCGGTCACGATCTCCATGATTGGATACCTACACATGCAAAGAACAACATGAAAACAAGCATAAAATCTAGTAGATGCAATTATATATCAGTCAGAAAAGATATAACTCAACATCAAACATAAGACAATGAGAGTGGAACCATAATGATAGTCATATATTATTAATAAATAACAAAGAAGAATACAACCATTGTTTTGACGTCAAATCCTCCTTTGGCTGGGTAGTCAGCTACACAAGTCTTGCAAAGCTTGTTGGGATGAGGAACAAGCCTCTCTCTCTTTGGGTGACAAGAATATCCTTACTTAGATTTGGCCTTATGGGTGCAAAGAATGCTCCTGCAGCTTCAAACTCTCTATCACTATGCTAGAACTAGAACTATTGTAACTATGACTATTGTGACTAGCTTGCTCAAGGCATAGAGGCAAGCTTTTATAGATAGAGAAGAAAGAGATAGGATCAACCACATTATTCATGGGATTGGCTTTATCACTTGGAAACTTCCATGAAAGGTGGCAAACCACTTTCCCTTCTATGGAGATTCGAAGCCAAACCATCCTAGCTCAACATAGATTCAGTTGGTGAATGGGTTGAAGAGAACCTTTGGGAGCTTGTTGGTTAAAAACTTTACTCAATTCGGTTGGCGCGAGTGTGACTCTGAGACACAGCGCCAATGGCCCATCCTTTTAAGAGGATTTCCCTCATTGGTGCGAGCAGTGAACTGTAGACCCGCGCTAATGCAAAAAGAGTTGTTTTCATGGGTATTTTGCAGGAGATGTCTTCAGGGCATATGAAGCTCATACTTAGAGGAATATGATGCAAGTGGTTTCAGGTCACGTCACTTCTCACAGGTCCCGGAATGAGTCCTCCAGTGTGTGTGAGAGGGGTAACAGGGAGGGTGACAAATGGTGACAAATTGCTGTGTAACAGATGCCCCCTAAAGCATGAGGCCCGAGAGAGAGAGGGGTGAAATGCTTTACAAGAACACGTGTGACTGAAAACACGGCCGCCGGAGAACCTGCGTAAAGAAGTACAATTGATATCTCAAGTACATGATATATGTGGTATGGGCGCAGCTATCAGTAACAGAGTACATAATAATCTAGATCCAAGGTATGGACGCAGCCATCTAGTGAGGATCGAAAAGTAGACTCAGGCATGGTCACAGCCATCCAGTGAATGAGTCATGTAATGATCATAACAAGCCACAAATCGCAGCCTGGATTCCAATAGACAAAATCCAGGGTCTTGCACTCCATCTCGACCCGAACAGAGTACAAGTTCAAGCATACGAGTACATGAGTTGAAGTTGAACATGCATGAACATCGTCTGATTACCAGTCAATGATGAAAATTGTTAACAGACGTGAGAGGTACCACCAATAATGACAATGGTCCCCAAGGTACTATAGGTACAATTTACGACGTGTGAATCAATGAGCTGGCATCGAACACCCGTAGAACCATTAGATCGGAGGCCAATGATGAAAACCTCTCGTCGAACACGAAGATCCTGCCATTGAGGAATGCAGGCTCCAAGGCACCGAAGGGAGTCTCTAGATTAGCTTCCTAGATAATGAGCTGAAGTCGATAGGAAGTGACCTTGATCAAAGGTGGGCCATAGTGTTTCCCACATCATTGACACGAGACAGAGGAAAGATGTTGTGGTGATTCAGAATTATGTGAGGTATCAGAGGGAGGTTGTAATTCTGCAGAGGCCAACTTCTCTTGAACATATCGGTGGCATGACAGTGGACTTGGCAATATTTGACATCAAATGAGCAGAGGTCATGGTGACAAGGCAATGAGCAGATGAGGGGTCAAACAGGATAACCCAAACCCATGGAGGCTAATGTGAAACAAGATGAGATGTCCCCACCCAGACACGAATGCAGACTAGTTCCATGTTGAAGAGCGACATACTGCCGACACGACAATAATTATGGGTCCATTTTCCCTACCATTTCTGGCGAGTACCCCAGTTATTTTTAGCAAGCTTGACGGGGATAGCATATGCTTGTGGGCGTCATTATGACAGACTCCGATGTCATTAAGTTTTAACGAGTCTGACAAAGGAAGAACTCGACGTATTTTCCTATTTAAAGAGTCTGAAAAGACAGCAAAAAAGAAAACTCCAGGGGGGTCCTTTTTCGTAGAGTTGTGTCTCCCGAGCCCGAAAAAGTATAAAACAATGCTCGAAAGAACCGCCAGACCATTACGATCGAGGAGTACTTTTCATGAGTAGTGATGTCGATCTTAAAAAGTAAAAAAGCGATCAACATGACGTCGTTTCGTAACCATTAACGAACCTGAAACGACAAGGGTCCGACGATCTTTTCGTTTTTACACGGTCGGAAAAGGGTTTAAAGGCGACCGCCTCTTATTTATGTTTAATGAGTCAAGAGGGGTAACCCGACAATCTTTTCATTTTTAGCAAGTCAGAAAAGAGCTGAAAGATGACTCCATAGTGACTTTTTCGTGTATTTACCGAGTCCGAAAAAGTATAAAATACAACTCGTTTTCACCATCGAAGTTGCAAAAAGGACCTGTCATAGCACCAAAAACAAGCGTAAAATCCATTTTCGACCAAGAATATATTAAAATATTCAAAAAAGAACTCTTTAACCCTAATTACAAGTCAAAAAGTCTATAAATATGGTGAAAATGTATAAATACAATTACTTTTACTTTTTACCTCTTGCATAGTAGCAGTGGTCCATTTGGGGAGCAAACTTCGAGCAGTGATTGCCGCCAATCCGTGCAACCATTTGAGATTTCGCCAGTTCTAGGTAAGAGGCGCTTCCCTTAGCTCCATTTTCATACTCTTTTTATGCATTTTTTTCCCTGATTGAGCCTCCGCAAGGAGGATTTTAAAATTTAGGGTTGTGCCCCATTGGCGCGGGTATCAGGCACGGGTCCGCGCCAATGGGGTGATTTTCCCAAAGGTGTCGTGCTATTGGTGCGAATGTTTTAGAAACAGTCGCGCCAACCGCAGGACCGAACTTTTTACTTGAATTTTCCCATCATTTTTTAAATTTGTCCGGTTTGTGAGCCTACCAGGGTTTCATTAATGATTTATTCATCCTTGTGGGTGCAAGAAACAAGCAAAAATGGTGGTGGAATGGAAAGAACGGGAGCATGATGCCGTAGATGCCTTGGCCATAGCGGATGAGGGATGTATGAATGCTTTGAGAGACTGTGGTCTCAAGAAGTTCTTCCTCACCTCTTATCTGTGAGCTCAACTGGAGCTATTACAGTTCATAGTGGATGCTTGGGATGTCGCTGACCAAGTATTCCGGTTACGGAATCAGACCTTATAGCTGGATGTATCTGATGTGTACTTTATTACTGGGCTGTCATGGAGAGGGGCGAGCCTCAGTTTGACCAGAAGCAGGCCTTCCGGGGAGAAAATAGGTGAAGTGAAGGCTCGTGTGTGCCCAGAGGCACAATTTGGGAAAAACAGTGCTAAGGTGGATATCACCACCATCCATGACTTGGCTCTTAGGGTGATACTGTTCACTATCACGCCTGCAGCTGGGGTACAGGCACCCCATGAGGCAAGCAAGAATCATCTGTTACTAGTGACAGAATGCCTTAGCCCCACCATTTTTGACTGGGCTATAGCGGTGGCTAAAAATATCAAAAGGTAGCTTACAAAGTGTAAGCACGGGGGAGTGAAACAGTTCGGGTATGGCTCGATTGTGGTGTCGTTCTTCTTAGAATGATTACCCGTCTTCCAGTACCAGGGAGTCATAGTGGCGGACCCATTGCCGCGAGAGCCTAGGATGGCTCGCTGGGCAGCATTGATGCCCAGAGGAGGAGGGGGCCAACAGATGTCTTGGCGGCCCGAGTTCTTCATATGGCTTTGCTGTCAGCTGATCGTGGTAGAGGATTGGCCATACACGGGAACCAACTTCATGGGGGATCCAGACCTCCGACTGCCAGAGGGAGATGAGTGGGAAGAGGAGTTAGGTATGATCTTCTCTTTTTGATGTTTTATGTATTTTTATTTTTTTTTCAATACATGCATGTTCTAATGACAGTTGTATGTATATGCAGATGTGGGCCCAGAGTGACCAGCCGGCTTGTCTCCCATAGCACAGAGGGATCAACCTGCAGCTGATCCTCAGGCAAGGGGTGCCGCGGGGGAAGAGCTGGTGCAGAATCTCAAGGGACTTACCCAAGGGATTCCGGTCTACGCTAGATTGGCGGACGTGCCATTTGCATACCAGAGGCACACCGTGGGGGTTCCGACCCGCATCCATCGTCTGTTGAGACACTTGGTGCACGCGGTGGCGTGTTATCATGAGCACCACCACGAATAGACTCCTAGGCTTCTTTCATGCATATTTTTTGAGGGACATGTTGTCTGAGGATGTATCAGGATGAACATGTATTATTTTTTGGGTTTTGTAACGCACGTGATGCAAACATTATGACACACACATATATATATACATATGCCTATGGTTTATTATTGTGCTTTTATGTGCTTGCTTGTATGATGTTTTGATTATAGATTACGCAAATGTCTATCTAATACATGATTGTCCAATGCATCAGATAATGTGTTTAATTGTCGTGGAATATGCTGATATGTGATAAAGTCAAAATTCCTTTCTAACAATTTAACACGTAAGTACAACCTTAAAATGTGACAGTCTCTGACGGAATATCACCCATTGAGCCGATGAACGAAAAGTTGAGAGTCTAGCTTAACAAGCAATGTACGAATACCGAGATTAATTGCCTCGGCTAATAATTCAATAACAACGCTATATTCAGCAACATTGTTTGTATTACAGCCTAAACAGACACCTTGAAGATCTATCAACTCACCGTGAGGATCATAGATCACCCACGCCGCAGAGGAAAAATTACGAGTGTTGCGGCAGGCACCATCAGCGAAACCAATGTAAGGTGCACCCTACATCTACACAAGAAGAAAAAAGACACAATAAGGGGGAATCACGCTTTCACACCAAACCGAAAACATGAAAACTCACACACACACATACGTATGTACAAATAGAAGCGCATGAATCATGTTCAAGAATAAAGGGATGGGCATGCCCCCCAGCATGGTGTCTCAATTCGAGGTACATGCCCCCCAAGCTTCAGTCTATTGAAAATGGAGTGAAGGTTGACATTACTGTTATGGTGCTCGAACAACATCATATCGCCCCAGGATTCTATCTGATTAGCGGGAGGAAGGACCCACGGATCAGAATGCACGGAAATCATGTTAATAGGGGCGAGATTCGGAGGTGGAAGTGAAAAGACACCCATTAGGGCGGGATCCTTAAAGAGTCCGGCTCCCACACTCTCGAATGATTTGGAGGTATGCTCCACGAATGGCACATTACCTTCGGAAGAAGAGGCGAAGAAGGAGAGTTGGTCCACCGTGACAATCTTCCCTTGATGAGGGAAATGAATGACACGGAAAAGGGAGGAAGCCACGGCTTGCATGGCGTATATCCAACTATGTCTGAGGAGGAGGTTGTAGGTAAGATTAGCGTCGAAAACTTCGACCTCCACTTCTACCATCTTCCCTTCCAAGGAGATGGGCAAGCGTTGGAGGATACCGTAAGGACGGGACTCTCTTCCATCAAAGGCTTGTAACGTCGTAGGAGACTGGCTCAATGTCGGAGAACCAGTAGCTTTCCAACAAGCAACAGACATGATGCAAGTTGAGGCAGCTTCATCAATGACTGTACGATGAATCGTTTTACCATTGATGATGACCTGTATAAGGAAAGCAATTTGGTGAGGCAGTCTCCGTGTATAGCCCTCGAGATCAAAAGAAATCAGATCTGAGTCAGCTGGGTCTATGCCACCGATGGTCGATAGAAAGGACTTCCTCTGGGAGGGGTAGCTCTGGAGGACTTCAAGAGTGGACATAGAAGATGGAGTTTGGGCTAAGTCCTCAACAATGCTGTAGTGTTGAGTAGCATGAGCATTAGGGTTGTAAGAAGACTTCCGGAGTACACCTTTTGGAGGGGGTCGGATAGTCGTCTCAGTGCTAGGTCTTTCGATGTGGAGTGGACCAGAACTAGATAGGGGAGCGCTAGAGGGGACCTCTGGCTCTTTCCCGGCATGAGATGGATATTCTTTCGCTCGAGTAGTGACATGGATGGGAATCGTCCCAGCCATGAAGACTTGAGAGCCGAATGAAGAAGAGGGTTGCGATGGATCTGCCACCATTTGAGTTTGTTGCGAAGGGAAAGGTTCTTTAAGCACAGCAGGAGTCCCAGGAGAACTTTTCAATAATCGACTAACTTCAGACCGCCTAGGGCAGTCTTTAGTGTAGTGATCCTCATCACAGATAAGACAAGGATACTTAGGTTTACGTTTGGCTCCTTCCTCGGGTGGAGGTTTAGGGGAGTCCTATTTGGGCTGTTCGGATTTATTCTTGGCTTTCCCTTTCTTTTTCCCTTTCGAGGATTTATCCGCCATGGTGGACTGAATGGCGTTTACCTCGGAGGTACTTCCAGAATTAGATTGACCCTGAGAAGTGTTTCCATTAGAAGCATTCTGTTTTTGCTTCCCAGGGTTCGCGAATGATTTCTTTGAAGAAACGTTTACAGAGCCAATAACACCGTCAACAGATGGTTTTGGCGGAGCTTTGGATGTTCCGGGTCTCGGGGCATCTGGAAAATAATCATATAAAGTACCTGACTGAGAATATACCAAGGCAAGGTACTGAGCATGCGCGATAGCTTTCTCTTCAGTTACACAAGCTCCCATGGCGATGTCTCGTGCAATTGCAGGGACAAAGGAAGTTGTGAACCAATCGGTCAGGAGCTGATCAGGAATCCAAAATTTGATCAAGCGATGATGCCATCTCCATTCATGTATATGATCAGATATATGCGTGGCCGTGTCCTATTTGAGAGACGTAAGGAGATGTGTCCCTGTCTCATACCGAATGGGTAACTGAAAATGAGTTAGGAATGCAATAGCAAGCGAATTGAAATCTTGAAATGTTCTGCGATTCAACTCAATATACCACTTAGAGGCCGAGCCGATGAGAGTCCTTTGGAAGAGTCAGAGCCGGATGGAGTCATCAAGCCATGAGTTGGATGAGCACCAAAGGTGATAGGTCATGACATGGGCTTGAGGGTCCTCACCAACTTTTCCATCAAATTTCGGGCAATCACCAGGTATCTTAGTTAGAATTGGTGGCCAATATGGGTTATGAAGAATGGGATCATTCGTCAATTTGGACACATCTAGGAGTTCCAACGTCGCTAAGAAAGGTAACTGAGGATTAAAGGACATTTTTGGCTATGGAAGAGAGGTAGTAGCATGGTTCCAACCAGGTGGTGGTTGCCCCCACGGACTTTGTCCGGATGGGCCTGGCCCATAAGGGTTCTGCCCATAGGGATTTTGCCCATAGGGGCTCTGTCCATAAGGATTTTGTCCATAAGGATTCTGTCCATAAGCAGACAGTTGACCTTGGGCCTGCCCCCCAGCACTCCATGAACTAGCAACTTGACCTGCAGGTGCAACGTACTGTTGCTGATAATTCTGGTAAGAGTTACCTGCATTTGTTGATAATTTTGATAAGGGGTAAATTGAGTTTGCCCCTGGGGTTGCTGGTAGCCATACGTCGGCTGAGCTCCATACTGAGCCTGGTAAGAAGGCTACGCTTGGTAAGAAGGTTGGGGTCGTGGCCCACCTTGCATTTGATAACCAATTTGAGTCTGGGGCCCAGAAGGATGTCCTTGAACATGCTGAGCTTGGACCATCTGGCCGGAAGGTTGGCCTGGTTGGGTTTAGGACGGACCCGTTTTTCCAGAAGGATGTGCTTGCTGGGTACCAGGTTTTCCTTGAGAAACCAAGGGTTGTCCTTGCGGAACAAATGGTTGAGCGGGCTGGACGGCCGGTTGACCTTGAGATTGGCCAGCCTGTCCAGAAGGATGACTAGGCTAGGCAGTGGGTTGGCCTTGCTGTGCAGGGAGCTGACCCACGTGCCCAGAAGGATGACTAGGCTGAGCAGTGGGTTGGCCCTGCTGTACGTAAGGCTACCCCCCTTGCCCAGAAGGATACCCCTATTGGACTGCCGGTTGACCTTGTGGAATATAAGTTTGTCCAGCTTGTCCAGAGGGATAACCCTGCTGGATACCAGGTTGGCCTTGTTGGATGTAAGGTTGTCCTGGTTGTCCAGACGGGTAACCTTGCTAGGTACCAGGTTGCCCCGGATACCCAGAAGGTTGATTCAGATAAGTAAAAGATGGACCACCAGCGACCAAAGGTTGTCCCTGATAGGGTTGTCCTTGTGGGCCCCCAGGTTGTCCTGGGTAAGACTGGCCATAATATTGCTGCCCTTGGGGGGTTTGCACATAAGATGGCTGGCATTGGTTAGGCGGTCCCTGAAGCTGTGCAAGCATTGCTTGGCCCCCATGGAAAGTGGTGTCGTTCCAAGCAACGGATAATGGTACCGAAACCTCAACAAAAGGTTGAGTAGGCAAGGGTTGAGAAAGCTGAAGGTATTGACCAGTAGAATGATAATAAAAGAATGGACCTTGCGCATTCGGATCCTGAACAACTTGTCCATAGGCATCATATGGCCCCCCTCCTGGGACGGGACTAGAAGAGGGTGGATCACTTTGTGCAGGGTGGACAACTTTAGCTGAGTGTGCCGGCTGGCCATTACTCACTTGACCGTGAGGAGGACCAGCACCAGTGTTCAAGGTTGAGGATGCTGTAACGGCACTAACAACCGGAGTTGAATGTGCTACACAAATATTTGGATTTGTCGGAACTGAAGTGAAAGGTGTAGTGTGGACATGTGAAACAAAAGATCCCGTGGTGGGAGTGATGTGGGGGTCCCACATAGTTGAAGCAGGGGTACTGGAACTTACCCTATCCCTCAGCGACTGGTAGCGTGGGGGGCATGGAGAAGTAGCTGGGATGGGAGTGTCGATATTCGACAAAATAGGTGTCTCACTCACTCTAGGATATGTCTCATCCATGTGAGAGGTAGACATTGGAGACGAAACACCAGGGGGTAAAAGGAATATCATCCTCTTCAGGCTCCCAGATGGGGTTCCAATGGATTTCGTAACCTTCATCGTCCGAAGCGCGAGAGTTGATCAGTTGGATACTCGGGATAACAGGAAGAGTATCACTTACAACTAGTACCTTAGGAGCAATGGAAGACGGAGACCCTTGATCACTTGGAACGGGAGTCGACGGCTCAGCCAGGATGACAAACTTTGAACAAAACCTAAGGGAATCTAACGATAAAGTACCCTACTCAAACTAACGCACACAAGATCTAACCAGGTAATGTTTGTCGTGGCCAAATGAATTTTAAGATGCAAGGACACAACTTGAACTTTTCATGTTTTAAGAGTCGAGAAAAGGACAAAAAGGTGACTCTAGTCGCTTTCGAATGTTTTGTGAGCCCGAAGTGACAAATTGCTCAAGTGAGCCTTTTCTTTTAAGGAGTCTGAAAAGGATCAAAAGTGACTACTCTGGAGAACTAGGCAAAAGGGTTTACCAAACAAATCCGTAAAACTGCATATACACCTTGGCAGTCATATGAAAACCAAGGACTTCCTGTACGGCAGTCAATCTTCCCGAATGCTGTGTTCGGTGCGTTACAGCTTGTAAGGTGGCAGACACAGCTTCCTGTGGATAAAGGATGATAACCTAGTGGGGTCTTCCCTATATACGTGATGGTACTGTTGTGGGGAAAAGTATCCGATGCGGATGACCCTATCCCTACTCTAAAGGTGACAGTCTTTAGCAACAACTGAAAGTAAAGCTTTGATGTTTTCCTTTATGAAAGTACAGAGAGGGGGAAGAAATGATCAACCAACCTGGTATCCTTCGCTTAGTCAATCTTGATCCTCTCTCTTTGTCTCTTATTCCCAGCTCCTTGCTCCCTTTGCCGGTCCAGCTACACACAAGCCCTGCACAAAACAAGAGAAGAAACTACAAGATACAAGTACTCATAACTGATGCATGGATTAGAGTGAATCAAATATACATGTAAATACAACACATCAATGCAATACAAGCATATAGGAGAACATGCAAAACTTTATTGATAGAAAGTAACAGGGTTCTGAGAAGGTTACAACCAATGATGGCTCCAATCCAGCAGCACCTCCCCAGCAGCAAGAACTCTCCTCTTCACCTCTAGTAAAACAATCACCCAATAGCTCTAACTGTAATCCAACAGCACCTCCTTGCTTAATACAAAATTCCAGCCTCCTTAGACCTCATAGAAGAGCTCTATATATAGGATAGAAGAAGAGAGGATGAGTCAGCTTGAGACTGACATGAAGTTGCCTTGTGTCCTCTCCCTCTTCAGTTAATCTTCAGTTCTTGAGTCCACTTGGAGATCCTTCGTTACACATGGTGATCAAGTACCTCTTACTCATCACAAGGTGAATCTGATGAACCAAGTGTCAGTTTGGAAGCTTCCTGGGCAGTTGACACCTTGCACGATGACTGTGCCACTTGGCCAATCTCGCCCAGCGCAGGTAGCCTTCATTACTTTTGACTTCCAGCGCAGGTACAGAGTGGGATAGTTGCATTACAGCGCAGAAGCTCAGTTAAGCAGCTGACATGATCCAAAATAAGCCTGTTTTGAAGTGTTTTCAGGTGGAGAACTGATTGGAAGTGTTGTTGTTTGATGACCTTGTTCTTTTAGGGGTAAGAACAACATGTTTAGGGACTGAGGATCCCTGTAATTATTGACATTCCATGCTCCTTGACGCGAGGCACAAAAATGTCTATAACAGTTGCCCCCTAAAGTATGAGGCCGTTTATCGGGTGAAATGCTTTATCTAGAGGATCCGAAGTTCGTTCCAGTGCTGAGGAGAGTGCCCTGTAATACAATACAATACAATACATTATTTTTCATTCATCATTATTCTCATGATCTAGCTGAGGCGGGCATTCCCATGCTCAGCTTTCTATAAATACATTTTGGTACATATGACAGACGATCGTCTGAAGATAGACTGATAATTTTCTGCTGAAATTATCATCCTTTGAATAGGATGATCATCTGCTGCAATGATGTACATGGCAAATGCTTTTATATTTCCTGAATATATATCGCAGCCCAGATGGATGAAACTTGATCCGGGGTCTTCAAACTCGTTCGATCTTCACTCTAAGTACAAGTCGATCCATGTGAGAATTGCGCTGAAGTCGAACATGGAAAGACATCGCTTGATTATCGGTCAATAATGAAAACCGTTAACAAGCGCGAGAGGAATCACCAATAATGACGATGACCCTCAAGGTACTGCAGTACAATTCACGTGGCGTGAATAAAGGACTTGGCGTCGAACGCCACGCAAAATCTTCTGGTCGAAGGTCATTGATGTATACCTGTCGCCGAAAGTGAGAAACTTGCCATTGAGGCATGCAAGCTTCAAAGTACTGATGGGGGTGTTCCTAGATCAACTTCTTGGATAATGAGCTGAAGTCGACAAGAAGCGATCCGTCAAGGGAGGGCCTTAATGAATCCCACATCAATGACACGGAACGGAGCTAATGATTTTAGTGGAGGCGAAAACAAACTGTGAAATATGATTCAGGGTGGCGATCATGAATGGATGAAGGATAATGTATGGTAGTGGATGGGACACGGTTGACACTTCCAGAATGACCCCTCTTGAACATATAACGACACTGATGCGATGGATCGGTAGCATTACCCCAAATGTGGATGGTGTGGCGAGGACCATGGTGATGAGACCGGTGAATGAAACAACCCAACCCGATATGATACGGAGGAAAAGTGTCATGTTCAAGAGTGACTTGCTACCATTAAACTTTGAATGTTCTCCCAATTTTTCCCCAGTCATTTCTGACCAGTACCTCTTTATTTTTGTCAAGCTTGAGGAGGATAACATATGCTTGTTCTATAACCTGCCCTTCGGGCAAGCCCATCGCTATGATTTAACGAGCCTAGCGATAGGGAAACTCGTTCTCGTCTAAAGACAAGTTTGTCGCTATTTAATCATTTTAACGAGTCTAACGACAAAGAAAACTCGGTCCTTTTCATTTTTAGAGAGTCTGAAAAGGTACAGAAAGTTAACTCCAAAATTCCTTTTTCGTCAGCGAATCCCTTAAGTCCGAAAAAGTATAAAACAATACATAAGGGATGGCTGTTCGGTACTTTTAACGAGCCGAACCAGGCAAGCGCTCGATCCTTTTGTGCAATAATCCCTCTAGTCCAAAAAGATTAAAATTTAGAGGAGGGATAGCGTTCCGGTCATTTTAACGAGCTGGAAGGCCAAAACTCGGCAAACTTTTCATATTTTACGAGTCAGTGAAAAGAGCTGAAAGAAGACTCGTCTTTTGAGGAACGAGTGATAAACAGGGATAGCTACAGATTCCAGGTACAGGTTGGAATTTCCAATCACGACAGTGTCACAAGGATGGCTAGGTGAAATCACTCTTCGCAGCTGTTTCTCAAAAGAGGTAAACACACAAATGGAAGTGAATGATCGGCCAAATGAACAGTGGAGGTGATGGATGAAAACACGATCAAGGTTCTTATGGCTGATGAATTTACGATCTCAACAGGTTATTTACCGGTTCATTTTTTCCATGAGCTTGAACTCTGGGGGAAACTTTTGCTCACACTTTTCTATTTTTTAACGAGCTTAAATTCAGGCCTAAAACTGCTCGGATTTGCGTTTATTTTTTAACGAGCATGAACTATATGCTAAAACTGCTCGATATACCAGTCATATGAAGAACGCCTCTCGTAAGGACCAATTTTTATAGAGCTTATGCCTTACCACAGCTGTGCTCACTTTTGGCAAATTTTACTTCTGCCCCACAGGCTTTCTTTCATGCAAGTTTGGAAACGGCGAATCTTAAAACCAGATAAATAACCGCCCCTAGCTTGCACTCCAGAAAGTTTGCATGCCCCCAGGTATAGGATAGAATTTCGAGGCTGCCCCTCCTCTCCCCTACTTCTGTTTTTCTTTGGGTGTTCACATTTACTTGTCATCTTGCTAATCTAATGCTAACGATACTTGTCTTCTCGTTATTTTTAAGGGGTCTTACACAGTACTCAGATTTCCTGTCAGCTCACTTTAAACAAACAGCTATTCGTGACAATAGAAGAACACTACTCAAAGACAAAACATTGGTATTATTGAGGGAGGCTTGCCTCTTTCTTATTATCCGAAGAGTGGTTCTATTCGCTGCCGCAAATCAATCTCTTTCTTCGGCGGTGTCTATCATTGGGTTGTCCAAAGATGGTTACCCTCTGTTACAACAATACGGTCTCCTTCTTAGTTGACCGCCCCTGCTTATCCTTCAAAACATATGTTTCGATGGGCGAGGCTTGAATTTAAAGATGGTGACTACTTGTTACAATAAGGGAATTCCTACTTGGGCATTGCCCACTTTTTTAGACAAAAGGTGAATGATTCCCAAACACATAACTTTAACAAAAGATCATTATTCCAGAACAACCCCACTTCCTTCAGACGGGGTACGGACTAGTCATGTTCTTCTGCGGAAATTCTTCCTTATACCCGGAGTTTCTTCTGCCCGAAGCAGACCAGGGTGCATGCCCCCTGGGTCCTAGTCTTTCTTTCCGAATTACTCGCGCTCATCGGGAAGGAGGACTGGGGTCGGAGGCGAATCTTGAGTGAACAGACCATTTAGGATTGGTATTTGACTATTTGCGATGCGAGATCCCGGAAATGAAAGCTGGTCTACGAGCTTGACCACCCTTCCTTCGTGTGGAAAACACATTACTCTAAAGAGTGAGGAGACTATCGCTCCCATGCAATAAATATAGTCGCGTCCAAGGAGTAGGTTATAATCCAAGGGTCCTTGAACTACCAACACGTTCATCCTGACGGTCTTCCCTTTCAATGTAACAGGTACATCGGGGAGGATCCCTAATGGTCGACTGGTTCCTTTATCAAAACCTGAGAGATTTCTCAACTCAGGCAAAAGCGCTGGGGAACCCAGTGCTTTCCAAGCAACAGAGGAAAGGATACTCACAGACGCCCCTTCATCAATGATAGTACCAGCCATAATCATTCTATAGATCTGGACAATGATTCTGAATGGTACACTGGCTGGTAACCGGGGTCTGCCTAGTTGATTCCAATCAAAGGATACAACCAGGTTGCTTGGTGGTGGGACCGAATATACGGCCGGATACGACTCTGATGATGTTCCTTCCTGCGATAAAGGAATGGGCGCATTGCCCTGATGCTCATCGGAGTTGGTGCTGATGAAAAGAACCTGGATGGTGTCATCCTTGTTCTCATCAGTGAGGGTGTCGCATGAAGATGACTCTTCAGCGACGATGTCATTTGAAGACGGGTCTTCAATGACGGAGTCATTGGACGATAGAACCTCTGAAGGAAGAACCGGGCCAACTGCCGTATCAACCTTTAGACTTTCGTCTGGTCTAGATTCAGTAGGTTCATTCTCAATGACCGACACTTCAGCTGACCACTTGAGTGGTCCAACTGGATTTTCAACTATCGAGGGATTAGGCGCGAGTTTTCGATATCCAGGAGGAAGTTGCACCGGTGACACCGGGCGATCTTCCAAAACTCTCTTGGCCTCATCTAAGAATGGACATTTGTGGATGGCATGATGACCTTCACACAATAGACAGGGTGATCTTGGCCCCCTTCTTCGTCCTTCACTCTCGCTAGTTGACGGAATGCAATCAACTTGACAACCAGAGGTTGATGCTACCGGATTGTGCAACCTTGGGGACCAGTCCCTTAGTATCCGGGGAATACAAGGACAATCACGATGGAAGTGGATCCCTTTGCAAATGACACATGGCGATTTAGGCCCGGTCGGTGCAGTGTGTGGGTTTTTTTCAGCTTTCTTCTGCTTGCCCCCACTCGCCTTCGCCAGAGGCTCCTTCTGCTTCTTTTCTCTCTTCTTCTTTTCCTTCTTCTCCTTGGGAGGCTGACTTTTGCCGGCTCTACCTTGCGAAGATGAAGGATCAGAGGAAGTATCACAAGAAGTGGAAGGCTGGTGGGTAGTTCTAGATTGTTCTGACTGTTGATTCGAATGCTCAGGATTAGTGGCGATCTGGACTACATTAGTTGAAAAGAGCCATATAGGAAGGCCGATTGTCAATCCTGGAAGCGACAATGTAGCCATATGAGGTGCACCAACATCTCCCCAAGAGGAGAAGGGATTTGGACTTCCGCCAAGGTTACTTCCTTGGTTGGTGGGCTCCATACTTTTCAACTGAAAGATCAACGTGGGAATAACAGGTGATTATGTTCCGCTTAAAATAAATTTTATTAACGACGCTTTTAGACACAAACTTGCTTTTTCATGTTTTAAGAGTCGAGAAAAAGCTAAAGATGACTCTAGTCGCCTTCGATGTATTAACGAGCCCGAAGTGACAAATGCTCGGTTGGACCTTTTCAATTATAGAGTTTGAAAAAGGCCAAAAGAAACTGCTCTGGAGATCTAGGCAGAGGGTGTGCCAAACTTTTCGCGAAACCACAGAATACGTTTTACGGTATGGGTGGTCGATCTTCGTGAATGCTGTGTTCACTGCATCGCGATCAGTAGGACGGCCGACACGGTTTCCTAAGGATAAAGGATAAAAGCCTATAGGGGTCTCCCAATATACGCGACGGTACGCGGGAGCTCAAGTCCGTGTTAGTGCCACCGACTCTCAGGAGGAATCACCCACCTTCGTAGAGATCGACAGTCACTATGTTTAACGACGCCGGAACATGTCTCTACCTAGACCTCTAGATGTTTGCGTTAAATTCCAAAGCGTTGTTATGTAAATTGAGTTTATTTTAATGTTGATCTTTCTTAACAGTTTGCCTTTCAGGTTCGCCACGAGATGTATATATACAACTTCCTATATGCAATCTAAGAATGAGAAGCAAATCTTTTCAATCTTTCAACTTTGAAAACCTTAATCTACTTGAGGGAAAAGAAAGACACAACTTTTTCCACAGATCAAAGAACACACACTAAAATGCACATTTTCCTAAATCGTCAAGCACACAGTCAAATGCAAAATGCACAATGCATGTATTTCTTTTCGTTATCCTTAATGTTGATGCTAACAAAAGGAAACTGTTGTATGATTTTTGAATCAACTTTCAAGTAGAAATAAACAAGCTTGTCCACAATCAAAAAGACACCTTATGATAGACTTGTTTAAACACAGGAAAAGTATAGATTCAAACCATAAAAGTGAAGAGCAAACAAACTCAAACAACCATGAACAGTAATAAAACTAGCTCATAAGATCACAAAGACACTTTACAGTTCAGGATCTAAGAGGTCACAGCTATACTGGTTCGCTTTTCACAATGGGAAACTGTAACTGCAACAAGAAATACTGAAAGAAAATTCACAGTTTCATCACACAACTGAGGCGGAATAATGTCAAGGAGAAGTGGCTTACAGCAAGTACAATAACCAGCAAGCAATCAGCCAAAAACAAGTGCAAACAGGGCCAAGACACAATAGGAAGACTGAGCAAGACAAGGGCTAACTGGACCAGCGCAGGTTCTAGTCTGCCAATCTCACTCTCAGCGCAGTTCCCGAAGGGAGTACCTGCGCTGTAATGCAGGCTGCCTGTGTACAGCTTGCACTGACTCACGAGAGTTTCGTCTAGAAAGTTTTCCGGGTCATAAAAAGCTCAAAAATGCACTGTTTTTGATGAAATAAAAAGCTATAGGTCAAGTACAGGCTAAGGTATGATCAAGAGGATGAAAAGGCTATCACAAAGAGTAAAGAGTCTTTTGTAGATTAGCTCTTTAAATCTTGAATCTGCTCAGCAAATGAGCAAGAGTAGCAGTCCCTCTACTTCGCTTTTGATATAGTCAAAAGCTTTTCGATTTGGTACTCTTTTCTTCAAGAAATGAATAGCAAAATACTACAAACACCAACAAGATACTAGGTTCCCCAGTGGAGTCGCCAGTTTGTTGTGGGGAAAAGTATCCGATGCGGATGACCCTATCCCTACTCTAAAGGTGACAGTCTTTAGCAACAACTGAAAGTAAAGCTTTGATGTTTTCCTTTATGAAAGTACAGAGAGGGGGAAGAAATGATCAACCAACCTGGTATCCTTCGCTTAGTCGATCTTGATCCTCTCTCTTTGTCTCTTGTTCCCAGCTCCTTGCTCCCTTTGCCGGTCCAGCTACACACAAGCCCTGCACAAAACAAGAGAAGAAACTACAAGATACAAGTACTCATAACTGATGCATGGATTAGAGTGAATCAAATATACATGTAAATACAACACATCAATGCAATACAAGCATATAGGAGAACATGCAAAACTTTATTGATAGAAAGTAACAGGGTTCTGAGAAGGTTACAACCAATGATGGCTCCAATCCAGCAGCACCTCCCCAGCAGCAAGAACTCTCCTCTTCACCTCTAGTAAAACAATCACCCAATAGCTCTAACTGTAATCCAACAGCACCTCCTTGCTTAATACAAAATTCTAGCCTCCTTAGACCTCATAGAAGAGCTCTATATATAGGATAGAAGAAGAGAGGATGAGTCAGCTTGAGACTGACATGAAGCTGCCTTGTGTCCTCTCCCTCTTCAGTTAATCTTCAGTTCTTGAGTCCACTTGGAGATCCTTGGTTACACATGGTGATCAAGTACCTCTTACTCATCACAAGGCGAATCTGATGAACCAAGTGTCAGTTTGGAAGCTTCCTGGGTAGTTGACACCTTGCAGGATGACTGTGCCACTTGGCCAATCTCGCCCAGCGCAGGTAGCCTTTATTACTTTTGACTTCCAGCGCAGGTACAGAGTGGGACAGTTGCATTACAGCGCAGAAGCTCAGTTAAGCAGCTGACATGATCCAAAATAAGCCTGTTTTGAAGTGTTTTCAGGTGGAGAACTGATTGGAAGTGCTGTTGTTTGATGACCTTGTTCTTTTAGGGGTAAGAACAACATGTTTAGGGACTGAGGATCCCTGTAATTATTGACATTCCATGCTCCTTGACGCGAGGCACAAAAATGTCTATAACAGGTACGTGGGAGCTCAAGTCCGTGCTAGACCACTATCGAGTCACAAA
Source organism: Pinus tabuliformis (assembly GCA_031772625.1). Classification (NCBI taxonomy): domain Eukaryota; kingdom Viridiplantae; phylum Streptophyta; class Pinopsida; order Pinales; family Pinaceae; genus Pinus; species Pinus tabuliformis. The sequence continues at coordinate 1,117,455,387 of CM062813.1, read as the reverse complement.
ATGAGGAATCACCCAACTGAAGTGTGAAACAACAGTGAATAGGTTTAACGATGTCGGAGCACGTCTCTAGCCTAGACCTCTAATTGGTGAGCGTTATGTTCCAATGCGTTTTTAAGTTCATTTAGTTCATTTTATGGTTGATCTTTGATTAAGTTTCAATTTCCAGGTCCTACCGTATGTAATCTCTCACAATTCCCTAAATGCAAGATATATGCCAAAGAATATCATTTCATTCGATGAACACTAACTACGAGAGAGTTGAGAGTTTTTCAATCAAACAAAATGACCAAAAACAATCAAGAACCACCCTAGTGCAGCTAATGACAGACAAACGAAACTTTTCTTTGTTTTAAATCACTTAATCAATGAAAAGCTTCTAATTTCAATTAACTAATGCAACGCAAAAGAGATTATTCTTTTTCTTTTCAATGGAAAAGTGCACTAAACAAATTTTGAGAGATAGAAACACCGAGCAAAAGATCAACTTCACTCAATGAGAACACAATCGAATCCCCAAAACACCAAAACAGTCCTTCAAACCAAGAAGAAAGCACAAAGACCTCTATGAGCTACGTGATCTAAGCCCAAACTAAGCCAAGCGAAACCGAAGCGAAAAAGAAGAAAATCACTTGAATAACAAGAAAAAGCTTTGACAACTACTGAGAAAATGAAAAAAGTAATCACAAAATCGATTGGACGATCAAAGAACCCAAGACTCCTACGGAAGGCTCGACGCACAAAGCCACTAGATGCCCTAGGGCTAAAAAGTGAAATCGATAGAAAGAGGCAAACACCCGAAGGATGAAGGTCTAAAACTAGTCAAACAAGGATCAAACGCACTCTAGTAATTGAAGAAGACGCGGCAACATACAAATCCAAGCTCAGAGGACTTGAAGACAAGCGAACTGGAAAAGTTGACAGGCCTGGCACGACTGTCAGGCTGCAACTCGCGCTTTTATAGGATTGGCGCGGGTTGTTTTTGAGCAACTTGCACCAATTGGCGTGACTGTAAGGCTAAAAAGCGCGCTAATCAAGTTTGCTAAGTCAAAAACAAAAGCAAGCAACTCAGGGCTTGAAGACAGTATCTAGGCAAACCAGGAAGCAAGAAACAGCAAGAAATCCAACCCAGAAAGCTATCTAAGCAACCAAACAAGAAACCAAAGAGACAAGACTCCCCAGCGGAGTCGCCAAATTGTTGTGGAGGTAAATCCTCTCTGCGGACAGAGACAATCCCTACTAGCCCAGACCGGGTCTAGCAACAATCACACAATGCTATCACGCAAGTTCCTAATTGCAAATAAAAGTGGATGGTGAGAACCTACTTGGATTCCAATGCTAGTGTTCGTCGAAGAGATATCGCCCTCGTTCCTTTGCTTCGGCTGGTCACGGTCCCCATGATCTTCGTGATTGGATACCTGCACATGCAAAGAACAACACAAAAACAAGCATAAAATCTAGTAGATGCAATTATATATCAGTTAGAAAATATATAACTCAACATCAAACATAAGACAATGAGAGTGGAACCATAATGATAGTCATCTATTATTAATAAATAACAAAGAAGAATACAACCATTGTTCTGATGTCAAATCGTCCATTGGATGGGTAGTCAGCTACACAAGTCTTGCAAAGTTTGTTGGGATGAGGAACAAGCCTCTCTCTCTTTGGGTGACAAGAATCTCCTTACTTATATTTTGCCTTATGGGTGCAAAGAAGGCTCTTGCAGCTTCAAACTCTCTATCACTATGCTAGAACTAGAACTATTGTAACTATGACTATTGTGACTAGCTTGCTCAAGGCATAGAGGCAACCTTTTATAGATAGAGAAGAAAGAGATAGGATCAACCACATTATTCATGGGATTGGCTTTATCACTTGGAAACTTCCATGAAAGGTGGAAAACCACTTTCCCTTCTATGGAGATTCGAAGCCAAACCATCCTAGCTCAACATAGATTCAGTTGGTGAATGGGTTGAAGAGAACCTTCGGGAGCTTGTTGGTTAAAAAATTTACTCAATTCGGTTGGCGCGAGTGCGACTCTGAGACAGAGCGCCAATGGCGTGCCCTTTTAAGAGGATCTCCCTCATTGGCGTGAGTAGTGAACTGTAGACCCGCGCTAATGCAAAAAGAGTTGTTTTCATGGGTATTTTGTAGGAGATGTCTTCAGGGCATATGAAGCTCATACTTAGAGGAATATGATGCAAGTGATTTCAGGTCATGTCACTTCTCACAGGTCCCGGAATGAGTCCTCTAGTGTGTGGGAGAGGGGTAACAGGGACGGTGACAAATTGTTGTGTAACACTTTTTCTTCTAAAGGTAGTGAACCAGGAGTTGGACTTTGGAGCAGGTGTTCAATCAAGTCATCCTCATCTTGATGTCCTCCTCCCATGGTTGCTTCCAAAGCACAAATTTTGGTGGAATAAACCTCATCTTCTTCCTCCTCCTCCAACCAGAAAAGTAAATCATGCTCTAGAGAAGGTTGAGTAGGAGGGTATAGGACTAACTGCTTGGACATATACCTGTTCTTGATGGTCATATTCTGAGCTTTGTAGCTAATGTAAGCATCGGTTTTGGTCAACCATTACCTCCCAAGGATGAGAGGATAGCTAGTAAGCTTAGCCTTAGGCTGGAGAACTAGGAAATCTACAGGGTACTCCTAGGAGTCAATGGAGACCATCACCTCCTCCACAATTCCCTTAGGGGTTACTGTGGAACGGTCTGCAAGTTGCAGAACTATTGTGGTCTTCCTCAATGACCCTAAGAGGTTGAGCTTGAGCATGGTGTCCTTGGTCATCACATTAATGTAAGCCCCAAGATCGATCAGAGTGTGTGGGACAATGGTGGCATTGATGTGCACATCTACTACAGGGATTCCAGGGTCCAAATATTTTGGACATATTACCTATCCTAGCATTAAGTTGGACAACTGCCCAATGAAATTAATGGTAGGAGCATCCCTTTTTCGCCTCCTGGATGATTGAAGCATTTCTCCTTAATCAACTTATTGTAAATGGGAACATATTTTATTGCCTGGAGAAGGGAGATATTTACACATAGATTTTTCAATTCTCCGATAAGTTCAATTTCTTCCAGGGTAAGCTAGATTGGTTGGGCTAATCTCTCAAGAAAGGGTGGATTTACTTTAAGTTTGCTTTCCTCTCTTTCTTCTTCAACCTCCCTAGGTAGATGGGGAGTTTGGTTATCCATGATAACTCTCCCATATCTCAGGTTAATCTCCTATATTTCCACATCATAAGCTAGATATGATGTCTCTCTACTGTATACTTGCTAAGCCTACCTATTGTTCAGGTTCAGATTTCGATGGGTAGGAATCTAGGGTTGATTGGGTGGAGCAGAGTGTAGGAGTTGTGGTTGGGTAGGTGGTGGATGCAATAGAGCTGGAGCATTTTTGTATTGGGGCCTCCACCGCTAGAGTGGTGTATTCCACTAAGGTTTTGGTGGAGCGTAAGGTTGAAATGACTGGCTGGCTAGCTGGGAATCATATTGAGATTCAGAGGACCAAGGAGGGGGTGTAGACAAGGAAGGATGAGCATGGGGTCCCCAAGAAGGTATAGCTTTGGTTTGGTTGGGGTTGTAATATGCATGGGATGACCCTTGCATGCTCTACTAGTATGGTCTAGGCCCACAAGGTCTCCTTTGGTTAATGTATCAGAGCTACTCAGTGACCCGTTCTGCTCCTTGATATACTGCTTTGAGTCTAGGTAAAGAAGGGAACTTGTCTATTGAGTGGTTTTCTTCATAGACCGAGCAAATTTCAATACAATTCAATGGACATTCGTTCCTAGGATGCCTCCTGGTGCATCTAGGACGAAAGATGGCCAAAGCTCTCTCTACTTCCTCTTGCTTCCTTTTAATGTTCATGGTGTCCACTTGCAAGTCAAGGGTTTGCAGCACCTCACTTTTGAAATCTTCCAGCATATTTCCAATTTCACCCTTGATGAATGAGTTGGAAGATGATGTACTCGCCATAGGTTGACTACCCCTACCCTTTTTCCTAGTCGCCATAGAATGGTTTCTAAAAACAGTCTTGATATCCTCACAGGATAATTGGTAGATATCTCCTCTTGCTAACAAATGTAAGGTATCCAGAAGATATTCTCTTACTCCCCTAAGTAGGACCAACTTTAGTGACTAAGGGTTAAGGGTGCACCTGGCCCTTTTGTAACTGATCCAAAATCTTTCTTTGTAGTCTTCTAAGGATTCATCATGGCTTATGGTCATTCTAAAAATTTCTTCTTTAGTATCCTTTGACCTACAGTAGTCCCAATATTTGTTGTTAAATGTCTACTACATCTAAGCCCAAGTTGTGATGATATCTCCAGGTAAGCCCATGAACCAGTGCAACGTTGCATCCTTGAGGGTAGATGGAAATAGTTTTAACTTTTTCTCATCATCTATATAGTCATAGGTTCGGCATATAACAACAAACTCAATTAGGAAAGTGTCAGGGTCCTCTGTGGTAAAGCCATGGAAATGAGGTACGGAAGAGGGGCTTATAATCTTAGTGTCCCCGCTAGTTTCCTTGATGGGCAAGGCACCCTCAACTCTCTCTATATTCCCTCTGTCATTTCAGTTTTCAGCCATTGGTTCAGTAGGAATGGGTTCCTCTTCTTCTTCTTCGCCTGTAGGTTCTTCAAATATGTTAGGTTTCTCACCTATAGATTCCTCCAGTTCATAGCCACCGAAGAAGAGAGAAGGTTGGTTATTGGATGCAGTGGGGGTATTTGGCAAAAATTTCCCTAAGTTGTCCCTATTCTTATGAGGAATGAAAGGAAATATTTTTGAGTTGGTTTTGTATTCTTTATTTTTTTTAACCTGGAAAGTACTTGCAAAAATGAAATTTCTCATTGAATGAAAATCACTGACAGAATGATAAAATATACTTGTTGAATTGAAATCCTACTTGTAGAATGGAAAGGAAAGAAGATAATGAAAAATGAAAGAAAGGAAGAAACTAGATTACTTTTGCATAAATAAACTAACAGTAGAGTATTGAAGACAATAAATAGAAGAAAAGAAATCAGTAATCACATTCTACTCAGACACCCCCCCCGACAATGACGCCAAAAAGTGATGAGCACGAGTATTGCAGCAAGGATGCAGCAACTCCTGGGCTACCAACTTTAATTATCGACCCAGGGTTCATACAAAGTTGGAGGTGACAATGTTGTATGCACAAGTAAAAGTGATGGTCCTACCTGTTGTCACTATTCAGCCGACTAGAGACCCCGGGGGTTCCAAGCCATACTTCTATAGAGTTAGAAAAAGCTTGATTCTTTGATGGAAGAAGGGAAAATCTACTCTAAGAGAGCTACTCTACTGTAGTAATGAAGAAAACAACATGTAATGCTAAATCACACCATATCCTAATTAACCATTTAAGTATCTATGCTAAGTACAATTTCTAAATCAACACTAAACAAATGCTACTATCTAACCTACAAAAGTAAAGAGCATCAAACAATACTAACGTGCAAGCAAAAAACTAAACTAAATTTGTTTTCACTTTTTTGGGTTTTTTTAAGGCAAAATCAAGTATGCAAACTAATTGTTCTTGTGGATGTGACAGGTGGATGGAAGGTGATTGAGGATGGCTAAAAGGCTGATGAAGTGGTTGGATGGTGTGGAAGGGTCCTAGGAGGCTTTTGTGAATTCCTAGAGGTTTCTCATCAATTCGGCCTCAAAACAGGTCGTTTCAGGAAAACCTACAGGATGTATTAGAAACCTACAAGATGATCCTGTAGGAATTATAGGAATCCTATAGGATATAGCTGAGAGCTAATTGTGAGGTGTTGGAAGTGATGAGAAGCTTGGGAAAGGTGTGTGATGAGTGCAATCGGGTGTTAGAAGGTCTAGGAGCACTCGGGAGTCAATATCCAAGATAAGAGATGGCTAGCTTCACTCAATGTATCTAGGGGAATTTCAATGAAAAATGATGAAAAAATAGTGAGGGTGATGGTGAAACAAGCGATGGCTAAGGTGGATGAAGTGGAAGGTGGTTTTTGGTGATGAAGTCTAGGTCTCCTCCCGAAGTATCTGCTCTACTTAAAACATGTGTGTATTCCAAGAACTATGTAACAAGATACATTTTCATAAACTAGAAAAGCATGAATCAATTGCCTATATTATGCATGAAGAAAGTTGCTAAAGGGAATGAAAGAATGAGTGAGATCTTATTGCAGAAATGGAGATGGAAAAAGATGAAAATGAAATCTTCCTTGCAACATGAACCAAATACTGAATCAAAGACAACAAACTCTAAAGCTCATACAAGAACTAGAAATCTGTGTTTTTGGGGCTGTTGAAGGGTCCCTTCCTCAAGTCATGGTCCCAGAGGGAGGAAGTGAGGATGAGACACCTATTGAAAACCTTATTGTGATCCTTTTTCCCTTGCTAACCTGCTACTTGAAAGAAGGCACAAATGGAAGCAAACTATTAGACACCCTGTTGGGTAGCGAAGGTCCTATGTAACAGTTTTGGGGCAGAAAGCCCAAGAAGTAGGATGAAAATATTGTAAAAATTCAAAAATATGCGAAGCGTGAAGTGTAATAGCTTGAGTCAAAGGGTAGTCCACCCAAAATTAATAAAAAGTAATGTAAATAGAGTCAGCACGCGCAGGGATCGCGGGCCAAGGAAGGGTATAAATAGAGCGTGGATCTATGAGGGAAACACAGTTCTTTTGGAGTATGAGATGTAATGGGTTCTTAAAGAAGATAGTCTGAAATGTCTGTAAGTCCAAGTTGAGGGTTGGGTAGTAGGTATAGGCTCTGTAGTTATGTGTGCAGAGACCTAGAAAGTCCGCAACTATGTGTGCAGACCCCTGTAGCTGAGTGCACAAGATAGATCTGGATGTGTTGGTGGAGAATAATAATAAAGATAAGTTTGCTTCTGTAATTCTGTGTTATCGCGCATCTATCTTTATGGTTTACCTTTCTATATCTGGTTAATGCAAATGTGATGAATGTATGTGAATCTAGGTTCATTTTGTGCGCAAATGGATTATGTTGGTTAAATGTTTGCTTAAAGACCTTATTGAATAGTTCTGAATCATAACTGCTTCCTTCAAGTAGAATAGTGCATGAATAAGAAAGATATAATCACTCTGGATCGGTGCGAAGACCAAGTAGTGCGGAGCTATAGACCAGTGCGTGAACCCTCCAGTACACATCTAGACATCCCTAGGGTGCGGAAACCTGGTTCCACCACCCTTCCCTACTACCTCAGGTGAGACCTCAATCCATGCTCCGCAGACTATCGCCGAACGGTCCGGTAGCTGCGGGATTTGTTTGGCTAAATAACTCTTCCGAACCTGGGTTAGGCCCAAGCAAGCCAACAAATGGTTCCATTGCCAAGACTGGGATCTACCTATGGGGTGTTTAGGCGTCGAACATGGGGACACTATATAGAAAGAACATTGAAAATTCAAGAGGATCAGGGACAGTAATATATCAAGTGTAGCGATGGCGAACACAATTCAGTTACCTCTATTTAAGGGAGCCAGAGGCGAAGACCTTAAACAATTTTGGTTTGTGCTAACATCTGTATGGAATGCGTAGCAAGTCGCGGATGATAACATCAAGAAATCCATCTTATTCAATGCACTTCAGGATCGAGCGCTAACATGGTACATGAAGTATTCAAGAATCAACCCAGCAGCGGGGATAACAGATATTCATACTGAATTGAAAAAGGAGTTTAGCCAGCCAAAGACAGAAATGTAGTTAGTCGTAGGATTCAAAGAGATCATGATGATGCCTGGTGAGACTCCGTGGGATCTGGATCAAAGGTTGAAAAGCACCATTCGTGAGGCCAACATGACCTTGATGGATGCACATCACTGCGCTTGGTTTGTCGTATCACTATTGCCATATCTAAAGTCGGCTTTGTCACAACAAAAGATCTCAACCCAAGCGGAAGTGCTGGAAGTAGAAATGCGGCTGCACGAAACCCCAGTATAGGACCTAGGGTTGGGAGTTCAATAAATCCAAGTGCAGGTCCAAAATTTGTGTTTGGAGATACAAAAGTTAAAACACGACCAGACGCCACATTCAGAAATTCGGGAGGAAGTATGGTGCATAAAGTGTGGAAGCCAAGGACACGATAAGGATCGTTGTCCAGTCTCGGTGAATTTTGTGGTCATAGGGGGACCAACACCATTGCGACATAAGGCAAAAAAAAGGCTGAGCGCAGTCACCTCGCTCTGCTTTCCAATCTGTCAGGTAGGAGGGAAGCACAACATGGATAATTGTCATCTATTGCCAAAATACAACCAGACCCCCCAACAACTCTTTTGCAACTTTTGTAGATCAGTGGGTCACGAAGAAAGGGATTACTGTAGTTATCGAATGTTGATGGACCAGGAACCTACCTACAGAATGCATACTGAGGGGTGAGGTTAGGATCCAACCGTGGCGATTGGGCATGGTGGGTTCCTAGGATGGGTCAAGGACGGGGTGGAATGGGACTAGGAAGGGGTCGCGGGCAGCTAACCTATTACAACTCTGGAGGACGGAGACATTATGCATGAGATTGTACCAATCCAACCCAAATATCATGTTTTTATTATGATCAATTCCATCATGAGCTACTAGATTGCCCCATGCTAATAGCAAAGATTCACGAAAACAAGGTAGCGCCTCCTACAACAACGCAAAACGTGTAGATGATGAGATTCAAACCCCGCAAATACGAACCCACGGTCAATGGATATTGCAACATGGTGCAGCCACAGGAAAGGTCGATGGGAAGACTAATATGGAAGCCAGGGAAAGCTTCACGGACGTCTCTACTCGAGGTAGTAGGGACCCGCTTGAGCCAACTTAGGATCCCCCGATAATGACTACCTTCTTAGAGACATGCCTAAAACTGCTTCACGACAACTGGGCGGTTAGAGGGTTACAGGAAGTGATTAATAGATGCACAGGGTGGGGTGAACCTCACGCAGTCTGGAAAATAAGAAGACACACATCGTAGACGAGTCGGGAAATGCCGCTAACGGCATAGATTGGTGACTACGAGATGGATCAAGTCATTCTGGACATGGGTTCTGATGAAAACGTAATGCCTAAATAGACTTGGGAGCACATGGGTAAGCCTACATTACAATGGTTTCCTATCCAATGGTGGCTGGCCAACCAACAGAAGATGTTGCCCATGGGAAGGCTGCAAGGGATTACAGTAGACATTGATGGCGTAAGTACCCAGACGGATTTCGAAGTTATTGAAATCATGGATGAACATAGCCTGTATCCTGCGTTGCTAGGGATAGACTGGGCCATTGATATGAATGGGGTTATTAACCTCAAACAGAGAAAGATGATATTCGAGAAGAAGTCACTCTGGGTCGTTGTTCCACTGGATCCAACAGACGGACTGCACTACATAGAACTGGCACATAGCGAAGAGAGGGGCGATATATTAGATAGTATCTACAAACTTGTTGCAACCAAGGAGTAGAGATTGTCATGAGGTTACACTAGTGATTTAGATGAGGAGGACGAGCGATGGTGCAATAGGGTGAATGAGGCAACCACATTGCACTATAATATGATGACAAAATCCTTGTATTACGTTAAAGTTCAGAACCATGAACTGCTGATGTATGATGGGCTGACAATAGTAGATGACTTCCTGGATAAGTTCAAAAGTGAAATACCAGAGCACCAAAGGTTTGATGCACTAAAATGGGCATTGCGTGTGACACTAGCGCGATGGTGGGATACCCATGTAGGGAGCTTCAAAGAGTGGTGAAGCTGGAGGTGCACAATGCAAATAAGATTTGCGAAGCCCGAGCTATGAATAACGAAGAAATATAATGGACAAGATGATTCGCGCATGCACCTAACCAATTAGACCTGAGCTTATGGTGTGGAGTCTCAGCCAGAATGGGTGCACTTATTTTATCATACCCTAGATGTCATTCCGAGGAACTGGTATACAAAAACAGAGCTCTGGCATGGCACTGGCGAGTGGGATATCCTATGCAAAGGGTTTTTGTCAACTTTTCTCTTTGAAGACCAATGGATGGATACTGTGGATGGTGCATTACAACTAATAAAGGCTGCCATATTCAGAACACCACCGGAACCAGAAGAAGTCATGCCATCATACTGGTCATGACAGTTGAACCAAGCCTTATCATGTTACAATTTACAAGTAGAAGATGATGAGGATGACCCACATAATATCAATATACCAAAATCCGAAGGGAATCATAAGGTGTGGGGCCCCAAGATAGAAGATCTAGACATCACGACATCATTGAAGACAAAGCAAGTGAATATCGGAACAGAGGAAGATCCGAAGTATGCCACGCTTAGGGACTACTGGGATGATGCCATGGTGGAAAAGGTCATTGAACTTCTCCACGAATACCGTGATTTATTTCCTACAAAAATGACAGAGTTAAAAGGGATTCTAGGAGACCTAGGGATTATGAAGATAACTTTGAAGCCAGATGCAAAGCCAGTGAAGCAGCGACCCTATTGATTGAATCCAAAATACAAAGAAACAGTCTGCAAAGAATTGGATAAGATGTTGGCAGTAGTAATTATTGAACCGGTTGAGGAGTCTGATTGGGTAAGCCCTATGGTCGTACAGGAGAAGAAACAGAAGGGGGAGATCCGCATTTGTGTGGATCTGCGAAAGCTCAATGACGCTTGTGTTAACAATCTATTCCCAACACCCTTTACAAATGAGGTACTAGAAAATGTGGGCAGGCAAGAAGCATACTCCTTCACAGACGAGTTCTCCAGGTACCATCAGATCAAGATCACGCCCGAAGATTGGAGCAAGACAATGTTCGCTACCGAATGGGGTTGTTTTCAGTATACAGTAATGCCCTTTGGACTGAAGAATGTACCAATGATATTTTCTCATATTGTGGTAGCCACTTTCAAGGAGTTTATCCACAAGTTCTTAGAAGTCTACCTAGATGACTGGACCGTCTTTGGCCTGGTTAAGAAGCATGTCACGAGCTTATGATTAATGTTGGATACCTGCCAACAACACTAGATTGTACTCAACTTAAAGAAGTGTACTTTTCTCATCCCTTTTGGGAACTTGCTGGGCCATGTGTTTTGTAAGCAAGGACTGATGGTGGATCCAGCAAAGATCTCTATCATATTGAATCTGCAAGCACTGCACAGTGTAAAGCAGCTACACACCATATTACGACAAATGGGCTACTATCAGAAGTTCATCAAAAGCTACGCCCAGATTATGGGTCTGATGGAGCAATTGCTGAAAAAGGATGCTACTTATTGCTGGAATGAGGAATGCAACAAAAGCCTAGAGACGCTTAAGGAGAAAATCGCTTCAGCTCCTATATTGGTCTTTCCGAAATGGGATGTCGAGTTTCATGTGCATGTGGACATGTCCTGTGTCACACTAGGGGCAGTACTCACTCAACCAGGAGTGGAGGGACTGGACCATCAGATTTCATTTGCAAGTCGCAGGTTGTCCAAGGCAGAGAAGAATTACTCCACTACTAAGCGAGAGGGATTAGCGATGGTATACGTGCTCCAGAAGTTCTGTCAATATCGACTCGGAGGACATTTTAAGATATACATGGATCAATCTGTGCTCAAGTACCTAGTGAAGAAGCCTATGTTGGGGGGACGCATTTGTTGATAGTTGTTATTGTTTCAAGAATATGATTTTGAGGTTGTTGTAAAGCTGGGAAGTCTGAATGCAGGTCTAGATCATCTGTCCCGAATTGAGATCGGTGAAGAACTAACAAATCTAGAAGAGGGACTTTCAAACGCTCAATTATATGTCGTGCGTATTGTAGATGGCCACTTTGAAGACATAATCCACTTTTTAACTATGGGCATTGCACCACAGGGGTATTTTGTCCAGCAAAGGAAGGAATTAGTGATATGCACAACAGATTTTACCATAATTGTAGGCCACCTCTACAAGATGGGAAATGATGAAATATTGCATAGATATGCACCCGAATTCGAGTGAGAACAGATCTTGGCCGAAGCATATGGAGGGGTTGCTGGCAGACATTATGCAGGCCATGCCATAGCCTAGAAGATTCTTCATGCTAGATTGTGGTGGCCCACTCTACATCAAGATTCGAAGGCATACTGTCGGGCCTACGATGTATGTCAATGGACGGGTAAGCCATCACAAAGGGACGAAATGCCACTTTAGCCACAGATGATGCTACAACCATTTGAGAAATGGGCGATTGACTTCATTGGGCCTATCGAACAATGAGGAAAGATGGGCGCGCACTATATCATCACTGCGACTGAATATTTTACCCAATGGGCCGAGGCACAGCGAGTTAAAGATTGCACGGCTGTGACAACAACAAAATTCTTGTTCCAGAACGTACTGACTAGGTTCGGTTGCCCCAAAATACTCATGAGTGATAGGGGAACACATTTTTTTAATGAAACGATTAGTGCACTTACTAAGGAATTCCATATCTATCACCAACAGAGTATTCCCTACCATCCACAAGTGAATGGCACCATTGAGGCATTCAACAAAATTTTGGAGACTGTGTTGATGAAAGTTTGTAATGCACGAAGAAATGATTGGGATTTGCACATTCCTGTTGTGCTATGGGCATACAGAACTACATGAAAGAAGCTGATAGGCCAAACACTGTTTCGATCATTTTATGGCCAAGAGGTTGTTATGCCTATAGAATATATTGTGCCTAGTCTGTAGATTGCGGAAATCATAAGTATGGAAAACCATGGGGCATTGGAAGAGAGGCTTGCACAGCTAGAAGAATTGGAGGAGGAACAGTTTCTAGCTGGATTCCATCAGCAAGTACAAAAACAGCATGAGAAAGCATGGCATGATCGCCATATCAAGGTGTGCACCTTCAAGGAGAATGATCTAGTCTTGCTGTATGACAGTAGGTTCGAAAAATTCCCAGGAAAGCTCTGCATGCACTGGTTGGGACCCTATATCATCAAAGAAGTCACTGATGGAGGCACCATTTAGCTGGCTAAACTCAATGGAGACCCCTTTCCAGGAAGAGTGAATGGTAGTCATCTAAAGCTCTACATGATCGGGCTGACTTCCTGACTAGCCGAGGAGAAGATAGTCTCATCGCTCCAACCAGTTGAAAGAGATCACATGACAATAAAATAGCTTGGGGGACAAATGCTCAAGTACCATGGTGTGCGAGCATTTGACCAAACACAAGGGTCATGGTGGCACGAGGAGGCTCACATGGATGTGCCGATTGCAATGACGAACATTGATATCACTATTCATGACAAGATGTCAGCAACATGGCAAAACAAAGAGGGCAGTGGGACATTAAGAGATACATTACGAGCTAGATATGAAATGAACGGCCACAGATTCCACACGGGAAGGTTACACGAGTGGGAATGAGCGACAATCACTACATTTGAATTTTTCATGGCTTATAAATTACCAAGGGGAGTCCACTCGGTGGCCTACAGTTTGAAAACATCGATGGAGTTGTTCATTATCTATGCACAAGGCATGCACTCGAAGATAGTAATTTGGCCGATGGTGAGGCAGGACTCTTTAAGGAGTACAAGGGTGATAGCTACAACATCACCAATAGGAGGTGTACTGCAAAGGAGGGAACATGAAGCAAAATTGGTCCAGAGGTCGTCGCCTCGCCCAGGGGTAGGCTGACGCACTGCAATAGAACAATGAAAGGCTAGACTGAAGGTGACCATGGGTAGATATGCACTTAATAAGTCATCTTTGATGTCCCTCGAAGTTTGGGATCTTGTGGACAGTAGCCAGGGTCTTGCAAAATTGCAACACAGGCTGCAGCGGACAATGCGAAGGGAGGATACGAAGGTTGGAAATGGTTGTGCTGGTACTAGGCGGTCCCGTAGGTGGCTCCCCCACTCGTGCTAAAATCCTTGGAGGGGGTGTTCTGTGTTAACCGAGCAAAGAAGAATGAGCATCATCAGTTGCAAGATGTGGTAGAAACACTAAAACATGTGACGGATGAAGCGTTGCAGGAGACAAGGAAGGAGCAACAGGATGACGAGTGCCACTCAAAAGGTGACAAATTGTGAAGCCAAGGAAGAGAATCTAGTTGCGATGGCGAGTGACTCGGGATGAGTCGCGATGATTGTGTTGGGGGACTGTTGGGTAGCGGAGGTCCTGCATAATGGTTTTGGGGCAGAAAGCCCAAGAAGTAGGATGAAAATATTGTAAAAATTTAGAAATATGTGGAGCGCAAAGTGTAATAGCTTGAGTCAAAGGGTAGTCTGCTCGAAAATAATAAAAAGTAATGTAAATAGAGTCAGCCTGCATAGGGATCGCGAGCCAGGGAAGGGTATAAATAGAGTGCTTCTCTATGAGGGAAAAGCTGTTATTTTGGAGTATGAGATGTAATGGGTTCTTAAAGAAGATAGTCTGAAGCGTCTGCAAGTCCAAGTCAAGGGTTGGGTAGTAGGTAGAGGCTCTACAATTGTGTACGAAAAGGCTTGGAAAGTCCGCAGCTGTGTGTGTGGACCCATGCAACTGAGTGCGCAGGGTAGATCTAGATGTATTGGTGGAGAATAATAATAAATATAAGTTTGCTTCTGTAATTCTATATTATCGCGCATCTATCTTTATGGTTTACCTTTCTATATCTCGTTAATGCAAATATGATGAATGTATGTGAATCTGGGTTCATTTTATGCGCAAATAAATTATGTTGGTTAAATGTTTTCTTAAAGAACCTGTTGAATAGTTATGAATCATAATTGCTTCCTTCAAGTAGAATAACGCATGAATAAGAAAGATATAATCACTCTAGATCGGTGTGAAGAACAAGCAGCGCGGAGCTGTAGACCTGCGCAAACCCTCCAGTACACATCTAGACATCCCTAGGGTACGGAAACCTGGTTCTAGCACCCTCCCATGCTACCTCGGGTAAGACCTCAGTCCGCGCTCTACGGACTGCTACCAAAAGGGTTGGTAGCTGCGGGATTTGTTTGGCTAAATAACTCTTCCAAACCTAGGTCAGACCCAAACAACCCAACAAAACCAATCTAATCTATACTGTTGTAATGGAAATGCATCTACAAAGAAAATGAAAAATGAAAATATGAATCTATAATAGCATACATGTACAATAAAGAGGAGCCTTGGCTGCTAGGGTTGGGACCTAACCCAAGAGCTTAAGCCCTCTGAGTTAACTCAGTGGTAGCTCAAAACAAAACTCATTCTTATTACCAAAACAGTGGATTACATAAAAAATCTATCACAAGTGTTTCAACTCGAAAATAGAGTAGAGTTTTACAATTAAAAATTCCGAATCCTACTGAGGTCTTAGGCCTCTCTACTTATACATATGAAGTGTCTAATGACTTCCTTAAATTTAGGGAGGATCAGCTCCCAAACTTGAGATATACTAGTGCTTTGTATTTCACTTGCTCAGCTACCTTCTAATCCTCATGATTTGGCTATTTTCACTCCGAGATGATGGAGGAATATTCGAATGGAGGGGTAGTAAATGAGGAGGATTTACATCCTATAATCCGTATCCCTTCTCCCATTCGATTTTTGACCTTGGTATTTGCCAAAATTCCTTTCTTTTATTCTTTAATCCTGCATTAAATGCACATTAGACCACAAAGAAAAATATCCAACTATAACTCATCTCATAAACAAAATATATTCAAAAGTATGCAATAAGTTATGAGAATATTTGGTTTGACTAAGCTAGGGGATGAATTAAGGCCCATATAATTACCCAATGATGAGGCTCATCACCCCTGATACTTGCCTCGACCTCCTCTAGTGCCTTGGTCTAGAGGCCGTGTTTCTGCCTGCACCCTGTATGCAGGTGCCCTATCCATCATTAATTCATAACTTTGGAAATTGTTCTCATCATGACCACTGATTGACAAAAGTTGTAGAAGAGCTATTGTGGTGTTTGTACAAATTTCTGTAGAAAATGGCAATTTTCTGTCGAATGTTTCCCAATTACCTAACAGATAGCACACCATAGCGTGGGCCCTGTACTTGACCCCACCGTAGCTTCTGGCCTTAGAGGCATTGGTTCCCCTATTGCAACATAATTTGCAAAAAATGGACAGTGATATTTGTCATGCCCCTGGCTTTTGCACTTTAGGCACCACACTTCTTTGTGTGCCTCTAGCTGAGTTGTTTTATCTTTTTTCAGACTCTGCATTTTGAGGCAAAGGTTCTACAACTATGCATGAATCTGCTAAACTCCCATATTAGCATCCTGCATTGGTGTCTTGTGCAATCTCATCATGATTTCTAGAGCTTCTGCTTGGGTCCCAGTCTTTTGTTGTGATAGTCCAACCCTTAGATGAGGCAGAAGTGAGGCAACAAACCATATGCAGTGCTGCCCATTAGTCAGATTCATGTTATCCTCACAGATCATACACTTTAATCTCTAATCCAAATCTCAAGATGTCTCACCAGGCTTCATCATGATCTCTTTGAATCCAACAATTGATTGCACTTCAGACTTAGGTCTACTGAACTCCTTATTCAGCATAATTTGGATATCTCCCAATGTGGCCATCGGTTTATCTGTGTAGTACTTAATGTACCAAGTTAGTGCGTGGTCCTGAAAAGCACTAACCAAGATCACTTTCTTCATTTGATCATCCTTGATACCCTATGCTTCCTATACAGCCTTCACAACGATTGAAAATGGGTTTGGATCTTCATTTCCTAGGCTTTTGGGTGTGGGAGCCCCCAAGGGAAGTTTTTGGGCTTAAAGCCCAGATTTTGACTAAATCCGATGTAAAGGCTCCATTTTTTGTGGGCATGGAGCGCGAACTTGTAAATGAGTGATAGGGTTTTCCTTCCTTAGTTTTGTAAATGTAGTGTCGGCTTTAGAGATCAACTCATGGTCCAGGGACCATGAGATTGTATAAATAGAGCAAGGCTCTAAGTTGTAAAGAAGGAGAATCAACTGAGAAGAAAGGATGAAGAATTAAGTCTTATCTAAGTGTAGTGTCGAGTCTTGGGTTGTAGAGTATAAGAAGGATCTACAGCTGAGTGCGCAAAGGGCTAGTAGTTTGCAGTTGAGTGCATGGACCCCTGCAGCTAAGTGTGCAGGGTAGGTTGATTCTGTAACTGATTGAAGCATTAATAAAGAGAAGTTTATACCGTTCCTGTGTATTTATTTATTATTTCCTGCATTGAATGTATTCGGTATAAATTACATTTATGCTGCTTATATGATGCATAAACTTATATGATTATGTTGATTAAGTGAATACAAGATAAAGTATCTGTTTACGCGAAGTTAACTAACAATTATAGGAAGACTAGTAAGAACCGAGGTGTAACTTGGGAAAATAGTGCAGATCGTTGCCTTAGCAGCATGAAAGCATCTCAACCCTTGGTTAGGGATGCGCAAAGGTGATTATAACAGATCGTAGAGGTCTCACAAGTCAAGGCAGTGCGCGAAGTAACCTACGCGAAGGTATTCATAGCTGGACTAAATCAACCCCTCATACATCTCAAGGGTGCAGAAACTTGGTTACAACATCCTCCCATACTGCTTCGGGTGAGACCTCCCTCAGCACTCTACGGCCTGTTGCTGAAAGGGCCACTAGTGTAGGGATTTGTTTGGCTAATTAACTCTGAACCTGGGTTAGGCCCCTCAAGCCAATAAATGGTTCCGTTGCCGGGACCAGAATCTGCATAGAGATGTCTGATGTCATATTATTGAAATCCAACTAAGAAGGAAATTGAAAGCTAGTTGGATACAAGAATTCACGAGTTCACGGCATAGGAGAACAAGAATCTACGACTGAAAAAAGAAGAGTGGTTAGACTACTACCTGTAAATAGAGATCCACGAAATATTCTTCGCATCTTTCCCTATTAAGCTGTACAAGTGGATTGCGAAGCTAACATATAGCCAAGGAAGGTGGAAACTCGACAATGCTATCGTGTGGATTGTTGGGCATGGAATCCCCCCACAACATGTTTTGGGGCTCAAAGCCAAATTTTTGGTCAAATAATGTTGTAAGACTCTGGGAATTGTGAGCACAGAGCACGAAATGTATGTTGAGTCATAGGGTTGTCCACCCTAAGTTTTGTAATGTAATGTCGGCCAACCCATGGTCCACGAACCATGGGATTGTATAAATAGACCGAGGCTCTAAGTTGTAAAGAAAAGTAAGAGATACATGGAAACGAATGGAGTCTAGAAGATAGTGAGCATAGAGTAAAGGTCTAAGTGCTTTGGGTTGTAGTAGTAGGAAGAGGCTCTGTAGCTGAGTGCGCAGAGGCCTACTAGATTTTGCAGCTGAGTGCACAAACCCTTACATCTGAGTGTGTAGGGTGGAGTTGAGTCTATAACCAAGGAAGAAGAATAATAAAGAGAAGTTTGATTCCAAATCTTGTGTATATGTTCTTGTGCTATTTCCTGTTTAATTATATTGTTTTCTTTATCACGCGCACTTATATGAATGTTTAACATTGTTAAATATAACTAGACACATACCAATAAATTGAGTGATCGACTAATATAGGGTTAATGGAAAGGAACTGGGTAATAACATGGATTGCACCTCGAGAAGGGCTGCGTGAAGGTAGCATCGTAGGCTACGAGGTACTGATAGATATGCATAGCGACGTGCACGTAGGGTAAATTTGCGGACCATTGAAAATCATCAAACATCTCTAAGGTGTGGAAACCTAGTTCTAGCACCCTCCCATACTACTTCGGGTGATACCTGAGTCTGTGCTCTACGGACTATTCCGAAAGGGCTAGTAGTACTGGGATTTGTTTGGCTAAATCACCTCTGAACCTGGGTGCCCTTACACGCCAACAAATGGTTTTGTTGCTGGGACCTAGACCTGCATAAGGGATGTCTGATGTCATGTCACTGGAACCCAACAAAGAAAGAAATTGAAGGGTGGCTAGACAAGAATATTCACAAGTTCGTAGTGTAAGAAAATAGGAATCTGCAAGTATCTATGGAACAGTGGCTGGAGCACTACTTATATACGGAAATCCATGAAATTTTCTTGGCATCTTTTCCTTCTGAGCTATATGAGTGGATTGTGAAGCTAGCAGATAGTCAAGGAAGGTGCAGGCTCGATAAATGAATCATGTGGACTCCGGAATTAGTACACGGATTAGAAGCATCAAAAGATAAGATTGCGTGGGTTGTGCATCATTGGCTCGATCAAATTATAAGAGGATTTATCACTGAGTGCATGGTAGATACGACCATTAGCAATAGTGAGGCAGAATGACACTTCCTCAAAGGACCACGAGGTAAGTATATTAAATCTTTGAACATTTGGATTAAGATGATATTGTGTGAAAAGAGGGTTATGAAAATAAATTAATGTTTGGGACTACGTGAAGTGGAAAGATCTACAGAAATGGAGGTAGTGAAGAATTAGAAACTAGTCCCTTAATTTCACCCTCGCGGGAAAGCGAGGAAGAGCTCACGAAAGTTTCTCTGAGAAGCGCGGTCAATATGATAAGGCAGGGAATTTCGTGCTTACCACCTCCACCTACACCGCCACCCATCCCACCGTCTTCACCTCCATCTCTACCTACCCCACCTCCGCCACCACCATAGTTTAATATGGCGAGTGTGATCAAATTGCCAGTATTCATAGGAGTAGGGAATGAAGATTCAGACCAATTCTGGTTCGTGGTAAGGGTAGTATGGGAAGCAGAAGGAGTCATGGATGACAATATAAAGAAGGCTACACTGGTAAGCAAGTTGCAGGATCACACATTAACATGGTACATTAAGCATTCTAATGACCATCCAAACACAGGAATTGCAAAAATCCAGGCCACAATGAATAGGGAATTTAGCAAGCCAAAGTCGAAGACACAATCAATTATCGAGTTTAAGGAGATCACGATGCTCTTGGGCGAGACCCCTTGGGATTTGGACCAGAGACTCAAGAGTATGATTCATGAAGCCAACATGACTTTAACGGATGGACAACACCACGCATGGTTTGTAGCGTCACTAACATCGCATTTAAGGACAACACTATCACAATAAAAGATTTCCACCTAGGCCAAAGCTTTGGGGATGGAAATGAGATTGCATGAGACTCCTATACAAGATCCTAGTCTGGGAGTCAAAAAATCCACATGCAACTGCAAAATTTGTGTCTGCAAATGCAAAATTTGAAATAGGACAAGACATCTCGGCCAGAGGCGCACGAGGAGGTATGGTGCATAAAATTTAAAGGCCAAGGGCATGACAAGGACCACTGTCTAGTTTTTGCGAATTACTTGGCGGGAGAAAGGCTAATTCTCTTAAGACCTAAGGCATAATCAGGACCAAGCGTGGTGCTGGGACTATGGTGCACGATCTGTTAAATAGGAGGAAAACACACTACAAATAATTGTAATCTATTGCAAAAGTATATGTAGACGTCCTAAAAATTGTTTTGTAATTTCTACAGGTTGGTAGGCCATGATGAATGCACCTGCAGACCAAAACGTGAGCCCTCGACCCAAATGCAAGAATGGAGCGCGCTGGATTTCAGGGGCGCAGATGAGGTCGAGGTGGAAGGGGACTAGGAAGGGGTTGCAGATAACTAATTTGTTACAATTGCGGAGGGCCAGGACACTATGCCCGCGATTGTACAAATCCAACGACGACATCATGTTTGTACTGTACCCAGTTTGATCATGAGGCAGAAGACTACCCTACATTGATAGTGAGGCTGTGCGAAAAAGGGGTACTCTAGCCTCCTCCAACTCAGAATTTGCAAATAATGAGGTCTGAGCTCTACGAAGAAGACCTGAATGTAAACATAGAGCTCAGTAGCGGTATCACCACCAGAGATGATAAAGGTAAGCAACCAGAAGAAAGTGCGTGGGTTCGCAAGGCTCCTACAAAGGAACCTGAATTTGATTTAGAACGTGTGAAGGAGAAATTCGTGGAAGCTAAGAAGAGATTCATGGAGGCCTCCACTTCAGGTAGTAAGGATCAACTAGAACCAGGGATGGATCCTTCAATGCTCACTACTTTTTTGGAGACATGCAGGAAACTGCTACATGATAGCAAGGTTGTAAAATGACTACAGGAACTTATCACTAGGTGTGCAGGGTCAAGAGAACCACGCGTGGTCTGGAAACTTGGAAAGCATGCATTACGCATAGGAAGGGAAATGAGATTGGTTTTCCAAATTGGAGAGTATGAAATGGATTAGGTAATTCTAGATCTCGGATCGGACACAAATGTACTGCAGGAACAAAAATGGGAACGCATGGGCAGACCCACACTACAATGGTCTCCTATTCAATTACGAATGGCAAACCACAGAAGATCTTACCCATGGGAATATTGCAAGGAGTAACAGTGGATATTGAAGGTGTCAGCACGCTGGTGGATTTTGAAGTGATAGAGATTGTCGATGACAGAAAGCCCTATTCCATGCTACTGGGCATAGCTTGTGCCACTAATATGAATGGAGTCATAAATTTGAGCAAGCGCAAAATGATATTTGAGAAAAATTCACTATGTGTAGTAGTACCACTAGATCCGACCGAAGGAGTGCGATACACTGTGTTATGTTCATATACCAATAGGTGTCATATATCATGATTGACTTGGTTTAGCTCTGAAATATGTACATACCTTTGCTTGTTGCAAATGTTTTCCATATTTGTAAAAAATAAAAAAAATAAAAAAATGTAAAGAGGGTATGCCCTAAAAGAAAAATTAAAAGGAAAAAGAATAAAGAAGAGGTCAAAAAATGAAATAAAATGAACCCCAAAGAAAAATAAAAGACCATGAAAGTGTGTAAGCCCAAATGCCACTACTATTTCACTTTTTATATAAATAATTGTGTGCAACTTGTTACTTATTCCACAATCCATGGTAACCAAATAGTTTAATCCTAGTTATTCCATGTTTTCAATTTCATGCTTAGAGATAGAGAATAAAATCTGACCAAACTGTTTAATCTTGGCAGATAAGTAGATAGGTAGAGTCAATAAAAGGATGCTCAATAGTTTAATCTAAGCCTTTGGATGTAATAAGGTTAGAATTAGATATATTTCCATTGTAAAAGAAAAGAAAAGGTTTTGATAAGGGTTTGTCAGTTTAAGTGCACCCTAATAAAGAAGAAAAATGGTAGGATAAGTAGGTATGGTAAGTAGATGATTGGTTGCAAAATTATGTATGATGAATGATTATCCAAATATCAAGTCATATACTTTCATCATCAAAAGCACTTAAATATATGGATGACAATGAAGACATTTACATCATAGACAAAAGTCAAACTAATTAACCTCCTCACTCATCTTCCCCTAAATTTTACTAATGTCCCATAAGTACTAAAAGCACCAACATCTTGAAAGTTAAAGGGGCTTAGAGCATTTCTCTGACTTCTGGAGGGACCGGACCCTTGTCCCAATAACTTGTAAGGCCTAAAGTGCTAAAACCCCTTCATCAAAATTCATCCCCTTCATAATTCATTCATTTTCTTCAAATCCTTTTCCTAAGGTAAAATCACTCTTTTACTTAGGAAAAATAAATAGTTCTTTATAAAAACCCCCAAACACATTTTAGCCTAATTCATATGTTGGATGATAAATGTATTTTCAGAAACATTTACTTAGAACATTTTCTTTTTCCATGGTTATATTAACTTTTAATTCGTATTATTTAAATCAAAAAAAGAAATTACCCTTTCCCGTATTATTACTAATAATCCCAATATCAATAAATATTCTGTCCCTATGGTTTGAAAAATAAACCATAAATAAAGTTAATTAAATTGGATTAGTTAATCGAATCGCGATTAATTAAGAGCCAAACACTCGACACATTAAAAAAGGGATTAATTAGTCATCTGGATTAATTAATAAACTCTTTGCCAATACCATCATCCCCGATATAATTAAGTCATTTTAATTATTTTAATTATGCAGCGGGCCCCCTCCATTAACTCCCTAACACTTTCCACCACCGACTGTCGTTCGATCTGCCTTCCCTCATTCGATGAATCTCGCTCATATCGCACAAGACTTTTAGTCGAGCGTTAACCATGTGATGAAAGTTGTTTTGAATTTTCGCCAATGATACGTGTCATCACATTTGTGGCATCGTGCACCTCTCCGCCAAAACCACCAACCTCCCAAAAGTTGTGTGATGAAAACCATTACCACTCCCGCTTACAGCTTTTGCTAAATGACAAGTGTTTCTAGGAAAACTAGTATTCCTAAAGAATTCTAGCCCTCTAGGTTTAGTAACTACCCTATAAACAACAGTTTAAAGCAATCCAATGATTTCTTATATATGTAATAGATAAGAGAAAGATAATGGGACCAACTTGGAACTTCTGCTTAATCCCTTGCTTACTCTCTCTCTCCTTTGACAGAACCAGCAACTCCTCCCCATACTTAACATGCTTGGAGAGTACTTGCACAAGTACAACAACAAAGAACCGTCAAAGCATTGTGATCTATTACAACATAAACATTACAAAATCAGATATATAATGAACAAATGATAGCATTCACAAATGATAACATTCATAATTGCACAATCATATGGAAGTAAACTTGAAGAACTTTATTAATAGAAGGGAGAATTACAACCCAATTGTTTGATCCAACATCATCCTTCCAGCTTCAATCCTTCTTCACCTCATGAAATAGAAATATCACTCCAACAATACAGTACTCTTTCCTCAATTACAAACTATCAACACTTACTTGCAATTCACAACATTCCAGCCTCTGGATCTCATGAATGAGGGATCCATTTATAGATGTTTGCAAGGGTGTGAGTCATCCATGGGGTTTGATTAGTGTCATTCCACTTGTTACATTTGGTTCCACAAGAGAAGAGATAACTGAAGTTTAGATCCCTTACTCATCCTTGGGCGAATTCAGAGAGGCAAGTGGCAGAGGAGAAGTTTCTAGAAGATTCTATGAGCATCCACTTAGCAAACTGTCTTGGACATTTGTCCATCCTCACCCATCACACCCTATAGAAGGCCTAAATATTATGCATTGCACCCTAGCAGTAAAGTAGTCAGTATGCATTGCACTTTACCAGTGGAGCAGTCAATATGGTTCAATTTAGGCAATTTCTAGATGGTTTCTTAGATGGAAATTTTGGGGAATGATGTATTCAGATGACTATGTTCCTTTAGGATATGAAACAACTCTTTTAGGGGTTGAATGTGCCCTAGTTTATCGACATATAAGTTTGGGGTTGATGTGCCCAAATATGTCTATAACAACAAGGTGTCTCATCAGGCAGTTAACTCCAACTGTCATTTTCCATTCACCTGCCAAATTCCAAACAATCATTGACTTTGTACATAAAACAAAAATATTCAAGGTTTTCTCTTTTTTTCTGGAAAAAGAAAGTTATGCTTCCTTGCATACATAGAGTATGTCCAAACCAGCAAATTATTCCCAACCGCCAACCACTATCAGTTGCTGAACTCAGGGCACTGCAAACTATTGTGCGCACCCTGCAAAACCTTCACCATAGCCATTTGTCTGAACAGTCAACCATAAACAGGTATTTATTGCATTTCCTTCTCAGAAACCATGTTTTTGTACTGAACGCCCACTAAATTTCTCTAAACTCAAATAATTCAGTACAATTAAGCTGTTTCCCAGTCCCAAGACTTCCCCAAGCCCCGGTTTTATCTGAAAATCCTTGAAAACCCCAACTTTCTTCCTTGAATACACAAGAGCCAAGGATGGAAGCTCCTGTCACCCTAAATGTTGCACCAATCACTACTCCCCACATGGATTTGGACTACCTTCCCTTGGCTGATAAAGATTTTCAAATTAAGGACCTTACTTTTGATGAAACCCCCTTGAAGTTGTACTGCAGGTATCGGGACAATTATCTCAACAATGCTGATAAAATAGGTCTTTGGGAGTCCAACCTCCCTAAATATCAGTTCCCCACTGTCCATATTTTCCCAGATATTTTCCACCAATGCCATGCAAATTACAAACCCAATCTGAGAGCTATAATGTCCCCTAACCAGGAAGTTATTTTCACCATTACAATTGAATCTATAAATGAAATGTTGCAATTACAGCTTGGCCGGAACCTCACTCCCCTTTCCATTGCTGATTTACTTGATAAATATTGAAGGCTGTCTAGTTCTGAAATCAACCAAGTTAGTCAAAATTTCATTGAATAACAATACAGATCAAAAGAACCCCCTCCCTACATGACATGTGCCTTTACTAGTCTGGGCAGGGATATTGTCACCATGTTTGCTTGCATTTACCACTAGTGAGTATGTAGATGAAATGACCTTTGCCTACATGACTATTCTTACCCCTGGCAACCTCCTGCATGCAAATATGACTATGCTACATTCATTGCTGATAAGGTGCATGACCAATTCATGAGATTAGAGAATGAGAAGGTATTCAAATATTCTTCAGTCCTGTATCATCTTTTCCTTTACTACCAAGTTGATAAATTCCCTCTCTCTGTACAAAAGCTTGACACTAGAGGGAACCCTAGGTCAGTCATCTTCTGGACTTCCATTTTTCATTATTCTCATTCTTCTCCTCATCCTTATACACATTTTATTGATCAATTTGTGCATCTAGTAACTATTATGTTGATAGGAAGTCCCCCTCCTAGAATCAATGATGATATTAAGAGAATTCTTCAGTTATCCAAGCAATACAAGGTTGGGGACTGATACTTGTACCAAAACCATATCGAGATCAGGATTTATGGGTGTGAGCTGCATCCCTTTAAATTGCCTAAATATGTCCCCATGAGATTATTTTCCCTGGAGTACTACATGAAAATGATCAATTCCGATGAAATCCACTTTATGAAAGCTAAGAAGAAAGCTCAGTTGAGGAAGAAGGATCACCTAGGCCCATTTATTTGCAACAACAGAAGAGAAGGGAAATAGGCAGAGGAAATCCTTGAGAGAACGAGATTGAAAAGAGTTCCATCTAGCCCTATGATCCTCATAGCTTCATCTGTGATAGAAGGCAAAAGCATAAGCTATCCCCCTACTTCCATCATAGAATTCCAGAGATAGAACAATATGCAAATAAAAATGAATGGGTGGAGGGAACACTTATAGAACAAGATAGTACACAAGTTGAAGTAGAAAATGTTATGAAAGATTTGGAAAGACAACTTGATCTAGATTCCTTTGTATAGGTTCCTAGAGAATCTTCACAGAAACCAACACAGGAGCATGGTGCACAGACATTAGGACAACCAGAGACTTTAGAACAGAGAAAAGATTTAGGATCATAGAGCATTTCTGAGGAGTTGACCCAAATTGATACAAACATGGGCAACCATCCAGTATTGTAGACTCCTCTTAATGAGGAGCGAATTCAAAAAATAAGTAGGAATGAGACTAGCCCCTCTACAATGCCATTGGACCAGGTATATGTGAAAAGGCAGAGATTGAATCCTCTGCCTAAGGAGGAATATGAAGAGACAAGAAGTGACACAGTGCAGACAACACTAGTAAGGGAGACACCATCTACCTCTCAAACACAAGCACTAAATAGGCAGCCAAATGTAGTAAATATATAAGTGTCATCACTAAGGACAATTTCAGAGCAAAGGCAAGATTTAAAAGAAAAGTACAAAGAGATTAAGGCTAGGAATGAGTAGCTCAAAGCTCAAACCTATGCCAAATATCTGAAAATGGCTCCCACAAATCAGACAAAGTTGATTTCATCCTTTCACATCAAAGAGGGAGAGATGCAGATGAGCTTTTTGAAGCCACCCGTACAACAACCAAAGTCTATGGCTGATTATTTAAAAATAGATTTTGAAGTTCCACCTAATTTATCAGATTGAGCTCCATAAGAAACTGGGTGAGATGGTCTATTCCACATTGACCAGTAAAGCCATCATTGCACATTAGTTACAGAATTCTCTAAGTAATACTACAACACAGTTCCAGTTGGAAAAGGCCTCTTCTCAGGCTAAGGAAACAAGGATAAAATCACTAGAAGATCTGGTGATTGAGTTGGGACATGATCCCATAGATGTTAAAGCAGCTGAAATTTTGATAAAGAAAAAGAATGATGACATTGTTGCACTCAAGAAACAACTCAAACTCCCTCCCCTCATACATCCACAAACTGCAGAAGTAATTGTTAAACAAAACGAGGAAGAACTTACAGACTTGATCCTTAAGTTGAATGAGCAGTTGAAAACAATAGAGTAGGAACTAGAAAAAGCTTTGTAGTCCAAATAGGGTGAGTCAACCACCATGCCTCAGATTGTAATACCCATAATTTCTACAGCAATGCCATCTACTATTGTAGCATCTTTGGCACTCAACATTCCTCCAGCAACAGCTCTGCCAGTAACAACAACAAAAAGTACATCAGAAGAAACAACAACTTCAACAAAGAAAACAGAGGACTTAATAAAGTCCATGGAAGAAATGAAAATCCAAGCAACTGAAATAAAGAAACTGAAAGAAATGGTTACCATCTTGGAAAACAATTGTGAGATATCACAGATCAATTACACTGAAGAAGGGAGAAAGAATTGAAGGATGACTCAAAAAATCAAGACATCAGAGAAAGAATTAACATTGGAAAAGCCTTTAAGAGACATTAGAGAGACTTTATGGACCAATATCATTGATACCATCAATGATATTTGGTCTTCCACTCAAATCATTTTTGAACAGACTGAGTTAGTTAAACTAGCTACAGAGGCTATACAAAAGACCAGGGAAGAATTGGGGGAGAAACCTGAAGAGGCAACCCAATTAATCAAATTCTTGAACAACCAAAATAGGCAATGGCTGGAACAATTGGATATCGAGGATCGAACTAGTACGCCTCTGTGCACTCAGCTACGGACTACTAGGACTCTATGCACTCAGCTGTAGAGCCTTCTCCTACTCTACAACCCAAAGACTCGACTCTACACTTAAGATAAGACTCAATTCTCCATCCTTAGATCCATTTTTTCTCCTTTCTTTTTTACAACTTAGAGCCTCACTTTATTTATACAATCCCATGGTCTGTGGACCATGGGTAGATCCCTAAAGTCAACATTACATTACAAAATTAAGGGCAGACAACCGTATGACTCATGTACAAACTTTGCGTTCTGCGCCCACAAAATGCAGAGTCTTTACATTAGATTTACATATTTTGACCAAAATATGGGCTTTAAACCCCAAGACTTCTGTTCCCAACACTGTGTACATATACCTATCCAACCATTGTTAGTTTGTCAATCACGGTTTATGTTTTCTTGCGCCACGAATTCATGGATCTTTCTATCTAGCCATTGCTCAGTTTCCTTCTTAGTTGGATTCCAGTGATGCAACATCACACATCTCTTTATGCAGATCCCTGTCCTAGCAATGAAACCATTTTTTGGCTTAGTGGGTCCTGACCCAGGTTCAAAGTTAGTTTTTCCAAACAAATCTCTACACTACTAGCCCTTTCGGCATCAACCCACAAAGCGTAGACTGAAGTCTCACCCGAAGTAGTATGGGAGGATGTTGGAACTAGCTTTCCACACCCAAAGATTAGTGTAATGTCATTTTATGTCCTAAACCTGCCCTCACACAGATCGATAAGCCTTTAGAGCTTATCAATATAACTTCCCTTAATAAGACTTTATACCTCTACGAACATTCATGGCTACCTTTCCTAGACCCTAAACAGGTGAATCAACCACTTACATGCCTATGTGATTACCCTTAATCTTGTATATACCCAGATCAGCTTAAGTGTTTGATACTTTAGAATGCAACAAGATATTCCTTGCGTAAACAATTTTTATTTCTTGCATTTATATGACAATATAAATCATGTAAAATTGCACATCAATACAATATTAATTCATAAACCCATTATTCATCATAACATAATAGAGCAGTCATTCATAGCAAAAGTAAATAGGTAAACACATAAATTTCTGGAATAATCTCTTTATTAATACTTCAGTTCTTTTTACAGACCCAAGACTTCTCTGCGCACTTAGCTGCAGAGGTTTGTGCACTCAACTGTGGACTCTACTCTAGGCCTTTGTGCACACAGTTGCAAAGCCTATCTTCTACTTTAAGACTTCTTCGCTCTTTCTTCTACTAACCCATTACATTCATATTTTTTATTATCTACTTAGACCCTCTAAGACTCTCCTTTTTATACAATCCCATGGTCCGTGAACCATGTGTAGGTCTATACAAGCTGACACAACTTACATAAAAGAATGGTAAAACCCTTTATGACACTTTACTATCTATGCACTCCATGACCACAACTTGCGGAGACTTTACACTTTTTACAATAAAACTTGGGCTTTTTCCCCAAAATTGATCCTTGGGGACCTTGTCGTAATAGAAAAATATCCTTCCAATATATTTAATCGTTTATCTATGACAAATGTATTTATCTAGCCTTCAAATATGGGAAAGTCAAAGTTGACTTGTACCTTAAAGGGAGTGGTGCCTCCAAGGTAGTTTCTGAATTAATATGCGTTGCCTATGGGCATCTACTAAAGTATCTGGGAAATTTTTTCCATCATCTTCTTCCTTTGTCTCTCGATGGCTTCTTCAAGAAATATTTTGAAAGGACCTCCTACTCCCTTTCACCATGGGAGGTTTTTGAGGCTGACAAGACCAATCTTGTTCAACCAATTCAAGCTCTAACTCCTTATACCCCAACCTTGTTGGGGAGTTGCACAGAAAAATAAAGAAGAGAAGACCCCTCTAATACCATATATCAATATTTTTGAAGGAACAAAATGGAATAATGATAGAAATAGAAACACAGAGCTACAATGAAAACAAAACTTGAATTCATTAATAAAAAATTATTGAAAATTGTTTACATGCAAAATGAAAATAAACTAGCTCGGGTAATGGTAGCTTATCTCTGAGAAGAGATGTGGCGGCTACATGCCTTCTAAAATGTGTTAAAATGAGCCTCAAAGGTCTATTTATTATTGAGAAACAATACAAAACCCTAAACATTAGAAACCTAACCTTGAGAGGTGAAGCACCAAAAGATTGTGGGCCCCATTAGGGTAAATTGGTACATCATCTTCCCTGGGTTGTGACTTCGACAGACGATCTTCGTTTGACACATACAATACCTTGTCAGAAAGATCTATCTAAGGACTAATTTTTTTTTACTGCAAACCCCTTGTATAGATGTTGGCTTGAGGGGGCCTGACCTAGGTTCGGAGTTAATTAGCCAAACAAATCCCTACACTACTAGCCCTTTCGGCATTAGCCTGCAGAGCGCGGACTGAATTCTCACCCAAAGGAATATGGGGGGATACTGGAACCAAGTTTCCACACCCTGGAGATGTCTGAGGGGTCAAATTAGTTCAACTTTGAATACCTTCATGCAAGTCACTTCGTGCCCTATCCTAACCTGCGATACCTTCGCGATATGTTATAACCGCCTTTCACGCTGCTAGGGAAACGATCTGTGCTAATTCCCCAAGTTACACCACGTATCTTACTTATATTCTTGCAATTGTTAGTTAACTTCACATAAATAGATACCTTATATGAAATTTAATTAATCAACGCATTTATATATTTTTCTGCACCATATAGACAACAAAAATGCAATTTATACTCAAAAAAGGAAATAACTACACAGAATTGCTGCGAAAATTCTTCTGTATTAATTCTTCAATGATTATAGACTCGAATCACCATGTGCACTCAACTGCAGGGGTCTACGCACTTAGCTGCAAATCCTTCTCCTACTCTACGACCCAAAGACTCGACTCCACACATAAGATAAGACTCAATTTCCAATCATAGATCCCGTTTTTCGCCTTCTTTTTTACAACTCAGAGCCTCTCTCTATTTACACAATCCCGTGGTCCATGAACAATGTGTATATCTCTAAAGCTGTCATTACATTACAAAATTAAGGGTGGACAACCAAATGACTCATGTCAAAACTTTGCACTCTGCGCCCACAAAATGCAGAGTCTTTACATTGAGTTTACATCCTTTGACCAAAATCTGGGCTTTAAGCCCAAAAACTTCCCTTGGGGGATCCCACGCCTGACAAACCCTTAACACAAACATCATGACTCACCCTCGAGTCACTCTAGTAGTGCATATATCTTTGTGCAAAGACCACCCAACTCAGCCTGGACCACTGCAAGATCGGCAACGCACCGAGCAACTACCTACTGTACTTCCTGAATGTGTTGTTCAGAAACTATTGTAGTTGAACTATTGTCCTACACCTATTCCTACATTCACTACATCTGCACGAGCTTGGGTTCAATTGAGGCTGTAATGATGAATGCCTCATTGATCCATGGTTGTATGTGCGCCTTCAGGATAGCTTCCTTATGTCATGCAGCGTCTACCTGCTCCTTGATCACTTTTGACTGTTGCATCCACACAAGCCTCTGTGTAAGGGCTACCGTCTACGTGGTCCCTTTTATGTCATCATACTATTGTTGTAGCTCACGCACCTCTATTTCCAGGCACTTTGCAGAGTTGTGACGACCTCAAACGATTCTTCAAAAAGTTTGGTGCAGTACTTCACTCCACTACTAATCTCCACTATTCCTGTTGTAATGGTGCTAGCACACTGCTCTTTCACCTCTGGAAAAGTTGAAGGATATGCCTTCAATTGTAGCTCAGATATCTGAAGGTTCAGCTCTAGTTGAACCTTAGCCATCTCTTCTTTCGCCTCGTGCACCCCTGCTGCTAATCTCCAGATGCACACCTCTGCTGGGATGGCCAACATAGGGACCATCTAGCAGGATTCCTCTACCACATACACTAGCTTCCTATTCTTTGTCACAACCTCATCGCGCTACAGGCTCAGTGTTCCATATTAATACATTTCTCACTCATCACCTGGAGCGTGTGATTCTCCCTGGCCTGCAGTTCTGTAGTCACTCCATCCTGTAGAAAATAGAGAGTCTCCCATAGGAGCGTAGCCATGATTATGCCAACTCCCTTCAATGCACTAACCATAGGCCTGTCGGCCTCATTTTCTGTAACCAATTCCCCTTACGGCCACACTATAGTGTTGGTTATACGGGCACGAAACATTTCCTCAGCTGCGGTTGTGCCTACTGCGAAGCTAGTCGAGAGAGTACCAGCCTGAGGAGTAAACACCAATAAATCCTATATCTATGCCCGAAGGGCCCCCAACGCCATCTGATTTTCCTCCGCGAATTATTGTAGGGCCTCCGTGGTAATGTCACACACCATCTCCCATATATAATGTAGATCCCTCTTAGTGAGGGTGATCAGGTCAAAAGAAGCCTTGGAGACTTTTGACTTCTTTCGCAGCGCCACCTGCTCTCTCGGGTGTTGTCGCTTTAGCTATGTTGACGTTTCCTGTGGGTCCACACCACCTTGCTTTTTTTCGGGCTCCTGTTCAGGAGAGGGAAACTTCTAGACCTCGCACTCCTTCTCAGCTTCCCTCTGTTTTTCTTCTGCTGCCTTCGCAGCATCCCGCACCTCCTGCGCCTTTGTTGTTGCTGCTTCATTCCTTCTCTTCTTAGCCAACTGTGCCATCCACAATTTTTCCTCCTCCTTTTTCCTCTATGCAACAGACTTCTCTGATTCCACTGCGGAGTTGGCTGGAGCATTCCACTCTGGCTGCCATGACTCAAGCACGACGAATATGACATCGTCCGTGACCAAGTAAGGTAGCTGTTACACTAAAATTTGTCACCATGACTATTTGCAGTCAGTATGGCTCCATCAACTGTCATACTGTCCTCCTTGGCAAGTCTTATACCTCTGCTCCTCATGTCAAACTCCAAGAAAGAGAGAAGTCCTTAAAAATCAATATAACTCTGGTTACGCAGTTTCTCTTACCCTTACCTACATGTACGCACCTAAAGTTCACAATACCTGTGTACTTGTACGCTCTGTCTGTAAAGGGGTGGGTGCGTACTCCTTTAAAGGTCAAAAGGCGCGAGTTTTACTTCAAAAAAGTTACTTGTGGTCGATTCTAGACCATTCTAGAAGATGGTTTGACGTGTATTGAGCGCCTCCAGATGGTTCATGTATCCCTATGAAAGAGGAACTTCTCCCATCAAGAGGGGATCTATCCCATTGAAAGAGGGGCTTATCCCATTGATGGTGGACCTGATTAACTTCCTCCAAAGCACTATAAATACAGGCATTGGGCCAGAGGGGGAGGAGGTTGAAAGCTGAACATTCCTAAGGGTAGATGCTGCTGAAATTAGGACTCCCTTATAGAGCTTGAGAGGAGAGATTCCCATCCTTTCTTAGCTTCATTTGGAAGTGGGTGAGCTGATCAAAGTAAAGGAGAACTCTTGCTGGACCCTGATAGGGACCTGCACAACACCAAGGCACTGGTTGTAATGGTTTCTTTTGTTTCCAATTAATACAATTGAGTTCATTTTTCTCAACAAGTTGTTATATATAATTTTTTTCATATACTCCTTGGTCTTTATGATGAATATGTTTTATTATATGAGTTATTCAGGTGCTATGTAATCATTTGCTTGTTAGTGAATGCAGGTTTCAAAGAGAAGGAGGAGCTCATCTGGAGCGGAGAGGCTTGGCTGCTACAAACAGCGTTGGACTAAAGGTATGCTTTAAACACCTGGTTGCTTGTATTTTAAATGCATATTTAGGGAAAGATAGTGCTTGATTGTTTTGTTTGTCACTAGAAAGCCTTAGCTTCTAGGGAGGTCGGTTTTGTCCACAAAATTGACTCTTTCCGCATGACAAAATGGCGACTCTAGTGGGGAATCCATGGATTTGATTGATTTCTCTTTTGATTCATACTTGGATTTGAGCAAAGTCGATTTCTTTATGGTTTTTGACTGATTGACTGTGAATTT
This sequence comes from Pinus tabuliformis, assembly GCA_031772625.1. Classification (NCBI taxonomy): domain Eukaryota; kingdom Viridiplantae; phylum Streptophyta; class Pinopsida; order Pinales; family Pinaceae; genus Pinus; species Pinus tabuliformis. Next base: position 1,117,421,594 of record CM062813.1, on the reverse strand, counting down.
GGGTGGAATAGCTTAGGGTTAAGTTAGTTTTTAGTTTTCTTGGTTTTGTTAGCAGTACGCACCCTCTGCGTTAAGCACAATGCGTACCTGTACGTACTGTAGCTTTGTACACAGAGCGTGGCCGCACCTATGCAAACAGGCTACCTGCGTACCCTGTCAAAAGTTGAGAAAATTCCATTTTTTCCTTTTTGCCTCTTAGATTTTTTTTATAATTTGTTTTTTGCTGCCCAGATCCAATGGTTACCTGTCAGAAGTCTTCATCTAAGCTTGTTTCATTAGCATCAAGGGTTTTAGTGAAGTTCATAGAAGTTCTAGCCCTAGGTTTGATTTTTGCATCGGTCTTGTAGTGACTTTGGCTTTAGAAGTTGTAAACACCTTGAATATCCCTGGTCTTTTCAGTCTTCTTAGGAGTCGGACCTTTCATAAAATCCACCTTTGTGAGAAACCTACCTTTGTGTTGTCTCTTTGCGGAATTTCGAGAAAGCTTGTTGGTTAAGCTGTGAATTTCATTCTTAAGAAAAAGAACAAAAGATTTTGATTTTTGTTTTTGAATGGTTTATGATTCTGCATGAACTAGTCCTTGGTTGAATTTTAACTGAGTAAAACATCCTGGAATTATATTTTGTAAGCTTTTAACTCATTAGATTTTCTTTTAGGTAAATTTCTCATTAGATTTGCTTCTAGGTAAATTTCTCTTAGATTTTCATAGATTTTTAAAATTGATTTTTGTTAAGTAGTTTTACATGCTTTGTTAATATAGGAAAAAATACAAAAATCTCTTTTGAAGAAAAGTTTGTTTTAGTAGCATTTGAAGTCTTTGAAAAGAGAAAGGAATTTTCGTGAAATAATTAGTGGTCATGTGTTGTGTGCTTTGGAAAAGATGAAGAGATTGTTTCTTTGATTTTCATTGCCAAGAAAGTTGTCTTTATAAATTTTGCATTCTCCAACTCTCTTAGCTAGGGAATTCATTGAGAAAGAAAAATAGTATAAATCATCTTAGGTGCATCCTTTTAGTGGATTTGAGTCGAGTCTACACACCATCAGTTTCATCTCCACTACCTTTTGTCCTAAAGGAAAGCCATAAAAATTAACGCTTAAAGTAAAATTTACTTAGTAACTTTTTATTTACTAGGGCTCTGAAACACCAATATAGATTAGGCTATTCTCTTGGAGTAGGAGAGTAATTAACTCTCCAAGGCAGCAAAACCAAACAAGTAGCTCATCTTGTGGTAGGATAAATCCAACTGTTACATTTATGCTCTGGGAAAGCTCCTCTTAAAGGAGAAGCACGAGATCGTGTCCGAACCAGTGAGGGGATCAATCCTCCTTCATTGGGAATGACGCCAGATATGCACGTACTACAAATGGTAAACCTCGGATTGACCATTGTCGAGGAGCCTGGGGTCACTTGTCGGTAAACCTTGGATTATTTTCAAGGAGCCGGCAAGGGGATTGAGCTTGTTACTCTGCCCTTGCGTGCTATCGGATCGTAGACTATTCCCCCAGGTATATTTGTTGCTGTTGGTGACCTTAGTGACCATTATCTTTAGGGTTCTACTGAAGGTGACGGTGGAGGGAAGATCCCATTGTACCTGGAGCAGACGTTGGCTAGACTCACTTGGATTTTCTAGAGGGTTCACTTCACTCGAGACGGTTAAAGTGGAGGAACTTATGCCAGTCTATTCATTAAGCAGGTTGTCGGGGTAACTGTTCCACCCGCCACTTCTGTACTGGATTCTGTGATGTTGGATTTCATCACCAACTAGTGTTTTCAGTCCGGAAGGTTACTGTTTGTGTATGGTTTGATGCCCTAGATTCTTTAGGTGTGTGATTCGAATTTGTTTGGTTCGTTAGAGACTTTAGGTGGTTTTCTTTGATATTTTACTTTGTTTGCGTGTGCAGTAGTTAAAATTTTTAACTGTGGCTGAATTACCGAGACAGTCCCATAGAGTTCGGGGCCAGTCTCTTGAGATTTTAACCGTGGCCGATTTGTTGAGGAAGTCCTGTAGACTTTGGGGCCAACCTCCTGAAGACGTCCCAGGTCATTACGAAGGTTTGAAAGTCCTTGTAACTCCTAGTGGCAGTAAAGTAGGTTCACCTGAAGAAGGAGAGTCTTCGTTGGTAGTTCATCCTGATTACCAAAGTCTAGAAATAGGTTATAATCCCGAAGCTATTACAGTTTCCGAGCTTGCTGGTATTTTTTCATCTACTAGTGATATAGGCGAAGAACCTAAGATATCTGAACCTATTACTCCAACTTCTAGTGCTCCTGATTCACCTAGGGTAGAAAGAGTCATCACCGAAAATCTTCCTTCTGGTTTGATAGCTATTGAAGAAATTGCTCCAGAAGAAGAAATAGGCGTCCCTATCCCTGAAAATCAACCTACTATTGATCTAAGGGAGCGTGAATCCATTTTTTACAGTCCATCTAGAAGTACTACTTGGTATCTTTCTTTAACTAATTATTTGGACAACTCAGGGTTAAGTTTTTCTCCACCTCGTGCTCCTTATCCACCTAGAGGTATTTATACTCTTGTAAATATGTCAGGTCAGTCGTCCATGTTTACTCAATCACCTGAATCTTTTTTGTACGGCAGTCCTTCTGTTCCCTCTGGGTATCAGTCACTTTCTAGTACTTTTGCGGGAGCATCTCCTCAACCCATTGAACCTGGGTTATTAACTGGAAACAATGGTAACAAACCGTTGAGCATAGGAGATATTTATATGATGTCAGGTTCAATTCCCAGTTCTCAACCTCAAGGTGGCCAGTTACCGCCTGGGGGGCAGCCTTACTTTTCATCTGACCTAGCCTCTTCAAAGAGTATTCAGCATGTTTGTAAAACGACTATCCCTTATAAGGATGTTGGAGTAGGATTAGTTAAAGATGTCGGTTTACTGGGAACTTTTCCTTTTCCTCCAATCAACGCTTTGTCTTCGTTTGCATCTATTCATATGATTACATCCGATACAATTGTTTATGACGATCCTTGGATCGTTCCTTCTGAATCTGAGATAGACTCATTTGGTGATGCTATACCTTTGAGTCCATATGAAATTGCCTATGAAGCCGTGCAGTCTTTTACCGACCCGCGTTCAACCAAAATCGACCAAATGAATGTGGTCCGTGAGGAATCACTTTTCACATCAACCTCGGAGATAATAGCATTTCCCGAAGTTGTGTCATCTGACAAACAACTTCGTGAAGTCCTGTGTGTAGACGATTTACCATGGAAAGATATCCATCACAGATCTTCGTTTTTACCTGAGGAGGATCCTTTTGAAAATAATTTCTCATCAATCTTTACAGCTGAATATGTCAAAGAAGCTCAGAATCCAATGAAACATCCTGATTCAGAGCTGAATTTGGGAAACATTCCTCGAACTATTCCCATTGACATTTCAGTCAAGCCCAGAATTATTGAGCACATTCATATAGGTTCCTCGTGTTCAGATGACGAAATTCAGACATACAAGGCCCTATTTCAAGAATTCTGCGACGTGTTTGCCTGGTCCTATGAGGAAATGCCAGGAATTGATCCCGCGATTGTTGTCCATGAGATCAAGACTTACCCGGACGCTAAACCCGTCTGGCAACGTTTGCGTCAGATTCACCAACGAAAAGCGGCTGCAATTAAAGCAGAAGTTGAGAAGCTGTTGAAAGCAGGGTTCATTTATCTGATCCCGTTAACGGATTGGGTATCGAATATTGTTCCGGTTAACAAAAAACAGGGAGCAATAAGAATATGCATCGATTATAGAGACATTAATCGAGCTTGTCCAAAGGACAACTACCCAACACCCTATATCGATCAAATAATTGACGATTGTGCCGGCAGTGAAATATTTTCCTTTATGGACGGTTTTTCCGGTTACAATCAAATCAATATTCTACCTGCTGATCAACCAAAAACGGCTTTCATTTGTCCATGGGGGACATTTGCTTATTGAAAATTTCCTTTTGGGCTTAAGAATGCCGGAGAAACTTTTGAAAGGGCGATGTCTTATGCGTTTCATGACATCAAACACATTGTGCAACCGTATCTCGATGATTTGCCTGCTCATTCATTACATCGAGCTAACCACCTTGTCCATTTACGAGCAATTTTCATGAGGTGTAGGCATTATTGAATTCGGTTGAACCCACAGAAATGTGTCTTCTGTATAGAAGTGGGTCGATTACAGGGATTTGTAGTTTCGAAAGCCGGCATTCGCGTCGATCCTTCGAAGGTAGAAGCTATCATCAAATTGCCTCCTCCTTCGAGGCTTCGCCAACTCCAATGTTTGCAGGGGAAAGAAAACTTTTTACGACGATTCATTCCTAACTACGCCGAGGTTACAAAGGGTTTTACCTGGTTGTTGAAATAGAATGCTCAATTCTCTTGGGATGAGATAGCTCAGAAATCTTTTGATGCACTCAAGCACGCGTTGACCCATGCACCGTTGCTGCATCCTCCCAACTACAACCAAGATTACTTTTTGTACTTCGCCGCCGCTCATTCCACCATTGGGATGGTCTTATTTCAAGAAGACGAATTCGGAACGGAACATGTGATATATTACCTTAGTCGGACGTTAAATCCAACTGAACTCAAATATTCACATGTGGAGAAATTGGCATTGGCAGCCGTTCAAGCTGTCCAACGTTTTCGTCACTACATTTTACTCTGTAAAACTACATTCATTTCGGATTGCAACCCTATGATCTACATTTTGACTAAACAATTTCTATGGGGCAAGTATTCTAAATGGATTGTTATCCTGCAGGAGTTCGACTTGGAGTTTGAAAAATCTAAGTCTAAGAAATCTTTAGTTTTTGCAGAGTTAATGTGTGACTTCCTGCGTGCTGACATGGAAACTATGGCAGAGGAGCCCATTGTGGACGAATCTTTGTTTCTAATTAGCACTTTAGATCCGTGGTATGGGGATACCATCGTCTATCTCCAGACCCAATCCTTTCGGCCCGAAGTTTCAAAGTCGGAACGTCGGAAAATTCGATTCCAGTCCCAACAGTACAAAATTATTGGAGATACTCTTTATCGCCGTGGGGAGGACTTGGTTTTTCGACGTTGCTTAATGCACGAGGAAGTTGAAAGGGTTCTGAATGACTGTCACTCTAGATCGTGTGGTGGCCATATGTCTGGGTATGCCACAGCCCAAAAGATATTGCGCGCTGGCTACTTCTGGCCGTCCTCGTTTAAAGATTGTATTACTGCGGTCCGAAAATGCCACAACTGTCAGGTGTTTGATCGAAAGATGCATGCTCCACCTGCTCCTCTCCACCCTATAATTGCCGTTGGTCCTTTTGCCAAATGGGGTATCGATTTTATTACATGTAACCCTCACTCGGCCGGGGGGCATGCGTATATCATCCTTGCGGTAGATTATTTTACTAAGTGGGTCGAGGCGACGCCTACATTCAAGGTAGATGGAAAGACAGCTGCAATTTTCATATTCAATCATATAATTGCTATGTTTGGTGTCCCACAAGTGATAATCACTGACCATGGGCGCCATTTTCGAAATGTTATGATGACAAAACTTACAGGCCAGCTTGGTTTGCGTCACAATAGCTCAACTCCTTATTACCCACAAGCGAATGGTCTGGTTGAGTCCATCAACAAAGTTTTAGTTATCATGATCAGACGAATCATTGGTATTCATCGGTCGAATTGGCACAACATGTTATTTTCAGCGCTTTGGGCATACCGAACCTCAGTGAAAACATCAACAGGGTTCACTCCTTTCCAACTAGTTTATGGTTTGGAAGCTGTGCTACCCATTGAATGCGAAATCCCGTCACTGCAAATGGCCATCGAATTACTTCCAGCTACTTCCAAAGAGGAGAAGCATTTATTATACTTAGCTCAATTAGATGAGACTTGACGTGATGCTGCATTGGCGATCGAGACTCATGCAAAACGTATGAAAGCTCAGTATGATCGAAATGTGACCCCTCGAAATTTTTCGGAAGGAGACCTAGTGTTATTATATGATCAAGCAAATGATAAATTAGGTGCTAGAAAATTCGTTCCTATGTGGCATGGGCCCTATATTGTAAAGCGAAAGCTAGCAAAAGGGGCCTATGAGCTGGTAGACTTTGACGGGGACTCTTTGGGTAAACCCAGAAATGGACTTTATCTAAAGAGGTATTATGCTTAAAAGATGGGTATGGAGATTTTAGTTAGGTTAGGTTTTTCTTTCTAGCTGGTGTGTTTGTTAGTTTAGACAGTGTGCTTAGCCTAGAGAGTGTGTTTTTCGTCATTATTCTGGGTTATCTTGGTTTTACTCTTGATATTGCAGATGTCGATGCATCTCCAAACATACATTGGATTCGCTGATGGTGCTTGTCGTAGTACACGGAATATCTCTTCCGCAGCTTGGGTTATCTATTCGCCCTCTGATGAGTTAGTTTCTATGCATGGGGTGAGCCTCGGTCAAACAACAAACAACATTGCCGAGTACAGTGCAGTGATTGAGTTATTGTCTGAATCTATTTCATTTAAGATTCGGAGTTTGGTAGTGAGGTTAGATTCTGAACTCGTTGTATTACAACTTAATAGAGTGTATGCCATTAGAAATCCAGTGTTATTAAGGTTATTTTTGAGAGTGTGTCTCTTGGAATGTGAATTTGACTACATTAAATATCAGCATATTCCAAGGTCTTTAAATACATTAGCAGATGCAATTGCTTCTTGAATGTTAAATAGACATTTGCAATAATCATACATGTAAATTTAAAAACATTTCATCACACATGTTCAACAGATAAGCCGGTAATAATGATATATATAGATAGGAGTGTGTCAAAAAATACATCGTCTTCGATCATAGGTTGAAAAACACCTTATGATCAGAAAAAATGATAAGTTCAAAAAACCAAAATGTCACATGTGTATACAAAGCGACCATCTAATCACTGGTGATGCTCTCTATACGACACCACTGCACGGGCTACCCTACACAAGAACCTTCTAAAAGGTCCTGGGACTGCGACTACATAGCGCTGAAGCCTGATAGGAATATTGTCTATAGTAGTCTCTGGTATATCTGTCGTTAGATGCTCTAGGTATTGTTCCAACTCAGCTAAGGTCTCTGTGGCCTCATCTCGTGGGGCCAGTGCCGCTGCAACTGGTAGTCTCCTCTCGAAAGGTCGGAGATTGGTTGGAAGACGTGGGCCTACATCTGCATTTTGAAAATTATTACTGTCAGTTTTGAGACGATATAAAAAACAAAAAAAAAAATAGATAATTTAAAAACTTGTGAAAAATGAATTACCTGTGTCATCCCATTGTTCTCCCGGTGGAAGAACCATGTCCGGATCTCCACAAAAATCAACTCCGGCATAAGGAAAATCCCGTAGAGAAAAGACATGGTCCTCTAACCAGTGAAAGTACTCCGGAGTAAATCGGACAACCTCCGTGCCCTCATCAGGATGACGGGCCATAACCGCAACCCATCGCATCAATTTGGGCTCTCGGGGAAGCCCAACCTCAATAGTGAGCTGCTGTGGGATCAGCATCGGAACCCTCTCTAAGCAAAAACTCACAACTAAAGGCCCATAACCAAAAGTCTTTAGATGTCCGTTTTTGGCTCTAGTCAGTTGGCCCTTTAAATTGGCCAGCACAGCATCACACCAGTTGAAAATGGTACCTCGATAGCAATCAATCGCCATCCACATCTGGGATCCAGTGGCAATGTGTAAAGTGGCAGCCCCGCAAAGTCTGGTAACTGTAAAAGAAATCACCATAAGTTCAGGGCGGGATATAGTTTTGATCTCTATCCCCTTCTCCTGAGTCTGAGTGTTACACCACTCTAGTCGGAGACTAGCGATGGACTGGCCACCCGGCCTAGTCCCGAACAGAGTCAAGTGTTCGCCTCTCTTGGGAAAACCAGTGAGAAAGTAGATATCTGAGGGCTCTATCTCGAGCTGGTGCCCTCCAATATAAAAACACTAGTCCTGAACGTTCCGTCTCTCTACCAACCACTCTAGAAAGCGCACTTGGGCCCTCATTCCAGGTATGGCCTAGTATTTGTAAAGGCCGCATGCCTTCAAAGCATCAATGGACGGTTGATGACTAATGGAAACCAAATCAACATCTTTGTGCTCTCTCTCGCGCCAATCAAGCATGGTGGGCAATCTACACACCAGAAAACATCCATTAGAATCCATGAAATCAAAAATTGTTGGTCCAATTTGGAGAATTTGGGGTTTGTAAACCCTTTGCGCGGAGTACGCACCCTGCCTTTAGGAATAGAGCATGCGTACGCAGGTTCCCTTAAGGCAAGTTGTGTATGCCCAACATTTTCCCAACTGAGAAAATGTCAGGGTACGCAGGTCCCTAGTGTGGCACCTACGTACCCCGAAAGGCGGATCTTGAAACCCCAAAGCCTCCAAAAAATGATATCTAGGGCCTAAAAAAAAATTCTAAATAGATGAAAATGAAGAGGAGGATGTTGTAGAATACCTGAAAGAGACGGCGTTCGATTTCGACGGTCAGATTCTCCACAATGCCCATGGGAAGTTTCTTGCCAAAAGGCCTTTTTCTCTCCTCAACAGTAAAATGGTAAAAATGAATTGGTAAAAGCCGTTTTTATAGGTTTTTTGGGTAAATAAATGGTAAATTTGTTTATTTTTCACCATGAAAAGGTATTTTTCAAAGTATTTTTATCTATCTTTAAACAAGTATGAGTAATGTGTTGGTTTTTGTGCAGGATAAAGGATTTTCAGGGAAAATTGTCATTTCTTACAAACAAAAACATCAGAGTCATCTTTAAGCTCTTTTCTGACTCCTAAAACATGAAAAGATTGCCGAGCGCTTCTTTTACACTCGTTAAAATGGAATTAAAAGACGGTCCTCTTATAGCCCTTTTCTGACCGTAAAAACATGAAAAGATTGCCAGATTTTTTTCGTTTCAAATTCAATATTGGAAATAAAACGACGTGTCCTTGATCGCTTTTTACTTTTCAGGTCAAAGACACTAATCATGAAAGTACTCCTTGGTCGTAAAGATCAAGCGGTTCTCTCAAGTATTATTTTATACTTTTTCGGGCTTGGGAGACACAAATTTACGAAAAGGTCAACGCTGGAGTCTTCTTAAGTTTTTTCAGACTCTCTAAAATTGAAAAACGCCGAGTTTCTCCTATACTGGACTCGTTAAAATTTCACAGTAAAGGACCTATTCAATTACAAATAGGAACGAACCACTCCTTCTTAGGGTTTGACTCTAAACTAAGTTGGACTCATCGGAAGGATGAGCTTATAATCAAGCATATGTTATCCTCCTCAAGCTTGTAAAAAATAAAGAGGTACTTGCCAGAAATGGTGGGGGAAAAGAGGGAAAAATGAGCCTACTTGTTATCCTTTGCCTCAGAGAAACCTTATCACCACTTTTGAACACGACACTTTTTCATTCACCTGGGTTGGGAAATCCTTTGCCTTACAGTTGATCAAACCACATTGAAAATCTTCAGCCGATTCTCGGTATTAACTTTGGGTCAATTGTCACCAAGCCATCTGTTGTGTCGTTATGTGTTCAAGAGGTCATTGCAAATAAACCATTCATCTACAAAATACCTGTCATCCATCTTGACCATCCCTGAGTCAATCCTTACAGCTACATTTCTTCAACTTGATTTATGATTTCGCGTTGTGGGCTTGCCTGCAACAGGTCACTTTCTATCGACATCAGCACATTATCTAGAAAGATGACCTAGAAATCGTCAGTACCTTGAAATCTGCATGCATCAATGGCAGGTTTCTCGCCTTTGATGACAGTTTACATCATTGACTTTCGATCGAAGGATTCCGTGACATGTTCGACATCAACACATTCATTCACATCTCATGGATTGTACTGGGTACTTTGAGAACCATTGACATCACTGGTGGTCTCTCTCATGCTTGTTAACAGTTTACATCATCGACTGGTAATCAAGTGGTTTCTACCATGTTCGACATCAACTCATTTATTCGCATGGATAGAATCATACTATTTCGAGAGGTAGAAATGAAGACCCTGGATCTAGTTTCCACCATATAGGCTGCGAGGAGTTTTGTATTCATTATATAGTAGACTAATCATAAACAGATGGCTGCGTCCATACTGTGTCTACATGAGTCTATGATTATGATGTACTGTGAAATCATTCCTATATCAGAGCAGTAGTTAGTTTGTTAGTTAGAGTTTTTGATCTGAGTATGGGAATGCCTACCTCAACGATGATATGATCTCATATATGTATTTTGTGTTGAATATTTGTAGGTTCCGACTAGGCTCTCCACAAGATAATCCTTGAAATGATAAAGTACTTCACCCTTCCTAGATGATATGAAACCCTAATCTACTACAAGCTTCACACTTTAGGGGGCAATCTGTTACACTAAAATTTGTCACCATGACTATTTGCAGTCAGTATGGCTCCATCAACTGTCATACTGTCCTCCTTGGCAAGTCTTATACCTCTGCTCCTCATGTCAAACTCCAAGAAAAAGAGAAAGTCCTTAAAAATCAATATAACTCTGGTTACGCAGTTTCTCTTACCCTTACTTGCGTGTACGCACCTCAAGTTCACAATACCCGCGTACTTGTACGCTCTGTCTGTAAAGGGGTGGGTGCATACTCCTGTAAAGGTCAAAAGGCATGAGTTTTACTTCAAAAAAGTTACTTGTGGTCGATTCTAGAGCATTCTAGAAGATGGTTTGACGTGTATTGAGCACCTCCAGATGGTTCATGTATCCCTATGAAAGAGGAACTTATCCCATCAAGAGGGGAGCTGTCCCATTGAAAGAGGGGCTTATCCCATTGATGGTGGACCTAATTAACTTCCTCCAAAGCACTATAAATACAGGCATTGGGCCAGAGGGAGAGGAGGTTGAAAGCTGAACATTCCTAAGGGTAGATGTTGCTGAAATTAGGACTCCCTTATAGAGCTTGAGAGGAGAGATTCCAATCCTTTCTTAGCTTCATTTGGGAGTGGGTGAGCTGATCAAAGTAAAGGAGAACTCTTACTAGACCCTGGGAGGGACCTGCACAACACCAAGGCACTGGTTGTAATGGTTTCTTTTGTTTCCAATTAATACAATTAAGTTCATTTTTCTCAACAAGTTGTTATATATAATTTGTTTCATATACTCCTTGGTCTTTATGATGAATATGTTTTATTATATGAGTTATTTAGGTGTTATGTAATCGTTTGCTTGTTAGTGAATGCAGGTTTCAAAGAGAAGGAGGTGCTCATCTGGATCGGAGAGGCTTGGCTACTACAAACAGCGTTGTACTAAAGGTATGCTTTAAACACCTGGTTGCTTGTATTTTAAATGCATATTTAGGGAAAGATAGTGCTTGATTGTTTTGTTTGTCACTAGAAAGCCTTAGCTTCTAGGGAGGTCGGTTTTGTCCGCAAAATTGACTCTTTCCGCATGACAGTATCTCATTCCATTTCTTCGTGGGGTCCTTGTGCACCCTAATATACACATGATGGAAGTCCACCTTGAACTCCGTGAAGCTTTGTAAACTGTTATAGACAATGGGTTATAACTGCAGCTTGTGGTTAATCCCCATTCTGATGTTCATCTCCATGAACACCCATAATATTTTGTTGTCTCGATCCTCTGTGCATCTTTATTTTCCCATAGTGAAGTGTACTTTGCTACCTCTGGAAGATCCTTCGCAATCATGGGGAACTTTCTCTCCTCAGGCAATTCCCAAGCCACCAACACTATGGATAGTAGAAGCCATGCATAGTGGAAAGTCTTCCCCTATTCTTGTGCCTCGTGGCAATTCTCCAGGAACTCCTTGCACAAGTACTCTGACTAGTTAAATTGGATCCCCTCTATGCACTACGTGACAAGTGCAACCACTGGTACGAGCACCTCATCCACGTGACACTTTCACATAACTTTGCCAACTAGTATCTGTGTTGCAACTTTGACCACATTATTGTTGATACTGGAGATCGCATACCCCCTCTTCTTCTTCTCTAGCTTGAATTTTTTCTTCATGGCCTCCGCAATGGCTAGATAGTTACTCTTACCCTCTGAAATATCCATTGGGTCCTGACTCCTCCCCCTTGCAAGGGAGTCAGGTAATTCTGTGTATTAGGTGGTCCGTGATGGGGATGGGCTCTTCCAGCCATAAACACCCATCATGCACCAGGCAAAGCAGCTACTTGATGATAAAAATAGCTACTGGGGCACGATGGTAATCCGGAACCTAGAACAATTTTAACAACCCTTCTTTCTTTACTCCGTGCAAGCACTTGTGTGGCTCCAACTCTATGATTCCCACCGCTGTGTTTTTCTTTGGCTGCATTAGCTGCATGGTTGCCAAGTGTGGGAATTTTGTGTGGTCCGCGAGATCCCAATCTTCAAAATTTAGAACCAGCACCCATCCTAAGTGTTCTCCTTCAAAAATGATATCATGAGGGAGCAGCGAAGTCTACAAAGAGATTTTTCTCTCAACTAGGTCCTTAGGCACCCTTTCTTTCCCCTTCTATGGAGGAACATACGTGGGCAGCCTGGTCAAAAAGTCCGCACCCTGGGTTTCCTCCTCCATTTCTTCATCCTCCTCCTCTTCTACCAAGATTTCCTCAAGGTCTTCCTCCTCCTAATCAGCTTCCAAATTAATCGCCTTCCCCTTTTCTTCCATGGTCATTTTAGTTCTCAGTGGGTTTCTGGGGGACATGCGCACTAGTGCCATAGGCTGCTTGTCTTTCTTGGGCCTTAGTGTGCGCAGGGATTTAGGGATCTCTACAACTATCCTGATGCTTTCTGGGGTATCTCCTATAGTCATGGCATGTGCGGCCTCTTCAACGGTCATTTCTTCTATATCCGTGGATTCCTCTAGCGTGGTCATACTACTGTTCCACAAATCTCTCAACGGTTCAGGTAGGTGCTCAAATAATGCCTTTGACTTCAAAGGATTGAACAGAATAGAGTTCCCGAATCTCAGGGCACGCAACATCTCAATTCTCAAATGGCCAAGTGTTGTTCTCTGGGCACACTATTTCTGGGAAAACTACTGTCTTTTCGAGCGACTAGCCCTCTAGGTTTGGCAGCTACCCTAGAAACAACAATTTAAAGCAATTCAACGATTTCTTCTATGTGTAATGGATAAGAGAAAGATAATGGGACCAACCTGGAACTTCCACTTAATCCTTTTCTTGATCTCTCTCCCCTTTGACAGAGCTTGCAACTCCTCTCCATACTTATCCCGCTTGGAGAGTACCTATAGAAACATAGTAACAAAGAACCGTCAAAGCATTTTGATCTATTACAACATACACATTACATAATCAGATATATAATGAACATATAATAGCATTCATAAATGATAGCATTCACAATTGCACAATCATATGGAAGAAAACTTGAAGAAATTTATGAAATAGAAGGGAGAATTACAACCCAGTTGTCTGATCTAGCATCAAGCCCTCTTCACCTAATGAAATAGCAAGATCACACCAACAATACAATGCTCTTTCCTCAATTACAAACTATCAGCACTTACTTGCAATTCACAACATTCCAGCCCTCTGGATCTCTTAGATGAGGGATCCATTTACAGATGTGTGCAAGGGTGTGAGTCATCTCTAGGGTTTGATTAGTGTCATTCCACTTGTTACATTTGGTTCCACAAGAGAAGAGATAACTGAATTTTAGATCTCTTACTCATCCTTCGGCGAATTCAGAGAGGCAAGTGGCAGAGGGGAAGTTTCTAGAAGATTCTATGAGCATCCACTTAGCAAACTATCCCAGACATTTGTCCATCCTCACTCATCGCACCCTATAGAAGGCCTAATCCATATGCATCACACCTGAGCAGTGTATCACTCAGTATGCATCGCACCTAGCCAGTGTAGCAGTCATTATGGTTTAGTTGAGGCCATTTCTGGATGGTTTTTTAGATGGAACTTTTTGGGGAATGATTTAATCAGATGACCATGTTCTTTTCGAGTATGAAACAACTCTTTTAGGGGTTGATGAGCCCTAGTTTATCGACATATAAGTTTTTGGGTTGAAGTGCCCAAATATGTCTATAACAGTTGCCCCCTAAAGCATGAAGTTGTAAATCTTGATGTCGGGTGAAATGCTTTATCATGAGGATCCGAGGTTTCGAAACTGGAAGGTGACCTGCATAAGTTACAATACAATATATTATCATATAATTTTCATGTACATAGATCAGATAGTTGTTGGTAGATGCAAACTGGTGATTCTTCCGATGTAGAGTCATCATCTTTGGTTAGGATGACCATCTGTGTAGCACCTTTGTACATTTGGTGTTTTTATATCCGTAAATATATTGCAACTCAGATGGATGAAACTAGATTCAGGGTCTTCAAACTCATTCAATATTCGCCCAATGTACAAGTCGATCCATGTGAAAAGATGTTCTGACGTCGAACATGGAAAGGCATCGCCTGATTACCAGCCAATAATGTGAGTTGTTAACAGACACAAGAGGAGTCACTGATAATGATGATGAACGTCAAGGTACTATAGTAAAATTCACGTGGTGTGAATATATGATCCAATGTCGAACACCACACAAAATATTTCGATTGAAGGCCATTGATGTCAACTTGTTGCCAGAAGTGAGAAACTTGCCATTGAGGCATGCAAGCTTCAAAGCACTGAAAGGGTAGTTTCTAAATCAACTTCTTGGATAATGAGCTGATGTCGACAAGAAGTGACTCATTGTAGGAGGGCCTTGATGTATCGCACATCTACAACATGAAACGAAGCAAATGATTTTCTGGAGGTGAAAATGATCTAACGACACAAGGTTCAGAAATGGCGGTCATGAAAAATGAAGGTTGAAGGTATTGTAGTGGATGAGACATTAACTGGATTGTGGTTTCTCGACTGAATGACTTCTCTTGAACATGTTGGTGACATTGAGATGGATTGGTAGCATTAACCCAAAAATATGGATGGTGTGAAAGACCAATGGTGAGATGACCAGTGAACAGAATAACCCAACTCGACTCAATAATGGTGATGGAGTGAAAGTGTCATGTTCAAGAGTGGCCTGCTACCATAAAGTTTTCAAGTTTTCTTCCCTTTTTCCCCAGTCATTGCTAACCAATTTATCTTTGTCAAGCTTGTGGAGGATAACATATGCTTGTTCTATAATTTTCACTTCGGGCAAACCTGTCTCTATGTTTTAATGAGTCTAGCGACAGTGAAACTCATTATTGTCTAGAATGGACAAGTTTGTCGCTATTGTTTTAACGAGTTTAATGACAAGGATAACTTGGTCCTTTTCATGTTTAGAGAGTTTTAAAGGTGATGAAAAGAAAACTCTAGAATTTTTTTTTTTGTAGAATAATCCCTTAGGTCCGAAAAAGGATAAAATAATACGAAAGGGATGAATTTTCCGATCACTTTAAAGAGCCAAAGAAGACAAACGCTTGAAATTTTTCGTGAGATAATCCCTCGGGTCTGAAAAATATTAAAATATACAGGAGGGATGACATTTCCAATCACTTTAACAAGCTAGAAAGTCTGGTGCTCGACAATCTTTTCATATTTAACGAGTCTAAAAATGGTTTAAAGGAGACTCGATTTTGAGGAACGAGTGGTGTCTAGAGTAGCAACTGGTTCCAGGTAAGATTGGAACTTCTAAAAAATGGTGATTTCTATGAAGAGGTTTGCTAACAAGACCATTCATCACAACTGTTCCTCAAAAAGGGTAAACAACCAAGTGGAAGAATATGATTGGCCAAAAGAATGGAGGTGATGGGAGGTACACAACTAAGGCTAAAAAGGCTGATAGCATGGCAATTAAAAAGGTTAATTACCTGAAGGTGGGTTCATTTTTTAACGAGCTTGAACCATGGGGGAACTATGCTCGGTTTTAGTTTCATTTTTTACGCGAGCTAGAAACGACAAAACTAAAAATTGAAAAAAGGAAATGAAAAGTTTGCATGCTCCCAACATGATGAAAAGGATAGTCTCTAGTAGGCATATAGAAACTTACTAAGGTTCGGTAGGATGGTTTCGTCCAGAAGACAAAACATTTCCTTGGCTTTGTCCACAAAATAGAAAAAGGTGAATGGTGTGTTAGACCAATCACGTAACCTACAGGGAAACTTATATTTTCATCTGGGTTTGTCCGCATAATAGAAAAGGGTGCATGCCCCGTAAGCATTTTTACATTGACCAGACCACTCATGGAAATCAAGTGGATGGAATGAAGGTTCTTTTATGAGATCAAGTGAAAGACTTGACTTTAAACTTGGGACCTTGTTTCATTTTTTAAAAGAGCTTGACACAAGACAAGGAACTATGCTTGGAGACCATTGGTTTCATTTTTTAATGAGGTTGACCCAAGGTAACGAACTATCCTCTGGTTCCTATATCATAGCTCATAGGTGGTCATGAAGGAGAGATCTGGTTCCAATGCCCCTAGTACATGTTGTACAACGTCACTGAATTGATCGTTAGTTGATGTAGGTATGGAATAGGTTGCCACATAATTAACCCATGGTGGGGATGATACCATTGGTATAAAAGGACCATTTAGGTACAATGGTTGACTAAGAGCTATATTTGGACTAGGAAATGAAAGCTAGTCAATGATGACAATCCTGCCTTCATGCGGAAAACAAATCACTCGAAAGAGTGTTGAAACAATAGCTCCCATGTGATAAAAATAGTCACACCCAAGAAGTAAATTGTAATCTAAAGGTCCTGGGACTACCATCACATTCAAATAAATAGTTTTTCCTTCCAAAGTGATAGATAATTGAGGAAGGATCCCTAATGGTCAACTGGTTCATCTGTTAAAGCCCAATAAATTCTATGTAATAGGCACAAGCAGTGGTGAACCGAGCGCTTGCCAAGTAGTTGAGGAAAGGATACTCATTGATGCACGTTCATATATAATAGTGCCAGGTACAATCATTTTACAAACTTGTACTATGCTATGGAAAGGCACATAAGAAGGAAGGCGGGATCCTACCAATTGATTCCAATCAAAGGAAGTGACTAGACTACTTGGAGGGGGTACTGTAGAAATGAGAGAATTAACCCCTTGAGTTATGAGAACTGGAGGATTTTCCTCCTACCTTGGTGGAACAGGTGGATTTCCCCCTAGCCCATTAGAATCCAAAGTAACCAAAAGAACTTGAGCTGTATCATTTTCACTCTCTTCAGGAAAGATACGATTAGCTGAAGGTGAAATCGGGTCAATTGTTACCTCAACTTGTTGATTTTGGTTGAGTATAGACTCATAGGATTCACTTTCAGAGAGAGTGGTTTCGACCGATAGTTTATTTTGGTCAGTCGGTTCATCAACTAGTGAAGGATTTAGGGATAGTTTCTTGTAACTAGATGGAAGTCACTGTTGTGAAGCAGGATGGCTATCCAACACTCTTTTGGCTTCATCCAAATAGGGACAAAGGTGAAAGGGGTGTATACCTTCACATAACCTACATGGAAGCTTGATTTTTCACTCTTGTCCATGAACTTTACTATGACTAGTTAATGGTGTGTTACGAACATGATCTGTAGAGGTTGATGACACGGGATGGTGTGAATGAGAAGACCATTCTTTGAAGATCCGAGGAAAGTAAGGAAAATTTTGATGAAAATGGTCTCCCGTACAAATTATGCATGGATATTTGAATTTGGGAGCGTTAATGTGAGGATTTTCACCAGCTGATGCATCCAAAACAATATTTGCTTGGTTGCCCCCTTGCTGAATTGGCTTCTTCTTCTTCTCCTTCCCTTTCTTCTTCTTCTTAGCCACCTGGTTACTAGCATCACTACTTTCACCAACAAAAGAGGAAGAAGTGGAGGGAGAAACAAACGAAGAAGAAGGCGAAGGGTCAACTTCAGTATCAGCTGGAGGTTGCTTCAATTATGGAGGAATCGCGGCATTATGAACCACAGAGGTTGAGAATAGCCATACCAGTAGGCCAATGGTAAGTCCTGAAAGGGACAATGTGGCCATATGAGGAGCACCAATATTCCCCCAAGAAGTAAAAGGACTAGGATTCCCCTCAAAATGGATTCCTTGATTGGTGGACTCCATATATCTCAACCTAAGATCAACTAAGGAATAGGGATGTTATTCCGAATTCAATTAATTTTAAAGAATCTTTGACACAACTTTACTTTTTCAGTTCTTAAGAGTCCAGAAAAAGCTAAAGATGACTCTAGTCCCATTCAATTTTTAATGAGCTTGAAGTGACAAGTGCTCAGATGGACCTTTTCTTTTAAAGAGTACAAAAGGAACAAAAGTGACTAATCTAGAAAATCTATATAGAGGGATTACCAAACCAATCACAAAACTACAATATACACCTTGGTGATAGATTAAAGAGTAATTACCAAGGACTTTTGTATGGAAGTCAATCTTCCCAAATGCTGTGTTCAGTGCATTGCGATCAATAAGGCGGCAGACTCAGCTTCCTACGAATAAAGGATATAAGCCTATTGTGGTCTCCCAATATACACGCGACAGTACGGGGAGCACATGTCCGTGCTATCACTTGTCATATCAAGGAGGAGGAATCACCCAACCTTCAATGAAAACGATAGTCACTAGTTTTTACGATGCCAAAACACGTCTCTAGCCTAGATCTAGATATGTTGCATTAAGTTCCAAAGCGTTGTTATGTTCATTGAGATTTATTTTAAAGTTGATCTTGTATAAAGTTTTCCTTTCAATTGTTCACCGTGTGATGATGATTTGAAATTCCTAAAATTCAATCTATAATAATAAATAATCTTTTTTTATTTTGAGCAATGAAAATCCTAGCTACTAGGGAAAGAAGATTACAATTCTTTCAACAAGGAGCAAAGAGCACACACTAGTGCATTTTCCTAAACCATTTTTCACACACAAACTAAATCCAAATGCAAATGCATGTATTCATTATTTGTTTTCCTTAATGTGGAAAATGCCAGAAAGGAAAACTAAATGCAGCAAAGATCTGAAATATTTCTTTCAAAATCGCATTTCAAGAATTTCTTCTTCAAAAGAGAAAGGAATACTAAACGACACTTTTCAATTTTGAATAAACACTTCGAATATCAACAAATCAAACCAAATACATGACGAAAATTTCAATCGACTATTCAGGGAAGGAAGAATCCACGACACCTCTCTTTTCGACACAAAACGATAGTTACAACATTTTTTGCATCAAAGCGACAAATCGATTTAAACAACTTTTCGACAAAGGATTGTAAATGATGAATAGATACAAAAAAATCACTAATCCTAATCAATGGAGATTGATATATGTGATACAAGTAGGCTTCAGTATGGAGGCATTGTTCATAAGCAGCAAAACAGCTAAACAACACTGAAAATAAGGATAAAACCTCCCAATTTCTAGAATGGAAATAGGTTCAGTCAGTCATCACACCTGGGCTTCACAGAAGCAGGGATGCATCGCACTTTACACACTTGGGAGGTGTGATTCATACTGGTTTATAGCGACAGATGATGCGATGGGCCAAGGAGTGCAACTGAAGTGGGTTTTGGCTCAGATGTGCAGTTGTTTTTAGTGAGTTAAGCTGAGCTATGATGGATAATAAATAGAAAAGTACAGAGGAATGTCTTGAGAGGTTACTGAGCTACCAAAAGGGAATCTATAATGCTTGTAATTCAAATGTTTAATTCATAAACTAAACCAAAGATTGACTGAAGCAAAATTCATCTACTATGCAATTGCAGAGCAAGAGTAGTTTGAAGGCTACCTAGCTGACTTTAGGCTCTGTCTATAGTTTATAAAACAAACAATAACAACAAACAGACATCTATTCAATCCCCAGTGGAGTCACCAATTTGTTTCTGGGAAAACTAGTGTCCTTTTGAGTGACTAGCCCTCTAGGTTTCGAAGCTACCCTAGAAACAACAGTTTAAAGCAATTCAACGATTTCTTCTATGTGTAATGGATAAGAGAAAGATAATGGGACCAACTTGGAACTTCCGCTTAATCCTTTTCTTGATCTCTCTCCCCTTTGACAGAGCTTTCAACTCCTCTCCATACTTATCCCGCTTGGAGAGTACCTGTAGAAACACAGTAACAAAGAACTGTCAAAGCATCTTGATCTATTACAACATACACATTACAGAATCAGATATATAATGAACATATAACAACATTCACAAATGATAACATTCACAATTGCACAATCATATGGAAGAAAACTTGAAGAACTTTATTAAATAAAAGGGAGAATTACAACCCAGTTGTCTGATCCAGCATCATCCTCCCAGCATCAAGCCCTCTTCACCTCATGAAATAGCAAGATCACACCAACAATACAATGCTCTTTCCTCAATTACAAACTATCAACACTTACTTGCAATTCACAACATTCCAACCCTCTGGATCTCTTAGATGAGGGATCCATTTATAGATGTGTGCAAGGGTGTGAGTCATCTTTGGGGTTTGATTAGTGTCATTCCACTTGTTACATTTGGTTCCAAAAGAGAAGAGATAACTAAAGTTTAGATCTCTTACTCTACCTTGGGTGAGTTTCGAGAGGCAAGTGGCAGAGGGGAAGTTTCTAGAAGATTATATGAGCATCCACTTCGCAAACTGTCTCAAACATTTGTCCATCCTCACTCATTGCACCCTATAGAAGGCCTAATCTATATGCAGCGCACTTGAGTAGTGTATCACTTAGTATGCATCGCACCTGGCCAGTGTAGCAGTCAGTATGGTTTAGTTTAGGCCATTTCTGGATGGTTTTTCAGGTGGAACTTTTTGGGGAATGATGTAATCATATGACCATGTTATTTTAGGGTATGAAACAATGCTTTTAGGGGTTGATGAGCCCTAGTTTATCGACATATAAGTTTTGGGGGTGAAGTGCCCAAATATGTCTATAACACACCCCTTTGCAATTTATAGCGGCTTTTGAATTTGAATTTGGCTGTTCCCCCAAATCCCCAAATCTTGTCCATTAATGCTCACTTGGCGGTAGATTTTCCCAAATATAGCCCATAAAGTTCGCCTTAAATGCCTATTGCCCACTCCATTTGGTCTCATACCAAGCATGACATCATGAATAGTGACTACAACAATCACTTTCTAGCCAACCTACGCGGCAGCGCGACTACCCTTGCACTTTCGCAGACCCTGTGAAACCTCACTATTGCGTGCAGTCCTGCCATCGTGCGGCTCTCAAGCAAAGTAGTTTATAGTCCCATGCCTCCTTTCAGCTTCCTGGAGCGCTAAGACTATGCTTCCCATGGCTAGTCAGGTGGCCGAACCACCTGTATATGGCTTCAATCGACTACCATTTATTTTTCCTGGAAATAGTTTTCCATTTCACTTCACCAACTGCACTGCACCGCCATCTGTGATTTCCTTAATGACATACGGTCCCATCCAATGCATCAAAATCATAAAATCTCAACGGTAGTCCCTAAGTTTTTTAATGTAGTCAATCTCCTCCTACTTTATCACCATGGTCCTTTTATCAAGAAATTCCTTTTGTATTCCTTCCTCAAGCTTCTTGACTTCTGCTTCTACCATGGTGCTTTTCTCCCTCAATTGAACTCTTTCATTCATGAGTTATTGGAGCCTAAGATCACCCTAGTAGATTTCTTCATCGAGTCCCAACTGTTCTTTTTTGAGCTCTTCCAACTGCGTGAGCCTTTCTTCGAGGGCTCCGTGGTATGTTACCCCTATGAGTGCCACTATGCGCAGACTAGACACAATAGACTTCATAGGCTTTACGGCTTCTACTCCATCGATTAGCCAAAAAGGTGTCTATCTGGGTATGCGCAGGTCCCAATCACTTTGATGTGCGTTGCATACCATGTTCATCGTGTTGCACTCCTTGCCAATTGCTTCTTCATGGATAACCTTCTGCGTGATTATTCTTCCCACATACTGTCTATCCAACCTGAAGAGCCAAATGCACATCTTCCCCCCCAACACATGCTTATTGATCATACCTCTCAGCGTGAAGTTCATGCACATCCACGTAGGTTGTTTTCCAAATGCTTGCATCCACCTGGCCAGATGCATTCGTGGATCATCTTGCGCATTGTATTTTTATATTAATCATACTCTAGGCTTCCCAAACTGTGTGTGCATCATCCTCCTACACTCGCACCATTCATCAAAGCTCCCTTTTTGCATACCCAACCACCTCATAGGCGTAGCACGTAGTACCCAATTGAAGGCCTAGAAACATTGCTTTTCCAGCACCTCCCTTTGAAACTTATCTAGGAATGTATCTACCTCACTTAACCTATTATAAGTAGGTAGTGATCTTGTCATCATGTTACAGTTCAGCGTGGTTACCTCATGTAACTGGTTCTGCCATCACTCTATCTTCTCATTAGAATCCGACATACCGGAGCTTTTGCGCTCCCATGAGATCCATCCGTCCCCTGTGGGATTTACCCAATCTTGCTCTTACGTGGTTATTTTGTAGATGTGGTCCAAATCATCATCATTTTCATAGTCGCTCACCGGCTCTGTATAGCACATTCCTTCAGCAAGGTCCAAGGGTATAACTACGTGCAGAGGCTTCTAAAAATCTATCTTACGCTTCTTTATATTAATCACCTTGTTCATGTCAGTGGCCCAATCAATTCCTAAGAGCGCGGGGTAGGGATTTTTGTCATCAAAAATCTCTATTACTTCAAAGTCTTCTAGCATGCTCGCTCCCTCAATATCCACAGTAATTCCCTACAATTTCCCCATAGGTATTATCTTATGCTGGTTCGCCATTCGAAACTGAATAGGAGACCATTGTAGCGTAGGTCTCCCAATGCACTCCCATGTCTGCTTCGGCAGAATGTTCGCATCCGATCCTCAATCGATAATTACTTGGTCCATCTCATATTATCCAATTTGTGCAGTTAACCTCATTTCTCTCCTTGTCCTCGTCTTATGCTTTCCAATCTTCTGGACTACGCGTGGTTCTCCTGGCGTGGTCCTAGCGCATCTGTTAATGAGTTCCTGCAATCTTTTTACATGCTTACTGTTGCACAGTAGCTTCATGCATGTTCCCAAGAACATCATAAGCATAGATGAGTCCATCTCCAGCTCCAGTCTATTTTTGCTTCTTGAAGTGGAGGCATCAGTGCAACTCTTCTTAGCTTCCATGAAGTTTTCCCGAGTATGCTCCAAATTAAACTTCACTTCTTTCGCCAAAGCTTTGCAAAACCAAGTACTATCTTTGGGCTATTTTCCTTTGTCATCTCTCGTTGTAATGCCACATCGGAGCACAATGTTCACATTTGGATCTTCCTTGCACGGCTCAGACCTAATCATCTGCGGGTTTTGAGTTGGAGGAGGTGGTAGCACTTCCTTATCACGTATCCTAGCTATCAGCGTAGGACAATCTTTCATCTCATAATCAAACAAGGTATAGTACAAACATGATGGACACATTGGTTTCATACAATCGCAGGAATAATGTCCCAACCCTTCGCAATTGTAGCATATCAGTTGTCTGCGACCTCTTCTAGGTCCTCCTCCACCTCGACCCCGTCTACACCCCTGAAATCCTACTCTCACCACTCCTACGTTTTGGTCTAGGGGCCGTGTTTCAGCCTGAACTCTATAGGTGGGGGTTCTATCCATCATCATCTCATAGCTTCTACAAGTGTGCTCATCATGTCCTACCGACCTACAGAAATTACAGAACAACTATTGTGAGTTTTGTGTGTACTTTTGTAACAAATGGAAGTTGTCTGTAGTATGATTTCCACCTATTTGAAAAGTCACGCACCATAAAGCAGGTGACACACTAGGTCCTGCTTGCACCTTTAATCTTAATGGCATTAGTCCTTCTCCCGCAAGGTAATTTGAAAACACTGGGCAGTGGTCCTTATCATGACCTTGACCCTTGCATTTTACACACCACACCTCTTCGCATACTTCTGGTCAAGCTATCCTGTCCTATTTCAGACTCTGCATCTCAAGGCATAAATTTTTCAACTACATGTGGATCTACTGAACTCCTAAGTTAGGATCTTGCATTGGGGTCTCATGAAGCCTCATTGCGATATCTAGGGCCTCTGCCTGAGTTGTTAACTTCTGCTGTGACAACGCGCTCCTCAGATGTGGCATTAGCGATGCAACAAACCATTCGCGGTGTTGTCCATCCATCAGATTCATATTAGCTTCAAGAATTGTGAACTTCAACCTCTAATCCAGCTCCCAAAAAGTCTCGCCTGGTAGCATTGTGATCTTTTTGAATCCAATGATCGATTGTGCCTCTGACTTCAGCTTGCTAAATTCCTTATTTAGAACAATTTGGATATCTATGATTCCTACATTGTGATTTTAATTAGAATGCGTAATATACCAGGTCAACGTGCGATCCTGGAGAGCACTAACCAATGTCGCTTTCTTTATACTATCATCTATAACTCCCTGCACTTCCCATACGTTTCGTATGATGAACCAAAATTGGACTGGATCCTCATTTCCCACTCCCTTGAACACAAGCAACTTTATTATGCTTGCCATATTGAATTGCGGTGGTGGTAGAGGTAGTACGGGTGAAGATGGAGGTGATGGTGGTGAAGCTGGTAGCGGTGTGGGTGGGGGTGGTATTCGCTGAATTATTTGCCTTATCAGATGGATTGTACTTCATAGTGAGACCTTCAAGAGTTCTTCCCCGTCCCCTCGGGGAGGTGAAATCAAGGAGCTAGTTTCTGGTCCCTTATTTCCTTCATTCATGTAATTTTTTCCACTTTGCGTAGCCTCGAACATCAAGGTAATTTCATAACCCTCTTTTCACACAATAATATTTTAATCCAAGTATTTAGAGACTTTACGTACTTACTTCGCAGTCCTGTGAGGAAGT
Organism: Pinus tabuliformis; assembly: GCA_031772625.1. Classification (NCBI taxonomy): domain Eukaryota; kingdom Viridiplantae; phylum Streptophyta; class Pinopsida; order Pinales; family Pinaceae; genus Pinus; species Pinus tabuliformis. The sequence goes on along the minus strand of CM062813.1, from coordinate 1,117,396,788 downwards.
GGCGCTCTACCTTGCTATAGTTAATTTAAGTGTCTACGTTGAACTCAGTAATGAATCCTCCAATAATCTGATCGAGCCAATGATCAATAGCACCCGATTTTATCCCCTGATGCTTCCAATCTGCGCACCAATTCTGGGGTCCACACAATAGGACCGTCAAGTTTCCACCTTCCTTGGCTATCTTCTAGCTTCATGATCCACTTGTACAACTAATTAGGGAAAGATGCAAAGAATATTTCATGGATCTCTGTGTACAGGTATCAGTCTAACCACTATTCTTTTTTCAGTTGCAAGTTCCTATTCTCCTATGCCGCGAACTTGTCAATTCTCTTGTCCAACCAACCTTCAATTTCCTTATTAGTTGGATTCCAATGATACGACATCAGACATCTCTATGCCGATTCTAGTCCTGGTAACGGAACCATTTTTTGGCTTGAGGGGGCCTAACCAAGGTTCGGAGTTAATTAGCCAAACAAATCCCTACACTACTGGCCCTTTCGACATCAGCCAGTAGAGCGCAGACTGAAGTCTCACCCGAAGCAATATGGGGGGATGATGGTGTTGGAAATAATACTGAGAGGGGGGTGAATTAGTATTATCTAATTCTTTTAATAAATCTTCTTTATTTGTTCTTTGAATTATTTTTGCATGTCAGTACCATAAAATAATGAGCATGAACAAAAGAAAACAGATAGTCACACCAAAGAACACAAGATGTAAGGTGGAAACCCAATGTGGGTGAAAACCACCTGCTGCAATATGTCTCTATCTTCTTTCAAATTAGAAACTCCTTTTACAATGGTTTTGTATTGGTGCAGTCCTTTACCAGTACGCAGGCTGCAACCTGCAGAGAGCTACAACTCTCTCTCTCGTTTTCCAGTCTCTCCTGGAAGGGAGCTACAACCCCCTACTTCTTTTCTTACAAGGACCACTTTTCATAAATTTTCAAACTGGATCCATAAGCATCAAATGATCATCAAGTATAAGAGAATCACCCAATCAACTGTAGTAACCAAATCAACAATAATAGAACCAAACCCAGAACACAACAATGATAAACAAAGATTTTAAGAGAAGTAAGCACCCTGCTCAACTGCTCGCTTGCTTATGTAAGCACCCTGCTCAACTGCTGGCCTACTTACTATACTCACCCTGCTCAACTGCTTGCCTGCTTACAATACGCACCCTGCTCAACTGCTAGCCTGCTTATGTACGCACCCTGCTCAACTGCTAGCCTGGGTATCTCGCTTCGAGTCCATTGAACTGCCTGCGGGCCTCTGCACCTGCAATCCTTCTGTGCCTGCGTATGTACGCACCTGCAACCCTTCTGTGCCTGCGTATGTACGCACCTGTAGCCCTTTTGTGCCTGCGTACCTCCGCACCTTCAACCCTTCTGTGACTGCGTACCTCCGCACCTGCAACCCTTCTGTGACTGCGTACGTCCGCACCTACACCCCTTCTGTGCCTGCGTACTGGCGCACCTGAAACGCTTCGTTCCTGCGTATGTATGCACTTTTCTTTCACTGTACCTGCGTACCTTCGGGCATAGATGATTTCAAGACTTCAGAAATAAGCCAGACAGTCAGATCTACAGATCTGAACATGCGCCGAAGAGATCTCGGTCCATCAGTAAATTCGCCTTGTTTAGATCTAGACCAAATCTAGCCCTCATAAGATATTCAACCAAAAACATACTCAAGCCAAATGATCTCCTTTGCTTTATATAGGAAAGCTCTTCCTTAAAAAATGGATCAATACCATGAGCCGACACCATAATAACCCAATACCGTCGGCTAAATACCAAGAGTAAAACATAAGAAAACCCCACATGTGAATTTCTTTGCCTTGAAATGTATGCACTGGGGCTACGCACCTCCTGAACGGGATAACTGTGGGTATGTATGCACTTTATGTAACACTGACCTGCGTGTACGCACCTTATGTAAGGTGTACCTGCGTACCCCTTATTTTCTTCAATATTTGATAGCTGATCATCAATCTCTTCTGCTGACTTGAAGTACTGTGATCTATCACCTGAATGGGTTGCCATCAAGGACAACACTTTAGCCATAATGCCAACAATCTCCCCCTTTGGACTTGATGGCAACCTCAAAACTTCAACTTCATTCTCCCCCTTTGACATCAAGGGCAAAGGGTTATGCTCCCCCTAAGAACATGCTCCCCCTGAATATGAACCAGATTTGCAACGAAGAACCATAATCCACCATGAAAGAGATAGAGACATATTGCAGCTACGTCCAAGATCTCCTTTTTCACATCCTCCATAATGCCAACAATACATTATATGCTCTCCCTGAACCTGTACCATCAATCAGAAGAGGTTCAGCAATAAGATGATGCATCAACAACCCCCAGCTTTTGCCTGAGGTATTCAAAAGTGTCCCTGGGCAATGGTTTGGTGAGAATATCAGCAACTTGTTCCTTAGAAGGAACATACTCCAACTTGACCTTCTGTTCAAGCACTTGTTCCTGTAGAAAATGATACTTGATTGGTATGTGCTTGGTTTTTGAATGCATAACAGGATTCTTTGAGATGCTGATTGCACTTGTGTTATCACATAAGATGGGGATTGGTGGTGTACAAGTGATTTGAAAATCCTGCAAAGTCTGCATCATCCAAAGGAGTTGGGTGCAACAAGATGCAGCAGCAACATATTCCGCTTCAGCTGTAGACAAGGCAATCGAACTTTGTTTCTTGCTGAACCAAGATACCAGTCTGGGACCCATAAAGAACGCACCACCACTTGTGCTTTTCCTGTCATCCACGCTTCCGGCCCAATCTGCATCTGTATAAGCATGAAGAGTGAGATCTATATCTCTAGGATACCATAAGCCATAATTTTGAGTCCCTTGAAGATATTTGAAAATTCTCTTCACTGCCTGAAGATGAGTCTCCTTCGGATTTGCCTGAAATCTTCCAACTATTCCAACTGCATGCATGATGTCTGGTCGGGTACCTGTCAAATAAAGTAAACTTCCAATCATAGATCTGTAGGTTGGTTGATGTACTGTTGCAGATTCATCATTTGCACTGAGGCTACATCCTGTGACCATGGGTGTACATACTGGTTTTGCATCTTCCATACCATATTTCTTCAAAATCTGTTTGAGATACTTGGTTTGAGATAAAAAGATTCCTCCTTCTTTTTGTTGGATTTGCAAACCAAGGAAATATGTCAGTTCTCCTAGCAAGGACATTTCAAATTCTTTCTGCATGACCAAGGCAAAGTTTTGACTCATAGCTTCTTCATTGCTCCCAAAAATAATGTCATCTACATACACAACAAGTATTAGCAATTTGTCATTTTCAACTTTTATATAAAGATTGCTATCTGCCGATCCTTTTGAAAAGCCTTGTTGATGAAGATATTTGTCCAAACGGTAGTACCAAGCCCTTGGAGCTTGTTTGAGACCATAGAGAGCCTTTTTCAATCTGCATACAAGATTTGGATCATTTCCAAGAATGAACCCATCTGGTTGTTCAATGTACACTTCTTCTTCCAAGTCTCCATTCAGAAAGGCTGATTTCACGTCCATTTGAAATACTTTGAAGTTTTGAAAACTTGAGAGAGCAAGGAACATTCGGATGGCCTCAAGTCTTGCAACAGGAGCAAAGGTTTCTTCAAAGTCTATTCCTTCTTGCTGCGCATACCCTTTACAAACAAGTCTGGCTTTATTTCTAATTACTTCTCCATTTTCATTCAATTTGTTTTTGAAGACCCATTTTGTCCCGATAACATTCTTATCTTTTGGTCTAGGAACCAGCTCCCAAGTGTTGTTCTTTTCGATCTGCTCAAGTTCTTCATCCATTGCTTTCACCCAACATTCATCTTTGCATGCCTCTTTCACATTTTTTGGTTCAGTAGAGGAGAGTAATGCCAAATAGCTTGAAGCTTTTGCAACTGTTCTTCTTGTTTGTACACCTACTTCTTTCTGCCCCATAATCCTGCCCCATAATCTGAGATTCTGGATGGTTCTTCTGAACATATCTGGATGGAGTCTTTTCTTCTATTCTTGTTTGCTCCTCTGGTTCTTCTTGAGGTTCTTCTTCTTCATCATTCTGTCATTGGGGGTAGCCTTCATCTTCTTCGATGTCTTCATGATGTACTTGCCTAGGAATGTATCCCTTCTCATCAACCACTACATCAATGTTGTCAACAATTCTGCCAATTTTTTTATTGTAGCATTTGTATGCTTTGATATGTGGAGAGTAACCAAGAAGAATGCCTTCATCTGCTCTAGGTTCAAGTTTGCCAAGCTGCTCATCAGTATTCTTGATATAGCATTTGCTCCCAAAGATTTTGAAGTGCTTTACTGAAGGAGTCCTACCACTCCAGAGCTCATGAGGATTTTGAGTGTTGTTCACCCGGACATTTGTTTTGTTGAGAATAACAACTGCAACATCTGCAGCTTCACCCCAGAAAGTTGTGGGAGTTCCTGACTCATCAAGCATAGCACGAGCCATTTGTTGGACTATTCTGTTCATTCTTTCCACAACTCCATTTTGCTGAGGAGTTCTTACTGTAGAGAATTCTCTTCTTATCCCATGTTCTTCACAGAAATCGAAAAATTAATTTGAAGTAAATTCCCCACCTCTGTCGGATCTGAGGCACTTAATTTTGTGACCTGATTCATTTTCAACCAAGGCTTTGAAGGATTTGAATTTTTCGAATGCTTCATCTTTGTGCTTCATAAGTCCTAACCAGACAAACCTGGAGAAATCGTCAATGAATAATATCAAGTATTCTTCTCCTCGAGGTGTTCTTTTCCTGAAAGGACCGCATGTATCTGTATGTACTAGCTCAAGAGGCATGCTAGCTGATCCTTCTTTCTCTGGAAAGTTAGTTCTGGTTTGTTTTCCAAACTGACATGATTTTCATATGGTGTTGTCAGGAATTTTGATATCTGGAAGATCGCGAACTGCCTGATATTTGCATGCTTTCCTTATTTGTGAAAAGCTTAGATGTCCCAACCTCCGATGCCATAACCAGTGCTCATCATCCTTGCTCAGATAGCATTGTTGTTGTCCTTCTTCAAATATGTACAGATTATTTGGAGTTCTTTTGCCTTTGATCACTGTTTTACCTGTATCAAGATCACGAACAAGACATCCATTTGATCTGAATATAACCTCGGTTCTTTGATCACACATCTAGCTGACACTTAGAATATTATGCTATAATCCGTCAACATACAAAACATTTCCAGCCTTGACCTTTTCTTTTAACTGAGCAATGCCTTTTCCTTTTATAGTTGCAGGAGTATCATTTCCAAAAGAGACTTTCTTTCCCTTTTCTAGAGTAGAATAAGACTCAAGTTTTTCTTTATCACCTGTCATATGCTTCGAACATCCACTGTCAATGTACCATAGATTTTCCTGTCCTTCTGCATAAAATGCTATCCCACATCTTTCTGTTTGAGGTTCCTTTATTCTCCATGTTATGGTGCTTGAGGCTTGTTCCTTTTTCTGCTGAAACCTGCTCCTGCATTCAGAGTCTTCATGACCAAAGTTATTGCAAATAGAACATTCAACTTCATTTTCAAGAACCGAAAAGTTGTTATAGGTCCTTTTTGTAATCCCCATCATACTTCTTTGTTTTTGAGCTTCCCTAGTCATGATCGTTTTATATGCAACACATTGAGCTGCTTTGTGACCAAATTTATGGCAAGAAAAGCATTGTCCATTGAAGAAACTTCTGCGGTTATCGAATCTACCAGCCAATTAATTGTAATTTCTATTGTCATATATTCTTGAACCAAATTGAGAAGATTTTACCTATGGCTGGTTGTAGCTTTTGTTCACCCTTAAGATGGATTGCCCCTGATAGTTTCTGTTTGTAATTCATCCCTGCTTTACCTGATGATCTTCATTGTGCTTTTGCTCATTTCTTCTTGCTGCATCAAGATAACTTTTTGAGGTGGATGCTTGAGAAGTTTCTCCATTATAGCCCAGACCTGTCTTGTTTAGTGGAGACCGCTGCACATTGATAATCTCATCCAAAGTTTCAGATCCTTTGACAAACTTGAGATTAATAGCTTTTGTTTTCTCAATCTCTTTTCTAAGATCAACAATTTTACCTTCTAATTTTTCAAGATGTTTTTCCTTTTCATCAATTTGAAATTGTAGAGTATCAATGATCATGTTCTTTTCTTCTATACATCTCTTGATTCTAGTAATTTCATCATAAAGGTTATCCACATTTATAGCATCCATATAATCATCATCTTCAAATGCCATTAACAACTTATATTCATTACCTTGTTCATCTTCATCACTGTTTGATAGACCATCACTATCTTCATGAGTGTAGTAGCTTTTCTTATTTGAATTCTGTTTCTTGTTCCATCTAGCAGGTTCCTTTCCTTTATCCTTATAAGGACATTTTGCAGCATAATGACCTACTCTTCCACAAGCAAAGCATTTAAAAGGTAACTTACCTCCGAACCTTCCAGAACCCCTTTGAAGATTTCTGACAAAATTTGATTCTTCTTCCTCTTCTTCTGGTACGTTGCTCGCTTCATAATAATCTCCTTTGCCTGATGCCTTGAAAGCATCTTCTCTTTTGTCTGATGGACCTCCCTTTCTCATTTCATAAGCAGTTAGAATTCCATGTAGCTGAGACATAGTAAGAATTCGTAGATTTTCCTTTTCTTCTGTTGCAGATACTTTAGATTCAAACTTGGGGGACAATGATCTTAGAACCTTTTCAACCACAATAGCCTCTTTTATTTCTTCACCCAAATTTTTCATACAGTTAACAACCTCATCTACCTGAAGAAAATAGTTAGCCACACTTTCATCATTATACATTTTGAGAGTCTCATACTGAATTCTGAGAGTTTGAAGTTTAGCACGCTTTACCTGTTCATCTCCTTCATAGCTCGTGACAATTTTGTCCCATCTCTCTTTTGCGGATTTATAGTGCATTACCTTCATGAATTCTGATTGAGATATACATCCTAATAGAGTACTGACTGCTTTCGCATTTGTTTCATACTTCTTTTTCTCGGCTGCATCTGTAGGAGTAGCTGAAGGAAAAGCGTAGCCTGTCTCTACAATGTCCCAAACTTCTGTACCAAGAGATTGAAGATAGGCAGTAACTCTTACCTTCCAATAATTGAAGTTTGTCCCATCAAAAACCGGTGGCCTGATTGATGCTTCTCTCTCGTAGTTTCTCATGATGAACGATCTACCTTCAAGCGATCAAGCTTCTCTAAAGGACCTGCTCTGATACCAATTGTTGGAAATAATACTGAGAGGGGGGGTGAATCAGTATTATCTAATTCTTTTAATAAATCTTCTTTATTTGTTCTTTGAAAAAATTTTGCATGTCAGTACCATAAAATAATGAGCATGAACAAAAGAAAACAGATAGTCACACCAAAGAACACAAGATGTAAGGTGGAAACCCAATGTGGGTGAAAACCACCTGCTGCAATATGTCTCTATCTTCTTTCAAATTAGAAACTCCTTTTACAATGGTTTTTTACTCGTGCAGTCCTTTACCAGTACACAGGCTGCAACCTGCAGAGAGCTACAACTCTCTCTCTCGTTTTCCAGTCTCTCCTGGAAGGGAGCTACAACCCCCTACTTCTTTTCTTACAAGGACCACTTTTCATAAATTTTCAAACTGGATCCATAAGCATCAAATGCTCATCAAGTATAAGAGAATCACCAAATCAACTGTAGTAACCAGATCAACAATAATAGGACCAAACCCAGAACACAACAATGATAAACAAATATTTTAAGAGAAGTAAGCACCCTGCTCAACTGCTCGCCTGCTTACGTAAGCACCCTGCTCAACTGCTGGCCTGCTTACTTACTCACCCTGCTCAACTGCTTGCCTGCTTATAGTACGCACCTTGCTCAACTGCTAGCCTGCTTATGTACACACCCTACTCAACTGCTAGCCTGCGTACCTCGCTCTGAGTCCATTGAACTGCCTGCGGGCCTCCGCACCTGCAATCCTTCTGTGCCTGCGTATGTACGCACCTGCAACCCTTCTGTGCCTGCATATGTACGCACCTGTAGCCCTTTTGTGCCTGCGTACCTCCGCACCTTCAACCCTTCTGTGACTGTGTACCTCCGCACCTGCAACCCTTCTGTGACTGCGTACCTCCGCACCTGCACCCCTTCTGTGCCTGCGTACCGGCGCACCTGAAACACTTCGTTCCTGCGTACGTACGCACTTTTCTTTCACTGTACCTGCGTACCTTCAGGCATAGATGATTTCAAGACTTCAGAAATAACCCAGACAGTCAGATCTACAGATCTGAACATGCGCCGAAGAGATCTCGGTCCATCAGTAAATTCACCTTGTTTAGATCTAGACCAGATCTAGCCCTCATAAGATATTCAACCAAAAACATACTCAAGCCAAATGATCTCCTTTGCTTTATATAGGAAAGCTCTTCCTTAAAACATGGATCAATACCATGAGCCGACACCATAATAACCCAATACCGTCGGCTAAATACCAAGAGTAAAACATAAGAAAACCCCACATGTGAATTTCTTTGCCTTGAAATGTGTGCACTGGGGGTACGCACCTCCTGAATGGGATAACTGCGGGTATGTACGCACTTTATGTAACACTAACCTGCGTGTACGCACCTTATGTAAGGTGTACCTACGTACCCCTTATTTTCTTCAATATTTGATAGCTGATCATCAATCTCTACTGCTGACTTGAAGTACTGTGATCTATCACCTGAATGGGTTGCCATCAAGGACAACACTTTAGCCATAATGCCAACAGATGGAACCAAGTTTCCACACCCTTGAGATGTTTGAGGGGTTGATTTAGTCCAACTGTGAATACCTTCATGTAGGTCACTTCACGTACTGTCCTGACCTGCGATACCTTCGCGATCTATTATAACCACCTTTTGCGTAGCCCTAACCAGGGGTTGAGATGTTTTCGCACTACTAGGGCAGCGATCTGCGCTAATTCCCCAAGTTACACCGCATATCTTACTTATATTCTTACAATTTTTAGTTAACTTCGCATAAACAGATACCTTATCTCACCTTTACTTAATCAACACAGTTATATATGTTCGCACACCATATAGACAACAGAAATGAAATTTATACTCAATACATTTGATAAAGAAAAACATGAAACAAATACACAAAATTGTTTCGAAACTTCTTCTTTATTAATTATTCAATGGTTATAGACTCGAGTCACTCTACGCACTTAGCTGTAGGGGTCTGCACACTCAGCTGCAGATTAGTAGGCCTCTGCGCACTTAGCTGCAGAGCCTTCTCCTACTCTATGACCCAAAGACTCTACTCTACACTTAAGATAAGACTCAATTCTCCATCCTTAGATCACCTTTTTCTCCTTCTTTTTTACAACTTAGAGCCTTGCTCTATTTATACAATCCCATGGTCTGCAGACCATGGGTAGATCTCTAACGCTGACATTAAATTAAAAAATTAAGGGCGGACAACCCTATGGCTCATGTACAAAATTCACACTCTACGCCCACAAAATGTGGAGTCTTTACATCGAATTTACATCTTTTGACCAAAATCTGGGCTTTAAGCCCCAAAACTTCACTTCGGGGATCCTACGCCCAACAATAGAATTTGATTTTGTCTATTTTATAAAAAAAGTTGTTTAGGGCATCAAAACTGCTGGAGAGGTTCAAAACCTGAAAAAGTACCAAAAATAGTAAATTCTGCTACAATTGAGAAAAATGAAAGAAACAATGTTAGGGGTCCAAGTGAAATAGGAGGGTGGCCATCAATAACTAATTGCATCAAAATGTAAAAGAAAATGACATGGGATGTAAATGAGATGAAATATAATTTTCATACAAGGTACATTTCATGTGGAGGGAAGGGAATTTGTAGATATTTTTAATGGAAATAATAAAATATTTCCTCTTTGGTTTTAGGGTTAGGGGTTTTGTGAGAATGTAGGGAATATTTAGGGGTTGTCTTGAGCTTGGAGAGGGGGGAGGTGTTATCGAGAAATCTAGTGTCTATGGAGAGCTGCTAGTCCCACTAAGACAGGTAGCTATCTTAGAAACAAACAAATTAAAGTTACTTTCGTTTTCCTTTATGAGAAGTAGAGAGGAGAGGATCAAAGAATACCAACCTTGATCTTTCGCTCGGTTATTTGCTTGTTCCTTCTCCTCACCGACAGGTCTTTGCCACTTCTCCCTTGACCACTCCACTTCAAAGAGTACCTGTAAAGTCAAAGCAGCATAATACCTTCAAAGTGCAGAGATCTACAATCATAAGCAATATAGGACCAGATATATATTGACCACACAAATGCATATACTATCAGACATACAAGAACGTGGAGGAAAACTTGAATAGCTCTATTGATGTAAAGATTAGAAGAGAGGATTACAGCCCATTGATCTGACCCAGTGTCATCCTCCCAACATGAAAGCCCTTCTTCACATCATAAAAATCTTAGATCACCCAACACTATGATATTCCACTAGGAAACCAACAACACTTCCTTACAAGATACAAAATTCTAGCTTCTGGATCTCTGGGATGAGGGATCCATATATAGATGATTGCAAGGAGATGAGTCAGCTTCTGGGATTTTGATTAGTGTCTTCTCTCTGATAGTTTGTTGTGGGGAAAAATGCCTATGCAGGACGATCCTATCCACCTAAGGTGTGACAGTGCCTTTGTTATAGACATTTTTGTGCCTTACAGCATAGAGCATGAAATGTCAATAATCTAAGGGATCCAAAGTCCCTAAACATGTTGTTCCTACCCCTAGAGGAACAAGGTCAGCAAACCACAGCACTTCAGATCAGTCCTCCACTGAAAAACACTCAAAAACAGGTCAATTTTGGATCAAAGCAGCTGCTCCACTAAGCATCTGCGCTGAATGTCAAAAGCTCTATGGTGTACCTGCGCTGCATAGCAATTGCAACAAAGGCTACCTGCACTGGGCGTACTTTGACATGTGGAGGAATCTTTTCTCAATGTGCCAGTGCCCAGGAAGCTTCCAAAATGACACTTGGATCAAAAGATTCGCCTAATGATGAGTTAAGAGCTTCTAAAACTCCAAGTGGAAGACAGAAACTCCAAGTGAAGAACTGAAGAACAACTAGAGTTGAAGAGGACAACAAGTCACACATCAAGCTGACTTATCTTCACTCCAAAACTCTATATAAGGATCTCATCCCATGGGATCTGGGAGGGCAGACTTCAGTGCAAAGAATCGCTGTTGGTTTGCAGTTGAGAGTATTGGGTGATTGCTTGAGGGAGGTGAAGAAGAGATTTCTCTCCGTCGGGAAGGTGATGCTGGATTGGACCTCTCATGGTTGTATCGCCGCCTGAACCTTACTTCCATATATTAATAAAGCATTTGAGGTTCTTCTATTCGCATGTGTTTCAATGGTGAATTGTCTTACTTGCGTCTTTGATTTATGCTAATCCTTGAATCGATTATGAATGCATGCTTCTTGTAGTTTCCTTTTCTTGTCTTATTTGCAGGATCTCGTGTAGCTGGGCCCGTGAAAAGACTTGGAGCTGGGAGCAAGAGGCAAACAAAGGAGATTGGATCGACCATTTGCGCAAGACATCGGTAAGTGGATCTCTCCCTTTTATCTCTTGCATGTCATAAAGAAGAAACTTTAGATAGCTTTGCTTTCAGCTGTTGCTAAGGAACTGTCACCCTTAGAGTGGGTTAGGGTCTTTCCGAGTTGGATACTTTCCCCCACAACAGACTGGCGACTCCGCTGGGGATCGTGTCTTGTTGGTAGCTTGTGTTTCTTGCTATTCATTTCTTAAACAAAGGAGTACCGAATCGAACTGCATTCGAGTACTTCGAATGCAAAGTAGAGGGCAGCTACTCTAGCCCAGTGTTGGGCATGTTTATGATCTGAAGAGCTGATCCACAAGGACTCTTTTTAGCTCTTTGCGATAGTGTTCATCTTCCTTTAATCATCCTCTAGTGTCTACTTGACTGACAACCTCTGATTTGGCCAAAAACCATTGATTTTTGAGCAAACTGTGAGCCGGAATCTGAGAGAGACGAGAGTTGTCTCATAAGTGCAGCTGCAACAAAGGCTACCTGCACTGCAACGCAGGTCCTGAAGGGGCTACCTACGCTACATCTCAGATTGACAGTGCAGCACCTGCGCTGATCCAGTCTTGCCTTGTGCAGCTGGGATTACCCACTGTCTGTTGCCCAGTTTTCAGTATTGTTTTTGCAGCCTGTTGTCAACCTGTATACCCAGCTGAAACCACTTCTCTTTGCCTTCATTACGCCTCAGTTGTATGAAGAAATCGTGATTGTTCTTATTGTATTTCTTGCTATCATTCACAGTTTCCCGTAGCGAAAGTGAACTAGTCTTGCTATGACCTCTTGGATCTAGACCTGTGAGAAAGTGTCGTTGTGATTCTAAGAGCTAGTTTATTGCTATTCATAGCTGCTTGAGCATTTGCTTTCGTTATATGGTTCGAATTTCAGTATTTCTTGTGTTGAAACGAGTGAATCTTAAGGTGTTCTTTTGATTATTGGACAAAACTTGTTTGCTTTCGCTTGAAATCGAATTTGAAATTATACAACAGCTTTCTTTTTGTAATACACCAACATTAAGGAAGAAGAAAATAAATACTTGCATTGTGCATGTGCATTTTGACAGTTTGCATGTCGATTTAGGAAAAGTGCATCAGTGTGTGCTCTATGATCTGTTTGAAAAGATGATGTCTTTCTTTTGCTTCAGTAGTTAAGGTTTTCATAAGTTGAAAGAATTGAAAAAGCTTGCTTATCATTCTTAGACTGCATTTAGGAGTTGTCTCATACATCACGTGGTGATCCATAAAGGCAAACTGCTAAGCAAGATCAACCTAAAAAGAACTAAATTTATCTAACAACGCTTTGAAACATAACAAAACACAGTAGAGGTCTAGGTAGAGACGTGAACTAGCGTCGTTAAACATAGTGACTGTCGATCTCTACGAAGGTGGGTGATTCCTCCTGAGGGACGATAGCACTAATACGGACTTGTGCCCCCGCGTACCGTCGCGTATATTGGGGGACCCCTATAGGAACAAAGCCTTTATCCATAGGAAGCCGTGTCGGCTGCCCTACTGATCGCGATGCAGTGAACACAGCATTCACGAAGATCGACCACTCGTACCGTAAAACGTATTCTATGGTTTCGCGAAAGGTTTGGCACACCCTTGCCTAGAACTCCAGAGTAGTTTCTTTTGGCCTTTTTCAAACTCTATAACTGAAAAAGTCCATCCGAGCATTTGTCACTTCGGGCTCATTAATACATCGAAGGAGACTAGAGTCATCTTTAGCTTTTTCTCGACTCTTAAAAAGTGAAAAAGCAAGTTGTGTCTAAAGCGTCGTCATATAAAATTCATCTTAAACGGAACATAATTACCCCTGATTCCTACGTTGATCTTAAGGTTGAGAACATGGAACACACCAACAAAGGGATTCCACATGATGGGACCCCTAGCCTTTTCTCCTCTTGGGGAGAAGTTGGTGCACCCCACATGGCCACATTGTCACTTCCAGGGCTGACAATTGGCCTGCCAGTTTGGCTATTCTCAACCGTTGTAGTTCAGACCACCACGGTTCCTGAGCAGTCGAGTCAACAGTTAGACCAGTCTAGAGCTACCCTCCAGCCTTCCACTTCTTATACGCCTTCCTCCGATCCTTCTTCTTCGAAAGGTCAAGCCGCCAAAAGTGCAGCTCCCATAGAAAATAAGAAGGAAAAGAAGAAGAAAGAAAAGAAGCAGAAGCAGCCAAAGGCGACTGGGGGCAAGCAAAAGGTATCTAACGAAAACCCACACACAGCCCGGACCGGGCCCAAATCGCCATGTGCCATATGTAGAGGAGACCACTTCCACAGTGATTGTCCCAGTATTCCCTGGATACTAAGGGACTGGTCCCCTCGTTTGCACAGTTCGGAAGCATCAACCTCTGACAACCAGGTTGAATGCTTACCGTCGACCATCGAAAGTGAAGGTCCCAGACGATGAAGGGGAATGAGATTCCCCTACGAACTGTGTGAAGGCAATCACACCCTTCGTCGTTGTCCCTTTTTAGACGAAGCAAAGAGAGTTTTGGAAGATCAACCGGTTGCACCGTTGCTACTTCCTCCTGGATACCAAAAACTCGCGCCAAGTCCTTCGTTGGTCGAAAATACAGCTGCCCCGCTCATAGGGCCAGCTGAAGTGTCAGTCACTAAAAGTGAACCTACTGAATCCGGACCGGACGAAAGTCCAAAGGTCGAAATGGCAGTTGACCCGGTTCTACCTTCAGAAGTTTCATCTTCACATACCACAGTCACTGAGGATTCATCTTCAGCTGACACCCCTACTGAAGAGAGTAAGGACGACAGCGTCCAGATTCTTTTCATCAACACCGATTCTGATGAACATCACGGCAATGTGCCCACTCCTTTATCGTAGGAAGGAGCATCGTCAGGATCATATCCGACCGTATATTCGGTCCCACCACCAAGCAACCTAGTTGTGTCCTTTGATTGGAACCAACTAGGCAGACCCCGGTTACCAGCCATTATACCATTTAGAATTATAGTCCAAATATACAAAATGGTGATGGCTGGAACCATCGTTGACGAAGGGGCATCTGTGAGTATCCTGTCCTCTATTGCTTGGAAAGCACTGGGTTGCCCGGCGCTTTTGCCTGAGACAAGAAATCTCTCGGGTTTTGACAAAGGAACCAGTCGACCATTAGGGATTCTACCTAATGTGCCTATTACACTGAAAGGGAAGGCTGTCAAGATGAATTTGATGGTCGTCCAAGGACCCTTGGATTATAACCTACTCCTTGGACGAGACTACATATATTGCATGGAAGCAATAGTCTCCTCACTCTTTCGAATAATGTGTTTTCCATACGAAGGAAGAATGGTCAAGCTCGTAGACCAACTTTCACTTCCGGGATCACGCATCGCAAGTAGTCACATATCTATCCTCAATGGTCTATTTGATCAAGAAAGGTCTCTACCTCCGGTTCTTCTTCCTGATGAGTGCGAGTAATTCGGGAAAGGAAGGTCGGAACCCAGGGGGCATGCATCCTGGTCTGCTCTGGAGGCAGAAAAAACCTTGGAGTAAAGTAGAATTTCCGCGGGAGAATATGACTAGTCCGTACCCCGTCCCCCTCTTCTTCTTCGTAAAACATAAGAGCCGGCAAGAGCTCTCATGCGAAAGAAGGGGCAGTTAGGAATGGGGTTGTTCTGGAAAAAGATTCTTTTGTTAAAGTTAAGTGTGTGGCGGAGCATCGTCATTCACCTTTGTCTAAATAAGTGGGCTCTGCCAAAGAAGGGGATCCGTTTGCGGCAGCAAGTAGTAACCATCTTTGGATAAAAGGCAAGCCTCACCCATTAAAACAAATGTTTTAGAGGATAAGTAGGGGCAGCCTCCAAAGAAAGGGATTCAATTGCTGCAACAAATTGTAACCATCTTTGTGTAACCTAATGATAGACATCGCCGAAGAAAGTTTCTGTTTGAAAGGATTAGCAGAACAATCTTTGGGTAACCTGAAAGAGGTAAGCCTCACCTGTTGAAAACAAAGGTTTTTAACGGAAAAGTAGGGGCAACCTTGAAATTAGACTTACACCTGGGGGCATGCAAACCTCTTGGAATGCAAGCGCGGGCGGCTTTTAGTTTTAGGTAGGACTAACCCCGCTAACCCGTAGATAAGCCGATACCCGGCTTGCACAAAGAGAGGATATGGAGCAATACGTAGGGAGATGAAGCTCTTTAAAAAATAGCGATCTTCCATGAGACCTTACTACTTTATGACTGGTAAAAATGAGCAGTTTTGGCAAAGTTCATGCTCGTTAAAAAATAAACATAAGCTTGTCAGCAGGCTTCCCCCAGTGTTCAAGCTCATTCAGAAAAAATGAACCGGTAAATAACCATTTGAGACCGTAAATTCATCAGCCATAAAAGCCTTGGTCGTGTTTGTGCACCGTCACCTCCACTTTTCATTTGGCCGATCATTCACATCCACTTGATTGTTTACCTATTTTGAGGAATAGCTACGAAGAGTGATCCCACCTAGCCATCCTTGTAATACTGCCGTGATTGGAAAATTCCAACCTGTACCTGGAATCTGCTGCTATCCCTGTTTATCACTCGTTCCTCAAAATACGAGTCTTCTTTGAGCTCTTTTCACTGACTCGTAAAAAATGAAATGTTTGCCAAGTTTTGGCCTTCCAGCTCGTTAAAAGGACCAGAAGAGCTATCCATCCTCTAGATTTTAATCTTTTTGGACCTGAGGGATTATTGCACAAAAAGATCGAGCGCTTGTCTAGTTCGACTCGATAAAGCTATCGAACATTCATCCCTTCTGTATTGTTTTATACTTTTTCAGACTTAAGGGATTAGATGACGAAAAAGGACCCCTGGAGTCTACTTTATGTACACTTTTCAGACTCTCTAAAAATGAAAAGGACCGAGTTGTCTTTGTCGCTGGGCTCGTTAAAAATATTAGATAGCAACAAACTTGTCTTTAGACGAGAACGAGTTTCCCTATCGTTAGGCTCGTTAAAACATAGCGATGGGCTTGCCCGAAGGGCAGGTTATAGAACAAGCATATGTTATCCTCCTCAAGATTGACAAAAATAAAGAGGTACTGGTCAGAAATGACTGGGGAAAAATTGGGAGAACCTCAAAGCTTAATGGTAGCAAGTCGCTCTTGAAGATGACACTCTTGCCTCCGTAAATATCGGGTTGGGTTATTATCATTCACCGGTCCCTTCACCATGGTCTCGCCATACCATCCATACATGGGGTAATGCTACCGATCCATCACATCAGTGTCGTTATATGTTCAAGAGATGTCATTCAGAAAGTGTCAACCGGGTCCCATCCACTACCGTACATCATCTTTCATCCTTCCATGACCGCCACCCTAAATCATATTTCACAGATCATTTTCACCATCATCACTAGCTCCGTTCCGTGTCACTGATGTGGGATTCATTAAGTCCCTCCTTTGACGGATCACTTCTTGTTGACATCAGCTCATTATCCAAGAAGTTGATCTAGGAACACCCCCTCTGTACTTTGAAGCTTGCATGCCTCAATGGCAAGTTTCTCACTTCCGGCGATAGGTATACATTAATGACCTTCGACCAGGAGACTTTGCGTGGTGTTCAACGTCAGATCCTATATTCACGCCACGTGAATTGTGTTGCAGTACCTTGAGGGTCATCATCATTATCGGTGATTCCTCTCGTGCTTGTTAACAGTTTACATTATTGACTGGTAATCAAGCGATGTCTTTCCATGTTCGACTTCAAGAAATTCTCACATGGATCGACTTGTACTAGAGTGAAGATCGGACAAGTTTGAAGACCCCGGATCTAGGTTCATCCATCCGGGCTGCGATATATATTCAGGAGATAAAAACATAGACATGTGCAGCAGATGATCATCCTACTAAAAGGATGATAATTAAAAGCAGAGAATTATCAGTCTATTATCAGACGATCGTCTGTTTATGTACAACAAATGTATTTATAAAGCTGAGCATGGGAAATGCCCGCATCAGCTAGATCATGAAAAGAAAGTATGAAAAGATAATGTATTGTATTGTATTTTGTTACAGGTCACCTCCCGACGATTGAATGAACTTCGGATCCTCCTAATAAAGCATTTCACCCGATAAACGACCTCATACTTTAGGGGGCAACTGTTATAGACATTTTTGTGCCTTACAGCATAAAGCATGAAATGTCAATAATCTAAGGGATCCAAAGTCCCTAAACATGTTGTTCCTACCCCTAGAGGAACAAGGTCAGCAAACCACAGCACTTCAGATCAGTCCTCCACTGAAAAACACTCAAAAACAGGTCAATTTTGGATTAAAGCAGCTGCTCCACTAAGCATCTGCACTGAATGTCAAAAGCTCTATGGTGTACCTGCGCTGCATAGCAAGTGCAACAAAGGCTACCTGCGCTAGGCGTACTTTGACATGTGGAGGAATCTTTTCTCAATGTGCCAGTGCCCAGGAAGCTTCCAAAATGACACTTGGATCAAAAGATTCGCCTAATGATGAGTTAAGAGCTTCTAAAACTCCAAGTGGAAGATAGAAATTCCAAGTGAAGAACTGAAGAACAACTGGAGTTGAAGAGGACAACAAGTCACACATCAAGCTGACTTATCTTCACTCCAAAACTCTATATAAGGATCTCATCCCATGGGATCTGGGAGGGTGGAATTCAGTGCAAAAAATCGCTGTTGGTTTGCAGTTGAGAGTATTGGGTGATTGCTTGAGGGAGGTGAAGAAGAGATTTCTCTCTGTCGGGAAGGTGATGCTGGATTGGACCTCTCATGGTTATATCGCCGCCTGAACCTTACTTCCATATATTAATAAAGCATTTGAGGTTCTTCTATTCGCATGTGTTTCAATGGTGAATTGTCTTACTTGCGTCTTTGATTTATGCTAATCCTTGAATCGATTATGAATGCATGCTTCTTGTAGTTTCCTTTTCTTGTCTTATTTGCAGGATCTCGTGTAGCTGGGCCCGTGAAAAGACTTGGAGCTGGGAGCAAGAGGCAAACAAAGGAGATTGGATCGACCATTTGCGCAAGACATCGGTAAGTGGATCTCTCCCTTTTATCTCTTGCATGTCATAAAGAAGAAACTTTAGATAGCTTTTCTTTCAGCTGTTGCTAAGGAACTGTCACCCTTAGAGTGGGTTAGGGTCATTCCGAGTTGGATACTTTCCCCCACAACAGCCTTAGCAACAAACGAGTACAGCTACACTGGTTTCTTCCTTTATGAAATGTGAAAGAAGAGAGGTCAATAGACTTATCGGTGTCTTCCGTTTGTCCCTCGATCCAATCTCCCTTATCTTTGGGTGTTCACAGCTACTTGCCTTCTTGCTTATCCAGCTACAACTTCCTGCAAGATCACAAGAGAACAATTACTTGCGACAAGAGAATAGTTACTTGAGACAAGAGAAGAACACTACACAAAGACCGATGTTCACATTCATAACTAGTTTAGGATTAGAAATAAACCAAATACACTAATACATTTATACATCAAAATACATCATCATATAGGAGAAACCAAGATAGCTTTATTGATGAATAACAAGGTTCAGGAAGAGATACAACCCAGAGGGCTCCAATCCAGCATCTCCTTCCCAGCAAATGGAATTCCTATCTTCAGCCCCTTCAAAGCATTAAGCACCCAATGGTTACAGTCTCAAACCAACAACAATTCTTTGCAATAATAAAATTCCAACCTCTAGATCTCATGGAGAAGAGATCCATATATAGATATTTGGAGAGAGGATGAGTCAGCTTGAGATTTGACTAGTGTCCTCTCCCTCTATCAGTTCTTGCATCCACTTGGAGGTTTTTGGTTGCACTTGGAGATTTGGAACCTCTTACTCATCACCAGTCGAATTCCCTGAGGCAAGTGTCATTTTGGAAGCTTCCTGGGTCTTGACACCTTGAGAAATGAGCCTGCCACTTGTCCATTCTCACTCAGCGCAGGTAGCCTTTGTTCCAGTTGACATTCAACGCAGGTAGCCAGTGGAGCCATTGACATTCAGCGCAGATGGTCAGTGGAGCAGTTGACATGATCCTGAATTGAGTTGTTTTTTAGCAATTTCAGGTGGAGAACTTTTGTGAATTGATGTGGTTTGTTAGCCTTGTTCCTCTAGGGGTAGGAACAACATGTTTAGGGACTTTGGATCCCTTAGATTATGGACATTTCATGCTCAATGCTGTAAGGCACAAAAATGTCTATAACAGTTGCCCCCTAAAGTATGAGGCTGTTTATCAGGCGAAATGCTTTATCAGGGGGATCTGAAGTTCGTCCAATGCTGGAAGGAGACCTGTAATACAATACAATACAATACATTATTTTTCATACTGCTTTCATGATCTATCTGAGGCAGGCATTCCCATGCTCAGCTTTATAAATTAATTTTTCTGTACATAGAACAGACAATCGTCTGATGATAGACTGATAATTTTGATGAAATTATCATCCTTTGAGTAGGATGATTATCTGCTGCACTGATGTACATGTCAATGTCTTTATCTTTCCCGAATATATATCGCAGCCCAGATGGATGAAACTAGATCCGGGATCTTCAAACTCGTTTGATCTTCACTCTAAGTACAAGTCGATCCATGTGAGAATTGTTCTGAAGTCGAACATGGAAAGACATCGCTTGATTACCGATCAATGATGTAAACCGTTAACAAGCGCGAGAGGAATCACCGATAATGATAATGACCCTCAAGGTACTGCAGTACAATTCACGTGGTGTGAATAAAGGAATTGGCGTCGAACACCACGCAAAATCTTTCGGTCGAAGGTCATTGATGTATACCTGTCGCCGGAAGTGAGAAACTTGCCATTGTGGCATGCAAGCTTCAAAGTACTGAAGGGGTTGTTCCTAGATCAACTTCTTGGATAATGAGCTGACGTCGACAAGAAGCGATCCATCACAGGAGGGCCTTAATGAATCCCACATTAGTGACACGGAACAGAGCTAATGATTTTAATGGAGGTGAAAATGATCTATGATATATGATTCAGGGTGGCGGTCATGAATGGATGAAGGATAATGTATGGCAGTGGATGGGACACGGTTAACTCTTTCTGAACGACTTCTCTTGAACATATGGCGACACTGATGCGATGGAACGTTAGCATTACCCCAAATATGGATGGTATGGCGAGACCATGGTGATGTGACCAGTGAATGAAACAACCCAACCCGATTGTGGTATGGAGGAAAAGTGTCATGTTCAAGAGCGACTTGCTACCATCAAAGTTTTCTTTAGTTTCTCCCAATTTTTCCCCAGTCATTGCTGACCAGTACCTCTTTATTTTTGTCAAGCTTGAGGAGGATAACATATGCTTGTTCTATAACCTGCCCTTTGGGCAAGCCCATCGCTATGTTTTAACGAGCCTAGTGATAGTGAAACTCGTTCTCGTCTAAAGACAAGTTTGTCGCTATTTAATAATTTTAACAAGTCTAACGACAAGGATAACTCGGTCCTTTTCATTTTTAGAGAGTCTGAAAAGGTACATAAAGTCAACTCCAAAATTCATTTTTCTTCATCTAATCCCTTAAGTCCGAAAAAGTATAAAACAATACAGAAGGGATGAGTTTTCGATAGTTTTAACGAGCCGAACAAAACAAGCGCTCGATATTTTTGTGCAATAATCCCTCAGGTCCAAAAAGATTAAAATATAGAGGAGGGATAGCTCTTCCGGTCGCTTTAACGAGCTGGAAGGCAAAAACTCAGCAATCTTTTCATATTTTACGAGTCAGTTGAAAAGAGCTTAAAGAAGACTCGTCTTTTGATGAACGAGTGATAAACAGGGTTAGCAGCGGATTCCAGGTACAAGTTGGAATTTTCCAATCACGACAGTGTCACAAGGATGGCTAGGTGAAATCACTCTTCGCAGTTGTTCCTCAAAATGGGTAAATAATCATATGGAGGTGAACGATCGGCCAAATGTAAAGTGGAGGTGACGATGCAAACACGACCAAGGCTTTAATGGCTGATGATATTATATTCACGGTGGTTATTTACCGGGTAGGTTCATTTTTTATTTTAAAATGAGCTTAAACACTGGAGGAAACTCTTGCTCATTGCTTATGTTTATTTTTTAACGAGCATGAAGTCCGCGTTAAAACTGCTCGGATCTTGCGTTTATTTTTTAACGAGCATGAACTTTATGCTAAAATTGCTTGATTACCCAGTCATATGATAAGAGTGTCTCATCAAGATTCTATTTTTTATGGAGCTTCATTTCACTAAGCTTTGCTCCGGATCCTTCCTTTATGCAAGTTTGGAAACGACTAATCCTACGAGTTTAAAGGGTTAGAGGTCCTCAAAATTTAAAAAATAAATAGTTGCCCCTTGCTTGCACTCCAAAAGGTTTGCATGCCCCCAGGTATAAAGCAGAGTTTCAAGGTTACCTCTACTTCTCTTTCGCCAAAACATTTGTTTTAACGAGAGAGGCTTACCTCTTTCAGGTTACCCAAAGATTGTCTTGTTAGTAGTTTAAACAAAACACTTCCTCGGCAATGTCTATCGAAATAGACAAAGGTGGGTGAAAAATAGTTTATTTCACTCACATAACTTTGACAAAAGAATCTTATTCTAGAATAACCCTCTTCCTAGATGGACGGGGTATAGACTAGTCATATTCTCCCGCAGAAACCTACTCTATACCCAAAGTTTCCCTGCCGAAGCAGACCAGGACGCATGCCCCCTGGGTTCCAGTCATATCCTCCCGGATTACTCACGCTCATCAGGAGGATGGACCGTGGGTTGAGACACTTCTTGCGTGAATAGACCATTTAGGGATGGTACATGACTATTTGCGATGCATGATCCGAGAAACGAAAGCTGGTCCACGAGCTTGACCACTCTTCCTTCATGCGGAAAACACATTACTCTAAAGAGTGAGGAGACTATAGCTCCCATGCAATATATATAGTCTCGTCCAAGGAGTAGGTTATAATCCAAGGGTCCTTGAACGACCATCACGTTCATTTGAACGGTCTTCCCTTTCAATGTTATGGGCACATTGGGGAGGATCCCTAAAGGTCGACTGGTTCCTTTATCAAAACCTGATAGATTTCTCATTTCAGGTAAAAGCGCTGGAGAACCAAGCGCTTTCCAAGCAATAGAGGAAAGGATACTCACAGATTCCCCCTCATCAATGATAGTGCCAACCATCACCATTCTGTATATTTGAACGATAATCTTGAATGTATGCTTGCTGGCAATCGGGGTCTGCCTAGTTGGTTCCAGTCGAACGAGACAACTAGGTTGCTTGGTGGTGGGACCGAGTAGACGGCCGGATATCGCTCTGATGAACTTCCTTCCTGCGATAAAGGAATGGTGGCATTGCCCCCTTGTTCATCAGATTCAGTGCTGATGAAGAGAATTTGGACGGTGTCGTCTTTATTCTCCTCTGTGATGGTATCATTCGAAGATAGGGCCTCTGAAGGCAAAACCGGGTCAACTGCCGTTTCAACATTTAGAATTTCGTCAGGTATGGATTCAGACGGTTCATCTTCAATGACAGGTGCTTCGGCTGACCACCTGGGCAGGTCAGCCGGGTTCTCAACTAGCGAAGGACTTGGCAGGAGTCTTTGATATCTAGGAGGAAGTTGCGCTCGTAAAATCGGGCGATCTTCCAGAACTCTTTTTGCCTCATCTAAGAAGGGACAACGGTGGATGGCATGATCGCCTTCACATAGTCTGCAGGGAAATTTAGCTGTCCCCCTCTGTCCTGGGGCTTCACTCCCACTAGCTGATGGTGAGCAATCAACATGGCTATCAGAGGTTGATGCTACCGAATTGTGCAAACGGGGAGACCAGTCCCTTAGTATTCGAGGGATACAGGGACAATCTCTATGGAAGTGATTTCCCTTGCATATGACGCATGGCGATTTAGGCCTGGTCAGTGCTGTGTGTGGATTTTTGTCAGACGACTCTCGTTTTCCCCCAGTTGCCTTTGGCTCCTTCTTCTTCTTTTCTTTCTTCTTCTTCTCCTTCTTCTCCTTAGGAGCCTGGTTTTTGGTTTTACCAGTTCCGTCAGGCGAAGAGGAAGGAGGAGAGGAAGATGAAGTAGAAGGCTGGTGGGCGACTCTGGTCTGGTCTGACTGTTGACTCGACTGTTCAGGAATGGTGACGTTCTGAACGACATTGGTTGAAAAGATCCAGACTGGCAGGCCAATTGTCAGTCCTGGAAGCGACAATGTGGCCATGTGGGGTGCACCAACATCTCCCCAAGAGGAGAAGGGACTAGGATTTCCACCAAGGGGAATTCCTTGGTTGGTGTGCTCCATCTTTCAACCTAAAGATCAACGCAGGAATTAAAGGGTGATTGTTCCGTTTAAAATAAATTTTAACGACGCTTTAGACACAACTTGCCTTTTCAGTTTTAAAGAGACGAGAAAAAGCTGAAGATGGCTCTAGTCTCCTTCGATGTTTTAGTGAGCCCGAAGTGACAAATGCTCGGATGGACTTTTTCTGTTATAGAGTCTGAAAAAGGCCAAAAGAAACTACTCTGGAGTTCTAGGCAGAGGGTGTGCCAAACTTTTCGCAAAACCGCAGAATAATTTTTAGGGTACGGGCGGTCGATCTTCGTGAATGCTGTGTTCACTGCATTGCGATCAGTAGGGCGGCCGACACGGCTTCCTAAGGATAAAGGATATATGCCTATAGGGGTCTCCCAATATATACGCGACGGTGCGTGGGAGCACAATCCGTACTAGCGCTATCATCCCTCAGGAGGAATCACCCACCTTCCACGAGATCGACAGTCACTAGGCTTAACAACGCCGGAACACATCTCTAGCCTAGACCTCTATGTTGTGCGTTATGTTACAAAGCGTTGTTAAGTTCATTCAATTTATTTTAGGTTGATCTTTTTAAAGTTTGCCTTTCAAGGTTCACCACGAGATGTATGATACAAATTCCTAAATGCAGTCTAAAGATGATAAGAATGCTTTATATCTTTTCAACTTTGAAAATCCTAGCTACTAAGGGAAAAGAAAGACACCATCGTTTCTCAAAGAGAAATCAGCACACTCTAATGCACTTTTCCTAATTCCAACATGCAAACTATCAAATGCAAAATGCACAATGCAGGTGTTTGTTTTCCGCTTTCTTAGTATTGATGCCTACAAAGAAAGCTTTTTGTACAACTTTGAATTTGCTTTTAAATGATCAATACAAACAAGTTCACTTTTTTCGAAATCAGAGAAGATAGAAGAGATTACAACACTTAATGATTTTCAAAATAAAGACTTGTTTTGACACTTCAAAAGAGACAAATTCAAACCAATAATCAAAAGTAAATGTATAATCAATCTGCAAACAGCCAATGAACTCTCTTCTAAGATCACAATCAATCAGATCTGAATCAAAGGCTACAGGATGACTACTTTACTCATGCAAAGGAAAACCGTAAATGACGCCACAAACACATAAAAACACTCACAGTCTTTTTGTACAAAAGGAGGCGGAATCTAAGTAGAGAAAAGGGGTTTTTAGACTGGTACCTATGCTGGTTACAAGCTGCAAAAAACAGAGATCAAAATAGGGCAACAGAGAGCAGAGAACCCCAGCTGCACAAGGCCAAACTGGTTCAGCGCAACCTCAACACTGAGGATTTGACATTCAGCGCAGGTAGCCTTCACGGAACCTGCGCTGAAATGCAGACTGCCTTCATAGCAGTTGCGCTGAAGGAGAAACTCTCGTTTCTCCTGGGTTCTGGGTCAAAAATTGCTCAAAAATCAACAGTTTCAGGCCAAATCAAAAACACAAGAAAGGTATAATCAAAGAGATGCTTTGAAAGCTACTAAGATCTATCACAAGGATCATCAAACCATTCGTGAATCCATTGTTCAGATCATAGACAAGTCCAGCAACTGGATCAAAGCAGCAACTTTCTACCTTGCATCCGGGAAAGATGCAGTTCGACTGTTGCTGTCAAGTCTATGATGCAAACAAATGATAGAAACAAAAATGAAATGAATAAACAAATCTTCCCCAGCGGAGTCGCCAATTTGTTGTGGGGAAAAATGCCTATGCAAGACGATCCTATCCACCTAAGGTGTGACAGTGCCTGTTGTGGGGAAAAGTATCCGATGCGGATGACCCTATCCCTACTCTAAAGGTGACAGTCTTTAGCAACAACTGAAAGTAAAGCTTTGATGTTTTCCTTTATGAAAGTACAGAGAGAAGGAAGAAATGATTAACCAACCTGGTGTCCTTCGCTTGGTCGATCTTGATCCTCTCTCTTTGTCTCTTGTTCCCAACTCCTTGCTCTCTTTGCCGGTCCAGCTACACACAAGCCCTGCACAAAACAAGAGAGGAAACTACAAGATACAAGTACTCATAATTGATGCATGGATTAGAGTGAATCAAATATACAAGTAAATACAATCCATCAATGTAATACAAGTATATAGGAGAACATGCAAAACTTTATTGATAGAAGTAACAGGGTTCTGAGAAGGTTACAACCAATGATGGCTCCAATCTAGCAGCACCTCCCCAGCAGCAAGAACTCTCCTCTTCACCTCTAGTAAAACAATCACCCAATAGCTCTAACTGTAATCCAACAGCACCTCCTTGCTTTACACAAAATTCCAGCCTCCTTAGACCTCATAGAAGAGCTCTATATATAGGAGAGAAGAAGAGAGGATGAGTCAGCTTGAGGCTGGCATAGAGCTGACTAGTGTCCTCTCCCTCTTCAGTTAATCTTCAGTTCTTGAGTCCACTTGGAGATCCTTGCTTACACACGGTGATCAAGTACCTCTTACTCATCACAGGGCGAATCTCATGAACCAAGTGTCAGTTAGGAAGCTTCCTGGGCAGTTGACACCTTGCAGGATGACTGTGCCACTTGGCCAATCTCGCCCAGCGCAGGTAGCCTTCATTAATTTTGACTTCCAGCGCAGGTACAAAGAGGGACAGTTGCATTCCAGCGCAGAAGCTCAGTGGAGCAGCTGACATGATCCAAAATAAGCCTGTTTTGAAGTGTTTTCAGGTGGAGAACTGATTGGAAGTGCTGTTGTTTAATGACCTTGCTCTTTTAGGGGTAAGAACAACATGTTTAGGGACTGAGGATCCCTGTAATTATTGACATTTCATGCTCCATGACGCGAGGCACAAAAATGTCTATAACAGTGCCTTAGCAACAAACGAGTACAGCTACACTGGTTTCTTCCTTTATGAAATGTGAAAGAAGAGAGGTCAATAGACTTACCGGTGTCTTCCGTTTGTCCCTCGATCCAATCTCCCTTCTCTTTGGGTGTTCACAGCTACTTGCCTTCTTTCTTATCCAGCTACAACTTCCTGCAAGATCACAAGAGAACAGCTACTTGTGACAAGAGAATAGTTACTTGAGACAAGAGAAGAACACTACACAAAGAACGATGTTCACATTCATAACTAGTTTAGGATTAGAAATAAACCAAATACACTAATACATTTATACATCAAAATACATCAGCATATAGGAGAAACCAAGATAGCTTTATTGATGAATAACAAGGTTCAGGAAGAGATATAACCCAGAGGGCTCCAATCTAGCATCTCCTTCCCAGAAAATGGAATTCCTATCTTCAGCCCCTTCAAAGCATTAAGCACCCAATGTTTCCAGTCTCAAACCAATAGCAATTCTTTGCAATAATAAAATTCCAGCCTCTAGATCTCACGGAGAAGAGATCCATATATAGATGTTTGGAGAGAGGATGAGTCAGCTTGAGATCTGACTAGTGTCCTCTCCCTCTATCAGTTCTTGCGTCCACTTGGAGGTTCTTGCTTCCACTTGGAGATTTGGAACCTCTTACTCATCACCAGTTGAATTCCCTGAGGCAAGTGTCATTTTGGAAGCTTCCTGGGTCTTGACACCTTGAGAAGTGAGCCTGCCACTTGTCCATTCTCGCTCAACGCAGGTAGCCTTTGTTCCAGTTGACATTCAACGCAGGTAGCCAGTGGATCCATTGACATTCAGCGCAAATGGTCAGTGGAGCAGTTGACATGATCCTGAATTGACTTGTTTTTGAGCAGTTTCAGGTGGAGAACTTTTGTGAATTGTTGTGGTTTGTTAGCCTTGTTCCTCTAGGGGTAGGAACAACATGTTTAGGGATTTTGGATCCCTTAGATTATGGACATTTCATGCTCAATGTTGTAAGGCACAAAAATGTCTATAACATAGTTCTTGATTCCACTTGGAGATTGATGATATCTTACTCATCCCTGGGTGAATTCAGAGAGGCAAGTGTCACAGGAGGAGTTTCTGGAAGATTCCATGATAATCCACCTCGCAAACTGTCTCTGCCATTTGTCCATTCTTGCTCATCACACCCTACAGAAGGGCTTTCCAGTATGCATCGCACCTTTTACACTCGGCAGGTGAGATGCATCACACCTTTAGCACTGAGCAACCTGTATGGTCCAGTTTTGACCAGTTCTAAGCAGTTTTCTGTGGAGAACTTCTGGGAGATGATGTAATCGGCTGACCTTGTTCCTTTATGGCATGGAACAACAGCTTTAGGGACTCAGAAGACCTTGTCTTATGGACATATATGATTGGGGTTGCACTGCCCAAAAATTTCTATAACAGTTGCCCCCTAAAGCATGAGGTCGTTAATCTTTTGATGTCGGGTGAAATGCTTTGTCATGAGGATCCGAGGTTTTTCAAACTGGAAGGTGACTTGTAATAAGATACAATACAATACATTATCTTCATAACATTTTCATGATCTAGCTGAGGCAAGCATTCGCATGCTTAGCTTTATAAATTCATTTTCATGTACATAGGACAGAGAATCGTCTATGTGGCAGACTGATGATTCTGATATAGCCATCATCCTTTGATTCAGATGATCATCTCTACAGCAATGATGTACATTTGATGTCTTTATTTTCCTGAATATATCGTAGCTCGGATGGATGAAACTAGATCCGAGGTCTTCAAACTCATCCAATCTTCACCCGAAGTACAAGTCGATCCATGTGAAAAATGTTCTGGAGTCGAACATGGAAAGACATCGCCTGATTAGAAGCCAATGATGTAAGCTGTTAACAGGCACGAGAGGAATCACTGATAATGATGATGACCCTCAAGGTACGATAGTACAATTCGTGTGGTGTAAAAATGGGACTTGGCGTCGAACACCACGCAAAATCTCTCAGTTGAAGGCCATTGATGTAAACCTATTGCCGAAAGTGAGAAACTTTCCATTGAAGCATGCAAGCTTCAAAGTACTGAAAGGGTTGTTCCTAGGTCGACTTCTTGGATAATGAGCTGATGTCAAAAAGAAGTGACCCGCCATAGGAGGGCCTTAATGAATCCCACATCTATGACACGGAATGGAGCAAATGACTTTTGGAGGTGAAAATGATATGATGATACAGGGTTCAGGGTGGAGGTCATGAAAGAATGAAGCGTAAAGGTATTGCAGCGGATGACACACAAGATGGGTTGGTGAATTCTCTGATCGACTTCTCTTGAACATATCGACAACACTGAAATGGATTGGTAGCCTTAACCCCAAAGATGGATGGTACGGTGGACCAATAGTAATATGACCAGTGAACGGAATAACCCAACCCAACTCAATCATGGTGATGGAGAAAAAGTGTCATGTTCAAGAGCGAATCACTACCAATAAAGATTCTTGAAGTTTTCTTCCCAAATTTTCCCAAATCATTGTTGACGAGTACCTCTTTATTTTTATCAAGCTTTAGGAATATAACATATGCTTGTTCTATAATTTTCTCTTCATGCAAACTCGTTGCTATGTTTTAACGAGCCTAGCGACAGTGAAACTCCTTCTTGTCTGCATGGACAAGTTTTTCGCTATTGGTTTTAACGAGTTTAACGACAAAGACAACTTGGTATTTTTTCAATTTTAGAGAGTCTGAAAAGGGACGGAAAGGAAACTCTAGTGATCCTTTTTCTTCATGTAATCCCTTAAGTCCGAAAAAGTATAAAATAATATGAAAGGGAGGAATTTTCGATAGTTTTAATGAGCCGAACAAGACAAGCGCTCGATCTTTTTGTGTAATAATCCCTTAGGTCCAAAAAGATTAAAATATAGAGGAGGGATAGCACTCCCGGTAGATTTAACGAGATGGATAGGTCAACTGCTCGACAATCTTTTCATATTTTATGAGCCAGACGAAAAGAGCTCAAGGGAGACTCGCTTTTTGAGGAACGAGTGATATTTTCAAGTAGCAGCTAATTCTAGGTAAGGTTTGGAATTTTCCAATAATGGCAGTGTCACAAGGATGGCTAACAAGATCACTCATCGTAGATGTTCCTCAAAAGGGTAAACAATCAAATGGAGGCATATGATCGGCTAAAATAGAGTGGAGGTGATGATGAGAACACGACCAAGGCTCAAGAGTTGATGATAATGCATTCACAATGGTTATTTATTGGAAATTGGTTCATTTTTTAATGAGCTTAAACTCTAGGGGGAACATTTGCTCATTTCTTAGGTTTAATTTTTAACGAGCTTTAACTTTGCATAAAAACTACTCGCGATAATGGTCATCGATTATTTGATTTCACCGCTAACACTTTGTTCTTTCAACGGTTGTACTGCCTATTCAATTGCTTCATCAAACCGATTAGAAATGAACAATACATGCTTGAAAAATGAGTTAAAACACTAATACCTTACTTGAGTTACGTGAAATGTAATTTAAAAGTGGTCTTTACACCTCATTTTACCATTTCATTTGAACTTTGGTTTGTTGGAGCTTTGGAGGTGCCTTTCCGCCTTGATTTTCACTAGCTGATTCTGGGAGATTCTATGGAAAATTCTCGGTGCCATCTGGACTAGGTAAGAGATAAACCTAAGCTCTTCAGTTGCATTCCTTCCTTTTTGAATTCTGAGCATGTTTCCCTATTTTTCTGAGTCCCTGGGGTTTTAAAAATTCACCCTGGCTCCATCGCACCCTTCCTATATCAAAAGGTGCGATGCATACTGGCCTGGCCATTGGCCAGTCAATATGCATCTCACCCAGTACATTGTTGGGGTGTGATGGGCGCAAGAAGGGAAACGTTTGCACTGTTTTCTCATGGAATTTTTGCCTATTTTTTGCCAAATCAAGACCTTGACTCTTCTCTTGTTTGTTTTGCAGAGATTCATCGAAGAAAAATGGTTGTTACATGGCGAGAACATGAGCATGAAGAAGAGGACATGGTTGCTTTACATGATCCGGGTACGGTAACTGCACTACGGAATTGTGGCCTGCTCAAGTTTTTCCGCATCTCTAGCATGAGGCAACAAATCAACTTGTTGCAATATTTCCTCGATGCATGGGATCCTACCAACTAGGTGTTCCAGATCAGAGGCAAATCCATCCCCTTGATTGTCGTGGACATCTATTTTTTGACCGGTTTATTGAGGCGTAGTGCCCCTCTCTCATTATCGGGTTCCGCCCGTGGGGACAAATCTATGAAAGATTACATTCGTTGGTACTGTAGAGAGGGATCTCAGCTGAGTAGGGACGGCAAGATCAACATCCAAGATGTCACTGACCAGTCCTTGAGGACCATTCTATTCACTTTTTCTAGACTGGCTGGTAGTGCAGCTCTTCACGTGGCTAACAGGTCCTATATGTAGTATGCCTTGGAATGCCTCGAACCAAAGGTATTCAACTGGTGTGACGCAGTAATCCCTGTGATGAAAGAACAAGTGACCAAGGTAAAAAGTGGAAGATCCAAGAAGTTTGGCTATGGTTCTGTTTTGACTGCTTTCGCCTTTGAAAAGATCCCACTGATGTAGCCGCAGTAAATTTCACTTGGTTTACCTCCACCGACTGAGCCACGGATGCAGAGATGGGTTGACCTCATGGCCCGACATGCTAGTCAATCACAGGTTTCTTTCTCTGATACCTTCTTCAAGTGGTTTAACCATCAAGAGATGGTTTATGCCGAGTGTCCATATGCTGGTATGGATTTCCAAGGTGACCCGGATTTAGTGCTGTCGGCTGGTGAGTAGTGGGGTTCTATAGGTAAATTCTGTGACCATATCCACGTTTATTGTTTTTATAATGTTCTTATGTTTTCTTCTATCAAGGCTAATCAAAAACTCTTGTGCTCATGCAGATATCGGACCAGTGTGACTAGCAGTACACCTGAGAGCACCAGCTGCTGCTCCAGCAGGAGAGACTGTGGGGAGGGCTATCCTTCACGACTTGGATGTGGCCAAGACTCTTGCATCATTACAGGAGCAGGTTGAGGGTCTCACTCTTGGTATCCCGGACGTGAGGACCGACGAGTTTCCTTTGAGGATGCAGCAACATACTACTGGTGTGCCATGTTGATGGACTAGGCTTTTACGCATGATTGCATAGGTGATGAATTGCTATCACCAGCATCATTAGACTAGGGTTCCCCCTAGCATTCTGAGTTTTGGGTCATTTGACCGATTTTGTCTTGATCGCAGAACATTATGTACGAACCATAAACAGTTATATATATATATATATATATATATATATATATATATATATATATATATATATATATATATATATATATGTGTGTGTGTGTGTGTGTGTGTGTGTGTGTGTGTGTGTGTGTGTATATATGTGTATATATATGTGTATATATATGTGTATATATATGTATATATATATATATATATATATATATATTTGATTTTTGGAGCTTTATTTTGGTTAAGTTACATGATCTTGATGCAAATATTGATGAAATGCTTCTTTTATAAATGTTGCAAATGTCTATCTAACACATAATTTGACAATGAGTTTGTTAATGTGTTTAAGTCTCTAGAAATATGCTGATATTGAATAAAAGCAAACTGCCTTTCCAAAACCTTGAGCCTTAGGAACATGCGATAGATAGCTAGATTCCGTACGGAGTAGATACCGGTGAGTTGTAGAATGATGAGTTGTGAGTCTAGCCTGACGACCAGTCGGCGTATGCCATGCGTAATGGCATCAGAGAGGAGTTCTATCAACGTGCTGTATTTAGTGATGTTGTTCATTGACTGACCAATACATACCCCTTTGAAACTTACTAACTCACCGCTTAGATCAAATATGGCCTAGGCCGTAGAAGATAGGTTCCACGAACTACGACTCGCTCCGTCGGCATATCCAACAAATGATTCCAATAGGTTGGACATCTGCAACACATGAAAAAGTGGATTACCTAACCAAAACAAATACCTTTAGCGAAAACAAAAATGTAACAAATTCACATGGGTTACTATACTAAGCTAAGCATAGTAACGCTTAAGGTACAACCTGTTACAGGGTTGTGCCAGTGGAATCCCATCATAATCCACTAACTCGTAGGCTCCTTTTGCTAGTACATGCTTGATAATATAGGGGCCCATCCATAAAGACTTGAACTTACCTGCTCCCAACTTATCAGACTCCTGGTCATAAAGTAAGACCAGGTCACCTTCTGAGAAGACACAGGGTTTGACATTCTTGTCAAACTGTGCCTTGACTCATTTCTTATGGGCTTCATTAGCCAAAGCAACATCACGATGAGTTTCATCCAATCACATTAGTTCCAATAAACGAGCCTCCTCTTCTGAAGTT
Organism: Pinus tabuliformis; assembly: GCA_031772625.1. Classification (NCBI taxonomy): domain Eukaryota; kingdom Viridiplantae; phylum Streptophyta; class Pinopsida; order Pinales; family Pinaceae; genus Pinus; species Pinus tabuliformis. The sequence goes on along the minus strand of CM062813.1, from coordinate 1,117,363,670 downwards.
TCGTGGAGAAGGTCGACTGCGAGCTTGAGAGACGAGATTTCGCACTGAACTGGTAAGATTGCTTCCAGGCCATACACCAGTTGAAAGGGTGTAAATCCGGTTGCATTCCTCGCTGACATTCGGTATGCTCACAAGGCCGAGTACACGATCAGGTGCCAACTCCGTTTATGGACTCTGATCATCCTTTGTAGCATGCGCTTCAAGACCTTGTTGATTGCCTCAACTTGTCCGTTAGCTTGCAGATAATACGGAGTAGAGCTGTCGTGGGATAGTCCTAATTTAACAGCCAACTCAATCATCATGTGATTGTGAAATGCAATCCATGATCTGTAACTATGGCCTGTGGAACACCGAATCTGGAGACTACATGATTGAAAAAGAAGAGGGCAGTCGTTTCGCCACTGTTGTTTAATGTAGGCATCGCCTTGGCCCATTTGGTAAAATAGTCTACTGCGACTATGATATACCCATGCCCCCTGGCCGAGGTGGGGTTACATGTCATGAAATCTATGCCCCATTTGGTGAATGGCCCAACAACAACTACTAGTTGCAAAGGTGTCGGTGGTATTCCGGTTTTGCGATCGAAGATTTGACAGGCATGGCAACTTCTGACTAGAGTTATGAAATCTTTGAACATTGTTGGCCAAAAGTATCCTGCTTGTAAAATATTTTGCATTGTAGCATAACCAGATTGATACCACCCACACGCACCTAAATGGCAATCGTTCAGGACTTTTTCAGCCTCCTAGTGGGTGATGCACCTCCGCAGAATTGTATCGACACCATGACGGTAAAGCGTATCACCGAGGATCATGTAGTCTTTTGCTTGGTATCAAATATGTCGTTGTTCCAAGCGAGAGGTATTAGACCTATATGTTTGGGTTTGGAGATAGATTATTATGTCTCCATACCACAGATTTCTTGAAGATATCAGAAACAAAGATTCATCCACGATCGCTTCTTCTGATGTTGCATCGTTGGACGATGATGGAAGATCGCATAGTAACTCCGCGAAAACCAGGGCTTTCTTTGATTTGGATTTTATGAATTCCATATCAAACTCTTGTAAAATTGCTATCCATTTTGAATATTTTCCCCCAGCAACTTTTGCGACAATATATAAGTCATGGGGTTGCAATTTGACAAAATGGTAGGTTTTCGAAAGAGGACATAGTGTCGAAGTCTCTGTATCGCTTGAACAGCTGCGAGAGCTAGCTTTTCAGCATACGAGTACTTGCTTTCCGTATCATTTAAGTTTCTACTCAAATAATATATAGGATTCTCAATTCCATTGTCTTCTTGAACTAAAACCATTGCGATAGTCGTATCCGCTACAGCCAGATACAGGTTAAAGTCTTTTTGATAATCAGGAGAATACATTAATGATGCTTTTATTAGGGATTCCTTTAAAGCATCAAAGGAAGCTTGCGTTACCTGATCCGAGATGAAGGCTATTTCTTTTTTCAATAGACGAGTATAACCTTTAGCAAGTTTGGTGTAATTTGGAATGAACCTCCTCAGAAAGTTTGCTTTCCCTTGGAGTTTCTGAATCTGAAGCAAATTTGAAGGTGGAGGAAAATCAATGATTGCTTGAAACTTACATGGGTCAAGACAAATCCCGTCCTTTGAGACCAAAAACCCAAGTAAATGACCAGAAATAACACAAAACACACATTTGTGTGGATTGAGTCATATCTTGTAGTGTCAGCAACGTAGAAATATCACTCTCAAATGCTGCAGATGATCAATCCGCTTTCACGAATGAGTTGGAAGATCATCGAGATATGGTTGAACGATGTTATTTACGTCATGTAAGACATAATTCATTGCCCTCTGAAATGTTTCCCTTGCGTTCTTTAAACCAAAGGGTAGCTTGCGATATGCGAATGTGCCCCATGGACAAATAAATGCAGTCTTTGACTGGTCCTGTGGGCGGATGTTAATTTGATTATACCCGGAAAATCCATCCATAAATGAAAAGATTTCGCATCCGGCGCATTCATCAATTATCTGGTCAATGAAGAGTGTAGGGTAGTTGTCTTTCGAACAAGCTTGATTTACATCCCTATAATCGACACACACTCTAATCGTTCCTTGTCTTTTCATTACATGAACAATATTCGATACCCAATCAATTAGAGGAACCGGGTAAATAAAACCAGCATGGAGAAGTTTTCAAACTGCTGCCTTGATGGCAGTGGCTTTCTTGGGGTGCACCTACCATAGCCGTTGTCATACCAGTTTGACATCTGGATACATCTTAATTTCGTGTTCAACTATGCTCGAGTCAATTCCTGGCATTTCATCATACGACCAACCAAAGACATCTCTGAACTTGTGAAAAATAGCGTAATATATTTCCAGTTCTAAAGAAGAACAAGATTTGCTGACATGAATATTCTCTACAACATCTGTTTTTGTCGAGATATTTATGGCGATAGTCTCTTCAATATTGCACAAGTTTCGTTCGGAATCCACCGTGTTTACAGTATTTGATAGAAAATCAAAAACTGAGGGATGATGAAGGTCACTGGAACTATCTTCCTTATAATCTGGAAGATGGGAACGATGGTGGTAATCTTCCCATGATGCTCCGTCAATCATCATTGACTGAACAATTCCTTCATCTATAGAATGTACTTGCGACCAAGGATCTGAAGGGGTGTCATATTCCTTAGACCTATCTATCCAAACGCTTGATGAGCGTTGATTTGGGTTTGCCTCCCATGCTGAAAACATTGATTGCTACAATATTTCTATTGGGCTTGGAGGAAATACCTGCATATGATCCATGATAATATCATTTTCGGACATCTTTTGAATAGAATATATCCTATTGCAGGTTCCCACCATTGCCACTTCCGCCAGATTGATTGGAGGCGGTAAGGAAAAAGTCCCCATTAATATAGGGTCTTTTAGTAGGCCTACTCTCATATTTTGAAGCGAATGAGGGCTTCCATGGATCATTGAAATGCTTCCCGTAACTTGTGAACTATTGGGGAGAAATGTTTGCTAGTCGACGATTGTAATACCTCCTTGGAAGGGAAATGCAATCTTCTTGAAGTAGGTTGACACAACGGTAGCCATAGCATATATCCAGGGCCTTCCCAGTAGGATGTTGTAATCAAGGTTTCTGTCGATCACTTCAACATCAATTTCTATTGTTTTTCCCCCCAGTTCAACTTGCAAGTTACTTAAAATCCCATATGGGGTATATGTTCATCCATCAAATGCTTTTAATGTCGTCGAAGATCACGACAAAGGTGGAGATTTTAAATTTTTCTAGCAACTCATCGACATAATACATGTAGATGCCCCTCATCAATAATTGTTCGATGAACAATTTTGTTGAGGGCTTTCACTTGAATTATGAAAGCTAGTTGAGCTGGTAACTGAGGGTCATATCCTTTATGATGAAAGGCCACAGGGTTGGAATCCGTTGGGTCAATCCCACCTATTGCTGATAATAAATCTTGCTTTTGGGAGGGGCAATTTTGCAATACGTCAAGTGTCGACATAGCGGATGGTGATTGGGCCAGATCCTCCACTATATTATAATGTTGTGCTGCTCTAGCACGAGGATTAAATGTCGATTTGTGTACTACTCCATTCGGCGGCTTTATCGTTAGTTCAGGAATGATGGGTGGCATAACTCCAGTCGAAGTTGTTGTCGAATCACTAGGTTGATCATTAGCCTTGTTGTCCAACAGCTATGGATTCTCGTAATCTTTATTCCTTGTCGATATCAAAGCATCATTTTGCTGCTTCGAAACAGAAAACATTAGCACTTGGGATGGGGAAGCATTGTCACTAGCAACCAGATTTGTTCCTGGATTCGGAAACGGATCAGTCAATACCACCGAGGTTTTTTAATTCTTAAAGAATTTTCTAAGCTCGGCTTTATGTGGACAATCTTTTGTCCAATGATCCTCATCACATATGAAGCATGGATGACTTGGTTTCCTATCTCCAAAAGGGTTTGTGGAAGATTTTTCAGGAGAAGACTCCTCCTGTTTTTTCTTGTTCCCTTTCTTTTTCTTCTTGCCCCCTGGTTGCTTTGGTTTTTTTCCTTTGTCAGTCGACATGGCATTTACCTCTGAGGCGAGAAGTTCCTCATTTGCTTTTTGACTTGAAACTGTACAAGCCTTCTTTGATGTAGCTTTTACAGTTTTCATGCTAGTTGCACCTATCACGCCATCGCCAGCATGAGAGTATTTGCTTGATTTAGGAGGGGGAGGAATGTAGAATTCTGTCTAGGAGCATCAGGGATTTTATCATAGAGCGTGCCAAACTGAGTATATATCAAGTCTAGATATTGTGTACGAGCAATGACTTGCTCTTCAATGATGACTCCCCCCTTTGCCACATCTTCTGTAATAGAAGGTAATAATGACTTAATAAACCATTCAGCTAGTAGCTGATCAAGAACATATGTTTTTACCATTCTATGACGACATCGCCACTCATGAATATGATCAGATATGTGAGTGGCCATTGTCTGTTTGAAATTGGTAAGAATCTCTATTCCTGTTTCGTACCTTATGGGTAACTGAAAATGGGTTAAAAAGGTTGTGGCTAGGGTGTTGAAGTTATCGAATGAAGCTCTAGGCAATTCGATATACCATTTTGCTGCTGGACTAGTTAACGTTCGCTGAAAAATTCGAAGCCTAATCGAATCATCATTTAGAGTGTTAGATGAACACCACAGATGGAAGGTCATCACATGATTTGACGGGTCTTCACCCGGATTTCCATTAAATTTAGGAATATCAGACGAAAGTTTATGTGGAATCGTCGGCCACCAAGGGGCATAAGTAATTAGATCATTTGTTAGTCGATTTAGATCTAGTAACAATAAATTTTCCACGAAGGGAAACTGTTGATTCAGGTTCGGTGAAACATAGCCAGGATAAGACGGGATTGCCTGAGCAGTGGGTCTTTGCATACCAGCATAGTGCATTTGATGCTGATAACTTTGGTAAGGTTGATGGTCATAACCACTATAAAATGGTTGATGTTGACTGTTTTGAATATACGGCTGCCCATTACTTGCAAAGATTTGGTGCTCAAATCCTTGGTAAACTTGTTGGAATTGTGGTTGTTGATATTGCACCAGCCATGGTTGTGAAACCATGTGCTATTGTCCAATACTGGTTGTTTGACCAAGATGACAAGTGATGGTACCCATTTGAGCCTGGGTCACTCCAATTAAGGAGCCACTAATCGACGATTGTGGTGGCGTCGTAAAGGCAAGAGGCTGTTGTATTACGACCTGAGAAGATTGAGGTTGGGATACGACAGGCAATGCTTGTACTTGCAACACAGTCACAATAGTCGATGTAGTGGCGATATTTGACACAGGTAGAATTTTTTACATTGAGTATACAACTCTTGGTTGTTGAGGCAGTATCGGCACCCAACCACTAGATGTAACTCCAGCATAACCTGAATTCTGTTGTGAACTCTCCTATGTTTGTGTTCCTGGAGGAGACAATGAAAGGGTATATTTCCCCCCATACCGAAATAATCTAGTGCTCAAAGGAATGATTTGCCTTTGAGGACCGGACTTCCCAAATTGACACTGCGAATGATCAGTTTGCTGAGACTCAACATAAGAGATTCCAGATATTATTCTGGACGAACAAACGAGAACAGACCATATTGTTGAAACAACCCCTGGATGGATTCCATCCAACGATTGAGAGCTAGTTGGGACAGACAGTATGCCGACGAACATTGTTGGAGTAATAGCAGGAAGTTCTGCCACTTCTGTGTTAGATGACACAATCCTAGATGTTGACGGTTGTTCCGACATATCTAGTCTATCCAAAAGATTTCCTATCGATTCTATAGGAACTTCTCATGACGAGAGAGTAATTTCTGACGAAGAAGGATATAGGGTGATCCCAACTCCAAAATGCAATGGAGTACTAGATGGAGGATCCTCCACAATCTCTTCTATAGCAATCAATCCAGGTGGAAGAGGTAGACTGTCAGGTCCGTAAAATATTTCCGGTGCCGAAGAAGGTATAGATTCTGCAGCGACAGATGTTTGGGGAATAACACCTTCCGAATCAGCTGTATATGGAGCCGGTTCAGGAATAAAAGTGTTTACCATCACACTAGGATTAGTTCTACTGTCCTCTTGTGGCTGCGGAACTTCTTCTGTAGAGGCAGGGATACCAGAAATGTTTGGAGTAACTAGAGTCTCTGAGGATGTCGGAACACTTGTTCCAACCAAACCAGGGGACTTTGAACTAGTTAAACGAGTTCGCTTTGTCTGGAATAGTTTTTTTTCCGGAGACAAAGACGGTTGACTCGTAAGTCTCTGCGAATGATGAGGTTTCGATTGACTTTCCTCCATGATTGTGGATTACTCGGTCAACTAAAAATAAAGGGGAAAATGATTCTGAATTAAATTAATTTTAGACGCTTTGACACAACTTTCTTTTTCAATTTTTAAGGGTCGAGAAAAAACAAAAGATGACTCTAGTCGCCTTCGATTTTTAATGAGCCTAAAGTGACAAGTGCTAAGATGGACCTTTTCCTTTAAGAAGTCTGAAAAGGAATGAAAGAGACTACTCTGGAAATCTAGACAGAGGGATTACCAAACCAATTGCAAAAATGCAGAATACTTTTTACGGTACAGCAGTCAATCTTCCTGAAAGTTGTGTTTAGTGCATTGCGATCAATAAGGCAGCAGACACAGCTTCCTATGGATAAAGGATATAGCCTATTGTGGTCTCCCAATGTATACTCAATGGTACATGGGAGCACAAGTTTGTACTGGCACTTGTCGTCTCAAAGAGGAGGAATCACCCAACCAACAATGGAAGCGATAGTTACCAGGCTTTACGACGCCGGAATACGTCTCTAGCCTAGACTTCTAAATGTTGTGCGTTAGGTTCCAAAGCGTTTTTATGTTCATTGAATTTATTTAAAGTTGATATTTCTTAAGAAATTTGCCTTTCAGGTTCACCGCATGATGTAGATATATAATTCCTAAAATGCAATCTAAGATGATAAACAATCATTTAATCTTCTTTTTGCAATGAAAATCCTAGCTACTAAAGAAAGAGAGATGATATTCTTTCAACATAGAGCAGAGAGCACACACTAGATGCATTGTCCTAAATCAACAAGTAGTCCAAATGCAAATGCACATGCATGTATTTTTTTTCATCCTTATTAATGTGTGAATGACAAGAAGAATGCTGAGTACAAATCTGAATTATCTTTTCAAAGCGACAGTACTAACAAATTTCTCCTCAAAAACGAAAGGAAGATAATGACAACACTTTGCGACTTTGAATTGAAAACTACTTTCGACACTTGAAAAACTACTAATTCAAATCAAATACAAGAGTAACTGTATAATCGACCATCAAGAACGATAGGATTCTTTTCTTTGACTGAAAACGACACTTGCCACACTTCCAAATCAAAGGACGACAGTTTGATTACGCTACTTTTTTGTAAAAGAGAATTGTAAATGGCACACAATACATAAAAAAATTCACAATTATTTGTACCATGGAGGCGGAATCATGCAAAGGAAGGGAGTTTCCACAGTGGTATACTGATCACAGACAGTAAAACTCCTGAATAAAACTAAAGAGAGTGAACAAAGAAACCAAAATCTGGAAGCAGAAGAGGTCTTATCTGATCAGCGCACCTGCAACACAGGGAATGTGCGATGCAGCACACCTACTACACACATGAGGTGCGATGCATCCAGATTCCCAAGAGGAGAAAGTGCGATGGTCTAGGGACGAGACTTCAACTTGCTTCTTGGTCACAGTTTGCAGCTTAGTTCAAGGATTTAGGCCGAGCTAATGATAGTCAGTAAATAGAAATCACAGGGGCTTATCTAATGAGGTTACTAGAGCCACCACCAGGGAAATTAGGATGTTTGCAAATCGATTTTTCAGTTTATAAACAAAACCCGGAGATAGAGTGAAGAAGCATTGATCTACTTTGCACTTGCATAGAAAATGCAGTTCGAAGGTTAGCTAGATTGACTTCAGGCTCTGTCTGTAAGTTTATAAAACAAACAAATATAGACAAGCAAACGATCTATTCGCTTGAATCTTTTGAGTTCATGACCGTAGAATCCAGAGTTTTAAGATTTTTGTATCAATGTTTCAAATCCCAAATGGGATCCATCATCAGGATATGAGAATGATTCTCATATCCTGATGATGGATCCCATTTGGGATTTGAAACGTTGATACAAAAATCTTAAAACTGTGGATTCTCCGGTCATGAACTCAAAAGATTCAAGCCACAGATCTCTAAAATCCATAATCTATTCGCTCCCTAGTGGAGTCGCCATTTTGTTATCGGGAAATCTAGTGTCTATGCAGAGCTGCTAGTCCCACTAAGACGAGTAGCTATCTTAGAAACAAATAGATTAAAGTTACTTTCATTTTCCTTTATGAGAAGTAGGTAGGAGAGGATCAAAGAATATCAACCTCGATCTTTCACTCGGTTCTTTGCTTGTTCCTTCTCCTCACCAACAAGTCTTTGCCACTTTTCCCTTAACCACTCCACTTCAAAGAGTACCTGTAAAGTCAAAGCAGCATAATACCTTCAAAGTGCAAAGATCTACAATCATAAGCAATATAGGACCAGATATATATTGACCACACAAATTCATATACTATCAAACATAGAAGAATGTGGAGGAAAACTTGAATAGCTTTATTGATGTAAAGATTAGAAGAGAGGATTACAACCCATTGATCTGGCCCAGCGTCATCCTCCTAGCATGAAAGCCCTTCTTCACCTCATGAAAATCTTAGATCACCCAACACTACGATATTCCACTACGAAACCAATAACACTTCCTTACAAGATACAAAATTCGAGCTTCTGGATCTCTAGGATGAGGGATCCACATATAGATGATTGTAGGGAGATGAGTCAGCTTCTAGGATTTTGATTAGTGTCTTCTCTCTGATAGTTCTTGATTCCACTTGGAGATTGATGATGTCTTACTCATCCCTGGGTGAATTCAGAGAGGCAAGTGTCATAGGAGAAGTTTCTGGAAGATTCCATGATCATTCACCTCACAAACTGTCTCTTCCATTTGTCCATTCTCACCCATCGCACCCTACAGAAGGGCTTTCCAGTATTCATCACACCTTTTACACTGGGAAAGTGAGATGCATCGCACCCTTAGCACTGAGCAACCTGTATGGTCTAGCTTTGACCAATTCTGAGCAGTTTTCTGTGGAGAACTTTTGGGGGATGATGTAATCAGCTGAACTCATTCCTTTGGGGCATGAAACAACACTTTTAGGGACTCAAAATCCCTTGGTTTATGGACATATATGATTGGGGTTGCAGTGCCCAAAAAGTCTATAACAGGAGGGTCTTTTGACATTGTTGCAGGGGGCTTGGATTGTGTGAGAGGATTTTGCGAGACTAAGCAACTGATTGCGTGAGAGGAGTCTAAGAGGTTAAGAAGCCTCCCTACAGCCAGAGAAGGGAATCCTACATATTGTGTAAATATTATCTATGGTAATGAGAAATTTGGATTGGTGTTGTGTGTCTTATGGTTCATATGTTGTAGCAATGTTATGTATCTCCATTTTTGCAGCAGTTTGGTTAGTCTTTTGTACTAAGGTATCATGTTCGTTGCTGCAATTAGTTTTCAATTTTTATTTTTATTTTGTTAGCCCTCATGTCTAGAGGCTTGTCAACATAACCCTTTGACATATCTCTATATTTTTACTTTTTCATCCTTGATGAAATTCACATATGTTAATATCTCAAAAAAAATTTAGTGATACTCCTCCATGGCAATGCTCCCCAATTAGAGCTCGAAGAATTCTTGTATTTTTCTCTCATAGTAGTGTTTTGATAAATATTTCCTTTAGAAATATTCCTTAAATATCCTCAATTTAATTTCCCTCTCTTCCAAGTGTTTCACTTCCTTGAGTTGTTCCCACCATAAATTTCTCTTTCCATTAAGTGGTAGATTGCAATTCTAGCTTCTAGATTTCAGGAATAATTATACAGCTATAGGCATTTCCTCATCTCCAAAAGTCAAACCTTGGATTCTTCTCCTTTCTTATGCTCCCCATTAAATGTGGGAAGTTTTGTTTTCTTGATATCTCTGTGTAAATTATCCCTATACGATGTTTTTCTTGAAATCCTAGTGATACACTCAAGATGCTACCTTGTTCTGAGGTAGCATAGTCCCTTTTACTTGACCTCTTTGCTGAGTAATAATGTTGATGAGAAACAATAATGAAATTCCTTAAGCTTCCAACACCTCTTTCCTTAATTTTGGCATCATAGTCATGTGTCTTTGTGGAATGTGTTATGCTCCTATACCAATAGGTGTCATATTTCATGATTGATTGATTAAAATCCCTAATATGTTCATCCTTTCCCTGCTCCATAAAAGAGGGTATGCCATAAAAGAAATATCAAAGGGAAAAAAGAATGAAATGGTCAAAAAATGAAAGAAATGAACCCCAAATCAAATAGACCAGGAAAGTGTGCAAGTCCAAATGCCACTACTATTTCATGTTCTGTAAATAAAGTTTCAGGTGCAGTTTGTTGAACTTTATGCTGCAATTGATAAATGACCAAATAATTTAATCTTGGCCAGTTCATGCTTTGATTTCCCGTTTTAGAGATAGAGAATAAAATCTGTCCAAACTGTTCAAACTTGGCAGATAAGTAGTTAGGTAGAGAAGCAAAGGAGCTCAACTATTTAAACTGAACCCTTGGAAGAAATAAGGGCAGACCTAGGTAGAATTCCCATGAAAAGAAAAGAGTATTTGTAATAGTTTTCCAGTCCAAGTGCACCCAAAGATAAGGAAGAAAAAATGTTAGGAAAACTAGGCTGGGTAGGCAGTTTTGGTATTGTAGAAAGAAACTTGTGCTAAGTTTTGTCTCTCAGAATGATTAAATCTTACTATCATCACAAGTACTATACTAGGATCATGACTAACTCCCCTCCATCCTTTCTCCTAAATCACTCACTAATCTCCCCCAAGGTTTTGATATCTTCTCACTGTCCCCAACTCACTCCATCTCATTTCATAAAAACCCTAAGTAAAACCCTTTTGCTTAGGAGATTGTACAAAATCACATATAAACTCTCTTTCCTAAGCCTAAGTTATTAAACTTTATAACTCAGCACTTATTTTCATATTGGTTCTCCTATTAACTACTAACATTATTGTATAACTCCCTAACACTTATTCCCCTTTCCCGTATAATATAAATCTATATAAAACCCCACATTACTACATACCCCGCCCCGATTTAAATATAAACCATTTTATTATGAAAATGGATATTAAAGGTTTATTGGAAACCTTATAATAGCCCTTCATGCGCAATCATGGGATTAATTAACCTTTGGTTAATTAATAACCAAGCTTGCAACCTCGCGAACCAATGGTAAATGACTCTGATGCGTTATAAAACGCTAAAATATTGTATGGGCCCCGCGCCGTAACCCTGAGTCACCTCCGATGCCCGTTAGCCATCAGATCTAGCCTCGTTCATCTAATAGCCGACGCACATATCGCGACCCCTTTTCATCCGACCGTTAACTCCCGGGGAGCCGGTGGTATTGCCACCATATCAGGGCCACGCGGCACATTCCCACTGTGCTCACTACCTCTCTACCCAAAACCACTTTGGCCCATAAGCGGTGTGGGCAAAAACCGCTTACCGCCCCCCGCTGGCCCTCAACTAACGTCATCTGTCATTAAATGTCAAAATTACCCACCAAAGCCAAATTTTGTTAAAATTATTGGGAAAATGTCATTTTCATTCACTTTCTCTACGAACTGTTTCCATGCAAATTACGTTCGTTGATTGCTCGAGCACCCAGTCCGCCACCCAGCCAAGAAATTACAGTGTCATGCTCTGAAACTCGTCGGTCAACCTCTGAATCGCATTGTTTTTCACCTAAATATAGGTATTTGCCCCTTTTTCACTTCCCGAACCTGTAATTTCATTTTTCCTCTGTAAATTTTACCTAAAGGAGCCAAATTCAAGCTAAAACCAGTTCACGATTGCCATACAAAGACACCAGAACCACTACTGTTTTGCCCATTTTCCTACTGAAGCCCGACATCCAATTTAAAAATATAAGAACCACATATGGAAGCTCCCATGGCGCTCAACATGGCACCCCTCAATGCACCTCATAAAGACTAGGATTGGTTACCCTTGGCTAACAGAGATTTTCAAATTCAAGAGTTATCTGGTGATATGAACCATCTCCAGGCATTTTGCCGAATTAGGAATAGTCATCTGAGAAACTCTGATATCTTTGGAATATGGGAATCTAATCTCCCCAGGTATTACCTTCCCTCAGTCAATGTGTTCCCAGATATTATTCACCATTGTTGTGCAAATTATGACCCTGTCAATAAAGCAATTATGATCCCATCACAAACTGTTCTCTGCTACATAGTTGTTGAATCTATCAATGAGATGTTACACTTCCATCCCACTCAGCCCCTTGCTCCTCTTTCCATGGGATTTTTTCTTGAGAAAGGATCTCAATTTCCCAATTCAGAAATAACCCATATTGCTCGATTATTCATGAAACCAGATTGCCAGCCCCAAGGCCCATCTCCCTATGTGCACTACTGGTTTACTGAAACTGGCAGGCTTATTCTTGACATGATATCCTTTATCTTGGGATTCAAAACCAATGAATTTTTTGATGATACCATCTTAGTTATGTTATCAATGTTTACTCCAAGATAGCCCCCTGCTGTCAAATATGCTTATGCCTCTTTCATTGCCAATAAAATGAATGAGAAATTCATAAATCTAGACAGAGAAGGAGTCTTCAAGTACACCTCATTCATATATCACCTTCTACTATATTATCAGCCAGACAGTTATTCATTTCCCATCGGGAAATTGGATTCCAAAGGAGAGAGGAGGTCTGTGATCTTATGGACCTCGGTCTTCCACAATGTTTGTGAATCCCCTTATACCTACTATGAATTCATTGACTTGTTTCTACATCCTACCTCCACTCTATTGGTAGGAGCTCCTCCTCCTAGGCTCTCTGGTGATATAAAGAAAATTTTATAGATCTCTAAAAACTACAGAATAGGTGACTGGTACCTCTACCAGAATCACACGGAAATTAGAATATATGGCTGTGAATTGTGCCCTTACAAGCTACCCAAATATGTGCCCATGAGACTGTTTGCACTGGAGTATTTCATGCAGCTTATCAATGCATATTTAACCCACTTTTGCAATGTAAAGAAAAAGGCTCAGCTAAGAATAAGAAATGAGTTAGGACCTTTTATCATCAATAAGAGGGAGGCATGGGAAGATGCTGATAAGATGTTAGGGGAAGACCTTAAATTGAAGAAAAGTTTTTGGTGGGTGCCATATGACCCAAATAGCTTTATAAGTGTGTTATAGGGAAAAGTGTCTATTTAGAACTGCTCTATCCCACTAAGGTGTGACAGCTGACTTAGAAACAAACAGAGAAAAACTACTTTTGTTTTTCCTTTATGAATTATAGATAGAGAGGAATAGAAAGACCAACCTCTGTCTTGCACTAATCCTTCGATTCGATCCCTCTCTTCTTTGATAGTCCTCAGCTACCTGCTCCCTTGCACGCCCAGCTTCACAAAGTACCTGTAAGATCACAGAACCATAGCACTATACGAAGACATGGATCTATAATCATAAAAAATCTAGGATCAGATGTAAATTGACCATACAAATGTAACAAGCATCAATGATACAAAAGCATGGAGGAAAACTCAAATAGCTTTTATTGATAAACAAGAAAAGATCCAGGAGGAGTTACAACCAGTTGTTCTGACCCAAAATCAACCTCCCAGCAAAGAAGCCCCTCTTCACCTCAAACAAAGCTTAGATCACCCAACAATCTGATGTTTGTCTCTAGAAACCAACATAATTCCTTACAATATGCAAAATTCCAGCCTCCGGATCTCTGGGATGAGGGATCCATATATAGATCTCTGTAAGGGGGATGAGTCAGCTTGTGATTTGATTAGTTTCTTCTCTCTGATAGTTCTTGCTTCCACTTGTAGATTGAGGGCCTCTTACTCATCCTTGGTCGAATTCAATGAGGTAAGTGTCACGGGAGAAGATTCTGGAAGCTTCCATTGCCTCTTCACCTCGCGGAATGACACTGCCATTTGTCATTTCTCGCCCATCGCACCCCACAGAAGGGACTTTTGAAATGCAACGCACCCTCACAGTGTATTTAGGTGAGATGCAACGCACTTAGCCAGTGGAGCAGCTGCAATGATCCTGTTTTGACCAATTTTGAGTAGTTTCTCATGGAGAACTTCTGGGAGAAGTTGTAATCTGTTGACCTTGTTCCTTTAGGGGTTAGAACAAAAATTTTAGGGACTTAGGAGCTCTTGGTTTATGGACATTTCATGTTTGGGGTTGTAGGGCACAAAAATGTCTATAACAGTTGCCCCTTAAAGTATGAGGCCGTTAACCTTTTGGTGTCGGGTGAAATGCTTTATTATGAGGATCCGAAGTTCTTTCAATGCTGGGAGGAGACCTGTAATAAGATACAATACAATACAATATCTTCATACTATTTTCATGATCTAGCTGAGGCGGGCATTCCCATGCTCAACTTTATAAATTCATTTTCATGTACATAGGACAGACAATCGTCTGAGTGTAGACTGATGATTCTAATAGAGCCATCATCCTTTTGAGTGGATGATTATCTGTGTAGCAATGATGTACATTTAATGTCTTTATTTCCCTGAATATATATCGCAACCCGGATGGATGAAACTAGATCCAGGGTCTTCAATCTCGTCCGATCTTCACTCAAAGTACAAGTTGATCCATGCAAGAAATGTTCTGAAGTCGAACATGGAAAGACATCGCTTGATTACCAGTCAATGATGTAAACTGTTAACAAACGCGAGAGGAATCACCGATAATGATAATGACCCTCAAGGTACTGCAGTACAATTCACGTGGTGTGAATAAAGGACTTGGCGTCGAACACCACGTAAAATATTTTGTTCGAAGACCATTAATGTAAACATGTCGCTGGAAGTGAGAAACTTGCCATTGAGGCATGCAAGCTTCAAAGTAATGAATGGGGTGTTCCTAGATCAACTTCTTGGATAATGAGCTGATGTCAACAAGAAGTGATCTGTCACAGGAGGCCTTAATGAATCCCACATCAATGACACGAAACAGAGCAAATGATTTTAATGGAGGTGAAAACGATCTGGTGATATAAGGTTCAGGGTGGTGGTCATGAAAGAATGGAGTATAATGTATGGTAGTGGGTGAGACAGAGGTGAATTCTCTGAATGACTTCTCTTGAACATATCGGCGACACTGATGTGATGGATCGGTAGCATTAACCCCAAATGTGGATGGTATGTCATGACCATGGTGATGTGACCGGTGAATGAAACAACCCAACCCGACTCTGACACGGAGTGGAAGTGTCATGTTCAAGAGCGACTTGCTACCAACAAAGCTTCTTTGAGTTTTCTTCCCAATTTTCCCCACTCATTGCTGACCAGTACCTCTTTATTTTTGTCAAGCTTGAGGAAGATAACATATGCTTGTTCTATAATTTTCCCTTCGGGAAAACCCATCGCTATGTTTTAACAAGCCTAACGATAGTGAAACTCGTTCTCGTCTATCGACAAGTTTGTCGTTATTAATATTTTTAACGAAAATTCCTTTTTCTTCATCTAATCCCTTGAGTCCGAAAAAGTATAAAACAATACAGAAGGGATGAATTTTCGATGCTTTTAACGAGCCGAACAAAACAATCGCTCAATCTTTTTGTGTAATAATCCCTCAGGTCCAAAAAGAATAAAATCTAGAGGAGGGATAGCACTTCCTGTCCCTTTAACGAGCTGGAAAGGCCAATGGCTCGGAAATCTTTTCATATTTTACGAGTCAGTTGAAAAGAGCTTAAAGGGGATTCGTCTTTTGAGGAACGAGTGATAAAACAGGTAGCAGCTGATTCCAGGTAAGGTTTGGAATTTTCCAATCACAGCAGTGTCACAAGGATGGCTAGTAAAAATCACTCTTTGCAGCTGTTCCTCAAAATGGGTAAACAATCAAATGGAGGTGAATGATCAGCCAATGAAAAAGTGGAGGTGACAGTGCAAACACAACCAAGGCTTTAACGGCTGAAGTACTACATTCACGGTGGTTATTTACTGGGGAATAGTTCATTTTTTAACGAGCTTAAACGCGAGGGCAAACATTTGCTCATGTCTTATGTTTATTTTTTAACGAGCTTGAACTATGTGCTAAAACTGCTCGATTGAATGGTCCCATTTTGATTTTACCATAAATAGCTTTGTTCTTTCAAAGATTGTACTATATTTTCAACTGCTTCATCAAACTAGTCAGAAATGAACAATATATGCTTGAAAACGAGTTAGAACACTAATATTTTACTTTGAACTACGTAAAAAGTAATGAAAAAGTGTTTTTACCTCTCATTTTACCATTTCATTTGAACTTTGGTTTGTTGGAGCTTTGGAGGTGCTTTTCCCCCTTGATTTTCATCAGATGATTTCAGGAGATTCTATGGACGATTCTCAGCGCCGTCTAGACCAGGTAGGAGCTAAACCTGAGCTCTTTCATTTCATGGTTTCCATTTTGCATTTTGAGCTTGATTCCTAGTTTTTCTGAGCTCCTGGGGTTTGAAAAATGCGTTCTGCCTTCAACGCACCCTCTGTGTATCAAAAGGTGCGTTGAATGTTGGTCTGTCTAAAGGCCATCTAACATGCAACGCACCCAGAAAACTGCTGCAGGTGCGATGGGCATAGAGAAGGAATTCTGTGCACAGTTTTTGATGGAAATTTTGCTTGTTTCTTACCAAAATCAGGATCTAACTCTTCTCTTGTTTGTTTTTCAGAGATATTTGGAGTAAGATGACTATAACATGGTGAGAATGTGAGCATGAAGAAGAGGACATGCTTGCCCTACATGATCCAGTTACAGTAAATGCACTGTGGAACTGTGGCTTCCTGATGTTTTTCCGCATTTCTAGCATGAGACAACATATCAACTTACTGCAGTATTTGCTCAATGCTTGGGATCCTACCAACTAGGTTTTCCAGATCAGGGGAAAATCTATCCCCTTGACCGTAGTAGACATCTATTTCTTGATTGGCTTATCGAGGCGGGGTGCCCCCATCTCTTTATCAGGATCGGCCCGGGGAGGCGACTCTGTGAGAGATTATGTTCACCGGTACTGCAGAGAAGGATCTCAACCGAGTAAAGACGGCAAGATCATCATCCGTGATGTCACTGACAGGTCCCTTAGGACTATTCTGTTTACTTTTGGTAGGATGGCCGGTGGTGCGGCTCTTCATGTAGCCAACCGATCTTATATGCAGTATGCCTTCGAATGCCTCCAACCGAAGGTGTTCAACTGGTGCGACGCAGTACTTCTTGTGATGAAAGAACAGTTGACCAAGATAAATAGCGGGAGATTAAAGAACTTTGGGTATGGTTCTATTTTGACCGCCTTTGCCTTGGAGAAGATACCATTGATGCAGCTGCAGTATATTGCACTCGATTTACCTTCTCCTACTGAACCACGTATGCAGAGATGGGTTGACCATATGTCTAGGCATGCTGGTCAGTCTCAGATTTCATTTTTTGATACCTTCTTCAGGTGGTTTGATTGTCAGGAGATGGTTTATTCCGAGTATCCATATGCTGGCATGGACTTCCGGGGTGATCCAAATCTAGTACTGCCGGATGGCGAACAGTGGGGCGCCATTGGTAAAATCTTTGACCATATTTCTGTTTATCGTTTTTTCATTTATAATTTCCTTGTGCTTTATTCTATCAAGACTTTAATCAAACTCATGTGTACATGCAGATGTTGGTCCTATCCGTCCAGCAGTTCGCCTGAGAGTACCAGCTGCTGCCCCAGTAGGAGAGGTCGTCGAAAGGGCTATCCTTCGTGACCTCGACGTGGCCGAGACTCTCACAGCATTACAGGAGTAGGTTGAGGGCCTCACTCTTGGTATTCCAGATGTGAGGACTGACGAGCTACCTTTGAGGCTACAACGATATACTACTGGTGTGCCAAGACGATGGACTTGTCTCTTACGCATGATCGCACAGGCTATGACTTGCTATCACTAGCATCATTAGACTAGGGTGCCCCCTAGCATTTTGAGTTTTTGGGTCACTTGACCGATTTTGTCTTGGTTATAGAACATTATGTGTAAACCATAAACAGTTATATATATGTTTTTGATTTTCGGAGTTTTATTTTGGTTAAGTTACATGATCCAAATGCAAACATTGATGATATGTTTCTTTTTATAAATGTTGAAAATGTCTATCTAACACATAATTTGCTAATGAGTCAGTTAATGTGTTTAAGTTTATGGAAATATGTTGATATTGAATAAAATCAAATTGTCTTTCCAAAATTTTAACCCTTAGGAACATGCGATAAATAGCATGGTTTCGGACGGAATATATACCATTGAGTTGTAGTATTACGAGTTGTGAGTCTAGCCTGACAATTAGTCGGCGTATACCATGTGTGATGGCATCAGAGAGAAGTTCTATCAACGCGTTATATTCAGCGATTTTATTTGTTGATCTACCAATACATACCCCTCTGAAACTTACTAACTCGCCGCTTGGATCAAAAATAGCCCAGGCTGCGGAAGATAGGTTCCGCGAACTACGACTCGCTCCGTCGGCATATCTAACACATGACTCCAATAGGTTTGACATCTGCAAAAAATGTAAAAACTGGATTACTTTACCAAAATAAACACTTTAGCGAAAACAAAAACATAACAAAAGAATACGGGTTACCATTACGCATAGTAACGCTTGAGGTACAACCCATTACGAGGTTGCGCCAGTGGAATTCCGTCATAATCCATTAACTCGTAGGCTCCTTTTGCTAACACTCGTTTAGCAATATAAGGGCCCATCCATAAAGACTTAAATCTGCCTGCCCCCAATTTATCGGATTCTTGGTCGTAAAGCAAGACCAAGTCACCTTCTGAGAAGACACGAGGTTTGACATTTTTGTCGAACTGTGCCTTAACTCGTTTCTTATGAGCTTCGTTAGCCAAAGCGGCATCACAACGGGTTTCATCCAGTTGGATTAATTCCAAGAAACGAGCTTCTTCTTCTGAAGTTCCAGGGAGGAGATCAATTGTGAGATTGAGAGACGAGATTTCGCACTGGATTGGTAAGACTGCTTCCAGGCCATATACCAGTTGGAAAGGTGTAAACCCGATTGCATTCCTTACCGATGTTCGGTAAGCCCACAAAGCTGAGTACATGATTAGGTGCCATCTCCTTTTGTGAACTCCAATCATCCTTTGCAGCATGCGCTTTAGGACCTTGTTGATTGCTTCAACTTGTCCGTTGGCTTGCGGATAATATGGAGTAGAGATGTCGTGAGACAACCCTAATTTGGCAGCTAATTCGACCATCATGTGATTGCGAAAATGCGATCCATGATCTGTGACTATAGCCTGTGGTACGCCGAATATGGCGACTACATGATTGAAAAAGAAGAGGGAAGTTGTTTCACCAGTATTATCTAACGTAGGCATCGCCTCGGGCCATTTGGTAAAATAGTCAACTGTGACTATGATATACCCGTGTCCCCCGGTCGAGGTGGGGTTACATGTCATGAAATCGATGCCCCATTTGGCGAATGGCCCAACAGCCACTATTGGCTGGAGAGGTGCGGGCGGTCTTATGGTTTTGCTATCGAAAATTTGACAAGCATGACAACTTTTGACTGTGGTTATGTAATCTTTGAACATTGTTGGGCAGAAGTATCCTGCTCGTAAGATTTTTTGCGTTGTAGCATATCCAGATTGATGCCCCCCACACGCGCCTGAATGACAATCATTCAGGACTTTTTCGGCCTCCTCATGGGTGAGGAACCTTCTTAGAACTGTATCGATACCACGACGGTAAAGTGTATCACTGACGATCATGTAGTCTTTTGCTTGGTATCGAATACGTTTTTGTTTGGAGTGGGAGGTGTTTGGCCTGTATTTTTGGGTTTGGAGATAAATGATTATATCTCCATACCACTCATTGCTTGTAGATATTAGAAAAAAGCTTTCGTCCACGATTGTTTCATCGGATGTTTCATCATTGGACGACGATGGGAGATCGCATAATAATTCTGCGAAAACTAGAGCTTTCTTCGACTTGGATTTTACAAATTCCAGATCAAACTCTTGAAGGATTGCTATCCATTTTTAATATTTTCCCCCCAGCAACTGTTGCGACAATATATAAGTCATGGGGTCGCAATCTGACAGAATGGTAGTTTTCCGAAAGAGGACATAGTGTCGAAACCTTTGTATTGCTTGAACAGCTGCGAGTGCTAGCTTTTCAACATAAGAATATTTGCTTTCTGTATCATTTAATTTTTTACTTAAATAATATAAAGGATGTTCAATTCCATCAATTTCTTGAACTAAAACCATTGTGATGGTTGTATCCGCTACAGCCAGATAAATGTTAAAATCATTTTGATAATTGGAAGCGTACATTAATGATGCTTTCATCAGGGATTCTTTTAAAGCATCAAAGGAAACTTGCGCATCCTAATCCCAGACAAAGGGCACTTCCTTCTTCAAAAGGCGTGTATAACCTTTAGCAAGTTCGGCGTAATTTGGAATGAACCTCCTCAGAAAGTTTTCTTTCCCTTGGAGTTTCTGAATTTGAAGCAAATTCGAAGGTGGAGGCAAATTTATGATTGCCTGGACCTTACATGGGTCGAGACGAATCCCATCCTTTGAGACTACAAAGCCAAGTAAACAACCAGAACTGACGCAAAATACACATTTGTGTGGATTGAGTCATATCTTGTAGTGTCGGCAACATAGAAATATCGCTCTTAAATGCTGCGGATGATCAGTCCGCTTTCACGAATGAGCTGGAAGGTCGTCAAGGTATGGTTGAACGATGTTTTTGATGTCATGGAAGGCATAATTCATTGCCCTCTGAAACGTCTCCCCTGCGTTCTTTAAACCAAAGGGTAATTTTCAATATGCGAATGTTCCCCACAGAAAAATAAATGCAGTCTTTGACTGGTCCTGTGGGCGGATATTTATTTGATTATACCCGGAGAATCCATCCATGAATGAAAAGATTTTACACCCGGCGCATTCATCAATTATCTGGTCACTGAAGGGTGTAGGGTAATTGTCTTTTGGACAAGCTTGATTTACATCCCTATAATCGACGCACACTCTAATTGTTCCTTGTTTTTTCATAACAGGTACAATATTCGATACCCAATCGGTTAGAGGAACTAGGTAGATGAAACCAACATCGAGAAGTTTTCAACTTCTACCTTAATGGCAGTGGCTTTCTTGGGGTGCACCTGCCGTAGCCGTTGTCATACTAGTTTGACATCTGGATACATCTTAATTTCGTGTTCAACGATACTCGAGTCAATGCCTGGCATTTCACTATATGACCAAGCAAATACATCTCTGAATTCGTGAAAAAGAGCGTTATATATTTCCAGTTCTGAAGGAGAAAAAAATTTGCCAACATAAATATTCTCTGCAACATCTGTTTTGGTCGAGATATTTATGGCGATAGTCTCTTCAATGTTGGACAAGTTTCGCTCGGAATCCACTGTGTTTACAGTATTTGATAGGAAATCAAAGACTAAAGGATGATAAAGGTCATTTTGAGTTTCTTCTCCACAATCCAGAAGAAGGGAACGATGGTGGGAATCATTCCATGGTGCCCCTTCAATTACCATTGATTGGACAATCCCTTCGTCGGTGACATGCACTCGTGACCAAGGATTTGAAGGGGTACCATATTCTTTAGACCTATCTATCCAAACGCTTGATGAGCGTTGATTTGGGTTTGCTTCCCATGCTAGGAACATTGATTGCTACAATATTTCCGTTGGGCTTGGGGGCAAAACCATTGCATGATCCATGTCAATATCGTTTTCTGAGATCTTTCTAGAAGATATCATGTTGCAGGTTTCTATCGACGCTACTTCCGCCAGGTTGATTGGAGGTGGAAGGGCGAAAGTTCCCATTAGTATAGGATCTTTTAATAGGCCTACTCCGATATTTTGAAGCGAATGGGGGCTTCCATGGATCATTGGAATGCTTCCTGTAACTTGAGAACCATTGGGGATGAAGTTTTGTTGATCGACGATTGTAATCCCTCCTTGAAAGGGAAATGCAATCTTCCTAAAATAGGTCGACACAACAGCCGTCATAGCATATATCCATGGCCTTCCTAGTAGGATGTTGTAATCAAGATTTCCATCGATTACTTCAACATCTATTTCTACCATTTTCCCTCCTAGTTCAACTTTCAAGTTACTTAGAATACAATATGGGGTATATGTCCTTCCATCGAATGCTTTTAATGTTTTCGAAGATCGCGACAAGGTTGGAGATCCTAAAGTTTTCCAGCAACTCATCGACATAATGCATGTAGATGCCCGCTCATCAGTAATTGTTTGATGAACAGTTTTGTTGAGGGCTTTCACTTGAACAAGGAAATCTAGTTGAGCTGGTAATTGAGGATCGTATCCTTTATGATTGAAGGATACAAGATTAGAATCCTTTGGGTCTATCCCACCAATGGCTGATAATAAAGCCTGCCTTTGGGATCGGCAATTTTGTAGTACTTCAAGAGTCGGCATAGCGGATGGCGATTGGGCCAAATCTTCCACTATATTATAATGTTGTGCCACTCTAGTGCGAGGATTAAATGTCGACTTGTGTACTACTCCCTTTGGCGGTTTTATCGTCAATTCAGAAATGGTAGGCGGCATAGCTTCTGTCAAAGTCGTTATCGAACTATTAGGTTGATCTTTAACGATAGATGCTTCGGCCGACCACCTAAGCGGGCCAGCCAGATTTTCAACTAGTGATGGACTCGGCAAGGGTTTTTTATATCTAGGAGGAAGTCGCAACGGTGAAACCGGACGATCATCCAAAACTCTTTTAGCTTCTTTTAAGAAGGGACAACAGTGGACGGTGTGATCGCCTTCGCACAGTTTACAAGGAAATCTATATTTTCCTTTTTGTCCTGGGGCTTCACTTTCACTAGTTGACGGTGTGTTTTCAACATGATCATCAGAGGTTGACGACATCGGGTTGTGCAAATGTGGAGACCAGTCCCTTAAGAACTGAGGGTTGCAAGGACAATCTCTGTGATAGTGGTCTCCCTTGCAAATGACACATGGCGATTTAGGCCTGGTCGGTGCAGTGTGTGGATTTTCGCTAGATGACACTCGCTTGCCCCCATTCACTTTTGGCTCCTTCTTCTTCTTCTCTTTCTTCTTCTTTTCCTTCTTCTCCTTAGGCACTTGACTTTTGGCTTTACCAGCCCCATCAAGCGAAGAGGAAGGAGGAGAAGAAGAATTAGAGGAAGTAGAAGGTTGGTGGGTAACTCTGGACTCGTTTAATTGCTGATTCGATTGTTCAGGAATTGTGGTGTTCTGAACGACAGAGGTTGAGAAGAGCCATACAGCAAACCAATTGTCAGTCCTGGAAGCGACAATGTGGCCATATGGGGTGCACCAACAACTCCCCAAGAGGAGAAGGGACTAGGATTCCCTCCAAGGGGAATTCCTTGGTTGGAGGACTCCATTTTCTCAACCCAAGATCAACGTAGGAAAGGGGTAATGAATATTCCATTTAAAATAAATTTTAGACGCTTTGACACAACTTGTTTTTTCAATTTTTAAGAGTCGAGAAAAAACAAACAATGACTCTAGTCTCCTTCGATTTTTAATGAGCCTGAAGTGACAAGTGGTCAGATGGACCTTTTCTGTTAAGGAGTCTGAAAAGGAATGAAAGGGACTGCTCTGGAAATCTAGGTAGAGGGAGTACCAAACCAATCGCAAAACTGCAGAATACTTTTTACGGTATGGCAGTCAATCTTCCCGAATGCTGTGTTCAGTGCATTGTGATCGATAGGGCGGCAGACACAGCTTCTATGGATAAAGGATTAAGCCTATTGGGGTCTCCCAAAACATACTCGACGGTACATGGGAGCACAAGTCCGTACTGGCACTTATCGTCTCAAAGTGGAGGAATCACCCAACCATCAGTGAGAACAACAGTTACCAGGTTTTACGACGCCGGAATACGTCTCTAGCCTAGACTTCTAAATGTTGTGCGTTAAGTTCCAAAGCATTGTTATATTCATTGAATTTATTTTAAGTTGATCTTGCTTATGAAGTTTTCCTTTCGGGTTCACCACGAGATGTATATGTAATTCCTAAAATGCAATCTAAGATGATAAGCAAACTTTTTATCTCTTTTATGCAATGAAAATCCTAGCTACTAGGGAAAAGAAAGACATAATTTTTTCACAAAGAGCAAAGAGCACACTCTAAATGCACTTTCCTAAATCAAGCAAATCAGACTGCCTATATGCAAATGCACATGCATGTATTTTTTTTTCGACTTTCTTAGTATATGGATGCTAAAAAGAAAGTTGATGCCCAATTCTGAATTTCTTTTGAAGCGACAAATATCAACAAGCTTCTTTTCGAAATCAAAAAATGGAGATAATTACAACACCTTACGATTTTGAAATGAATACTTGTTCTTGGCACTAGAAAATTACAAATTCAGACCAAAAGCAATAGTAACTGGATAATCGACCATCAACAGCAATCAAACTTTTTCCTACGATCGAAATCGACACTTGCGACAGATTCAAATCAAAGGACGACAGTACGACTATGCTACTTTTGCAAAGGAGAACTGTAAATGACTCAACAAACACACAAAACATCTACAGTTCTTTTGTACAAAGGAGGCGGAATAATAGCAAGGAAAAGGGGTTTCAAACAGACATATACTGATCACAGGTAGCAAGATTCAGGAATAGAACTGGAAAGAATGAATCACAGAAGCCACAGCTACACAGAGCTAGTCTGATCAACGCACCTGTAACACAGAGGATCTGAAATGCAGCACAGGTTGTCCACTTGGGAAGTGCGCTGAAATTCAGAATCTCTGAATAGTACCTGCGCTGGGCCAGAAATGAGACTCTGTTCGGGTTCCGGGTCACAGTTTGCAGTTCAGTTCTTGGGTTTTGGCCGAGTAAAAAGCAATCAGTAATGCAACAATCAGGGGTAGATCTAAGGAGGATCTAAGAGCTATCACAGGGGCAATCATAGGGGAAATTAGATAGTTTGTGAATCAGTCGTTTAAATCATAAACAGATCCAGTGGATGGACTGAAGTATCAGTTATGTACTTTTCATTTGTTATGGCAAATGCAATTCGAATGCTACTTGTAAGTTTATGAAATAGACAATAAGGAATGATAAACAAACAAACTAATTACTTCCCCAGCGGAGTCGCCATTTTGTTACAGGGAAAAGTGTCTATTTAGAACTGCTCTATCCCACTAAGGTGCGACAGCTGCCTTAGAAACAAATAGAGAAAAACTACTTTTGTTTTTCCTTTATGAATTATAGATAGAGAGGAACAGAAAGACCAACCTCTGTCTTGCACTAATCCTTCAATTCGATCCCTCTCTTCTTTGATAGTCCTCAGCTACCTGCTCCCTTGCATGCCCAACTTCACAAAGTACCTGTAAGACCACAGAAGCATAGCACTATATGAATACATGGATCTATAATCATAAACAATCTAGGATCAGATGTAAATTGACCATACAAATGTAACAAGCATCAATGATACAAAAGCATGGAGGAAAACTCAAATAGTTTTTATTGATAAACAAGAAAAGATCCAAGAGGAGTTACAACCAGTTGTTCTGACCCAGCATCAACCTCCCAGCAAAGAAGCCCCTCTTCACCTCAAACAAAGCTTAGATCACCCAACAATCTGTTGTTTGTCTCTAGAAACCAACAGCAATTCCTTAGAATATGCAAAATTCCAGCCTCCGGATCTCTGGGATGAGGGATCCATATATAGATCTCTGTAAGGGGGATGAGTCAGCTTGTGATTTGATTAGTGTCTTCTCTCTGATAGTTCTTGCTTCCACTTGGAGACTGAGGACCTCTTACTCATCCTTGGTCGAATTCAGTGAGGCAAGTGTCACAGGAGAAGATTCTGGAAGCTTCCATTGCCTCTCCACCTCGCGGAATGACACTGCCATTTGTCATTTCTCGCCCATCGCACCCCACAGAAGGGACTTTTGAAATGCAAAGCACCCTCACAGCGTATTTAGGTGAAATGCAACGCACTTAGCCAGTGGAGCAGCTGCAATGATCCTGTTTTGACCAATTCTGAGTAGTTTCTCATGGAGAACTTCTGGGAGAAGTTGTAATCTGTTGACCTTGTTCCTTTAGGGGTTAGAACAACACTTTTAGGGACTTAGGAGCCCTTGGTTTATGGAAATTTCATGCTTGGGGTTGTAGGGCACAAAAATGTCTATAACAAAGTGACAAAAAAGTAAGAAACGGGCTATCAACTTACACACATCATAGGATCCCTGAAATAGAACAATTTGCTAATCAGGATGAGTGGGTAGAGGGTACACTAATAGAAGAGATTACTGAACAAGAAAAAATGGAAAAAGCTATGAAAGATCTTGAAAAGACCCTTGATATGGACTCTTTTGGACATGTATCTTTCAAGCTGCCTCAGCAAACTGGAGTGGGTACATCCTCTGCTAGAACTTCACAGCAACCTGTGCAAGAAACTAGTGCACCAGTCACAGGGTCTTCTAAGGGCAAGGAAGTGGCAGGCACGGAGCAGCAAGCAATGACTGATCAGCAGGGGGAAATTCCTCCAATCCAAACCAAAGCAGCAGAGATTCCTGCATTACAAACTCCTCTAAATGAGGACAAAGGCAAGAAAAGAGGCAGGGAAGAAGCCACACCTATCAGTTGGCCTGCAGAACAACCAGGAGAAAAAAGGCAAAGACTGAATCCTCTATCTAAAGAGGAAATCATTGAAGAAACAATAGAAAGTCTAAGAGGAGAAAGGATAGCCAGCCAGTAGACATCCCCAATGGTGGAAACATCAACTAGCTCACATAGGCAGGAGCTAGAAAGGCAGCATAGTGTGGAAGTTTCATCCACTAGGCCACCAAGTAAGTGGACGTTTGACATCAAAAGAACATTCAAAAAGATAAAGGCTAGAAATGATCCACTAAGGCTGCAGATTTACAACCAGTATCTTAAGATGGCTCCCACAAAATAACAAAGATTAATGTCAGCATATGACATAAAAGAAGGAAAAATGATCATGAGTTATTTCAAGCCCAAGGTGCAGCAACCACAATCAGCAGCTAATTACATCTGGACAAATCTGGAGGTCTTGGCCAAGTATATTCATCCAATAGACCAAATTGAGCTGCATAAGCAGACTGGAGAGATGGTATACTCCAGACTAACTGATAAAGCTATGTTAGCTCATAAATTGCAAAACTCCTTGAATAATACCTCTGCTCAGTTAGATTTGGAGAAAGCTTCTTCTCTAGCAAAGGACAACAAGATCAAATCCTTCGAAGAAATTATCATTGAACTGGGACATGATCCCAAAGATGCCAAAGGCATAAAGGCACTGATGAAGAAGAAAGAAGAGGAAATTACTGCCCTCAGAAAACAACTGAAACTGCCTCCTTCTATGCATGCACAGACTGCAGAAGTTGTACAACAAAAATCTGAGGAGGACATGATGGACCTACTCATGAGACTGAATGAGAGATTGAGTGAGACAAAGCAAGCATTGGAGAAAGATCTACAAGAAAAGTAGGGAGAGTCGACCTCCCAGCCACCTGAAGTAGTCCCAACGGTCACTACGGCCCCCTCCACACTTATAACAGCATTGCCTCCCACTATCCCAGCATCAATAGCAAAGATCATCATAGGTACCTCAGTAACAACAACAACACCAGGCGGCAGTACTACTATGAGTACAGAACAGCTGATAAAAGCCATGGAAGAATTGAAAATCCAAGTGTCAGAGATGAAGCAAGTAAAAGAGAAATTGGCAAAAGTTGAACAGAATTATGATAAATCCAAGATGAATGTGGCAAAGAAAACAAGGTAGATCAAAGCATTGGAGAACAAGGTGAGAGCATTAGAAAATTATCTCTCTTTGAATAAACCTCTAGCAGAAACCAGAGGAATTTTGTGGACCAACATCACTCAATCCCTTAGTGATGTGTGGAGGTCTATCCAAATAATTTATGAGCATATTGAATTGATAAGAGTGGCCCAAGTGGAGATTCAAAAAACAAGAGCTTTATTGGGACAGATGCCTGAACAAGCTAACCGACTATTACATTTTTTGAACACCAAGACTAGCGAAGAACTAGAAGCACTGGAAATTAGAGACAGAACAGGCACCAAAATTAAGAGAGTTCTAACCATGAGAACTATAATGAAAAATTTCGAAAGAAGATGCCAAGACATGCAGGCAGAGATTAATTCTTTCACAGAAAAGTTTACAGTCTTGCATGAAAAAGGTTTGCCAAGTCCTTTGGGAAGTAATGATCATCTAATGAAACAAAAGGACTATGTACATAAATTGAATACATATGTTGTTGATCAATTTAATACATCATCAAGTACTTCAAGAGAGAAGGCACTTCCCTCTAGCCAAGCCCTATACGACAGCCTAGAAAATCTATTCTACATAGAGCATGAGGTGAAGCATCTGTTCACCATCCCACCTAATTTCTTCAGATAGACAGAGGCTGACGAAACTTTAAGGAAGCTTCAGAGACATAAATTACCAGGACCGGAGTGGTGGAAAAGTATGTTAGAGATCCTATAAACTTATCTTTGGTCAATTCAAACTTTTGGACCATCTACTATAATGCGGAGAACATAAATGAATCACAGTCATGCGGGTCAAATCGCATCACATCAGAGTTGAAGAACATCCGACGCAAGACGGAGCAACCAGTATATAGTATCGACTGAAGACAGCGCTAAACCAACTCACAGCACCTACCTCCCGTACATCTCATAAAGGCGGAACAGCGAGCACAGCATCAATTTATTATTCCCCTGTTTTCGAGACTGTCTATCTCTATTTTTGTAAAAACACATTAAACATCACCATATATTATTCCTATCAGATATTTTGTAAGATATTTGATATTTTTGTACAAATACCCCCCTAGACGAAGTATTTGGGGTTGGTTGGTTGATGGGCATTCATAGTCTTTGACTGTAATACTGAAGTTTTCTGGAATAAAAGACTGTTGGAACCATTTTTGTCTGGCTTACTGAATGAGGAATTGATGTTGAGGACCATGTTACATAATTAT
Organism: Pinus tabuliformis; assembly: GCA_031772625.1. NCBI lineage: Eukaryota > Viridiplantae > Streptophyta > Pinopsida > Pinales > Pinaceae > Pinus > Pinus tabuliformis. Next base: position 1,117,334,403 of record CM062813.1, on the reverse strand, counting down.
TGAATCATCTTATGGATCAATAAGTCCCTTCTAACTTGTGTTTGCAGTTTCTATGTTTATTATATCATTTATGTTTCATGATCTCAATAACAAAGAAAAAGAATAATTAAAAATTTGCTTGACTGCACTCTGTCTTCAATCTTTGTTGTTTTCTATGTTTTCTTCAGAATTAGAATAAATAGTGAATTCTTAATTGCTTTTGTTTCCCCTGATTCTTTCATCTTGAATATTTGCTGAGGAATTCTTAGTTTCTCCTTAGCAATAATCATCCATGTTCCCTCTGTCAAATATGATGAAGGATTCTTAACTTCCCTTCACCCAATTGAATTCATTCCATCTAATTCTAGCCTATAAATTGTTCCATGCTTCAGTACCTTTCTCTGTAACACCTTACTATGTTCAGAAATTGAATCCAGGAAGCTATCCTCCTTTGACTCCATCATGCCCAATGGACTAAATCTTTTCAGTTTTACCTCACTATTCTATTGAATCTCCATTCCTACAACCAAACTCAAAACAAAACCCTTGCACTTCATAGCTAGCCTAATATACATTAAAACAAAGCTAAATTATAAAGAGAGAGCCCTCTCTCGATGTAGATTGGCTAGAATCTATATCTAAAAGATTAGTCTGTGGTTACCTCGACCGTATTCCCTTTCTTACAACTTTGGGGAACAACCTGAGTGATAATAGAATGAAACTATTGTTCCAATTCCCTTTAAATCCTATTCAAACTTTGCAAACCCTGGGTGTTAATTTGTTGTTGTTCCTTTACTAGCCCCTCATTGTCAGCCTTGAAGCTAAGTACCTCCATTTTGAGGCATCTCATTACCTCCTCTAACTATCTATTCTCCTACTTGTCCATTCCATAGCCATATTAATGTGTCTCAACATTTCTCATGCTGACATTTGTAGCCTTGATCTCTTCTTCCTCACTAAGATATGGTATTTTTGTGATAAATATTTTTGTATAATTTATAATTTGAATAGTAAAAAAATAATGTTAATCAAATTTTCAAATACTGTAGATATGTAATTTTTTTTTTTTTCAATTTTTTAATATGATATTATGATGTTTTCTCATAATACCTCCATACTAAATTATAAATAAAACATTTGACCTCACTATTCTTGGTGTAAAAAACACAATTTTTACACAAAAATAATTTCCAAACACCAAGAATGGATTTAGATATTGATCTTGTCTGGTTGATGCATAAGATAGTTGTTTTTCATTTATCAATTTTGTCATTATTTTATGGAGCACAAATGCTATTTTTTTATCAATATTATGAATAGATTCATAGAAAGACACAAGTCAAAGGTACATAAAAATATCTGCATTTTTACAATCGTAACTATCTTCCAAGGTTACAAGATATGTTGAGATTATCTTCTCTTCACATTTATTTATTTGATTTGTAAACTGTAAAGCAGAGGGCTCAATTTTACATATTTTAATTCCTAATTCCTAAACTATAAAGTGTATCATTTATATTTACATTACTCCAACTACCTGTATATATGGGTATACTTTAAATGCTCCATGACTCTATGTAATCCTTTTAAGAAATATTCTTTTATTATTTTAAACCAAACCCTACTTAATCCTTTTCAGATTATTTTTTATTTTTTATTTTCTTTCAATACAAATGCTCCATGACGATGGGTAATCCTTTCTCAAACTCCACATAAGGGTATGCTAGAGCACAATCCGGCTCCTCCACTCTCCATCTGCCATTAGAGTGAAGCTCTATTAGAGTGGTCAGGCATGGAAAATCCCAAATGACTTGGATCTTAGTTGGATCCACATGCACACATTGCTCATCTATGATGTAACCTATATATTGGACTTGACTCATGACAAAGGTGAATTTTTCCAAGATCGTACATAGTTTGATCTATTAGAGGGTTTGAAGGACCTATCGAATGTGTTACAAGTGCTTTTCCCAACTCTCGCAGAAGATCAGGATGTCATCTAGATATACAACCATGAACGAGTTGGTGAAGGGCTGCAAGATGTCATCCATCAGCCTCATAAGAGTTGCAGTGGCATTTATAAACCGGAAAGGCATGACCAACCATTCAAAAATTCCCTCCTTGTATTTGAAGGCAGTGTTTCATCCATCTATGGGCTCTATTGGAACCTGGTGATAACAAGGCTTCAAATTGATCTTTTCGAAATACATGACCTCCTTGAGTTCATCAAGAAGGTTATTAATCTGTCGGATTAAATATATGTTCCTCATAGTGATTTTTTTTAGTACCTGATAAACATTGTAGAGCCTTCAGGGCCCATCCTTCTGTGCAAGTACAGTTAGGCTCCCACAAGGTGAGGAACTTAGTTAGATGTGCCATTTTATAGCATCTCCTAGATCTGTCACTTGATCTCTTCATTTTTTAGAATGGAGCAGTTTTATATCAACCCATTGGGTATAGATGATCTGGGAGTCAAATCGATCAAATGCTTAACTTGACAGTGCAATGGTACCATTGTGGGCAAGGAGATATCCCTGTATTCTTCCATAAACTTATCCACCTCCTTCTGCTGCATGGAGGAACCCTTCCTAAGGGTCATGGATGTGGCCACGATCTTTCCCTTACTTTCAGAGTGAATTAGAAAGAAAGAAAAAAATACTAGTCTCAGAGATGATCTTAATGCATTACTTAACCAAGATCAAAGAGATGGTAGTAAGCAGGGCTACCTTTGGTATCCAATATAACTTATTTCCCAAAGTAATAATACTAGTGAGAGGCCTAGGCTCATATACTTATGTCCACAAGTATGGTTGGCCTAATAATAAATCACAAAATTCAATAGGAACAACGTCACACAATACCTCATCTGTTAAGGGTTTGATATTGTAGGGAAGACAACATTGTTGGTTGACACACATATCTCGTCCTTGGTGGAGCCACCCAATGGTGTATGGTTGTGGGTGTGGTGTGGTCATTACACCCAACTTCTTGACGACCTCTACTGAGATGAGGTTATTTTGGCTCCCATTTTTTATAATGAAATGCAACAAAGATCCCTTCACTGATATTTCTGAGTGGTAGAGACACTCCCCTTCCTCTAAATCTTTGGGCTCAATCTTCTCAACCGTGGTGGTAACAACGATGGTGTTGGGATCCACATCAATAAATTTCCTCCCTTTCTCATTCCCCTTGTAAAGGTATTACTCAAAGTCAGAACATGCATCTGACACAGAAGCCTTCAGCTCAGTCACTAGTGATTGCTTAGCACTACACTCACTTGTGTTGTGAGTGGGGCTCTTGTGGAACTCGCACCACTTTTCTATGTCCTTCTTCATCTTTGTGGTCCAATTATGTTCTAGTTGCTTTAATGGGTTATCCTAGGTCACCCCACTTTGGCTTTGTCATTTCTTCTATGGTTTGGGGGTGCTCTTTCCTTGTTTCAAATTCATAGATCCAAAGTCTTGTTTCTTCTATTTAAATTTGTGCTCAAGCTTGATAACATATGCGACATTAAGTGAGGATATGTCCAGGAAATCCATCTCATCATGGATGTATTTGTGTAGACAGTCATGATACTTAAGTACAAGATTTCTCTCAAAATCCTTGATACCCAACTTCATCTGAAGGGTATGAAAAATATTTTTGAACTCCTAAAGGTCTTGGCACCTTCCCTATCATAATGTGTTCCATTTTATGTACTTATATTAATAGCTACCGATAGCATAATATTGTTCTTTGGTGGCATCTTAAAAAGAATTCCAATTGGGTGTAGCTGAGAACAATGAGTGTTCCCTCTCATCCCTCTAATCATAGTATTTTTTCCACCAGTTCTTGACGTTGGGAGCTGCTTTGAGGAGTAAAAAATTAATATTTTCCCTATTGAAAAAATCATGAACTCGAAAATATTCTTCCAACAGATTTAACTATTTATCTATGACATTTGCATATATTTGGCCTTCAAATATGGGAATTTAAAAGTTGAATTGTACCTTAAAGGGAGTGGCACCTCTGTGATAGTTATTGGATGAAGGATTTGGCCAAATTTGCCCATCATCTTGTTCCTTTGTCAATTGAGGGATTATTCAAGTAATATTTTAAAAAGACCTCCTACTCCCTCGTCTTTCATTTATTCTTCCTTGGGAGGCCATCGAGGTCAACGAGGTCAATATTGCAAAGGTAAAAAAGTTTAAGCCCTAACTCATTATACCCTAGCCTTGTTGGGGACATGCACAGAAAAATAGAGAAAGAGTTGACCCCTCTCATCAATATTTTTCAAGGAATGAAATGAAATATGGATATAAACAAAATCACAAAGTTACAACAAAAACAAAAATTTAATTCGTTAATAACAAAGTACTGAAAATTGTTTACACGGAGAATGGAAATACACTAGCTCAGACGATGGTAACTTCTCTATGAGAATAGATGTGGAGGCTACATGCTTTCTAAACTGTGTTACAATGAAGCTTGAAGATCTTTTTATTATTGAGAAACAATATAAAACTCTAAACATCCAAAAGCCTAACCGTGTGAGATGAAGTGCCAAAAGTTTGTCGGCCCCATTGGGGTAAATTGGTAGACCAACTTCCGAGGGTTATAAATTTTTCATACAATCTCCATTTGACATGTACGATACCTCGTTAGAAATATCTATCCGAGAACTATAATTTTCAATTGCAAATTCCTATTGTAGATTTTTCCATTTTGCAAAAAAGTGTTGTTTAGGGCCTCAAAACGGCTCTTAAAGTTGAGGACTTGAAAATCTGCCAAAAATAGTAAATTGTGCTACAAATGTGGAAACTAAAAGAAACAATGTTGGGGGGCCAAGTGGAATAGGTGGGTGTCCACCAATATCCACGTGGATCAAAATATAAAAGCAAATGACATGGGATGTAAATAAGATGAAATGTAATTTTGATGTAGGGTACATTTCATGTGGAGGAAAGGTGAGTTGTAGATTTTTTTTAATGAAAATAATAAAATATTCCTTCTTTCATTTTAAGGTTAGGGGTTTTGAGGAGCATGTAGGACATATTTACAGCTTGTCTTGAGGTTGAGGAGGGCGAGGGTCTCTGGATTGCATGTGACTTGGATTGTGTGAAAGTCTAAGAGGCTAAGCAACATATTATGCGAGAGCAACCTCCTTGCCACGAGGGAAGTGAGGCATAGATATTGTGTAAATATTATTGTGGTAATCAGAAATTTGGATTGGTGTTGTGTGTCTTATGGTTCATATGTCATACTAGTGCTATGTGTCTCCATTTTTGCAAAAGTTTAATTAGTTTTATGTGCTAAGCTATTGTGTTTATTGCTGCAATGATTTTTCAATTTTTATTTTGTTTTTGTTAGCTCTCATGGCCAGTGGGTTGTCAACACAACCCACTGACATATCTATGTATTTTGACTTTTTCATCCTTGATGAAATTCACATATCTCAATAGCTCAATAAATTTTCAGCCATACTCCTCCATGGCCATGTTCCCTAATTGGAGCTCAAAGAATTCTTGTAGTGTTCTGGTATAGTAGCGCTATGATACATATTTCCTTTAGAAATATTCCTTAAATATCCTCAATGTAATCTTTCTCTCTTAAGCGTTTTACTTCCTTGAGTTGTTCCCACCATAAATTGCCATTGCCATTTAAGTGGTAGATTGCAATTCTAGCTTCTAGAGTTTAGGAATAATTATACAGCAATAAGCATTTCCTCATCTGCAAAAGTCAATCCTCAACTTCTTCTCCTTTCCTATGCTCCGCATTGAATGTGAGAATTTTTATTTTCTTGATATCTCCATGTAAATTATCCCCCTATGATGTTTTGCTTGACTTCATGGTGATACACTCAAGATGTTACCTTATTCTAAGGTAGCATAAGCCCTTTTACTTCACCTCTTTGCTGATTGATAATGTTGTTGAGTAACAATTATGAAAATCCTATACAGTGATATGAGGTTTAAGGGTAAGTTTAGCTAGGTGAAACCCACTAGATGAGGGTTCAAATCTCATTGAATATATATATGACTTGTTGTGTCTTGGCTAGAAGAGTAGGCGACCCCATAGTGGAAGTCCCGGCTCTTGTTGAGGCATAAGTTTCCTGCTATTATGCAGCTTACAGCGATTGCACCTAGCCTAAGTTTATAGTGGCAGCCAGTTAGATTTGATCGTGGGTCTAGATAACTCTCACCAGTTACCGATTATCCTAGGTTTAAAAAAAGACACAATTATGAAAATCCTTGAGCTTCAAACACCTCTTTCCTTCATTTTGGCATCATACCCATGTGCCTTTCTCTACTCAAACTACTATTCCAATTCCCTTTAAATCTTATTCAAACTTTGAAAAATATAGGTGTTAATTTGTTGTTGTTCCTTTACTAGCCCCTCATTGTCACCCTTGAAGCTGAGTACCTCCATTTTGAGGCATCTCATTGCTTCCTCTAAATATCTTTTCTCATGTTTGTCACTTCATGGCCATATTATTGCCTCTCAGTTTTTCTCATTCTGACATTTGTAGCCTTGATCTCTTCTTCCTCACTAAGATGTATTTTTGTGATATTTTTTTTTATAATTTATAATTTGAATAGTAAAAAAATAATGTTAATAATTTTTCAAATATTATACATATGTCATTATTTAATTCTTATTTAACTTTTTTAATATGATTGAGGGACAAGCTCATTCTACAACACAGTATAAAAGAGATGTGTAAATATGTTGTGCTTAATTTAGAGTTTACACTTGCTCCTTTTAAAATAAAAATAAAATATTCTGAATATAGAAAATAAATGTCCACTATAATAAAAAAAAAATACAATTTTTTTTTTTAAAAACACAGAATGTATCCCGATCTTGATCTTGTCCGATTGATGCATAAGACAGTTGCTTTTCATTTATCAGTTTTATCTTTATTTTATATAGCACACATGCCAAATTTTTTATCAATATTATGAATAGATTCATAGAAAGGCACAAGTCGAAGGTACATAAAAATATATGCCTCTTTACAATCATAACTGTCTTCCAGGCTTACAAGACATGTCGGGATTATCTTCTCTTCGCATTTATTTTTTTAATATCTAAACTGTAAAGCAGAGGGCTCAATTTTACATATTTTAATCCCTAATTCATAAACTGTAAAGCGTATCATTGAGATTTACATTCCTCCAACTAAAGTGTATACTTTAAACGCTCCAGGACTCTGCGTAATCCTTTTCAGAAATATTTTTTATTAGTTCATTCCAAACGCTGCTTAATTCTTTTCAGATTTGGTTTTTGTTTGTTTATTGTCCTTTCAGACCAAACGCTCCATGACGATGGGTAATCCTTTCTCGAACTCCACGTATGGGTATGCTAAAGCACAATCGGGCTCCTCCACTCTCCATCTGCCATTAGAGTTTATTTCTACTCTGAATTAGATATTAATAATTTCAGAGAAACCTTCAATATAAGAATATTTCTTTCAGGGGTCAAGGTATGGATATACCTGTAGTTGAGAATCAAATGATGAAGGAAAAAAGCAATCTCCACTTTTGCAAGTTCATAACCTGGACAAAGCCTTGGACCTCCACCAAAAGGCATAAATTGTCTCGAACATTGCATCTGCAAAATAAATATATATATATATGCCATGTCGTTACAGAAACTTTATATTTAAAATACATAAACTATTACATACACTTTAGATTTAAAATAGACTAAGATTTCAGACCTGCCATCTCCAGGGATCGAACTCCAAAGCGTCCTTATAAAGTGATTCATCTAAATGCACCCCTGTGAACACTGGAAGCACCTTCCATCCTGCGGGGATTTGGAAGTCTGAAAAGGAAAATGGAGTCAAAATATAATCATTTCCTTATCTCAAAAAGTCCATTATCAGATATCACAAGAACATTTATATACTCATTCAATATCATTAAAAGATCAATGGGAGCGATACCTTTGAATTTAATGTCCTTCAATGCTTTTCTATGCACAAATTTGACTACGTTGCCATACCTTAAAGCCTCGTTCATTACCTGAAATTCATAATTTGAAACCATTATATATATAATCCTAGTTGATCCATCAAATTTATAACATAATCTGACATAAAAATATGTTACAACAATTTAAATGAGTTAAAATCTATATATCCCAGTCTTTGAGTTTCCAATTCTATGAAACAGTTAAATACATAATAAAAATCATTTGGTGTATTTACTTTTGGTCGAAAAAATTAGCATGGCCAAATCACAACTATATTTATTTATAATATAATAACAATAATATTTAACTACCACAACAAAGCAAATGAAAAACAATGTTATCACATCATCTTAATTACTTTTATAAAAAAATACAATTTATTCTTCTTTTCAAATGATTTTGTTGACTAAAAGTGAAACTTATTTCATTTTTCTTTAGCAGACCATAACACTATGTATATGTTTAATGGAGGTATTAACATGTCACAGTCAAACCATTGATCTAAATTTCCATTGCTGATGAATGAGATATATACTATAATTTAAAATATTTTATTATATTTTAAACTTACGTGCTGTGTAAATGTCATTTGCTTATAATGACACCAACTCAAGTGCTCCTCCTTGTGCTTCGTGCTGGCTATCATTTCATGCTCAGCCTTCAAAACACAACACGGAGAAATGGCTTCCAAGTGAGTATCCCAATTAAAAATTAAAAAAATTAAAATGATAATGGAAATACTTTCTCACTTTCAACTGTTGTAAAGCCAGCTGGGAGTCACTAAGCAGGTGCATAATGATTGCTAGCAGCAAATAGGTGGTCTCGTATCCACCCAGCAGTAGATCCATGACCAGACTTAATTTTTCATCACTTTCCACATTATTGCTTGCTAGAAGGATATCAAGGAAATCCCCTGATGGTTTATAATCTGATCCTTGTTTGGATCTCTCTTCTGCTATCATCTGCACAGCAGAAATAATCCTTTGTCTAGCCTGATAAAAACAAAACAGAAAACCCAATTAGAATTAATATACAAAATTTCTTGCTAAGATCATGTTACCAACAAGAGTCCAGATTATAGAACCATATTTCATGATCATGTTACCAACAAGAGTCCAGATTATAGAGCCATATTGCATGTTATAACCTATATCATCCAAATAATGTTATAATCATTACCAACAAGAGTCCAGATTATAGAGCCATACTGCATGTTATAATCATCCAAATCATGTAATGTTACCTGCACTGCTTTTGCATAGGGTGTGCCAGGGATATATATTGGCACTGATACAAGTCCTTTCATGAATGTAAGGAAGTCATGAAGGATTCTGGCTGTCAATGGATTCTCAGGTGTCAAGCTCAGCATCTGCTTCACTATAACGTTGAATGTGAACTGCAAAACATGTTATGTGAAAGCCCATAATCAGATAATTTATCTATGTCTGTGTGATGGGTGTTCAATATAAAAGAAAATACGCAATTAGTCTTATCACCATTCTGGCTTCTTCACAGAAAATTATTGTTTGTTTATCCTTCCATGAATTTATCACCCGCAATGCATTTCTCTCAATGTCCATTAGAAATTCATGTTTGGATTTGGTAGCGTTTATGAGGCTCAATGCCTGAGTACGCAGTCGTTTGTGGACATCTCCAACTACTACAAGCAGAGATGAGCTTCCTAATATTCCACGTATGGGTTTTGGATAACTGCATTCAAAGAGGCGATTCTCGTTTTGTAGTACAAAGGCATTCAGCTCCGGGTCACATGAAACAATGGTTGGTGATCCAAAGAGATGGGACTTGAAAATTTTTCCATACCTGCAAAATCAGAGTGTAGATAGAAGCATATTAAGGTATAAAATAATGAATTTCATTGCCACTATATCCAGTAACTCATACTAATCACTAAAAGGAAAAGCAATAGATAGGAGTGAATTCTTCTGAATTGTTAAAAATTGTAAGGAGGCCGTAGTTATTGCATTTGTTTCTTGGTTGGCCCATCTATATATAGACAGTATCATAAGAATTATACAGTACTTTTTATCTTAAATGCTTGACTTAGCAGCTAGCAACATTGAGATACCGATAACAACTTTTGAGTCTAATATGTAACTTATGACAATGGCTTCATAGTTTGGGACATGGCTTCCAATATTGAAAACGATTATTCTATTTATATGAAGACAATTAAACACACATATAGAATAATGAGCATTCATGAAGAATCAGTGTTTAGACGAAACTAGTTTTACATATTATGAAGTATTACCTCAGGCAGTGATCATCCAGAAATTTTCCTCTTCTGTTTGAGTAGTGTGGTGTGAGGAAAGCCAGAGTTTCTCCCACTACTGGCCATCCCATGCATCCATGAGGTGCCCTTTTCATTTGTTGAATGAAAGGTAAGTAGTGGGATAAGATCATCCATCCCAATCCCACCAAAGCTGGCATTGCTACCCACCAAAAACCCATACTCAAATGAATTGTGTGAAATGAGTAAGCATACAACAATTATAAACAACAATTTGATGAAAAGGAACCAAACTGTAAACAGAGATAGCAAAAAGAGTAATACAATCTGTACTGGAATACAGAGGAGATTAGGCCTTTGTAATTCAGAATGGGGCTAAGAGAAGTCCCAAGATTTCAAAGGCTCTAACAAGGAGTAAAGAAATCCAAAAATGTGAGAGCAAATTGGTTATGAGGAGCTGTCTGTTTTATAAGCCAGGAAGAAGAAGTGGAGGTGGAATATCACGTGACGGGAGGAATTTTGTTCAAGATTGTCAATGTGTTGAAGTTTATGGCTGCCTGAAATAGCGTCAGCACACAGAAAGAAGCAGAGAACTGCGCATTTATGTCATGCAGAGATCACACCACTATTCGTTTTTTGTCATTATTACTTTTGTTATTGGGTCCCATAACACGGTGCCTCACCCCAAAGAGAAGTCACTAAATTCGACCAAACTAGAAGATCACCAACATTCTAGGTTTGGACAGTTGTCACTGAGAAATGCCTTCAAATTCTGTAAGATGACCTGCAAAATTTGTTCTTTGACCCTCTAGCATAGCCACCCACCATCTAAGTTTCTCTAACTCCAATTTCACCAACAACATTACAAAACTCACTTATCGTGCTTGCTTCAAGCCGAAACTCACAGGGTCTTCAGGCTGCTTAAGCCCAAACCCTAGACCAGCCAAGCCTAAACTAGCCAGGGTTTTATCAAGTTATTCAAACCCTGTGCCCTAGATCAACCAAACCCTAAATTTGCTGTAGCTAACCACATCAATGCTACTGTTGCTTTATCGGCTGTACACGAGTGAATGACTGTATCCAGACTTCAGTTACAGGAACGTGGAACTTTCTTTTCTTATTATAATCACAGTCAACACCTAGAAGAGACACACTGGCTACAGGGTATATAGGCTAGCTGTTGCTTTTTGTTTTCCTCAATTCTGTTGTTCAGGGTTTCTTTCACTAGGAAGCAAACCATGGCACCCAAATCACCTGTAAAGTTCAAAAAATTTATAAGTCTCGGCAGTTTGATTCGATCCCAGCCTACTTTGCAGGCTAAATACCGACATATATGAAGTAAACAATACATATTATAGATCAAATGTCCATATCATGAATCCTTACTGGTAGTTGGGTATGGATATATATCAGCACAAATATCTTATACTGTCCCACCTCAATGTGCAATTTTCCATGTTTTTTCTGGTTTTTAAAGTGCAGAACGCGATCCTGAATCTTTCTGGTTAGGTGGATAACTTGATCTTTATATTTATATATGTATATATCCAGTCCCACCTTAATGTGTATATACCGATGTCTCTTTTATGAAAGTTATTTTTTGGCGGTGCAAAATGCAACGTAGTATTTTGAAAGTTATTTTTTTGCGGTGCAAAATGCAACATACTATTTTGAAAGGCTCTAATTTTGTTGAAAATAGTGGAAATTATGACAGGATTTTGGTAAAAAAATTCTTAGAAATTTTGTAAATTAGATTATGGCTGTCAAGTTTTATGATTTTGAGTGTCTCAAATTTTTATTGTGCTGAATCTATTTCCACCATAAAAAAATGATTCAAACATATGGATATTTAGATTTTTTGAAAAATAAATGATAAATTTTTTTAAAAAAATAAGACAAAACATATATGGCTATATTGGGTATGCTAAGCTTACACACAATATCTACAATGATTACACACGTTTTGAGTTTTTGTTTTTGAGTGCACAATGCCAGCAGAAAAAACATATATGAACAAACACATACATATATACATATGTAGTCCCACCTCTCCATGTCTTTTTTTTAGGTTAGTTATACATATATAGTCCCAACTCAATGTGTATATAACCATGCCTTTTTTTATGTTATTTATTGTTTGGAAGTGCACAACGCTAGCGGAAATAAACATATTGGGTACATGCAATATATATCCACAATGATTACAGAAGTTTTGAGTTCTGTTTTTGAGTGCACGATGCAAGCATAAAAAACATTATGAACATATTAGATCTAAGCAAATTACACGCGGTATCTGCAACGCAACAATGATTCATGACAGGGATGTTGTTTTGTTTTCCATTCCCTGCGTTTCAGGGAAAGCGTGTCAGTACAATCTTTGACTGAAGTGTTTCTTCTGACTTGCACCTACATTATTTGTAGGCCTTCTGATGTGATGTTCACATCAAATTCTTGTCAGGGACCGTTCTCTTTTTTCTGACTAATCCTCCTATCGAACACCAAATATATTTCTGAGACCAACTGGAAATATATCATTTTGTAAATTGCATTGTAGCTTTTATAGAATAAGACCTATAAATATATACTTGTCAACCAAGACAGAATAATAAGAAGATACTTCCTGCACATACACGCCATATTTTCTGAATAAAAGAATGCTATGTGATCCTACCGAAACTGCTGTCCAAAGAATCATAGACAAAAGTTTTGAATAAAAAACGTATTATTTTTGCTTGGCCATTGGAAAAGCTTTGGACTGTCTTGTGTGGAAAATATGTGACAATCTCTGCATATGTCACTCATGTCTCGACATGTATGGAATATGTATAGAAGTCAAGTTGCAGAGGTATGATCGTTTGAGTGGTTGAGCTTGAATAATGTCCATGCAAATTACGTTGTGATTTGGCCCAAAGTGATGGATATCATGAGGGCACGTTTGCATTTTGAACGCAACGTGTTCCGACATTTTTTTCCATTTTAGAAGGGGATGAAGATTAAATATCTATTCAAGGAAGTTTTAGAATGACTAAAAATATTGGATTTTTTATTAATATTGGTTATTTTATGATTTTGTATTTGATTTAAAATTGTTTATTATTAAGAGTGAGTATTAAGTAGTAATGAAGAATCAATTGTCTAGTGCATGTCCTAAAGCTGTTTTTGTTTGGTTAAGAGCTCGTCTTGACCCAAGGAAAGTAGAGGCTTCTTGCCAGAGAAAGCTTTTACTGACCACCAGCGGTTCCACCTGGGGTGGTTTTCCTTGATTAACTATGATGAGTCAGCCTGCATTGGCGATTAGCATCAAGAGATGGTGTCCTCACTGCTGGTTTGACAACTCAGTGATGATAGGTTTTCCCACATGTGGAAAAAAGTAATGAAGAATCAAAACTTCATGGAGTATCAACACATCTAGGCATGCCTGCTTATGGACCATGAGAGAGTAATTACAAATGGTGTGGTTTTATTTGAATAAAAATGATGAGTGAACTCACATTCCTTGATAGCAGTAAGTGATGCTTATTCCTATTGTTGGTTTGACAACTAAGTTATAATAGGTTTTCCACTATTTAAAAAATGTAATGAAAATCCAAAAAATATTTTGCAAAACATATAATTATTATAGCTAGTTTAAGTAATAATAATCATTTTGAATACAAAATTATAATAAAATTTATTCATTTATTTAAAAATATATCATTCTTTAATATAGAATTAAGGAATAATTTATCATGTATTATAAAATTTGAAAGAATTTTGTAATTGAGAATCTCATAATGGAGTTATATACGTGCTACTTCATTGTGAATGTCGATGTTAAAAGGGATTATAATATAGGATCATAGTTGTTAGCGAAATGTTGAGCTATGTGTGGACACCAATAAGGATTTGGGATGTGAAAGTATGAAAACAATAAGTATAATTTATTGTCATTTACTTAGTTTATGTAATCTTACTTTAGTAGTGTAACAAACTCCTTTCTAATCACAAGCTTAAACTAGCTTTTAGAAGGAGGTGGTTACTACACTCACCTAATTCTCAAGGTTCAACTAAAAAAAAATCAACCTTTTCATCTTCCTCAACAGCTAAAACATATGACATTGTTGCATTCGTCTCAACGAGATCTTTCCAATGATATAAATTTTCCCTGATCTGCGTTATGAAGGAATGCAACAAAATACAAATATGCACATAAGCACATAGATGCACCAGAAATAAAACTTCCTTTCATTAATATGAGAGAACTAGAATATGCTTACATACAAAAATGGAAATAAACTAGCTCGGGCGATGGTAGCTTATCTGTGAGAAGAGATGTGGCGGCTACATGTCTTTTAATTGTGTTACAATGAGGCTCAAAAGCCTATTTATTATTGAGAAACAATGGAAAACCCTAACGATCCAAAAACCTTACTTACCCTAGGAGATGAAGCACCAAAACTGTGGATCACGCTTGGGTATATTGGTACATCAACTTCCCGACGTCATAACTTTGGCATACAATTTGTGTTAGGCTATCATAATACCTCGTTTCGAAGATCTCGAAGAGGAGGTTGAAAAAGCCAAACTAACTTATTTAGGACTTTCCTGATGTCTCCGTTTCCCCTAAAAATGCCTTTTAGTCCCTCAAAATTCCTTTTAGTCCCTCAAAACAACTCCAAAAGTTTAGGACCCGAAAAAATGCCAAAAATAGCAATTTCTCCTACAATTAAGGAAACTGAAAAGAAACAATGGTGGGGGTCTAAGTGGAATAGGTGGGTGGCCACCAATATCCAACTGGATTAGTCCCCCCCCCTTAGGAAGCAATGGTAACCATTGCATTGAGCGCCTCCATGAGATGGGGGAAACTTTTGCTAAACTTGGTCCCTGATGAGCCACTTTCCTTGGTGCAGGAGTTGGCCAGCTTTACAACCTGATATAGTTTGATATTCTGTTGGCGAGTGTTCTTGATCTGCATGTCCATGATCTGATCAGTTGTGGCATGTTCCATGCATTCTCAGTTTAACTATGTTGGTGTGAGTTATTCTGCAATGTCTGATGTGTCTAGTAATGGTGGAAAGTATGGTCGAAGGCAATCCACATTGAACACCGGATGCAAGCTAAGGAATGGCAGAATGTTGAGCTCGAAATAATTTTCCCCTACAGCCATAGTGATGGTGTAAGTCCCATATCGAAGTGTGTGGAACTTGTGGTAGGACCCAGAGAAGCGCTCCTCCAAATGTAACCAAACTTTGTCGCCACCTGGAACTTGTGTGGCACATGATGCTGATCATGACACTACTTGTACTTAGCATTTTCTTTGTCCAATATGTCAAGGACTTACCAGCGAATGTGTTGAATGCGCTCAATGAAGTTGTTAGCCGTGTCAGCTTTGAACTGGACATGAGCTGCATATGCTTGAGTAGTTGCAAATAGTATAGGCACATCTATGGGACATAGTGGCTAGAATCCCAACCCCACCTAAAAGGGGTTGTGGCTAGTTGAGCTATGGAGAGCTCTATTGTAGTTGTGTTGGACATAGTGGAGGCTTTCATCCCATGTGCATGGATGCTTCAAATTATACATATGCAGAATGTGTATGATCATCCTATTGATGACCTCTATTTGGCCATCAGTTTGGGGCTGGAAAGTCGTGGACTTAGTGGGATTGGTATCCAACATCAACCAAATACTTGAGCAAAATGTACTTAGGAACTTGTAGTCCCAATCTGAGATAATGGACAGTGGGAGTAGTTGCAAATAGTATGGATACATCTATGGGACATAGTGACTAGAATCTCAACCCCACCTAAAAGGGGTTGTGGCCAGTTGAGCTATGGAGAGCTCTAGTGTAGCTGTGTTGGATATAGTGGAGGCTTTCATCCCATGTGCATGGATGCTTCAAATTATACATATGCAAAATGTGTATGATCATCCTATTGATGACCTCTATTTGGCCATCAATTTGGGGCTGGAAAGTCGTGGATTAGTGAGACTGGTATCCAACATCGACCAAAGACTTGAGAAAAATTTACTTAGGAACTTGCAGTCCCGATCTGAGATAATGGACCGTGGGATCCCTAAATGTACCCACACTCGTTCAAAGAAGAGATTAAAAATGGCTTCTACTATGATACTCTTCTTGCAAGTCGACATAATGGCTATCTTAGGGAATTTGTCAATGACCACTAAAACATAGTTATTTCCATGCTTAGTAGAAGGAAGGCCCAACATGTAATCCACAAAGATGGATTCCCAAGGTTGACTTGGAGTAGGTAGAGGAATATGTAGGCCTTTCTTCTTGATGGTTGGTTTGGAAATGACAAGGTAGTGCAGGATCTTATGTACTTCCCAAGATCATGTCTAAGGTTTGGCCAATAAAAATACTTCTGTAGCACTGCCACTATTTTCTGTACCCCAAAATGTGCAACAAACTGACTGTTGTGTGCCTCCAAAATCATCTTTGCATGCTCTCTTGAAGGAACACATAGGTGTCCTAGCTGGCATAACAATGCATCCTAGAGGTGAAAATTTGGAACTTGCTTGCCTTTCATGAGCATTTGGTACGTGTTTCCGAATTTTGGATCGGTCTTGTAAAGATGCAGCCACCTCACAGTCTCATGCCCACAAGAGTCAAGCATAGTGGTCAGCGCCATGACCAGTGGTCGTCTGAGGCAATCGACAACATTGTTGATGTTTCCCTTCTTGTACTTAATGTTCAAATGGAATTGTTGCAGTTATGTGAACCATTTATGATAGCGATCATTTTTGCAACTTCCCTTACATCTGTATGAACTATAGGGGCCAGTGATCTATGTGGATGACCGTTTTCTTCCCCATAATATAATTCTTCCATTGTTGACAGGCCTACACAATGGAATACATCTCTTTTTCATAGGTGGTATAGTTTCAGATTGTGTCTGAAAGTGTCTCACTATGATATGCCACTGGATGCCTCTGTAGGGTAAGAACTACACCAATATCATAGTCGAAGGAATTTGTCTCAATCTCAAATGGTTGTTGCATGTTTAGTAATGTGAGCACTAGTGCAGAGTAGAGGGTATTGTTCAACTCAGAAAATGCCTTTTATTGGGATTCATACCAAAATAAATTTTCTTTCTCTCCTTCCTTGGTGACTTGACTCAAAGGCCAAGTTATATGAGAGAACCCCAACACGAACATGCAGTAGAAGTTGGAATAGCCCAGAAATCTATGGATCCCTATTAGAGTGGTTGGGGCTGGCCGATCCCGAATGACTTGTATCATGGCTAGGTATAAATGCTTACCCTGCTCATCAATGATGTACCTCAAATATTGAACCTAGGTCATACCAAAAGTGCATTTCTCCAATTTGGCACACAAATTGTGTTACTGCAGGGTTGGGAGGACATATTGAATATGGTGGAGGTGTTCTTCTCAAATTTGGCAGAAGATCAGAATGTCATCCAAATACACCACCACGAATGATTTGGTGAAGGGTCACAAGATGTTTTCCATCAGTCTCATGAAGGTTGCAGGGGAATTTATCAAACTGAAAGGCATGACCAACCATTTGAAAAGGTCCTCCCTGGATTGCAGGTAGACTTCCACATATCAGAGGGTTCGATTGGCACCTAGTGATAACCAAACCTCAAGTCAATCTTGCTAAAATATTTGGCCCCCCTTGAGTTGGTCCAGAAGGTCATCAATCCATGGGATTGGATACCTATTCCAGACAATGATCTTTTCAAGCGCCTGATAGTCAATATAGAGTCTCCACGTCTTGTCCTTCTTCTATACCAACACAACCAGGCTCTCATAGGGTGATGAACTTGGCCTGATGTTCCCTTTCTTCAAAATCTCCTTAATCTACCTCTTGATTTCATTATTATTCAGAATAGAGCATCGATAGATAGTTCCATTAGGTAGTAGTGCGCATAGGGTTAGATCGTTGGAGTGCTTGACCTGAAAATGTAGAGGTACCCCTATGGGTGAGGTGAAGATGTCCTTATACTCCTCTACAATGTTTTCCATTTGCTACTGTCATGCGAAGGATCCCTATCTGGAGGTCTTTGCCACAATATTCTTCTTTCCCTGAGGGAAAATCATAAGGAAAACAACTTTCTTGGTCTGGGAAATGATATTACAACATTTCTTCGTTGTGATCAAAGAAACAAAGGTAGACAATGCTACCTCCAGTATCCTATACAACTTATTTCCCAAAATAATAATAATAGTGTGAGGCTTAGACTCATACCCAACATGTTGCTTCCAAAAGTATGGTTGGCCTAATAAAGCATCACAAACTTCAAGAGGAGAAACATCCCACAATACCTCATATGTGAAGGGCTTGATGTTGTAGGGAAGATGACACTATTGACTGACATGGAGGTCTCGCCCTTGGTGAAGCCACTCGATGGTGTACAACTGCAGGTGTGGTGTGTTTAGTAAGTCCAACCACTTCACAACCTCTATTGAAATGAGGTTCTTTTGGCTCTTATTATCAACAATGAACTACAATAAGGAACCTTTCACCTACATCTGTGAGTTAAAGAGTTGGCCCCCCTCCTCTGCATCTTCGACCTCATCCCTTTGGATCTTGGTGGTGGCAATGGTAGCACTAGGTCCTACATCAATAATATACTTCCCTTTTTCATCCCCCTTATTCATTTCTAACTCAGAGTCAGAACATGCATTTGATTTGAAAGCCTTCAGCTCGGCCAGCAGTGACTTCTTGGCTCGACGCTCACTTGTGTTCTGAGTGGGGCTCTTGTGGAACTCATACAATTTCCTTGTATCCTTATTTGTCTTCATGGTTGTGTTATTTTCTTTACGGTTTGGGGGCGCCTTTCCCTCGCTTTAGATTCACAGATCCAAAGTATCGCTTCTTCTGTTTGATTCCTTTCTCAATCTTGATAGTGTATCAATAAGTCGTGCTAAGCGAGAAGATGTCCAGGAACTCCATCTCATCTTGGATGTACTTGTGTAGACAGACGTGGTACTTGAGTACCAAATGTCACTCATAATCCTTGATACCCAGGTTCGCACAATGGGTATGGAAAACATTTGTGAACTCCAAAACATCTTGGTCCCTTCTCTACCACAGTGTGGTCCACTTTATGTATTTAGCTTCATAGCTCCCGACAAGGTAATATTTTTCCTTGACAGCATCTCAAAAAGAATTCCAAGTAGGTGTGGCTGAAAACAGTGAGTATTCCCTCTTGCCCTTTTTTTCACTATAGGTTTCCCACTAGTCCTTGACATGTGGATTGGCTTTGAGGAGTGTGAAAGTAGTATTTTCCCGATTGGAAAAGTCATGAACTAAAAAATATCCTTCCAATAGATTTAACCATCTATATATGGCATCTGCATCTATATGTCCTTCAAATATGGTAATGTCAAAGTTAACTTGTACCTTAAAAGGAGTGGCACCTCCAGAGTGGCTCCTGGCTGAAGATGCGTCACTTGTGGGTAGTCGCTGAAGGATCTAGGAAAAGTTATCCATCATCACATTCCTTTGTCACTCTAGGCTTCCTCAATCAATATTTTGAAAGGATTGCGTGCCCCTTCGTCTTTCTTTTCTTCTACCATGGGAGGTCGTCGGGGTTTGAGAGGCTGGCCTTGCAAAGGTTCAACCAGTTTGAGCCCTAAATCCTTGTACCCTGACCTCATTGGGGACATGCAAAGAAAAACAGAGAAAGAGTAGACCACTATGATACCACTAATATCAACTTTTGCAAGAACACAACAAAATACAGTCATACACATAAACACAAAGATGCAACATAAATAAACTTTCATTTCATTAATATCAAAGAACTGAAATATGCTTACATACAGAAATGGAAATAAACTAGATCAGGTGATGGTATCTTATATCTGAGAATATATGTGGTGGTTACATGGCTCTAAACTATTGAAAATGGAAACAAGAAATGCTAAAAATAGAAGTAATAAAAATAGCACTGTTATAAATACCAATTCAGGTACCAGTGCTAGACTAAGCAACAAGGAATGAAAAATGGAAATGTTAAAAATAGCATTGCTCTTTTTAGCAGTTCAGGATAGATTCCTATTTTAGTTAGTCCCTAAACTAAAATAGTGAAGTAAAATTCGAATGTGATCTTAGCAGTTGTTTGTAAAATAATTAATTAATTCATCTTGAGTTAATTAGTTAAGGAAAATCAAACATGAAGTCTATGTGGGGACATGAAATAGTTTCTCCATTAATTGAGGAATTTATCCATCAGTTAAAGAGATGAGGATGAGTTGTAATATTGAGTTGTAATTAGTTGGCTCAGTTAACTGAGTCAAGTCCAGTTAGATTAATTCAAATAGTTTGTTGAATTAATGTAAGTTCAGTTAGTTAATGCTTGCATGCATGTAACTACTACACTTCAGTTAACTAAAGATTATCTCATAAATAACTCATGCATATCAGTTCGGAAAGAGACCCAGTTGAGATCAAAGGAGGGACAATGTACTATCAGTTGGACGGATTTTTCCTATAAACGAAACTCATCTATGCAGAAGGATTCATCTCCTTCAGGATTGCGTAGTTACTACTGGGCCAAGTGAGAAGTGTGACGTGGGAATTCACATGTGTGGAAGCACTAGACCACAAGAAAAACTGCGCAAGGAAATAGGAGGCTTGGAGGGCAAAGGAGAAGGTTTGTGAGATGCCTTTGACTGTCTATGAGTAGTAGAGGGATTATACTAAGAGTTGGTTGGCTTCCAAGCTAAGGCTTTGTGTAATTCTGTGACTATTTTCCACTTGTATGATAATACAGAGATTGGAGTTTTAGGTTGAGGCTTTCCCTGGGTTATTTCTTCTGTGTTATGTGTGTATGATTTCTCATTCTCAGTTATATGTGCTCTCTTGATCGTGCTCAATTTGATTAAGCTTCCGCAAAGTGTTGTAGAAGTATATCATGTATTGTGTTTTAGTATATTGCATAATCTGTTGATCTACAGTGGGAGTTTCTACATGGTATCAAAGAAAAGGTGATCAGGGCAAAGAACAAAATACAAGAAGGAAAAGTTCAAAGTTTATGGTTCCTGAATATAGAAATCGAGTTCTTATCACATCTCAATTTCACCAATAGCATTCAGTGGTTTAAGACTTGAGTATGCCCTTGATGGCAGCTTGAAGTATATAGCATGGAAGGATCACATGGAGGCAGTATTAGAGGATAACAGTCTAAAGGATTTCATTGATCAACAAGTCCCCAAGCTGACTGATGTTACTCAACTGACATAATGAAAGAAATGTGTGGCTAGAGTAAGGAGAATCCTCCTAGAGGGAGTTCGAGGCCACATTGTCTCGAGCCTCCATGGGAAGGAGACATTGTTTTCAATGTGGAAAACATTGAAAGATATATATCAGAACAACAACAATCAGAGGAAGTTGGTGCTAAAAGAAAAGCTTCGTAAGATCAAGTGTGAAAAGGGCGACACTATATCTACATATCTGAACAAGCTCACCACCTGCAGAGATGAGCGAGTCATGCACTCCTCGGTCTTCCTAAGAGCTGGCATAACTACCAAGACTCGATTAATGGAAGAGAAAAACTACCAGATTGGGAATGACTTTGGTTGGATCTAATGTAGGAAGAAATAAGAAGAAGCACCAGAGATGGATCCTCATCGAAGCAAGATGATGAGGAAAATCTAGCCTTAGTGAGTAAGGCAATTAAAGGGAAGGAGAAGGATTCTCATCCCAAATTGAGTTCTTCCTATGGTGGGAAGAAGGTTAAAAAATCGAAAGTGAGATGCTTTCGTTGTCATGAGGTGGGCCATTTTGCTACAAATTTTCCACTAAGGAAATCCAAGAAGGGATCCATGGAAGGATCAGAAGGTGAGGCACTGGCCTCACAGTTTGAGTTGGATTTCACACTTTTCGCATGCATGGTTTCATCCATGGTGGAAAGTGGTTTGTTTCTTGATAGTGGAGCTTCTTTCCACATGACCAGTGATAAAAGTTTGTTCAGTACCTTGGAGGAGAAAGATATCTAGATACTCATAGAAATGGGTAATGATGAAAAGTATAGTGTCTCAAGTGTAGGCACAATTATTTTTCAGAGGGAGCATGGAGCTTGCATTACCTTGACCGATGTCAAGTATGTACCAGGACTAAAGAAAAAGTTGGTGTCGATCACAATGCTAAAAGACAGAGGCTATGATGTAGTCTTCAGTAAGGGAAAGGTTTTCCTTTGAAACATCACCACGAGACAGATGAAGCAGATCGGTTCATGATTCAAGACCCTGTATGCTCTTGAGGTTCAAGATGCATGAAAAGCCTTGAGAAGAAGTCTCAGACGAATATGGAGGAGCCACGATTGGTGAAGCAGCTTCAGGAGGTTGTGAAGCAGCCACAACTGGGGAAGCCGAGAGGAGACAAAATGGAGGCATCCGCTCATGCAGAGACCTCCAGTAGGGGGAAATTTCAAGCCAAGTGGGCAGAGGGATCACATGCATCCATACCTCTAGGTCAGAGGTGGGGCGATGTGGAGTGACAGTCCCAAGAAGGCTAGAATAGGGGCAGGATCCTTGAGGTACCCAACCTCTTTGATTTGACTTTTCTACGGGAGCCCCAACGAGGAGTAGCAGGACTGGTTGAGTGGGTCGAGGCAGATGCAATTGCAGCAGCAGAGATAGCTACAGTGTAGGAGTCCCAAGACTATGTAGAGCTAGCAGGCTGCAGCAATGCGAGAGGCACATGAGTGTTGCACCAGTGCAGGATGGCACAAAGGGGTGTGCAACGGTGCGAGATGCATGGAGATGTTGTAGCAGCTCAGAGGTCAGAGAGGGAGCACTTGTCAGCAACAGAGGGAGCTTCAGCATCAGAGTATGTTTCTAGCCCAACAGAGAGGTCAGTTGGGAGTTTTTTTGTTTCTAGAGTTGCTGGAGCGTCCACACTTGGAAGAAGTGTTGCATGTAGAACATTCCAAAGGTTCAGGATCGGGTTTGAGTTGAAGCCTTTCTTGTTGAGAGGGAGTGTTGAAAATGGCAACAAGAAATGCTAAAAATAGAAGTGCTAAAAATAACACTACTATAAATAGCAATTTAGGTACCAGTGCTAGACTAAGAAACAAGGAATGAAAAATGGAAGTGCTAAAAATAGCATTGCTATTTTTAGCAGTTTGGGATAGATTCCTATTTTAGTTAGTCCCTGAACTAAAATAGTGAAGTAAAATTTGAATTTGATCTTAGCAGCTGTTTGTAAAATAATTAATTAATTCATCTTGAGTTAATTAGTTAAGGAAAATCAAACATGAAGTCTATGTGGGGACATGCAACAGTGTCTCCATTAATTGAGGAATGTATCCATCAGTTAAAGAGATAAGGATGAGTTGTAATATTGAGTTGTAATTAGTTGGCTCAGTTAACCGAGTCAAGTCTAGTTAGATTAATTCAAATAGTTTGTTGAATTAATGTAAGTTCAGTTAATTAATGCTTACATTCATGTAACTACTGCACTTCAAATAGTTGAAGATTTTCTCATAAATAACTCATGCATGTCAGTTCAAACAGAGACCCAATTGAGATTAGAGGAGGGAAAATGTACTATTAATTGGATGGATTTCTCCTATAAAGGAAACTCATCTATGCGGAAGGAGTCATCTCCTTCAGGATTGCGCAGATACTACTGGGCCAAGTGAGCAGTGTGAGGTGGGAATTCAAATGTGTGGAAGCACTAGACCCCAAGAAAAACTGCGCAAGAAAATAAGAGGCTTGGAGGGTAGAGGAGAAGGTTTGTGAGAGGTTTTTAACTGTCTATGAGAAACAGAGGGATTATACTGAGAGCTGGTTGGATTCCAAGCTAAGGCTTTGTGTAATTCTGTGACTATTTTCCATTTGTATGATAATACAGAGATTGTGGTTTTTGGCAGAGGCTTTCCCCAGGTTATTTCTTTTGTGTTATGTGTGTATGCTTTCTCATTGTCAGTTATATGTGTTCTCTTGAGCGTGCTCAATTCGATTAAGCTTCTGCAAAGCGTTGTAGAAGTAGATCTTTCATTGTGTATTAGTATATTGCATAATTTGTTGATCTACAGTGGGAATTTCTACATGAACTATGTTACAATGAGATTCAAAGGCCTATTTATTATTGAGAAATAATGAAAAAATCTAAGCATCCAAAAACCTAACCCTAGGAGATGAAGTGCCAAAATTTTGGGCCTCGTTTGGGTAAATTGGTACATCAACTTCCTGGGTTCGTAAATTTGGCATACAATCTCTGTTTTCCTATCATAATACCTTGTTTCCCTAAAAATTTCTTTTCGTCCTTCGAAATGGCTTCGAATGTTTAGGACCTGAAAAACTGCCAAAAATAGTAAGCTATGCTACAATTAAGGAAACTGAAAAGAAATAACAGTGGGGTTCCGAGTGGAGTAGGCAGGTGGCCACCAATATCCACCTGGACCATTACCTCGATTCCACTTGCGGATCATAAGATATGGTTTTTTAAAACTAGCCTATCAGATAGTGCCATGTCATCTTAACTCACCACGTGGTGCCCACGTATCTATCCAAGTCATGACCCATGTCATGCCACATGGTAGTTGCATACTTGTTCATACTAGTCACTCAATAACCTGCTGAGGGTCCTCATGGCTCAACATTAACACATATGCAAGGTTGGAAGGGTAGGTAGGTGTAGACCCCTTGAAGGCCACGTCACCTCGGAGATAACCATCTCTGAAGAAACTGCCTCGAAGGAAAAAAAATCCAAGGATACTATCGAGGAGAAAACTCCTATCTTGGAGGAAACCCTATCTTAGAGGAAACTCATATCTCAAAGAAAACCATGTTGAAAATTTCTTCGAGAGACTATGCTCTAAATTGCTGAGACCGATATTTTTCCAGGAAATAACAAAAGGAGTGCCTGATAAGAAATAGGGATCACTCTCCATCCTAGATGTTTGACAAGTCAAAGTATGGACACATAATTTGAGGCAATGTAGTTGGCAGGGACCTTTTTTGATCTTAGAATAGACTCTCAGAGGTTTTATCTCAACCAAAACAATCTTGGAAGTTTGGGAGGAGTGGTGCTGCAAGAACTTGTGAGATTCGATATTCCATGATCTCAGTCATAGAGGAAGGGTCGTGTTAGCTGGAGTATTAAAAATTCCAAGGGATAATAATAATAGGGTTGCACCTGTTATAAGTTATAAGCCACTATTGAAGAGACTTGGTTGATGTCTGGGCTACGATGGTCCCATGAGAATTTGTGCTTGACTCCTAGACTTGGCTTGATGGCCTTCAGGTTCTTCTAATTTCCCTTTGGAGTTACCCCTTATTGGCTTGGTGGTGCCTGACCCAGGTTCAATATTATTTTGGTAAACAAATCCATACACTACTGGCCCTCTCGACATTAGCCCATGGAGCGTGGACCGAAGTCTCACCCGAAGCAGTATGGGGGGATGTTGGAACCAAGTTTTCACACCGTGAGATGATTGTGATGTCAGTTTATTCCGCCTATTACTACTTTCATGCAGGTCATTAAGTTCTAGGGCTCTGTCTGCCTAGCCCTTTTTTCCGCCCTTCAGTACCTCCATGAAGAGGTACGATTGGCCTTCACATAGCCCTAACCTATGGTTCAGGTACTTTCGCACTGCTAGAGCAGTGTATAGAACAAGTTTCCAAGTTATCCTTAAGTATCTTACTTATCTTATTAAACAACCACAGTTAGTGTCACGTAAACAAATATCCTTAATTGCGTTCAATTATCCAATGTAATAACATACATTTGCACATCACATAAACATTGGAAATGAAATTTATACACAATATGACAAGATGCATTAACAGGAAATAAGACAAAAAAATTGTAGAATGCTTCTCTTTATTGATATCTTCAGATGATTACAGACTCTATCTGCCCTGTGCACACAGATGCAGGGGTCTGTGCACTCAGCTGCGAACTTCTACCCTAGGCCTCTACGCACTGAGCTGTAGAACCTCTACCTACACTAAGGCCTGAAACTTAGACTTTTCTCCTTATCACTCAAGACTCCTTCTACCACGTATGACTCATCTGAACTACTTAGAGCTTACTTACTTTGCTCTTTTTATACAATCCCATGGTCCACGAACCAAGGGTAGATTTTTACAACTGACTTTTACTTTACAAAACAAGGGCGGATAACCCTTTATGACTCATGACACCTTCACGCTTCGTGACTACAAAATGTGGAGACTTTACAACTTTATTACAAAATTTGACCCAAAACATGGGCTTTTAGCCCCAAAATTGTCCTTGGCGGATCCTGTTCCCAACAGCCCCCCAAAACAAACATCGTGACTCACCCTCGAGTCACTCAGCAAGTGTGAAGACCTCCTAGCTCGACCCGTATGACCACAACCTCAGCAGTGCACTGTGTGGCCGCCTGCTTTACGTCTTCAATCATTTTCTCGGCCACTATTCCTAAACTGTCGGCTTGAAGCTTTTGCTGAGTTACTTGCAGAGTCACAAGCTTTCCTTCAATAGAGGTTGTCACGATGTAAGCCTCATCCAGTCAAGGCTTCATTTGTGCCTTCAGCACACTTCCTTGTACAATGTTGTATTCACCTATTCCTTCAGTTGCTTGGCCTCCTGTAGCTTCGCTAGTCTTTGTGTGAGCACGACATTTCGCACTATGCCTTTTACCTCATCATAGCGCTACTATAGCTCGTGCGCTTCTGTCTCTAGTTGCCATACATTGGGTTCCTCCCGCAATCTTGTCAGGACCTTGAACAACAGCTCAAAAAGTTGGGTGCAATCCACTATTGCACTATCGATCGTCGTTATTACTTCTGTGACAGTGGTTGTACACTGCTCCTTTATCTCTAGTAGAGTTGAAGGTTGGACCTTCCGCTGTAACTTGGTGATCTTCAGGTTCAACTCCAACTGAACCCTCATCATTTATGTACGTGCATCATGAACA
This sequence comes from Pinus tabuliformis, assembly GCA_031772625.1. Taxonomy (NCBI): domain Eukaryota; kingdom Viridiplantae; phylum Streptophyta; class Pinopsida; order Pinales; family Pinaceae; genus Pinus; species Pinus tabuliformis. The sequence goes on along the minus strand of CM062813.1, from coordinate 1,117,307,331 downwards.
ACCGTAGCTAGCATGCGGATGTACACCTCCACTGGTTCTTCCTCAGGAATGGCCAACTTTGGCACCATTCGGCATGCCTCCTCGATGACTTGCATTATACGGTTGTTGTGATTGGTCACCTCGATCATAGCAACGATGGCAGAGTCTCGTTATAGTTCCAACTGCTCATTGTTAATCTACTGCTTGCTGATCACTTATAGGGCGTGGTGCTCATGGGCCCTCAATTCTGTAATCACCCCATCCTACAATAGGTGGAGTGCTTCACCAAGGAGCACTACCAGATTCAACCCTACTCCCTTCAGGATGCTGACAGTGGGCTTATCAGCTTCATTCTCCATGGTCAGTGCTCCATCAGGCAGCACTATCGCACTAGAGGCCTTCGTGCACAACATCTCGGCAGCTTCTAAAGTGTCGATAGAAAGGCTGGTAGACACCGTGCTAGCCTATGACATGCAAGTCTGTAGCTCCTACAGATGTGTCTGGATAGCCCCCAATACTAGTTGTTATTGCTACTCAAACTGTTGCAGTTCTTCCACGGTGACATCTTGCATCGTGTCACCGATGTCATGAAAATCACCCTCGGTGAGGGTGATTGGGTCCAGAAATGTTTTAGTAGCCTTTGATTTATTCCTAGACACCACTTTCTCCTGCTCCCTTCGATGCTTGATGTGGGTGGACATTGCCTGTGGGTCCGCGCCATGATGTTATGTCTACTCTTCCATCTCCTCCTATTTGCTTTCCTTCTTGTTGAGCAGCATCGTGCTTTGCCTAGGCCTTGTTAGTAGCCTCTTCTTTCTCTTTTGGGCCAACTACGTCATCTTTAGCTTGGCCTCCTCCTTCTTTCTTTGCACAGCAAACTTGCTCCCTCCCACCGCTAAGTATATTGTGGTGTGCCACTCTGATAGCCATCGATCAAGTACTACATCAATGGTGTCATCTGTTGCCAGGTAAGGCAATTCATACAATTTCTACACAGGGTCCTTCCACGTGCTAATGGCCACATGGTGAAAATATGCTTTGAACTCTGCGTAGCCCTCCAGGTTGGCAAACATCATAGGAAACAACCGTTGCTTGCATCTCCATCAAGATCTAGAAGATCTTTGGTGAGCTCCAGTATTGCAGCAATAATGCTGCAACTCCTGGGGCTGCCTTCTTTACTTTTATCAACCTGGTAGTTCGTAACAAACTTGGAAGCGACGGTGCTGTATGCACAAGTACTAGCTCTTACTGCAGGCTGTCACTTGGTCAGTTGGCGCAAGATCACTAGGAGCTCAAGCCAACTTCTATGAGTTCTCAGAAGAAGATTTTAACTGTGATGAAAGAAATCTAACTCTACAAAGGCTATTCTATTTGCAGAAAGAGAAGGAAAACTGAAATGAAACGCAAACCCTAACAAACCCTAGTTTACCCACTAACCCTACTTTTGCCAGAAAAGAGCTGGAAACTGATGAAATGAGTGCCATTGACTACTGAAAAGTTAAATTGCATTTATTCAAGCTACTTCAAAAAATAAATGAGAAGAACACATATTTTTGTGCTTTTAAGGGTTTTTATGTGAAAGTATTATGCTTGTGATTTATCTGGTTGTGACTATGCAGATGGTTGGTGGCAAAGGAAGATGGAGTTGGCTTCTGCAGAGGGTGAGGAAGGTATGGAGAGGTCCTAAGAAGCCCCTAGTACCCTTCTGAAGACTTCCATAGCGATCAGACTTTGAAAAATCACTCATAGGAAGTTCTACAGGAGGCTACAGGGGATCTACAGAAGGATCTACAGGAGGAGGCAGGGAGCTATTTTTGGAGTTTTTAAGGTGGAAAAATGATGGGAAAGGGGGACTAAAGGCTAGATGAAGGTGTCTAGGTGTCTAGAACTTGTCAAGGAAGATCAATAATGAACGTGATGGTTGGATTTGTTCAAAGGGAAAGAAAGAAGCATATGAAGAAAACACAGAAATTAGGGCAGATTGGCGAAATGTTGCGAATGACTTGGGAAATCTATGAGAAGTGAATTGGTGCCATCTATTTTATGGATGGATGGTGAGTTGAGATGTCCTACAAGAGATCTGCACATTTACTTATCAAAACTGATCAAAGAAAGAACTAACTATAGCATGAAAACATAACTTTTTCTAGCTTGACCTAATTTTTGACCTACAAACAGAAAATGTTGAATAGTAACTTGTGAACAGAAAAGAATGCAGAGAGAACTATGGTAAAAGATCAGAAAATGATCTAAGAAACTGAATCTGAACCAATATATCAATATTCCCAAATCAAGTTATCACAATAGTAGTTGCATGGAAGAGTAAAAACTGTGTTTTTGGTGGCAACAGAAGTGCCTTGACCTCAAATCATAGTCCCAGGAAGGGAGAAAGGAGATTAGGGCCTACTGTTGGCCTTTTTGAATCTTATTCTATCACTGCAGTAACCTACTTGAGCAACTGAAACAAAAATAACTATACTAACCATCAAAAGCAACCTAATCTAACAAAGTAAAATGAATCTATGCAACAGAAATTAACTGATGAACTGAGGCAGAAACATATAAGTACATAGTAGGAGGTGTCGGGCAGCTTGGGTTGGGCCCTGACCCAAGAGCTTCATCCCTCTGAAAGAGATCAATTCTGGCTCAAAAACTGTTTCATCTTCATTATCAAAAATAGTTGTTACATTACATAAACTGTTCTCAAAAGGAACTCGAAAATGAGCTGAACACAATGCTGCAAAAAAGTGAAAAAATCAACTAATAACTCGCTAACCTACTGAGGCTCTAAGCCTCCTTATTTATACAAATGGATTCCTTCAACAGTCCTCCTAAAATCAAGGAACTCGGCTTTCTAGAACTGGAGATAATTAGCAGTCCTTCTTTACTTGCTCAACTGCCCTTTGGAATCATTAATGTGGACCTTTGTGCTCCGAGTTGCTGATGGAGGATTCAAGGAAAGGGGTCGTAAATGGAGGAGACACCCCCCTACAAATCCTCTTCCCTGTTTTCCTTGAGTTTTGGCTGCCATTTGCTCATAAATCCCTTGACTTTGTCCAAAATTGGCTAAAAAATCTGCATACAACACACATTAGACTACATGGAAAAGTGACTAACCCAATTCACTCTATTAGCATAAATATATTCAAAAACATGCATTAAAGTAATGAGGATGGTGGATTAAGTCGAAATAAGAGGTAGAATGAGCCCATATAATTACCCATTTCTGGGGCTCATCATCATCCCACTGCTGAATGGGTTGCTCATCCTCTGAGCAACTAATCTAACTCTTCATCCTTAATGGCTTTGACAGATTCCCTGACATCCCAAGCCTTTGATATGATGTCTTCCTCTTTATCATGGAAACCTACTTTCCTATCCACTTCTTCCCATTGTTTCTCTTCTTCCTCCTCCTTTACTCTTTCCAGCAGTCCTAGCAGCAGTGGAGCAAATGATTGTCGGGAACTACAAAGTACAGGGGCTGATCTAATGAGGTTACTCAAGCTACCTCTAGGGCACTTAGGATGTTTTCAAGTCAATTGTTCAGTTCATAAACAAACCTAGAGATTGACTGAAGCAGCATTGATCTACTTTGCACTTGCATAGAAAATGCAGTTCGAATGCTAGCTGGGTTAACTTCAGGCTCCGTCTGTGGTTTATGAATCAAACAAATAGAGACAAGAAATCAAACTAATCACTCCCCAGTAGAGTTGCCATTTTGTTACTAGGAAATCTAGTGTCTATTCAAAGCTGCTAGTCCCACTAAGATGGGTAGCTATCTTAGAAATGAACAGATTAAAGTCACTTGTTTTTCGTTTATGAGAGAGAGATGAGAAAGAAGCAAAGAGTACCAACCTCAATCTTCCGCTTGGCTCCTTGCTTGTTTCCTTTCCCCTTTGATAGAATCTTGCCACTGCTTCCTTAGTTGTCCCACTTCAAAAAGCACCCGTAGATTCACAACAGCATAATACCATCAAAGCATAGAGATCTTTCACTGTAAACAATATAGGATCAGATATATATTGACCATACAAATGCATATATCAACACAATATTCAGAGATACAAAAGAATATGGAGGAAAACTCAAATAGCTTTATTAGTAAAAGTAGTAGAAGAGATGATTACAACCACTTGGTTTGACCCAGCGCCATCCTCCCAGCTTTAAATCCCTCTTCACCTCACACAAAGCAAGATCACCCAACAATGTCTTCAAAGAGAAACCAACAACACCTCTTTGCAAATTACCAAATTCTAACCTTTGGATCTCTGGGATGAGGGATCCATTTATAGATATTTGCAGGGGGGTGAGTCAGCTTCTGGGATTTTGATTAGTGTCATCTCTCTGATAGTTCTTGGTTCCTTCAGTGAACTCAGGGAGGCAAGTGTCAAATGAGCAGCTTCTAGAAGAGTCTCAGGTTCTCCACTTAGCAAACTTCTTGTACCATTTTTCTGCTCTTTCTCATCACACACTACAGAAGGGCTTTTCAGTATGCGTCGCACTTTTTGCATGTGGCAGGTGAGATGCATCGTACCCTTTGCACTGGGAAGTCTATATGGTCCTGCTTTGACCAGTTCTGAGTGGTTTCTCATGGAAAACGTCTGGGAGAATATGTAATCAGCTGACCTTGCTCCTTTAGGGTATGAAACAACAGTTTTAGGGACTTAGAAGCCCTTGGTTTATGGACATATGTGATTGGGCTTGTAGTGCCCAAATATGTCTGTAACAGTTGCCCCCTAAAGCATGAGGTCGTAAATCTTTTGATGTCGGGTGAAATGCTTTATAATGAGGATCCGAGGTTTTTCGCACTGGAAGGTGACCTGTAATAAGATACAATACAATACATTATCTTCATAATATTTTCATGATCTAGCTGAGGCAGGCATTCCCATGCTCAGCTTTGATAAATTCATTTTCATGTACATAGGACAGACAACGGTTTGTGTGCAGACTAATGATTCTGGTAGAGCCATCATCCCTTAGTTTGGATGATTATTTGTGCAGCAATGATGTACATTTGATGTTTTTGTTTTCCTGAATATATCGTAGCTCGGATGGATGAAACTAGATCCGAGGTCTTCAAAACTCGTCCAATCTTCGCCCAAAAGTACAAGTCGATCCATGTGAAAAGATGTTTTGATGTCGAACATGGAAGGACATTGCCTGATTACTAGCCAATGGTGTGAGGTGTTAATAGGTGCGAGAGGAATCACCGATAATGATGATGACCCTCAAGGTACTACAGTACAATTCATGTGGTGCGAATACATGAGCTGACGTCGAACACCACACAAAATCTTTCGTTCGAAGGCCATTAGTGTAAACCTATCGCCGGAAGTGAGAAACTTGCCATTGAGGCATACAAGCTTCAAAGTACTGGAAGGATTGTCGCTAGGTCGGCTTCTTGGATAATGAGCTGATGTCGACAAGAAGTGACCCGTCATAGGAAGGAATTAATGGATCCCACATCTATGACACAGAATGGAGCAAATGATTTTGTAGAGGTGAAAACGATCTGATGATACAAGGTTCAGGGTGGCAGTCATGAAAGAATGAAGCGTGAAGGTATTGTAGTAGATGAGACACAAGCTGGGTAGGTGAATTCTCTGAGTGACTTCTATTGAACATATCAACGACACTAAAATGGATTGATAGAGTTAACCCCAAAAGTGGATGGTAGGGTGGATCAATGGTGATATGACCGGTGAACGGAATAACCCAACCCGACTCAATCATGGTGATGGAGTGAAAGTGTCATGTTCAAGAGCGACCCGCTACCAATAAAGTTTCTTCAAGTTTTCTTCCCAATTTTCCCCAGTCATTTCTGACCAGTACCTCTTTATTTTTGTCAAGCTTGAGGAGGATAACATATGATTTTTCTATAATTTTCCCTTCGGACAAACCCGTTGCTATGTTTTAACGAACCTAGCAACAATGAAACTCGCTCTTGTCTAAATGGACAAGTTTTTCACTATTGTTTTAATGAGTTTAATGACAAGGTTAACTCAGTTCTTTTCAATTTTAGAGATTCTGAAAAGAGACGGAAAGAAGACTCCAATATTCCTTTTTCGTAATATAATCCCTTAAGTCCAAAAATGTATAAAACAATGCGAAAGGGATGACTTTTTGATAGTTTTAACGAGCCGAACAAGAGAAATGCTCGATCTTTTTGTGTAATAATCCCTCAAGTCCAAAAAGATTAAAATCTAGACGAGGGATAACACTTCCAATCACTTTAATGAGCTGGAGAGGCCAATTGCTTGGAAATCTTTTCATATTTTATTAGTCAGATGAAAAGAGCTTAAAGGAGACTCATTTTTTGAGGAACGAGTGATGTTTTTAGAAAGTAGCTGGTTCCAGGTAAGGTTTGGAACTTTCCAATCATGGTAGTGTAAAGAAGGTGGCTAATAGGATCACTCGTCGTAGCTGTTTTTCAAAAGGGGTAAACAATCAAATGGAGGCAAATGATTGTCTAAAATAGAGTGGAGGTGATGGTAAGAACACGACCAAGGCTCAAAAGCTGATGATAATCATTCACAATTGTTATTTACTAGAGGTGGGTTCATTTTTTAATGAGCTTAAACTCTAGTGGAACATATGCTCATTGTTAGGTTTAATTTTTAACGAGCTTGAACTTCGCGTAAAACTGCTCATTGTTAGGTTTATTTTTTAACGAGCTTGAACTTCGCGTAAAATAGCTCATGGCCTGGTTCATTTTTTAATGAGCTTGAACCATGCAACAACATGTGCTCAGATTTGGTTTCATGTTTACACAAGCTGGAAATGAGAAACTATGCTTGTTATAAGTTCTCATGCCCCCAGCATAATGATGCAAATCGAAGTTGTTTTCGAACTACTAGATTGATCAATAGCCTTGTTGTTCGACATTTGTGGATTCCCATAATCTTTATTCCTTGTCGATATCAAAGCATCATTTTGTTGTTTTGAAATGGACAGCATAAGGACTTGGGATGGGGAAGCATTGTCACTAGCAACTAGATTGGTTCTTGGGTTTGAAAATGAATCAATCAATATTGCTGAGGTTTTTGAATTCTTAAAGAATTTCTTAACTTCATCTTTATATGGAAAATCTCTCATCCAATGATCCTCATCGCATATGAGGCATGGTTGAGTAGGTTTCCTTTGCCCAGAAGGGTTTACAGAAGATTTTTCAACGGAAAAATCATCCCGTTTCTTCTTTTTTCTCTTCCCTTTATTCTTTCCTCCTGGTTTCTTCGGTTCTGCGAAACCACAGATTTTGGGTTCGATCCCTAGTGGATTCGCCATTTTGTTACTAGGAAATCTAGTGTCTATTTAGACCTGCTAGTCCCACTAAGACGGGTAGCTATCTTAAAAAAATAGATTAAAGTCACTTGTTTTTCCTTTAGGAGAGAGAGATGAGAAAGAAGCAGAGAGTACCAACCTCAGTCTTCGGCTTGGTTCCTTGCTTGTTTCCTTTCCCCTTTGATAGAATCTCGCCACTGTGTCCTTACTTTTCCTGCTTCAAAAAGTACTTGTAGATTCACAACAGCATAATACCATCAAAGCATAGATATCTTTCACTATAAACGATATAGGACCAGATATATGTTGACCATGCAAATGCATATATCAACACAATATTCAGAGATACACAAGAATATGGAGGAAAACTCAAATAGATTTATTAGTAAAAGTAGTAGAAGAGAGGATTACAACCACTTGGTCTGACTCAGTGCCATCCTCCCAGCTTGAAAGCCCTCTTCACCTCACAAAAAGCAAGATCACCCAACAATTTCTTCAAAGAGAAACCAGCAACACCTCTTTGCAAATTACCAAATTCCAACCTTTGGATCTCTAGGATGAGGCATCCATTTATAGATATTTGTAGGGAGGTTAGTCAGCTTCTGGGATTTTGATTAGTGTCATCTCTCTGATAGTTCTTGGTTCCACTTGGAGATTTCATGATCTCTTACCCATCCTTGGGCGAACTCAGGGAGGCAAGTGTCAAATGAGCAGCTTCTAGAAGATTCTCAGGTTCTCCACTTAGCAAACTGCTTGTTCCATTTGTCTGCTCTCACTCATCACACCCTACAGAAGGGCTTTTCGGTATGCATCACACTTTTTGAAGGTGGCAGGTGAGATGCATCACACCCTTTGCACTGGGCAGTCTCTATGGTCCTGCTTTGACCAGTTCTGAGTGGTTTCTCATGGAAAACTTTTGGAAGATGATGTAATCAGTTGACCTTGCTCTTTTAGGGTATGAAACAACACTTTTAGGGACTTAGAATCCCCTGGTTTATGGACATATTTGATTGGGGTTGCAGTGCCCAAATACGTCTATAACAGTTGCCCACTAAAGCATGAGGTCGTAAATCTTTTTATGTCGGGTGAAGTGCTTTATAATGAGAATCTGACGTTTTTCGCACTAGAAGGTGACCTGTAATAAGATACAATACAATACATTATCTTCATAATATTTTCATGATCTAGATGAGGCGGGCATTCCCATGCTCAGCTTTAATAAATTCATTTTCATGTACATAGGATAGACAATCGTCTGTGTGTAGACTGATGATTCTGGTAGAGCCATCATCCCTTAGTTTGGATGATTATCTATAGAGAAATGATGTACATTTGATGTTTTTATTTTCCTGAATATATTGCAGCCTGGATGGATGAAACTAGATCCCGGGACTTCAAAACTCGTCCAATATTCGCCCAAAAGTACAAGTCAATCCATGTGAAAAGATGTTCTGATGTCGAACATGGAAGGACATCACCTGATTACCAGCCAATGATGTGAGCTATTAACAGGCATGAGAGGAATCATCGATAATGATGATGACCCTCAAGGTACTGCAGTACAATTCACGTGGTGCGAATACATGAGATGATGTCGAACACCACGTAAAATCTTTCGGTCGAAGGCCATTAGTGTAAACCTGTCGCGAGAAGTGAGAAACTTGCCATTGAGGCATGCAAGCTTCAAAGTACTGGAAGGGTTGTCCCTAGGTCGGCTTCTTGGATAATGAGCTGATGTCGACAAGAAGTAATCCGTCGTAGGAGGGAATTAATGGATCCCACATCTATGACACGGAATAGAGAAAATGATTTTGTAGAGGTGAAAATGATCTGATGATACAAGTTTCAGGGTGGCGGTCATGAAAGAATGAAGCGTGAAGGTATTGTAGCAGATGAGACACAAGCTGGGTAGGTGAATTCTCTTAGCGACTTCTCTTGAACATATCGGCGACACTGAAATGGATTGGTAGCGTTAATCCCAAAAGTGGATGGTACGGTGGACCAATGGTGATATGACCGGTGAACGGAATAACCCAACCCGACTTAATCATGGTGATGGAGTGAAAGTGTCATGTTTAAGAGTGACCTGCTACTAATAAAGTTTCTTCAATTTTTCTTCCCAATTTTGCCCACTCATTTTTGACCAGTACCTCTTTATTTTTGTCAAGCTTGAGGAGGATAACATATGCTTGTTCTATAATTTTCCCTTTGGGAAAACCCGCTGCTATGTTTTAACGAGCCTAGCAACAGTGAAACTCACTCTCGTCTGAATGGACAAGTTTGTCGCTATTGTTTTAACGAGTTTAACGACAAGGATAACTCGGTTCTTTTCAATTTTAGAGAGTCTAAAAAGAGATGGAAAGAAGACTGCAATATTCCTTTTTCGTAATATAATCCCTTAAGTCCAAAAAAGTATAAAACAATGTGAAAGAGATGACTTTTTGATAGTTTTAATGAGCCAAACAAGACAAACGCTCGATCTTTTAGTGTAGTAATCCCTCAGGTCCAAAAAGATTAAAATCTAGAGGAGGGATAACACTTCCAATCACTTTAACAAGCTGGAGAGGCCAATTTCTCGGAAATCTTTTCATATTTTACGAGTCAGATGAAAAGAGCTTAAAGGAGACTCGTTTTCTGAGGAATGAGTGATGTTTTCAGATAGCAGCTGGTTCCAGGTAAGGTTTGGAACTTTCCAATCACGGTAGTGTAAAAAAGGTGGCTAATAGGATCACTCGTTGCAGTTGTTCCTCAAAAGGGGTAAACAATCAAATGGAGGCAAATGATCGGCTAAAACAGAGTGGAGGTGATGGTAAGGACACGACCAAGGCTCAAAAGCTGATGATAATCATTCACAATGGTTATCTACTAGATGTGGGTTCATTTTTTAATGAGCTTAAACTCTGGTGGAACATATGCTCATTGCTAGGTTTAATTTTTAACGAGCTTGAACTTCGCGTAAAACTGCTCATTGCTAGGTTTATGTTTTAATGAGCTTGAACTTCGCGTAAAACCGCTCATTTATAGCTTTAATTTTTAACGAGCTTGAACTTCACGTAAAACTACTCATTGCTAGGTTTATTTTTTAACGAGCTTGAACTTCATGTAAAACTGCTCATGGCCTGGTTCATTTTTTAATGAGCTTGAACCACGCAACAACGTATGCTCAGATTCGGTTTCATGTTTACACAAGCTTGAAACAAGAAACTATGCTTGTTATAAGTTTGCATGCCCCCAGCATAATGACGCAAAAAGAGGTGCATGCCCCCCAAGCTTCATTGCATTCATCGCGGTGGTTGGAATGAAGAGTTACCTTCGAAATCTTTGAAAGACTTGACTTGGATTTTACGAGATCATAATCAAAGACTCGATTTGGAAAGGGAGTTGTTTCATTTTTTAATGAGGTTGGCACAGTAAAATAACTATCATCATAATTCACCGTATTTACAGTATTTGATAGAAAATCAAAAACTGAGGGATGATTAAGGTTGCTGGAATAATCTTCGCGGTAATCTGGAAGACGGGAATGATGGTGGTAATCTTCGCATGGTGCCCCCCTATGATCATTGACTGAACAATTCCTTCTTCTGTAGAATGTACATGTGACCAAGGATCTGAAGAGGTGCCATATTCCTTAGACTTATCTATCCAAACACTCGATGAGCGTTGATTTGGGTTTGCCCTCCAGGCCAAGAAAATTGATTGCTACAATATTTCTAAAATGGCGATGATCCATGCTGACAAAATGTTCGGGAATCTTCTGAATCTTTTAGATATAGAAGATATCATATTGCAGGTTTCCACCATGGCCACTTCTGCCAGATTACTTGGAGGCGTAAGGGCAAAAGTACCCATCAATGTAGGGTCTTTTAGCAGGCCTACTCCGATATTTTGAAGTGAATGAGAGCTTCCATGGATCATCGAGATGCTTCCCTGTTGTGGGGAAAAATGCCTATGCAGGACGATCCTATCCACCTAAGGTGTGACAGTGCCTTAGCAACAAATAGAGACGGCTATTCTAGTATTCTTCCTCTATGAATTAAGAATGAAGAGAGATGGATGGACTAACCGGTGTCTTCCGTTTGTCCCTCAATCTGGTTTCTCTTCTCTTGGAGAGTTCCCAGCTACTTGCCTTCTCGCTCGCCCAGCTTCAAGAGGTTTCTGCAAGATCACAAGAAGAGAACACTACGCAAGACATTGATTCATATTCATGACTAGTTCAGGATTAGAAATAAACTAAACATACTAATGCAATCATACATCAAAGATACACCAGTATATAGGAGAAACCAAGATAGCTTTATTGATGAATAACAAGGTTCAGGAAGAGATACAACCCAGAGGGCTCCAATCCAGCATCTCCTTCCCAGCAAATGGAATTCCTATCTTCACCCCCTTCAAAGCATTAAGCACCCAATGATTCAAATCTCAAACCAACAACAATTCTTTGCAATAACCAAATTCCAGCCCCTAGATCTCATGGAGGAGAGATCCATATATAGATGTTTGGAGAGAGGATGAGTCAGCTTGAGATCTGACTAGTGTCCTCTCCCTCTGACAGTTCTTGATTCCACTTGGAGGTTCTTGCTTCCACTTGGAGATTTGGAACCTCTTACTCATCACCAATCGAATTCCCTGAGGCAAGTGTCATTTTGGAAGCTTCTTGGGTTTTGACACCTTGTAGAATGAACTTGCCACATGTCCACTCTCGCTCAGCGCAGGTAGCCAGTGTTGCCTTTGACATTCAGCGTAGGTAGCCAGTGTTGGCTTTGACATTCAGCGCAAACAGCTAGTGGAGCCACTGAATTGATCCTGAATTGACTTGTTTTTGAGCAGTTTCTGGTGGAGAACTTCTGTGAATTGCTGTGGTTTGTTAGCCTTGTTCCTATAGGGGTAGGAACAACATGTTTAGGGACTTTGGATCCCTTAGATTATGGACATTTCATGCTCAATGCTGTAAGGCACAAAAATGTCTATAACAGTTGCCCCCTAAAGTATGAGGCTATTTATCGGGTGAAATGCTTTATCAGGGGGATCTGAAATTCATCCAATGCTGGGAGGAGACCTGTAATAAGATACAATACAATACATTATTTTTCATACTGCTTTCATGATCTAGCTGAGGCAGGCATTCCTATGCTCAGCTTTATAAATTCATTTTTCTGTACATAGAACAGACAATCGTCTGATGGTAGACTGATAATTTTGATGAAATTATCATCCTTTGAGTAGGATGATTATCTGCTGCAATGATGTACATGTCAATGTCTTTATCTTTCCTGAATATGTATCGCAGCCCGGATGGATGAAACTAGATTCGGGGTCTTCAAACTCGTTCGATCTTCACTCTAAGTACAAGTCGATCCATGTGAGAAATGTTCTGAAGTCGAACATGGAAAGACATCGCTTGATTACCGGTCAATGATATAAACTGTTAACAAGCGCGAGAGGAATCACCGATAATGATAATGACCCTCAAGGTACTGCAGTACAATTCACGTGGTGTGAATAAAGGACTTGGCGTCCAACACCACGCTAAATCTTTCGGTCGAAGGTCATTGATGTATACCTGTCGCCAGAAGTGAGAAACTTGCCATTGAGGCATGCAAGCTTCAAAGTACTGAAGGGGTTGTTCCTAGATCAACTTCTTGGATAATGAGCTGATGTCGACAAGAAGCGATCCGTCAAAGGAGGGCCTTAATGAATCCCACATCAGTGACACGGAATGGAGCTAATGATTTTAATGGAGGTGAAAACGATCTGTGACATATGATTCAGGGTGGCGGTCATGAAAGGATGAAGGATAATGTATGGCAGTGGATGGGACACGGTTGACTTTTCTGAATGACTTCTCTTGAACATATGGCGACACTGATGCGATGGATCGGTAGCATTACCCCAAATATGGATGGTATGGCGAGACCATGGATGTGACCGGTGAATGAAACAACCCAACCCGATTGTGGTACGGAGGAAAAGTGTCATGTTCAAGAGCGACTTGCTACCATCAAAGTTTTCTTGAGTTTCTCCCAATTTTTCCCCAGTCATTGCTGACCAGTACCTCTTTATTTTTGTCAAGCTTGAGGAGGATAACATATTCTTGTTCTATAACCTGCCCTTCGGGCAAGCCCATCGCTATGTTTTAACGAGCCTAGCGATAGTGAAAGTCGTTCTCGTCTAAAGACAAGTTTGTCGCTATTTAATGATTTTAACGAGTCTAATGACAAAGATAACTCGATCCTTTTCATTTTTAGAGAGTCTGAAAAGGTACATAAAGTTAACTCCAAAAGTCCTTTTTCGTCATCTAATCCCTTAAGTCCGAAAAAGTATAAAACAATACAGAAGGGATGAGTTTTCGATAGTTTTAACGAGCCAAATAAAACAAGTGCTCGATCTTTTTGTGCAATAATCCCTCAGGTCAAAAAAGATTAAAATCTAGAGGAGTGATAGCTCTTCCGGTCGCTTTAACGAGCTGGAAGGCCAAAACTCGGCAATCTTTTCATATTTTACGAGTCAGTTGAAAAGAGCTTAAAGAAGACTCGTCTTTTGAGGAACGAGTGATAAAACAGGTTAGCAGCTGATTCCAGGTACAGGTTGGAATTTTCCAATCACGGCAGTGTCACAAGGATGGCTACGTGAAATCACTCTTCACAGCTGTTCCTCAAAATGGGTAAACAATCATATGGAGGTGAACGATCGGCCAATGGAAAAGTGGAGGTGACGGTGCAAACACGACCAAGGCTTTAATGGCTGATGATATTACATTCACAGTGGTTATTTACCGGGATAGTTCATTTTTTAACGAGCTTAAACGCGGGTGGAAACATTTGCTCGATCTTATGTTTATTTTTTAACGAGCATGAACTATGTGCTAAAACTGCTCGGATCTTGCGTTTATTTTTTAATGAGCATGAACTGTGTGCTAAAACTGCTCGATCTTATATGGTCGAATTTTTTATTTTTACCATGACTAGCTTTGCCCTTTTCAAAGATAGTACTGTATCCTCAATTGCTGCATCAAACTAGTTAGAAATGAATAACATTTGCTTGAAAATGAGATTAAAACCATAATATTTTGCTTTGAACTATGTAAAAAGCAATTAAAAAGTGTTTTTACCTCTCATTTTACCATTTCATTTGAACTTGGTTTGTTGGAGCTTGGGAGGTGCCTCTCCCCCCTTGATTTTCATCAGCTGATTCCGGGAGATTCTGCGGACGATTTTCGGCGCCGTCTGGACCAGGTAGGAGCTAAACCCTAGCTCTTTCTCTTCATGGTTTCTTTTTTCCATTCCGTGCCTGTTTTCCTATTCCCTTGAGCCCCTGGGATTTTGTTAGGGCTCTCTGCCATCAGCACAGGTAGTTCACAGGAAACCTGCATTGAATGTCAAGCTTCATGAAGGCAGTTTGACCTTCAACGCATGTGGAACACTAGCCAGTTGCGTTGGGCATAGAAAAACAGTTTTGTTGCACAGTTTTTGATGAAAATTTTGCCCGTTTCTCATCAAATCCAGGATCTTACTCTTTCTCTTGTTTGTTTTGCAGGGACTTTTGAGCTAAATGACCCTTACATGGCGAGAACGAGAACATGAAGAAGAGGACATGATTGCCCTCCATGACCCTGTCACGGTGAACGCGTTGCGGAACTGTGGCCTGCTGAAGTTCTTCCGTATCTCTAGTATGAGAGCACAGATCTCCTTACTGCAGTATATGCTTGATGCTTGGGATCCTATCAACCAAGTATTTCAGATTAGGGGCAAATCTATCCCCCTGACCGTAGTAGACATTTACTTCTTGACTGGCTTGTCGAGGCGGGGTGCTCCCATTTCTTTGTCAGGTTCGGCCCAAGGGAATGACTCCGTGAGAGATTATGTCTGCCAGTACTGCAGGGAAGGATCTCAGCCGAGCAGAGACGGCAAGGTCGTTATCCATGAGATTGCTGACATATCTCTCAGGTCCATTCTGTATACCATTGGTAGGATGGCCGGTAGCGCATCTCTTCATGTTGCCAACAGGTCCTATGTGCAGCACGCCTTGGAGTGCCTCCAACCGAAAATATTCAACTGGTGTGATGCAGTACTTCTTCAGATGAAAAGTCAGTTGAACAAGGTAAAGGACGGGAAGCTGAAGAACTTTGGATTTGGTTCTATTTTGACTGCCTTTGCCTTGGAGAAAATACCACTGATGCAGCCTCAGTATATCGCACTCGACTTGCCTTCTCCTACCGAGCCACGCATGCAGAGATGGGTTGATCACATGTCTAGGCATGCTGGTCAATCTCAGATTTCTTTCATTGATACCTTCTTCAGGTGGTTTGAGCGTCAGGAGATGGTCTATTCCGAGTATCCATATGTTGGTATGGATTTCCGAGGTGATCCGGACTTGGTATTGCCGGATGGCGAACAGTGGGGCGCTATTGGTAAAATCTTCGACCATATCACTGTTTATTGTTTTTATTTATAATGTCCTTGTGCTTTATTCTATCAAGACTTTAATCGAACTCATGTGTGCATGCAGATGTTGGTCCTGTTCGTCCAGCAGTTCGCCCGAGAGCGCCAGTCGCTGCCCCAGCAGGGGAGACTGCTGGGAGGGTTATTCTCCGCGACCTTGACGTGGCCGAGACCCTTACAGTTGTGCAGGAGCAGGTTGAGAGCCTTACTCTCGGCATTCCCGATGTGAGGATTGATGAGTTACCTTTACAGTTGCAGCGACATACTACTGGTGTGCCTAGACGATGGACTCGTCTCTTACGCATGATTGCACAGGCCGTGACGTGCTATCATGAGCATGACTAGACTAGGGTGCCCCCTAGCATTTTTGAGTTTTTGGGTCATGCGACCGATTTTTGTCTTGGTTACAGAACATTATGTATAAACGATAAACAACTTATATATATATATATATATATTTTGATTTTCGGGGTTTATTTTGGTTGAGTTATATGATCCATATGTACTACATTGATGATGTGTCTCTTTTTATAAATGTCGCAAATGTCTATCTAACACATAGTTTGCTAATGAGTCGGTTAATGTGTTTAAGTTTATGGAAATATGCTGGTATTGAATTAAATCAAATTGTCTTTCCAAAATCTTAACCCTTAGGAACATGCGATAAATAGTTGGGTTGCGGACGGAATATATACCATTGAGTTGTAGTATTACGAGTTGTGAGTCTAGCCTGACGATTAGTCGACGTATACCATGGGTGATGGCATCAGAGAGTAGTTCTATCAACGCGCTATACTCAGTGATGTTATTCGTTGATTTCCCGATACATACACCTCTGAAACTTACTAACTCGTCGCTTGGGTCAAAAATGGCCCAGGCTGCGGAGGACAGGTTCCGCGAACTACGACTTGCTCCGTCGGCATATCCAACACATGTCTCCAGAAGGTTTGACATCTGCAATAAATGTAAAAAGGTGGATTACTCGACCAAAACAAACACTTTAGCGAAAACAAAATACAATAAAAGCATACAGGTTACTATTTAAGCATAGTAACGCTTGAGGTACAACCCATTACGAGGTTGCGCCAGTGGAATTCCGTCATAATCCATTAACTCGTAGGCTCCTTTTGCTAACACTCGTTTAACAATATAGGGGCCCATCCATAAAGAATTAAATTTACCTGCTCCCAATTTATCAGATTCTTGGTCATAAAGCAAGACCAAGTCACCTTCTGAGAAGACACGGGGTTTGACATTTTTGTCGAACTGCGCCTTGACTCATTTCTTATGGGCTTCGTTAGCCAAAGTGGCGTCACGACGGGTTTCATCCAATTGAATTAATTCCAAGAAACGGGCCTCTTCTTCTGAAGTTCCGGGGAGGAGATCAATTGCGAGTTTAAGACACGAAATTTCACACTGGATTGGCAAGACTGCTTCCAGGCCATACACCAGTTGGAAAGGTGTGAACCCGGTCGCATTCCTTACCGATGTTCGGTAAGCCCACAAGGCTGAGTATAGGATTAGGTGCCACCTTCTTTTGTGAACTTCGATCATCCTTTGCAACATACGCTTCAGGACTTTGTTGATTGCTTCAACTTGTCCGTTGGCTTGCGGATAATACGGGGTAGAGCTGTCGTGAGATAGCCCTAGCTTGGCAGCTAATTCAACCATCATGTGATTGCGAAAATGCGATCCATGATCTGTAACTATAGCCTGTGGTACGCCGAACCTGGCGACTACATGATTGAAAAAGAAAAGGGCAGCTGTTTCACCAGTGTTATCTAATGTAGGCATCGCCTCGGCCCATTTGGTAAAATAGTCAACGGCGACTATGATATACCCATGCTCCCCAGTCGAGGTGGGGTTACATGTCATGAAATCGATGCCCCATTTGGCGAAAGGCCCAACAGAAACTATTGGCTGTAAGGGTGCGGGTGGTCTTCTGGTTTTGCTATCAAAAATTTGACAAGCATGGCAACTTCTGACTGCGGTTATGCAATCTTTGAACATGGTTGGCCAGAAGTATCCTGCTCGTAAGATTTTTTGTGCTGTAGCATATCCAGATTGATGCCCCCCACACGCGCCTGAATGACACTCATTCAGGGCTTTTTCGGCCTCCTCATGGGTAAGGCACCTTCTCAGAACTGTATCGATACCACAACGGTAAAGCGTATCATCGACGATCATGTAGTCTTTCGCTTGGTATCGTATACGTTTCTGTTCTGAGTGAGAGGTGTCAGGCCTAAATTTTTGGGTTTGGAGATAAATTATTATATCCCCATACCACTCATTGCTTGCAGATATCAGAAACAAACTTTCGTCCACGATTGATTCTTCGGATGTTTCATCGTTGGACGACGATGGGAGATCGCACAATAATTCTGCGAAAGCTAAAGCTTTCTTTGATTTGGATTTTACAAATTCTAGATCAAACTCTTGAAGGATCGCTATCCATTTTGAATATTTTCCCCCCAGCAACTGTCGCGACAATATATAAGTCATGGGGTTGCAATTTGATAAAATGGTAGTTTTCCGAAAGAGGACATAATGTCAAAATCTTTGTATCGCTTGAACAGCAGCGAGTGCTAGCTTTTCAACGTAAGAATATTTGCTTTCTGTATCATTCAAGTTTTTACTTAAATAATATATTGGATGTTCAGTTCCATCGACTTCTTGAACTAAAACCATCGCAATGGTCGTATCTGCTGCAGCCAGATACAGGTTAAAATCTCTTTGATAGTCCGGGGCATACATTAATGATGCTTTTACTAGAGAATTTTTCAGAGCGTCAAAGGAAGCTTGCGCCACCTGATCCCAGACAAAAGGTACATCCTTTTTCAAAAGACGAGTATAACCTTTAGCAAGTTCTGCGTAATTTGGAATGAACCTCCTCAGAAAGTTTTCTTTCCCTTGGAGTTTCTGAATCTGAAGCAAATTTGAAGGTGGAGGCAAATTAATGATTGCCTGGACCTTGCAAGGGTCGAGACGAATCCCATCCTTAGAGACTACAAAGCCAAGTAAACGACCAGAACCGACGCAAAACACACATTTGTGTGGATTGAGTCTTATCTTGTAGTGTCAGCAACATAGAAATATCGCTCTTAAATGATGCGGATGATCAGTCCGCTTTCGCGAATGAGCCGGAAGGTCGTCGAGATATGGTTGAACGATGTTCTTGATGTCATGGAAGGCATAATTCATTTCCCTCTTAAACGTCGCCCCTGCGTTCTTTAAACCAAAGGGTAATTTTCGATAAGCGAATGTGCCCCACGGACAAATGAATGCAGTCTTTGACTAGTCCTGTGGGCAGATATTTATTTGATTATACCCGGAAAATCCATCCATGAATGAAAAGATTTCACATCCGGCGCATTCATCAATTATCTGGTCGATGAAGGGTGTAGGGTAGTTGTCTTTCGGACAAGCTTGGTTTACATCCCTATAATCGACACACACTCTAATTGTCCCTTGTTTCTTCATAACAGGGACAATATTCGATACCCAATCGGTTAGAGGAACCGGGTAGATGAAACCAGCATGGAGGAGCTTTTCAACTTCTGCTTTAATGGTAGCGCCTTTCTTGGGGTGCACCTACCGAAGCTGTTGTCTTACTGGTTTGACATCAGGATACATCTTAATTTCATGTTCAACGATACTCGAGTCAATGCCTGGCATTTCATCATATGACCAAGCAAAGACATCTATGAACTCGCGAAAAAGAGCGTTATATATTTCCAGTTCTGAAGGAGAACATCCTTTGCCGACATAAATATTCTCTACAACATTTGTTTTAGTCGAGATATTTATGGCTATAGTCTCTTCAATATTGGATAAGTTTCGCTCGGAATCCACCGTATTTACAGTGTTTGATAGGAATTCAAAAACTGAAGGGTGGTAAAGGTCATGTTGAGTATCTTCTTCATATTCTGGAAGAAGGGAACGATGGTGGAAATCACTCCATGGTGCCCCCTCAATGAACATTGATTGTAGGATTCCTTCGTCAGTCCCATGCACTTTCGACCAAGGATCCAATGGGGTACCATATTCTCTAGACCTATCTACCCAAACGCATGACGAGCGTTGATTTGGGTTCGCCTCCCATGCCTGAAACATTGATTGCTACAATATTTCTATAGGGTTTGGGGGCAAAACCATTGCATGATCCATGTCGATATCGTCTTCTGATATCTTCGTGGAAGATATCATGTTGCAGGCTCCTACCAATGCTACTTCTCCTATATAGATTGGAGGTGGAATTGCGAAAGTTCCCATTAATGTGGGGTCTTTCAGTAGGCCTACTCCGATGTCTTGAAGCGAATGGTTGCTTCCATGGATCATGGGAATGCTTCCTGTAACTTTTGAACCATTAGGGAGGAAATATTGTTGGTCGACGATCGTAATCCCTCCTTGAAAAGGGAATGCGATCTTCCTAAAATAAGTCGACACTACATCTACCATGGCATATATCCACGGTCTTCCCAGTAGGATGTTGTAGTCAAGATTCCCATCGATGACTTCAACATCCATTTCTACTGTTTTTCCCCCCATTTCAACTTTCAAGTTATGAAGGATACCACACAGGGTATAGGTCCTTTCGTCGAATGCTTTCAATTTCGTCGAAGATAGCGACAAGGTCGGAGACCCTAAAGTTTTCCAGCAACTCATCGACATAATACATGTAGATGCCCCCTCATCAATGATTGTTCGGTGAACAGTTTTGTTGAGGGCTTTCACTTGGATAAGGAAATCTAGTTGAGCTGGTAACTGAGGATCGTATCCTTTATGGTCGAAGGATACAAGATTTGAATCCTTAGGATCAACCCCACCAATAGCCGATAACAAAGCCTGCCTTTGGGATGGACAATTTTGTAGCACTTCAAGAGTCGACATAGCGGATGGCGATTGGGCCAAATCTTCCACTATGTTATAATGCTGTGCCGCTCTGGCGCGAGGATTAAATGTCGACTTGTGTACTACTCCCTTTGGCAGTTTTATTGTTAATTCAGGAATGATGGCCGGTACAACTTCTGTCGAAGTTGTTGTCGAACTCCTTGGTTGATCTTTATCCTTGCCGTTCGACAGCTGCGGATTCCCGTAATCTTTGTTCCTTGTCGAAATCAAAGCATTATTTTGCTGTTTCGAAACCGACAACATAAGCACTTGCGACGGGGAAGCATTTCCACTATCAACCAGATTTTGACCTGGATTGGGAAACGGATCAGTTAACACAGCTGAGGTTTGCGAACTTTTGAAGAACCTTTTAAGCTCAGCTTTGTATGGACAATCGGCTGTCCAATGATCCTCGTCACATATCATGCATGGACTTTTTGGTTTCCCTTTCCTAGGAGGGTTTGAAGAAGTTTTTTCAGGGGATGACTCACCCTGTTTCTTCTTCTTCCCTTTGTTTTGTTTCTTCTTGCTTCCTGGTTGATTGGTTTCTTTGCCTTTATCTGCTGATACAGCATTTACTTCCGAAGCAAGAATTTCTTCTTTTGCATTTTGATCTGAAGTCTTACGGGCTTTCTTGGAGTTGGCCTTTGTCGACTTCGCGTTTGTCGTGCCCATCACGCCATCACCGGCATGAGAGTCACTATTTGATTTAGGAGGAGGAGGAATTGAGAATTCCGGTCTAGGGGCGTCAGGTATTTTATCGTAGAGCGTGCCAGATTGAGTGTAGACTAAGTCTAGATATTGTGCACGAGCAATAACTTGCTCCTCCGTTACGACTCCCCCCTTGGCCACATCTTCTGTTATGGCAGGAAGTAACGACTCGATAAACCATTCAGCTAATAGCTGATAGGGAACGTATGTTTTCACCATCCTACGACGACGACGCCACTCATGTATATGATCGGATATATGAGTGGCCGTTATCTGCTTGAAGTTGGTTAAGATTTCCGTTCCCATTTCATACCTTATCGGTAATTGAAAATGGGTTAAGAAAGTCGTGGCTAGGGAGCTGAAATTGTCGAAAGAGGCTCTAGGTAATTCAATATACCATTTTTCCGCTGGACCCGTTAACTTCCTCTGGAAAAGGCGAAGCCTTATCGAATCATCGTTTAAGGTGTTTGATGAACACTATAGATGAAAGGTCATCACGTGATTCGATGGGTCTTCACCCGGATTTCCATTAAATTTAGGAATGTCCGAAGGAAGTTTGTGAGGAATTGTTGGCCACCAAGGGGCGTAAGCAATTGGATCGTTTGTTAACCAGTGTAAATCGGGTAACTCTAAAGTTGCCACGAATGGTAACTGTTGATTCAGGTTAGGTGAAGCATACCCAGGGTACGATGGAATTGCCTGAGCAGTTGGCCTTTGCATACCAGCATAATGTAATTGATGTTGGTACGACTGATACGGTTGGTGGACTTGACCACTGTAAAGCGGTTGGTTTTGACCGTTTTGAATGTAAGGTTGTCCACTGTTCGCAAAGATCTACTGCTCAGAACCTTGGTACACTTGCTGGAATTGTGGTTGTTGGTATTGCAGCAGCCACGGTTGTGAAGCCATGTTATGTTGTGCTATACTAACCGTTGGACCAAGGTGTGGGGTAATTGTACCCGTTTGGACTTGTGTCGCCCCACCAGTTGGCGATTGTGGTTGTGTCATAGGGTCAAGGGGCTGTTGCATTACAACCTGAGAAATTTGAGGTTGACATACAACAGGCAACGTTTGAACTTGCGACACTGTCACAATAGCCGGTGTGGTCGGGATGTTTGACATAGGTACACATTGTTGCATAGAATACACAACCCTTGGTTGTTGAGGTAGCATAGGTACCCAACCACTTGATGTAACTCCAGTATAACCTGAATACTGTTGTGAACTCCCGTATGGATACCCTCCCGGACCGGGTAATGAAAGGGCATACTGCCCCCCATACGGTAGCAATCCAGAACTCAAGGGGATTGTTTGTCCTTGGGGACTGGATTGCCCAAATTGACCTCCAAATGGATCAATCTGGCGAGTTTCAACATAAGAGTTTCCGGATATTATTCCGGAGGAACAAACTGGAACGGACCACACTGTCGAAATAGTCCCTTGGTGGACTCCTTCTAGCGGTTGTGAGCTAGTCGGGACAGATGGTATGCCGACAAACATTGTCAGAGTGACGGCAGGGGCTTCTGCTGTCGCTGTGTCATTTGACACAGTCCTAGATGTTGACGGTTGTTCAGACATTTTGAGTCTATCCAATAGATTGCCTAGCGATTCTACAGGAACTTCCACTGGTGATAGACTAACTTCTGATGTCGAAGGAAATAGAGTGACCCCGACCCCAAAATGAGTTGGAGTACTTGCTTGCGGATCTTCTACAATTTCCTCTATCGCAATCAAACCAGGTGGAAGAGGAAGACCGTCAGGTCCGTAAAATATTTCTGGTGCCGAAGAAGGGGTTGAATTGACAGCGAAGTTGTTTGAGGAGCAAGACTCTCTGAACCGGTTACAGAAGGAACTGGTTCAGTAACGCAAGTATTTGCTCCCAGACTAGGATCAGTGTTACTATCCCTCTGTGGCTGTTGAACTTCTTTTATAGAGGCAGGGTTTCCAGAAATGTTTGGAGTAACCGGAATCTCAGATGTCGTCGGAACACTTGTTCTAACTTTGATAGGAGATTTTGAACCGATTAAACAAGTTCACTTTGTCGGTACTGTTTTCGATTCTGAAGACAAAGACGGTTGACTCGTAAGCCTCCGAGAACGACAGGGTTTCAATTGACTTTCTTCCACGATTGCGGATTACTCGATCAACCAAAATACAAAAGGGGAAAGTGTGTTTCCGAATTAAATGAATTTTTTAGACGCTTTTAGACACAACTTGCTTTTTCACTTTTAAAGAGTCGAGAAAAAGCTAAAGATGACTCTAGTCTCCTTCGATGTTTTAACGAGCCCGAAGTGACAAATGCTCGGATGGAATTTTTCCATTATAGAGTCTGAAAAAGGCCAAAAGGAACTGCTCTAGAGTTCTAGGCAGAGGGTGTGCCAAACTTTTCGCAAAACCGCAGAATACTTTTTAGGGTACGGGCGGTCGATCATCTTGAATGCTGTGTTCAGTGCATTGCGATCAGTAGGGCGGCCGACACGGCTTCCTAAGGATAAAGGTTTTATGCCTATAGGGGTCTCCCAATATATACGCGATGGTACATGGGAGCACAATCCGTACTGGCGCTATCGTCCCTCAGGAGGAATCACCCACCATCCACGAGATCGACAGTCACCAGGCTTTACGACGCCGGAACATGTCTCTAGCCTAGACCTCTATGTTGTGCGTTATGTTGCAAAGTGTTGTTAAGTTCATTCAATTTATTTTAGGTTGATCTTTTTAGAAGTTTTCCTTTTGAGGTTCACCACGAGATGTATGATACAATTCCTAAATGCAGTCTAAAGATGATAAGCAAGCTTTATATCTTTTCAACTTTGAAAATCCTAGCTACTAAGGGAAAAGAAAGACACCATCTTTTCTCAAAGAGCAATCAGCACAAGCTAATGCACTTTTCCTAAATCAAACATGCAAACTATCAAGATGCAAATGCAAAATGCAGGTGTTTGTTTTCCACTTTCTTAGTATTGATGCCTACAAAAGAAAGCTTTTTGTACAACTTTGAATTCGCTTTTAAATGACAAGTACAAACAAGTTTATTTTTTCGAAATCAGAGAGGGTAGAAGAGATTACAACACTTAACTATTTCCGAAATGAACACTTGTTTTGACACTTAAAAGAGACAAACTCAAACCAGTAAGCAAAAGCAAATGTATAATCAACTGCAAACAGCCAATGAACTCTCTCCTAAGATCACAATCAACAGATCTGAATCAAGGGCTACAGGATGATTATTTCACTCATGCAAAGGAAAACTGCAAATGATGCCACAAACACATAAAAACACTCACAGTCTTTTTGTAAAAAAGGAGGCAGAATTTAAGCAGAGAAAAGGAGTTATCAGACTGGTACCTATGCTGGTTACAGGCTGCAAAAATCAGAGATCAAAACAAGGCAAAACAGAGCAGAGAACCCCAGCTGCACAAGGCCAAACTGGTTCAGTGCAACCTCAACACAGGGGTTTTGACATTCAGCGCAGGTAGCCTTCACGGGACCTGCGTTGAAATGTAGAACCTCTTCACAGCTGTCGCGCTGAAGGAGAAACTCTCGTTTCTCACTGGGTTCTGGGTCACAGATTGCTATTTAATCTACTGTTTCAGGCAAAATAAAAGCAACAAGCAAGGTACAATCAAAGGGATGCTTTGAGGGAGTACTAAGATCTATCACAAAGGATCATCAAATCATTTGTGAGTCCATTGTTCAGATCATAGACAAGTCCAGTGATTGGATCAAAGCAACAACTGTCTACTTTGCATCTGGGAATAGCAGATGCAGTTCGATTGTTGCTGTCAAGTCTATGAAACAAACAATGATAGAAACACAAATAAAATGACTAAACAGATCTCCCTAGTGGAGTTGCCAATTTGTTGTGGGAAAAATGCCTATGCAGGATGATCCTATCCACCTAAGGTGTGACAGTGCCTTAGCAACAAACAGATACGGCTATTCTAGTATTCTTCCTCTATGAATTAAGAATGAAGAGAGATGGATGGACTAACCGGTGTCTTCCGTTTGTCCCTCGATCTAGTTTCTCTTCTCTTGGAGAGTTCCCAGCTACTTGCCTTCTCTCTCGCCCAGCTTCAAGAGGTTTCTGCACGATCACAAGAAGAGAACACTACGCAAGACATTGATTCATATTCATAACTAGTTCAGGATTAGAAATAAACTAAACATACTAATGCAATCATACATCAAAGATACACCAGTATATAGGAGAAACCAAGATAGCTTTATTGATGAATAACAAGGTTCAGGAAGAGATACAACCCAGAGGGCTCCAATCCAGCATCTCCTTCCCAGCAAATGGAATTCCTATCTTCACCCCCTTCAAAGCATTAAGCACCCAATGATTCAAATCTCAAACCAACAACAATTCTTTGCAATAACCAAATTCCAGCCCCTAGATCTCATGGAGGAGAGATCCATATATAGATGTTTGGAGAGAGGATGAGTCAGCTTGAGATCTAACTAGTGTCCTCTCCCTCTGACAGTTCTTGATTCCACTTGGAGGTTCTTGCTTCCACTTGGAGATTTGGAACCTCTTACTCATCACCAGTCGAATTCCCTGAGGCAAGTGTCATTTTGGAAGCTTCCTGGGTTTTGACACCTTGTGGAATGAACTTGCGACATGTCCACTCTCGCTCAGCGTAGGTAGCCAGTGTTGCCTTTGACATTCAACGCAGGTAGCAAGTGTTAGCTTTGACATTCAGCGCAAACAGCTAGTGGAGCCACTAAATTGATCCTGAATTGACTTGTTTTTGAGCAGTTTCTGGTGGAGAACTTCTGTGAATTACTGTGGTTTGTTAGCCTTGTTCCTCTAGGGGTAGGAACAACATGTTTAGGGGCTTTGGATCCCTTAGATTATGGACATTTCATGCTCAATGCTATAAGGCACAAAAATGTCTATAACATTCCCGTAACTTGTGAACTGTTGCGGAGAAAGGTTTGTTGGTCGGCGATTGTAATTCCTCCTTGAAAAGGAAATGCAATCTTTCTGAAGTATGTCGACACAACAGCGGCCATAGCATAAATCCAAGGCCTTCCCAGTAGGATGTTATAATCGAGATTTCCATCGATAACTTCAACATCAATTTCTACTGATTTTCCCCCCAATTCAACTTTTAAGTTACTCAAAATCTCGTATGGAGTGTATGTTCATCCATCAAATGCTTTTAATGTCGTCGATGATCGCGACAAGGGTAGTGAGCCTAGGTTTAATTTTTAACGAGCTTGAACTTCACGTAAAACTGCTCATGCAGTCGTATAATAAAGATGTCTCATCGATAGGTTCATTTTTTAGGGAGCTTGCACCATTCGAAATTATGCTCTCGCGCCTGTTAACAGCTCACATCATTGGCTGGTAATCAGGCGACGTACTTCCATGTTCGAAATCAGAACATCTTTTCACATGGATCGACTTGTACTTTCGGGCGAAGATTGGACGCGTTTTGAAGATCCCGGATCTAGTTTCTTCCATCCAGGCTGCGATATATTCAGGAAAATAAAAACATCAAATGTACATCATTGCTGCACATATAATCATCCAAACTAAGGGATGATGGCTCTACCAGAATCATCAGTCTGCACACAGACGATTGTCTGTCCTATGTACATGAAAATGAATTTATCAAAGCTGAGCATGGGAATGCCTGCCTCAGCTAGATCATGAAAATATTATGAAGATAATGTATTTTATTGTATTGTATCTTATTACAAGTCACCTTCTAGTGCGAAAAACCTCAGATCCTCATTATAAAGCATTTCACACGACATCAAAAGATTTACGACCTCATGCTTTAGGGGAAACTGTTATAGACGTATTTGGGCACTACAACCCCAATCACATTTTTCCATAAACCAAGAGCTTCTAAGTCCCTAAAAGTGTTGTTTCGTACCCTAAAGGAGCAAGGTCAGCTGATTACATCATCTCCCAGAAGTTTTCCATTAGAAACCACTCAGAACTGGTCAAACCAGGACCATACAGACTGCCCAGTGCAAAGGGTGTGATGCATCTCACCTACCACATGAAAAAAGTGCGATGCATACTAAAAAGCCCTTCTATAGGGTGTGATGAGCGAGAGAAGACAAATGGAACAAGCAGTTTGATAAGTGGAGAACCTGAGAATCTTCTAGAAGCTACTCATTTGACACTTGCCTCCCTGAGTTCGCCCAAGGATGAGTAAGCGATCATGAAATCTCCGAATGGAACCAAGAACTATCAGAGAGATGAAACTAATCAAAATCCCAGAAGCTAACTCACCCCCCCTGCAAATATCTATAAATGGATCCCTCATCCCAGAGATCCAGAGGTTGGAATTTGGTAATTTTCAAAGAGGTGTTGCTGGTTTCTCTTTGAAGACATTGTTGGGTGATCTTGGTTTGTGTGAGGTGAAGAGGGCTTTCAAGCTAGGAGGATGGCACTGAGTCAAACCAAGTGGTTGTAATCCTCTCTTCTACTACTTTTACTAATAAAGCTATTTGAGTTTTCCTCCATATTCTTGTGTATCTCTGAATATTGTGTTGATATATGCATTTGTATGGTCAATATATATCTGATCCTATATTGTTTATAGTGAAAGATCTCTATGCCTTGATGGTATTACGCTGCTGTGAATCTACAGGTGCTTTTTGAAGTGGGACAAATAAGGAAGCAGTGGCAAGATTCTATCAAAGGGGAAAGGAAACAGGCAAGGAGCCAAGCGGAAGACTGAGGTTGGTACTCTCTTCTTCTTTCTCATCTCTCTCTCGCAAACGAAAAACAAGTGACTTTAATCGATTTGTTTCTAAGATAGCTACCTGTCTTAGTGGGACTAGCAACTTTCAATAGACACTAGATTCCTGGAAACAAAATGGTGACTCCGCTGGGGAGCGATTAGTTTGATTGCTTGTCTCTAATTTTTTAATTCATAAACCATAGACGGAGCCTGAAGTTAAGCCAGCTATCCTTTGAACTGCATTTTCTATGCAAGTGAAAAGTAGATCAATGCTGCTTCAGTCAATCTCTGGGTTTGTTTATGAACTGAACAATTAACTTGCAAACATCCTAAGTGCCCTAGAGGTAGCTTGAGTAACCTCATTAGATCAGCCCTTGTACTTTGTAGTTATTAACTATCATTTGCTCGGCCTAAATCCCTGGACTAAGTTGCAAAATGTGACCAAAAAAAAAGTTAAAGTCTCGTCCCTAGACCATCACACCTTGTCTTCTTAGAAATCTAGATGCATCGCACTTCCTGTGTGCAGTAGGTGGGATGCATCCCTATTTCCCTGTCTTATAGGTGCGAGGATCAGACAAGACTAGATCTACCTCTAGATTTTGGTTTTTTCTTCATTCTCTTCAGCTTTATTCAGGATTTTTTCTGTCTGTGATCAGTAGACCACTGTTGAAACCCCCTTTCTTTACATCATCCAACCTCCATTGTGCAAAAATTTGTGAATGTTTTTATGTATTTTTCAGCATTCACAGTTCTCATTTAGAAAATGGTAGCTTAATCGAACTATCGTCTTTGGATTCGAAAGTGTTGCAAGTTTCGTTTTCAGTCAAGGAAAAGAATCCTTCACTTTTTGACAGTCAATGACACTGTTACTCTTGTATTTGATCTGAATTAGTAGTATTTCAAGTGTCGAAAGTAGTTTTCAATTCAAAAGCATAAAGTGTCGTCTTGTCTCCTTTTCATTTTTTGAAAACAAAATCGTTAGTATTGTCGCTTTCGAAAAAGGAATAATTAAGATTTGTACTTAGCATTCTTTTTATCATTCACACATTAAGAAAGCGAAAACAAATACATTGCATGTGCATTTTCATTTAGACTGCTTGTTGATTGTGATTTAGGACAATGCATCTAGTGTGTGCTCTTTGCTCTATGTTGAAAAGATTTCATTTCTCTTTCCTTAGTAGCTAGGATTTTCATTGCAAAAAAAAGATTAAACGACTGTTTATCATCTTAGATTGAATTTTAGGAATTGTATATCTACATCACACGGTGAACCTTAAAGGTAAACTTCTTAAGAAAGATCAACTATAAAATAAATTCAACGAACATAAAAATGCTTTGGAACCTAAAGCACAACATTTAGAAGTCTAAGCTAGAGATGTATTCCAGCGTCGTAAAGCCTGGTAACTGTTGTTTTCATTGTTGGTTGGGTGATTCCTCCTCTTTGAGATGATAAGTGCTAGTACAGACTTGTGCTCCCACGTACCGTCGAGTATATATTGGGAGACCACAATAGGCTATATCCTTTATCCTTAGGAAGCCATGTCTGCTGCCCTATCGATCGCAATGCACTGAACACAACATTCGGGAAGATTGACTGCCGTACCGTAAAAAGTATTCTGTAGTTTTGTGATTGGTTTGGTAATCCCTCTGTCTAGATTTCCAGAGAAGTATCTTTCGTCCCTTTTCAGACTCCTTAAAGGAAAAGGTCCATCTGAGCACTTGTCACTTCAGGCTCATTAAAAATCGAAGGTGACTAGAGTCTTCTTTAGCTTTTTCTCGACTCTTAAAAATTGAAAAAGCAAGTTGTGTCAAAGCGTCTAAAATTCATTTAATTCAGAGTAACATTTTTCCCTCTTATTTTGAGTTGATTGAATAATCTACAGTCGCAGAAGAAAGTCAATCAAAACCCCCTCATTCGTGGAGACTGACGAGTCAACCGTCTTTGACTCTGGAAACAAAACCATTTCGGGCCAAGTGAACTTGTTTAATTGGGTCAAAGTCTCCTGGTTTGTTTGAGACTTGTATTTCAACATCCTCTGAGACTCTGGTTACTCCAACCATTTCTGGTGTCCCTACCTCTATAGAAGAAGTTCCACAGTTACAAGAGGACATTGGAACTGATCCCAGTGTAATAGTAAACACTTCAATTCCTAAACCAGCTCCATCTAGAATCGATTCAGAAGGTGTTACCCCTCCAGCATCTGTCGCTACGGAATCTGTACCTTCTTTGACACCAAAATATTTTACAGACCTGACGGTCTGCCTCTTCCACCCAGATTGACTGCTATAGAAGAGATTACGGAGGATCTCCCATCCAGTATTCCATCGCATTTTGGGACTAGGATCCACCTATATCCTTCTACTTCAGAAGTTAATACCCCTTCATCGCAAGTTCCTGTAGAATCGCTAGGAAGTCTTTTGGATAGACTCGATATGTCTGGACAACCATCAACATCTAGGACTGTGTCATCCAATACAGCAGTAGCAGAACCTCCTGCCACCACTCCGATGATGTTCAATGGTATACCATCTGTCCCAACTAGCTCTCAACCGCTAGAAGGAGTCCACCCAAGGACTGTCTCGATAGTATGGTCTATTCCTGCTTGTTCATCCGGAATAGTATCTAGAATCTCTTATGTTGAATCTCAACAAATTGATCCTTCACAACAATATCAATTTTGGTAGTTTGGTCTCCAAAGGCCAATCATTCCTTTGAGTACTGGATTGCCACCTTATGGAGGGTACTACACCCTTTCATTGTTCCCTCCGGGAGAACAACCATATGAGAGTTCACAACCGAATTCAGGTCAAACTAGAATCACATCCAGCGGTTGGGTGCCAATACTGCATCAACAACCAAGAGTTGTATACTCAATGCAACCAAGTCTACCTGTGTCAAATATCCCCACTACACCGGCTATTGTGACAGTGTCACAAGTACAAGAATTGTCTGTTGTATGCCAACCTCAAGTTTCTCAGGTCATTGTACAAAATGGTTATCACCAATCATCTCAAATTGGTTATGCCCAACCACCTTATCAAAGTTATCAGCATGAAATGCATTATGCTGGTATGAAAAGACCCACTGCGCAGGAAATCCCATCTTATCCTGGGTACGCTTCGCCGAACCTGAATCAACGGTTTCCCTTCATGGCGACTCTAGAATTACCAGATCTAAATCGGCTAATGAACGATCCAATCGCTTATGCCCTTTGGTGGCCGGCGATTCCTCATAAACTTCAGTCAGATATTCCTAAATTTAATGGAAATCCAGGTGAAGACTCGTTGAATCATGTGTTGACCTTTCATCTGTGGTGTTCGTCCTACACTCTCAATGACGATTTGATTCGACTTCGCCTTTTTCAGCGAACGTTAACTGGGCCAGCAACAAAATGGTACATCGAATTACCTAGAGCTTCATTCGATAACTTTAGCACCCTTGCCACAACCTTTTTAACCCATTTTCAATTACCAATAAGGTATGAAACATGGACAGAGCTTCTTACCAATTTCAAGTAAACGACGGCCACTCACATATCCGATCATATTCATGAATGGTGACATCATCATAGAATGGTAAAACCATATGTCCCTAATCAACTACTAGCTGAATGGTTTATTAATTCTTTGTTACCTTCTATAACAGAAGATGTGGCGAAGGGAGAGGTTGTCACTGAAGAGCAGGTCATTTCCCATGTGCAATATCTAGACTTGATCTACACTTTGTTTGGCACGCTCTATGACAAAATCCCTAATGCTCCGAGACCAGAATTTTTCGTTCCTCCTCCTCCTATATCAAACAAAGACTCTCATGTCGGCGATGGCGTGATAGGTACGACGGGCACGAAATCGACAGAGGCTACATCTAAAAAAGCTTGTAATATTTCTAATCAAAATACAAATGAAGAAATTCTATCCTCAGAGGTTAATGTCGTGTCAATTGACAAAGGCAAAGAACCAAAGCAACCAGGGGGCAAGAAGAAAGAGAAAAGCAAAAAGAAGAAACATGACGATTCGTCTCCTGAAAAATCTTCTGCAAACCCTTTTGGGCAAAGGAAACCTCCTCCGGGATGTCAGATATGCGATGAGGATCATTGGACGAAAGACTGTCCCCATAAAGCTGAGATTAACAAATTTTTCAAGAACTCAGAAACCTCACCGGTATTGATTGATCCATTTCCAAACCCAGGAACCAATATGGTTGCTAGCGACAATGCTTCCCCATCCCAAGTCTTTATGTTGTCCATTACGAGACAACAAAATGATGCTTTGATATCAACAAGGAATAAATATTACGGGAATCCACAACTGTCGAATAACAAGGCTACTGATCAACCTAGTAGTTCAACAACAACTTCGACCGAAGTTGTGCCACCCATCATTCCTAATCTAACGATAAAGCTGCCAAAGGGAGTAGTACACAAATAGACATTTAATCCTTGTGCCAGAGCAGCACATAATTATAATATAGTAGAGGACCTAGCCCAATCGCCATCCACTATGTCGACAATTGAAGTACTGCAAAATTTCCCCTCCCAAAAGCAAGCTCTATTATCAATAATAGGTGTGATTTAACCGACAGATTCCAATCTTGTGGCCTTTAGTCATAAACGATATGAACCTCAGTTACCAGCTCAACTCGCTTTCCTCATTCAAGTGAAAGCCCGCAACAAACTATTCATCGAACAATTACTGATGAGGGGGCATCTACATGTCTTATGTCAATGATTTGCTCAAAAACTTTAGGATCACCACCCTTTTCGTGATCGTCAATGATGTTAAAAGCATTCGGTGGATGAACATACACTCCATACATGATTTTAAGTAACTTGCAAGTTGAACTGGGGGGCAAAACAATAGAAATTGATGTTGAAGTTATCGATGGAAACCTCGATTACAACATCCTACTGGGAAGGCCCTAGACTTATGCTATGGCCGCTATTGTGTTGACATACTTCAGAAAGATTGCATTTCCTTTTCAAGGAGGAATTACAATCATCGACCAACAAACCTTTCTCCCCAACAATTCACAAGTTACGGGAAGCATCCCAATGATCCATAGAAGCTCTCATTCGCTTCAAAATATCAGAGTAGGCTGCTAAAAGACCCTACACTGATGTGTACTTTTGCCCTACCACCTCATAGTAATCTGGCGGAAGTGGCCACAGTGGAAACCTGCAATATGATATCTTCTATATCTAAAAGATTCAGAAGATTCCCGAACATTTCGTCAGCATGGATCATTGCCATTTTATAAATATTGTCGCAATCATTTTTCTTGGCCTGGGGGGCAAACCCAAATCAACGCTTAATGAGTGTTTGAATAGATAGGTCTAAGGAATATGGCATCTCTTCAGATCCTTGGTCGCATGTACATTCTACAGACAAAGGAATCATTCAGTCAATGATGATAGGAGAGGAACCATGGGAAGATTACCACCATCGTTCCCATCTTCCACATTACCACGAAGATTATTCCAGTGACTTTAATCATCCTTCAGTTTTTTATTTTCTATCAAATACTATAAATATAGTGGATACCGAGGACAATTCTTATCTCATGTCGACCTCACTAAAAAATGAAACAAGGAGTAATGAGGATAGTTCTTTTACTATGTCAACCTCATTAAAAAATTAAACAATTCCCTTTCCAAATCGAGTCTTTGATTATGATCTCGTAAAATCCATGTCGATTCTTTCAAAATCTTGAAAGTGAACCTTCATTCCAACCACCTCATTGAATGCAATGAAGCTTGGGGGGCATGCACCTTGATTTGCATCATTATGCTGGGGGCATGCGAACTTATAACAAGCATAGTTTTTTGTTTCAAGCTTGTGTAAACATGAAACTGAATCTGAGCATATGTTGTCGCATGGTTCAAGCTCATTAAAGAATTAACTAGGCCATGAGTAGTTTTACGCTAAGTTCAAGCTCGTTAAAAAATAAACCTAGCAACAAACAATTTTACACGAAGTTCAAGACCGTTAAAAATTAAACCTAGCAATGAGCATATGTTCCACCAGAGTTTAAGCTCATTAAAAAATGAACCCACCTCCGGTAAATAACAATTGTGAATGATTATCATTAGCTTTTGAGCCTTGGTCGTGTTCTTACCATCACCTCCACTCTCTTTTAGCCAATCATTCCCCTCCATTTGATTGTTTACCACTTTTGAGGAACAACTGCGATGAGTGATCCTATTAGCAACCTTCTTTACACTACTGTGATTGGAAAGTTCCAAACCTTACCTGGAACCAGCTGCTATCTGAAAACACCACTCATTCCTCAAAAAATGAGTCTCCTTTAAGCTCTTTTCATCTAACTCATAAAATATGAAAAGATTGCCGAGAAATTGGCCTCTCCAGCTCGTTAAAGTGACTGGAAGTGCTATCCCTCCTCTAGATTTTAATCCTTTTGTACCTGAGGGATTATTACACAAAAAGATCGAGCGTTTGTCTTGTTCGGATTGTTAAAACTATTGAAAATTCATCCCTTTTGCATTGTTTTATACTTTTTCGAACTTAAGGGATTATATTACGAAAAAGGAATATTGGAGTCTTCTTTCTGTCTCTTTTCAGACTCTCTAAAATTGAAAAGAACCAAGTTATCCTTGTCGATAAACTCGTTAAAACAATAGCGACAAAGTTTTCCATTCAGACAAGAGCGAGTTTCACTGTTGCTAGGCTCATTAAAACATAGCAACGGGTTTGCCAAAAGGGAAAATTATAGAACAAGCATATGTTATCCTCCTCAAGCTTGACTAAAATAAAGAGGTACTGGTCAGAAATGATTGGGGAAAATTGGGAAGAAAACTTGAAGAAACTTTATTGGTAGCAGGTCGCTCTTGAACATGACACTTTCACTCCATCACCATGATTGTGTCAGGTTGGGTTATTCCATTCACTGGTCATATCACTATTGGTCCACCGTACCATCCACTTTTGGGGTTAACGCTGCCAATCCATTTCAGTGTCGCCGATATGTTCAAGAGAAGTCGCTCAGAGAATTCACTTGCCCAGCTTGTGTCTCATCCGCTACAACACCTTCATGCTTCATTCTTTCATGACCGTGACCCTGAACCTTGTATCATCAGATCGTTTTCACCTCTACAAAATCATTCTCTCTGTTCCATGTCGTAGATGTGGGATCCATTAATGCCCTCCTACGACGGGCCACTTCTTGTTGACATCAGCTCATTATCCAAGAAGCCGACCTAGGGACAACCCTTCCTGTACTTTGAAGCTTGCATGCCTCAATGGCAAGTTTCTCACTTCTGACGATAGGTTTACACTAATGGCCTTCAACAGAAAGATTTTGCATGGTGTTCAACATCAACTCATGTATTCGCACCGCGTGAATTGTACTGTAGTACCTTGAGGGTCATCATCATTATCGGCAATTCATCTCGCGCAACCCCAATCACATATGTCCATAAACCAAGGGCTTCTAAGTCCCTAAAAGTGTTGTTTCATACCCTAAAGGAGCAAGGTTAGCTGATTACATCATCTCCCAGAATTTTTCCATGAGAAACCACTCAAAATTGGTCAAAGCAGGACCATAGAGACTGCCCATTGCAAAGGGTGTGATGCATCTCACCTGCCACATGCAAAAAGTGTGATGCATACTGAAAATCCCTTCTGTAGGGTGTGATGAGTGAGAGCAGACAAATGGCACAAGCATTTTGCTAAGTGGAGAACCTGAGAATCTTCTAGAAGATGCTCATTTGACACTTGCCTCCTTGAGTTCGCCGAAGGATGAGTAAGAGATCATGAAATCTCCAAGTGGAACCAAGAACTATCAAAGAGATGACACTAATCAAAATCCAAGAAGCTGACTCAACCCCCTTGGAAATATCTATAAATGGATCCCTCATCCTAGAGATCCAAAGGTTGGAATTTGGTAATTTGCAAAGAGGTGCTGCTGGTTTCAACAGTGGTCTACTGATCACAGACAACAAAACTCCTGAATAGAGCTGAAGAGAGTGAAGAAAAAACCAAAATCTGGAGGTAGATCTAGTCTTGTCTGATCATCACACCTGTAACTTAGGGAAACAAGGATGCATCCCACCTACTGCACATGGGAAGAGCGATGCATCCAGATTGCTAAGAAGAAAAGGTGCGATGGTCTAGGGACGAGACTTTAACTTGGTTTTTGGTCACAATTTTCAACTTAGTCTAGGGATTTAGGCCGAGAAAATGATCGTCAGTAACTACAAAGTATAGGGGCTGATCTAATGAGGTTACTCAAGCTACCTCTAGGGCACTTAGGATGTTTGCAAGTCAATTGTTTAGTTCATAAACAAACCCGGAGATTGACTGAAGCAACATTGATCTACTTTGCACTTGCATAGAAAATGTAGTTCGAAGGCTAGCTGGCTTAACTTCAGGCTCCATCTGTGGTTTATGAATCAAACAAATAGAGACAAGCAATCAAACTAATCACTCCCTAGCGGAGTCGCCATTTTGTTACTAGGAAATCTAGTGTCTATTCAAAGCTGCTAGTCCCACTAAGACGGGTAGATATATTAGAAACAAACAGATTAAAGTCACTTGTTTTTCCTTTACGAGAGAGAGATGAGAAAGAAGCAGAGAGTACCAAAGTCAGTCTTCCGCTTGGCTCCTTGCTTGTTTCCTTTCCCCTTTGATAGATTCTCGCCACTGCTTCCTTACTTGTCATGCTTCAAAAAGCACCTATAGATTCACAACAACATAATACCATCAAAGCATATAGATCTTTCACTGTAAACAATATAGGATCAGATATATATTGACCATACAAATGCATGTATTAACACAATATTCAGAGTTACACAAGAATATGGAGGAAAACTCAAATAGCTTTATTAGTAAAATTAGTAGAAGAGAGGATTACAACAACTTGGTCTGACCCAGTGCCATCCTCCCAGCTTGAAATCCCTCTTCACCTCACACAAAGCAAGATCACCCAACAATGTCTTCAAAGAGAAACCAACAACACTTCTTTGCAAATTACCAAATTCCAACCTTTGGATCTCTAGGATGAGGGATCCATTTATAGATATTTGCAGGGGGGGTGAGTCAGCTTCTGGGATTTTTATTAGTGTCATATCTCTGATAGTTCTTGGTTCCACTTGGAGATTTCATGATCTCTTACTCATCCTTGGGCGAACTCAAGGAGGCAAGTGTCAAATGAGCAGCTTCTAGAAGATTCTCAAGTTCTCCACTTATAAAACTGATTGTGCCATTTGTCTGCTCTCACTCATTGCACCCTATAGAAGGGATTTTCAGTATGCATCACACTTTTTGCATGCGGAAGGTGAGATGCATTGCACCCTTTGCACTAGGCAGTCTGTATGGTCCCGCTTTGGCTAGTTCTGAGTGGTTTCTCATGGAAAACTTATGGGAGATGATGTAATCAGCTGACCTTGCTCCTTTAGGGTATGAAACAACACTTTTAGGGACTTAGAAGCCCTTAGTTTATGGTCATATGTGATTGGGTTTGTAGTGCCCAAATATGTCTATAACAGTTGCCCCCTAAAGCATGAGGTCTTAAATCTTTTGATGTTGGGAGAAATTCTTTATAATGAGGATCCGAGGTTTTTCGCACTGGAAGGTGACTTGTAGTAAGATACAATACAATACATTATCTTCATAATATTTTCATGATCTACTTGAGGCGGGCATTCCCATGCTCAGCTTTAATAAATTCATTTTCATGTACATAGGACAGACAACCGTCTGTGTGCAGACTGATGATTCTGGTAGAGCCATCATCCCTTAGTTGGGATGATTATCTATGCAAAAATGATGTACATTTGATGTTTTTATTTTCCTAAATATATCACAGCACAGATGGATGAAACTAGATCCGGCGTCTTCAAAACTCATCCAATCTTCGCCCGAAAGTACAAGTCGATCCATGTGAAAAGATGTTCTGATGTCAAACATGGAAGGACATTTCCTGATTACCAGCCAATGATGTGAGCTGTTAACAGGAATGAGAGGAATCACCAATAATGATGATAACCCTCAAGGTACTGTAGTACAATTCACGTGGTGCGAATACATGAGTTGATGTTGAACACCACGCAAAATCTCTCGGTCGAAGGCCATTAGTGTAAACCTGTTGTCGGAAGTGAGAAACTTGCCATTGAGGCATGCAGGCTTCAAAGTACTGGAAGGGTTGTCCCTAGGTCGACTTCTTCGATAATGAACTGATGTCGACAAGAAGTGACCTGTCGTAGGAGGGCATTAATGGATCCCACATCTACGACACAGAATGGATCAAATGATTTTGTAGAGGTGAAAATTATCTAATGATACAAGGTTCAGGGTGGCGGTCATGAAAGAATGAAGCGTGAAGGTATTGTAGTGGATGAGACACAAGCTGGGTAGGTGAATTCTCTGAGTGACTTCTCTTAAACATATCGATGACACTAAAATGGATTGGTAGCGTTAACCCCAAAAGATGATGGTACGGTGGACCAATGGTGATATGATCGGTGAATGGAATAAACCAACCCAACTCAATCATGGTGATGGAGTGAAAGTGTCATGTTCAAGAGCGACCTACTACCAATAAAGTTTCTTCAAGTTTTCTTCCCAATTTTCCTCAGTCATTTCTGACCAGTACCTCTTTATTGTTTTCAAGCTTGAGGAGGATAGCATATGCTTGTTCTATAATTTTCCCTTCGGGCAAACCTACTGCTATGATTTAACGAGCCTAGCAATGGTGAAACTCGCTCTTGTTTGAATGGACAAGTTTGTCGCTATTGTTTTAATGAGTTTAACAATAAGGATAACTCGATTCTTTTCAATTTTAGAAAGTCTGAAAAGAGACGGAAATAAGGCTCCAATATTCCTTTTTCTTAACATAATCCCTTAAGTCTAAAAAAGTATAAAACAATGCGAAAGGGGTGACTTTTCGATAGTTTTAACGAGCTGAAGAAGACAAACGCTCGATCTTTTTGTGTAATAATCCCTCAGGCCCAAAAAGATTAAAATCTAGAGGAGGAATAGCACTTCCAATCACTTTAACGAGCTAGAGAGGCCAACTACTTGGCAATCTTTTCATATTTTATGAGTCAGATGAAAAAAGCTTAAAGGAGACTTGTTTTCTAAGGAACGAGTGATGTTTTCAGATAGCAGCTGGTTCTAGGTAAGTTTTGGAACTTTCCAATCATGGCAGTGTAAAGAAGTTGGCTAATAGGATCACTCATCGTAGCTGTTCCTCTAAAGGGGTAAACACTCAAATGGAGGCAAATGATCAGCTAAAACAGAGTGGAGGTGATGGTAAGAACACGACCAACACTCAAAAGCTGATGATAATCATTCACAGTGGTTATTTACCGAGGAGGTGGGTTCATTTTTTAATGAGCTTAAACTCTGGTGGAACATATGCTCATTGCTAGGTCTAATTTTTAACGAGCTTGAACTTATCGTAAAACTGCTCGTTGCTAGGTTTATTTTTTAACGAGATTGAACTTCGTGTAAAACTCCTCATGGCTTGGTTCATTTTTTAATGAGCTTGAACCATGCAACAACATATGCTCAGATTCAATTTCATGTTTACACAAGATTGAAACGAAAAACTATGCTTGTTATAAGTTCGCATGCCCCCAGCATAATGATGCAAATCGAGGTGCATGCCCCCCAAGCTTCATTGCATTCAACGAGGTGGATGGAATGAAGATTCACTTTTGAGATTTTTGAAAGACTCAACTTGGATTTTACGAGATCATAATCAAAGACTCGATTTGGAAAGTGAGTTGTTTCTTTTTTTAATGAGGTTGACACAATAAAAGAACTATCCTCATTACTCCTTGTTTCATTTTTTAACGAGGTCAATATGAGATAAGAACTATCTTCAGTATCCACCGTATTTACAGTATTTGATAGAAAATAAAAAACTAAAGGATGATTAAGGTCATTGGAATAATCTTCGTGGTAATCCGGAATATGGGAACGATGGTGGTAATATTCCCATGGTGCCTCTCCCATCATCATTGACTGAATGATTCCTTCGTTTGTAGAATATACATGCGACCAAGGATCTGAAGAGGTGCCATATTCCTTAGACATATCTATCCAAACACTCGATGAGCGTTGATTTGGGTTTCCCCCCAGACCAAGAAAATTGATTGCTACGATATTTCTAAACTGGCGATGATCCATGCTGACAAAATGTTCATGAATCTTCTGAATCTTTTAGATATAGAAGATATCATATTTCAGGTTTCCACTATGGCCACTTCTGCTAGATTACTCTGAGGTGGTAGGGCAAAAGTACCCATCAATGTAGGGTCTTCTAGTAGGACTACTCTGATATTTTGAAGCGAATGAGAGCTTCCATGGATCATCGGGATGCTTCCCGTAACTTGTAAACTTTTGGGGAGAAAGGTTTGTTTGTCGATGATTGTAATTCCTCCTCGAAAAGGAAATGAAGTATTTCTGAAGTATGTCGACACAATAGTGGCCATAGCATAAATCCAAGGCCTTCCCAGTAGGATGTTGTAATCGAGGTTTCCATAGATAACTTCAACATTAATTTCTATTGTTTTGCCCCCCAATTCAACTTGAAAGTTACTTAAAATCCCATATGGAGTGTATGTTTATCCATCGAATGCTTTTAACATCGTTGACAATCACGACAAGGGTGGTGATCCTAAAGTTTTCCAGCAACTCATTGACATAATACATGTAGATGCCTCCTCAACAGTAATTGTTTAATGAACAGTTTTGTTGAGGGCTTTCACTTGAATGAGGAAAGCGAGTTGAGATGGTAAATGAAGTTCATATCCTTTATGATTAAAGGCCACAAGATTGGAATCCTTTGGGTCAATCCCACTTATTGCTGATAATAAAGCTTGCTTTTGGGAGGGGCAATTTTGGTAGTACCTCGAGTGTTGACATAGCGGACGACGATTGGGCCAGGTCCTCTACTATATTATAATCTCGTGCCGCTCTGGCATGAAGATTAAATTTTGATTTGTGTACAACTCCCTTTGGTGGCTTTATCATTAGCTCAGGAATGATGGGTGGCACAACTTCAGTCGAAGTTGTTGTCAAACTACTAGGTTGATCAGTATCCTTGTTGTTCTACAACTGTGGATTCCCGTAATCTTTATTCCTTGTCGATATCAAAGCATCATTTTTCTGTTTTGAAATGGACAACATAAGGATTTAGGATGGGGAAACATTGTCACTATCAACTAGATTGGTTCCTGGGTTTGGAAATGGATCAGTCAATACTGCTGAGGTTTTTGAATTCTTAAATAATTTCTTAACTTCAGCTTTATATGGACAATTTCTTGTCCAATGATCCTCATCGCATATGAGGCATGGCTAAGTAGGTTTCTTTTGCCTAGAAGTGTTTGCAGAAGATTTTTCAGGAGACGAACCATCCTATTTCTTCTTTTTTCTCTTCCCTTTCTTCTTGTCTCCTGGTTGCTTCAGTTCTTTTCCTTTGTCAGTTGACACAGCATTAACCTCCGAACCTAGAAGTTCTCCATTTACATTTTGATCAGAAATCTTACGGGCTTTCTTAGATGTAGCCATTGTTGATTCCGTGCTCGTTGTACCTATCACGCCATCACCGACATGAGAGTCTTTGTTTGATTTAGGAGGAGGAGGAATAGAAAATTCTGGTCTTGGAGCATTAGGGATTTTGTGATAGAGCATGCCAGACTGAGTATAGATCAAGTCTAGATATTGCGCACAAGCAATGACCTGCCCTTCAGTGATGACCCCTCCCTTTACCACATCTTCTATTATAGAAGGTAACAAAGACTTAATAAACCATTTAGCTAGTAGCTGATCAGGGACATATGTTTTTACCATTCTATGACGACGTCGCCATTCATGAATATGATCGGATATGTGAGTGGCCATCGTTTGCTTGAAATTGGTAAGAAGCTCTGTTCCTGTTTCATACCTTATTGGTAATTGAAAATGGGTTAAAAAGGTTGTGGCAAGGGTGCTGAAGTTATCGAATGAAGGTCTAAGCAATTCGATGTACCATTTTGTTGCCGGACTAGTTAATGTTTGCTGAAAAAGGGGAATCCGAATCGAATCATCATTGAGAGTGTTGGACAAACACCACAGATGAAAGGTCATCACATGATTCGATGGGTCTTCACCCGGATTTCCATTAAATTTAGGAATATATGATGGAAGTTTATGAGGACTCGCCGGCCACCAAGGAGCATAAGTGATTGGATCATTTGTTAGCCGATTTAGATCTAGTAACTTTAGAGTCGCCACGAAGGGTAACTGTTGATTCAGGTTCGGTGAAGCGTACCCAGGATAAGATGGGATCGCCTGAGCAATGGATCTTTGCATACCAGCATAATGTATTTGATGTTGATAACTTTGATAATGTGGTTGGGCATAACCAATTTGAGATGATTGGTGATAACCGTTTTGAATATACGACTGCCCATTACCTGCAAAGTAGGTTCTTGGTAAGCTTGCTGGAATTATGGTTGTTGACGTTGCACTAGACATGGTTGTGAAACCATTTGCTATTGCCCAATACTAGACATTTGACCAAGATGAGGGGTAATAATACCCGTTTGAGCCTGAGTCGCTCCAGTTAAGGAGCCACTAATTGGCGATTGCGGTTGTGTCGTGGAGACAAGAGGCTTTTGTACAACGCCCTGAGAAACTTGAGGTTGGCATACCACAGGAAATGCTTGTACTTGCGACACTATCACAATAGCTAGTGTAGTGGGGATATTCGACACAGGTGGACTTGGTTGCATTGAGTATACAAATCTTGGTTTTTGGGGCAGTATTGGCACCCAACCGCTGGATGTGATTCCAATTTGGCCTGAATTAGGTTGTGAACTCTCATATGGTTGTTCTCCTGGAGGGAACAATGAAAGAGTGTAATGCCCCCATATGGTGACAATCCAGTATTCAAAGGAATGATTGGCCTTTGGAGACCAGACTACCCAAATTGATACTGTTTTGAATGATCAATTTGTTGAGATTCAACATAAGAGATTCCAGATACTACTCTGGATGAACAAGCGGGAACAAACCATACTTTCAAGACAGTCCCTGGGTGGACTCCTTCTAGCAGTAGAGAGCTAGTTGGGATAGATTGTATACCACTGAATATCGTCAGAATTGTGGTAGGAGGTTCTGCTACCACTGTATCCGACGACACAGTCCTAGATGTCGATGGCTGTCTAGAAATATTGAGTCTATCCAAAAGACTTCCTAGCAATTCTATAGGAACTTGCGATGAAGGGGTATTAACTTCTGAAGTAGAAGGATATAGGTGGATCCCAATCCCAAAATGCGATGGAATACTGGATGGGAGATCCTGCATAATCTCTTTTATATCAATCAATCTGGGTGGAAGAGGGAGACCGTCAGGTCCGTAAAATATTTATGGTGTTGAAGAAGGTATAGATTCTACAGCGACAGATGCTGGAGGGGTAACACATTCTGAATCAATTCTAGATGGAGCTAGTTTAGGAATCGAAATGTTTACTGTTACACTGGGATCAGTTCCAATGTCCTCATGTAACTTTGGAACTTCTTCTATAGAGGCAGGGACACCAAAAATGGTTGGAGTAACCAGAGTCTCAGAGGATGTTGAAACACAAGTCTCAAACAAACCAAGAGACTTTGACCCAATTAAATGAGTTCGCTTGGCCCAGAATGGTTTCGTTTCTGGAGTCAAAGATGGTTGACTCGTCAGTATCTGTGAACGACGGGGTTTTGATTGACTTTCTTCCACAATTGTGGATTATTCGATCAACTCAAAATAATAGGGAAAAATGTTATTCCGAATTAAATGAATTTTAGACGCTTTGACACAACTTGCTTTTTCAATTTTTAAGAGTCAAGAAAAAGCTAAAGATGACTCTAGTTGCCTTCGATTTTTAATGAGCCTGAAGTGACATGTGCTCAGATGGACCTTTTCCTTTAAGGAGTCTAAAAAGGAACGAAAGAGACTACTCTGGAAATCTAGACAGAGGGATTACCAAACCAATCGCAAAACTGCAGAATACTTTTTACGGTACAACAGTCAATCTTCCTGAATGTTGTGTTCAGTGCATTGCGATCGATAGGGCGGTAGACACAGCTTCCTAAGGATAAAGGATATAGCCTATTGTGGTCTCCCAATATATACGCGATGGTACGTGGGATCATAAGTCCGTACTGGCACTTATCGTCTCAAGAGGAGGAATCAACCAACCTATGATGAAAGCGACAGTTACCAGGCTTTACAACATCGGAATACGTCTCTAGCCTAGACTTCTAAATGTTGTGCATTAGGTTCCAAAGCGTTTTTATGTTCATTGAATTTATTTTATAGTTGATCTTTCTTAAGAAGTTTTCCGTTAAGGTTCACCGCGTGATGTAGATATACAATTCC
The DNA here is from genome assembly GCA_031772625.1 of Pinus tabuliformis. Taxonomy (NCBI): domain Eukaryota; kingdom Viridiplantae; phylum Streptophyta; class Pinopsida; order Pinales; family Pinaceae; genus Pinus; species Pinus tabuliformis. Next base: position 1,117,262,941 of record CM062813.1, on the reverse strand, counting down.
TAAAATGTAATCTAAGATGATAAACAGTCGTTTAAACTTCATTTTGGAATGAAAATCCTAGCTACTAAGGAAAAAGAAATGAAATCCTTTCAACATAGAGAAGAGAGCACACACTAGATGCACTATCCTAAATCTAAATCAACAAGAAGTCTAAACGCAAATGCACATGCATGTATTTGTTTTCGCTTTCTTAATGTGTGAATGACAAAAAGAATGCTAAGTAGAAATCTAAATTATTCCTTTTTCCAAAGCGATAGTACTAACGATTTTCTTTTCAAAAAACGAAAAGGAGACAAGATGACAATTTACGATTTTGAATTGAAAATTGCTTTCAACACTTGAAATACTACTAATTCAGATCAAATACAAGAGTAACAGTGTAATTGACTATCAAAAAGAGAAGGATTATTTTCATTGACTGAAAACGACACTTGCGACACTTTAAAATCCAAAGACGACAGTTCGATTAAGCTACCATTTTGTAAATGAGAACTGTGAATGGCGAAAACTACACAAAAAAATTCACAAATATTTGCACAGTGGAGGTTGGATGATGCAAAGAAAGGGGGTTTCAACAGTGGTCTATTGATCATAGAGAGAAAAACTCTTGAATAAAGCTGAAGAGAGTGAAGAAAAAACCAAAATCGGGAGGCAGATCTAGTCTTTTTTTATCATCGCACCTGTAACACAGGGAAACATGGATGAATCCCACCTACTGCACATGGGAAGTGCGATGCATCCAGATTGTTAGAAGACAAGGTGTGATGGTCCAGGGACAAGAATTTAACTTGGTTTTTGGTCACAGTTTGCAACTTAGTCTAGGGATTTAGGCTGAGCAAATGATAGTCAGTAACTACAAAGTACAAGGGCTGATCTAATGAGGTTACTCAAGCTACCTCTAGGGCACTTAGGATGTTTGCAAGTCAATTGTTCAGTTCATAAACAAACCCAGAGATTGACTGAAGCAACATTGATCTATTTCCACATGAATAGCAAATGCAGTTCGAAGGCTAGCTGGCTTAACTTCAGGCTCTGTCTATGGTTTATGAATCAAACAAATAGAGACAATCAATCAAACTAATCGCTCCCCAGTATGGTCGCCATTTTGTTACTGGAAAATCTAGTGTCTATTCAGAGCTGCTAGTCCAACTAGGATACGTAGCTATCTTAGAAACAAAAAAATTAAAGTCACTTGTTTTTCCTTTATGAGAGAGAGATGGGAAAGAAGCACAGAGTACCAACCTCAGTCTTCCGCTTGGCTCCTTGCTTGTTTCCCTTCCCCTTTGACAGAATCTCGCCACTACTTCCTTACTTGTCCCACTTCAAAAAGCACATGTAGATTCACAGTAGCATAATACCATCAAAGCATAGAGATCTTTCATTGTAAACAATATAGGATCAGATATATATTGACCATACAAATGCATATATCAACACAATATTCAGAGATACACAAGAATATGGAGGAAAACTCAAATAGCTTTATTAGTAAAAGTAGTAGAAGAAGGATTACATCCATGTGGTCTAGCCCAGTGCCATCCTCCCAGCTTGAAAGCCCTCTTCACCTCACACAAGGAAAAATCACCCAAAAATGTCTTCAAAGAGAAACCAACAGCACCTCTTTGCAAATTACCAAATTCCAACCTTTGGATCTCTGGGATGAGGGATCCATTTATAGATATTTGCAGGGGTTGAGTCAGCTTCTGGGATTTTGATTAGTGTCATCTCTTTGATAGTTCTTGGTTCCATTTGGAGATTTCATGATCTCTTACTCATCCTTGGGCGAACTTAGGGAGGCAAGTGTCAAATGAGCAGCTTCTAGAAGATTCTAAGGTTCTCCACTTAGCAAACTGCTTGTGCCATTTGTCTGCTCTCGCTCATCGCACCCCACAGAAGGGATTTTCAGTATGCATCGCACTTTTTGCATGTGGTAGGTGAGATGCATCGTACCCTTTGCACTAGGCAGTCTGTATGGTCCTACTTTGACCAGTTCTGAGTGATTTCTCATGGAAAACTTCTGGGAGATGATGTAATCAGATGACCTTGCTCCTTTAGGGAATGAAACAACAATTTTAGGGACTTAGAAGCTCTTGGTTTATGGACATATGTGATTGGGGTTGCAGTGCCCAAATATGTCTATAACAACCATCTACCTGGGGTCCCTCTTTCTGTTGTTTTCCTTTTAAGATTGACAGCTCATTTCCTCCTTGAGGTTCCATTTCTTGTAGCTACTTTTTCAACATTTCATTTTCTTCCTCCAATTGAGCTCTTCTGATACTTTTTGTATGCTTGACCATGCTCAATTCTTTGCCCATATCTCTCTACTTGTTTTCCATGTGCCCAATGTCTTCTACCCCTTTCGATTTTGTAATCTACATCCATGTATGGGTCCTGACTCTTTCCTTTTCTAGCTAAAAGAAAAGAGGCACTGCAAACTTTTGTGGGATGATCTTCCCACTTTCCAGAAGGTTGTAGTAGGAGCCTAAGTTAGGCCGAGGTCTAGGCTCTGGTATCTCTTTTGCCTTATCTTCCTCTTGGGTCTATTCTTCTACCTTCTTTTCATGTTTTTCAATTTCTTTGAGCTTTTCCAATGTCTCCTATAGAGAGGACTGTGCCTCCTGTAGGACTACTTTAAAGTCCATTAATTTGATCCTTTCTTTCCAGGTAGAGGTCTTAAGGACTTCCTCTCTCATAAGTGATGGATATTTTGGAGGGAGATTCCTCCTTTGTTATAGCAGTTACATCCTCAATGATGATGGGTTCCTTTGAAGGTGGCTAAGGCTTCCCCATCTTTATTCTGGTGCTCTTTCGAGCTTTAAAGTACATAGATGGTTGTCTTTTTCTTTTCCCTTTTTGCTTGGTTGGAGTACTAAGTGCAGCAAGAACAACTGCTGCTTCTCTTGGTAGTGTCTCAAGAGACACTTCCTCTTGCTATTTTTCTTCTTCTTCATCTGCTGTTTTGCCTGTGTCTGCTGTCTCTGATGTTGTTTTCTCCTCTACTTGTTGAGTTTCTGCCTTTCTTGTGGAAGCCTTTTTCTGAGTTGTCTTGGGCTTCTTCTTTTCAATTCTTGTCCTCTTCCTTTTCTCTACTGTTGTTTTCCCTTTTTCTTCTTTTGATGTTGTTTTCTTCTTTGCTTTAGGTTCAACTGTGGTGGTGTCATGTTTCTCCTCTCCTCTCTATTTTTCTTCTTTTTTCTTCTTCCAATTGAATATTCGATGCTTCTTCATCGATTTCTTTCTCAGGTTCCTCTTTCTGTTCCTCCTCTTCACTTCCAAATGGACTAAGGTAATTAGTGATAATTTTTATGTCATCTTCTTTAGTCATGTTCATAAAAATATCCCAGGCTATAGGGATTGTGTATGTGTGGAGGGCATTCTCCACTAGCAATTTAATGAGCCCATGGTGAGCCAACTGGTCTGGAACCCCTGCATTCAATTTGGTGCTACACTCTATCAAGGATTGGAGGAGAAAATATGGAAGACCGAGTTTTCTAGATGCAGGCAGGGCCATGCCATATCTTAGTTCATGTAATAGTCTGAAATGATAACCATAAATGATGTTGTATCTTCCTTCACAGGAGATATACTTCATGATCTAATAGTTGACCTCACCCCATGGATAAGGTATAATTGTTCTTCTGATCCCATTCTTATCCTCCATAGGATGTTCATTAGGCTGGAAAAAGGTCTTCTTAGCAACCTGTCCTAGTGGTTTTTCTTCCTTGCTCCAAGGGAGCCTATGTGGAAGACTTGTAATTTTGCTGATGAACTCTGGTGTAATTCCTATGGTTAGACCCCTGAAACTGACTGTAGCATGGGTTTTTGAGTGGGGTTTTAAAGACAATAAAAATTCCTCTGTAACTTCCTCATCATACCCATGAAATTTCTCAAAGAAAGGCATCCAATTTTCCTTGGTAAAGAGGGCTACTACTTCTAGGTGTTCATGCAATTTGGTGGAATTCAGAGGCTCCTTTCTCATAAAACCCCCTGTCATGATGTTTTAGAGACTGCTAGAAAATCTCGGGTGAGGAGGAAGGCAACAAATTTTTAAACCCGAAAATAGAGGAACGACTGAGGTTTTTTTTTTCTTTCTGGAACTAGAGAGGGAATTTTTCATGTTCTTATTTTTTCACAAAAGAAATTTGCAATTTTCCTTCCCTTCAAACCCTATTCTCAAACCTAATTTACTTCTCGGTCTGTTTGAGGGAAACAATATATATATATATATATATATATATATATATATATATATATATATATATATATATCTATATATATATATATATATATATATATATATATATATATATATATATATATATATATATATATATATATTTAAAACAGAGAGGATACTAGACAGTGCTTTTTCCTTTTCACAAAGTAAGCAGATCACCCAATGCAAATTCACTATTTTACAGGCTTAATTTCCTATGGTTGCATCACTTCTTCATATAGGAGAATACCATGGAGGAGAAGGAGACAAAATTTCAATGCAGAAAGTAAAATGAAGAGACTATATATATTTCAAAAAAAAAACACAAGCAGACTTCTGTTCTCACTTTTTCTTCCTTTTCAACTCAATACTTCGCTTAAAATCCCACCACCTTTTGTAGATATATAACATGCAGAGTGGGTTTTGTAGGAATTTACAGGGTAAGTTCCTCAGAAAGAATACCAAGAGGACACCGCTCACAACCAGATCTCAAATCAATACACCAGTATTTTTGACGTGGTTAAAACCCTCAGAGTGCAAGGAGGGAAACAGTCCACGGCCTGTCCCAACGTGGGTACAGACAATTTATTAATCAAAGAATGAAAATTTACATAAGCTTCTCTCATGCACGGATTACCCGAACAATGACCCTCCATGCGCTTTAAATAGAACTCATGGACCAATCGGGTGTCAAGCCACGGATCAAGTGTCGGTAATACCGAGGTGAGAGTGAACCGTCGGATCACTACATATCGTGACCGTCGGATTGTAAGTTACAAAATGTACAACGGTAAAGAAACACACTTTACCTAACTCTAACCTAACTCTATACTAGACCAAGTTGAACTTAACTATATCCTATGTGTCGGAATATCCTAACATCCCCCCTTAAGAACAACTTGGGATAGGATTGAAGGATTTACAAATATGACACAATAGGAGAAGGAAGGAGGCACTAGAGCCTATCCCCCCTTAGTGACAACTTCCTAAACTCCAAGCATATATCGAAGTTTAGTGAACTTCGCCTCTGTGAGAGCCTTTGTGAAGATGTCTGCAACCTGATCATCTGTTGGACAATATTGCACTTCAAGAACATGGTCATGAATGAGCTTTCTGATGAAGTGCATGTGTAGTTCAATGTGTTTGCTGCGCTGATGCTGGACTGGATCTTTGCATAGCTGAATGGCACTTTGATTATCACACCAAAGTGTGGTTGGATGCTGCTGCTCAAAGCCAAACTCTGATAGGATCTGACGAAGCCACAAGGCTTCCTTACTAGCTTCCACGGCACCACGATACTCTGCTTCTGCTGATGAAAGAGAAATGGCAGCCTGTTTCTTACAAGCCCATGTAATAGGTCCTGAACCAAGAGTGAAGACATAACCGGCAGTAGACTTCCGATCATCAAGGTCACCAGCCCAATCAGAATCAGTGAAACCAACTAACAGAGGAGCTGCTTTGGCACTGTAATGAATCCCAAACTGTACTGTACCTCGAACATAACGAAGTATTCTTTTAGCTGCTTTCCAATGACTTTCACGGGGGTTTTGCATAAAACGAGCAACAAGGCCAACAACAAAGGAAAGATCAGGACGAGTATGGGTTAAATACAAGAGTTTTCCGACAAGTTGACGGTATAAGGTAGCATCAACTTCAGGAGAAGTACAAGAGACTGAAAGTTTGACTCCAGACTGAAAGGGAGAAGTGGCTGGCTTACAGTCTTCCATGTGAAAATGACGAAGAATATCACAAGCATACTTGGACTGGGAAAGGAAAATACCCTCTTGGGATTGCAAGACTTGAAGACGAGAAAATAGTGTAAGTGTCCTAAGTCTGTCATTTCAAATTTCTTTTTAAGGCTGGACTTCACATGGTTTATAAGGTTGGGATCACTACCAGTAAGAATAATATCATCAACATAAAGAACAAGGATGATGAGAGAGTTGCCCACTTTCTTGGTGTAGACAGTATTGTCAGAATGACACCTAGAAAAGCCAGATTCTAAAAGAAAGCTATCCATTTTGGCATACCAAGCCGAGGAGCTTGCTTGAGGCCATAAAGGGATTTCTTAAGTCAACAAATGAGGCTGGAGTCTGTTTGTATGAAGCCAATGGGTTGTTCCATATAGATTTCTTCCTGCAAGTCACCATGCAAGAAGGCAGATTTAACATCCATTTGATGGACTTCCCATTTTAAAGAGGCAGCAAGGGAAAGAACAAGGCGGATAGAGTTCATTTTGGCAACTGGAGAGAAGGTTTCAGTGTAGTCAATGCCTTCAACCTGTGAAAAGCCCTTAGCAACTAGACGAGCTTTATGTTTATCAACTTTCCCATCTGGTCCATACTTGGTTCTGTAAACCCATTTGCATCTAACAAGTTTGCGTCCCTTTGGTAGAGGAACAAGATCCATGTATCATTTGTCATCAATGAATGATATTCTTCATTCATAGCTGTTTCCAATGTGGATGGCCTGAAGCTTCTGCAAAAGTGTCAGGATCATGATTTACTGGAGCTTGAGCCAGTAAAGAAGAGGCTCTTTCAAACTGAGAACGTGTACGTCGCTGATCTGTAGGATCACCGGAAAGATCACCTGCTGCATCCCGAGTAGCACGGACCCATCTTGGAAGTTGAGGATCCTGAGAAGGTGGGGAAGGATTATCATCCTCGCTTTCATCATCAGAAGAAGAAATGTTTTCAAAGAGAAGAGATAGGAAGAGGTGGCACATCCGCCGGACTAGGCTCGCAGGCCGATTTATTTTCATCAAATTTTACATCTCTTCTAATGATAACATTTTTGGACTTAAATGGAATAAGTCTATACCTTTTACATCTTCAGAATATCCAACAAAAGTACATTTCTCACTCTTAGGTTCTAAGGCTTTATGCTTTTCATCTGGAATATGGGCCCATGCTTCACTTCCAAACACACGAAAGTGACTTACATCTGGTTTAATGGAACTCCAGGCTTCTTCTGGAGTGATATTCTCTAGAACCTTAGTAGGAGTGCGATTGATTATATAATTTGCACAATTAATTGCTTCGGCCCAAAAACTGAGACTGAGTCCTTTAGATTGCAGCATACAATTAGCCATTTCCTTTAAGGTGCGATTTTTCCTTTCAGCTACACCATTTTGTTGTGGAGTGTATGGAACAGTATGTTGCATTTGAATTCCATTTTCGGTGCAAAAGTTGATGAATGCATTTTTAACATATTCTCCACCATTATCAATTCTTAGCTTAAGAATTTGATGTCCAGATTGTTTTTCAACGAATGCTTTGAAGGCCAAAAAGGTGGTAAATACTTCGCTCTTGAGTTTTAAGAAGTATACCCAAGTGCGTCTGGAGAAATCATCAATGAAAGTTAAGAAGTACTTGCAGCCAGAGAATGAAGCAACAGGAAGAGGACCACATAAATCACTGTGCACAAGCTGTAAAGGGGCTGAGGCGTGCCAAGAGGCACGTTTGTCAAAACTGTCCCGATGATGTTTTCCGAGTACACATCCGGAACAAACACCATCTTTGCAAGATACCATAGGAAGACCTGTCACCATGTTTTCTTTACATAGATGCTGAAGGGAGCGATAGTTTAAGTGACCATACTGCTCATGCCAAAGTTTGCTCACTTCATCATTATGAGCAACAAATACTGAGGGAAGATGGGATGACCCAAAGTTGTGAAACTTATACAACCTTTTGGAATCATCAGCAAGACCAGTAGCTAGAATCTGTTTAGGATCTTTTAGATCCTTGATTACAACATCATGAGGTGAAAATTCAACAATTTTACCTTCACCTGAATGAGTTATCTGATAGACAGATAGAAGGTTGCAGGATAAGTTTGGAACACATAATACATCATTGAACTGACCATTGTCTAGATGAACAGTTCCAGTCCCTACAACATTAAGAGATCTATCATCACCAACATATATATTTTGGTGTTACAATCATTTAAAGAAGAAAACATGGCTTGGTTTTTGGCCATGTGACAAGAGGCTCCAGAATCAATGAGCCACTCATGAGAATGAGAAGAAGAAGAAGATACATTTAATGCATAACCAGACTGAGATGATTGACGATGACATGCAGAAAGTGCCGTTCCGGAAGTTGAAGTTGAAGTAGGCTCCAGATGGATGTTATGTTTCTTCATTGCGGCTTCCAAGGCTTCCATCTTCTTAAAGCATTTAGATTCTAAGTGGCCATCTCGATTACAAAAGTTACAATGTCTGTCAGTCTTCTTCCATTTGTTTTTATTGGTCTTGTCATATTGCTGAAATGATCTTTCATTTGAGGCTGAGTTGGTTTAGGACCATTCCTTTGAGGATAAGACTTCTTAGGATTCTTTGAATTTGGTTGCTGCTGGGCGGCTAACGCTTTCGTGGAAGAGTTTCCAAGATTAAGAAGACCAAGGTGTAAGAGTTTTTCTTGTTCTCTTATTAAGGAATCACAAAAGGAGTCAAAGGAAGGGGGCTTGTAGTCTTTGCTTGACAAATGAAAGCTTCCCTGGTAGAATGGAAAGTGGAAACAAATACAGAGTAGGCTGGTCCCAACTTAGTAAGGATGGAATAAATAAGGTTACCATCTTCTTTCTTAACTTTAACACCTTCCAAGAGATATCTAAGGGTCTTGAATTTGGACAAGAAATCTTCAATGCAAGAAAAATTATTAGGATCCAAAGTAAGCAACTCATTCTCAAGTTGATGGGCTCTAATTTCATTTTTAATCCCAAAAACTTTAGCAAGTTTTTCTAATGCTTCATGAGGAGTTTCAATTTCTGCAATGTGGAATCTAAGATCAGGAGAAACAGACATTCCTATCAAACCACGTGCTTGATCTTGTCGATTTTCCCATTTTTCGGCCTTGTCTTCATCTTTGGGTTTCTTCTCTTGGTCTGTGGCTATTCTGAAGAGACCTTTACTTCTAAGTAAATCTCCCATGTAGGCTACCCATTGGAAGTAGTTAGTGCTGTCAAGAATGACTTGGCATGGACTTTCCATTTTTTGAAAAACAACTGAAGCTGAAGATGCTGAAAGTAAGTGGTCCAATGGATAGATCTCGAAAAAATAGGCGGTTTTAAAAAAAACGGCTCTGAAAAAGGCTTCCGGATGAAGAAGTTATGGCTTTTTGAAAAAAAAATTGTTGACGTTGCCGGCAAAGTGCGCGAATGTGCGGGAATGAAAAAATCCGCCCCCACAAAATGGAGACTTGAACCCAAGACCTCTACTCTCTTAAAAGGTCTTTGAACCAATTGATCTATACAAAATATTTGAGAGAGAGAGAGAGAGAGAGAGAGAGAGAGAGAGAGAGGGGGGGGGGGGGGGCCTCGATTTGCGTGCTTGCCTTGGGAAGACTCTTTTCCCTACAAAACACCAAACACAAAACCCAACACGAATATCCAAAGAAAAACGAACCTTACGGCTCGAAGTTAGCTTTAGCCAAAAAACTAGAAATTTTAAAAAAAATCTCAAAGTTAGCTTTTAGCCGAAAAACTAAATATTTTTCTCAATGTTTCTGATTTTCCGAGATCACACTAAGGTGCAGGGAAAAGAGCATACGCATGAGAAAAATCCTTTCTTTCTGTTTCTGATTTGCCCAGATCGCACAGAGTCGCAGGGCAAAGAGCATACGCAGAAATGAAAGGTATAGATCCGGAAAAAAAAAGGCTAAATAAACCGAAACCGAAATAAGCAGAGAGAAAATGACAGTAAACTGCAAAAAAAACACTGTATACCTCCCGATCTGAAAAATGACGCAGCTAGGGCTACCGGAAACCTTTTCGCGTGAAACAAAAGGGGTTCCTCACTGAAACAGATGCTCTGAACGCAACAGAGCAGTCCTCTCGGCCCGAAAGCAGTCAGAAACAGCAGATCTAGGAAACGACAGCCGCATGCAGTTCTACCGGCTTCAGATTTGGATCACCAACGGACGCGGCCCTCAAATAGCTCTGATACCATGTAGGAATTTACAGGGTAAGTTCCTCAGAAAGAATACCAAGAGGACACCGCTCACAACCAGATCTCAAATCAATACACCAGTATTTTTGACGTGGTTAAAACCCTCAGAGTGCAAGGAGGGAAACAGTCCACGGCCTGTCCCAACGTGGGTACAGACAATTTATTAATCAAAGAATGAAAATTTACATAAGCTTCTCTCATGCACGGATTACCCGAACAATGACCCTCCATGCGCTTTAAATAGAACTCATGGACCAATCGGGTGTCAAGCCACGGATCAAGTGTCGGTAATACCGAGGTGAGAGTGAACCGTCGGATCACTACATATCGTGACCGTCGGATTGTAAGTTACAAAATGTACAACGGTAAAGAAACACACTTTACCTAACTCTAACCTAACTCTATACTAGACCAAGTTGAACTTAACTATATCCTATGTGTCGGAATATCCTAACAGGTTTTCTGAGCCTACCTTTTTCACTCAAATTTGGCATAAAATCCCAAATTTTCCCTCTGCATAGCTGCTCACTGGCCTTCCTATAGAAATGCTCCTGTAGATTGTGTTTCCGCTCCTGTAGAGTGTGATAATGCTCCTGTAGAGCCCGATACGCGAAAGGGTTTCGAAACTGATAGAGAGCGACTGTTTCGAGGTTCTGAAGGTGGTAGGTAAGTTTTTGCAGTGGAGAGCACGACGATGCAAATGAAACAGAGTTCATGAAGGCGTCAACTACAGCGTACTTAAGCTTATGGCATGTTCTACAGTGACAAGGTGAGGTGGCAGAAAGGGTACATTATCTTCATCTGGAACGTTGGTCCCTTCTCCAGTGCCATTATGATACTTCATGCCGCCTGCCCGCAATTACTTCCATCATTCCCGTTATACGCCACCACCACTACCTGTTTTGAGTTTTCCTTCCCAAGTTAACTGAACACACGTGCCGATTGCACCCACGAACGTTGTTTGAATTGGATGGGGCTTGTTTGAACTGGACGAGGGTGGCCAGTTAGCTGGCCATCGATTTCATTTAATAACAACCATCTCAATGGTTCATGTAGTTTCTAAATTATACTCATGCAACAGAGCAATGGGTTTTGTCACTTACGTGTTAGTTGCTACTGTGCTTTGCATCCTCAGACTTTGGCACTCTATTCATGGATTGCGGCTGCTGTTGGTGCTCGTGGCTTCTGAACTAGTGACTTGGCTACCTCATGCTGGTGATATTCTAATTAGGAACGGCTCCTTGCGCATCATATACACTTGTGGCTGCACTGATCTCGCCTCTGGAGCTTGGTTTTTAAGGGGATCAGCAGTTACAAGAATCCTACAGGATTTCCTATAACTGCTTCTCCCTCTGAAATTTCTGGCTAATGCTTGAACAGGGACTGGAGAGATAGCTGACAAAGGTTTTGAAGGAAAAGGAAAAGCAGCTGGTATGTACTAGGTAAGAAACAAGTTAAGGATGTTGCTATTTTATTTTTCATCATTTAAAAAAAAAAACAAACAAACAAACAAAAGAAACAGAATTTCTGTGTTTTCTATGCAGGGAAGAAAGAAGCGAGTGGAAATGCAGTGGTGCAGGTATGGAATTGAGAGTTGGGAGGATGGATGGTGGCAGGGAGGTCCATAGGTCTTCTAGAAAAATTTCTAGCCCTCTGATTCTTTTCTGAACTTGATTTTGAGCTCTATGTGGTTTCTACAGGAGCCTCCTATAGAATGCATAGAGCTTCCTATGGGATGCATAATTTCCAGAACAAATGAGACCAGGGCTTGGGAATAGACAATGGCGATGGAGGAATGATCTATCAGGGGTGTATTCAGCCTGGCCATGTCCTTTTTTCTTCTGCGACCCTCCTGCAGTCTACAATGCACTCAAAAGAAGTTAGTTTTCCTATTTTTTGGCTTTTTCCTCTGTTTTTTCTCTCTCTTTTTCTTTTTTTTTTATTGTTATGAGATAGTTGGGGCACCTCCAGGAGGTTTTCACCTAGGGATCTTTTATTCTCTTTTTCTGTTTTTTTTTGTATTTTTATGTTTTTTTGCCTTTTTTTGTGTGTGTTTAGGGTGTGGGTGGAGTGGAGGCAGAGACTTGCTCCACTACCGACACTGTTTTACTCAGATTCTCAATGAATTCTTTCTTGGAGAGGGGATTCCTCTAGATCTTCAACTTATGCCCATTGACGAGCATGGGGATGGCTTCTTGATCGATGGTTTGGATTAGAACTGAACCATTGTCATTGCAATTTTCTACTGTGTACAGTCCCAACCATCTTGTCCTCAGTTTTCCATTGAAATCTTTATATCTTGAATCATACAATAGCGCCTAATCTCCTTCCTGGAATCGTTTCTCTTTAAGGTGTCTGTCATGCCTGTTGTTGGGAAAAGTATCCAATATGGAATGACCCTATCCCACTCTAAGGGTGACAGTACCTCAGCAACAACTGAATACAAAGCTATTCAATATTACTTCTTTATGAGATGAGAGAGAGAAGAGAAAAGGGATCCACTAACCGTTATCTTCCGCTAATGGTTGATCCAATCTTCCCTCTTTGCTGCTTGCTCCTAGCTCCTTGCTCTTTCACCGGCCCAGCTACACAAAGATCCTGCAAAAGCATAAGGAAAGGAAACTACAAGAAGCATACATCCATAACTGATTCAAGGATTAGAATAAATCAAATATACAAGCATCAATTCACCATAGAGACACATGCATATAGAAGAACCTCAAATACTTTATTAATAGAAGAAGTAAAGTTCTGAGAGTGTTACAACCATAATAGGCCCAATCCAGCAACACCTCCCAGCAGAAAGAAATCTCCTCTTCACCTCCTTCAAAGCAATCACCCAATAGTTCTATACACAAACCAACAGTACTTCCTTACTTGCACAAAATTCCAGCCTCCTTAGACCTCATGAGAGAGCTCTATATATAGGATATTTGGAGAAAGGATGAGTCAGCTTGAGCTTGGCATGAAGTTGACTAGTGTCCTCTCCCACTTTAGTTAATCTTTAGTTCTTGAGTCCACTTGGAGATTCTTGCTTCCACTTGGAGATCAAGACCCTCTTACTCATCACAAGGCGAATTCCTTGACCCAAGTGTCAGTTTGGAAGCTTCCTGGGCAGTTGACACCTTGCAGAATGACTGTGCCACTTGGCCAATCTCGCCCAGCGCAGGTAGCCTTCATTAGTTTTGACATTCAGTGCAGGTACATAGTGGAGCAGTTGACATTCAGCGCAGATTCTCAGTGGAGCAGCTGACATGATCCAGAAATAGCCTGTTTTTGAGTGTTTTCAGGTGGAGAACTGATTTTCAGTGCTGTGGTTTGCTGACCTTGTTCCTCTAAGGGTAAGAACAACATGTTTAGGGACTTTGGATCCCTCAGATTATTGACATTTCATGCTCCATGCTGTTAGGCACAAAAATGTCTATAACAGTTGCCCCCTAAAGTATGAGGTCGTTTATCGGGTGAAATGCTTTATCAGGAGGATCCGAAGTTCATTCAATCGCTGAGAGGTGCCCTGTAATAAAATACAATACAATACATTATTTTTCATTCTGCTTTCATGATCTAGCTGAGGCGGGCATTCCCATGCTCAGCTTTATAAATTCATTTTGGTACATAGAACAGACAATCGTCTGGTGATAGACTGATAATTCTCTGCTGAAATTATCATCCTTTGAGTAGGATGATCATCTGCTGCAATGATGTTCATAACAAATGTCTTTATATCCTGAATATATATCGCAGCCCGGATGGATGAAACTAGATCCGGGGTCTTCAAACTCGTTCGATCTTCACTCTAAGTACAAGTCGATCCATGTGAGAATTGCGCTGAAGTCGAACATGGAAAGACATCGCTTGATTACCAATCAATAATGTAAACCGTTAACAAGCGCGAGAGGAATCACCAATAATGACAATGACCCTCAAGGTACTGCAGTACAATTCACGTGGTGTGAATAAAGGACTTGGCGTCGAACACCACGCAAAATCTTTCGGTCGAAGGTCATTGATGTATACCTGTCCCGGAAGTGAGAAACTTGCCATTGAGGCATGCAAGCTTCAAAGTACTGGGGGGGGTGTTCCTAGATCAACTTCTTGGATAATGAGCTGAAGTCGACAAGAAGCGATCTGTCAAAGGAGGGCCTTAATGAATCCCACATCAATGACATGGAACGGAGCTAATGATTTTAGTGGAGGTGAAAACAATCTGTGAAATATGATTCAGGGTGGCGATCATGGGTGGATGAAGGATAATGTATGGCAGTGGATGGGACACGGTCGACTCTTTCTAAACAACATCTCTTGAACATATAATGACACTGATGTGATGGATCGGTAGCATTACCCCAAATGTGGATGGTTTGGCGAGGACCATGGTGATGAGACCGGTGAATGAAACAACCCAACCCGATGTGATACGGAGGACAAAGTGTCATGTTCAAGAGCGACTTGCTACCATTAAAGCTTTGAGGTTCTCCCAATTTTTCCCTAGTCATTTCTGACCAGTACCTCTTTATTTTTGTCAAGCTCGAGGAGGATAACATATGCTTGTTCTATAACCTGCCCTTCGGGCAAGCCCATCGCTATGTTTTAACGAGCCTAGCGATAGGGAAACTCGTTCTCGTCTAAAGACAAGTTTGTCGCTATTTAATCATTTTAACGAGTCTAACGACAAGGAAAACTCGGTCCTTTTCATTTTTAGAGAGTCTGAAAAGGTACAGAAAGTTAACTCCAAAATTCCTTTTTCGTCATCTAATCCCTTAAGTCTGAAAAAGTATAAAACAATACAGAAGGGATGAGTTTTCGATAATTTTAACGAGCCGAATAAAACAAGCGCTCGACCTTTTTGTGCAATAATCCCTCAGGTCCAAAAAGATTAAAATCTAGAGGAGGGATAGCTCTTCCGGTCACTTTAACGAGCTGGAAGGCCAAAACTCGGCAAACTTTTCATATTTTACGAGTCAGGAGAAAAGAGCTCAAAGAAGACTCGTATTTTGAGGAACGAGTGATAAACAGGGATAGCAGCAGATTCCAGGTATAGGTTGGAATTTTCCAATCACGGCAGTGTCACAAGGATGGCTAAGTGAAATCACTCTTCGCAGCTGTTCCTCAAAATGGGTAAACAATCATATGGAGGTGAACGATTGGCCAAATAAAATGGAGGTGGCAGGTGCAAAACACGACCAAGGCTTTTATGGCTAATAAATTTACGATCACAATGGTTATTTACCAGTACTGGGTTCATTTTTTAAAGAGCTTGAATGCACCAAAACACTGCTCAAAAGCTTATGTTTATTTTTTAACGAGCATGAACTATGACGCTAAAACTGCTCAGATCTCGCTTTTCTATTTTTTAACGAGCATAAATTCCGCGGTAAAACTGCTCGATATACCAGTCATAGGATAAGAAATGTCTCCTGTGAGATAGCTATTTTTTATGGAGCTTTATCTCACGAAGCTATGCTCCTCATTTGGCAAATTTTGACCTTTGCCCCACATCCTTTTTTTATGCAAGTTCGGAAAACGACTAATCCAAAAAACAGATAAATAACCACTCTTTGCTTACACTCCAAAAGGTTTGCATGCCCCCAGGTATAAAATACAATTTCAAGGCTGCAACTACTTATCCGATAAAACATTGTTTTAAAGGGTGAGGCTTGCCTCTTTCAGGTTATCCAAAAAATGGTTTTATTTGCTGCCGCAAATGAAACTCTTTCTTCGACGATGTCTATCATTAGGTTACTCAAAGATGGTTACAATTTGTTGCAACAAAGGAATCTCTTTCTTTAGAGGCTGCCCCTACTTATCCTTCAAAACATTTGTTTTGATGGGTGAGGCTTGCCTTTTACCTTAAGATGGTTACAATTTGCTGCCGCAAAGGAATCTCTTTGGTATTGCCTACCTATTTGGACAAAGGTGAATGACTAGAAATCATCAAACACATAACTTTGACAAAAGAATCCTGTTCTAGAACAACCCCTTTTCCTTCCACGGACGGGGTACAGACTAGTCATATTCTTTCGCGGAAATTCTACTTTATACCCAAGGTTTCCTCTGCCCGAAGCAGACCAGGATGCATGCCCCCTGGGTTCCAGTCCCATCTTTCCGAATCACTCGCACTCATCGGGAAGGAGGACTGGGGGTGGAGACATTTCTTGGGTGAATAGACCATTCAAGGTTGGTATTTGACTATTTGCGATTCGTGATCCCGGAAATGAAAGTTGGTCTACGAGCTTGACCATTCTTCCTTCGTGTGGAAAACACATTACTCTAAAGAGTGAGGAGACTATAGCTCCCATGCAATATATATAGTCTCGTCCAAGGAGTAGGTTATAATCCAAGGGTCCTTGAACGACCATCACGTTCATTTGAACGGTCTTCCCTTTCAATGTAACAGGCACATTGGGGAGGATCCCTAACGGTCGACTGGTTCCTTTATCAAAACCCGAGAGATTTCTTATCTCAGGCAAAAGCTCTGGGGAACCTAGTGCTTTCCAAGCAATAGAGGAAAGGATACTCACAGATGCCCCTTCATCAATGATAGTTCCAGCCATTACCATTCTGTAGATTTGGACTATGATTCTGAATGGTATACTGGCTGGTAACCGGGGTCTGCCTAGTTGGTTCCAATCAAAGGACACAACCAGGTTGCTTGGTGGTGGGACCGAATACACGGCCGGATACAATCCTAACGATGTTCCTTCCTGCGATAAAGGAATGGGCGCATTGCCCTGATGCTCATCAGAATCTGTGTTGATGAAAAGAACCTGGATGGTGTCATCCTTATTCTCTTCAGTGAGGGTGTCATTTGAAGATGAATCTTCAGTGACGGTGTCATTTGAGGATGAAACCTCTGAAGGAAGAACCGGGTCAACTGCCGTATCGACCTTTAGACTTTCGTCTGGTCTGGATTCAGTAGGTTCATTTTCAATGACTGACGCTTCAGCTGACCACTTGAGCAGGCCAGCTGTATTTTCAACCAACGAAGGACTCGGAACGAGTTTTTTGTATCCAGGAGGAAGTATTACCGGTGAAACCGGACGATCTTCCAAAACTCTCTTCGCTTCGTCTAAGAAGGGACAACGGTGTATGGCGTGATTGCCTTCACACAGTCTGTAGGGGGATTGTTACACAGTAATTTGTCACTGCCTTCCTGTCAGTCACCCTGCTGTGCCAATCACTAAGCTTCATGCCTTCTGAACTGGCCCAAAAAACCCACTTTCCTAAAGTTTTGTTCATCAGCGCGTCTGTTTGAAAAATACCCGCGATGACTGGCGCTCCATAGTGTATCCCGCGCGCTGCCAGCTCAGAAGGACATCACTTTTCCGCGCTGGTCGCCAGCGCGTGTTTCCCGTGTTCTTCCGCGCTGACATGACTGTCCTAGTTATGTGGACGCGGCGACATCGCGTCAGTTTCCTCATAATCCGCGTTGATCCAGTTTGGGCGAATTTGTTCAAATAGCCAGCCTTCCAGATTACTCCAGGCTCGGTTGTTAGCTTTGTGAATGTCGACTCCCTTCTATGGCATGTCTATTCCACCCTTTACAACTACTTCCCTTGAAGATAAGCTCATCCTTCCACCCTTATAGGAGACTCCTTCTCCTATATAAACTCCCACCATTACCATGAGCAGCTAGTTTGGATAGTTAGACATAGCTTGGATTGTATAGAGCTTATAGTGCTCAGATTGCTGCTACTATAGGTATTTGGTGTGCTAGGTGTGGAAGTGATTGATTGCTTAGGGAAGGTTGTTTTGTGTTGCTTGTATGTGAGAGAGAGTTGTTTGTCTTGGGAGAATCATCCTCAAAGGTGAATGCTTGAGATACATGCTGACTGGCCCCTCCTGAGAAGGTTACCGATGTCAGAACATTTGGTTGTACTCTTCTCTATTCTGATTAATAATAGATGACTGCTATTATTGTTCCATTCTCATTTGTACTTGCAATGGTTAAATGTGAATTACATCTTTTCTGACTGATGTATGGTTGCTTTTACTAGATTTCACGCTTGCGTTTGTTTCCTCTTCGTGTGTGCAGGTATCTATTCACGGAGATCGCGGAGGATTGTGACCAGCCAAAGCGAAGGAGCGAAGGCAACATCTCTTCGTCAAACGACAGCGCTGGAATCCAAGTAGGTGCTCTCTACCTCTTGTTTAATTGTAATTAGGAACATGCGTAGCAGCATTGTTTGATTGTTGCTAGACCCTTGCTGGGCTAGTAGGGATCGCCTCTATCTGTAGAGGGGATTTACCTCATCAACAATTTGGCGACTCCGCTGGGGATCAGCCTTTTTGTCTCTTGAGTCCACTTTTGTGTTTGACTTTGATTGATCTCTTTTCGAGTTTTTGGGATTGTCTCTTTGCTTATGAACTTTCTGGGTATTTCTGGGAAGCATTTTTATTGTTAAAAGGCTCTTGCCTTTGGTTTGGGGAGTTTTTATTTTTGGCCTTGCTTGTTTTTGCTCTCAGCGCGTTTTAATTCCGAACAGCCGCGCTGGCATCGTGACCCTGTTCTTTGGTTTTCTCTCCATCGTGCCTGTACGTCTAACAGTCGCGCTGACCTCGTTTTCAGAGACAGCGCGCTTTATTCATGTCCTTCTGCGCTGGAATCGCGGCCCCGCTTCTTTGTGGTTTTTGTCATCGCGTCTGTGTGCTTTCTTTCCGTGCTGACCTCGTTTTTCTGAGACAGCGCGCTTTATCCCTATCATTCCGCGCTGACGTCGCAAAGTTGCTACAGGCCTCCCCCTGTCAGCGCCGAGTTGCTGAAGGCTACCCGCGCTGATCCTGTAAAATTCATTTTTGACCAAATTGGCCTCCTGAACCTCTTGCTGTGACTTTCCCTTCTTCTCTCCACCTGTCTGATGACTTGTTTTTCATTGTCTGAACTCTGAACTGCTTGATTGCGGAGCTTGGTTCCATAGGGTTCCGTTTTTGCTCAGTTCTTAAGTTTGCAAATACATTCCCTTTTGCTTTCGCTGCTTGGTTCGTGTTTCCATCATTACTTTTGCAATTGCCGGATTGTGTTGAGTCTCTAATTGACTGGTTGTGGCTCTCGTCCTTCGGGTGTTCGCTTTTCTCTATTGATCTCGCACTCTAGCCCTAGGACATCTAGAGGCCGTGTGTGTGTCAAGCCTGCCGTAGGAATCTTGTTTGCTTGTTTGACCAGCTGATTTCAGATTTGTTTTCGCACTCGTTCAGTGATTGTTGGAGTGTTTTGGATTGTGTTTCCGAGTGGTTTCTTTTCGCTTCCTCCTTGCTTGCAGTCCTTGCTTGTCTTGCAAGAGCTTAGATCATATAGCTCGTGCGGAACTTTGTTTTCCTTTGATTTGGAAGCTTTGGCTGAGTGTTTCGGGAACTTTGTGTGCTTTCATTAAGTAGTTTACTTGGTGTTCCGGTTCCTCCAAATTCATTTAGATGCTTTGTGTCATTGAAAAGAAATCAAACTAGTAGCTTTGCTTTAAAAAATTGAAAAGGAAAAGAACATTTCATTGGTTTGCATCTTCAAAAAGAAAAAGTTTCCTTTCCTCGCTTTAGTTGCATTAATTGCTTGTTTGCTTGTACTTGTTTTGTTTGACTAAAAATTCCTTGCCGTCTCGTAGCTAGAATTCATCGAACAAAACGGAATTTTTTGGCATATAGATTGCATCTAGGTAATTGTGAGCGAACATACGATAGAGCTTGAAATCGAAACTTAATCTCAAGATCAACTGTAAAATGAACCAAATGAATCTAAAAACGCATTGGAACTAAGCACAAATATCTAGAGGTCTAGGTTAGAGACGTGTTTCGGCGTCTTTAAACATAGTCACTGTTGTTTCACATTAGGTTGGGTGATTCCTCCTTCTGTGACTCGATAGTGGTCTAACACGGACTGCGCTCCCACGTACCGTCGCGTATATAGGGAGACCCCACTAGGCTTTTATCCTTTATCCATAGGAAGCCGAGTCGGCCGCCCTACGATTCGCAATGTAGTGAACACAGCATTCACGAAGATCGACCACCCGTACCCTAAAAAGTATTCTGTGGTTTTGCGAAAAGTTTGGCACACCCTCTACCTAGAGTTCCAGAGCAGTCACTTTTGATCCTTTTCAGACTCCCTAAACGAAAAGGTTCCTGTGAGCGTCTTGTCACTCCGTGCTCATTAAACATTCGAAGGAGACTGGAGTCATCTTTTCGTCCTTTTCTCGACTCCTGAAACATGAAAAGGTCAAGTTTGGTTCTTGTGTCTTAAAATTAATTTGGCCACGATAACATCACCTATTTTAGATCTTGTGTGCGATAGTTTTGAGTAGGGTTTTATCGTTAGTTTCTTTTAGGTTTCCTAAGGGGTCTGGTCATCCTGGCTGACCCATCAACTCCCGGTCTAAGTGATCAAGGTTCTCCATCCTCTGTTGCTCCAGAGGTACCAGTTGTAAGCCGTACTCTTCCCATTGTTCTGAGTATCCAGCCTATCAACGTACGTGCCCCAGGCGACGAAGATTACATAGAGGATTGGAATCCCATCTGGGAGCCCGATTATACCCCCCGTACCCCTCGTACCCCTCTCGGTATGTCGTCTCCAATGTCTTCTTCCCGCATGGATGAGACAGCTTCCAGCACTGGTGAGACACCCGTGGTCACAGACATCGAGACCCCGATCCCGACTTCTTCTCCCCTCCCTCCACGATATCAATCAGTGAGGGATAGGTATGCCGCTAGAACGACTTCTACAACTATATGGGATCCTAGTCTTGTTGCCTCCACTGGGCCTTTTGTTTCACAGCCCCTTAGTACACCCCTTACAACAGGGCTTAACACGCCTGTCACCTCAGTTCCCACTCAACCTACTGTCTGCATAGCACGTTCGACTCCGGTCGTCAGTGTTGTACCGGTCTCCTCGTCTGGAAACCCTCAAGCTGGTTCCTTTGTTGGTGGAATTCCAGGATCAGGACCGTATGATGCTTTTGGGGAACCCATAACGGACCCAGATTACGAAGGTCCCTTCTTTTACTATGATGAAAACGGTGAGTTCCTTGAGAGCATCTCAGGTCTTCCTCATCGCCCTTTCGAAGAAAACGAGGAACCCTTGAATGTCACGTACGATCATGCTACTCATATGTTCAAGGGGAACCGGGATCCTCCCAGGCAGCCCATAGGACCACCCAATCAAGGCCAGCCACTTTACGTGCAAACCCCCCAGGGGCAACCACTTTATGGCCCGCCTGACCCAGGACAATCTGGGGGCCCTCAAGGTCAACCTTACCAGGAACAACCCATGGGCATTGGAGGTCCACCATATCCATGTCAAAATCAACCTACTGGACAACCAGAGCAACCTTCTTTCCAACAAGGCCAACTCGGTTTCCAGCAAGGGTACCCCTCTGGACAAACTGGCTCAGTTTACAATCCTCCAAATCAACCAGTGGTCCAGCAAGGGTATCCTCTTGGGCAGGGTGGACAACCCTATGTTCAACAGGGCCAACCTACCACCCAGTCTGGTCAATTCCCTGGGCAGAGTGGACAACCCTATGTTCAACAGGGCCAACCTACCCCTCAAATCACGAATCCTTATGGGCAAGGGGGGCAACCTGCTATACAGCAAGGCCAACCCTCTGCTCAGCCCATACACCAAGGAGGGCAGCCTGCCATACAGCAAGCCCAGCCCTCCTCTCAATCTGTTCACGCTAGGGGACAAACGGGCCAACCGTCTATACAGCCAAATCAACCCGTTGTCCACCCTCATCGTCAACCTGGACAAGCTGGCCAACCTCGACATCAACCAGCTATCTAGCCAATTCGACCATCCGTTCCGCAAAGACAACCCTTGGTGGCACATGGATAACCTGGTGCCCAGCAAGGCTACCCTGCTGGCCAACCAGGTCCATCTCGAATCCGACCAAGTCAACCTTCGGGACATATGGTTCAACCCCAGCCGGTTCAAGGACATTACTCTGGGCCTCAAACTCAAACAGGTTATCAACCCTCGTACCAAACGCAGCCTGCCTACCAGGCTCCGTATGGGACCCAGCAGTCATCTGGCTACCAGCAGCCCCAGGGGCAAAATCAGTATGCTCCTTATCAAAATTATCAGCAACCACAGGTCACTCCTTACCAAAATTATCAATATGGTCAACCTGTCGGGCAAGCTGCTAATACATGGGGAGCTGGGGGGTAGATACAGGGACAGCCATCCGCATACGGCCAAAATCCATACGGACAAAACTCCTACGGACAAACTCCCTATGCGCCAGGTCCTTTTGGACCAGGTCCATCGGGACAAAATTCCTACGCGCCGGGTCGTTCCGTCCGGACAAAGTTCGTGGGGGAAACCCCAATCTGGGTGGAACCCTAATATCACCTCGAATCCGCAGCCACAGATGTCCTTCAACCCGCAGCTACCATTTTTGGCAACGTTGGAACTACCTGATGTGTCCAAGTTAACAAATGACCCTATCTTGCATAATCCATATTGGCCACCGGTTCCAACCAAAATACCAGGTGACTGTCCAAAATTCGACGGCAAAGCCGGAGAGGATCCTCAGGCCCATGTAATGACTTATCACCTTTGGTGCTCATCTAACTCATGGCTTGATGATTCTATCCGACTTCGCCTCTTCCAGAGGACTCTCACTGGTTCAGCTGCTAAATGGTACATCGAACTCAATCGCAGCATGTTTTCAGATTTTAACTCGTTGGCTATGGCCTTTTTAACTCATTTTCAGTTACCCATTCGGTACGAGACTGGGACCCATCTTCTCACGTCTCTAAAACAGGATACGGCGATGCACATCTCCGATCATATACATGAATGGAGAAGGCGCCGTCGCTTGATTAAATTTTGGATCCCTGATCAACTCTGACCGACTGGTTTACCACGTCCTTTGTCCCTAAAATTGCCAAAGATATCGCAATGGGGGCGTGTGTAACTGAGGAGCAAGCAATCGCGCGAGCTCAATACCTAGACTTAGTGTATTCTCAGTCAGGTACTTTGTATGAGTATTTTCCAGATGCCCCGAGGCCCGGGCAACCCAAAGCTCCACCAAAGCCTTCTGTTGATGGAGTCATTGGTTCCGTAAATTCATCATCTAAGAAATCGGCCGCGAACCCTGGGAAGTAGAAACAAAATGCCTCTAACGAGAATGCTTCTCAGAGCCAATCTACTCCTGGGAATACCTCCGAGGTAAATGCCGTTCAGTCCACCGCGACAGACAAATCCTCGAAAGGTAAAAATAAAGGAAAGGCCAAAGAAAAATCTGGACAACCCAAGCAGAACCCTCCTAAACCTCCTTCCGAGGAAGGAGCCAAGCGGAAGCCTAAGTATCCTTGTCTCATTTGCGAGGAGGATCACTACACCAAGGATTGCCCCAGGCGGTCCGAGGTTAGTCGGCTTTTGAAAGGTGCTCCAGGGTCCCCTGCCGTGCTTAAAGAGCCTTTCCCGTCCCAGTAGACGCATCAGGTGGCAGATCCCTCTCAATCCTCTTCCTCGTTCGGTTCTCAAGTGTTCATGGCTGGAACCATCCCCATCCATGTCACGACTCGAGCAAAAGATTATCCATCTTCAGCCGGGAAAGAGCCGGAGGTCCCCTCTAGCGCTCCTCCGTCCAGTTCTGGTCCCCCTCACATTGAACGGCCCAGCACCGAGACGATCCCCCGACCCCCTCCCAAAGGTGTACTCAGGAAGTCATCTTATAACCCCAATGCTCGTGCTGCCCAGCATTATAGCATTGTCGAGGACTTAGCTCAGGCTCCGTTTGCTATGTCCACATTAGAAGTCCTCCAGAGCTGCCCCTCCCAGAGGAAGTCCCTGCTATCAGCAATTGGTGGCATAGACCCGGCAGATTCGGATTTAATCTCTTTTGATCTCGAGGGTTTCACGCAGAGATTGCCTCACCAGGTGGCCTTCCTTATACAGGTTCTCATCAACGACAAAACAATCCATCGTACGGTCATTGATGAAGGTGCCTCAACCTGCATCATGTCGGTTGCTTGTTGGAAGGCTATTGGTTCTCCTGCTCTGAGCCAGTCTCCTACCACCCTAGAAGCTTTCGATGGAAGAGAATCTTGTCCATATGGTATCCTCCCGCGATTGCCTATCTCTTTAGAAGGGAAAACGGTAGAAGTCGAGGTTGAAGTCGTTGACGCTAATCTCACTTACAACCTCCTCCTTGGACGAAGCTGGACATATGCCATGCAAGCCGTGGCCTCCTCTTTGTTCCGTGTCGTTCGTTTTCCCCATCAAGGGAAAATCGTCACAGTGGACTAGCTGTCCTTTTTCGCTTCCTCTTCTGAAGGGAATGTGCCATTCGTAGAGCATACCTCCAAATCGCTAGTGAGTGTGGGTGCTGGATTATTTAAAGATCCCTCCCTGATGGGAGTCTTTCCCCTCCCACCTCCAAATCTCACCTCCGTTAACATGATCGCAGTGCGTTCCGATCCATGGGTTCTCCCTCCCTTGAATCAGGAAGACTCTTGGGGCGAGATGATGCCGTTGAGTCCCGCCGAGCTCAACTACATCGAGATAGTCGCTGCATCGGCTCCACCTCCTGAACCTGCTTTTCCAAGCAGCGTTCCTGATTCATATGACCGCTTCCCTTGGTTGGGAGGAGAGGCCACTTCGGATCCCCTGAAGGAATCATTTCCCTCCGACGAGGCTATCATTGAGACTATGTCTCCCGAGGAGCTCCCTTGGTCAGATTACCACCATCGCTCTTCGTTTCTCCCTCCTCATTCAGAAATGGCCACATGTCTCGAGCGGTTTGCTTCATGTGTCCCATCTATCCCTCTCCAAACGCCTGTTCAGTTGTATCAAGTGTCTTCGGAAGGAAACATGGGTAACATTACACAAACTCTGGCTATCGACATCTCTGTCAAAACAGGGGTTGTCGAAAATATTTATATTGGAGTCACATGCACTCCTGAGGAAATTCAACTTTATACCGATTTATTTCATGAATTCCGTGACGTTTTCGCATGGTCTTACGAGGAAATGCCCGGCATTGATCCCAGTATCGTGGAGCACGAAATCCCTACTTATCCTGGCGCCAAGCCTGTCCGTCAGCGTTTACGCCCAGTGCACCCTCGAAAGGCTGCAGCCATCAAGGCCGAAGTTGAAAAACTCCTTCGAGCTGGTTTCATCTATGCCATTCCTCTCACGGAATGGGTATCTAATATAGTCCCTGTGAATAAAAAACAGGGTACTATTCGGGTTTGTGTTGACTATCGCGACATCAATCGCGCCTGTCCAAAAGATAACTTTCCTACGCCTTTTATTGATCAACTTATCGACGATTGCGCAGGAAGCAAAATTTATTCATTTATGGACGGCTTCTCTGGTTACAACCAGATCAACATAGCCCCTGCAGACCAGCACAAGACTGCTTTCATCTGTCCTTGGGGCACCTTCGCTTACAAGAAGCTACCTTTCGGTCTTAAAAATTCCGGTGCCACTTTCCAGCGTGCGATGTCGTATGCTTTTCATGATATCTGACACATCGTACAGCCTTACCTGGATGACCTACCAGCTCATTCAGCTAAACGTCAAGACCATCCATCTCATTTACGCGAAATCTTTCTCCGCTGTCGACACTACCGTATTCGACTCAATCCGCATAAGTGTGTCTTCTGCGTAGAATCTGGCCGACTGCTCGGGTTCATCGTCTCTCGGGAGGGTATCCGTCTGGATCCCCTTAAGGTCGAGGCCATTTTGAATCTTCCTCCCCCTGCCTCTCTCCAACAGTTACAGAGCTTGCAAGGGAAAGCTAATTTTCTCAGACGATTTATCCCGAATTATGCCGAGGTGGCTAAAGGCTTCACGCGGTTATTAAAGCGAGACACACCCTTTCGTTGGGATGCCATCGCCCAGGAGTCTTTTGAGCGCCTTAAAGACCTTCTTGTCTCAGCTCTGCTCCTAAGACCTCCGAACTATCACCGCGACTACATTCTCTATTTAGCTACCGCTGACACCACCATCGGTATGGTTCTAGTGCAGGACGATGATGCTGGCACCGAGCATGTTATCTATTATCTTAGCCGCAACCTTCTGGATACCGAAACTCGCTACGCATATGTTGAAAAGTTGGCATTGGCAGCTGTCTGTGCCATCCAACGATTCCATCATTATATCCTGTTGCGCACAACGACCGTGATCTCTGATTGCAACCCCATGACCTACATTTTGTCACGTCAGCTGCTGGGGGGCAAACACTCGAAGTGGATTGTAATCCTCCAAGAGTTCGACTTGGAATTCACTGCAGCCAAGTCTAAGAAATCTCTGGTCTTTGTTGAACTGCTCTGTTCTTTACCATCTCACTCTGCACCATCCCGCTCAGAGGAGCATATTTCGAATGAAACTTTGTTTCTCATCAGCACCCTCGACCCGTGGTACGGGGATATTATCGTATATTTACAAACGTCTTCGTTCCGTCCCAATGTATCGAAAGATGCTCGACGACGAATTCGTCACCAAGCTCAACCATATCGTATCTTGGGCGATACCCTGTACCGCCTCGGCGTCGATTCTGTTCTTCGCCGGTGCTTAACTCTCGAGGAGGCTGAGCGAGTCTTGAATGACTGCCACTCCGACGCTTGTGGTGGCCATATGTCCGGATATGCTACCGCCCAGAAGATCCTCCGTGCTGGTTATTTCTGGCCTTCCATCTTCAAGGATTGCATCCTTGCTGTACGTGCATGTCACGAATGCCAGGTTTACCACCGGAAGATGCGTGCACCTGTTGCACCACTGCACCCTGTCGTAACCGTAGGTCCATTTGCAAAATGGGGCATCGATTATACGTCTTGTAACCCTCGTTCGGCTGGGGGGCATGGGTACATTATCGTTGTTGTGGATTATTTCACCAAGTGGGCCGAAGCGATGCCTACATTAAACGAAGACGGTCATACAGCGGCGCAGTTTGTATTTAACCATATTATCACTCGTTTCGGAGTCCCTCAGGCTATTGTTACAGATCACGGAAAGCATTTCCGAAATCATATGATGACGGAATTAACGACCTAGCTAGGCTTGCACCAAGATAGTTCTTCATCGTACTATCCTCAATCAAACGGTCAAGTCGAAGCCGTGAACAAAGTTTTGATCACCATGCTTCAATGCACCGTCAATAGACACAAGTCGAACTGGCATCTTATGCTTTTCCCAGCCTTGTGGGCCTACCGGACTTCTGTGAAGGATGCCACCGGTTTCACCCCGTTTCAACTGGTCTATGGACTGGAGGCTACCCTTCCCGTCGAATGCGAGATTCCTTCATTAAAATTAGCTGTCGAGTTGCTTCCCAACACCACTCCGGTGGAGGAACGGCTTCTTTACCTAGAACGGTTAGACGAGACTCGTCGTTTGGCTTCTCTGGCTATCGAAGCACAGAAGAAGAGAGTCAAGGCTCACTTCGACCAGAATATTCATCCTCGTTCCTTTGTTGAGGGAGACTTAGTACTGCTCTACGATCAAGCCAAGGATAAGCTGGGGGCAGGAAAACTCGAATCCATGTGGTTAGGTCCCTACATCGTGAAAAGAGTTTTACAAAAGGGCGCATATGAGTTGATTGACTATGAAGGAAATCCTCTTGACAAGCCCTGCAATGGGCTGTATCTGAAGAAATACTATGCATAGCTTCACACATTCACTTTGTATATACGTGTGTTTTGTGTTTTTCATGCATGAGTTTCGTTTTGCTTTGGTATAAAGGTGTGTCTTGCCCCTTATTATGCTTTCTTTTTCCTGTGCAGATGTCTAGTGCACCTTATGTTGGTTTCGCTGATGGTGCCTGCCGTAGCACTTGTAATTTGTCTTCGGCAGCGTGGGTGATCTACGATCCTCACGGAGAGTTGCTAGACCTTCAGGGTGTTTGCCTAGGTCGTACCACTAACAATGTTGCCGAGTACAGCGCTGTAATTGAATTACTTGCCGAAGCGGTTGATCTCGGCATCCGAGAACTAGTGGTGAACCTGGACTCCCAGCTGGTTGTCCATCAACTCAACGGGCGATATTCTGTCAGAGACCAATGCATTTTAAGGTTGTACCTACGTGTAAGATTGTTGGAATGGAATTTTGATTACATCACTTATCAACACATTCCGAGATGATTAAATACGTTGATCGATGCATTGGCAAATCATGTGTTAGATAGACATTTGCGTAACAGATAAACATTATACAGGAAAGCATAGATAGCATAGTAAGACCATAAGCATATGTAAATAAATCATTTCAAGCATAGTTTGCATGTGTGTGCTTTTAAGCTTGCATTAAAAAATATAAAATCCATGGGTCATGTGTCGTGCAAATTCATACATAAGATCACAATTGTACTGAATAAATACATAACACAAACAAAACATTATCACATGTAACAATGATCCATCCAAAAACCGGTATGTATATATATATATATCGTGTGGCGCACTGAGACGCTCAAAAATAAGTGTGCATGTCCAAAATCTCAGTACATCTGAGTCATATGTCTCAAAACAATAGTGGAAATAAAACCTAGTTGACTATTCAGCTGGATGATGCTCTCTGTAGTACACAGCTGCTCGTGCTACCCGCCTCAGAAGACGGTGCACCCTGGGTTCCACCCCCACTGTATGGATCTGATGCTGTAAGGGGACCTCTTCGACCCCCTGGTAGTCAGGCACTCCCTCCAGCAACCCCTCAAGGTTGCGAGCCACAGTCTCTGATGTGTCAACCCCTGGAGGGACTAAGGCCAAAGCCCCGGCCCCCTGTCCTTCTCTCCGTGCCGTGGCAGCCAGGCCAATCGGTCTAGTGGGCCCCACATCTGCATACCATGACATTTATTAGGACATGTACATGAAAAATTCAAAAACATTACAAAACTCAAAAAGTCAAGGGTTATACATGCATCATCCCACTGTTCCCCTGGGGGCAGCACCATATCAGGGTCATTGCGGAAATCCATACCCGCGTATGGCCAGTCCTCCACGAAGACAACCTGCTGATCTAGCCAGTCCCGGAAGAATGTCCCCCAGGCATGTGGCCGGCCGCCACCTCCGCGTGGCATGATGCGAGCCCATCGTGTGGCCCTCGTCTCCCGAGGATCCCTAGGAGCATCCACGGCCATCGTCTGCAGCCGCATGGCTGGCACTCGCTCTAGGATGAGCGGGACCAGGATAGACCCGTAGCCGAATTGTTTCGTCTCCCCGCGACGACAGTTGCTCAGCTGCCTTTTCATGTTGTTGATCACTGTTGTGCACCAATCAAACACTGTAGGCTCAAGGCAATCAAGAGCTAGCATGAGGTGGGTCTTTGAAGCCTCGTGGTTGGCCATGCTTCCCGCTGCCCGGGTCACCATGAACAGGATGGTGCGAAGGACTATGTTTCCCACTGTGGGGATTGCTACTTTCCCACTCCTCGTCTTCTCAGCCTCCGGGCATACTCGAGCCATGAGATCATCTAGAGGACCGCCGCCAGGTCGCTGTCCCTCTATGATGGGCCTCACACCCTGGCGTGACAACCCAGTCAAAAAGAAGATATCCATGTGGTCAAATTTGATATCCTGGCCCTGGATAGTGAATTTCATATCCACCGGGTTCCATGCTCTGATCAGTAGCTCGAGAAGATCATGCTGAGCTCTTAGGCGAGGTGTGAGGAAAAATTTCATAAAACCGCAAGCCCGCATGGCATTGCAGCAATCCACATTGACCCAAGCAGCAATATCTTTGACATCGTGCACTCTTTCCTGCCATTGGAAAGCCATTACGTCCTGCACAAACCATGAAAAGAAATTAGAAGTGCTGGCATAGGATTTTTCACGTTCAATTGAAACAAAAAATTCTTTCTGCGCCAGCGCGGCTGTTTTAAAAACAGCCGCGCTGGTCATGGCAGCCCTTCGTTATTTTTCGAGGTCAGCGCAGAAGAACACGGGTTTTCCACGCTCAGCCGAAGTTGGTCACGTTTTGTCCCAATTCGGCCAGCGCGGACCCGCGTGGGATATCCGCGCTAACCGAGAGCGCATCCATGCACCAAGAATTCGCCCGATTGGGCAAATTCAACCGCTAAAATTCTACCAAATATAATCAAAATGCAGGGCGAGGAGAGGAGAACCTACCTGGAAGAAGCGGCTCGCGAAATGGTGTCCGTATGGGCTGGAAATCAATCCGTCAACTTTCTGGTTTCTCCACGTCCTTCACGTCCTAAAATGGTAAAATCGTAAAAATGATCTTTCACCCCCCCTATTTATAGTAAAAACTCATAAATATCCATATTTTCGAGTTTCTACCATCTTTTGCCATAAATTTAGCCCTAGATTTATCAAATGCATGTTTTAATATGTTTTTTTTACACATACCGAATGGATTTATGCGGGTAGTGCTCTTGTGCAGGTTCGAATAAAAGGTGAAAATCATCATGGTCCTAAAATCACTTGGTCCCAACAATGTCGTCTTTGAGCTCTTTTCCGACATAAAACAAGAAAAGATGGCCGAGCCTCCTTTCAGCTCGTTAAAGGGAACGAGAGGCGGTCATTTTAAGCTCTTTTTCCGACCGTGTAACTTAAAAAGATTGCCGGGTGTTTGTCGTTTTGCACTCGTTATTGGCCCTAAAACGACGTGTTTTCGACTGCTTTTTTACTTTTTCGGGTCAAAAGAACTATTTACGAAAAGTACTCCTCGATCGTAATGGTCGGGCGGTTCTTTCGAGCATTGTTTTATACTTTTTCGGGCTCGAGAGACACAACTGTACAAAAAAGGACCCCCCTGGAGTCTTCTTTTCTGCTGTCTTTTCAGGCTCTCTAAACAAGAAAAGACGCCAAGTTTTTCCTTTGTCAGGCTCGTTAAACACTTGATGACATTGGATATTGTCAAAATGACACTCTTCGAGCATATGCTATCCCCGTCAAGCTTGTCATCCAAAAATAACCGGGGTACCTGCCATAAATGGTGGGGAAAATGGAACTGTAATCATAGTCGTGTCGGCAGTATGTCGCTCTTGAACATGGCACTCTTCTGCTTCATGTCTGGGTGGGACCATCTCATCTTGTTTTTCACTGGCCTCCGTGGGTTTGGGTTATCTTATTTGACCTCTCATCTGACCATTGCCATCATTACTATACCCTCTGCTCATTTGATGTCAAATACTGCCAAATCCGCTACAGTGCCGCCGATATGTTCAAGAGAAGTTGACCTCTGCAATAATACAACCTCATCTGCTATCTCACACAAATCATTTTTTTTTTTTCTCTGTCTTGCATCGATGATGTGGGAATCATTATGGCCCACCTTCGATCAAGGTCACTTCCTGTCGACTTCAGCTCATTATCCCGGAAGGTGACTTAGAGACTCCCTTCAGGTGCCTTAGAGCCTGCATGCCTCAATGGCAGGTTCTTCGTGTTCGACGCGAGGTTTACATCATTGGCCTCCGATCGAATGATTCCGTGGGTGTTCGATGCCAGCTCATTGATTCACATGCCACGGATTGTACCTATAGTACCTTCAGGGCCATTGTCATTACTGGTGGTACCTCTCGCGTCTGTTAATAGTTTTCATCATTGACTGGTAATCAGACGATGTTCATGCATGTTCGACTTCAACCCATGTATTCACATGCTTGAACTTGTACTATGTTCGGATCAGGATGGAGCGCAAGACCCTGGATCCCTGTCTGTTTATGGTCCAGGTTGCGATTTTGTGGATGATCATTACATGACTCATTGATGGATGGCTGCGTCCATACCTAAGTCTTCATGGATGGCTGCGACCATACCTTATCATTATTATGGTCTCTTTAGCTGGGTGGCTGCGTCCATTCCACAGACCTTTTCGCATGTCTTTTGGATGGCTGCGCCCATGCCTCGACTGCATGTACTTGATTATCAGAGATATTTCGGTCCTTCCTGGTGATGTTCCAGTTCGGCGTGTGTTGTAAAGCATTTCACCCCTCCCGCTCTCTCGGTCTTCATGCTTTAGGGGGCATCTGTTACACAGTAATTTGTCACTGCCTTCCTATCAGTCACCCTGCTGTGCCAATCACTAAGCTTCATGCCTTCTGAACTGGCCCAAAAAACCCATTTTCCTAAAGTTTTGTTCATCAGCGCGTCTGTTTGAAAAATACCCGCGATGACTGGCGCTCCATAGTGTATCCCGCGCGCTGCCAGCTCGGAAGGACATCACTTTTCCGCGCTGGTCGCCAGCGCGCATTTCTCGTGTTCTTCCGCACTGACATGACTGTCCTAGTTATGTGGATGCGGCGACATCGCGTCAGTTTCCTCATAATCCGCGCTGATCCAGTTTGGGCGAATTTGTTCAAACAGCCAGCCTTCCAGATTACTCCAGGCTCGGTTGTTAGCTTTTTGAATGTCGACTCCCTTCTATGGCATGTCTGTTCGACCCTTTGCAACTACTTCCCTTGAAGATAAGCTCATCCTTCCACCCTTATAGGAGACTCCTTCTCCTATATAAACTCCCACCATTACCATGAGCAGCTAGTTTGGATAGTTAGACATAGCTTGGATTGTATAGAGCTTATAGTGCTCAGATTGCTGCTACTATAGGTATTTGGTGTGCTAGGTGTGGAAGTGATTGATTGCTTAGGGAAGGTTGTTTTGTGTTGCTTGTATGTGAGAGAGAGTTGTTTGTCTTGGGAGAATCATCCTCAAAGGTGAATGCTTGAGATACATGCTGACTGGCCCCTCCTGAGAAGGTTACCGACGTCAGAACATTTGGTTGTACTCTTCTCTATTCTGATTAATAATAGATGACTGCTATTATTGTTCCATTCTCACTTGTACTTGCAATGGTTAAATGTGAATTACATCTTTTCTGACTGATGTATGGTTGCTTTTACTAGATTTCACGCTTGCGTTTGTTTCCTCTTCGTGTGTGCAGGTATCTATTTGCGGAGATCGCGGAGGATTGTGACCAGCCAAAGCGAAGGAGCGAAGGCAACATCTCTTCGTCAAACGACAGCGCTGGAATCCAAGTAGGTGCTCTTTACCTCTTGTTTAATTGTAATTAGGAACATGCGTAGCAACATTGTTTGATTGTTGCTAGACCCTTGCTGGGCTAGTAGGGATCACCTCTATCCGTAGAGGGGATTTACCTCATCAATAGGGATCTTGCTCCCCCTCTTTATCTTGAACCTTCACTTTCGCTGGTTGACGGTAAGCACTCAACCTGACTATCAGAGGTTGACGCTCCCGAATTGTGCAACCGAGGGGACCAGTCCCTTAGTATCCGGGGAATACAGGGACAATCTCTATGGAAGTGGTCTCCTCTACATATGACACATGGCGATTTAGGCCCGGTCTGTGCTGTGTGTGGGTTTTTGTCAGATGTCTTTTGCTTGCCCCCAGTCACCTTAGGCTCCTTCTTCTTCCTTTCTCTCTTCTTCTTCTCCTTCTTCTCCATGGGAGCTTGGCTTTTGCCAGCCCCACCTTGTGAAGATGAAGGATTAGAGGAAGAGTTATAAGAAGTAGAAGGCTGGTGGGCAGCTCTAGACTGATCTAACTGTTGACTCGACTGCTCAGGAACCATGGTGGTCTGAACTACATTAGTTGAGAATAGCCAAATAGGCAGGCCAATTGTCAGTCCTGGAAGCGACAATGTGGCCATGTGGGGCGCACCGACTTCTCCCCAAGAGGAGAATGGACTAGGATTTCCATCATGTGGAGTTCCTTGGTTGGGGCGTTCCATGTTCTCAACTTAAGATCAACGCGGGAATAGGAGGTGATTATGTTCGTTTAAAATAAATTTTATAACGACGCTTAGACACAACTTGCTTTTTCACTTTTAAAGAGTCGAGAAAAAGCTAAAGATGACTCTAGTCTCCTTCGATGTTTTAACGAGCCCGAAGTGACAAATGCTCGGATGGACTTTTTCAGTTATAGAGTTTGAAAAAGGCCAAAAGAAACTGCTCTGGAGTTCTAGGCAGAGGGTGTGCCAAACTTTTCGCAAAACCACAGAATACGTTTTACGGTACGAGTGGTCGATCTTCGTGAATGCCGTGTTCACTGCATTGCGATTAGTAGGGCGGCCGACACGGTTTCCTATTGGATAAAGGCTTTGTTCCTATAGGGGTCTCCCAATATATACGCGACGGTACGTGGGAGCACAAGTCCGTATTGATACTTATCGATTCACCGTGGAGGAATCACCCAACCACTCAACGCTAAGATATCACGTTTAACGATGCCGGAACACGTCTCTAGCTTAGACCTCTAGATGTTTGCGTTATGTTTCAATGCATTGTTATGTAAATTCAATTTATTTTAAGGTTGATCTTGTTTAGCAGTTTGCCTTTATGGATCACCACGAGATGTATAGTAACACTCCTAAATGCAGTCTAAGATGATAAGCAAGCTTTTCAATCTTTCAACTTTGAAAACCTTAACTACTGAGGGAAAAGAAAGATAACACCTTTTCACACAGATCATAGAGCACACACTAATGCACTTTTTCCTAAATCGACATGCAAGCTGTCACAATGCACATGCACAATACAAGTATTTCTTTTCTCTTTCTTAATGTTGGTGAAATGCAAAAAGAAAGCTGTTGTATAATTTTGAATCCAATTTCAAGTGAAAGCAAACAAGCTTGTCCAAAATCAAAAGACACCTTAAGATTTACTTGTTTCGACACTAGAAATATATAAACTCAAACCAAATGACGAAAGAAAAAGCTCAATCAGCTATGAACAGCAAATAAACTAACTCTTAAGATCAAAACGACACTTTATCACAGGTCTAGATCTAAGAGGCCACAGCAAGACTAGTTCGCTTTTCGTTATGGGAAACTGTAAATGTATAAGAAATACACAAAGAACAAACACAGTTTCTTTATACAACTGAGGTAGAATAGTGACAAGGGAAGTTGGTTTCAGATAGGCACACTGACTGGTAACAAACAACAAAAACAAGAGTGAAAACAAGGTAGGAATCAGCAGGAAACCCCAGCAGCACAAGGCAGGACTGGTCCAGCACAGGTGGAACACTGCCTGTTTGACCTTCAGCGCAGGTAGCCCCTTCGGGAACTACGCTAAAATGTAAACAGCCTTTGTACAGCCTGCACTGAAGAACGAAACTTTCGTTTCTGGTGGTTTCCGGGTCACAGATTGCTCAAAAATCCACAGTTTTTGCTCAAATCAGAAACTATCAGTCAAGGACACACTAAGGGATGACAAGGAAGATGAAAAGCTATCACTAAGAGCTTATTAGAGTCCTTGTGGATCAGCTCTTCAAATCATAAACTTGCCCAGAAACTGAGCTAGAGTAGCTGCCCTCTACTTTGTATTTGAAAGATTCAAACACAGTTCGATTCGGTACTCCCTTTGTTTATTAAATGAATAGCAAAAACACAATCAACCAACAATTGTTGTTGGGAAAAGTATCCAATACGGAATGACCCTATCCCACTCTAAAGGTGATAGTACCTCAGCAACAACTGAATACAAAGCTATTCAAGATTACTTCTTTATGAGATGAGAGAGAGAAGAGAAAAGGGATCCACTAACCGTTATCTTCCGCTAATGGTTGATCCAATCTTCCCTCTTTGCTGCTTGCTCCTAGCTCCTTGCTCTTTCACCGGCCTAGCTACACAAAGATCCTGCAAAAGCATAAGGAAAGGAAACTACAAGAAGCATACATCCATAACTGATTCAAGGATTAGAATAAATCAAATATACAAGCATCAATTCACCATAGAGACACATGCATATAGAAGAACCTCAAATACTTTATTAATAGAAGAAGTAAAGTTTTGGGAGTGTTACAACCATAATAGGCCCAATCCAGCAACACCTCCCAGCAGAAAGAAATCTCCTCTTGTTATAGACATTTTTGTGCCTCGCATCATGGAGCATGAAATGTCAATAATCACAGGGATCCTCAGTCCCTAAACATGTTGTTCTTACCCCTAAAAGAACAAGGTCATCAAACAACAGCACTTCCAATCAGTTCTCCACCTGAAAACACTTCAAAACAGGCTTATTTTGGATCATGTCAGCTGCTCCACTGAGCTTCTGCGCTGGAATGCAACTGTCCCTCTTTGTACCTGCGCTGGAAGTCAAGATTAATGAAGGCTACCTGCGCTGGGCGAGATTGGCCAAGTGGCACAGTCATCCTGCAAGGTGTCAACTGCCCAGGAAGCTTCCAAACTGACACTTGGTTCATGAGATTCGCCCTGTGATGAGTAAGAGGTACTTGATCACCATGTGTAAGCAAGGATCTCCAAGTGGACTCAAGAACTGAAGATTAACTGAAGAGGGAGAGGACACAAGGCAGCTTCATGTCAGTCTCAAGCTGACTCATCCTCTCTTCTTCTCTCCTATATATAGAGCTCTTCTATGAGGTCTAAGGAGGCTGGAATTTTGTGTAAAGCAAGGAGGTGCTGTTGGTTTACAGTTAGAGCTATTGGGTGATTGTTTTACTAGAGGTGAAGAGGAGAGTTCTTGCTGCTGGGGAGGTGCTGCTGGATTGGAGCCATCATTGGTTGTAACCTTCTCAGAACCCTGTTACTTCTATCAATAAAGTTTTGCATGTTCTCCTATATACTTGTATTGCATTGATGTATTGTATTTACTTGTATATTTGATTCACTCTAATCCATGCATCAGTTATGAGTACATGTATCTTGTAGTTTCCTCTCTTGTTTTGTGCAGGATCTGTGTGTAGCTGGACCGGCAAAGAGAGCAAGGAGCTGGGAACAAGAGACAAGGAGAGAGGACAAGGATCGACCAAGCGAAAGACACCAGGTTGGTTGGCCTTCTTTTCATTCTCTCTGTACTTTCATAAAGGAAATCATCAAAGCTTTACTTTCAGTTGCTGCTAAAGACTGTCACCTTTAGAGTAGGGATAGGGTCATCCGCATCGGATACTTTTCCCCACAACAAACTGGCGACTCCGCTGGGGAGCCTAGTATCTTGTTGGTGTTTGTAGTATTTTGCTATTCATTTCTTGAAGAAAAGAGTACCAAATCGAAAAGCTTTTGACTATATCAAAAGCGAAGTAGAGGGACTGCTACTCTTGCTCATTTGCTGAGCAAATTCAAGATTTAAAGAGCTAATCTACAAAAGACTCTTTACTCTTTGTGATAGATCTTCATCCTCTTGATCATCCCTTAGCCTGTACTTGACCTATAGCTTTTTATTTCAGCAAAAACAGTGCATTTTTGAGCTTTTTATGACCCGGAATTCTTTGTAGACGAAACTCTCGTGAGTCAGTGCAGGCTGTCCACAGGCAGTCTGCATTACAGCGCAGGTGCTCCCTTCGGGAACTGCGCTGAGAGTCAAACTGGCAGACTAGAACCTGCGCTGGTCCAGTTAGCCATTGTCTAACTCAGCTTTCCCTTTGTGTCTTGGCCCTGTTTTCACTGATTTTTTGCTGATTGCTTGCTGGTCATTGTACTTGCTGTAAACCACTTCTCCTTGACATTATTCCGCCTCAGTTGTGTGATGAAACTGTGAATGTTCTTTCAGTATTCCTTGCTTCAGTTACAGTTTCCCATTGTGAAAAGCGAACCAGTATAGCTTTGGCCTCTTAGATCCTGAACTGTAAAAGTGTCTTTGTGATCTTAAGAGCTAGTTTTATTACTGTTCATGGCTGTTTGAGTTTGTTTGCTTTTCATTTCATGGTTTGAATCTATACATTTCCTGTGTTTTAAACAAGTCTATCATAAGGTGTCTTTTTGATTGTGGACAAGCTTGTTTATTTCTACTTGAAATTAGATTCAAAATTATACAACAGTTTCCTTTCTGTCTAGCATCAACATTAAGGATAACGAAAAGAAATACATGCATCGTGCATTTTCCATTTGACTGTATGCTTGACGATTTAGGAAGATGTGCATTTTAGTGTGTGTTCTTTGATCTGTGGAAAAAGTTGTGTCTTTCTTTTCCCTCAAGTAGATTAAGGTTTTCAAAGTTGAAAGATTGAAAAGATTTGCTTCTCATTCTTAGATTGCATATAGGAAGTTGTATATATACATCTCGTGGCGAACCTGAAAGGCAAATTGTTAAGAAAGATCAACATTAAAATAAACTCAATTTACATAACAACGCTTTGGAATTTAACGCAAACATCTAGAGGTCTAGGTAGAGACGTGTTCCGGCGTCGTTAAACATAGTGACTGTCGATCTCTACGAAGGTGGGTGATTCCTCCTGAGAGTCGGTGGCACTAACACGGACTTGAGCTCCCGCGTACCGTCGCGTATATTGGGAGACCCCTATAGGCTTTTATCCTTTATCCTTAGGAAACCGTGTCGGCCGCCCTACTGATCGCGATGCAGTGAACACAGCATTCACGAAGATCGACCACCCGTACCGTAAAACGTATTCTGTGGTTTCGCGAAAGGTTTGGCACACCCTCTGCCTAGATCTCCAGAGCAGTTTCTTTTGGCCTTTTTCAAACTCTATAACTGAAAAAGTCCAACCGAGCATTTGTCACTTCGGGCTCGTTAAAACATCGAAGGCGACTAGAGTCATCTTTAGCTTTTTCTCGACTCTTAAAATTTATTTTAAGCAGAACATAATCACCTATTATTCCCACGTTGATCTTTCAGTTGAAAAGTATGGAGCCCACCAACCAAGGAAGTAACCTTGGCGGAAGTCCAAATCCCTTCTCCTCTTGGGGAGATGTTGGTGCGCCTCATATGGCTACATTGTCACTTCCAGGATTGACAATCGGCCTCCCTGTATGGCTCTTTTCAACTAATGTAGTCCAGATCGCCACTAATCCTGAGCAGTCGAATCAACAGTCAGAACAATCTAGAACTACCCACCAGCCTTCCACTTCTTATGATACTTCCTCTGATCCTTCATCTTCCCAAGGTAGAGCTGGCAAAAGTCAGCCTCCCAAGGAGAAGAAGGAAAAGAAGAAGAGAGAAAAGAAGCAGAAGGAGCCTCTGGCGAAGGCGACTGGGGGCAAGCAGAAGAAAGCTGACAAAAACCCACACACTGCACCGACCGGGCCTAAATCACCATGTGTCATTTGCAAAGGGACCCACTTCCATCGTGATTGTCCTTGTATTCCCCGGATACTAAGGGACTGGTCCCCAAGGTTGCACAATCCGGTAGCATCAACCTCTGGTTGTCATGTTGATTGCAATCCGTCAACTAACGAGAGTGAAGGACGAAGAAGGGGACCAAGATCACCCTGTCTATTGTGTGAAGGCAATCATGCCATCCACAAATGTCCATTCTTAGATGAGGCAAAGAGAGTTTTGGAAGATCGTCCGGTATCACCGTTACGACTTCCTCCTGGATACCAAAAACTCGTGCCTAATCCCTCGATAGTTGAAAATCCAGCTGGCCCGCTCAAGTGGTCAGCTGAAGTGTCGGTCATTGAGAATGAACCTACTGAATCCAGACCAGACGAAAGTCTAAAGGTCGAAACGGCAGTTGACCCGGTTCTTCCTTCAGAGGTTCTATCGTCCAATGACTCCGTCATTGAAGATCCGTCTTCAAATGACACCGTCGCCGAAGAGTCGTCTTCATGCGACACCCTCACTGAAGAGAATAAGGATGACACCATCCAGGTTCTTTTCATCAGCACCGACTCCGATGAGCGTCAGGGCAATGTGCCCATTCCTTTATCGCAGGAAGGAACATCATCAGAGTCATATCCGGCCGTATATTCGGTCC
Source organism: Pinus tabuliformis (assembly GCA_031772625.1). Taxonomy (NCBI): domain Eukaryota; kingdom Viridiplantae; phylum Streptophyta; class Pinopsida; order Pinales; family Pinaceae; genus Pinus; species Pinus tabuliformis. Next base: position 1,117,223,196 of record CM062813.1, on the reverse strand, counting down.
CACCACCAAGCAACCTGGTTGTATCCTTTGATTGGAATCAACTAGGCAGACCCCGGTTACCAGCCAGTGTACCATTCAGAATCATTGTCCAGATCTATAGAATGATCATGGCTGGTACTATCATTGATGAAGGGGCGTCTGTGAGTATCCTTTCCTCTGTTGCTTGGAAAGCACTGGGTTCCCCAGCGCTTTTACCTGAGTTGAGAAATCTCTCAGGTTTTGATAAAGGAACCAGTCGACCATTAGGGATCCTCCCCAATGTACCTGTTACATTGAAAGGGAAGACCGTCGAGATGAACATGATGGTCATCCAAGGACCTTTGGATTATAACCTACTCCTTGGGCGGGACTATATTTATTGCATGGGAGCGATAGTCTCCTCACTCTTTAGAGTAATGTGTTTTCCACACGAAGGAAGGGTGGTCAAGCTCGTAGACCAACTTTCGTTTCCGGGATCTCGCATTGCAAATAGTCAAATACCATTCCTAAATGGTCTGTTCACTCAAGATTCGCCTCCACCCCCAGTCCTTCTTCCCGATGAGTGCGAGTGATTCGGAAAGAAAGACTGGAACCCAGGGGGCATGCACCCTGGTCTGCTTCGGGCAGAAGAAACCCCGGGTATAAGGAAGAATTTCCGCAAAAGAATATGACTAGTCCGTACCTCGTCCGTGGAAGGAAGTGGGGTTGTTCTGGAATAATATTCTTTTGTCAAAGTTATGTGAGTGAGATAATTGGCTTCTCGCTCCCCTTGTCTAGGTAATAGGGACACCGAAGATGAAGACCGTTTGCGGTAACAAGTAGTAATCGTCTTTGAATTCAAGCCTCGCCCATTAAAACAAATGTTTTGAAGGATAAGCAGGGGCAGCCTTCAAAGAGATTCTATTGCTACAACGGGTGGTCACCATCTTTAGTAACCCAACGTTAGACATCGCCGAAGAAAGAGATTGATTTGCGGCAGCAAATCGAACCGTCTTTGGAATAATAAGAAAGAGGCAAGCCTCCCTCAATAACACCAATGTTTTATCTTTGAGTAGTGTTCTTCTATTGTCACAAATAGCTGTTTGTTAAAAGTGGGCCGACGGGAAGCCTGAGTACTGCGTAAGACCCCTTAGAATAACGAGAAGACAAGTATCGTTAACATTAGATTGGCAAGATGACAAGTAACTGTGAACACCCAAAGAAAAGCAGAGGTAGGGGAGAGGAGGGGCAGCCTCGAAATTCTATCCTATACCTGGGGGCATGAAAACCTTCTGGAGTGCAAGCTAGGGGCGGTTATTTATCTGGTTTTAAGATTAGCTGTTTCCAAACTTGCATGAAAGAAGCCTGTGGGGCAAAAGTAAAATTTGCCAAAAGTGAGCATAGCTGTGGTAAGGCATAAGCTCTATAAAAATTGGTCCTTACGGGAGGCGTTCTTTTTATGACTGGTATATCGAGCAGTTTTAGCATATAGTTCATGCTCGTTAAAAAATAAACGCAAATTCGAGCAGTTTTATGACTGAATTTATGCTCGTTAAAAAATAGAAAAGTGTGAGCAAAAGTTTCCCCCAGAGTTCAAGCTCATGAAAAAATGAACCGGTAAATAACCTTTTGAGATCGTAAATTCATTAGCCATAAGAACCTTGATCGTGTTTTCATCCATCACCTCCACTGTTCATTTGGCCGATCATTCACTTCCATTTGTGTGTTTACCTCTTTTGAGAAACAGCTGCGAAGAGTGATTTCACCTAGCCATCCTTGTGACACTGCCGTGATTGGAAAATTCCAATTTGTACCTGGAATCAATTGCTATCCCTGTTTATCACTCGTTCCTCAAAAGACGAGTCTTCTTTCAGCTCTTTTCACTGACTCGTAAAATATGAAAAGTTTGCCGAGTTTTGGCCTTCCAGCTCGTTAAATGACTGGAACGCTATCCCTCCTCTAAATTTTAATCTTTTTGGACCTGAGGGATTATTGCACAAAAGGATCGAGCGCTTGTCTTGTTCGGCTCGTTAAAAGTACCGAACAGCCATCCCTTCTGTATTGTTTTATACTTTTTCGGACTTAAGGGATTTGCTGACGAAAAAGGAATTATGGAGTTAACTTTCTGTACCTTTTCAGACTCTCTAAAAATGAAAAGGACCGAGTTTTCCTTGTCGTTAGACTCGTTAAAATGATTAAATAGCGACAAACTTGTCTTTAGACGAGAACGAGTTTCCCTATCGCTAGGCTCGTTAAATCATAGCGATGGGCTTGCCCGAAGGGCAGGTTATAGAACAAGCATATGTTATCCTCCTCAAGCTTGACAAAAATAAAGAGGTACTGGTCAGAAATGACTGGGGAAAAATTGGGAGAACATCAAAGTTTAATGGTAGCAAGTCACTCTTGAACATGACACTTTTCTCCGTACCACATCGGGTTGGGTTGTTTCATTCACCGGTCTCATCACCATGGTCCTCGCCAAACCATCCACATTTGGGGTAATGCTACCGATCCATCGCATCAGTGTCGTTATATGTTCAAGAGGGGTCATTCTGAAAGTGTCAACCGTGTCCCATCCACTGCCATACATTATCCTTCATCCATTCGTGATCGCCACCCTGAATCATATGTCACAGTTTGTTTTCACCTCCACTAAAGTCATTAGCTCCGTTCCGTGTCATTGCTGTGGGATTCATTAAGGCCCTCCTTTGACGGATCGCTTCTTGTCGACTTCAGCTCATTATCCAAGAAGTTGATCTAGGAACACCCCCATCAGTACTTTGAAGCTTGCATGCCTCAATGGCAAGTTTCTCACTTCCGGCGACAAGTATACATCAATGACCTTCGACCAGAAGATTTTGCGTGGCGTTCGACGCCAAGTCCTTTATTCACGCCACGTGAATTGTACTGCAGTACCTTGAGGGTCATCGTCATTATTGGTGATTCCTCTCGCGCTTGTTAACGGTTTTCATTATTGACCGGTAATCAAGCGATGTCTTTCCATGTTCGACTTCAGCGAAATTCTCACATGGATCGACTTGTACTTAGAGTGAAGATCGAACGAGTTTGAAGACCCCGGATCTAGTTTCATCCATCCGGGCTGCGATACATATTCAGGAAATATAAAAGCATTTGTCATGTACATCATTGCAACAGATGATCATCCTACTCAAAGGATGATAATTTCAGCAGAAAATTATCAGTCTACCATCAGACGATCGTCTGTTCTATGTACCAAAATGTATTTATAAAGCTGAGCATGGGAATGCCCGCCTCAGCTAGATCATGAAAACAGAATGAAAAATAATGTATTGTATTGTATTGTATTACAGGGCGCCTCCTCAGCACTGGAATGAACTTCGGACCCTCTAGATAAAGCATTTCACCCGATAAACGGCCTCATACTTTAGGGGGCAACTGTTATAGACATTTTTGTGCCTCGCATCATGGAGCATGAAATGTCAATAATCACAGGGATCCTCAGTCCCTAAACATGTTGTTCTTACCCCTAAAAGAACAAGGTCATCAAACAACAGCACTTCCAATCAGTTCTCCACCTGAAAACACTTCAAAACAGGCTTATTTTGGATCATGTCAGCTGCTCCACTGAGCTTCTGCGCTGGAATGCAACTGTCGCTCTTTGTACCTGCGCTGGAAGTCAAGATTAATGAAGGCTACCTGCGCTGGGCGAGATTGGCCAAGTGGCACAGTCATCCTGCAAGGTGTCAACTGCCCAGGAAGCTTCCAAACTGACACTTGGTTCATGAGATTCGCCCTGTGATGAGTAAGAGGTACTTGATCACCATGTGTAAGCAAGGATCTCCAAGTGGACTCAAGAACTAAAGATTAACTGAAGAGGGAGAGGACACAAGGCAGCTTCATGTCAGTCTCAAGCTGACTCATCCTCTCTTCTTCTCTCCTATATATAGAGCTCTTCTATGAGGTCTAAGGAGGCTGGAATTTTGTGTAAAGCAAGGAGGTGCTGTTGGTTTACAGTTAGAGCTATTGGGTGATTGTTTTACTAGAGGTGAAGAGGAGAGTTCTTGCTGCTGGGGAGGTGCTGCTGGATTGGAGCCATCATTGGTTGTAACCTTCTCAGAACCCTGTTACTTCTATCAATAAAGTTTTGCATGTTCTCCTATATACTTGTATTGCATTGATGTATTGTATTTACTTGTATATTTGATTCACTCTAATCCATGCATCAGTTATGAGTACATGTATCTTGTAGTTTCCTCTCTTGTTTTGTGCAGGATCTGTGTGTAGCTGGACCGGCAAAGAGAGCAAGGAGCTGGGAACAAGAGACAAGGAGAGAGGACAAGGATCGACCAAGCGAAAGACACCAGGTTGGTTGGCCTTCTTTTCATTCTCTCTGTACTTTCATAAAGGAAATCATCAAAGCTTTACTTTCAGTTGCTGCTAAAGACTGTCACCTTTAGAGTAGGGATAGGGTCATCCGCATCGGATACTTTTCCCCACAACACCTCTTCACCTCCTTCAAAGCAATCACCCAATAGTTCTATACACAAAACAACAGCACTTCCTTACTTGCACAAAATTCCAGCCTCCTTAGACCTCATGAGAGAGCTCTATATATAGGATATTTGGAGAAAGGATGAGTCAGCTTGAGCTTGGCATGAAGCTGACTAGTGTCCTCTCCCACTTTAGTTAATCTTCAGTTCTTGAGTCCACTTGGAGATCAAGACCCTCTTACTCATCACAAGGCGAATTCCTTGACCCAAGTGTCAGTTTGGAAGCTTCCTGGGCAGTTGACACCTTGCAGAATGACTGTGCCACTTGGCCAATCTCACCCAGCGTAGGTAGCCTTCATTAGTTTTGACATTCAGCGTAGGTACAGAGTGGAGCAGTTGACATTCAGCGCAGATGCTCAGTGGAGCAGCTGACATGATCCAGAAATAGCATGTTTTTGAGTGTTTTCAGGTGGAGAACTGATTTTCAGTGTTGTGGTTTGCTGACCTTGTTCCTCTAAGGGTAAGAACAACATGTTTAGGGACTTTAGATCCCTCAGATTATTGACATTTCATGCTCCATGCTGTTAGGCACAAAAATGTCTATAACAATGCCATATTTTCTTTTGAAGCTAGACTACCTCTGAGTGGAGAAGGGCCTACAATCTCTGTTCATCCAATCGATTTAGCTGAAGTAACCTTTCCTCTTTTGCATGGCTGAGATCTAGGTCCAGCTAAGCTACCATCCTTAGTGTGTTATATTCAAATTCTATTGATAGCAAAGCCTTCTTCCCATAGACTAGCTGATAGGGTGTGAACCCTGTGGTGGTTTTCTAGGTGGTGTTGTAGGCCCAGGTGGCCTCAGCCAGTTGATCTGCCCAATCTTTCCTATTGCTACTCACTACCTTGGTCAAAATCCCTTCCAAAGCTCTGTTAATGACTTCCACCTGTCCATTTGCTTGCAGATGAGAAGGGGTGGAAGTTTTGTGCTTAACTTTGTGATGTGGGAGCAGGTCTTCAATCAGATTGGAGGTAAACTGACTCCCTTGATCTGTGAGTAATTCTATTGGATAGCCAAACTTGTAGAAGGTATTCTCTCTCAAAAACTCAGCTACTTTTTCTTCTATTGCTACCTTGATCGCCTTTGTTTCTGCCCATTTTGTCAGATAATCAGTGCACACAATGATGTAAGATTTCTGCTTTGAAGGAGGGTTGACAGGACCCATGAAGTCCATGCCCCACTTCTCAAATGGCTCGAAAGTCACTTGAGGTTGCAGGGAAATCTCATCCCTTGGAGTAGGTTTCCCCATCCTTTGACATCCGTCACATTGGATGATATATCTCCTGACATCTTGATGAAGAGTGGGCCAATAGTAACCTGCTTGCAGAATTTTGAAGGCAATCCTCTTTGCTACAAAATGGCCCCCATAGGGCCCATCATGACAGGTTAGGAGAATGTCAAAAGCTTCCTCCTCCCTGAAACATCTCCTCAAAATCTGATCTCGGCCAAGTTTAAAGAGATTTCCCCCAATCAAGGTGAATGGGGCACTTTTCGTCATGATCTTGCTCTTCTCTTTTGAGGACAAGTGTGTTGGAAACTATGTTGAAACCAAGTAATTTGATATATTAGCAAACTATGGAGAGAGTACTAGGATAGAAAATAGGTTCTCATCTGGCATTTGATCATCCACCATTCCTTCTTCACCTACAGGCAGATCTATTCTAGACAGAAAATCAACAACAACATTTTCCCTACCCAGCTTATCAACAATGGTTAAATCAAATTGCTGCAATAAAAGTAACCATCTAATAATACAAGCATTTACATCTAGTTTGTTCATTAAATACCTAGTTGCAGCATGATCAGTGTGTACAAATGTTTTATAGCCGGTGATGTAGTGTCTGAACTTGTTTAGGGAATGGACTACAGCTAGGAGCTCCCTTTTGGTTACAGTGTAGTTTAATTCTGCCTTGGACAAGTTTTTACTTACATAATATATGGCATAATGCAACTTCTCATCAACTTGCCCTAAGGATACTCCTATCGCTTTGTTCGAGGCATCTATATGAATGTGGAAAGGTAGGGCCCAGTTTGGACCTCTCAAAATTGGGGTAGTCACAAGTTTACTTTTCAAGGTATGTAGAGCCTCTTAACAGTTGCTAGTTCATATGAATTCAACATCTTTTCCCAAAAGACCAAACAATGGAGAGGTGAGCTTACTGAAATCCTTAATGAATCTTCTATAATACCTTGCTAAGCCTCGGAAACTTCGAACATCTATTACCTTTTGAGGCGCTAGAACCCTTTGGATGATGGCAATTTTGTTGGGGTCCACTTGTAATCCTTGCTGAGAAATTGTATGACCTAGCACGGTCCCTTCAGTCATCAAGAATTCGCATTTTTCAGGACTGAGGGACAGGTTCATTTCAATGAACTTGTCTAAAACTTTTCCCTGGTTAGTCAAAGCTTCCTATAATTTAGAACCATAGGGGGTAAAGTCATCCATATAGATTTCCACTGAATCATGAACCAGTTCAACAAATATACTCAGTACTGCTCTTTGGAAAGTGGCGGGAGCATTGCACAATTCGAAGGGAAGGACCTGGTATGCAAAGGTACCCCAAGGACAAGTGAAAGTGATCTTATCTTGGTCCTCTGTGCTGATTTGGATCTGGTTGTACCCGCTAAACCCATCTAGGAAGGAGAAGAACTTCTTCCCTGCCAGGCCATCTAACACTTGATCTATGAAAGGAAAAGGAAAATGGTCCTTCTTGGGGGCCTTTTTTAGTTCCCGATAAACGACACAGATTCTCCACTTCCCATTTTTCTTTGGCACTAGCAGCAAATGAGAGACCCATTCATTATTAGAGATAGGGTATATGAATACTGCATCCATCACCTTTTGCAGTTTTTTTTTGACATTGTCCTTAAGGGCTGGATTCATCCTCCTTTGAGGTTTCCTGACTAGTTTACAATCTTCTTTAATGTAAATGTGATGAGTATAGGCTGAAGGGTGGACTCCCTTCATCTCCTTATATAGCTCCAAGAAAAAGCATCCAAGTGGTTTTACAATAAGCTACACAGTTCTTTCTCCTGAGAGGTGGATAGGGATGAGTTGATCTTCAAGGTTATTTCTGGGCTAAATTCCACATTCTTAATTTGAAGAGAGGTCGGATCAGCCATAGAGAGATCAACTAAAGTATTGGCTTGGGTTTCTTCCACTAGCTCTTCTAACGGCAACACACTGAGGGGTGTATTCTGAATCAATTTTTCAATAAGATCATCCTCAGTTTGTGGGCCCCCCATGGTAGCTTCTACTACACAAGGTGGTGCAGAATAAACTTCATCCTCATCTTCCTCTGAAAACCAAAGAGGTAAATCATGTTCTAACAAAGGTTGGGCAAGAGGATATAGGAATAGCTACTTGGACATATGCCCATTCTTGATTGTCATGTTCCCAGCTCGATAATTGATGTAGGAATCTGGAGTATACAAACAAGGTCTTCCCAGGATGAGAGGATACCCAGTGAGCTTTGACTTTGGCTGGAGAACCAGGAAATCAGTAGGGTACTCCCAGGAATCGATGGAGACCATTACATCTTCCACAATCCCCTCAGGGGTCATGGTGGAGTGGTCTGCTAATTACAGTACTGTTGTGGTCTTTCTGAAGGAGCTTTGAAGATTGAGCTTGAGCATAGTGTCCTTGGTCATCACATTAATGGTAGCCCCTAGATCAATCAGGGTATGGAGATTACGGTGCCATTGATGTGGACATCGACTACAAGACTCCTAGGGTCTAGATATTTCAAACAGATTACCTACCCCAACATCAGGTTGGACAGTTGTCCTATGATGTTGATATTTGGAGCATCTCTCTTGCGCCTACCTGGGTGTCTGAAGCACTTCTCCTTGATCATCTTGTTTTCTATAGGCACATCCTTTATGGCTTGGAGAAGTGGTATCTTTACACATAACTGCTTTAATTCTCCCAGAAGTTTAGTTTCTTCTGGGTTTAGTTGTGTGGTTCTAGTTATACTCTCAGGAAAGGGTGGAATGGCTTTTGGTTCACTTTCGTCATCCTCCTTAGGGGGAGGTTGGTTATCTGGGAGAACCTTCCCAGATCATAGGTTAATCTCCTAAATCTCCACAGCATAGGTCAGGCATGATGTTTCTCCACTATATACCTGTTGGGCCTATCTGTTATTGGGGTTCGAGTTCATTTGAGCAGGTATTTGAGGTTGCCTTGGTGGAGCAGGAGGTAATGGTTGTGGTTGAGTAGGCGGTGGAGGCAAAAGAGCAGGAGGAGAGTTGTGTTGGGGCCTCCACCATTGATGAGGTGCATTCCACTGAGTCTGTGGCTGAGCGTAAGAGTGAAATGAATGAGCAGTTGGTTGAGCATGGTATTGAGATGGATACGACCAAGGAGGAAGTGTGAACTAGGAAGGATGAGCAGGGGGACCCCAAGAAGGTATGGAAGTGGCTTGATTGGGGCTGTAATGAGTCTGGGATGTCCCGTGCATTCCCTACTGGTAAGGTCTGGGCCCATGTAGCCTTCTTTGGTTCATGAAATAGAGTGGTTCAGTGGCTCCTTCGGCCCCCTAATATGCAACTTGAAGTCTAGTCAAGGAAGGGAACTAATTCGTAGAATGGTATTCTTCACAGACTGAACACACTTCTATAGATAATGGAGATTCGTTCCTAGGATGCCTTCTAGTGCACCTAGAACAAAAGATGGCCAAAGCCCTCTCAGTGTCCTCTTGTTTCCTTTTGATATGCAAGGTATCCATTCGCATGGCAAGAGTTTGCCTCATTTCACTCTTGAAATCTTCCATCCGATTCTCAAATTCACTTCTAAGAGATGAGCTGGATGAGGATGTACTAGCTAAAGGTTGACTTCCCCTACATCTCTTTCTAGCTGCCCTAGAATGGTTTCTAAACACAGTCTTTATGTCATCATAAGGTAGTTGGTAAATGTCTCCCCCAGCCAACAAATCGAGGGTATCTAGAAGGTCTTTAGGAACTCCTCTGAGCAGGACCAACTTTAGAGATTTGGGTTCAAGTGTGCACCTGGCCCCTTTTATAACTGAGCTGAAACCTCTCTTCATAGTCTTCTAAGGATTCATCACTTCCCATGGTCATTCAGAAGATTTCTTCCTTGGTATCCTTTGATCTACAATAGTCCTAGTATTTTTTGTTAAATGCTTTCTGCATTTGAGCCCAATTTGTGATGTTGTTTCTACGTAACCCCATGAACCAATGCAATGCTACATCCTTGAGGGTAGAAGGAAACAGCTTCAACCTCTGCTCATCTTCTGCATAGTCATAAGTTCAACAGAGAACAAAAAATTCAAACAAGAAGGTATTAGGATCCTCGGTATTCAATCCATGGAAGTGAGGTAAGGCTGAAGGACTTATGTTTTTCATTTTAATGTCCCCATTAGTCTCTTGGATAGGAAAGGTACCCTCTATTCTTTTCCCATTTCCTCTAACATTTCTGTTTTCAGCCATGGTATCAGGAGGAACGGTTTCTTGCTCTTCTTCTGCTATAGGATCTTCGTATATCTCTGATGGTTCACCTATAGGTTCTTCTAGATCACCGCCACCAAAGAATAGAGAAGGGTGAATTAGTGATGTGGTGGGGGCGTTGGGTAGGAATTTTCCTGAATTGTCTCTATTCCTACGAGGCATGAAAGGAAATCTCTTTTTGGGTGATTTTTGTTTTTTTTTGTGCTTGTACCTGCAAAACTAAAATGGATTGAACAACAAATTGCAACTAACTGAAATGAATCTTGCTGAAATGAAATTGTAGAATTGAAATGGAAGCAAGGAAATGACTAATCTACTTTGCTGGAATGGAAATTGTAGAATTGAAATGAAAGCAAGAAATGCCTAATCTACCTTGCTGAAATGAAATTGCAGAATTGAAATGAAAGCAGGAAATGCCTGATTTACTTTTGTAGAATTGAAATTGCAGAATTGAAATGAAACAACTACTCTATTTTTGCTGAAATAAACTACTTAGCAAAATGTTGCAGTAGAAAATAGAAGAAAAGCAGTAATCACAAAATACTTTGACACTTCCCTAGCAACAGAACCATAAATATGGTGAGCTCCAGTATTGCAGCAATAATGCTACAACTCCAAGGACTGCCTTCTTTACTTTTATCAACCTGGTAGTTCATAGCAAACTTGGAAGCGACGATGCTATATGCACAAGTACTAGCTTTTACTGCAAGCTATCACTTGGTCAGCTGGCGCAAGATCACTAGGAGCTCAAGCCAACTTCTATGATTTCTCAGAAGAAGCTTTTAACTGTGATGAAAGAAAGCTAACTCTACAAAGGATATTCTATTTGTAGAAAGAAAAGGAATACTGAAATGAAACACAAACCCTAGCAAACCCTAACAAACCCTAGTTTACCCACTAACCCTACTTTTGCCATAAAAGAGATGGAAACTGATGAAATGAATTGCGTTGACTATTGAAAAGGTAAATTTCATTTATTCAAGCTACTTTTGAAAAGAAATGAGAAGAACACATCTTGTTTTGTTTTTGAGGGTTTTTATGTGAAATTATTATGCTTGTGATTTATCTGGTTGTGACTGTGCAGAGGGTTGGTGGCAAAGGAATATGGAGTTGGCTTCTCTAGAGGGTGAGGAAGTTGTGGAGGGGTCCTAAGAAGCCCCTAGTACCCTTTTGAAGACTTCCATAGTGATCGGACTTCGAAAAATCACTCACAGGAAGTTCTACAGGAGGCTGCAGGGGATCTATAGGAGGACGCCATGAGCTATTTTTGGAGTTTTGAAGGTGGAAAAATTATGGGAAAGGGGAACTGAAGGCTAGATGAAGGTGTTTAGGTGTCTAGAACTTGTCAAAGAATATCAAGAATGAACGTGATGGTTGGATTTGTTCAAAGGGCAAGAAAGAAGCTTATGGAGAAAACACAGAAATTAGGGCAGATTGGCGAAATGTTGTGAATGACTTGGGAAATATATGAGAAGTGAGCTGGTGCTGGCTATTTTATGGATGGATGGTGAGCTGAGATGTCCTGCAAGAGATCTGCACATTTACTAATCAAAACTGATTAAAGAAAGAACTAACTATACCATGAAAACAAAACTTTTTCTAGCTTGACCTAATTTCTGACCTACAAACAGAAAATGCCGAACAGTTACCTGTGAACAGAAAAGCATGCAGAGAGAACTATGGTAAAAGAACAAAAAATGATCTAAGCAATTGAATCTGAACTAATATATCAATCTTCCCAAATCATGTTATCACACTAGTAGTTGCATGGAAGAGTAAAAACTGTGTTTTTGGTGGCAGCAGAAGTGCCTTGACCTCAAATCATAGTCCCAAGAAGGGAGAAGGGAGATTAGGGTATGATATTGGCCTTTTTGAATCTTATTCTATCACTATAGTAACCTACTTGAGCAACTAAAACAAAAACAACTATACTAACCATCAAAAGCAACCTAATCTAACAAAGTAAAATGAATCTATGCAACAGAAATTAACTGATGAACTAAAGTCAAAACATATAAGTACACAGTAGGAGGTACTGGACAGCTTGGGTTGGGCCCTAACCCAAGAGATTTAGCTCTCTGAAAGAGATCAGTGCTGGCTCAAAGAGTATTTCATCTTCATTATCAAAAATAGCAATTACATTACATAAATTGTTCTCAAAAGGAACTCGAAAATGAGTTGAACATAATGCTGCACAAAAGTGCAAAAATCAACTAATAACTAGCTAACCCACTGAGGCTCTAAGTCTCCTTATTTATACAAATGGATTCCTTCAACAATCCTCCTAAAATCAAGGAGCTCGACTTTCTAGAACTGGAGATAATCAATAGTCCTTCTTTACTTACTCAGTTGCCCCTTGGAATCATCAATGTGGACCTTTGTGCTCCAAGTTGTTGATGGAGGATTTGAGGAAAGGCGTCATAAATGAAGGAGACACCCCCCTACAAATCATGTTCCCTGTTTTCCTCGAGTTTTGGCTACCATTTGCTCATAAATCCCTTGACTTTGTCCAAAATTGGCCAAAACATCTGCATACAACACACATTAGACTACATGGCAAAGTGACCAACCCAATTCACTCTATTAGCATAAATATATTCAAACACATGCATTAAACTAATGAGAATGGTGGATTAAGTCAAAATAAGAGGAAAAATGAGCTCATATAATTGCCTATTTCTGGGGTGCCTCAATCTTGCTGTCCTTGATTGGCTGCGCATCCTTGGTGATTTGGGGACTTCGGCTAATACTTCAAAAACCTCGGGAGCAGCTTCCTCAACCCCCATCTAAATTTCTAGCACTGAATCCTCCACTTTGATATCTATAGCTTATGTGGGTGTCGACATGATGTTCTGTAAGAACTATTTTCTCTCCGTCGACAATGTCTCAAATACTGAATTGGCTATCAGAAGTTCGTAGTGCTCACGATTCATGTGCGCCTGAGAGCTCAACAACTCAATTCTTGAAATTCCAAGTTTTTTCCGCTGGAAAACCATTTGTAATTTATAGAGCATTTTGAATTGAAATCTGACCATCCCCCCCCAAATTTGGTTCATTAATGCTGGATTGGCGGTAGATTTTCAAGGATCTGATTCATAAATTCCATCTTAAATGTTAGTTGCCCTCTCCATCTGGCCACATTTCTACCGTCAAAACATGAATAGTTACTTTAACAGTCAGTTTCTGGCCAACCTGCATGATTTCTCCCTGGGTAGCATAGCTCCCTTCGCGCTGCCGTGAACCATGTGACACTTCCTTGCTTCGCACAATCCTCCAATCACACAACTCCCCAACTCGGGCAATGTAGTTTATAGTCTCGCACCTCCTTTCAGCTGCCTGGAGTGCTAAGATTTTGCTACCTTCATATAGTCACATGGCCGGACCACCAGTGTATGGCTTCAAGCGACTGCCATTCACCTTTCCTGGTGTTATCACTCAGATTTTCCTTGAAGTTGTTGGGAAGAGGAAAGGGGTCAAAGGTAACCACAAACAAACTTTTAAGTATAGAATCTAGTCAATATATACTCAGAGAGGGCTTTCTCTTTATGATTTAGCTTGGTTTTTAAAGATATTAGGCTAGTTGTGAATTTTAGGGGTTTTGATTGTGTTTGGGTGGTGAGATTCAATAGTAGAGGGGTAGAACTGAGTAGTTTAGGCCATTGGGCTAATGGAGTCAAAGAATATGGCTTAACTAGATATGGTTTCTTAACAAGGGATGGTTTCACAAGGCAAGGTAATCAAACAGTGAAAAAATAAAGACTTAAAATAGATGAAATGTACTCAAAATGGGTGAAGGGCAGTTAAGAATCCTTCTACCTATTCAAAAGAGGGAACTTGACTGATTACTAATAAAGAGTAGTTAAGTATTCTTTACTAAATAATCAAAATGAATAAACTAGGAAACATGAGCAATTAAGATTTCACTATTTATACTAGTTCAGAGGAAAACATTAAGAATAACAATGATTGAAAATAGATTACACTCAAGCACTTTCTGAATTACTCTTTTTTGTTTATCATTCAGATATGAAACATAGATGATATAATAAGCAAGGAAAACTTTAAAACATGAGATATAGAAGACTTATTGATCCGGCGTTTGACTCAAGAAATCTGTGGAAAGTCCTTTACATCAATTCTTCATCCAGCAAGTCATACAAAATTTTGTCCAACAACACTTTATTCCAAAAAATCAGTATTACAGCAATGTCTAAGAATCCACCCTCAATGCTCCAATTGAGGGAGTATTTATACAAAAAACATTACAAAAAATATCTCATAACAGAGTGAGATATAATCTAGGATGACTATGAATAAGTTATAAGAAAATAGAGACAAATGGCCTCGTAGATATGAGAAAAGGTAAACTGATGTTGTGTTGTTCCTATTCTTGTGAGTGTGCTAGAGGCAGGCCATATGATTTGGCTTGTTGCTGTCTTCTTTGGTAACTCTGTGTTGGCTGCCCTATTTTTACTGATACTATCTACCTGTTCTGATGCACATCAACCTATTTGATCTCTATTTATCCTCTTTACCATCACTTACTGTAGTAAATAACCAAAATTTATATTTTACCAAGGATAATTTTACAAAATTTCTAATATTTCTTTCCACCATTTTGCTTCTAGAAATCTGGTTTTCTGAAGTTTTCTCAGGGTCTCATCAGTTTCTGTGTACCTAAAAAAGGTAGGTTGAATTGGAAACAAGTGCTTTATTTCATGCTTGACATAGAACAATTTCTCCAGACTGTCATAGAGAACTCTACCTGTAGGCAATGCTTTTGTTGCTGATGCACTTGTTGATGAACCTGCTTGGTTGCCTGCATAGTTATTCAATTTCTCCACATAGTCTTTATGACTCATTAGTTTATCATGAATAACTAAAGGACTTGGCAACCCTTTACCCTGCAAAATATCAAATCTCTTCATGAAGGCATTAATTTCTTCCTACATGTCAAGGAACCTCCTTTCTAAGTTTTGCATTAGAGTTCTTTTAGTAAAAACCCTTTTGATTTCCAAAATTGTCCCTGTTCTATCTTGAAAGCCCAACTCTTCAAGCTGGTACTTATTCCTGGTATTCAAAAACTGTATGAGCCTGCTGGCTTCCTCAGGCATATTTCCTAACTCTACCCTTGTCTTTTGAACTTCTTCTTGAGCTAGTTTCACTAAATCAATTTGTTAAAAAATTATTTGAATTGATGGCCAAGCATCATTTATTAATTAAGTGATGTTGGCCCAAAGAGTTTTCTTGATTTCTGTTAGAGGCTTATCAAATGTAAGGTATTTTCTAATGATTTCAATTTGTTTTCCAATCCTTTAATCTCTCTTGTCTTTTCTGCAACATTTATTTTTGAGAGATCGTACCTTTGCTCTAAGTTGGCATACTGCTCTTTTACCTTATTTAGCTTTGAAACTTATAGTTTCATTTCTTCCATTGCTTTATTAGTTCCTTTGTGCTCAAATTAGCAATGCTGCCCTGTGCTACTCCTGTTGCTCCTGCCGTTTTTGTTCCTGTAACTACCTCTGCTGTAACTACTAGAATATTTGGTGCCAGAGCTGTTCCAAGAGTTGATGGCACTGCAGTTGAGACTACCGGTATCACACTGGGAGGCTGAGAGGTCAACTTTCCTTGCTTGTCCTTCAATTTTTTTTCAAGTTCTTGATCAGTTTCATTCAGTCGTTCATCAAGTTTTAAGAGAAAATCTATCAGCTCTTCTTCAGATTTTTGCTTTATGATTTCAGTAGTCTGTGGATGCCTTGAAGGAGACAGCTTTAGTTGTTTCCTTAGGGCAGCAATATCTTCATCTTTCTTTTTTATTAAGGCTTCTATAGCCTTAACATCTTTGGGATCATGGCCCAATCCAATAATTATTTCTTCTAAGGACTTCATTCTGTTATCTTTTGCCTGAGAGGAGGCCTTCTCCAAATGTAGTTGAGCAGTAGTGTTATCCAAGGAAATTTGCAACCTTTGGGCCATCATTGCCTTACCAGTCAAGGCTGAATAAATCATTTCTCCAGTTTGTTTATGCAATTCAATCTGATCCAAAGGATGAACATCCTTTGCCATGACATCAAAATTTGTTCTAAGATAATTTGCTACTGATTTAGGTTGTTGCACCTTTGGCTTGAAATAGTTGATTATCATTTTTCCTTCTTTGATGTCATAGGCTGAGATCAATCTCTGTTGATTTGTGGGGGGCCATTTTCAAATATTGATTATAAACTTGAAGTCTCAATGGGTCATTCCTGGCCTTTATTTCTGTAAATGTTTTCTTGATATATGATGCATCTTTCCCTAGTGGCTTGAAAGAAGATACCTCTCCACTTTCTTGTCTTTCTAGCTCCTGTCTCTGTGAGCTAATGGATGTTCCTCCTACTAGAAAAGTTTGTTGGCTCTCTACTCTTTCTTCCCTCTGACTATCTGTAGTCTCTTCAGCAAATTCCTCCTTTAAAAGTGGATTTAGTCTTTGCCTTTTTTTTCCAGGCTATCTTGAAGGCTCACTGGTAGGGGTAGTCGTTTCCCTGTCTCTATTTTTGTTTCTTTCCTCATTTAGAGGAGTTTGTAAAACTGGAGGTTCTCCCACATTACCCTGAGTGGGAGGAGTATGTATTTGGGCTGGTTCTTTGGAAGTTTCAGGCTGCTTAGACATTGTAGGCTGTTCTATGGTTTGAATACTAATCTCTACTTCCTTGCCCTTTAATGTTCCAGTGGCTAGTGTGCTAGTTTCCTATGAAGGTTGCTGAGAGGTTCCAGCACTGGAGGCACCAATTCCTGATTTTTGAGATAACTCAAATGGTACCTGCCCAAAATAATCCAGGTCAAGTGTTTTCTCAATATCTCTCATAACATTCTCAATATTGACCTATTCACTATCATGTTCTACTAGGGTCCTTTCCCTCCATTCGTCCATATTTGCAAATTGTTTAATCTCTGGAATCTTATGGTCAATGTATGGTGACAACCTGTTTTTCATTCTCCTATCATAGATGAAGCCATTAGAGTGATATGGCCTCCAACCAAAACTTTTGTGCAACTTAAGATGATCTTCTAGAATTTTCTCTGCTTCTCTCCATGCTTCCCTATCATTGCAGAAAAAAGGGCCTAATTGATTTTTTATTCTGAGTTGAGCTTTCTTTTTGGCTTTGCAAAAATGTACCATGTCTGTATGTATCATTGGTCTGAAATATTCCAATGTAAACAGTCTCATTGGAACGTATTTTGGTAACTTGAAGGGCCAGAGCTCACATCCATATATCCTAATTTCTGTATGGTTCCTGTATAGGTACCAATCACCTATTCTGTATTGCTTGGAGAGCTGTAGGATTCTCTTGATGTCACCACTGATCTTAGGAGGGGAAACCCTTGTCAATAGGGTAGTTGTTGGATGAACAAATTGATCAATGAACTCATTGTATGTATAAGGGGACTCATAGGATGCATGGAAGATGGAACTCCAAAAGATGACAGACCTTGGATTTCCTTTAGTGTCAAGTTTCTTGACAGGGAAAGAGAAGTTCTCTAACTAATAATACAACATAAGATGATAGATGAAAGTGGTGTATTTGAAGACTCCTTCATTGTCCAGTCTTAGGAATTGGTCATGAATCTTATTGGAAATATAGGAGGCATAATAATACTTGACAGCAGGGGGCTGTCCAGGAGTAAAAATTGATAATAACACTAGGGTTACCTCATCAAAAAACTCATTAGTGTTAATTCCCATAATTAAAGATATCATATCAACAATAATTTCTCCCATATCTGTGAAGAAAGTGTGCAGATAAGGAGGTGGGTCTTTAGGCTGATGTTTAGGCAACATGAAAATATGACAGATACGGTTCAGTTTTGACTGAGACAATTGAGTAGATTTCTCAAGTAAATATCCCATAGAAAGGGGAGTGAGAGATTTACCAGGAGAAAATTGCAAAATTCCATTAATGGATGCAGTTGTTATGGGGAAGAGGATTGTTTGACTTGGGGACATAACAGCTCTGAGGTTAGGGTCATAGTTTGCCTGGCATTGATGAATTAGATCAGGGAAAACATGGACTAAGGGGAGAAAATACCTGGGAAGGTTAGATTCCCATATTCCCAGGATATCTGAGCCATTCAAGTAGTGGTCTCTGGCTTGTCAAAATATTTTAAGGAGTTTTTTATCAGTGGATAAGTCTTTTATTTGAAAGTCTTTATCTGCAAGAGGCAGATAGTCTAAGTCTTTATGAGGGGCATTCATGGGTACGACAGACAGAGCCACAGGGGTTTCCATTTCTGTTTCTTGTGGATTCAGAAAGGAATTTGGGTTTTTGGTGAAAAATAGGCAAATTAACCGGTTTGGGAACTTATATTGGCAAAACAAAGACTAAATTTGCAATGAATTTTACTTTTCTCTGTGGATGTTATACTGTAAAACTAAAAATGCAGGGTTTTGGTGGAAATTGGATAAATACCTATATTTGGGGAATGAACAGAGTAATAACAGGTGCTAATGGTGACTAACAGGTTCTGGCTACGTCGGCTGCAATTTTCTCAGCAAGGTGGCGGTTGGAAAGCTTGGATGATTGACTTGAATGTTGCTTGCATGGGAGCATGGGTTGCAGTATAGAATAATGAAAACAACACTTTGTTCGTTTTATTTAACAAAGTCAAAGGTGGCAGGAGTTTTATTATTCAAGCACATGACGTAAGCGGGAAAGGATGTTTTGTTGCATGCGGAGGGCGGTAAGTGGTATGGTATCACACTGCTTTTGGGGATGGGCAGGTTTCTGCTGGGAGCCAGCGATTCCACTGGCTTTGCGATGCGTGGCAGAGTACTATGCAGAAACCACTTTGTGATTGTGCGCTAACACGCAGTCACAAAGTGACGCACGATATTGTTAAGGGCCATTGGATGATGGAGGAGTGATCGGATGGCTGACAGGAAGCACGATACGACGAGCTTTAACGTGAGCGGGCCCGACCCAATTAAAAACTATTTAATCGTATCGGGAGTGATATGATTGGCTGGGAAGGGTTCTTAATTAACCGTAAGGGTTAATTAATTCCATTGTGTGCAATGGGGGAATTAGGCTGTTAATGAATTACGGATTAATTCATTGATTATATATATATAAATAATACGAGAAAAGGTAATATTTGTGTAGGATTTATATAATACGAAGGTTAATAGTTAATGTGACATGAAATGTAAAAAGCGCTAAGTAAACATTAGAATGAGTATTTAACTTAGGCTTGAGTGAAAAAGGGGTTTTTATGTGATATTGTATATTTTCTTATGAGAGTGCATGAATGATGATTTTAAGTACTTAGGCTTTTTAAATTATTGGGCCGAGGGTCTTGTCCCTCCAGAAGTCAAAGAAATGCTCTGATCCCCTCTAACTTTGAAAGACCTCAGTACTTAGGGGGAATTATTAAAATCTTTAGGGAAAAATGAGAAGGGGAGTTAATTATTGTCTTTCTTGAAATGCATCAAGTGTAATATTTGCCTTGCACTTGTGATAAAAGTGAAAATTAACACATTTAGAGACATTATCCATCACATGTAATTTTGGAACATCATCTACCTACCCTACCTACTTTAGCCTAACATTTTTTCTTCTTTATTAGGGTGCACTTGGACTGGCAAACCCTTATCAAACTTTTTTTCTTTTACATGCAGATATCTATCTAAGTCTAACATTATTACATCCAAGGGCTCAGATTAAACTGTTAAGCTCCTTTTATTCACTCTGGTCATCTGCGAAGATTAAACAGTTTGGTTAGATCTTTATTCTCTTATCCCTAAAACATAAAATTGAACTTTGAACCAGTCAAGCTTAAGTTGTTTGACTGTTCATCAATTGTGGCATAAATTACAAGTTTCACACAATTTGTTTATTACATAAGAGTAAAAAGTAGTGGCATTTATACTTGCACACTTTCCTTGGTCTTTCTTTTGGTGGGGTTCATTTTTTTCACTTTTTTGACCATTTTATTCTTTTCACCCTTTGATTTTTCTTTTAGGGTATACCCTCTTTACATTTTTTAATTTTTTTTTTTATTTTTTGACAATATGGAAAACCTTTGCAACAAGTAAAGGTATGAACATATTACATAGCCCATCAAGTCAATCATGAAATATGAAACCTACTGGTATAGGGGCATAACACTGGCTCCACTTGGGGATGGCTTGTCCTGGTGGAAAGCCAAGAATAGCAGGTCAGATGGCCTCTGAATGATTTTGACTGCACTATGAAATCTTCTTCTGCTTGTTGCTTTATTGTATGTATGATAGTGACACGTTTGAAGCTTAGGGCCTTCTCTTCGGGCTTCAACTTCAGCAAGTTACTATCCAATCCAAACTATGACATTACCAAGGATATAGTATGTACATGTTTAAATCAGGATACATTAAAAAGTGGGATCAAAGTAATGTTTCGACATCCGACCATTAACTGGCCCTTCTTCCGTTTCCATGCCATACAAGTTTTTTAGATAATATGTATTGTTTCCTTGTAAAGCATAGATAATGAAAGGTCCTTTCCATAAGAAGTCAAACTTCCCATGTTTTCCCTTATCCTCTCTCCTAGAATCCCATCTTAAAACTTTGTCTCCAAGGTAGAAATCTTCTGCCTTGGTTAGTTTATCAAATATCTTCTTAAGCTTCTCCTGTAACACTTGGGATCTTTGATATACTTCCTCTCTAGTCTGCTACAGATTGATGGTCCGATTTATCCTCCTTTGAATATCATTAGGTTCCACTTGAACTTCTTGAAGTAATTTCATTACAAGAACTCCTAAAGATAAAGGAAATACAACCTCCATGCCATAGACTAACTCATAAGGACTAGTTCCAATAGATTTTTTGGTGGTGAGTTTGTCTGCCCATAATGCATTTTTAAGTTTCTTATGCCAATTTTTCTTGTTCTCCTCCAATAATTTTTTAATAATATTAATGAGACTCTTGTTGGAAGACTCATCAATACCATTACCTTGAGGGTAATATGTTGTGGAATGGCCTAATGTGATATGGTACTTGTTATAGAAACTTATCATCTTCTTGGATTTGAGGGCAACAGCATTGACAGTTATGATTTTATCAGGACAAACAAATCTAGACAATATGTTGGTTTCTAAGAATCCTATGATCACTGTGGCATTGGCTTGTCTAGAAGGAATGGCTTCTATCCATTTGGTGAAATATTCTGTGGTAGTGAGAATCTATTTGTGTTGGCTAGAAGAGGGACAATGGATTTCTCCAATGAAGTCCAGGCCCGATTGTTGGAAGGGTTTTTCAGTGGAAATTGGTTTCAGGGGTAAAGGTAATAGTTTTCTCTTGCCTTCAAAAGTTTGACATTTATGGCAAGCAGTGACAAATTTCTTTACATAAGCGAACAAGGTTGGCCAATAAAATCCAACCCTTATGATCTTTTCTACAATTGATTTCCAGTAAAGGTGTCCACCATAGTCTCTTGCATAAAATTCTTGGAGAGCCTCGTTAACTTCTTCTTTTAACAAACAATTCAATAGAATACCTTCATGATTTTTCTAGAAAAGAGCATTATCTAAAATAAGAAACTTAGAAGCTTTCATCTTTAAAAACCTTTTCTTTGTTCTGGATAACCCTGGAGGAGCCTGCATGTTTAATAGTACATAAATTATATCAGCATACCACGGTGAATCTAAGAAGGCCTGGCTGATTTGTGGAGTCACCATCTCCTATTCGTTATCTAGTTCATTAATTTCCAGGGCTTGACAATTGGTCTCAGTCATGAGCTTAGCCAATCCCTGTCCCTTAATAAGATTTGTAGGTTTTATTTCAATATCATACTCTAATATGGTAGCAATCCATTTACCTCTTTTTCCCTAAATTCCTTCCTGGGTTAAGATGTCTTTGACGAGCATTTTGTACATATGCTATCAAATGGGAGTACAATATATAGACTCTAAAATATTTGATAGCTTTTACAAGAGCAAAATCTTGTTTCTCCATGATTTTGTATTTTAATGGTGCATCCCTAAGTGCTTTACTAAAAAAGGCTACGGTTTTCTCACATCCTTGATCATCCTTTTGTCATAAAACAACTGCTATGGTGTGTTTTGATGCAAATGAAAATATTATGAAGTCTCTATCAAACTTTGGACTTTTAAGGACCATTATTCTAGTCAAAGACATTTTAATTTCTTCAAATTCTTGTTTGGCTTTGACTATCCATTTAATACTTGAATCCTTCTTTAACATAGTATTAAGCAGTCTAATTAGTTCAGCTAAGTTAGATATGAATCTTCTCAAAAAATTTATCTTTCCTAGGAAAGGTTGAAGTTCTTTGACATTTCTGGGGTGGGGTATTTGCAGAATAGCTTCTATTCTAGCAGGATCAATTCTAATGCCATCTTTGGAAATGATATGGCCCAAGAGTTTTCCTTCCTCTAGACCAAACAAGGACTTCTTTGGATTCAAAGAAATACCATATTTTCTGCATTTTAGGAATACTTGTCTAAGGTGATTCAAATGTTGTTGATCTGATTTAGAAAAAACAGCCAAGTCATCTAGATATATAACCAGAAAATCATGAATTTCTTTTGCAAATGCTATGTCCATTGCTCTTTGGAAGGTTGCTCCTGCATTTTTAAGTCCAAGTAGCATTTTGATGTACATGAATGTGCCCCATGGTATTGTAAAAGTAGTTTTTTCTTGGTCATCAGGATGAACCAGAATCTGGTTATACCCTGAGAACCCATTTAAAAGTGAAATCTTAGAAGCACCTATTACCCTTTGTAAAATATGATCCATCTTGGGTAAAGGGTAATTATCCTTGAAAGAAACCTTATTTACATTTCTTAAATCAACACATAATCTGATTTCTCCAGTTTTCTTCCTAGTAGGTACTATATTAGACACCCACTATGAAAACCTAATAGGAGCGATTATCCCTGCTTCATACATATGTTTGATTTCTTTTTCAATTAAGGGAAGCAATACAGGGTTAATTCTTCTGAGCTTTTGTTTGAATGGTTTCTGATTTTCTTTCAGAGGTATTTTATGTTGAATTATAGAGGTGTCATAAGATTTCAAGTCTTCATAGCTCTAGGCAAAGACATCCTGGAATTCTCTCATTAGTTCAACATATTTGAGGTTTTGGTCAGGGGGAAAGATTTAGATAACTTTACCATTTTCAGATTTTCTTCAATCCCCAAGTTATATTCCTCAATATCTGATTTTAATGGATCCATCTTAGGTTTCTTTGGGATATCATTAAAATCAAAGAGATCTTCCAAAGGAGTTAATCCTTTAGGCAAATGATTGTCCTTTAAATTAATAATTTCAGATTCTCCTTCAATAATCTCATCAATATCCATTTGTTTAAGGTCCTACATTTCTTTGTTGGATGAAGCATTTGAATTTATCTTTCTACTAAAATGTTTGTTTCTATCTTATTTGTTTGATCAAACTCACTAACTGTATCTACATCTATGTTCCTGCTAGAAAATTCTTCATCTAACGTCAAGAAATTGTTAATTTGCTTATAACTATCAAACACTTTCCATTTCTTTAAATTGTCAGGTATGGCTGGTCTATGTCTAATCTCACTTTGAACTGATGATTAGGTTCGAATGGTAATTTGCAGGTGCTGGCAAACATTGCCAGACTATGAGCTTGCAAGTTATGTTATCTTGAGATTTTAGCAAGCTGAGTTTCCAAAAATGTATTGAGAATCTCTATAACTGCTCCTTTGTAATATCTCAATCTGGGATCATTTGTTAGATACTTCCCTTTGATCTGTTGAATTTTTAAATTAGAATCTCCTATGACAGATACTCTAATTGCCCCTAATCTTTTGACAAGTTTAAGGCCTAGCAACAGGGCTTCATATTCTGCCATATTATTGGTGCACCTAAAGTTTAATCTATAGGCATGGCCTTCAACATGATTATTTTCAAGGTTGTACACCCAAACTCTTGCTCCTGCTCCTAATTTGTTAACTGAACCATCAAATTATAAGTGCCAAAGAATTTCATGTTCGTAATTAGTATCAGGAGTCTCAGGAACCTGTTTAATAGTGAGGTCTGGTTTTTTACTTTCTTCTAGTTTCTCTTGGGTATTTGATGTTTCATTGTTCTTAGAGATCTTGTGGATTTGAACACTAGACTTTCCATTTGTAATTTCTTTTGGTTATGTTGCTAAAACTTCTAATTCATTTAAGGGATCACTTTCAGCATTGTAAAGAATGAAAGAATCCATATCAGAGTGTACTGAGTAGATAGCAAAATTTTGGGGTTTCTCCTGACTACTTACTACATATTTCATTAAAGTTTCTCTATATAGTTTCTTAGGTTGGCCGAAAACTGAAATAGTATCATATGACATATCTAACTACAGAGATCCTTGAAGCTTTGCACCCCACTATATTATCACTCAAATTTTCCTTGAAGTTGTTGGGAAGAGGAAAGGGGTCTGAGGTAACCACAAACCAACTTTTAAGTACAGAATCTAGCCAATCTGTACTCAGAGAGGGCTCTCTCTTAATGATTTAGCTTGGTTTTGAAAGATATTAGGCTAGTTGTGAAGTTTAGGGGTTTTGATTGTGTTTGGGTGGTGGATTCTTAGACATTGTTGTAATACTGATTATTTTGGAATAAAGTGCTGATGGAAAAAAATTTTCTATGGCTCGTTGGAGGAAGAATTAATGAAAAGGGACTTTTCACAAAATTCTTGAGTCAGACACCGGATCAATATGTCTTCTATACCTTATGTTTTAAAGTTTTCCTTGTTTATTATATCATCTGTGTTTCATATGTGAATGTTAAATGAAAAAGAATAATTCGGAAAGTGCTTGATTGCATTCTGTTTTTAATCGTTATTATTCTTAATGTTTTCCTTTGAACTAGCATAAACAGTGAAATCTTAATTGCTCATGTTTCCTAGTTTATTCACTTTGATTATTTAGTAAAGAATTCTTAACTGCTCTTTATTGATAATCATTCAAGTTCCCTCTTTCGAAAATGTTGAAGGATTCTTAATTTCCCTTCATCAAATTTGAGTCCACTCCATCTATTTTAAGTCTTTATTTGTTCCCTGTTTGCTTACCTTGCCCTGTGGAAACATCCCTTGTTAAGAAACCAAATTCAGTTAAGCCATATTCTTTGACTCCATTAGCCCAATGGCCTAAACTACTCAGTCCTACCCCTCTGCTATTGAACCATACTTTGGTGGAATATCTACTACTACTATGTCTATTAAGATTGTTTTGGCAGGATATTGAACTAGTGAAACACACAAGTCTTTGATTAATCCTAAACATCTCACCTAACTTGAATCAAAATAAAAGAGGTCTTTGTATGGCCTGGTGATGTTTAGGTCTAACGTTTCCATTACAGACTTAGGCATTAGGTTATGAGATGCCCCAGAATCAAACATGGCATTATGAAGTATTTTATCATGTATGTTTAAACTTACATAAAAAGGAGGAATTCCTCCATCTACCAGTTTTCCATTTACTTTAGGGCCAAAGATTAATTTAGGTTGGTCATCAAAAACATTTACTGAGTCTTCACTTCCATAGATTTTGAGTGATCTATTGATTTAGCTTTGGTATACATCATGTTTAGCTAATTCAAACAATCGAACAACTATTTTTAATTTGCCTACTTCAGTCTCCAAATTAAAAGGTTTCTCAGTCTGAGTTCTTGTATTTCGGATAGTTGTATTCTCCTTATCTTCTATATTCTTTATGTTTTTCTCATTTTTAGGAGTGGGGTTATGGGCTGAAGTTGTTTCCAAATCAACTTCTAGAGGTTCTTCCACGTTTCCTTTGGAAGGAAGAGAGTGGAGAGTTGTCTGTTATTAGGTTGATTATCGATACATCTTCAATAATTGGATTAGCAAGATTAGGATCTAATCTGGAAAGAATATGTATAGGGGTGGTATTGGTCTTACCTTTGTTGGGCTATTTTGTAGCTTTCTATTTGTTGGTTTTAGGGACATCAATTTTTTTGCTCCTCAGACTATATTTTTTGTGGACTTCATAAATGGTTGTATCATATCCCTCCCTGAAGTCAAACGATTCACCTGACTAAGTTTGGAATTGTTTAATAATGTGAGCTTCTTAATCCTCTTGGGTGAAGAAAACTTGTTGTTCATTATTGAGTCCCATCAAGTTTATTTGAGTATCTTTTGTTGGTTAATTTGAATTTGAGGCTTCATCATAATTTTCCTGGAATGGGGGCCTAATGTTTTGGTCAGGACCAGTCTTTCCAGTTTTATGGTTTTAATTCTTCTTCAAATTCGGATTCTACTAGTATTGCTTGGGTGACCATCCCAAGGGGATTTCCTTTCAATTGTTTCTACTCTATCTCCTAGCCTATCCACCCCTTTAATAATAGCATCTGGTTTTTGTTCAAAGGCTGAGGGTTCTTATTTCAATGGTATTCTCGTTTCACTTCTAGCTTTAGCTCGTTTGGATATCGGGTTGGCTTCAACACTGACAGTTATACTTTGCATATCTTCTAACATTCGAGGAGCTCTTTCCCTAAGCTAGTATGCCATATCAGAATCAAATCCATCAGGGAATTTGATTAATGCTAAATATGGAGGAGGTATGAGGTTTTGAGGGATAGCATTGTAAACATTATTCAACCTAGTGCAGTAATCTTGCACAGTTTCTTGTGTTCCTCTCTTCAGGTTTTCATATTCTGATAAGATTTGGAGAGGATCTTTCTTATTTTCCCATTTGTTTAAGAATGTTCTATAAAGAGCTTCTAAGTCATTGATATTGTTTTCAGGAAGGGCTCTAAACCAGGCTCTAACTTCTCTAGTCAGACTTTGAAAAAAAATTCTCATCCTTACATCATCTGCATCTATTTCATATATCTCAAAGTAATCAGTCATTTTTTTGGTATGTTGTTGTGTAGTGTAAGTACTAGAACCATTGAAAGGAATGATTTTACTTTGATAGTCTTGGGGCATAGCCCCTGGATTGGCTGGTAATACCAAGGGAGTATATATGTTTGCCATTGTAGTAGGTAGTGATGAAACAATAGCTGGGGTTGGTCTTGGAGTGGTGGATGGAGGGGTGGAAGGGGTGGTTTGAGGTTGAGATGTCTGAGGAAATGTTGATGAACTTGGAGAGGCTGTAGTGATCACAGAAAGGTTTGGTGTTCCTTCAGAGGTAAGCTCAGATTGTATGGAGTTCTGCAAATGTCTATCAAGATGTGAAGTGACAACTTCAAGTTGTAAATCTTCAATAAATACTGGGTCATGAACCATGCGAGCTAACCCAGAGTCAGAAAAGGTTACAAATAAAGAGGTCTCAAAATACTCATCAAAGGGTTCATCCTCAAGGTATATCCACTTCACAGGATAGGATCTTGATCTGTATAGAGGTCGAGAACTAGCAAAACTTTCTTGGCTTTCCTGTCTCCTAAGTGTTACACTAAAATATCATCACCATGATTATTTGCAGTCAGTATGGGTCTATCATCACTTGTACTGTCCTCCTAAGCAAGTCTAAAACCTCAGCTCTTCAAATCAAGCTTTGGAAGTGGGAGAAAGACATTAAAAATCAATGCAACTCTGGTTCCGCACTTTCTCTCATGGTCACTTGTGGTCCCGCACCTTCTGTGTACAAAAGCTGCGTACCTACCCGCTCTGTCCCTAACGGTGTAGGTGCGGACCCCTGTGAAAGTAAAAAGGCGCAAGTTTTATCTTAAAAAACTCACTATGGATTAATTCTAGAGTTTTCTAGAAGGAATTTTGACGTGGATTGTTCGCTCTGAGGTGGTTCATGCATCCCAAAAGAGAAGGAGCTAATCCCTTGACTAAAGGAGCTATCCCTTTGAAGGAGGGATTTATCCCTTTGAAGGAGGACCTAGTAACTTCCCTCCATTGCACTATAAATACAGGCATTGGGGTGAGGACTAGGGAGGTTAGAAGCTGAACATTTTGAGGGTAAATGTTGGTGAAATTAAGACTCTTTGGTTGAGCTTGAGAGGAGAGATCACACACCTCTTGGTTCCATTGGAGAGTGAGTGAAACTTGTCAAAGTAGAGGAGACATCTTGTTGGACCCTGGGAGGAGCTTGTACATCGTCAAGGCAAAGGTTGTAAAGTTATTCTTCTTTTGAATTAATACAATCAAACTCATTTTCTCAACAAGTATCTTATGTTATTTGTTTCATGGACTTCTTGACTTTCATGTTAAATATGTTTTACGCAATTGGTTTTTCAGGTGCTATTTAATTTGTTTGCCTTGTTTGTGTTTGCAGATTTGCGAAAAGGAGCTCATTTGGATCAAAAGAGTGAGGGCATACATAAGCTTGCGTTGGACCAAAGGTAGGCCCTAAAAACACGTGTTTGCTATTGTTTATTGAAGCATATTTAGAGAAAGATAGTGTCTGGTTGGCTTGCTTGTCGTTAGGTCTTCTTTAGATTCTAGGAAGGTCTATCTTGTCCGCAAGATTGACTCATTTCGTGTGATAAAATGGCGACCATACTGGGGACTTGATTGTTTTCCTTGTCTATACTTTGACCTGAGAAACTGTATTTTCTGTTTCTGTTTTTGACTTGATGATTGTGGGATTGGGTGAATTTAGTTAATTTTGAGTTAGTTTTCATTTTTCATAGTTTTGGGAGAGGTACGCACCCTCTGAGTTAAGCACAGTGTGTACCTGTACACACTTTTTCTTTGTGCACAGAGAGTGGACGCACCTGTGTAAACAGGTTGCCTACATACCCTGTCAAAAATTTGAAAAATTTTAAATTTTTCTATTTTTTATCAGTTTAGAATTTGTTTATAGGTTTTAGCCATTGCCCATACCTGCTTGTTCCCTGTCAAAAACTTTCCTTGGTTTAATTTCATTAGCATTAGGGTTTTAGGTGGAATTCCTAGGAATTTTGCTTGTTGGGTTTGTTTTTCGTTTTTGGTTGTGTAGTGGCTCTGAGCTTAGAAGCCGTAGGGACCTCAGATTACCTTGGTGTCTACCAGTCTTCTTATGAGTCTGACCATTTATGAAATCTCCCCTTGTTGAGGAATCCACTTTGAGTTTTCTCATTTCAAAATTTCGAAAAGCTTGTAGTTGAAAGTTTGGAATTTTCATTTAAAAAAAAAAGAAAACGAAAGATTGGTTGTTTTTTGACTAATTGTGATTCTGCATAAATTAGTCCTTAGCTCACATTTAGCTAAGTAAAACATCCTCAAAAAGACTTTTAGTAGGCTTTGACTTCAATTAGCTTTCTATATAGTTTGTAGCTCTCAAAGTTAGTCATTTTCATTAGTTTTGAGTGTTTTATTTACAAAATATAAAAAAAAAATCTCTTTTGGAAAAGTTTGTTTTTTGTAGTGATTGAGTGCTTTGAAAAGAAAGGGAAAATTGTGTGAAATAGCTAGTTGTATCGTTTTGAGTGCTTTGGAAAGGAAAAGCTCTTCTTTTAATTTGTTTAATTGAGAAAGATTTGTGTTTACAAAGTATTTGCATTCTCAAACTCTTTCTTAGTTTAGAAGTTCATCGAAGAGAAAAGATTGTTTAAATCATCTTAGGTGCATCTTTTTAGTGATTGAGTCGAGTCTTTACACCACGAGTTTCATCTCCGCCACCTCTTGACTTAAACAACAACCACTAAAATTAACGCTTAAGGTAAAATTCACCTAGTAACATTTTATTTCTAGGGCTCTGATACACCAACTTAGCTTAGGCTAGTGTCTTGGAGTAGGAGAGTAATTAACTCTCCAAGACAGTAAAAACAAACAAGTAGTTGTATCTTGTGGTAGGAAGAAATCCAATTGTTGTATTTATGCTCCGGGAAAGCTCCTCTTAAAGGAGAAGCACGAGATCGTGTTTGAACCAGTGTGGGAATCAATCCTTCCTCATTGGGAACGACGCCAGATATTCACGTATTAAAAACGGTAAACCTCGAATTAACCATTGTCAAGGAGCCTGGGGTCACTTGTTGGTAAACCTTGGATTATTTCAAGGAGCCTTCAAGGGGATTGAGCTTGATACTCTGCCCTTGCGTGCGTATCGGATCGTAGATTGTTCCCCCAGGTGTATTTGTCTCAGTTGGTAACCTTAGTGGTCATATTCTTTAGGATTCTTCCTAAGGTGACAGTGGTGGGAAGATCCCACTGTACCTGGAGCAGACATCGGCTAGACTCACTTGGATTTTCTGGGGGGTTCACTTCACTCGATACGGTTAAGTGGAGGAACTTGGTCCAGTCTATTCATTAAGCAGGTTTCCAGGGTAACTGTTCCAACCGCCATTTCTGTACTGAATTCTGCGACGTTGGATTTCATCACCAACTAGTGTTTTCGGTCCGGAAAGTTACTGTTTGTGTGTGTTTGATCTCTAGATTCTTTAGGCGTGTGATTCAAATTTCTTTGGTTCTTTAGAGGCTTTAGGTGTTTTTTCATTGAGATTTTACTTTGTTTGCGTGTGAAGTAGTTAAAAGTTTTTAACTGTGGCTGAATTACCAAGACAGTCCCGTAGACTTCGAGGCCAGTCTCCTGAGTTTGTAACCGTGGCTGATTTATTGAGGAAGTCCCGTAGACTTCGGGGCCAACCTCCTGAAGACGTCCTGAGCCATCTTGAAGGCTTGAAAGTCCTCGTAACTCCTAGTGGCAGTAAAGTTGGGTCACCTGAAGAAGGAGAGTCTTCGTTGGTTGTACATCCTGATTACCAAACTCTAGTAACAGGTTATAATCCTGAATCTATTTCGGTTTCCGAACTTGCTGGTAGCTTTTCATCTACTAGTGATATAGGTGAAGAACCTGAGATATCTGAACCTGTTACTCCAACATCAGGGTTTGTCTCTCCAACTTCTAGTGGTCCTAATTCACCTAGGGTAGAAAGAGTAATCACCGAAAATCTTCCTTCTGGTTTGATAGCTATTGAAAAACTTGCTCCGGAAGAAGAAGTAGGCATCCCTATCCCTGAAAATCAACCTGTTATTGATCTAAGGGAGCGTGAATCAATTTTTTTACAGTCCACCTAGAAGTACTACTTGGTATCTTTCTTTGACTAATTATTTGGAAAACCCAGCGTTAAGTTTTTCACCACCTCGTGCTCCTTATCACCCTAGAGGTTTTTATACTCCCGTAAATATGTCAGGTCAGTCATCCATGTTTACTCAATCGCCTGAATCTTTTTTGTATGGCGGTCCTTCTGTTCCCTCTGGGTATCAGTCACTTTCTGGTACTTTTTCGGGAGCATCTCCTCAACCTATTGAACAATGGTTATTCACTGGAAGCAATGGTGCAAAGCCGTTGAGTGTAGAAGACATTCTTATGATGTCAGGTTCTATTCCCAATTCTCAACCTCAAGGTGGCCAGTTACCGCCTGGGGGGTAGCCTCAATCAACGTCTGGGGGGCAACCTCAAGGTACACAATTTGCATCTGGGGGGCAACCTCAAGGACAGTACGTACTTACGGTACAATACGTTCCTCAAGGTCAACCCCAGACTCAATATGTACCCCAAGGTCAACCCCAGTATCAATTTATACCTCAAGGTCAACCCCAGTATCAGTACGTGCCTCAGGGGTATCTACCCCAAGGTCAGTACTCGAACCAAGGTTTCCAACAACCCCAAGGTCAATCTTATGTTCAAGGAATGGGAAATGTACCTTTCAATTATTAATCCTACCTTCAACCCGGTTATGGTCCTCAATATTCTCAACCTGTTATGGGTCAGTACCCCGGAATGAACATAGTGTGGGATCCATCACAAACTCAACAGGTGTTGCAGCCAAGTGTACAGCTGTCATCTCAAACTAGACAACCCTTAGTTTCTGGTTCACTCCAGCAACTAGTCCAGTCTAACATTCAAACTTCTGTACCTTCGGTAGTTTCTCGGTCTGGGCCTACTGCACCTCATACTCCATCTCAAACAACTGCTACAACTGCCGCAACATCTGTTCAATCTATCCCACCTACTTCTGGAGTATCGACAGCTCTGGTTTCTACTGTTCCTGTATCTACTCCTCAGACATCTTTACCACCGTCTAGATCTACGATTCAAACTACGGTACAGATGCCTGTAGGACAACCTGGTTTAAGTACGGTTGTCACAAGTCAACCTCAATTCACCTATCAACCGTACCAGGGACAATATCAATTCGGTCCTGCTGTCCAGTAGCCAGTTTATCAGTATCAACCGTATCCTGGGTACACTTATCAACAACCTCAACAACCCTAGTACGGTCCGATTAATCCTGGTTTTCCGGGAGGATACAATATCCCGAACGCGATTCCTATTCCAAGTTATCCCGGATATCCTCCTCCTGGATCTGGTCTCATGACCCAGAGTTTTAGGGATCATAATCAGCAGTTACCGTTTATCGCAACTTTGGACTTCCCTGATTTGTCGCGCCTAACGAAATATCCGATTAATTATCTTCCATTTTGGCCGCCAATGCCGAATAAGTTGCCCAGTGACATTCCCAAGTTCGAAGGTAAATCTGGAGAGGACCCGTCGAACCATGTGATGACTTACCACCTCTGGTGTGCGTCTAACTCCATCACAGATGATTCGATCTATATTAGACTTTTCCAGCGCACTCTAATTGGTCTCGCGGCCAAGTGGTACATTGAGTTACCGCGAGGCACTTTTTATAATTTTAGTCAGTTAGCTACCTCGTTTTTAACTCATTTTCAGTTGCCAATCAGATATGACAATGGCACGGAATTGTTAACTTCGCTAAAACGATCGACATCCACCTACATTTCAGATCATATTCATGAGTGGAGACGTCAACGACGTTTAGTGAAGGTATTTATTCCAGATCAAATCTTGGCTGAGTGGTTTGTAAAATCTTTGTTGCCAAGGATCACTGAAGATGTTGCTAAAGCCGGAGTTGTTACTGAGGAGCAAGTGATTGCTCAAGCACAGTACCTTGACTTGGTCTATACTCAGTCAGGTATGTTACATGAAAAGATCCCTGATCTTCCCAAGTCAAATCAAATCACTGCAACTCCTTCGAGATCTCATGCTGCTGACGGTATGATTGGTACGGTTAACACTAAAAGTAAGAAGAAGTCTTCCAAGAATTCTTCTCCTATCATAACCTTGCCTGATTCCCCAACAGGAGATTCTTCTGCAGAGGTTTCCGCTGATATTCACATTGTAGAGTCATCTACAGCTAAATCAAAATCCGGTGGGAAGAAGAAAGGAAAGAAGAAGAATAAAACAGACAAAAGTTCAAAAGAGAAATCTGAAAAGGCGGAATCCAATGATGAAAAGCGCAAACCTCATTATCCATGTCTCATTTGTGACGAAGAACATTTTACAAGAGACTGCCCTCATCGAGCAGAGGTTACAAAGATCGTCAAAGGTTCCCAAACTCCTGTTGTTTTGAAGGATCCATTTCCAAGTCAAGATAGCAAGATGATAGGTTCTTCCTCGAGTGCCAATGAAGAACCCATATTGATGATGTCCCATGTAAGGATTGCGACTCGATCACAAGATTATGGCAGTAAAAGTCATGTTGATGGTAAAGAAGCAGAATCTTCTCATTCTAATCCATCAACCTCAGCTCTCGGTTCTGATCCACTACAGATCGAGAAACCTAATCCAGACTTAGTAATCAAACCGCCCGCCAAGGGTATACTTCAAAAGTCAGCTTTCAATCCACATGCGAGAGCGGCTCAGAATTATAACATTGTTGAGGATTTAGCTATTTCACCCTTAGCAATGTCGGCTTTGGAAGTGCTGCAATCATGCCTAGCACAGCGTAAATTACTTTTGTCGGCTATAGGAGCTGTTGATGTTCAGGACCCGAACCTAATAATCTTTGATCTAGAAAATAGTACACCGCATTTGCCTCATCAAATGGCTTTCCAGATCCCAGTGATAGTAAAAAACAGGCCTATTCATCGGACTGTAATTAATGAAGGAGCTTCATCGTGTATTATGTCGATACAGTGTTGGAGATCGCTTGGTTCTCCTTCAATAAATCAATCCCCGAAAATTCTTAAGGCCTTTGATGGTTGTGGGTTTCATCCTTTTGGCATTCTACAGGATTTGCTTATAGGGGTTGAAGGAAAAATCGTTAGTCTAGATGTGGAGGTGGTTGATGCCCCTCTAGACTACAACCTTCTCTTGGGTCGAAGTTGGTCTTACGCTATGACAGCGGTCGTTTCATCGGTCTTTAGAGTAATAAAGTTTCCACATAATGGAAATATCGTAACAATAGACCAGCTGGCATACTTTTCATCCGACCCAGCCTCTTCGGAGAGTATTCAGCATGTCGGTAAATCGACTATCCCATATAAGGATGTTGGGGTAGGATTAGTTAAAGATGCCGGTTTACTGGGAACTTTTCCTTTTCCTCCAATCAACGCATCATCTTCATTTTCAACCATTCATATGATTACATCAGGCACCATTTCTTATGACGATCCTTGGATCGTTCCTTCTGAATCTGAAATAGACTCATTTGGTAATTCCATGCCTTTGAGTCCATATGAGATTGCCTATGAAGCCGTGCAGTCTTTTGCCGACCCGTGTTCAACCAAAAATGACTTAATGAATGTGGTCCGTGAGGAATCACTTTTCACATCAACCCCAGATTTAATTACGTTTTCTGAACTTGTTCACTCTAATGAGAAAATTCGTGAAATCCTATGTGTAGATGATTTACCATGGGAAGATCTCCATCACAGATCTTCGTTTTCACCTAAGGATGATCATTTTGAAAATGATTTCTCATCAATATTTACGACTGAATATGTCAAGGAACCTCATAATCCAATGAAACATCCCGATTCGGAGTTAAATTTGGGAAACATCTCTCGAACTATCCCCATTGACATTTCGGTTAAGCTTAGAATTGTTGAGAACATTCATATAGGTGCCTCGTGTACAGATGACGAAGTTCAATTATATAAGGCCCTATTTCAAGAATTTCGCGACGTGTTTGCCTGGTCCTATGAGGAAATGCCAGGAATTGATCCCGCAATTGTTGTTCATGAGATCAAGACTTACCCGGAAGCTAAACCCGTCCGGCAACGTTTGCGTCAGATTCACCCACAAAAAGCTGCTGCAATTAAAGCAGAAGTTGAGAAACTGTTGAAAGCAGGTTTCATTTATCTGATCCCGTTAACGGATTGGGTATCGAATATTGTTCCGGTTAACAAAAAACAGGGGACAATAAGAATATGCATCGACTATAGGGATATTAATCGAGCCTGTCCAAAGGACAACTACCCAACTCCCTATATCGATCAAATCATTGATGATTGTGCCGGCAGCGAAATATTTTCCTTTATGGATGGTTTTTTCGGATACGATCAAATCAATATTCTACCTGCCGATCAACCCAAAACAGCTTTCATTTGTCCATGGGGGACATTTTCTTATTGCAAATTACCTTTTGGGCTTAAGAATGCCAGAGCAACTTTTCAGAGGGCGATGTCTTATGCGTTTCATGACATCAAGCACATTGTGCAACCCTACCTCGATGACTTGCCGGCTCATTCATTACATCGAGCTAATCACCTCGTCCATTTACGAGCAATATTTATGAGGTGTAGGCATTATCATATTCGTTTGAACCCACACAAATGTGTCTTCTGTATAGAAACAGGTCGATTGCTGGGATTTGTAGTTTCGAAAGCCGGCATTCGCGTTGATCCCTCGAAGGTCGAAGCTATTATCAATTTGCCTCCTCCTTCGAGTCTTCGCCAACTCCAAAGTTTGCAGGGGAAAGAAAAATTTCTACGATGATTCATTCCTAACTACGCCGAGGTTACAAAGGGTTTTACATGGTTGTTGAAACAAAATACTCAATTTTCTTGGGATGAGATAGCTCAGAAATCTTTTGATGCACTCAAACATGCGTTGACCCATGCACCGTTGTTGCATCCTCCCAACCAGGATTACTTCTTGTATCTCGCTGCCTCCCATTCCACCATTGGAATGGTCTTAGTTCAGGAAGATGAATTCAGAACGGAACATGTGATATATTACCTTAGTCGAATGTTAAATCCAACTGAGCTAAAATACTCACATGTGGAGAAATTGGCATTGGCAGCCGTTCAAGCTGTCCAACGTTTTCGTCACTACATTTTACTACGTAAAACTACGATAATTTCGTATTGCAACCCTATGATCTACATTTTGACCAAACAATTGCTAGGGGGCAAGTACTCTAAATGGATTGTTATCCTACAGGAGTTCGACTTGGAGTCTGAGAAATATAAGTCTAAGAAATCTTTAGTTTTTGAAGAATTAATGTGTGACTTCCCACGTGCTGACACAGAAACTGTGGTAGAGGAGCCCATTGCCGATGAATCTTTGTTTCTAATCAGCACTTTAGATCCCGATGGTATGGGGATATCATCATCTATCTCCAGACCCAATCCTTTCGGCCAAAAATTTCAAGGTCGGAACGTCGGAAAATTCGATTCCAGTCCCAACAATTCAAAATTATTGGAGATACTCTTTATCACCGTGGGGCGGACTCTATTTTTCGACGTTGCTTAACTCACGAAGAGGCTGAAAGGGTTCTAAATGACTGTCACTCTATAGCATGTGGCGGTCATATGTCTGGGTATGCCACAACCCAAAAGATATTGCACGCTGGCTATTTCTGGCCATCTTTGTTTAAAGATTGTATTACGGCGGTCCGAAAATGCCACAACTGCCAGATTTTTGATCGTAAGATGCGCGCTCCACCTGCTCCTCTCCACCCTATAATTTCCGTTGGTCCTTTTGCGAAATGGGGTATTGATTTTATTACATGTAACCCTCACTCGACCGGGGGGCATGCGTATATCATCCTTGCGGTAGATTATTTTACTAAGTGGGCCGAGGCGATGCCTACATTCAAGGCAGACGACAAGACAGCTGGAATTTTCGTGTTCAATCATATAATTGCTAGGTTTGGTGTCCCACAAGCGATAATCACTGATCATGGGCGTCATTTTCAAAACGTTATGATGACCAAACTTACAGGCCAGCTTGGTTTACGTCATGATAGTTCAACTCCTTATTATCCACAAGGAAATGGTCTGGTTGAATCCATCAACAAAGTTTTAGTTATCATGATCCGACGAATCATTGGGATTCATCGGTCAAATTGGCACAACATGCTATTTTCAGCGCTTTGGGTGTACCGAACTTCAGTAAAAACATCAACAGGGTTCACTCCTTTCCAACTAGTCTATGGTTTGGAAGCTGTGTTACCCATTGAGTGCGAAATCCCGTCACTGCAAATGGCCATCGAGTTACTTCCAGCTACTTCCGAAGAGGAAAATCGTTTGTTATACTTAGCTCAATTAGATGAGAATCGACGTGATGTTGCATTGGCGATTGAGACTCACGCAAAACGTATGAAAGCTCAGTATGATCGGAATGTGACCCCTCGGAATTTTTCGGAAGGAGACCTAGTGTTATTGTATGATCAGGCTAATGATAAATTAGGTGCTGGGAAATTTGTTCCTATGTGGCATGGTCCCTATATTGTTAAGCGAAAGCTAGCAAAAGGGGCCTATGAATTGGTAGACTTTGATGGGGACTCTTTGGGTAAACCCAGAAATGGCCTTTACTTCAAGAGGTACTATGCTTAAAAGAATGGGGTATGGAGATTTTTAGTTAGGATAGTTTTTCTTTCTAGCTGGTGTGTTTTAGTTTAAAAACAAAAGTGTGCTTAGCTTAGAGAGTGTTTTTCCGTCATTTTTCCTGCTTATCTTGGTTCTACTCTTGATATTGCAGATGTCGATGCCTCTCCAAACATACATTGGATTTGCTGATGGTGCTTGTTGTAATACACGGAACATCTCTTCTGCAGCTTGGGTTATCTATTCGCCCTCTGACGAGTTAGTTTCTATGCATGGGGTAAGCCTCGGTCAAACAACAAACAACATTGCAGAGTACAGTGCAGTGATAGAGTTATTGTCTGAATCTATTTCATTTGGGATTCGGAGTTTGATAGTGAGGTTAGATTCTGAACTCGTTGTGTTACAGCTTAATAGATTGTATGCCATTAGAAATCCAGTGTTATTAAGATTATTTTTGAGAGTGCGTCTCTTGGAACGTGAGTTTCATTATATTGAATATCAGCATATTCCAAGGTGTTTAAATACATTAGCAGATGCAATTGCTTCTCGAATGTTAAATAGACATTTGCAATAATCATACACGTAAATTTAAAACCATTCCATAATATGATTTACAAGATAAGCCGGTAATAGTGATATATATATAGGAGTGTGTCAAAAAATACATCGTCTTTGATCATAGGTTGAAAAACACCTTATGATCGGCAAAAATGATAAGTACAAAAAAACAAATGTCACATGTGCCCACAAAAGGCGATCATCCTATCACTGGTGATGATCTCTATAAGAAACCACTGCCCGGGCCACCTTGCAAAGGAAACTCCTAAAAGTTCCTGGGACTCCAATCACATAGTGCTGAAGTCGACGAGGAATGTCGTCTATAGTGGTCTCAGGAATATCCCCTGTCAAGCGCTCAAGGTGACTCTCCAACTCGGCCAAAACCTCTGCTGATTTGTCATGTGGGGCTGGCGTGGGTGCAACTGGTTGCCTCCTCTCGAAAGGCCGGAGAGCGGCTGGTTGCTGTGGACCCACATCTGCATTTGAAATTTTTACTATCAGTTTTGAGACGATGGAAAAATAAAATAAAAATTAAATAGGAAAAGTTGAAAAGGATTTTACCTGACTCGTCCCACTGCTCTCCTGGTGGAAGAGCCATGTCTGGGTCACCACGGAAATCCATCTCAGCGTAAGGGAAGTCCTGAATGGAAAAAACCTGACTTTCCAACCATTGGAAATACTCAGGTTTGAACCGAGCAACTTCTGTCCTCTCGTCCGGGTGACGGGCCATGACTGCGATCCATCGCATCAATTTGGGCTCTCGAGGAAGCCCAGCTCCAACAGTAAGGTGTTGTGGGATCAGCATAGGAACCCTCTCCAAGCCAAAACTCATGACCAAAGCCCCATAACCAAAGGTCTTTAGTCATCCGCTCTTGGCCCTCGTCAGTTGGCCTTTCACATTGGCCAGCACAACATTGCACCGGTTGAAGATGGTGCCTCGAAAGCAATCAACTGCCATACGCATCTCGGATCTAGTGGCAATATGTAATGCGGTAGCTCCGCAAAGTCTGGTGACAGTAAACGCAATCACCATGAGCTCAGGATGGGATATGGTCTTTATGTCTATCCCTTTGTCTTTAGCCTGGCTGTTGCAGTACTCTAGCCAGAGGCTATCGACAGACTGGCCACCTGGCCTAGTCCCGTATAGAGTCAAGTCTTCTCCTCTATTAGGCAAACCAGTCAAGAAATAAATGTCCTCCAGCTCGATTTCGAGCCGGTGCCCGCTAATGAAAAAACACTGGTCCTGTATGCTCCATCTGTCAACCAGCCACTGTAAGAAATCTACCTGAGCCCTCATGCCAGGAATGGTCCAGAATTTGTACAGTCCACATGCCCTCAAAGCATCAAGTGAAGGCTGATGATTCCATGCGGCAGTATCCACGTCCTCATGCTCTCGTTCACGCCAATCTAGCATGATATACTCTCTGCATCAAGTATAAAGATTAATTAAATTGCTAGAAAACATTTTGATTGGTCCATTTTTGAGAAATTTTGGGTTCAAAACCCTTGTGGCGGGGTACGCACCCTCCGCGTTATACACAGTGCGTGGGTCCGCACTTTGTCTACACAGAAGGTGCGGACCCCGAGATTTTTGCCAATGGAGAAAAAGTCGGGGTCCGCGGGTCCACAATGGTAAACCTGTAGACCCCCGTGCGCGGGTTTTGCGCCTAATAACCCTCCCAAAAAATGAAATGAGGGACTAAATCAAAAAACTAAATGGTTAAAAATGAAGAGTAGGATGATGTGGATTACCTGGAGAAGACGACGCTCGATTCCGACGGTTGGATTTTCCACAATCTTCACGAGAAGTTTTCTAAGCAAAAGCACTATTTTCTCACCCAAACTCGAACGATAAAAATGAATTGACAAAGGCCCTTTTTATAAGTTTTTTGAGTAAATAAATCACAAATTTGTTTATGTTTCACTTTGAAAAGGTATTTTGCAATGCTTTTATCCATTTCAAACAGGTATGAGTAATGTTTGTGTTTTTGTGTAGAATAAAGGATTATTCAGGCGAAATCTATCATTTTCAACGAAAAAACAAGTAGAGTCATCTTTAAGCCCTTTTCTGACTCCTAAAACATGAAAAGATTGTCGAACGTTTCTTTTACACTCGTTAAAACTGAATTAAAAGACGGTCCACTTACATCTCTTTTTCCGACCGTAAAAACATGAAAAGATTGCTGGATTTTTGTCGTTTCAAATTCGATATTGGTTATAAAACGACGTGTCATTGATTGCGTTTTTACTTTTTCGGATCTGTAACACTAATAACGAAAAGTACTCCTTGGTCGTAAAAGATCAAGTGGTTCTCTCAAGTATTATTTTATACTTTTTCGGGCTTGGGAG
Organism: Pinus tabuliformis; assembly: GCA_031772625.1. NCBI lineage: Eukaryota > Viridiplantae > Streptophyta > Pinopsida > Pinales > Pinaceae > Pinus > Pinus tabuliformis. Next base: position 1,117,182,809 of record CM062813.1, on the reverse strand, counting down.
ACACAAATTTACGAAAAAGGTCAACCTTGGAGTCTTCTTAAGTTTTTTCAGACTCTCTAAAATTGAAAAACGCCGAGTTTCTCCTATACTAGACTCGTTAAAATTTCACAGTAAAGGACCTGTTCAATTACAAACAGGAACGAACCACTCCTTCTTAGGGTTTGAATTTAAACTAAGTTGGACTCATCCGAAGGATGAGCTTATAATCAAGCAAATGTTATCCTCCTCAAGCTTGTCAAAAATAAAGAGGTACTTGCTAGAATTGGTGGGGGAAAAGAGAGGAAAATGAGCCTGTTTGTCATACTTTGTAACCACTCTTGAACACGACACTTTTATTCACCTGGGTTGGGAAATCCTTTGCCTAACAGTTGATCAAACCACATTGAAAGTCTTCAGCCGGTTTCTGGGTATTAACTTTGGGTCAATGTCACCAAGCCATCTGTCGTGTCGTTATGTGTTCAAGAGGTCACTGCCAATAAGCCATTCATATGTAAAAATATCTGTCATCCATCTTGACCATCCCTGAGTCAGTCCTTGCAACTAAATTTCTTCAACTTGATCTATGATTTCGTGTTGTGGGCTTGCCTACGACGGATCGCTTTCTATCGACATCAGCTCATTATCTAGAAAGATGATCTAGAAATCATCAGTACCTTGAGATCTGCATGCCTCAATGGCAGGTTTCTCGCCTTTGACGATAGTTTACATCATTGACTTTCGATCGAAGGATTCCGTGATATGTTCGACATCAACACATTTACTCACATCTCATGGATTGTACTGGGTACTTTGAGAGCCATTGACATCACTGGTGGTTTCTCTCACACTTGTTAACAATTTACATCATTGACTGGTAATCAAGTGGTTTCTACCATGTTCGACATCAACACATTTATTCGCATGGATAGAATCGTACTTTTTCGGGAAGTAGAAATGAAGACCCTGGATCTAGTTTCTACCATCCAGGCTGTGAGGAATTTTGTATTCATTGTATTATGGACTATTTATAAATAGATGGCTGCATCCATACTATGTTCACATGAGTCCATACTTGTGATGTTTTACAAGATCATTCCTATATCAGAGCAGTAGATAGTTTTCTAAATAGTTTTGATCTGAGTATGGGGATGCCTACCTCAGTGATGATATGATCTCATATATATATCTTGCATTGAATGTTTTTACAGGTTCCGACCAGGCTCTCCACAAGATGATCCTCGAAATGATAAAGTACTTCACTCTTCCTATATGATAAATGAAATCCTCATCTACTACAGACTTCGCACTTTAGGGGGCAATCTGTTACACTAAAATATCGTCACCATGATTATTTGCAGTCAGTATGGGTCTATCATCACTTGTACTGTCCTCCTAAGCAAGTCTAAAACTTCAGCTCTTCAAATCAAGCTCTGGAAGTGGGAGAAATACATTAAAAATCAATGCAACACTGGTTCCGCACTTTCTCTCATGGTCACCTGCGTCCCGCACCTTATATGTACAAAAGCTGCATACCTACCCGCTCTGTCCCTAACGGTGTAGGTGCGGACCCCTGTGAAAGTCAAAAGGCATAAGTTTTATCTTAAAAAACTTACTTTGGATTAATTCTAGAGTTTTCTAGAAGGAATTTTGATGTTGATTGTTCGCTCTGAGGTGGTTCATGCATCCCAAAAGAGAAGGAGCTAATCCCTTGACTAAAGGAGCTATCCCTTTGAAGGAGGGCTTTATCCCTTTGAAGGAGGACCTAGTAACTTCCCTCCATTACACTATAAATACAGCCATTGGGGTGAGGACTAGGGAGGTTAGAAGCTGAACATTTTGAGGGTAAATGCTGGTGAAATTAAGACTCTTTGGTTGAGGTTAAGAGGAGAGATCACACACCTCTTGGTTCCATTGGAGAGTGAGTGAAACTTGTCAAAGTAGAGGAGACATCTTGTTGGACCCTGGGAGGAGCTTGTACAGCGTCAAGGCAAAGGTTGTAAAGTTCTTCTTCTTTTGAATTAATACAATCAAACTCATTTTTCTCAACAAGTATCTTATGTTATTTGTTTCATGGACTCCTTGACTTTCATGTTAAATATGTTTTATGCAATTGGTTTTTCAGGTGCTATTTAATTTGTTTTCCTTGTTTGTGTTTGCAGATTCGTGAAAAGGAGCTCATATGGACCAAAAGAGCGAGGGCATCCACAAGCTTGCGTTGGACCAAAGGTAGGCCCTAAAAACACTTGTTTGCTATTGTTTATTGAAGCATATTTAGAGAAAGATAGTGTCTGGTTGGTTTGCTTGTCGTTAGGTCTTCTTTAGATTCTAGGAAGGTCTATCTTTTCCACAAGATCGACTCATTCCGTGTGATACTAAGAATTACGGGAACCAGATTAGGATTTTCAAACACAGGTGGAGGGTTTGGATCAAGATTAGCTTGGTGTAATGAGTCCTTTCTGAAGCCAGGTTTCTAGGTGTATTTTTGGTTTTTCTTTAAATGGGTTTAACAATACAACTTCAATAGTTGCTTTAAGATGCGTTAGGTATGGGATTTTAAATTTCCTAAAGACTTGTTTGACAAGAGGAACTGATCAAGTGTTTGAAACCGAATGTCTAATCCATAAACTAGACCAGAGATAAACTGAAGCAGCATTCATTTACTTATGCAATTGCAAAGCAAGAGCAGTTCAAAGGCTACTTGGCTAACTTCACGCTCTGTTTGTAGCTTATAAAGTAAACAATAGTAACAAACAAATTATTCAAGTCCCCAGTGGAGTCGCCACTATGTTAGCACTCAGATTTTCCTTGAAGTTGTTGGGAACAGGAAAGGGGTCCGAGGTAACCACAAACCAACTTTTAAGTATCGATTCTAGCCAATTTGTACTCAGAGAGGGCTCTCTGTTTATGATTTAGCTTGGTTTTGAAAGATATCAGGCTAGTTGTGAAGTTTAGGGGTTTTGATTATGTTTGGGTGGTGAGATTCAATAGCATAGGGGTAGAACTGAGTAGTTTAGGCCATTGGGCTAATGGAGTCAAAGAAGATGGCTTAACTCGATTTGGTTTCTTAACAAGGGATGGTTTCACAGGGCAAGGTAATCAAACAGGGAAAAAATAAAGACTTAAAATAGATGAAATGTACTCAAAATGGATGAAGGGCAGTTAAGAATCCTTCTACCTATTCGAAAGAGGGAACTTGAATGATTAATAATAAAGAGCAGTTAAGTATTCTTTACTAAATAATCAAAATGAATAAACTAAGAAATAGGAGCAATTAAGATTTCACTGTTTATACTAGTTCAGAGGAAAACATTAAGAATAACAACGATTGAAAACAGATTGCACTCAAGCACTTACCGAATTACTCTCTTTCATTTATCATTCAGATATGAAACACAGATGATATAATAAGCAAGGAAAACTTTAAAACATGAGATATAGAAGACTTATTGATCCAGTGTTTGACTCAATAAATTTGTGGAAAGTCCTTTGCATCAATTCTTCATCCAGCAAGCCATACAAAATTTTGTCCCACAACACTTTATTCCAAAAATTTAGTTTTACATCAATGTCTAAGAATCCACCCTCAATAGTCCAATTGAGGGAGTATTTATACAAAAAACTTCACAAAAAATATATCATAACAAAGTGAGATATAATCTAGGATGACTATGAATAAGTTACAAGAAAATAGAGACAAATGGCCTTGTCGATAGGAGAAAAGGTAAACTGATGTTGTGTTGTTCCTATTCTTGTGAGTGTGATGGAGGCAGGATGTATGATTTGGCTTGCTGCTGTCTTCTTTGGTAACTCTGTGCTAGCTGCCCTATTTTTACTGATACTCTTTACCTGTTCTGATACACTTCGCCCTGTTTGATCTCTATTTATCCTCTTTACCATCACTTACTGTAGTAAACAACCACAATTTACATTTTACCAAGGATAATTTTACAAAATTTCTAATATGTCTTCCCACCATTTTGCTTCTGGCAATCTGGCTTTTTGAAGTTTTCTCAGGGTCTCATCAGTTTCTGTGTACCTAAAAAAGGTAGGTTGAATTGGAAACAAGTGTTTTATTTCATGCTCAACATAGAACAAGTTCTCCAAACTGTCATAGAGAACTCTACATGTAGGCAATGCTTTTGTTGCTGATGCACTTGTTGATGAACCTGCTTGGTTTCCTGAATACTTATTCAATTTCTCCACATAGTCTTTATGACTCATTAGTTTATCATGAATAAGTAAAGGACTTGGCAACCCTTTACCCTGCAAAATATCAAATCTCCTCATGAAGGCATTAATTTCTTCCTACATGTCATGGCACCTCCCTTCTAAGTTTTGCATCAAAGTTCTTTTAGTAAAAACCCTTTTGATTTCCGAAATTGTCCCTGTTCTATCTTGAATGCCCAGCTCTTCAAGCTAGTACTTATTCCTGGTATTCAAAAACTGTATGAGCTTGCTGGTTTCCTTAGGCATATTTCCTAACTCTGTCCTTGTCTTTTGAACTTCTTCTTGAGCTAGTTTCACTAAATCAATTTGTTCAAAAATTATTTGAATTGATGGCCAAGCATCATTTATTAATTGAGTGATGTTGGCCCAAAGAATTTTCTTGATTTCTGTTAGAGGCATGTCAAATGTAAGGTCTTTTTCTAATGATTTCATTTTGTTTTCCAATCCTTTAATCTCTCTTGTCTTTTCTGCAACATTAATTTTTGAGAGATCATACCTTTGCTCTAAGTTGGCATACTGTTCTTTTACCTTATTTAGCTCTCAAACTTGTAGTTTCATTTCTTCCATTGCTTTTATTAGTTCCTCTGTGCTAAAATTAGCAATGTTTCCCTATGCTACTCCTATTGCTCCTACTGTTGTTGTTCCTATAATTACCTCTGTTGTAACTACTGGAATATTTGGTGCCGGAGCTGCTCCAAGAGTTGACGGGGCTGCAGTTGAGACTACCGGTATCACATTGGGAGGCTGAGAGGTCGATTCTCCCTGTTTGTCCTTCAATGATTTTTCAAGTTCTTGCTCAATCTCATTCAGTCTTCCATTAAGTTTTAAGAGCAAATCCATCAACTCTTCTTCAGATTTTTGCTTTATGATTTCAGCAGTCTGTGGATGCCTTAAAGGAGGCAGCTTTAGTTTTTTCCTTAGGGCAGCAGTATCTTCATCTTTCTTTTTTATTAAGGCTTCTGTAGCCTTAATATCTTTGGGATCATGGCGCAATCCAATAATTATTTCTTCTAAGGACTTTAGTCTGTTATCTTTGGCTTGAGAGGAGGCCTTCTCCAAATGTAGTTGAGAAATAGTGTTATCGAAAGAATTTTGCAACCTTTGGGCCATCATTGCCTTAGCAGTCAAGGTTGAATAGATCATTTCTCCAATTTGTTTATGCAATTCAATCTGATCCAAAAGATGAATATCCTTTGCCATGACTTCAAAATTTGTTCTAAGATAATCTGCTGCTGATTTAGGCTGTTGCACCTTTGGCTTGAAATAGCTCATTATTATTTTTCCTTCTTTGATGTCATAGGCTGACATCAATCTTTGTTGATTTGTGGGGGCCATTTTCAAATATTGATTATAAACTTGAAGTCTCAATGGGTCACTCCTGGCCTTTATTTCTGTAAATGTTTTCTTGATATCTGATGCATATTTCCCTGGTGGCTTGAAAGAAGATACCTCTGCACTTTGCTATCTTTGTAGCTCCTGTCTCTGTGAGCTAGTGGATGTTCTTCCTACTAGAAAAGTTTATTGGCTCTCTACTCTTTATTCCCTCTAACTATCTATAGTCTCTTCAAAAAATTCATCGTCTAAAAGGGGATTTAGTCTTTGCCTTTTTGTTCCAGGCTCTCCTGAAGGCTCACTGGTAGGGGTAGTTGTTTCCCTATCTCTCTTTATGTTTCTTTCCTCATTTATAGGAGTGTGTAAAACTGGAGGTTCTCCCACATTACCCTGAGTGGGAGGAGTATGTATTTGGGCTTGTTCTTTGGAATTTTCAGGCTGCTTAGACATTTTAGGCTATTCTGTGGTTTGAATATTGATATCTACTTCCCGTCCCTTTAATGTTCCAGTGGTTGGTGTGCTAGTTTCTTGTGAAGGTTGCTGAGAGGTTCCAGTACTAGAGGCACCAATTCCTAATTTTTGAGATAACTCAAATGGTACCTGCCCAAAAGAATCCAAGTCAAGTGTTTTCTCAAGATCTCTCATAACATTCTCAAGATTGACCTATTCAATATCATGTTCTACTAGGGTCCCTTCCCTCCATTCATCCATGTTTGCAAATTGTTCAATCTCTGGAATCCTATGGTCAATGTATGGTGACAACCTGTTTTTCATTCTCCAATCACAGATGAAGCTATTAGGGTCATATGGCCTCCAACCAAAACTTTTGTGCAACTTAATATGATCTTCTAGAATTTTCTCTGCTTCTCTCCATGCTTCCCTATCACTGCAGACAAAAGAGCCTAACTTATTTTTTATTCTGAGTTCAGCTTTATTTTTGGCTTTGAAAAAATGGACCATGTCTGTATGTATCATTTGTCTGAAATATTCCAATGAAAACAGTCTCATTGGAATGTATTTTGGTAACTTGAAGGGGCGGAGCTCACATCCATATATCCTAATTTCTGTATGGTTCTTGTATAGGCACCAATCACCTATTATGTACTGCTTGGAGAGCTGTACGATTCTCTTGATGTCACCACTAATCCTAGGAGGGGAAACCCCTATCAATAGGGTGGTTGCTGGATGAACAAATTGATCAATGAACTCATTGTATGTATAAGGGGACTCATAGGATGCATGGAAGATGGAACTCCAAAAGATGACAGACCTTTGATTGCCTTTAGTGTCAAGTTTCTTGACAGGGAAAGAGAATTTCTCTAACTGATAATACAACATAAGATGATAGATGAAAGTGGTGTATTTGAAGACTCCTTCATTGTCCAGTCTTAGGAATTGGTCATGAATCTTATTGGCAATATAGGAGGCATAATCATACTTGACAGTAGGGTCTGTCCAGGAGTAAAAATTGACAATAACACTAGGGTTACCTCATCAAAAAACTCACTAGTGTTAAATCCCATAATTAAAGATATCATATCAACAATAATTTCTCCCATATCTGTGAAGAAAGTGTACAGATAAGGAGGTGGGTCTTTAGGCTGATGTTTAGGCAACATGAAAATCTGACAGATACGGTTCAGTTCTGACTGAGACAATTGAGTAGATTTTTTCAGGTAAATATCCCATAGAAAGGGGAGTGAGAGCTTGACTGGAGGAAAATTGAAACATTTCATTAATGGATGCATCTGTTATGGGGAAGAGGATTGTTTGACTTGGGGACATAACAGTTTTGAGGTTAGGGTCATATTTTGCCTGGAATTGATGAATTAGATTAGGAAAAACATGGACTAAGGGGAGAAAATACTTGGGAAGGTTGGATTCCCACAGTCCCAGGATATCTGAGCCATTCAGGTAGTGGTCTTTGGCTTGGAAAAAGATTTTAAGGTGGTTTTTATTAGTGGATAAGTCTTTTATATGAAAGTATTTATCCGCAAGAGGCAGATAGTCTAAGTCTTTATGAGGGGCATTCATGGGTGTGACAGATAGAGCCACAGGGCTTTCCATTTCTAGTTCTTGTGGATTCAGAAAGGAATTTGGGTTTTTGGTGAAAAATAGGCAAATTAACCGGTCTGGGAAATTAAATTGGCAAAACAAAGATTAAATTTGCAATGAATTTTTCTTTTCTCTGTGGATCTTATACTGTAAAAACAAACTTGCAGGGATTTGGAAGAAATTAGATAAATACCGTATTTGGTGAATGAACAGAGTAATAATAGGTGCTAATGGTGACTAATAGGTTTTGGCTATGTCAACTACAATTTTCTCAGCAAGGTGGCGGTTGGAAAGCTTGGATGATTGACTTGAAAGTTGCTTGCATGGGAGCACGGGTTGCAGTACAAAATAATGAAAACGACACTTTGTTAGTTTTATTTAACAAAGTCAAAGGTGGTGGGAGTTTTATTATTCGGTTGGTTGACATAAGCGAGAAAGTATGTTTTTTCGCATGCGGAGGGTGGTAAGTGGTATAGTATCGCACCGCTTTTGGAGACTGGTGGGTTTCAGCTGGGAGCCGGTGATTTCACTATCTTTGCAACACGTGGTGAAGTACTGTGCAGAAACCACTTTGCAATCATGAGCTAATGCGTAGTCACAATGTGGCGCGTGATATTGTTAAGGGCTGTTGGATGATGGAGGAGTGATCGGACGGCTGATGGGAGGCATGATACGGCGAGGTTTAACGTGAGTGGGCCCGACCCAATTAAAAACTATTTAATCATATCGGGAGTGATATGATTGTCTGGGAAGGGTTCTTAATTAACCGTAAGGGTTAATTAATCCCATTGTGTGCAGCAGGGGAATTAGGCTATTAATGAATTACATATTAATTCATTAATCGTATTTTAAACTCTGATTATGGTTGTATTCAACTGGGAGCGGGGTATATAAGAATTTGGGGATTTTATATATATTTAAATAATATAGGAAAAGGTAATATTTGTGCAGGATTTATATAATACGAAGGTTAATAGTTAATGTGACATGAAATGTAAAAAGCGCTAAGTAAACATTAGAATGAAAATTTAACTTAGGCTTGAGTGGAAAGGGGGGTTTTATGTGATATTGTATATTTTCCTAAGTAAAATGGGATTTTACTTAGAAAAAGACTTATGAGAGTGAATGAATGATGATTTTAAGTACTCAGGATTTTTAAATTATTGGGCTGAGGGTCCAGTCCCTCCAGAAGTCAGAGAAATGCTCTGAGCCCCTCTAATTTTCAAAGACCTTAGTACTTAGGGGGAATTAGTAAAATATTTAGGGAAAAATGAGAAGGGGAGTTAATTATTTGACCTTGTCTTGCTTGAAATGCATCAAGTGTAATGTCTGCCTTGCACTTGTGATGAAAGTGAAAATTAACACATTTAGAGACATTATCCATCACATGTAATTCTACAACATCATCTACCTACGCTACCTACTTTAGCTTGACAATTTTTTTTCTTTATTAAGGTGCACTTGGACTGACAAACCTTTATCACACTTTTTTTCTTTTACATGCAGATATCTATCTAAGTCTAACCTTATTACATCCAAGGGATTAGATTAAACTATTGAGCTTCTTTTATTCACTCTACCTATCTGCTCATTTGCCAAGATTAAATAGTTTGGTCGGATCTTTATTCTCTATCTCTAAAACATAAAATTGAAAATTTGAACCAGTCAAACTTAAGTTGTCTGACTGTTCATCAATTGTGGCATAAATTACAAGTTGCACCCAATTTGTTTATTACATAAGAGTAAAAAGTAGTGGCATTTAGACTTGCACACTTTCCTCAGTCTTTCTTTTGGTGGGGTTCATTTTTTTTCACTTTTTTGACCATTTTATTCTTTTCACCCTTTGATTTTTCTTTTAGGGTATACCCTCTTTACATTTTTTAATTTTATTTTTTATTTTTTGACAATATGGAAAAACTTTACAACAAGTAAAGGTATGAACATATTACATATCCCATCAAGTCAATCATGAAATATGACACCTATTGGTATAGGAGCATAACACCTGGGGAGTGATCTCCATTCAATTTGACCAACTGCATTGCTCCTCCGTTAGTAATCTCCTTAATGACATAGGGCCGTAACCAATGCATTTTAAATTTCCATGGAAATTTATCAAACTTGCTGTCATATAACAAAACCAGGTCATTTACCTTAAAGGTGCACAACTTAATGTGCCGATCATGCCATGATTTTTCGCACTGCTTTTGGACTTGTTGGTGAATTCCAACTAGAAATCTTTCTTCCTCAAGATTAGCTAGCTGTGCGAGCCTCTCTTCTAAGGCTCCACGATTCTTCATACCTGTGAGTGCCTCTATGCATAGACTAGGCACAATGTATTCCATCGGCATCATTGCTTCAACACCATATACAAGCCTAAAGGGTGTTTGTCCAGTCAACTTCTTGCATGTCGTCCGATAGGTCCATAGTACTGTGGGTATGTGCAGGTCCCAATCACTTCACTTAGTGTTGCAAACCTTGGTCAATGCCTTCTCCAACACTTTATTGAATGCTTCTGCCATCCCATTAGCCTGCAGATGATAAGGCGTGCTCTTCTGGCGATATACTTGAAGTTCCTACTTCAGCATGTTGATCGTCTCATTTAGGAAGTGCGTACCGCGATCACTCATCAAAATATTTGGACACCCAAATCGCATCAGTAAATACTCAAAGAGGAACTTCACAGCAGTCGCACTAGTGCAATCCTTCACAGGTTGTGCCTCTACCCATTGAGTCAAATACTCTGTCGCGGTGATAATGTACCTTGCTCCCATCTTTCCTTGGGGCTAGGTGGGTCCCACAAAATCTATCACCCATTTCTCAAAGGGTTGTAATGTCATTTGTGGATTCAAAGGTAGCTCATCCCTCTGCAATGGCTTGCCAATCCTTTCACACACATCACACACTTTGCAGTATGCTTTCGAATCTTGATGGAGGGTTGGCCACCACAACCCTGTGCGTAGAATCTTTTGCGCAGTCGCTCTCCCTGCATAATTCCCTCTCGTGGCGCCCCCATGAGTGTCTATGAGGATACTGCTGCTTTGAAACTCTAGTACATACCATCACAATATCTCATCGGACCCCATTTTATACAAATGCCCAGCAATGACATAAAAGTCTACTGTGCGCACCACTAACTCCTTTTGTTGGACTGTGTATCCTTCCGGGGCAGTTCCTGTCATTAGGAAGTGTATGATATCTTCAAAATGACCATCCGCAATGCGCACTACAAATAGCTACGCATCAGACAATCCTTCTTCCAAATTTGTGGGCTCTTCCCCTATTTCGATGTGTGACAGATGGTCTGGTCCCACGTTTAGTCGTCCAGGTTTCACAATAACTTCAAAATCATACTCCTGGAACAATAATAACCACTTGCATATTCTCCCCCCCAACACAGGCTTATTGACTAGGTATTTCAACGCAGAATGATCTATATACATCTTAAAATGGCCACCCAACAAGTAGTGTCTAAACTTCTGGAGTGCGTATACCATGGCTAACCCTTCATGCTCAGTGGTGGAATAGTTCTTCTCCAACTTGGATAACCTTCTGCTTGTAAATGCTATAGGATGTTCCAAGTCTCCTCTGCTAGCGTGTGGCAGTATTGCTCCTAGGGCTATACATGACACGTTGAAATGTACATGAAACTCCTTCTTCCAATCTGTGAAGACTAAAATCAGTGTGGTGACTATTACACAAAATATTGTCACCATGACTATTTGCAGTTAGTATGGGTCTATCATCATTCATACTGTCCTCCTAAGCAAGTCTCAAACCTTAGCTCTTCATGTCAAGCTTTGAAAATGAGAGAAAGACCTTAAAAATCATTAAAGCTCTAGTTCCACACTTTATCTCACTATTGCTTGTGGTCCTGCACCCCCTGTTCATGTTACTTGTGGACCTGCCCGCTCTGTCTCTAAAGGAGTGGGTGTGAACCCTTGTGAAAGTCAAAAAGGCGCAAGTTTATTCTAAAAAACTCATTTTGGGTTAATTCTAGATGATTCTAGAAGGAATTTTGACGTGGATGGTTCGCTCTTAGGTGGTTCATGCATCCCAAAAGAGAAGGAGCTAATCCCTTGATGAGAGGAGCTATCCATTTGAAGGAGGGCTTTATCCCTTTGAATGTGGAACTAGTAACTTCCCTCCATTGCACTATAAATTAAGGCATTGGGCTGGTTGCTAGGGAGGTTAGAAGCTGAACATTTTTTAGGGTAAATGCTAGTGGAATTGAGACTTCCTAGTTAAGCTTGAGAGGAGAGATCACATACCTTTTGGATTCATTGGGAAGAGAGTGAAACTTGTCAAAGTAGAAGAGACTTCTTGATGGACCCTGGGAGGAGCTTGTACAACATCAAGGCACAGGTTGTAAAGTTCTTCTTTGATTTGAAATAATACAATCAGATTCATTTTTCTCAACAAATTGTCTTATGTGATTTGTTTCATGAATTCCTTGATCATCATGATAAGTATGCTTTATTATATTGGCTTTTCAAGTGCTATTTAATTTGTGTGCTTGTTTGTGTTTGCAGATTTTCTACAAGGGAGCTCATTTGGATCAAAGGAGTGAGGCTTCCACAAACTTGCATTGGACCCAAGGTAGGCCTAAAACACTTGTTTTCCTTTGTTTATAAATTGCATACTTAAAGAAAGATAGGATTTGATTGGATTGCTTGTCACTAGATATCGTTAGATACTAGGGAGTTTGATCTTGTCCGCAAGAATGACCCATTCCGTGTGACAAAATGGTGACTCCGCTGGCGACTTGATTTCTTGATTTGCTTTACTTTGACCTGAGAAACTGTGTTTTTGGCTTGTTGTGTGTGGAATTGGGTAGATTTAGTAGATATTGCATTATTTTTTGTTTTTCATACTTTTGGGAGAGGACCGCACCCTCTGCTTGTAACACAGTGCAGACCTATCCGCACTTTTTTTTTACACACAGAGCGGTACCGCACTTGTGTGGACTGCGGGCCTACGGACCCTATCAAAATTTTGAAGAACTTAAGATTTTCTCTTTCAGTCAGCTTAGGATTTGTTTAGGTATTGTTATCCCCTACCCAGACCTGCATGTGACTTGTCAGGAACTTTTCTTAGGTTAATTCCATTGGTATTAGGGTTTTAGGTGAAATTCCTAGAGTTTTGGTTGTCGGACTTGGTTTTCATTTTGGTCTTGTAGTAGCTTAGAGCTTAGAAGCCTTAAAAGCCTCAGATCACCTTGGTTTTTACTGGCCTTCTTATGAGTCTGACCATTTGCAAAATCTACCTTTGTTGAGGAATCCATCTTGTGTTTCTCCTTGCAAAACTTCAAAAAGACTTGTGTTAAAAGCTTGGATTTGATTTTTAAGAAAGAAAACAAAAATTAGTTGTTTTTGACTGATTTGTGATTCTGGACAAATTAGTCTTTAGTTTGCTTATAGCTAAGTACAACATCCTTGAAAAGAAATCTTGTAAGCTTTTACTTCGAATAGTTCTTAGAATTTATAGATCTCAAGATTAGATTTTTCCATAGTTTTGAGTGTTTTAAAAAAAATAAAAAAATATCTTTTCGAAAAAGTTTGTTTTGTAGTATTTGAGTGTTTGAAAGAGAAAGGAAATTTTTGTGGGCATAACTAGTTGTCTCATTTTTGAGTGCATTGGAAAAGACAAAAAATCTCTTCTTTTGATTTGTTTGTTAAGGAAAATATTTGTTTTTACAAGCATCTGCATTCTCAAACTCTTTCCTAGATAGAAATTCGTTGAAGGGAAAAGATTGCTTATCATCTTAAGTGCATTTTTTAGTGATTTTGAGTCGAGTCTTCACACCATAAGTTTCATCTCCAAACCTCTTGACTTAAAGAAAAACCAATAAAAATAACGCTTAAAGTAAAATCTATCTAGTAATATTTTTATTTCTAGGGTTCTATTACACCAACATATCTTAGGCTAGTATCTTGGAGTAGGGAGTAATTAACTCTCCAAGATAGTAAAACAAACAAGTAGCTGTATCTTGCGGTAGGAGAAAAATCCAATTGTTACATCTATGCTCTGGGAAAGCTCCTATTAAAAGACAAGCACGAGATCGTGTCCGAACCAGTGTGGGAATCAATCCTTCCTCATTGGGAACGATGCCAGATATTCATGTATTAAAAACAGTAAACCTCAGATAAACCATTGTCGAGGAGCCTCGGGTCACTTGTTGGTAAACCTTGGATTATGTCAAGGAGCCTTCAAGGGGATTGAGCTTGTTACTCTGCCCTTGCATGCGTATTGGGTCGTAGACTGTTCCCCCAGGTATATTTGTTTCCGTTGGTAACCATAGTGACCATATTCTATAGGATTCTTTCCTAAGGTGACGGTGGAGGGAAGATCCCACTGTACCTGGAGCAGATGTCGGCTAGACTCACTTGGATTTTCTGGGGGTTCTCTTCACTCGAGATGGTTTAGTGGAGAAACTTGTGCCAGTCTATTCATTAAGCAGGTTGTCGGGGTAACTATTCCAACCGCCATTTCTGTATTGAACTCTGCGACATTGGATTTCATCACCAACTAGTGTTTTCAATACGGAAAGTTACTGTTTGTGTGTGGTTTGATCTCCTAGGTTCTTTAGGTGTGTGATTCAAAATTGTTTGGTTCTTTAGAGACTTTAGGTGGTTTTCATTGAGATTTTTCTTTGTTTGCGTGTGAAGTAGTTAAAATATTTAATCATGGCTGAATTACCGAGGAAGTCCTGTAGACTTCGGGGCCAACCTCCCGAGTTTTCACTGAGCCAGCTTGAAGGGTTACGAGCCCTTGTAACTACTAGAGACAGTAGAGTTGGGTCAGCTAAAGAAGGAGAATCTTCTTTAGTGGTACATCCTGATTATCAAGCTCTAGTAGCAGATTATAATCAACAATTTGTTTCTGTTTCCGAAGTTACTGGTAGTTTTTCATCTACTAGTGATTTAGGTGAGGAGCCTGATATATCCGAACCTGAAACTGAATTTGCTGCTACGCCAACATCGGGATTTGCCTCTCCAACTTCTAGTGGTCTTGGTTCACCCAGGGTAGAAAGAATAATGACCCAAAATCTTCCTTCTGGACTTATAGCTATTGAATAACTTGCTATTCTGGAAGAAGAAGGTATCCCTATCCCTGAAAATCAACCTGTTATAGAACTTAGGGAGCGTGAATCAATCTTTTACAGTCCACCGAGGAGCAACGCTTGGTATCTTTCATTGACCATTTTTTTGGAAAACCCGGGACTAATTTTTTCACCACCTCGTATTCCTTTTCACCCAACACCTAGAGGTTACTATCCTGCGTTAAATATGTCAAGACAGTCATCCATGTTTTCTCAATCTCCAAAAACCTTTTTATACGGCGGTCCTTTTGTTCCTTCTGGGTATCAGTCACTTACTGGTACTTTTTCGAGAGCATCTCCTCAACCTTTTGAACAAGGGTTATTAACTGGAAATAATGGAACTAAGTAGTTGAGTGTAGAAGATATTCTTATGATGTCAGGTACTATTCCTAATCCTCAACCTCAAGGTGGCCAGTTACCGCCTGGGGGCAGCCTCAAAGTCCTCAATTATCGCCTGGGGGCCAACCTCAAGGTACCCAATTTCCGCTTTGGGGGCAACCTCAAGGACATTACATACTTACGGGACAGTACATTCCTCAAGGTCAACCCCAGACTTAATATGTACCTCAAGGTCAACTCCAGTATGCATATGTACCTCAAGGTCAACCCTAGTATCAGTACGTGCCTCAAGGTTATCAACCTCAAGGTCAATACCCAACCCAAGGTTTCCAACCACCTTTCGGTCAATCATATGTCCAAGGAGCTAGAAATGTACCTTTGAATTATCAACCCTACCCTCAACCCGATTATGGTCCTCAATTTTCTCAACCTGTTATGGGTCCGTACCCCAGAACGAATTTAGTGTGGGATCCATCTCAATCTCAACAGGTCTTGCAACCGAATGTACAGTTGTCATCTCAAACTGGACAACTCTTGGTTTCTGGTTCACCCGAGCAACCTGTCCAGTCTACTATTCAAACTTTTGCACCTTTTGTAGTTTCTCAGCCTGGGCCTAGTACGTCTCATACTCCGCCTTAAACGACTACTGCAACTGCTGCAACATCTGTTCAATCTACCCCACCTACTTCTTATCGACAACTCCAGTTTCTACTATTCCTGCATCAACTCCTCAGACATCTTTACCTCTGTCTGGATCCACAATTCAAACTTCGGTTCAAATGCCTATAGGACAACCTGGTCCAAGTACGGTTGTCACAAGCCAACCTCAATTTACTTATCAATCGTACCAGGGACACTACCAATTTGGTCTTGCTGTGCAGCAGCTAGTCTATCAGTATCAACCATACCCTGGGTATACATATAAAAAACCTCAACAACCCCAGTACGGTGCGGTTAATCCTGGTTTTCCGGGAGGATATAATATCCCAAATGCAATTCCAATTCCTAGTTATCGTGGATATCCTCCTCCTGGGGTTGGTCTCATGACCCAGGGTTTCAGGGACCCTAATAGTCAGTTACCATTTATTGCAACTTTGGACTTGCCTGACTTGTCACACCTTACGAACGATCCAATTAACTATCTTCCGTTTTGGCTGCCAATGCCTAATAAGTTTCCTAGTGATATTCCTAAGTTTGAAAGCAAATCAGGAGAGGACCCATCGAACCATGTGATGACTTATCACCTTTGGTGTGCATCTAATTCCATTTTAGATGATTCAATCCATTTAAGGCTTTTCCAGCGCACTCTAATTGGTCTTGCGGCCAAGTGGTACATTGAGTTACCGCGAGCCACTTTTTATAACTTTAGTCAGTTAGATACTTCGTTTTTAACTCATTTTCAGTTTCCAGTCAGATATGACAATGTAGTGGAATTATTAACTTCATTAAAGCAGTCAACGTCCACTTACATTTCAGATCAAATTCATGAATGGAGACGTCGACGGTATTTAGTGAAAGTTTTTATTCCGGATCAGATCTTAGCTGAATGGTTTGTAAAATCTTTATTATTGAAGATCACTAAGGATGTAGCTAAGGCCGGAGTCGTTACTGAAGAGCAAGTAATTGCTCAAGCTTAGTACCTTGACTTATTTTATACGCAGTCAGGTACGTTACACAAGAAAATCCTCGATCTTCCTAAGCAAAATCAAATAACTGCAGCTCCTTCAGAGTCTCATGCCATTGATGGTATGATTGGTACGATTAATACCAAAAGTAAGAAGAAATCTTCTAAGAATTCTTCTCCTATCATAACTTTACCAGATTCCCCGATAGGAGATTCTTCTGCGGAAATTTCTGCCGATATTCGTGTTGTAGAGTCATCTACAGCCAAATCAAAATTCGGCGGTAAGAAGAAAGCGAAGAAGAGAAATAAAATAGATAAAAATTCAAAAGAGAAATCAGAAAAAGCAGAATCAACTGATGAGAAATGCAAACCTCGTTATCCTTGTCTCATTTGTGACGAAAAGCATTTTACAAGAGACTTCCCTCATCGTGCAGAGGTTGCGAAAATTGTCAAAGGTTCCCAAACGCCTACTGTTTTGAAGGATCCTTTTCCTAGTCAAGACAGTAAGATGATAGGTTCTTCCTCAAATGCCTCCGAAGAACCCATAATGATGATGTCCCATGTTAGGATTGTGACTCAATCGCATGATTATGGAAGTAAAAGTCCTGTTGATGGTAAAGAAGCAGAATCTTCTCATTCTAACCCATCAACCTCAGCTCCCGGTTCCGATCCACTACAGATCAAGAAACCTAACCCGGACTTAGTAATCAAACCGCCCGCCAAGGGTATACTTCAAAGGTAATCTTTCAATCCACATGCGAGAGTGGTTCAGAACTATAACATTGTTGAAGATTTAGCTGTTTCACCTTCAACAATGTCGGCTTTGGAAGTGCTCCAATCATGTCCAGCACAGCGTAAATTACTATTGTCGGCTATAGGATCTATTTACGTTCAAGACTCGAACCTTATAATTTTTGATCTAGAAAATAGTACACCGCGCTTACCTCATCAAATGGCTTTCCAGATCCCTGTGTTAGTCAAAAACAGACCTTGTTATAGGACTATGATTAATGAGGGAGCCTCAATGTGTATTATGTCGATACAGTGTTTGAGATCGCTTGGTTCTCCTATGCTAAATCAATCCCCGATGATTCTAAAGGCCTTTGATATCTGTGGGTTTCATCCTTTTGGCATTCTACAGGATCTACCTATAGGGGTTGAAGGCAAAACTGTTAATCTAGATGTGGAGGTGGTTGATGCCCCTCTAGATTACAACTTTCTCTTAGGTCGTAGTTGGTCTTACACTATGACAGCTATCGCTTCATCGGTCTTTCGGCTTATAAAGTTCCATCATAATGGAAAGATCGTAACTATAGACCAGCTGACTTACTTTTCATCCAACCCAACCTCTTCTGAAAGAATTTAGCATGTCGGCAAAACAACTATCCTGTATAAGGATGTTGGAGTAGGACTAGTTAAAGATTCTGGTTTAATAGGAACTTTTCCTTTTCCTCCTATCAACGCATCGTCTTCTAATGCAACCATTCATATGATTTCGTTAGACACTATTGTTTATGATGATCCTTGGATCGTACCTTCTAAATCTGAGATAGACTCATTTGGTGATGTTATGCCTTTGAGTCCATATGAAATTGCGTATCTGGCCGTGCAGTCGTTTTCCGACCCATATTCAACCAAAATTGACTTAATGAATGTGGTCCATGAGGAATAATTTTCAACCTCAAACTCGGATTCAACAACGTTTTTCGAACTTATTCACACTGATGAGAAAATTCGTGAAATCCTATGTGTCGATGATTTACCATGGGAAGATCTTCATCATAGATCTTCGTTTTTACCCGGGAGTGATCATTTTGAAAATGATTTTTCATCTATTTTTACGACTGAATATGACAAGGAACCTCAGAATCCAATGAAAAATCCTGATTCAGAGTTAAATTTGGGAAACATTTCTCGAACTATTCCTATTGATTTTTCGGTTAAGCCGGGAATTGTTGAAAACATCCATATAGGAGCCTCTTGTACCGAAGATGAAATTCAAACATATAAGGCCCTATTTCAAGAATTCCGTGACATGTTTGCTTGGTCGTATGAGGAAATTCCAGGAATTGACCCAGCAATTGTTGTTCATGAAATCAAAACTTACCTGGATGCTAAACCCGTTCTGCAACATTTGCTTCAGATCCACCCGCGAAAAGCTGCTGCTATTAAAGCAGAAGTTGAAAAAATACTGAAAGCAGGTCTCATTTATGCAATTCTATTAACGGATTCGATATCTAATATTGTTCTTGTTAACAAAAAGCAAGGGACAATAATAATATGTATCGATTATAAGGACATTAATTGAACCTGTCCAAAAGACAATTACCCAACTCCCTATATCGATCAAATCATTGATGATTGTGCTGGTAGTGAAATATTCTCCTTCATGGATGGTTTTTCCGGATACAATCAAATCAATATTCTACCTGCTGATCAA
This sequence comes from Pinus tabuliformis, assembly GCA_031772625.1. Taxonomy (NCBI): domain Eukaryota; kingdom Viridiplantae; phylum Streptophyta; class Pinopsida; order Pinales; family Pinaceae; genus Pinus; species Pinus tabuliformis. Next base: position 1,117,163,711 of record CM062813.1, on the reverse strand, counting down.
CCAAAAATGACTTTCATTTGTCCATGGGGGACATTTTCTTATTGCAAATTACCTTTTGGGCTCAAGAACGTCGCAGAAACTTTTCAAAGGGCCATGTCTTACGCATTTCATGACATCAAGCACATTGTGCAACCCTATCTCGATGATTTACCTACTCATTCATTACTTCGAGCTGATCATCTCGTCCATTTACGAGCAATCTTCATGAGGTGTAGGAATTATCAAATTAGGTTGAATCCACACAAGTGTGTTTTTTGTATAGAAATGGGTTGGTTACTGGGGTTTGTTGTTTTGAAAGCCGGCATTCGCGTTGATCCCTCGAAGGTTGAAGCTATTGTCAAATTGCCTCCTCCTTCGAGTCTTCGCCAACTCCAAAGTTTGCAGGGGAAAATGAACCTTTTACGTCTATTCATTCCTAAATACGTTGAGATCACAAAGGGTTTTACCTGGTTGTTGAAACATAACACTCCATTCTTTTGGGATGAGATAGCTGATAAATCTTTTGATGCACTAAAACACGCATTGACTCATGCACCATTATTGCATCCTCCCAACTACAACCAGGACTACTTCTTGTATCTCGCCGCCTCCCATTCCACCCTCGGAATGGTGTTAGTTCAGGAAGATGAATTTGGTACTGAACATGTGATATATTACCTTAGTCGAACTTTAAATCCAACTAAGCTAAAATACTCACATGTGGAGAAATTGGCATTGGCAGTTGTTCAAGCTGTCTAACTTTTTCGTCATTACATTTTACTACGTAAAACTACAATAATTTTTTATTGCAACCCTATGATCTATATCTTGACCAAAAAATTGCTAGGGGGCAAGTACTCCAAATGGATTGTGATCCTGCAGGAGTTCGACTTGGAATTTTAGAAGTCTAAGTATAAATATTTAGTTTTTGCAGAGTTAATGTGTGACTTCCCGCGTGCTGACACAGAAACTATGGCGGAGGAGCCCATTGCGGATGACTCCTTATCTCTAATCAGCACTTTAAATCCATGGTATGGGGATATCATCATTTATCTCCAGACCCAATCCTTTCGGCTAGAAATTTCAAGGTCAGAACGTCGAAAAATATGATTCCAGTCCCAAAAATTCAGAATTATTGGAGATACTCTTTATTGTCGTGGGGCAGACTCTGTTTTTTGACGTTGTTTAACTCATGAGGAAGCTGAAAGGGTTCTGAATGACTGTCACTTTGGAGCGTGTGGTGGTCATATGTCTGGGTTTGCCACAGCCCAAACGATATTGTGCGCTAGCTACTTCTAGCCGTCTTTGTTTAAAGATTGTATTAACACGGTCCGAAAATGCCATAACTGCCAAATTTTTGATCGAAAGATGCACGCTCGACCTGCTCCTCTCCACCCTATAATTTCCGTCGGTCCTTTTGCGAAATGGGGTATCAAATTTATTACATGTAACTCTCACTCGGCCGAGGGGCATGCGTATACCATCCTTGCGGTAGATTATTTTACCAACTGGGCCAAGGCGATGCCTACATTTGAGGCAGACGACAAAACAACTGCGATTTTCGTGTTCAATCATATAATTGCTAGGCATGGTGTTCCACAAGCGATTATCACTGATCATGGGCGTCATTTTCGAAACATTATGATGACTGAACTTACAGGCCAACTTGGTTTGCGTCACGATAGTTCAACTCCATATTATCCAAAAGCTAATGGTCTGGTTGAAACCATCAACAAAGTTCTAGTCATCATGATCCGACGAATCATTGGGATTCATAGGTTGAATTGACATAACATGCTATTTTCAGCGCTTTGGGCGTATCGAACCTCAGTAAAAACGTCAACCGAGTTCACTCCTTTCCAACTAGTTTATGGTCTGGAAGCTGTGTTACCCATTGAATGTGAAATCCCGTCATTACAAATGGCCATCGAGTTACTTCCAGCCACTTTCGAAGAGGAAAAATGTTTGTTATACTTGGCTCAGCTAGATGAGAATCGACGTGATGCTGCATTAGCAATCGAAACTCATGCCAAACGTATTAAAGCTCAATATGATCGGAATGTTACCCCTCAAAATTTTTTGGAAGGAGACATAGTCTTATTGTACGATCAAGAAAATGATAAATTAGGTGCTGGGAAATTCGTCCCTATGTGGCATGGTCCTTATGTTCTTAAGTGAAAGCTAGCAAAAGGGGCCTATGAATTGGTAGACTTCGATGGGGTCTCTTTAGGTAAACCCAGAAATGGTCTTTACCTGAAGAGGTATTATGCTTAAAATCTGGGTGTGGAGATTTTTAGTTAGGTTAGTTTTTCTTTCTAGCTAGTGTGTTTTAGTTTAAAAGTGTGCTTAGCTTAGAGAGTGTTTTTCATCATTATTCCTGCTTATCTTGGTTTCACTCTTGATATTGCAAATGTCGACACCTCTCCAAACATACATTGGTTTTGCTGATGGTGCCTGTCATAATACACAAAACATTTCTTCCGCAGCTTGGGTTATCTATTTACCATCTGACGAGTTGGTATCTATGCATGGGGTAAGCCTTGGTCAAACAAAAAACAACATTGCCGAGTATAGTGCAGTGATTGAGTTATTATCTGAATCTATTTCATTTGGGATTCGGAGTTTGATAGTGAGGTTAGATTTTGAACTCATTGTATTACAGCTTAATAGAGTATATGCCATTAGAAATCCAGTGTTATTGAGATTATTTTTGAGAGTGCGTCTCTTGGAATGTGAATTTGATTATGTTTAATATCAGCATATTCCAAGATATTTAAATACATTAGCAGATGCAATTTCTTCTCGAATGTTAAGTAGACATTTACAATAATCATACAAGTAAATTTAAAAACATTCCATAACATGTTTTACAAGATAAGCTGGTAATAGTGATATAGTATAATATAGGAGTGTGTCAAATATACATCGTCTTTGATCATAGGTTGAAAAACACCTTATGATCGGCAAAAATGATAGTACAAAAAGTAAAAAATGTCATATGTGTCTACAACAGGCGATCATCCTATCACTGGTGATGATCTCGATAAGAAACCACTGTATGGGCCACCTTACAAAGGAACCTCCTGAAAGGTCCTGGGACCCCAATCACATAGCACTGCAGTCAAAGAGGAATGTCATCTATGTCGGTCTTCGAAATGTCTCCTGTCAAACGCTCTAGATGGCTCTCCAATTTGGCCAAGGTCTCTGTTGATTTGTCCTGTGGGGCTGGTGCTGCTACAGCTGGTTGTTTCCTCTCATAAGGTTAGAGAGCGACTGGTCACCATGGACCTACATATGCATTTGAAACTTTTACTATCAATTTCGGGACGTGATAAAAAAAAAAAAAAAAAAAAAATTAAATTAGAAAATGTTGAAAATGATTTTACCTGAGTCATCCCATTGCTCTCCTGGTGGAAGAGCCATGTCTCGGTCACCACGAAAATCTACCCCAGCGTAAGGAAAGTCCTAAATAGCAAAAACCTAGTTTTCAACCAATGGAAATACTCAGGAGTGAATCAAACGACCTCTGTCCCCTCCTCACGATGATGGGCCATAACTGCAACCCATCGCATCAGTTTGGGCTCTCGAGGAAGTCCAGCTCCAACAGTGAGGTGCCATGGGACCAACATTGGGACCCTCTCCAGACCAAAGCTCACGACTAAAGCACCATATCCAAAGGTCTACAGTTTTCCGTTCTTGGTTCTAGTCAGTTGGCCTTTTATATTAGCCAACACAGCATCGCACCAGTTGAAGATGGTGCCTCGAAAGCAGTGAACTGCCATCCGCATCTGGATCCAGTGGCTACATGTAGTGCTGCGCTCCCTCAAAGCCTGGTAATAGTAAATGCAATTACCTTGAGTTCAGGAAGGGATATGGTTTTGATATCTATCCCTTTGTCTCTAGTTTGGTTGTTACAGAACTATAGCCGGAGGTTATCGAAAGACTGGCCACCTGGCCTAGTTCTGAATAGAGTCAAGTATTCACCTCTCTTAGGCAAACCAGTCAAAAAGTATATGTCTACCAGCTCCATTTCGAGCTAGTGACCACCAATGAAGAAACACTGGTCCCGTATGCTCCACCTATCTAGCAACCACTGCAAAAAGTCCACCTCAGCCCTCATGCCAGGTATGGCCCAAAATTTGTATAAGCCGCATGCATTCAATGCATCAATCAAAGGTTGATGATTTATCGCGGCAAGATCTACATCCTCATGCTCCCGTTCTTGCCAATCAAGCATGATGTATACTCTACATTCAACAGAAAGGCGAATTAGAATGTCTAAAAGCAAAGTCTTTGGGTGAATTTTGAGAAATTTAAGGTTAAAAACCCTTGCTGCAGGGATCGCACCCTCTCTTTTAGAGAAAGTGCTTGGGTCCATACCATGAAGGCCTGACTTTTTTCCCATTACGAAAAAGTCAGGATCCGCAGGTTACCTGTGTTGTGCCTGCGGGCCCTCGCATGCGGGTTTCGAACCTAAGAATCACTTAAAAAATGAAATTAAAGCCTAAAAACAACTTTGAAATGAATGAATTGAAAGAGTAGGATGATGTGGATTACCTGGAGGAGACAACGTTTGATTCCAAAAGACGGATTTTCCGCAACCTTCACAGGAAGTTTCTGACCAAAAGCTCTATTTTCTCACCCAAAACTCAAACGGTAAAAATGAATTTACAAAAGCCCTTTTTATAAGTTTTTTGAATAAATGAGTTTTCACTTTGTTTATGTTTCACTTTAAAGAGGTAACGTTTGCAGCATTTTTATCTATTTTAAATAGGTATGAGTAATGTTTGAGTTTTTGTTCAGGATAACGGAATTTTCAGGCGAAATCGATCATTTTCGACGAAAAAACATTAGAGTCACCTTTAAGCTCTTTTCTGACTCCTAAAACATGAAAATATCGCCGAGTTTTTCTTTTTAAACTCGTTAAAGTGGAACTAAAAAGACGGTCCACTTACAACCCTTTTCTGACCGTAAAAACATGAAAAGATTGCCAAATTTTTGTCGTTTCAAATTCGATATTGGTCATAAAACGACGTGTCATTGATTGCTTTTTTACTTTTTCGGATCAGAGGAACTAATTACAAAAAGTACTCCTTGGTCGTAATGATTAAGCGGTTCTCTCTGTTGAGATTGCAACAAGATGATGGAGCTTAGTGAAAAGAGTCGCCTTCACTAAGTGGGCCCGCAGGCAAATTATGGCGCAAGTTGTATTTTTGGATCCCAGCAGGGATGATCATAGCAGGAGTGACCAAAGCGGGAGTGATCACAGTAGAAGTGACCACAGAAGGAGTGATCACAGCAGGAGTGATCAAAGTCTATTTTTAGACTGGCTATCCAAAGTAGAAAAGTCAAATATTATTGTCTCATAATAATATTTGGACTATAAACTTGATCTTATTCTCTTGGAGCACTTCAGTTTGAGCTACAGACGTTGTACATGCAGCTGTCAGAAGGAAGCACGCTTTTCTTATGAGTCAGTTGAGTTGTTGCATGCATGACTTCAGTTAGAACTCAATCAGTTGAGTTTGGTGGAGTTGATTGTGGAGTTGATGGAGTTGTGTTCAGTTTGACTTGGTTAAACTAGTTGTAGTTAGTCTAACTTCAAATAGACTAATGATGAGTTGTTAAACTAATTATTAACTCATAATACGACTATAGAATACATCAATTAACTCAGTTGCATGTCAGTGCATGTTCAGCTCAACAGGGACAGGTGTTAGAGAATCAGATTGCTATCAGTTGTGACTATAGTTGTGCATGAGGATTTGTACAATCAGGGGATTGAGTATGCCAATGAGTTTGCTCATGTATTTTCCCCGTATTGTAGCCTCTGCTCATGTATAACATAGTGTGAGTGATTCTTTGGAGGTGAAATACGAGTTTGGTAAACCATTCTCATTCATTCTTGAGTAGGTATTGAGCAGTGGAGGCAGGAAAGCAGTGGAATAGATTTGGAGATCAGATCTTAGCTATATTGTGTGTAACAGATGGAGCTGGTACTGGATTGCTTGTGATAAGCATTGTACTTTGTAATGTTACATAGTCTCAATCATTAATATACAGATAGTTGGGGTTTTTAGCGAGATGCTTTCCTCGGGTTACATATTGTGTTAATGTGTGAATGCTCTTGATGTTTTATTTTTATTGATGCTGCTATATTGATGATCAACGTAGAGGAGCTTATGTATTGTGTATGTATTCCATAATAGTACATGATCAGGATAATCTCCATGAATATGTGTCATATTATTCAGAATTTCTACATGGTATCAGAGCTAGATAATTGTAGAAAAAGTTTCTACATGGTATCAGAGCTGTTGATCATCAGATCTACTATTCAGGAAGTGTTTACATTCTATTTCTTCAGGCAGAGTCTATAATTGGGCCAAGTAGCCTCTGGATTCATCCTTCCTTTGGAAGGTGAGATATCCGATGAATGCCCATATAGTCAATCTCTGTAGGAGAAATATTGTGTTCTCACGAATCTTAGATCCGAGGCGGTTGAGTTTGAGCTGGTGGAAATTGAACTTGCAGCAATGTTGTTGAAATGTCTTTCAACGGATTGCAAATGTTATTCCAAAGCAAGAGTGACCTGGCACTCAAGGATAAACTCAGAAACAATAAAGGTGAGAATGGATCTTCATCAAAGGCATCTGATGAAGAGAATTGCGCTTTGGCTGCCAAAGCAAAGAAGGGGAAGAACAAGAAAGCTTCTCATTCTGGTGTGAAAGTCAAGAAGCATGACATGTCCAAGGTGAATTGTTTTCACTGTCACCAGCACGGACACTATGCCACTAATTGTCCGCAGAAGAAGAAGAACAAGCAAGCTGCTGGATCTGCAGCAGGAGAGGCTCTAGCCTCGCAGTTTGAGCTTGATTTTTCATTGATCGCATGCTTGGTTTCAAGTGTGATGGGATCGGTGTGGTTCTTGGACAGTGGTGCGTCTTTTCACATGACGGGAGATAGAGATTTGTTTTCTGATCTGGAAGATAAAGATATTGGAGTGCACATCGAGATGGGAAATGATGGTAGATACAGTGCGACCGGTATTGATACCATTTCCTTTGAGAGGGAGTCTCATAAACCCTTCGTATTGAAGGAAGTCATGCATGTTCTAGGATTGAAGAAGAATCTTATCTCTGTGGCAATGTTAGAAGACAAGGGGTATGATGTTGTTTTCAGCGAGGGAAAGGCTTTCCTGCACAGCAAGACAACTGGTGAGACCCGGAAGATAGGGGTTCGAGTGAGGAACCTTTATCAGTTGCATGTAGATGGATGCGCAACAATGGCAGGCAAGGCAGAAGGATTGGTGAGCCAGGATGATGGCGAGTTGTGGAACAGGAGATTGGGTTACCTTCACCATGGAGCCTTGAAGATATTGCTGAAGATCACTACAAGGCTTCCTAAAGGCACTCTTACACAGTCAGATCAGTGCAAGGGGTGTACTTTGGGGAAGTTTGTGAAAGCCACCTTTCACGAGAAGGAGAGTCATGCCACAACGATCCTTGAGAGAATTCGCATAGACGTGTGTGGACCTTTCTCAGTTGCTTCGACAAAAAAACACAGGTATTATGTGATTTTTGTTGTTGATTTCTCTCGTAAGTGTTGGATCTTCTTCATGCAGAAGAAGAGCGAGACATATTCAAAGTTCTTTGAATTCAAAGCACTGGTCGAGAAGGAGTCGAGGAAGAAGGTGAAGGCTCTTAGGAGTGATAATGGTGGTGAATACATCTCAGACGAGTTCAAGGATTTCTGCAAGGCAGAAGGGATTCATAGAGAGCTCATAGCTCCCCATAACCCACAACATAACGGAGTAGCTGAGCTGAAGAACAGAACAATTGTGGGTGCTACATGGGAAATGTTGCATGATCAGGGCCTACCCCTTCACCTGTGGGTGGAAGCATGCAATACAGCAGTTTATGTGCAGAACCGTTGTCCTCATAGGATACTTGGCATGAGTACACCCGAGGAGGCTTATTCTGGTAAGAAGCCTGATCTTTCTCATTTGAGGATTTTTGGTGCTAACGTTTACATGCATGTGACGAAGGTTGCCAGGAAGAATTTGGAGCCAACTGCATAGGTTGGGATATTTGTGGGGTACACTGATACGCCCCACAACTATCGTGTGTATTTTCCAGACAGTTGTAAAACTGTCGTGCGACGGGATATAAAATTTCAGGAGGAGAAAGCCATGAAGTGTTCGCTTGAGAGAGAGCTACACTTGCATGTAGATGAGGATCTATTAGTTCCTAAGGATGAGCTTCAGGATGTGGATCAGCCACAAGACGAGGTTCATGGTGTGGAAGAGACCACTCATGCAGCGCCAACCATCAGAGGGTGAAAGCGCTTGACAGAAGCTAAGCAACTGGCTCAAGATGTAGAGAAAGTTGTAGGACCACCTACAGCCCAACGCAGGCAGAGACAATCACTTGATCGGTACACTGGATACATGGCTCTTGTGAGCAAGTGTGTTGTGACTGAGCCATCCTCTTTCGAGGAAGCTGTGGAGGATCCCGCATGAGTAGACGCCATGGTGGAAGAGTATGATTCTATTGTCAGAAATAGTGCATGGAAGATTGTTCCTAGACCGGAAGGGAAATCAGTGGTGGGTTAGAGATGGATCTACAAAGTTAAGCAGGCAGCTGATGGGAGTGTAAAGAAGTACAAGGCAAGATTTGTTGCTTGAGGATTTTCACAGATAGAGGGGATCGATTATGAGGAGACCTTTGCACCTGTCGCAAGGTATTCTTCCATACGGACGATTATTGCTCTCTCAGCGCAGATGGGATGGCACATTCATCAGATGGATGTGAAGACTGCATTCCTCAATGGAGTCATTGAGGAGGAGGTGTACATTGAGCAACCTGAAGGCTTTGAGGTCTTTAGCAGCGAGTCGCATGTGTGCAGGCTCAAGAGAGTATTGTATGGGTTGAAGCAAGCACCACGTACTTGGTACATACGGATAGACAACTATTTCACAAGACTTGGATTCTCCAAGAGCGAGGCGGATCCTAACCTATACCAGATTGTGGTGGAGGGTAAGTTGCTTATCATTGTACTGTATGTTGATGATTTGATTCTAACGGGTGATGAGCTGTTGATACTGTCATGCAAGAAGGATCTTGCTATATAGTTTGAGATGAAGGATTTGGGCCTCCTTCACTATTTCCTAGGATTGGAAATATGGCAGTGCAGTGGTGGATTGTTTGTTTGTTTTTCAGGGAAAGTATGCTCGGGAGATACTAGAAAAGTTCAACATGCATGGCTGCAAGCCTGTTGATACTCCTCTTCCTGGAGGTTGGAGGAAGGAGGATGCCACTTTGGGAGAAGAAGTGGTTGCCACTGTTTATCGACAGTTGGTGGGGTCGCTGATGTATTTGGTCAATACATGACTTGATATATGCTATGTAGTTAACCAACTTTCACAAGTTATGGTTAAGCCTACCAAGCTCTTCTGGAAGGCGGGCAAGCATGTATTGCGTTATTTGAGAGGCACATCGGGATATGGTTTGTGGTACAGATAGGAGGATGAGGTGAAGCTATGTGGCTTCACGGATGCAGATTGGGCAGGGAGCCCAACGGACAGAAAGAGCACATCAGGAGGGGTCTTCAGTATTGGATTGACAATAGTTTCTTGATACAGCAGGAAGCAGAGATCCATGGCACTCAGTTCAGTGGAGGCCGACTATATGGCAGCAAGTTTGGCTGCATGCGAGGCTATATGGATGAGGAAGATCCTGTTTGGTTTGTTTGGTTCTCATTTGGATCCTACTGTGATTTACTGTGATAACCAGAGTTGCATTAAACTCTCAACTAATCCTGTATTTCATGATAGATCTAAGCATATTGACATCAGGTACCATCATATGAGAGATTGTGTGCAGTGGAGGATCATGTTGCTTTCATACATTCCAACGGAGGATCAGGATGCTGATATTCTAACGAAGGCTCTCACCAGGAGCAAACTCGAGTACCACCGAGGCAGGATAGGGGTTGCTGATAATCCATATCTTGTTGAGAGGGAGTGTTGAGATTGCAACAAGATGATGGAGCTTAGTGAAAAGAGTCGCCTTCACTAAGTGGGCCTGCAGGTAAATTATGGCGCAAGTTGTATTTTTGGATCCCAGCAGGGATGATCACAGCAGGAGTGACCACAGAAGGAGTGATCACAGTAGGAGTGACCACAGCAGGAGTGATCACAACAGGAGTGATCAAAGTCTATTTTTAGACTCGCTGTCCAAAATAGAAAAGTCAAATATTATTGTCTCATAATAATATTTGGACTATAAACTTGATCTTATTATCTTGGAGCACTTCAGTTTGAGCTATAGATGTGGCACATGCAGCTGTCAGGAGGAATTACGCTTTTCTTATGAGTCAGTTGAGTTGTTGCATGCATGACTTCAGTTAGAACTCAATCAGTTGAGTTTGGTGGAGTTGATTGTGGAGTTGATGGAGTTTTGTTCAGTTTGACTTGGTTAAACTAGTTGTAGTTAGTCTAACTACAAATAGACTAATAATGAGTTGTTAAACTAATTATTAACTCATAATACAACTATAGAATACATCAATTAACTCAGTTGCATGTTCAGTTCAACAGGGACAGGTGTTAGAGAATCAGATTGCTATCAGTTGTGACTATAGTTGTGCATGAGGATTTGCACAATCAAGGGATTGAGTATGCCAATGAGTTTGCTCATGTATTTGCCTAGTATTATAGCCTCCGCTCACATCTAACATAGTGTTAGTGATTCTTCGAAGGTGAAATACGAGTTTGGTAAGCCATTCTCATTCATTCTTGAGTAGGTATTGAGTAGTGGAGGCAGGCAAGCAGTGGAATGGATTTGGAGATCAGATCTTAGATGTATTGTGTGTAACAGGTGGAGCTGGTATTGGATTTCTTGTGATAAGCATTGTAATTTTTAATGTTACATGTTCTCAATCATTAATATACAGATGGTTGGGGTTTTTAGTGAGATGCTTTCCCCGGGTTACATACTGTGTTAATGTGTGAATGCTCTTGATGTTTTATTGTTATTGATGCTGCTATATTGATGATCAACGTAGAGGAGCTTATGTATTGTGTATGTATTCCGCAATAGTACATGATTAGGATAATCTCTCTAAATATGTGTCATAATATTCAAAATTTCTACACTCTCAAGTGTTATTTTATACTTTTTCAGGCTTGGGAGACACAAATTTACGAGAAAGGTCAACCATGGAGTCTTCTTAAGTTTTTCCAGACTCTCTAAAATTGAAAAACGTCGAGTTTCTCCTATACTAGACTCGTTAAAATTTAACAGTAAAGGACCTGTTCAATTACAAACAGGAACGTACCACTCCTTCTTAGGGTTCGAATTTAAATTAAGTTGGACTCATCCAAAGGATGAGCTTATAATCAAGCAAATGTTATCCTCCTCAAGCTTGTCAAAAATAAAGAGGTACTTGCCAGAAATGGTGGGGGAAAAGAGAGAAAAATGAGCCTGTTTGTCATACTTTATAACCACTCTTGAACACGACATGTTTATTCACCTGGGTTGGGAAATCCTTTTCCTAACAGTTGATCAAACGATATTGAAAGTCTTCAGCCGGTTTCTAGGTATTAACTTTGGGTCAATTGTCACCAAACCATCTGCTGTGTCATTATGTGTTCAAGAGGTCAGTGCAAATAAGCCATTTATCTGCAAAATATCTGTCATCCATCTTGACCATCCCTGAGTCAGTCCTTGCAACTAAATTTCTTCAAACTTGATCTATGATTTCGTGTTGTGGGCTTGCCTACGATGGATCGCTTTCTATCGACTTCAGCTCATTATCTAGAAAGATGATCTAGAAATCGTCAGTAACTTGGGATCTGCATGCCTCAATGGCAGGTTTCTCGCCTTCAACGATAGGTTGCATCATTGACCTTCGATCGAAGGACTCCTTGACATGTTCGACATCAACACATCTATTCACATCTCATGGATTGTACTGAGTACTTTGAGAGCCATTGACATTACTGGTGGTTTCTCTCACACTTGTTCATAGTTTACATCATTGACTGGTAATCAAGTGGTTTCTACCATGTTCGACTTCAACACATTCATTCGCATGGATAGATTGTACTATTTCAGGAAGGAGAAATGAAGACCCTGGATCTAGCTTCTGCCATCCAAGCTGCGAGGAATTTCGTATTCATTATACTATGGACTATTCATAAACAGATGGCTGCGTCCATACTGTGTCTATATGTGTCTATACTTGTGATGTATTACAAGATCATTCCTATATCAGAGCAGTAGTTAGTTTTCTAGTCATTTTTGATCTGAGTATGGGAATGTGTACCTCGACGATGATATGATCTCATATATATATTTTGCATTGAATGTTTTTACAGGTTCCAACCGATCTCTCCACAAGATGATCCTCGAAATGATAAAGTACTTCACTCTTCCTAGATGATAAATGAAATCCTCATCTACTATATACTTCGCACTTTAGGGGGAAATATGTTACACAAAATATTGTCACCATGACTATTTGCAGTCATTATGGGTCTATCATCATTCATACTGTCCTCTTAAGCAAGTCTCAAACCTCAACACTTCATGTCAAGCTTTGAAAATGAGAGAAAGACCTTAAAAATCATTCAAGCTCTCATTCTACACTTTCTCTCACTATTGCCTGCGGTCCCGCACCCCCTGTTCATGTTACCTGCGGACATGCCCACTCTGTCTCTAAAGGAGTGGGTGCGGACCCCTGTGAAAGTCAACAAGGCACAAGTTTATTCTAAAAAACTCACTTTGGGTTAATTCTAGATGATTCTAGAAGGAATTTTGACGTGGATGGTTCGCTCTTAGGTGGTTCATGCATCCCAAAAGAGAAGGAGCTAATCCCTTGATGAGAGGAGCTATCCCTTTGAAGGAGGGCTTTATCCCTTTGAAGGTAGACCTAGTAACTTCCCTCCATTGCACTATAAATTAAGGCATTGGGCTAGTTGCTAGGGAGGTTAGAAGCTGAACATTTTTTAGGGTAAATGCTAGTGGAATTGAGACTTCCTAGTTAAGCTTGAGAGGAGAGATCACATACCTTTTGGCTTCATTGGAAGAGAGTGAAACTTGTCAAAGTAGAGGAGACCTCTTGATGGACCCTGGGAGGAGCTTGTATAGCATCAAGGCACAGGTTGTAAAGTTATTCTTTGATTTGAAGTAATACAATCAGATTCATTTTTCTCAACAAATTGTCTTATGTGATTTGTTTCATGAATTCCTTGATCATCATGATAAGTATGCTTTATTATATTGGCTTTTCAGGTGCTATTTAATTTGTGTGCTTGTTTGTGTTTGCAGATTTTCTACAAGGGAGCTCATTTGGATCAAAGGAGCGAGGCTTCCACAAACTTGCATTGGACCCAAGGTAGGCCTAAAACACTTGTTTGCCTTTGTTTATAAATTGCATACTTAGAGAAAGATATGATTTGATTGGCTTGCTTGTCACTAGATATCATTAGATACTAGGGAGGTCGATCTTGTCTGCAAGAACGACTCATTCTGTGTGACAGTGACCTTCTCTTTCAAGGATGTTAATCCTTCGCAGATCCTCATATTCTTCTTCAATAGTCACATTATAGAATTCATGCGTGTGACTCAGCTGCGTGGTCCAATCGAGTTGAATTAAGTCCAAAGGATCCTGTGGTATCTTAAAGATCGCAACTTTCACTTCTTGTAGTGCTTCATCAATACAGTCAAACCCTTCTTCAAATATGAATGTCATTATGAATCCTTCATGCAAAATATCCCATTCACCTGTACCATGCCGTAGCTCTATTTCTAAGTACTAATTCATTAGGATGACATCTAATGTGTGACAAAACAAGTGCACCCATTCAGGTTGGGGCTTCTCTCCAAAACCTTGAGCCCATTTATTAGGGTCCAACCCTAACCCCCTTATTTATGTAATAGGATCGAGTCATAGTTATAGTTAAGTAAAGAGTCAAAAACGCGCATATTAATAATTGTAAGTGGTTAACCTACATTTAACGAAGGGACCACAGTTAGTTGCAAATGGGCCATGCTATTAGATAGATGGTATTCATAAGAACCATGGTATTGCCCCATGGTATTGCATGTATGAATCCTATATAAAGGATAGAGACTCCCCGTGAGGAGCATGGTGTCTTATTTTGTAAGTGAGCTCAGCTCTATTGGAGGTTTCCCCCTCGAAGAGGCAAGTGAACATTGATTTTTGAATAATAAAATACTTGCTATTATTTCTCATTGTTCTATGTTCTGAGTATATTTCTTCACATATTTGGTATTCTGGCATCGTCTTGCAGGTTAAGAGCATAACAAGTGGTATCAAAGCACTTTCTAGGGTCGGTGGGATCTCCAATTTTCAGCAATTGTTTATTTATTTTTTTGGCTAGAGATGTGTTCCGGCGTCTTTAAACCATGGGATTTTGCATTGAGCACACAAACCTATGGATTTGGGGAGGCATGCATGCAGAAAATGCAAGAGATGGTCATGCTTGTTGGACTCCCTTATAACCGTTGTGGGTACCCCTTAGAAGTAGTGCATTAGACAGAACTGTGCATGGACTGTCTTCTAAGTACCCTTTGGGTATATCAAAAGCCCCCTAGCTCCCTTGAAACCTCGCCATAGATAAACTGTCGACCGTCTTGCTTCTACAGTACGTTGAGAATAACACTTGAAGAGATTACTTGTGCGTATGATAGGGTAGTCAGGTTGTACAACTAAGGGTACAATTGATCCTCCTTGGTTATGTTAGAAAATTATATATTACGGAGCAATGGAACACATAAAATATTGCAGAAATATAAACACAAAAAAAAAACAAAACAAGAGAGACACAGATATACGTGGTTCACCCAGTTTGGGCGATGTCCACCCCGAACAGCCAATCCTTCATTTCTATTATCCAACAAAATGAAGAGACACAACCTACAACAAATCTGTTGTAATATCCTCTGTTTTCTCTCACAGTCTCACCTCTCTGTTTCTCGCTCATAGAATACACATCTATCACACAGCCTCAAATACAATACCCTCATACAAAGAGAGGGATTTCCTTCTAGGGAAAAAAACCCTAAACTAAATGTAAGTTCTACCGTCAGATCATCCACCTAATGAACGGCCCAAATTGACTAGAAATTACTATACTTTTACAAGGCAATTTTACAGTTGTTTTTAGCTTCGGGGGCACTGCCCCCGAGCCCCCACCGGGGGACTGTTGGCCCCCAAACCCCTGCGGGGGGGACAAGTCCCCCCCGCGTGGAGGGGTGTACAAACTTCCTGGGGTATACATCTGGCTGAAACAAAGACCTCTAAACAATCATGCTCCACACACAACAGGTTAGTGCCTTGAAAAATTAGGCTGAGTTCTACTGTCAGACCTTTATGTATATTGTGATCTGTAGCACCTGACACTCCTGGAGACCATAGTTCCCTTCTTTATCTCTGGATCACGCATAATATTTGCCAGATCAGATCTCACAAGTGGGGTTTTTCTCACAATAGCAGTAATTAGTTCCGTCGTTCAGATCTATCAGATCCATTAGATCCGTAGCAGCAATCAGTTTCGCCAGATCCATCAGATCCGCCATCCAGATCTAGCAGTTTGGGCTTTGTAGCCATCGCAACAATCAGATCTGCCATTCAGATCTGACTAATTGTGGGGGTTCCTATACCGGGGCATGATTTTCGTAGGACTTTGGGCAGCATTGACACTTCTGGGATTCGGCTACTGCAGTATTCCTAAGCAAGGTGGTACCATTCAATTGTTAGTGCCAAAAAATTTTGTGCGGTCCCAAATTTCAAGTATAGA
This sequence comes from Pinus tabuliformis, assembly GCA_031772625.1. Classification (NCBI taxonomy): domain Eukaryota; kingdom Viridiplantae; phylum Streptophyta; class Pinopsida; order Pinales; family Pinaceae; genus Pinus; species Pinus tabuliformis. Next base: position 1,117,147,903 of record CM062813.1, on the reverse strand, counting down.
AGATCAGTGCATGGTATAAACTGGAGCTTAATCTATGGCCAATGAGAGGATTGACAGCCTTGAATCACAATTGAACGAGGCCAAGTTGCAGCTGGAGAACATAAATGAAACACTCTCTAAGGGCAAGGTGGCAAAATGCGCGGAGGCATATATTGGCAATGAAAACATGGAGGGCGCGTCTAGCCAGTCTCTTCACCTCTTTGTCACCCACCAACAATCCCATCCGCAACCACCCAAGTTGGACATGTATAAATTTGATGGCTCTCACTTGGCTGCATGGATAGCACAAATGAAGCAATATTTCACACTGAATTACATCCTGGATGATGCCACTCAACTTAGTGTGGATATCATGTACTTGGACAATGAAAGATAGCAATGGTGGCTGTTACACAACAATTTTCACCGTTTGTCACCATCCCTTTTACCCCTCACCCATACACTGGAGGACTCATTCCGAGACCTGTGAGAAGTGACATGACCTGAAACCACTTGCATTATATTCCTCTAAGTATGAGCTTCATTTTCCCTGAAGATATCTCCTGCAAAATCTCCATGAAAATAGCTCTTTTTGCATTAGTGCTAGTCCTTAGTTCACTTCCCGCGCCAATGAGGGAAATCCTCTAAAGAGGGCGCGCTATTGGCGCTCTGTCTCAGAGTCGCACTCGCGCCAACCGAATTGAGTAAAGTTTTCAACCACCAAACTCTCGAAGGTTCTCTTCAACCCATTCACCAACTGAATCTATGTTGAGCAATGATGGTTTGGCTTCGAATCTCCATAAAAAGGAAAGTGGTTTGCCACCTTTCATGGAATTTTCCAAGTGATAAAGCCAATCCCATGAATAATGTGGTTGATCCTATCTCTTTCTTCTCTATCTATAAAAGCTTGCCTCTATGCCTTGAGCAAGCTAGTGATAGTTACAGCAGTTCTGGTCCCAGTATAGTGATAGAGAGTTTGAAGCTGCAAGAACCTTCTTTACACCCATAAGGCCAAATCTAAGTAAGGAGATTCTTGTCACCCAAAGAGAGAGAGGCTTGTTCCTCATCCCAACAAGCTTTGCAAGACTTGTGTAGCTGACTACCCAGCCAAAGGAGGATTTGACGTCAGAACAATGGTTGTATTCTTCTTTGTTATTTATTAATAATAGATGACTATCATTATGGTTCCACTCTCATTGTTTCATGTTTGATGTTGAGTTATATCTTTTCTGACTGATATATAATTGTATCTACTAGATTTTATTCTTGTTTTCGTGTTGTTCTTTGCATGTGCAGGTGTCCAATCACAGAGATTGTGGGGATCGTGACCGGCCAAAGCAAAGGAATGAGGGCGACATCTCTTCTACGAACACTAGCATTGGAATCCAAGTAGGTTCTCATCATCTACTTTGTATTTGCAATTAGGAACTTGCGTGATAGCATTGTGTGATTGTTGCTAGACCTGGTCTGGGCTAGTAGGGATCGTCTCTATCCGCAGAGAGGATTTACCTCCACAACAATTTGGTGACTCCGCTGGGGAGATCTTGTTGTTTGATTTGTAAACTTTAGACAGAGACTGAAGTATGGCTAGGTAGCCTTCAAAACGCTATTGCTTTGCATTAGCGAAGTAGATCAACGCCAATTCAGTCAATCTCCGGTTTGGTTTATGGACTAAACAACTTGCAGTTTGTCTTGTCTCTTTGGTTTTTCTTGCTTTGATTTCTTAGATAGCTTTCTGAGTTGGATTTCTTGCTGTTTCTTGCTTCTTGGTTTGCCTAGATACTGTCTTCAAACCCCGAGTCGCTTGCTTTTGTTTTTGACTTAGCCAACTTGATTAGCGTGCCTTTTAGCCTTACAGTCACGCTAATTGGCGCACGTTGCTCAAAGACAACCCGCGCCAATCCTATAAAGGCGCGAGTTGCAGCCTGACAGTAGCACCAGGCCTGTCAATTTTTCAGTTTGCTTGTCCTTAAGCCCTCTGAGCTTGGATTTTGTGTCTTGCTGTGTCTTTTTCAAATACTGGAGTGTGTTTGACCCTATTTTGACTGGTTTTAGACCTTCATCCTTCGGGTGTTTGCCCTTTTCTATCGATTACACCTTTTAGCTCTAGGGCTTCTAGTGGCTTGGTGCATCGAGCCTTCCGTAGGAGTCTTGGGTTCTTTGATCGTCCAGTCGACTTTGTGGTTACCTTTTTCACTTGCTCGGTAGTTGTTAAAGCCTTTTTCCAAGTGATTTGTTTCTTTTTTGCTTGGGTTTCACTTGGCTTCGTTTGGGCTTAGATTACATAGCTCATAGAGGTATTTGTGCTTTCTCCTTGGTTTGAAGGACTGTTTTGGTGTTTTGGGGATTCGATTGTGTTCTCATTGAGTGAAATTGATCTTTTGCTCGGTGTTACTATCTCTCAAAATTTGTTTAGTGCACTTTTCCATTGAAAAAGAAAAAACGAATTATCTCTTTTGCGTTGCATTAGTTAATTGAAATTAGAAGTTTTTCATTGATTAAGTGATTTAAAACAAAGAAAAGTTTCGTTTATTTGTCATTAGCTGCATTAGAGTGCTTCTTGATTGTGGTCATTTTGTTTGAAAAATTCTCAACTCTCTCGTAGTTAGTATTCATCGAACGAAATGATATTCTTTGGCATATAGCTTGCATTTAGGGAATTGTGAGAGATTACATATGGTAGGACCTGGAAATTGAAACTTAACTAAAGATCAACCATAAAATGAACTGAATGAACTTAAAAACACATTGGAACATAACGCTCACTAATTAGAGGTCTAGGCTAGAGACGTGCTCCGGCGTCGTTAAACCTAGTCACTGTTGTTTCACACTACGGTTGGGTGATTCCTCCTTTTGTGACTCGATAGTGGTCTAGCACGAATTTGAGCTCCCACGTACCTTCGCATATATAGGGGAGACCCCACTAGGTTATCTTCCTTTATCCACAGGAAGCCATGTCTGCTGCCTTACAAGCCGTAACGCACCGAACACAGCATTTGGGAAGATTGACTGCCGTACGGGAAGTCCTTGGTTTTCATATGATTGCCAAGGTGTATATGTAGTTTTACGGATTTGTTTGGTAAACCCTTTGCCTAGTCTCTCCAGAGTAGTCACTTTTGATCCTTTTTGGACTCAAAAGAAAAGGCTCACTTGAGCAGTTTGTCACTTCGGGCTCACAAAACATTCGATGGCGACTAGAGTCACCTTTTTGTCCTTTTCTCGACTCTTAAAACATGAAAAGGTCAAGTTGTGTCTTTGCGTCTTAAAATTCATTTGGCCACGATAAACATTACCTGGTTAGATCTTGTGTGGGTTAGTTTGAGCAGGGTCCTTTATCGTTAGATTCCCTTAGGTTTGTTTGAAGTTTGTCATCCTGGCTGAACTGTCGACTCCCGTTCCAAGTGATCAAGGCTCTCCGTCTTCCGCTGCTCCCGAGGTACCGGTTGTAAGTGATACTCTTCCTGTTATCCCGAGTATCCAACCGATCAACTCTCGTGCCCCGAACAACGAAGGTTACGAAATTCATTGGAACCCCATCTGGGAGCCTGACGAGGACGAGGACGATATTCCATTTACCCCCCCTGGTGTTTCATCTCCAATGTCTACCTCTCACATGGATGAGACATCTCCTAGAGTGAGTGAGACACCTGTGTTGTCGAATATCGACACTCCCATCCCAGCTACTTCTCCGCTCCCCCCACGCCATCAGTCGTTGAGAGATAGGTTAAGTGTTAGGACTCCCGCTTCGACTATGTGGGATCCCCATATCACTCCCACCACGGGATCTTTTGTTTCACAAGCCCACACTACACCTGTCACTTCAGTTCCGACGAATCCAATTGTTTGTGTAGCGCGTTCAACTGCAGTTGTTGGTGCCATAACAGCGTCTTCAGCCTTGAACACTGGTGCTGGTCCCCCTCACGATCAAGTGAGTAATGGCCAGCTGACACTCTCGCCTAGAGTCGTCCACCCTGCACAAAGTGCTCCACCCTCTTCTGGTCCTATTCCAGGAGGGGGGCCATATGATTCCTATAGGCAAGCTGTTCAGGATCCGAACACGCAAGGTCCACTCTTTTATTACGATTCTACTGGTCAATACCTTCAACTTTCTCAACCCTTGCCTACTCAACCTTTCGTTGAGGTTTCGGTACCGTTATCCATTGCTTGGGACCCTAGTACTCACTCTTTTCATGGAGGCCAAGCAATGCCTGCACATCTTCAAGGACTGCCTAACCAAGGCCAGCCATCTTATGTGCAAGCCCCCCAAGGGCAGCAATATTATGGCCAGTCTTACCCAGGACAATCTGGCGGCCCACAAGGACAACCCTACCAGGGACAACCTTCAGCCGCTGGTGGTCCATCGTTTACCTATCTGAGTCAGCCTTCTAGTTATCCGGGGCAACCGGGTACCCAGCAAGGTTTCCCATCTGGACAACCAGGACAACCTTACATCCAACAAGGCCAACCTGGTATCCAGCAGGGTTATCCTTCTGGACAAGCTGGACAAACTTATATTCCACAAGGTCAACCGGCAGTCCAACAGGGGTATCCTTCTGGGTAAGGGGGGCAGCCTTACGTACAGCAGGGCCAACCCACTGCTTAGTCTAGTCGTCCTTATGGGCAAGCGAGCCAACTTTCTACACAACAAGGCCAACCCACTGCCTAGCTTAGTCATCCTTCTGGACAGGCTGGCCAACCTCAAGGTCAACTGGCCATCCAGCCCGCTCAACCATCTGTTCCACAAGGACAACCCCTGGTTGCTCAAGGACAACCTGGTACCTAGCAAGCACGTCCTTCTGGGCAAACAGGTCCATCCCAAACCCAACCAGGCCAACCTTCCAGCTAAATGGTCCAAGCTCAACCGATTCAAGGACATCCTTCTGGGCCCTAGACTCAAATTGGTTATCAAATGCAAGGTGGTCCACGGCCCCAACCTTCTTACCAAGCGCAGCCTCCATATCAGGCTCAGTATGGAGCGTAGCAAATGTATGGCTACCCGCAACCCCAGGGGCAAAATCAGTTTACCCCTTATCAAAATTATCAACAGATGTAGGTCACTCCTTACCATAATTATCAGCAGCAGTATGTTCCACTTGCAGGTCAAGTTGCTAATCCATGGGGTGCTGGGGGGCAGACCCAGGGTCAACTGTCTGCATATGGATAGAATCCTTATGGACAGAATCCGTATGGACAGAACCCCTATGGACAAAATCCCTATGGGCAGAACCCTTATGGGCCAGGCCCATCCGAACAAACTCCATGGGGGCAATCACCACCTGGTTGGAACCCTGGTACTACCTCTCTTCCACAGCCACAAATGTCCTTTAATCCTCAGTTGCCCTTCTTAGCGACTTTGGAACTTCCAGATGTGTCCAAGTTGAAAAATGATCCCATTCTTCATAATCCATATTGGCCACCAGTTCCAACTAAGATACCCGGTGATTGCCCGAAATTCGACGGCAAAGCTGGTGAGGACCCTCAAGCCCATGTCATGACCTATCACCTTTGGTGCTCATCCAACTCATGGCTTGACGACTCCATCCGGTTCCGCCTCTTCCAAAGGACTCTCACCGGCTCAGCGGCTAAGTGGTATATTGAGCTGAATCGTGGAACATTTCAAGACTTCAACTCGCTGGCTATGGCATTCCTAACTCATTTTCAGTTACCCATTCGGTATGAGACAGGGACGCATCTCCTTACGTCTCTCAAATAGGACACAGCCACACATATATCCAATCATATACATGAATGGAGACAGTGTCGTCACTTGATCAAATTTTGGATTCCTGATCAGCTCTTGACCAATTGGTTCACGACTTCCTTTGTCCCCACGATCGCGTGAGACATCGCCATGGGAGCTTGTGTAACTGAAGAGCAAGCTATCGCGCGTGCTCAGTACCTTGACTTGGTGTATTCTCAGTCAGGTACTTTATATGACTATTTTCCAGACGCCCTGAGACTCAGAACATCCAAAGCTCCGCCAAAACCATTTGTTGACGGAGTTATTGGCTCTGTAAACGCATCTTCAAAGAAATCATCTGCGAACCCTGGAAAGCAAAAACAGAATGCTTCTGATGGAAATGCTTCTCAGGGTCAATCAAATTCTGGAAGTACCTCCGAGGTAAACACCGTTCAGTCCACCACGGCGGATAAATCCTCGAAAGGGAAAAATAAAGGGAAAGCCAAGAATAAATCCGAACAGCCCAAACAGGACTCCCCTAAACCTCCACCCGAGGAAGGAGCCAAACGTAAACCTAAGTATCCTTGTCTTTTCTGTGATGAGGATCACTACACTAAAGACTGCCCTAGGTGGTCCAAAGTTAGTCGATTATTGAAAGGTGCTCCTGGGACTCCTGTCGTGCTTAAAGAACCTTTCCCTTCCCAACAAATGCAAATGGTGGCAGATCCATCGCAACCCTCTTCTTCATTCGGCTCTCAAGTCTTCATGGCTGGAACGATTCTGATCCATGTCACCACTCAAGCGAAAGAATATCCATCTCATGCCGAGAAAGAGCCGGAGGCCCCCTCCAGTGCTCCTCTATCCAGTTCTGGCCCACTCCACATCGAACGACCCAGCACTAAGACGACAATCCGACCCCCTCCAAAAGGTGTACTCCGGAAGTCTTCTTACAACCCGAATGCTCGTACTGCCCAGCACTACAGCATTGTTGAGGACTTAGCCTAGGCTCCGTCTGCTATGTCCGCTCTAGAAGTCCTCCAGAGCTGCCCCTCCCAGAGGAAGTCCTTGCTATCGGCCATCAGTGGCATAGACCTGGCTGACTCAGATCTGATTTCTTTTGATCTCGAGGGCTATACACCGAGACTGCCTCACCAAATTGCTTTCCTTATACAGGTCATCATCAATGGTAAAACGATTCATCGTATAGTCATTGATGAAGGTGCCTCAACTTGCATCATGTCTGTTGCTTGCTGGAAAGCTATTGGTTCTCCAACATTGAGCCAGTCTCCTACGACATTAAAAGCCTTTGATGGAAGAGAGTCCCGTCCTTACGATATCTTCCAACGCTTGCCCATCTCCTTGGAAGGGAAGACGGTAGAAGTGGAGGTCGAAATTGTCGACGGTAATCTTACCTACAACCTCCTCCTCGGACGTAGTTGGACATATGCCATGAAAGCCGTGGCTTCCTCCCTTTTCCGTGTCATTCGTCTCCCCCATCAAGGGAAGATTGTCACGGTGGACCAGCTCTCCTTCTTCGCCTCTTCTTCCGAAGGTAATGTGCCATTCGTGGAGCATACCTCTAAATCATTCGAGAGTGTGGGAGTTGGGCTCTTTAAAGATCCCGCCCTAATGGGTGTCTTTCCCCTTCCACCTCCGAGTCTCGCCCCTATTAACATGATTTCCGTACATTCTGATCCGTGAGTTCTTCCTCCCGCTAATCAGATAGAATCCTGGGGTGATATGATGTCATTGAGTCCTGCCGAGCTCAACTACGTAGAAATCGTTGCTGCATTGGCCCCCCCTCCCGAACCTGCTCTTCCGATTGGCATTCCCGATTCGTATGTTCATTTCCCTTGGCTTGGAGATGATGCTACTTTGGATCCATTAAAGGAAATATTTCCTTCTAATGAAGCCATCATAGAGACCATGTCTCTTGAAGAGCTCAATTGGTCAGATCATCACCACCGCTCTTCCTTTCTCCCTACCCATCAGGAAATGACCGCATGTCTCGAATGGTTTGCTCTGTGTATCCCATCCTTGCCCCTTCAAATGCCTATTCAAATTTACCAAGTATCTTCTGAGGGAAATATGGGGAACATTACGCAAACCCAACCTATCGACATCTCTATGAAACCAGGGATTGTCAAGCACATTCATATTGGAGTCACTTGCAATCCAGAGGAAGTTCAACTCTACACTGATCTATTTCACGAATTTCGTGATGTTTTTGCTTGGTCCTATGAAGAGATGCCTGACATCGATCCTAGTATAGTGGTGCACGAGATACCTACGTATCTAGGTGCTAAGCCTGTCCGTCAGTGCCTATGCCCTGTGCACCCCCGTAAGGCTGCGACCATCAAAGCAGAAGTCGAAAAGCTTCTCAAGGCTGGTTTCATTTACCCCATTCCACTGACGGATTGGGTTTCTAATATAGTCCCTGTGAACAAAAAGCAGGGCACTATTCGCGTCTATGTTGATTACCGTGATATCAATCGCGCTTGTCCTAAGGATAACTTCCCTACACCCTTCATCGATCAGCTTATTGATGAGTGTGCAGGAAGCGAAATTTACTCGTTTATGGACGATTTCTCTGGATATAACCAGATCAACATTGCACCCGCTGATCAACATAAGACGGATTTTATCTGTCCTTGGGGCACTTTTGCCTATAAGAAGCTCCCTTTCGGTCTAAAGAATGCTGGCGCTACCTTCCAACGTGCAATGTCCTATGCCTTTCATGACATTTGTCACATTGTACAGCCTTACCTGGATGACCTTCCAGCTCATTCAGTCAAGCGTCAGGACCATCCTTCCCATCTTCGCGAAATATTTCTCCACTGTTGACACTACCGTATTCGGTTCAATCTTCATAAATGTGTCTTCTACGTTGAATCAGGCTGACTACTTGGGTTTATCGTCTCCCGAGAAGGGATCCGTCTGGATCCCCTCAAAGTGGAGGCCATTTTGAATCTTCCTCCCCCTGCTTCTTTGCAGCAGTTGCAGAGCTGACAGGGTAAAGCAAATTTCCTTAGACGATTCATTCTGAATTATGCCGAGGTGGCTAAGGGTTTCACACGGTTGTTGAAGTGAGACACACCCTTTCATTGGGATGCTATCGCTCAGGAGTATTTTGAGCGACTCAAGGGCCTCCTTGTCTCTGCTCCATTATTGAGACCTCCAAACTACCATCGTGATTATACTCTCTATCTGGCTCCTGCCGATACCACTATCGGCATGGTTCTAGTGCAGGATGATGATGATGGCAATGAGCACGTTATCTATTACCTCAGCCGCAACCTCCTGGATACGGAAACTCACTACACTTACGTCGAGAAGTTGGCATTGGCCACTGTCTGCGCCGTCCAACGTTTCCGGCATTATATCTTGTTGCGCACCACGACCGTGATTTCTGACTGCAACCCAATGACATACATTTTGTCGCGTCAGTTGCTGGGGGGAAAATACTTGAAATGGATCGTAATCCTCCAAGAGTTTGACTTGGAATTTACTGCTGCCAAGTTTAAGAAGTCTCTGGTCTTTGCTGAATTGCTCTGTTCTTTGCCATCTCCTTCTACGCCTTCTCTTTTAGAAGATCATATCCCGGACGAAACTCTTTTTCTGATCAACACCCTCGATCCCTGGTACGGGGATATTATTGTTTATTTACAAATGTCCTCCTTCTGCCCCTCTGTCCCCAAAGATGCGCGGCGGCGGATCCGCCATCAATCCCAACCCTATCAGATTATAGGGGACACCCTGTACTGCCTCAGCGTTGGCTCTGTTCTTCGCCGATGTCTTACCCTCGAGGAGGCTAAGAAAGTCCTGAATGACTGCCACTCTGGCGCTTGTGGTGGCCATATGTCCGGATATGCCACAGCTCAAAAAATCCTTTGCACTGGTTATCTCTGGCCCTCCATTTTTAAGGATTGCATTCTTGCTGTCCGCTCATGTCATGCATGCCAGATATATCAGTGGAAGATGCATGTGGTACCGGCATTGCTGCACCCTGTAGTGACTGTAGGCCCTTTTGCAAAATGGGGCATTGATTATACAACCTGTAAGCCTCGCTCGGCCGGGGGGCATGGGTTTATTATCGTTACCGTCGATTACTTTACCAAATGGGCCGAGGCGATGCCCACATTAACCGAAGATGGTCATACAGCGGCGCAGTTTTTGTTCAATCATGTTATTGCGCGGTTCAGAGTTCCACAAGCCATCATCATAGATCACGAAAAGCATTTCCGTAATCACATGATGACTGAACTGACAACCCAACTAGGCTTATGACATGATAGTTTGACCCCGTACTATCCTCAGTCCAATGGACAAGTTGAAGCCGTTAACAAGATTCTGGTTACGATGCTTCAACGTACTGTTGACATCCATAAGTCTAATTGGCATCTGATGTTCTTTCCCGCCTTGTGGGCCTACCGAACCGCTGTGAAGGACGCCACCGGTTTCACTCCATTTCAACTAGTTTATGGACTGGAGGCTACCCTTCCTATAGAATGTGAAATTCCTTCGTTGAAAATAGCCGTCGAGTTGCAAATAGTCGTCGAGTTGCTTCCCAACACCACTCCGATGGAGGAACGGCTTCTTTATCTAGAACGGTTAGACAAGACCCGTCGTTTAGCTTCCCTAGCCATCGAAGCTCAAAAAAAGAGGGTCAAAACTCATTTTGACCATACCATTCATCCTCGTTCCTTTGTTGAGGGAGACCTTGTCCTGCTATACGACCAAGCAAATGACAAGCTGGGGGCAGGCAAACTCGAGCCCATGTGGCTAGGCCCTTACATTGTAAAGAGAGTATTGCAAAAAGGGGCATACGAGCTAGTTGACTACGAAGGTAATCCTCTTGATAAGCCCCGCAATGGGATGTACTTGAAAAAGTACTATGCATGATTCATGCGCTTCGATTTGTACATGCGTGTGTGTGTGTGTGCGAATTTTCATGTTTTCGGTTTGGTGTGAAAGTGTGATTGCCCCTTATTGTGTCTTTTTGCTTCTTGTGCAGATGTCGGGTACACTTTACATTGGTTTCGCTGATGGTGCCTGCCGTAGCACTCGTAATTTGTCCTCTGCAGCGTGGGTGATCTACGATCCTCAACGTGAGTTGATAGATCTTCAAGGTGTTTGTTTAGGCTGTACTATAAACAATGTGGCTGAATATAGCACTGTTATTGAATTATTAGCCGAGGCAATTAATCTCGGTATTCGTACATTGCTTGTTAACCTAGACTCTCAACTTGTCGTCCATCAGCTCAATGGGCGATATTCCATCAGAGACCGTCACATTTTAAGGTTGTACTTACGTGTTAAATTGTTAGAAAGGAATTTTGACTTCATCACATATCAACATATTCCACGACGATTAAACACATTATCTGATGCATTGGCCAATCATGTATTAGATAGACATTTGTGTAATCTATAATCAAAACATTATACAAGCAAGCACATAAAAGCACAATAATAAACCATAGGCATATGTATATATATGTGTGTGTCATAATGTTTTCACCGGGTGCGTTACAAAACTCAAAAACTAATACATGTTCATCCTGATACATCCTCGGACAACATGTCCTTCAAAAAATATGCATGAAAGAAACCTAGGAGTCTACTCATGGTGGTGCTCATGATAGCACGCCACCGCGCGCACCAAGCGTCTCAACAGACGATGGATGCGGGTCGGCACCCCCACCGTGTGCCTCTGGTATGCGAATGGCACATCCGCCAATCTAGCATAGCCTGGAATCCCTTGGGTAAGCCCCTCGAGATTCTACACCAGCTCTTCCCCGACGGCTCCCCTTGCCTGAGGGTTAGCTGCAGGTTGGTCCCTCCACGCTATAGGAGATAAGCCGGCTGGTCGCTCCGGGCCCACATCTACATATATATACAATTGACATCAGAACATGCATGTATTCACAAAAAAATGAAATACATAAAACACCAAAAAGAGAAGATCATACCTAGCTCCTCTTCCGACTCCTCCCCCTCTGGCAGTGGGAGGTTTGGGTCCCCCATGAAGTTGGTTCCCACGTATGGCTAGTCCTCTACCACGATCAACTGGCGGCGAAGCCATATGAAGAAGTTGGGCCACGAAGACATCTGCTGGCCCCCTCCTCCTCTAGGCATCAATGCTACCTAGCAAGCCATCCTTGGTTCTCGTGGTAATGGGTCCGCTAATACAGTTCCCTGGTACTAGAATAAAGGTAATCGTTCCAAGAAGAACGATACCACAATCGAACCATACCCGAACTGTTTCACTCCCTCGCGCTTACACTTTGTAAGCTGCCTCTTGATATTTATAGTCACTGCTATAGCCCAGTCAAAAATGGTGGGGCTAAGACATTCTGTCGCCAGTAACAGATGGTTCTTGCTAGCCTCACGGGGAACCTGTACCCCAGCTGCACGTGTGATGGTGAACAGTATCACCTTAAGAACCAAATCATGGATGGTGGCAATATCCACCTTGGCGCTGTTCTACCAAAATTGTGCCTCTGGGCACACACGAGCCTTCACTTCACCTATTTTCTCTGCGGAAGGCCTGCTTCCGGTCAGAATGGGGCTCGCCCCTCTCCGTGACAGCCCAGTAATGAAGTACACATCAGATACATCCAGCTCTAAGGTCTGATCCCGTAGTTGAAATACTTGGTCATCGACATCCCAAGCATCCACTATAAACTATAATAGCTCTGGTTGAGCTTGCAGATAGGAGGTGAGGAAGAATTTCTTGAGACCACAGTCTCTTAAAGCATTCATGCATCCCTCATCTGCGATGGCTAAGGCATCTACGACATCATGCTCTCGTTCTTTCCATTCCACCGGCATTTTTGCGTATTTCCTGCACCCAAAAGGATGAATAAATCATTAATGAAACCCTGGTAAGCATATACATCGGACAAATTTCAAAAGTGATGGGAAAATTTAAGTGAAGAACTAGGTCGCGTGGTTGGCGCGACTATTTCTAAAACAGTTGCGCCAATGGCGCGGTACCTTTGGGTAAATCACCCCATTGGCGCGGACCCGTGCCGGATACCCGCACCAATGGGGCGCAACCCTAAATTTTAAAATCCCCCTTGCGGAGGCTCAATTCAGGAACAAAATGCATAAAAACAGGTATGGAAATGAAGCTTAAGAGAGTGCCTCTTACCTGGAACTGGCGGAATCTCGAATGGTTGCCCGGATTGGTGGTAATCGCTGCTCGAAGTTTGCACCCCAAATGGACCACTACCACTATGCAAAAGGTAAAAGGTAAAAGGTAAAAGTAATTTTGGTTTTTACATTTTCACCACATTTATAGACTTTTTGATTTGTAATAGGGTTTAAAAAGTTGATTTTTGAATATTTTAATATACTTTTGGTCGAAAATGGGTTTTACGATTGTTTCTGGTGCTATGACAGGTCCTTTTTGCAACTTCGATGGTGAAACGAGTTGTCTTTTATACTTTTTCGGACTCGGTAAATACACGAAAAAGTCATTATGGAGTTATCTTTCATCTCTTTTCTGACTCGTTAAAAGTGAAAAGATTGCCGAGTTATCCCTCTTGACTCGTTAAAAATAAATAAGAGGCGGTCGTTTTTTAAACCCTTTTCCGACCGTGTAAAAACGAAAAGATTGTCGGACCCTTGTCGTTTCCGGTTCGTTAATGGTTACGAAACGACGTGATATTGATCGCTTTTTTACTTTTTTAGATCGGTGTCACTACACATGAAAAGTACTCCTTGATCGTAATGGTCGGGTGGTTCTTTTGAGCATTGTTTTATACTTTTTCGGGCTCGGGAGACACAACTTTACGAAAAAGGACCCCCCTGGAGTTTACTTTTCTGCTGTCTTTTCAGACTCTCTAAATAGGAAAAGACGCCGAGTTTTTCCTTTGTCAGACTTGTTCAAACTTAATGACATCGGATTCCGTCATACTGACGCCCACAGGCATATGCTATCCCCGTCAAGATTGTTAAAAATAACTGGGGTACTCGCCAGCAATGGTGGGGAAAATGGATCCATAATCATTGTCGTGTCGGCAGTATGTCGCTCTTGAACATGGCACTAGTCTGCATTCGTGTCTGGGTGGGAACATCTCATCTTGTTTTACACTAGCCTCCATGGGTTTGGGTTATCCTATTTTCTCATTGCCTTGTCACCATGACCTCTGCTCATTTGATGTCAAATACCGCCAAGTTCGCTATCGTGCCGCCGATGTGTTCAAGAGAAGTTGACCTCTGCAGAATTACAACCTCCCTCTGATACCTCGCATAATTCTGAATCACCACAACATCTTTCCTCTGTCTCGTGTCAATGATATGGGAAACATTATGGCCCACCTTTGATCAAGGTCACTTCGTGTCGACTCCAGCTCATTATCCAGGAAGCTGGTCTAGAGACTCCCTTCGGTGCCTTGGAGCCTGCATGCCTTAATGGCAGGTTCTTCATGTTCGACGAGAGGTTTTCATCATTGGCCTCCGATCGAATGATTCTGCGGGTGTTCGACGCCAGCTCATTTATTTGCATGCCATAGATTGTACCTATAGTACCTTGAGGACCATCATCATTATTGGTGGTACCTCTCGCGTCTATTAACAGTTTTCATCATTGACTGGTAATCAGACGATGTTCATGCATGTTTGACTTCAACTCATGTATTTGCGTGCTAGAACTTGTACTCTTTCAGGTCGAGATGGAGCGCAAGACCCTGGATTTTGTCTATTGGGATCCAGGTTGCGATTTGTGGCTTATTATGATCATTACATGACTCATCTACTAGATGGCTGCGACCATGCCTGAGTTTATTTATCGATCCTCTCTGGATGGCTGCGTCCATACCTTGGATCTAGATCGTTATGTATTCTATTATGGATGGCTGTGCCCATACCACATACATCATGTACTCTAGATATCAGTTGTACTTCTTTACGTAGGTTCTCCGACGGGCGTGTTTTCAGTCATGCATGTTCTTGTAAAGCATTTCACCCCTCTCTCTCTCAGACCTCATGCTTTAGGGGGCATCTGTTACACAAGAATTTGTCACTGTTTGTCACCATCCCTTTTACCCCTCACCCATACACTGGAGGACTCATTCCGAGACCTGTGAGAAGTGACATGACCTGAAACCACTTGCATTATATTCCTCTAAGTATGAGCTTCATTTTTCCTGAAGACATCTCCTGCAAAATCTCCATGAAAATAGCTCCTTTTGCATTAGCGCGGGTCCTCAGTTCACTGCCCACGCCAATGAGGGAAATCCTCTAAAGAGGGCGCACTATTGGCGCTCTGTCTCAGAGTCGCACTCGCGCCAACCGAATTGAGTAAAGTTTTCAACCACCAAACTCCCGAAGGTTCTCTTCAACCCATTCACCAACTGAATCTATGTTGAGCAAGGATGGTTTGGCTTTGAATCTCCATAGAAAGGAAAGTGGTTTGCCACCTTTCATGGAAGCTTCCAAGTGATAAAGCCAATCCCATGAATAATGTGGTTGATCCTATCTCTTTCTTCTCTATCTATAAAATATTGCCTCTATGCCTTGAGCAAGCTAGTGATAGTTACAGCAGTTCTGGTCCCAGTATAGTGATAGAGAGTTTGAAGCTGCAAGAGCCTTCTTTGCACCCATAAGGCCAAATCTAAGTAAGGAGATGTTTGTCACCCAAAGAGAGAGAGATTTGTTCCTCATCCCAACAAGCTTTGCAAGACTTGTGTAGCTGACTACCCAGCCAAAGGAGGATTTGACGTCAGAACAATGGTTGTATTCTTCTTTGTTATTTATTAATAATAGATGACTATCATTATGGTTCCACTCTCATTGTTTCATGTTTGATGTTGAGTTATATCTTTTCTGACTGATATATAATTGTATCTACTAGATTTTATGCTTGTTTTTGTGTTGTTCTTTGCATGTGCAGGTGTCGAATCATGGAGATCGTGGGGATCGTGACCGCCCAAAGCAAAGGAACGAGGGCGACATCTCTTCTACGAACACTAGCGTTGGAATCCAAGTAGGTTCTCATCATCTACTTTGTATTTGCAATTAGGAACTTGCGTGATAGCGTTGTGTGATTGTTGCTAGACCTGGTATGGGCTAGTAGGGATCGTCTCTGTCCGTAGAGAGGATTTACCTCCACAACAGTGGCAATGGCATCAACATTGCTATGGAGGCCCTTGACTTGGCAGAAATTCAAAAAAGCTCTTATAGATTGCTTTGACCATGAATCTGACTTTTTGGGTCATCTCACTAAGCTCTGACAGACAGGAACAATGAACGAATATATTACAGCCTTTGAAGCCTTATCTTTCCGCACTAGAGGTCTACATGATGAGTTCTACATGGAATTTTTTGTCAGTGGTCCCAAAGAAGCCATATAAGCCCACGTCTAACTACACCACCCTAGCTCATGGCTGCATGGTTTTAGGATAGCTCATGAAGTAGAACGTGCGTTAGCGGCCCAGTCCAATTGCCCAAATTTCATCACCAAGGGTCACCCCACCTAGGCTCAAAGCACTACACAAACACTCAAGGTTAAAAAGGTGTCACTAGTAGAAATGGTGGGAAGAAGAAAGCAAGGATTGTGTTACCACTGTGATGAGAAATACTCCCGTGGGCATAAATGCAAGGAGCCCAAATTCTTTCAAATTGATGCTACTGATCAGAGTTCATCGGAGCAAGCCTTACCACTTGATGAACCAGAGGAGGAAGAAGAGGACAACCAGTGAGACAATGTACCTGAAGAACCAGTTGTCTCGCTGCATGCTTTGGCAGGGAATTTTTCTACCCAAACTCTCAAAATCAGAGGTTTTATTAAGCATCGCCCAGTAGTAGTCTTGATTGATAGTGGCAGTACACATAATTTTATCCATCAAAGAGGCATGGAAGCAGTGCATTGCTTTGTCTGAGTAGTTTCTAACTTCCAAGTCCAAATTGTTGATGGGGGGACAATGAAATGTGAAGGCCACCGTGAAAATGTCAAACTTCAAATGGGGGATTATCAATTAAAGACCCACATGTTTGCCATACACATGGGAGGATGTGACATTGTCCTAGGTGTTGAATGGCTTCGCACACTTGGTCCAATCACAATGGATTTCCAGGAGTTATATATGAGATTTAAGCAAAACAACCACACACATACCCTTTTCAGACTCCAGACGGGAGCTCTCTCTATCATCAGCTCACATTGGATGGAAAAATTGTTAAAAAAGGTCCGCCATGGAGTTATAGCCCAATTTAATTCAATCCAGGCCTTCAAACCCAATTCTCTTCATATTCATCTTGAGATGCAACAGATCTTAAACAACCATCTACCAGTCTTTAACAAGCCTCATGAGCTTCCACCCTCGAGAGGGGAACATGATCATAGCATTACTTTGGTCCTAGGAGCCCAACCACCAAATGTGCACCCATATAGATATTCGTTCACCCAAAAGAATGAAATTGAAAAAATAATCAAGGAACTCTTGGAAGCAGTCATCATTCATCATAACACTAGTCCTTATTCATCGCCGATGGTCATGGTGCTCAAGAAATATGCGGAATGGCATATGTGTCCAAACTTCAGGATCCTCAATAAGTTGATGGTAAAAGATAAATTTCCCATCCTGGTTGTCGATGATTTGTTGGATGAACTAAATGGGGCTCAATTCTTTACTAAGCTCGACCTTCGCTTGATGTTACACAGTAATTTGTCACCGTCCCTGTTACCCCTTCTCCCGCACATTGGAGGACTTATTCCGGGACCTGTGAGAAGTGACATAACCTGAAAACACTTGCATTGTATCCCCTCGAGTATGTACTTCATATGCCCTAAAGACACCTTCTACAAAATACCCATAAAAATAGCCCTTTTTCCATTGGCGCGGTTCCACTGTGTATCACTCGCGCCAATGGGGGAAATCCTCCAAAGAGGGAACGCCAGCTGGCGCTCTGTCTCAGAGTCACACTCGCCCCAGCCCAGTTGGGTAAATTATTTAACAAACAAACTTATGAAGGTTCTTCCGAACCTATTCATGAACTGATTCCATCTTGAGTTAGTTCAGTTTGGCTTCAAATCTCCATAGGAGGGAAGTAGTTCTCCACCTCTCATGGAAGCTTCTTAGTGATAAAGCCAATCCCATGAATCTTGTGGATGACCCTAACTCCTTCTCCTCTATCTATAAAAGCTTGTCCTTTTTGCTTTGACAAGTTAGTCTCCAAGTTCCAAATTCTAACTCCCAAAGTCTGAATATTGCTAAGCTCATGCTACAAGAAGCCTTCTTCATTCCTATGAAGCTAAATCTAAAGTGAGGAGATTCTTGTCCAAGTAACCAAGGAGAGAGAGGCTTGTTCCCCATTCCCAACAACCTTTGCAAGGCATGTGCTGATGATCACCCAGCCAAAGGAGGATTTGACATTAGAACTATGGTTGTATTCTTCTTTGTTTATCAATAATAGACGACTATCATTATGGTTCTACTCTTGTTATTATTTGTGATGATGTTGAGTTATATCCTTTCTGACTGATATATAGTTGCATCTATTGGATTTTATGCTTGTATTTGTGTCGTTCTTTGCATGTGCAGGTGTCTGTTCACAAGGATTGTGGGGATTGTGACCAGCCAGAGCAAAGGAACGGGAGCGATGACTCTTCTACAAGTACTAGTGTTGGAATACAGGTAGGCCCTCATCATCAGTCTTTGATTTGTAATTAGGAACCTGTGTGTTAGGGTTGTTTGATTGTTGCTAGACCCCATCTGGGCTAATAGGGATTGCCTTTGTCCGCAGAGGGGATTTACCTCCACAATGATTTGGCGACTCCATTGGGGAGCTTGTCTTGCCTTTTTGGTTGTTTCTTGGTTTTTACCTGCTTGGTCAGCCTTCTAGGTTGAGTCCTTTTGCTGTTTCTTACTTCTTGGTTTACCTGGGTATCGTTGGCCTAGTCTTGGATTGCTTCCTTTTATTTTTGCATGGAAAACTTGACTGGCGCACTTCTTTGGCATGACAGTCGCGCCAATTGGCACCAGTTTCTAATATACAACCCGTGCCAATCCTTAAAAGGTGCTAGTTTCAGCCCGACTGTCGCGCCAAGCCTGGGAACTGTTAAAGTTTGCTTGGTTTTAAGCCTTTTGAGCTTGGTCTTTATTTGATTGGAGTCTTGGAGTCTTCTCGACTGCTTGAGTGTGTTGGAGTCTTGTTTGACTGGTTTTGAGTCTCTTTTTTGAGAAATTCTTAATTTGATTTCCTTCGGTCATTACTTGGAGGCTTGTCTCAGTCTTTTCACAATTTTGCATTTTTTGCTTTTGTTTTTGCAAAAAAAATTGTGTATGAGTGTTAATCGCCTTTGAGTGTTTTTATTTTTTGATCTTTGGAACTCACCCAATTTTTTGATTTGCACTTGATTGGTTCTTAGATTACATTAGAATCATCTTGTGTTTGAGAATTCTCTTGCACAGATCACACTTGCATAATTAGAATTCTCATTTTCAGAATATGAATGAAAAATGTGCATAGATTACATTTGCATACTTTTCAAGTGAATTGTGCATAGATTACAATTGCATAGTTTACATTTTGAAAAATCAATCGTAGATTTAGATCAGTTTTCTTTGATTTGAATTTACATATTTTTATGCTTGTTTTAAACACACAAAAATAAAAATAAAAACTGTTTTGGAATTGATTTGCATTAGTTTTTCTTGATGAAATTAGTGCATTAGAGAATTTGTTATATTTTCTCTTAGTGATCAATTTTTTGCATTGTTGGAAGTGAATGGAAACTCTCTCCTTACTTTAGTTAGCATTCATCGAATGAAATGATATATTGTGGCATATAGTTTGCATTTAGGAAATTTTGAGACATTACATACGGTAAGGCCTGAAAACTAAAACATAATACAAGATCAACTTTAAAATGAACTGAATGAATCTAACAATGCATTGGAACATAACGCACACATTTAGAGGTCTAGGCTAGAGACGTGCTCCGGCATCGTTAAACCTAGTCACTTTTGTTTCACTCAAGGTTAGGTGATTCCTCCTTCCGTGACTCAATAGTGGTCTAGTACGGATTTGAGCTCCCACATACCATCGAGTATATGGGGAGTCCCCACTAGGTTATCATCCTTTATCCATAGGAAGCCGAGTCTGCTGCCCTATACCCGTGATACACCGAACACAGCATTCGGGGAGATTGCCTACACGTACGGTAAGTCCTTGGTTGATTTATATTTCATTTCTAAAACCAAGGTGTATATTGCAGTTCACGGTTATTTGGTACACCCTCTTTGCCTAGTATCCCTGAGCAGTCATTTGATCTTTTCTGACTCCCTAAATTTGAAAGGATCACCAAGCGCTTGTCCTTTCACGCTTGTTTCAAATCTGAAAGTGATAGAGTCACCTTTTATCCGTTTCTTGACTCTTAAAACATGAAATGGTGAAGTTTCTTAATTTCAATGTGGTAAAAATTAAATCACCCGCGATCACACACCTTGTTAGATTCTTCTTGTTGGCCATTTGATTGTGTGTCTTGACTCTTTTTCAGCCCCGTGTGCGATTTTTAGTTTTTGATGGCAACTTTTCCAGAGTTCACCAACCCAGGAATCCCCTCTGATGGGAATCCTGGTCATTTTCCTCCTTTTGGGAATATTGGTGCTCCTTACATGGCAACGTTGTCCCTTCCTGGGTTAACTGTTGGGTTTCCTGTTTGGTTGTTCTCAACCTCTGTGGTCTCTAATGTCTCAACTCCTGGTCAATCAGTTCCTCCACCCGAACAACATCATGCTGATTCCAAGGTGAACCTCTCCCCGTCTTCGCCTGTTTCTATGTCCTCATCTCCTACTTCACCTGGTGAAAGTCTGGATTCAAGTAACTAGGAGGCTAAGAGGAAGAAGAAGAAGAAGACAAAGAAGAAGAAGTCTCATAAGCGAGAAGGTTTCTTCAGGACATATGAAGTACATAATCAAGGAGATACAATGCAAGTGTTTTCAAGTTATGTCACTTCTCACAGGTCCCAGAATAAGTCCTCCAATGTGCGGGAGAAGGGGTAACAGGGACGGTGACAAATTACTGTGTAACAGATGCCCCCTAAAGCATGAAGCCCAAGAGAGAGAGAGGGGTGAAATTCTTTACAAGAACATGGCCAACTAAAAACACTGCCGCTGGAGAACCTGCATGAAGAAGTACAACTGATATCTCAAGTACATGATGTATGCGGTATGGGCGTAGCCATCCATAGCATTGTACATAAAAATCCAGATCCAAGGTATGGGCACAGCCATCCAATAAGGATCGATAAGTAGACTCAGGCATGGTCGCAGCTATCCAGTGAATGAGTCATGTAATGATCATAATAATTTACAAAAATCGCAACCTGGATCTCAACAGACAAAATCCAAGGTCTTGTGCTCCATCTCTACCCGAACAAAGTACAAGTTCAAGCATGCGAATATGGGAGTCGTAGTCGAACATGCAAGAACATTGTACGATTACTAGTCAATGGTGAAAACTGTTAACAGATGCGAGAGGTACCACCAATAATGACAATGTTCCTCAAGGCACTATAGGTACAATCTACGACATGCGAATTAGTGAGCCGACGTCGAACAACCGTAGAATCATTCGATCGGAGGCCAATGATGAAAACCTCATGTCGAACGCGAAGAACCTACCATTAAGGAATGAAGGCTCCAAGGCACCAGAAGGGAGTTTCTAGATCAACTTCCTGGATAATGAGCTGAAGTCGATAGGAAGTGACCTTAATCGAAGGTGGGCCATAATGTTTCCCAAATCATCGACACGAGATAGAGAAAGATAAAAATGTTTTGTGAATCAGGATTATGTGAGGCATCAGAGGGAGGTTGAGTATTCTGCAGAGGTCAACTTCTCTTGAGCATATTGGCGGCACGAAAGTGGACTTGGAAATATTTGACATCAAATGATCAGGGGTCATGGTGATAGGGCAATGAGAAGATGAGAGGTCAAATAGGATAACCCAAACCCATGGAGGCAAGTGTAAAAACAAGATGAGATGTCCCCACCCAGACACGAATGCAGACAAGTGACATGTTCAAGAGTGACATACGACCGACACGACAATAATTGTGGTTCCATTTTCCCCACCATTGCTGGCGAGTACCCTGGTTATTTTTTGATGACAAGATTGATGGGGATAGCATATGCTTGAAAGGCGTCATTTCAATGGCATCCGATGTCATTAAATTTTAACAAGTCTGACAAAGGAAAACTCATCTTTTCATGTTTAGAGAGTTTGAAAAGACAACAGAAAAGGAAACTCCAGGGGTGTCCTTTTCCGTAAAGTTGTGTCTCTCGAGCCCGAAAAAGTAGAAAAAAAAATGCTCGAAAGAACCGCCCGACCATTACGATCGAGGAGTACTTTTCATGATTAGTGACTTCGACCTGAAAAAGTAAAAAATCGATCGAAATCACGTCATTTCGTAACCATTAACGAGCCTGAAATGACAAGGGCCCGACAATATTTTTTTCTTTACACGGTCGGAAAAGAGTTTAAAGACAACTTCCTCTTATTTACGTTTAACGAGTCAAGAGGAATAACTCAGAAATATTTTCATATTTAGACGGTCAAAAAAGAGCTAAAAGCAAACCTCCATTTTTATTCTCTTTAACGAGTTAAAAAGGGAAAAAAAAAAACTCGGAAATCTTTTCATATTTTACGAGTCAAAAAAGAGCTTAAAGGTGACTCGTCTTGGAGGAACGAGTGGTATAAAGGGCAGCAACTAGTTCCGGCAATGGTGGAACTTCTCAAAACATGTAATGGTCAAGAGGCTGGCTAATAAAACCACTCATTGCTGTGGTTCCTCAGGAAAGGAAAACAACCAAGTGAAAGCATATGATCGGCCAAAGAGATGGTGGCAATGGAATGAAACAACCAAGGCTCATCTAGCAGAATTTAGCGGATAGGCGGCAATCACAAGATGTGAATTAGGTATGGGTTCATTTTTACACAAGATTGAACCATGGAGAACTCTTCTTGGATTCAGTTTCATGTTTACACAAGCTTGAAACAAAAAACTATGCTTGTTATGAGTTTGCATGCCCCCAGCATAATGATGCAAAACGAGGTACATGCCCCCCAAGCTTCATTGCATTCAACAAAGTGGATGGAATGAAGGTTCACTCTCGAGATCTATGAAAGAATCAACTTGTATTTTACGAGATCTTAATCAAAAGACTCGATTTCGAAAGGGAGTTGTTTCATTTTTTGATGAGGTTGACACAGTAAAAGAACTATCCTCATAACCCTTGTTTCATTTTTTAACGAGCTTGACACAAGATCAGGAACTATGCTCGACTAGACCCAGTTTCATTTTTTAAGGAGCTTGACATAGGAAAGTGAACTATGCTCCGACCAGACCTAGTTTCATTTTTTAAGGAGCTTGACAGAGGAAATCGAACTATGCTCCGACAAAACCTAGTTTCATTTTTTAAGGAGCTTGACATAGGAAAGCGAACTATGCTCCGACCAGACCTAGTTTCATTTTTTAAGGAGCTTGACATAGGAAAGCGAACTATGCTCCGACCAAACCTAGTTTCATTTTTTAAGGAGCTTGACATAGGAACACGAACTATGCTCCGACCAGACCTAGTTTCATTTTTTAAGGAGCTTGACATAGGAAAGCGAACTATGCTCCGACCAAACCTAGTTTCATTTTTTAAGGAGCTTGACATAGGAACATGAACTATGCTCCGAACAAACTTCATCATAATGAACAGGAAGTCTTTGCTTCCAAGAGTGGCACTCCCGGTGGAAGGACAACATCTCGGAAGTCAGGACCCAATGCCCCCAGGATACTATGCACAACGGCATCATCATGGGATACAGGCATGGGATAAATAGCCACGTAGTTGACTTGCGGTGGGGTAGATACAACCGGTGGATAAAAACCAGGAGGGGATGACAATTGCGCAGGAGGCACCAGGGGACTAAAGAACGATAATTGATCTATAGTCATGATTCTTCTGTCATGTGGAAGGCAAACCACACGAAAAGGTGAAGAGACAAGGGCCCCCATGGCATAAAAATAGTCACGGCCAAGGAGAAGGCTGAAATCTAAAGCACCTTGGGTAACCAGTACATCCATATAGAAAGTTTTTCCTCCCAAAGTAATAGGGAACTTCGGAAGGATCCCTAATGGTTGACTGGTTCCTCGGTCAAATGATAACAGATTCTGTGCAACCGGCACAAGCTGTGGGGAACCCAAGGCTTGCCAGGTAGTGGACGGCATAAGACTAACCGATGCACTCTCATCCAGAACATTGCCAAGTACTGATTTATCATAGGCATGTACTGTAATCTGGAAAGGCACATGGGATGGAAGGCGGAAGGCGGTCAAATGACTCCAGTCGAAGGAAACGACCAAACTACTTGGTGGGGGAATCATATGATTTCCCCAATGCTCTACAGGAACTGTAGAAGGACTCTCTTGATCAGCGAGGATAGGAGGGTCATTCTTGGAGTCAGGAGAATATGATGAGACGAGAAGAACATGAGCAGTAGAATCATGATGCTCCTCTGGAACAGAGTAATCAACAGTTGGTGAACCCAAGTCGACACTCTCTCCGACCAATGGTTGGTCTGGAGCAAGCTTGGCACAGCCAGGTTCGGAAGGAGGAGGATGGACAAGAGAAGAATGAACTAGTTGCTACCCTTTATACCACTCGTTCCTCCAGGACGAGTCACCTTTAAGCTCTTTTCCGACTCGTAAAATATGAAAAGATTGCTGAGTATTTTTTTTCCCTTTTTAATTCGTTAAAGAGAATAAAAATGGAGGTCTGCTTTTAGCTCTTTTCTGACTGTCTAAATATGAAATATTTCTGAGTTATTCCTCTTGACTTGTTAAACGTAAATAGGAGGCGGTCGTCTTTAAACTCTTTTCTGACCGTGTAAAGACGAAAAGATTGTCGGGCCCTTGTTGTTTCAGGCTTGTTAATGGTTACGAAATGACGTGATTTCGATCGCTTTTTTACTTTTTTAGGTGAAAGTAACTAATCATGAAAAGTACTCCTCGATCGTAATGGTCAGGCAGTTCTTTCGAGAATTGTTTTCTACTTTTTCGGGCTCGAGAGACACAACTTTACGAAAAAGGACACCCCTAGAGTTTCCTTTTCTGTTGTCTTTTCAAACTCTCGAAACATGAAAAGCGGCCGAGTTTTCCTTTGTCAGACTCGTTAAAATTTAATGACATCGGATGTCGTCGAAATGACGCCTTTCAAGCATATGTTATCCCCATCAAGCTTGTCATCAAAAAATAATCAGGGTACTCGCCAGCAATGGTGGGGAAAATGGAACCACAATTATTTTCGTGTCGGCAGTATGTTGCTCTTGAACATGGAACTTGTCCGCATTCGTGTCTGGGTGGGGACATCTCATCTTATTTTTACACTTGCCTCCGTGGGT
This sequence comes from Pinus tabuliformis, assembly GCA_031772625.1. Taxonomy (NCBI): domain Eukaryota; kingdom Viridiplantae; phylum Streptophyta; class Pinopsida; order Pinales; family Pinaceae; genus Pinus; species Pinus tabuliformis. The sequence continues at coordinate 1,117,122,842 of CM062813.1, read as the reverse complement.
TTGGGTTATCCTGTTTGACCTCTCATCTGCTCATTGCCCTGTCAACATGACCCCTGATCATTTGATGTCAAATACTGCCAAGTCCACTGTCATGCCGCCAATATGTTCAAGAGAAGTTGACCTCTGCAGAATACTCAACCTCCCTCTGATGCCTCACATAATCCTGATTCAAAAAACATTTTTATCTTTCTCTGTCTCGTGTCGATGATGTGGGAAACATTATGGCCCACCTTCGATTAAGGTCACTTCCAGTCGACTTCAGCTCATTATCCAGGAAGTTGATCTAGAGACTCCCTTCTAGTGCCTTGGAGCCTGCATGCCTCAATGGCAGGTTCTTCGCGTTTGACGCGAGGTTTTCATCATTGGCCTCCAATCTAATGATTCTATGGGTGTTCGACTCCAGCTCACTGATTCACATGCCATAGATTGTACCTATAGTGCCTTGAGGACCATTGTCATTATTGGTGGTACCTCTCGCGTCTGTTAACAATTTTCACCATTGACTGGTAATCAGACAATGTTCTTGCATGTTTGACTTCGACTCCCATATTCGCATGCTTGAACTTGTACTTTGTTCGGGTTGAGATGGAGTGCAAGACCCTGGATTTTGTCTGTTGAGATCCAGGTTGCGATTTTGTGGATTATTATAATCATTACATGACTCATTCACTAGATGGTTGCAACCATGCCTGATTCTACTTATCGATCCTTACTGGATGGCTGCGCCCATACCTTGGATCTGGATTTTTATGTACTCTGCTATGGATGGCTGTGCCCATACCACATATGTCATGTACTTGAGATATCAGTTGTACTTCTTCATGTAGGTTCTCCGGCAGCAGTGTTTTTAGTTGGCCATGTTCTTGTAAAGCATTTCACCCCTCTCTCTCTCTCGGGCTTCATGCTTCAGGGGGCATCTGTTACACAGTAATTTTTCATCGTCCCTGTTACCCCTTCTCCCGCACATTGGAGGACTTATTCCGGGACCTGTGAGAAGTGACATAACCTGAAAACACTTGAATTGTATCCCCTTGAGTATGTACTTCATATGCCTTGAAGACACCTTCTGCAAAATACCCATAAAAATAACCCTTTTTGCATTGGCGCGGTTCCACTGTGTATCACTCGTGCCAATGGGGGAAATCCTCCAAAGAGGGCGCGCCAGCTGGCACTCTGTCTCAGAGTCGCACTCGTGCCAGCACAGTTGGGTAAAGTTTTTAACAAACAAACTTACAAAGGTTCTTCCTAACCTATTCATGAACTGATTCCATCTTGAGTTAGTTTAGTTTGGCTTCGAATCTCCATATGAGAAAAGTAATTCTCCATCTCTCATGGAAGCTTATTAGTGATAAAGCCAATCCCGTGAATCTTGCGGATGACCCTAACTCCTTCTCCTCTATCTATAAAAGCTTGTCCTTTTGCCTTTGACAAGTTAGTCTCCAAGTTCCAAATTCTAACTCCCAAAGTCTGAGAATTGCTAAGCTCATGCTACAAGAAACCTTCTTCATTCCCATGAAGCTAAATCTAAAGTGAGGATATTCTTGTCCAAGTAACCAAGGAGGGAGGCTTGTTCCCCATTCCCAACAAGCTTTGCAAGGCATGTGCTGCTGATCACCCAGCCAAAGGAGGATTTGATGTCAAAACTATGGTTGTATTCTTCTTTGTTTATCAATAATAGACGACTATCATTATGGTTCTACTCTTGTTATTGTTTGTGATGATGTTGAGTTATATCCTTTCTGACTAATATATAGTTGCATCTATTGGATTTTATGCTTGTATTTGTGTCATTCTTTGCATGTGCAGGTGTCCGTTCACGAGGATCGTGGGGATTGTGACCAGCCAGAGCAAAGGAACGGGAGCGACGACTCTTCTACAAGTACTAGTGTTGGAATCCAGGTATGCCCTCATCATCTATCTTTGACTTGCAATTAGGAACCTGCGTGTTAACATTATTTGATTGTTGCTAGACCCCATCTGGGCTAGTAGGGATCGCCTCTGTCCGCAGAGGGGATTTACCTCCACAACACTCGGGCTACCACCAAATTCACATGAAAGAAGTAGACATTCCAAAGACTGCTTTCCGAACTCATGAAGGCCATTATGAGTTCCTGGTCATGCCATTTGGTCTTTGTAATGCCCCATCCACTTTTCAGAGCCTTATGAACCACCTGCTCAAACCATATCTCAGAAAATTTGTCCTTGTTTTCTTTGATGACATCCTCATCTACAGTCGCACCTGGGCCACATATCTTTAGCATGTAGATTTTCTCTTGCACCTACTCTGAAAGCATAAATTATTTGTCAAGATGTCCAAGTTCTCTTTTGACATGGAAGAAGTTGAGTATTTGGGCCACATTATGGGGCGTGAACGTGTCAGGGTGGACCCCAAAAAGATCCAGGCAATGCAGGATTGGCCTCAACCAAAGGCCTTGAAGAGCTTGAGAGGATTTTTGGGTCTCATAGGCTACTATCGCAAATTTGTTTGCAATTATAGTCGCATTGCTAGGCCCCTCACTCAACTTCCTCTAGAATGATGAAGCACAATAGGCCTTTACAGCTCTCAAACATGCCATGTGTTCCACTCCAGTCTTAGCACTACCCGACTTCACCAAATATTTTGTGATTGAATGTGATGCTTCTGGTATGAGTATTGGGGCGGTCTTAATCCAGGAAGGTCGACCCTTGGCCTTCACAAGCCAACAAATAAGTGGGAAGAATTTGGGACAATCTACCTATGATAAGGAGATGATGGCCATCTAACATTCAGTAGACACTTGGCGACCATACTTATTCGGGCAATGTTTCCAAATATGCACAGACCATCAAAGCCTTAAATACTTTTTGGAGCAACGCCTATCCTGACCACAACAAAATAAATGGATCGCAAAAATGCTGGGATATGATTATGAGATAATTTACAAGAAAGGGCATGAAAATATTGTAGCAGATGCGTTATCTCACCAATTTGAGGAGGAAAGTACCCTGCTCATAATTTCCCTTCCCATTCCATAATGGATTGAAGAGGATTCAAAAGAATGGTTTCCACATCCTTGGCTCTCCCAACTCATTAATCAATTGCAGAAAAATCCATATTCCATAGTAGGCTACTCATGGCAGGATGAGATTCTTCACTACAAGGACAGAGTCGTAATATCACCAACATCCACCCTCATAAGCCGCATTTGGGTGGAGTTTCACTCATCTCCCACTGCAGGACATTCGATATTTCAGAAGAAATATGCTCGCATTCGAAGATCATTTTTTTGGATAGGCATGAAAAAGGACATTCTTACTTTTGTAGCTGAATGCGACATCTGTCAGCACCATAAAGGAGAAACAATCAAATCCCTAGGCACATTACAACCATTACCCATCTCAGCCTCAATCTAGATGGAGGTTTCTATGGATTTCATTACGGGTCTTCCAAAGTAAGGAAACGAGTCAGTCAGCATGGTGGTTGTGGATAGACTTTCTAAGTATGTTCATTTTTGCACCCTACACCACCCTTTTACATCGACTTTAGTCGCTCAATCTTTCATGGATCAGATCTTCAAATTGCATGGCATGCCCACGTCCATTGTGTTTGATCGTGACCAGATCTTCACCAGTAACTTTTGGTAGGAACTCTTCCAGCTACAAGGTACCCAACTACAACTCAGTACTTCCTATCATCCACAAACTGATGGTCAAGCTGAAGCAGTCAACAAATGTCTAGAGACCTACCTTAGGTGTTTCACTTCAGAAAAACAACATCTTTGGGTATAGTGGTTACCTCTAGCCGAATGGTGGTATAACACCAACTATCATGCCACCACCAAAATGAATCCATATGAAGTAGTTTATGGTCAACTCCCTCCTTCCCCTACTTCTTATATCAAGCGATGCTTGAAGGTAAAAGCAGTGGATCAACTCCTACAGAACCACACAACCATGCTAGCCCACCTTAGAGAGAATCTTCATCAAGCTCAAAACCACATGAAACAATAGGTAGATCAACATCGCTCAGAATGCCAATTTCAAGAAGGGGATCAAGTATTTTTGAGGCTGCAACCATATAAGAAAACATCACTCAAAGACAAGGGCTGTCAGAAATTATCTCCAAAATTCTACGAACAATATCAAGTACTTCAGCGCATTAGAGAAGTCGCCTACAAGCTAGCTTTGCCACCCACTGCAAAAATCCATCCAGTCTTCCATGTCTCATGCCTCAAGAAAGTGATTGGGAACCATTGTAGAATTCAAACCAGTCTACCTGAAGTGGATGAAGAGGGGTCAATTTGGCTCCAACCTGAACAGGTTCTTAACACATGAGAATGGAACCTGCGTGGTCAGATGATCAAGGAAGTCCTCGTCAAGTGGAAAGACATCTCTCCAGAAGATGCAACCTAGGAACCAACCACTATCCTTCAGCAGTTTCTGCAGTTTCAGCATTGAGGACAAGGCTATTCTTATGGGGGAGGGCATGTTAGGGTCCAACCCTAACCCCTTAGTTATGTAATAAGATCAAGTCATATTTATAGTTAAGTAAAGAGTCAATAAAGCCCATATTAATAATTGTAAGTGCTTAACCTGCATTTAATGAAGGGACCACAGTTAGTGGCAAATGGGCCATGGTATTAGATAGATGGTATTAATAAGAACCATGGTATTGCCACATGGTATTGCATGTATGAATCCTATATAAAGGATAGAGACTCCCCTCGAGGAGCATGGTGTCTTATTTTGTAAGTGAGCTCAGCTCTATTGGAGATTGCCCCATCGACGAGGCAAGTGAACATTGCTTTTTGAATAATAAAATACTTGTTGTTATTTCTCATTTTTCTATGTTCTGGGTATATTTCTTCGCATATTTGGTATTCTGGTATCATCTTGCAAGTTAAGAGAATAAAAAGCAAAAAAAGTGCACCCATTCAGGTTGGGGCTTCTCTCCATAAGCTTGAGCCCATTTTGGCCAAGTGCACGCATGAATCATCTCACCCATCATATTTTTCTATCATTCGTACCTTCGGCTTCCCAAAGCATGTCCTCATCATCCTCTTACATTCACACAATTCATCAAAGCATCCTTCGCGGATCCTCATATTCTTCTAAAGTAGTCATGTTATAGCATTCCAGCGCGTGACTCAGCTGAGTGGTCCAATCAGGTTGAAGCAGGTCCAAAGGATCCCACAGTATCCTAAAGATCACAACTTTCACTTCTTGTAGGACTTCGTCAATACAGTCAAACCCATCTTCAAAGCTTAATGTCATTAAGAATTCTTCATGAAAAATATCGCATTCACTTGTACCATGCCGAAGCTCTATTTCTAAGTACCAGTTCATTAGGATGACATCCAATGTGTGACAAAACAAGTGCACCCATTCAAGTTGGGGCTTCTCTCCATAAGCTTGAGCCCATTTGGCTAATTGAATGTGCGAATCATCTCACCCTTCATATTTTTTTGTCATTCGTACCTTCAGCTTCCCAAAGCGTGTCCGGATCATCCTCGTACATTCGCACCAATCATCAAAGCTACCCTTGTGCGTACCCCACCATCTTGTGGGTGTAGCGCGTAGTGCCTAGTCCAAATCCTGGAAGAACTACTTTTCTGGTACCTCCCTTTTGAATGCATCCAAAAATATATCTACATCATTTAGGCCATCATAAGTGGGTAGATTTCTTACTTCTGACAACACACAGTGTAGCTACTGGGTCATCATGTTACGACTCAATGTGGTTACTTCATGTAATCAATTCTTCCAGCGCTCTAATTCTTCATCAGAATCCAAGGTGCAGGAACTCTCGCAATCCCCTATAATTCATCCATTCGCTATTGGATTCACCCAATCTTCGTCTCGCACTATTATCTTACAATCCAAATCGTCATTGCTCTCATAATCGCGGACCGGTTTAGTATAGCGTGATCCTTCAGTAGGATCTAGGGGCACTATTACATGGAGTGATTTCTTCTCAAATATCATCTTTCACTTCTTTAGGTTGATTACCCCGTCAGTAGCCCAATTAATAGCAAGGAGTGCAAGGTCGGGGTTGCTATCATCCACAATTTTTATTACTTCAAAGTCAGCCAGCATGCTCGTGCCTTCAATATCTACATTCACCCCTTGTAGCCACCCCATGGGGATGATATTTTGCTGATTTTCCATCCTTAACTGAATTGGAGACCACTAGAGTGTGGGTCTTCCCATCTGTTCCCAAGTCTGTTTCGGTAGGATGTTCACCTCTGACCCCAGATCCAAAATAACTTGATCCATTTCATATTCTCCTATCTACACGGTCGGCCTCATCTCCCGTCTTGTCATTTTTTTATGTTTTCCAATCTTTCGTACCACGTGCAGTTCACCCAGAGTGTTTCCAACACATTTATTTATAAGTTCTTGTAATCCTTTCATAGAATTACTATCACTTAGAAACTTCATGCAGGTCTCTAGGAAGGTTGTAAGAATAGAAGGGTCCATCTCCTAATCAGGCTTATCCTTGCTTCCTGAGGTGGAGGCCTTAGTGAAGTTCTTCTTTGCTTCCATGAATGTTTCACATGCATGCTCCAAATTGAATTCAACCACCTTCACCAGAGCTTTGCGAACCCATGCGTTATCTTCGAGTTGTTTCCCCTTATCATCTCCTATTCCAATTCCACTTTGGAGCACTATATTCACATTTAGATCCTCTTTGTGAGGCTCAGACCTCATCATCTACAGGTTGTAATTCGGCTGAGGTGGTAGCGCCCCTTTGTCACGTATCCTCACCATCAGCATAGTACAGTCCTCTGTCTCATTATCAAACAGAGTGCAATATTTTCATGACGAATGCATAGGGTTAGTGAAATCATGAGCATAGTGTCCTGGTCCTCCCCAATTGTAGCAAATTAGTTGTCCCCCACCTCTGCCAGGTCCTCCTCTGCCTCGGCCTCATCTGTGCCCCTGAAAACCTATTCGCGTCATCCCTTTACTCTGGTCAGGGGGGCGCATTTCTATTTTAACGCTATAGGTGGGTGTTCTATCCATCATCAATTAATAACTTCGACAGTTATGCTCATCATTCCCTACCAACCGAAAAATGTTTCATAACAGTTGTTGTGGTGTTTGTACAAAATTTTGCAACAAATGACATTTATTTGTTGTTTGTTTTCCTGCTACCTGACATATAACGCACCACAATGTAGGCGCCAGGCTTGGTCCTGCTTGAGCTTCCAGCCTCAAAGGCATTGGTCCCCCTCCTGCAATGTAATTCAAAAAGATTGAGCAATGGTCCTTGTCATGCCCCTGACCGTTGCATTTCAGGCACCATACCTCTTCATGCACCTCTGGTCAGACTATCTTGTCCTGCTTCAAGCTATGCATTTGAATGCAAATATTTTGCAACTGCGCATGGATCTGCTGAACCCCTAGATTTGGATCTTGCATCAGTGTTTCATGCAGTCTCATCGCAATCTCCAAGGCCTTTGCCTAAGTTGTTATCTTTTGTTGTGATAGCGCAACCCTCAGGTGTGGCAGGAGTTAAGCCACGAACCATTCGCAGTGATGTCCATATGTTAAGTTCATATTAGCTTCGCAGATTTTACACTTCAATCTCTGATCTAATTCCCAAGGTGTCTCACCTGGTTTCATTGCGATTTCCTTGAACCCTACAATCTACTATGCCTTGGATTTAGGCCTACTGAATTCTTTGTTCACCATGGTCTGGATGTCTGCTACTCCAGCATTTGGGTTATCATTAGAGTATTTAATGTACCAGGTTAGTGCGCTATCCTGCAGAGCACTAACCAGTGTTGCCTTCTTCATGTGATCATCTGTAATTCCCTGAGCTTCCTACACAACTTTCACAACGAACCAAAATTGGCCAAGGTCCTCATTTCCCAAGCCTTTGAACAAAGGAAACTTCATAGAATTCATCATTTTGAACTACGGTGGAGGTGGAGGTGGTACGGGTGAAGTCACAGGCGATGGTGGTGAAGTTGGAGGTGGTGTGGGTGGAGGTGGTAGTCGCGAGAATCCTTGTCTTATAAACTGAATAGCACTTCGCGAAGAAACCTGCGCTACTCCCTCTTCGTCACCTCGTGGAGGTGAAATTAATGGACTATATTCAGAACCCTTTCTTCCTTCATTCCTGTAAGTTTTTTCGCTTCACATAGCTCCAAGCATCAAGGTAGCTACATAACCCACTTTTCGCACAATCACATTTTAATCCAAGTATTCAAATATTTCAAGTACTTTCCTCGTGGACCATTGATAAAGTGCCACTCCGCCTCGCTATAGCTGACTGAGGTATCGACCGTGAATTTAGTCACAAATCCTCCTATGACGCAATCAAGCCAATGATTGACAGCGCGGGTGATCTTATCCTCAGAGGCTTCCAATATCTGTACTAACTCAGGGGTACAAACAATAGGACCGTCAAGTTTCCACCTTACTTGGCTATTTTCTAGCTTCGTGATCCACTCATATAGCTCAACTGAAAACAAACAGAAACAGATCTCGTGGATCTATGTTCAACATTAGTTAGCCAAACAAATTCCTACTCTACTGGCCCTTTCGGCATCAGCCCGTGGAGCGTGGACCGAAGTCTCACCCGAAGCAGTATGGGGGGATGCTAGAACCAAGTTTCTACACCCTAAGATGGTTGTGATGTCATTTTATTCCTCTTATTCCTACTTTCACACAAGTCATTAAGTTCTAGGGCTTTGTCTGCTTAGCCCTTTATTCCACCCTTCACTACCTCCATGAAGGGGTACGATTGGCCTTTTCGCATCCCTAACCTGCGGTTAAGGTATTTCGCGCTACTAAAGCAGTGTATATAATAGTTTTCCAAGTTATCCTTAAGTGTCTTACTTATATTATTAAACAGATACAGTTAGTGCCGCGTAAACCAATATCCTTAATTGCGTTCAATTATCCAACGTAATTACATACATTCGCGCATGACATAAACATTATAAATGAAGTTTATACACAATATGACAAGATGCATTAATAGGAAATAAGATACATAATTTGTAGAATGCTTCTCTTTATTGATATCTTCAGATGATTACAGACTCTATCTGCCCTGTGTACACAGCTCCAGGGGTCCGCACACTCAGCTATGGACTTCTACCCTAGGCCTTTGTGCACTCAGCTGCAGAGCCTCTACCTACACTAAGACCTGAAACTTAGACTTTTCTCCTTATCGCTCAAGAATCCTTCTACCACACATGACTCATCTGAATTACTTAGGGCTTACTTACTTAGCTCTTTTTATACAATCCCATGGTCCGTAGACCAAGGGTAGATATTTACAACTGAATTTTACTTTACAAAACAAGGGCGGACAACCCTTTATGACTCATGACACCTTCATGCTCCGTGACCGCAAAATTCAGAGACTTTACAACTTTATTACAAAATTCGACCCAAAACATGGGCTTTTAGCCCCAAAATTATCCTTGGGGGATCTCGTTCCCAACACCCCACTTGAGCTTTCAATAAGGTTCCGCCCAACCTATTCTACCTTTGTATATTTATATACATTAAGTTATCCTTCCTCATCTTAGAAATAATAAAATAGGTCTTGATAGAAAATTCACTACACAACATAGTAATTAGGGTAGGGACTTTCCTATTCATTTTCACTAAGGCCCTTGTGCAATTATCAAATCACAACAACTCAAAGGTCTGTGAACCTCTTCAGTTGATAATAATTGGCAGAAATCAAGTCTATATTAACTCAGAGATCTACTAGTCCCTTCACTAATAATAAACATATAATAAACTCATGAAATATATAGGAAGACATAGAATGCCAAAAATTGCTATAGGAAATCAACATTCCATAGGTAGATAGGAACTATCATTCCCAATTCGATTCACAAGCATAAACCACACATTCAGGCATTAAATTAGCATCATTACAAGCCTACAACCAACACATTGAACACATTTTAGCCATTTAATTACAAGAACTGGAGCTTCATTTATCTTATAAAATACATAAGTTTTCCAACTGCAAGTGAGACTTCAACTCTCCACCCAACCATAGATAGTTGCGACTCAGGCTTACATGCAATTGTCATCCCTAAGCCAAATTTTTTATGTCCCTAGCTGATTTTTCCATGTAAATAAAAATAAGGCCAAGGTCATGGGACACGTATTCCAAACTAAATGGTGGAAGACATTATAGTGGGAATCACTTGTGGTTTAATAATGGCTATGGAAATTGGCAAATACAAAGAGGAAATAATTAAATTTTAACTATGAAAGTAGAGGAAAATAGGAGAAAAAGAAGGTGAAGAGACACAAATTCACACGCAAGAGAAATTAGAGGAAAATGAAGAAAAAAGAGATATCAATAATAAAAATACATTAGAGAATCAATTGCTAGCCTTTTGATAGTTTTGAGTTAATATCTCCTTTCTTTCTCTCTCTCATACACTCTTACACACTTAGAGAATTCTTAAATCATTCTAGCATTCCCTTGGATATGGAGAAAGAAAGCAAGGAAAGAAAGGAAGCACAAGAAGCCAGTTGGATCAACAACTACAATGGGCTTACATTGTAGGTAGCAAGTTGCATGTGTGATCTCCTTGCTGATATTTGGAAGCATGGTATATGCATGTTGTTCCTTGGTAATGTGTTTTCATTGGCATGAAAATTATCCTGAAATGCTAGTTGTTTGATCCTTGTCTTGACATTTCATAGATAGCCATTGAATTGTGGGTTTCCCACTTGTTCTTTTGATTGGTTCTCAGGTTCCCTCTAGCTGTGGGTTGGAAGAAACACTCTAGAGCCCTGGAACAACTTGGGTTGAGTTACTAGTTCCTGTATCCTGAAAGATGGGACAAATGCTCTGGAGCCTCGTGGGTTGAGTTACTAGTCCCTGGAGCCGCACATTGGAACAAATGCTTTGGATACCTGATTTAGTTGTGGGTTGAGTTACTAGTTCATAGAGCCCTAGACAACTTTGATAAAGACCAATTTGGTTGATTTTAGTGATTTATGAACCGTATAGGTGAGATCACTGTGGTTGAGGGTTGAGGTAGTTTGGCTTCTGGAAGCCTTGGTTGGTTTTGTTTTGGTTTAACCCATATATTCCCACATTCATGCTTGGAATATGGAAACATGTTATTGGATAAAAGAGAGATTTGGTTAAACCCAATCTATGGTTGCGTTGTATGTAGAAATCCATGACTTGGTTCAAATTTTCTAATGTTAATATGATATATTTTCCTATTGTGATCTACGAGCATTTGTATTTCTTATGATGGTGACTTTATGGTTGATTTTCTATGGTTTATATTCTAGTTATATGATGGTTATATGATGTATTCTATCTGTGGCTCTTGTTTATGATTTTTTAAGTTACCAGATGGTTGATGAACGCATGGACTAACAAGTGTTGTTGTAGCTAGTTAGAGAGGGCTTGGAGCCTTTGTGGTGATTCTCAAATGAAATTCTCAAATGAAATTCATAAGTTTATGATCATATATGCATTCATGACCTATAGCTTTCATGTTTATCATATGTTTGATGAAATGTTTGTTGTGTACTAGGCATGTCCTGGTCAAGTTCGTGTTCAAGTTCAGAATGATTAGCATTGTTAGCATCTTGTTTATGTTTCTGGAAAGTTACAAGCAATTTTGGGTAATGGTTTAGAGGCTAGCCCAGAGGTGGCTCAGATCTCAGAACCGCTGGCATAAAGTTGATATTTTGGGTCATAACTGCATGGAAATAGGCTTGTGATTGTGGTTATAGCCTCATTGCCACATGCAGGAAGTGTCAAGGGTGTGGTTGTGGATTTAAGTCAGTGGAAAAGGGTTCCAACTTAGGAATTCATCATCCAGGGTGGTTATTTGGCTTCTGAGTGGTTTATAGTCCTTGTGGGATGTCAAGTTGTTTTCAGTTTGTCAGACCCACCTCCATAACTGGAACTTGGATGTTAGGTCATATCATACTGACACTCAACTCGTGTTTACCCCGAGGAGCTTGTAAAAATGGGCAAATGTGGGGTGGCCTGTTATAGGGTGGTATCAGATCAAGGTTGTAGTAATGGAATTTGGGGTAAAGAAAATTGTCATACAAGTTTCTATGTTTAGCATTAAGGCTTGATGGTTGATTGGTTTTTATATGCATTGCGCTATATGCATGTTGATCATTCTATTGCTGTTGTGGTTACATGCATGATAGATGCTAGTTGATTAGTTTGGTCATATGCACGTGCATCGGTTATTCATGCATGATACTTAACTTATTGTTATATGCATGATGATTAATGTCATTGTCGTTAAGTTATTTATATTATTATGTATCGTGCTAATCTGTACTGAGTTGTGCATATGTGATAGCCTCCCTCGAGATACATTTAGGTATGATTTCGATTATGTCTTTCATTTGGTTTATCTTCTTAGCACTTTGTAATTCCTCCAAGCTGAGGAGAGGAACCCAAAGGTAACCACAAACCTCTTTGAAGCTAGAATATATCCTTTTTAGATTCATAGAGGGGAGTAGATTTTAACAATTTGTTGGGAGGGGAGAAAAAATATCCATTGGGCATGGATTCATGTTAAATTGATGATTTTAGAATGAGAGGATGAAGAGATGAGAGATATTTCAATAGGGACAAGGTAGGAAGTCTTTCTGGTATTATTAATTAAATTCATTGTAGAAGGCTGAGCAAAGGAATGATGGAAAAATGACATATAAGGCATCTAACTGAAAGGATGAATGTTCAATGTCATTAAGGAGGAAAAACATTAATTGTTTAGTAAAATATAACAAAGCACTTTGACAGTGTATTCTAAGATAAATCATAGTTTAACCAAATAGGAAGACATACATTCAAAACATGATGATAACAGAGAAAATTTACAATACAAGGAAGCACAACACCATTTGAAATTAACACAGGAATCCCTATAAAACAAGACCTCAATCTTCTTCATTCACTAAAAATATATCAGAAAAATCCCAAACATAGTGTATCTTCTTATAAACCCTGAATCAACCCTTTGCTTCATCAAAATTACAACATAAATAGATAAAAAAATTAGTTCCCACCTCTAGGAATTGAATACCCTAAAATTATTTATATTTCTACCTACTGCAGCGAATATAGGACTGCTTTTCTAAAAACTAGGAACTACTCTGACTAAGGCTTTTTCAAACAAATTTACATTAAATACAATTCCCATATTGAGTTTCAAAGTTCTTATATGCCTCAAAATATTAGCCATGACCATAAGAAGTAATTACATAAAGTTTAGACATGAATTCCACGTCAAATGGTTGATTGTGTGGAAGCGTAGTGTCGGCACTACACTACTTCCTAGTCCAACATAAACGCAACACATAAGTGCAACGAATTGATGTTTTTCATAAATCTGATCAATTTTTGAACTACTTGATGAATAATGCACATGTCAAATAGCTTGGACATGATCAACTTCCCTTTGAAAAGCCTCTTTTCATCTTGCAAACCTTCCATCTTTCAAAAACTCCACCTACAGTAAAAACATAGTGCTTTAGTGAAACAACTAATATTTTTCGAATATCTCCTAAATGCTGAACCCGATTGAGATGATTTTTTGTCAGCGAGTTAATATCCTTATAATTATTCTCCAAAAAACATTTGAGCTGAATCAAACTCACGAATTTCAAGAACATCCAAAACTAGCTATAGATTACAGTGGCTCATTTATAAAAAACCATCAAGAATTTTGACCCAAAATTAAGTGAGGTTATTAATCTCATCTCCATGCATCACCTGAAAAAATTTCATGGAAAACGGGTACAGGGTTTAAGATATATGGTGAAAATACATTTGTGGCATTATCGCAGTAAGAAAGTGTAGCACATGAGGGAAAAGGCTTCTTGATACTCTAGGGTAGTAACAACAAGACTTGTGAGGATACATACCAGTTAAATGGAATTTCAGGCTTTCAAATATGGGTGGAAACTAATATTTTAATGTTGATGTAGGTAATCAACCTGAAATTTAGTGAGTGAAAGAGAGCACAACGTATTTTTGAAGAACAACAAAGAAAATGTGGCAAGCTAAAAATTTGAAGTTTGCAAGGTCATATGTGCATTTTCTTCGACTGGTAAGGAAAAATTAGACAACATGCAAGATAAATAATCCAGGAAAATGATGAATTGGAACCTGGAAGTGGTGATAACCTTATGTGTTGAAGAAATTCAACGACTGTGTCTAAGCGCAGCACCTCTGCTGCAGACTTATGGCAACGCACTTCAAACAATGTCTAGCAAGATTTTGATGGAAGAATGAATGGCTCTCTAGTAACTTTGGATGTTGAAACAAGCCTTTGAACTCCCAAGGTAATAAAACCTGACTTTCAAGGGAAATGATTTCGATTTTGAACCTTAATCACGAAAGCGTAACAACTCTCAGAAGTGCAATACGTGTCACATAATTCGTTTACTAGTGATAATGTCATGGCACAATATGATTTGACATCATAACTGACTAAACTAACCCCACTAATTAGTGCCAATGTTGAGAATACAAGACACACTATGACTTCACTCATGATCTTGTATGAGACATGACCCTAGACTCACTTAACTCAACCATTAGGAAATCATAAACTATCTTTACATGATCTTTCACACACTCTGACATAATTACATCAATAATCACATCTTACATTGCTTATGAATACTAATAGCTTGATATCTAAGAGATCATAGAAAAACCTTCATACATTTTCAAAAATAAATTCAAAAGACAAAACTTATTTTTTATTACAATAATATAGGGCACTAACATATCTAACATGGTATGTCTACAGGAGATAGAAGGTCAAACATGAAGAATAGAATGGTGGATTATAGTTCAAATGACTCCCCTTATAGGCGTAATTTGAATTCAATAGAATGTGATAGGGAAGTTGAGTAGCAAGGAGAACAATACTCTCTTGATAAAGTAGATACACTAAGAATTTTGAAGGAAAAATCAGAAGTTGTAAGGTAGATAATAACAAGTTGATTTAGGTACATGAAAGGCTTGCTAGAGCTCAGGAAAAGTAACCAAAGGTTGATGAAGTGATCCTTCAGATCCTTTTAGATTTGTAGATGTTACAACAGAAAAGACATCCTGATTGGCTCAAAGGAGAATACCAACTTGGATTGGAGGAAACCCTAATTTACAAGCTTGTTTGTTAGGGTAACCCACCCCTGAAGCTAGTAGAGTGTGTGCAAACACAATCCAACAGTGCAACAAACCACATTAACCTAGGCATGAATGCTTTACTTTTCCTATAAGGTCATGTTACCTGAAGTTCATGAGCTTACAAAGGAAAAAAACACGAGTTAACTCACTAACACTCTGTTATTTACTCAAGGTTGACTCTACAAATCTAGAATGTTTTGCCTCATACTTGTCTTGGGAAATTTCCTATCCTAACATAGGCTAATGAATAGGAAAAGAATAGTAAAGTAGAGGAAACATCCTCTAGCCTTTTGGCCTTTTCCCAAAGTGGAATGATGAAGAAATTGGAAACAACTTGGCCTCCCATTACCTATATATTGGAGGCTAGGCCATATTAATATGGATCAGAATGTGTGCATTATTATTTGGTCGAAGCATTGTTGAGAGAGAGAGAGGAGCTAGGGGATGAGGGAAGGCTTGTTACAGTACCATGGTTGTAATCTATCTTCCCAAAAATAATAATATAGATTTATTTCTATTTTGTCTACGTCATGGATCTAATGTCTTTATTTTATGTGTTATGATCCACTAATTTAGACTAATACTATGTTGTTGATGCATTCAATTCCTATATGCTGGTACATGTGAATATGTTGAATTGTTTAAGTTTACATATGTTGTGAGATCATTTTTTGTCCACATTGTGTGGAGATATCTCTCCTGGAGTTGGCCAAGGATTCCTTCTTTGTCACACTAATCACTCCAACAGATTTGTGCAAAGAAAAAGTAGGTAATTCTTCAGCATTTATTTGTTAATTCTTAGTTAACATTGTTATTCTTGAACAACTACAGGTCCATTGATCTATTTGCTTTAGGTTTTGGGAAACCTGAGAGAGTTTTCTATCCACCACTTGTGAATTAATTCCTATAGCATAATTGGAGACTCCACTGGGGAGCATTCTTTAATTCCTAACTTTGATCTCTTAGGTCCTATATCTCTAGCCCTCTCTACTTCTATATGGTATTGTCAGCCTCAATTCTTGTCACTCTTCCTACCTCTAACCATGATTCTGTTCACAATCCTTGATTCGACCTTGATCTAACCCTTCTTCGGAATTAGACTATTGTAACATACCCCCTAAGTTCTTTCAGAGCATTATATCATTGTTATCTATCTCACACAGAGTGTTTCCCTTGTTGTTAATGCCCTATGTGCTTTTGGGACCTGCATTATAGGCCCAAACCTATGTTATGCACCTAGTTTTGTGGATTTTGCTTTTTGTGTGTCCCTCTTATGGTTTGATTTTGAGATTTTTTTTGTTGAATTTAGTTCTTGTTGGTTTCATGCATGTCTATTTTTATTTTGAAAATTTAGCTTAATTACATTGATTTTGAGAAAACAAAATTAGCTTTCTATCATTATAGCTGGTTAGTTATGCCGTATTAGGTTCGTTCTTTGAGAATTGCATGTCTGCGTCTATTTTCCTTTTGTGTTAGAAATGCACTAGGACTATTGGTTATGGAAATAGATGTATCATTACCCTCTCCTTGTAGGATCTCTTATTCATTGAACTAAAATTGACAAGCATATTTCCTGCATGGTTTGAGTTAGAGTCTCATAAAATTCCACATGTAAACACCCTCTCCAAAGACATTATTTAAGTACCCTCAGAATAAACCTTGTAATAAAAATAATCAACAAATATTTCTTAGGATACATGCATATTAGTTTAGGATAACATCTTGGGATAGGTTGTTGTGAGTAAACTGCCCAAGACTGCAAAACTTGAACTAGTGTCATTCAAGAGAGAAAATATTGCTTCACTTGCATCATCTAGTATCACTCTTCTAACAAGGGAGTTAAGTGTGAAACAAAATCTAAGTGTGAGAGAAGGTAGCCCACCTTTGATTGCATTTCAGTGGGTATTTGGTGTACCTAATTCCCTTCAGGGACATCACAGTTGAGTTGGGGACTCAAGTGTCCTACCTATATAACATACTGTTGATGTCTGTGTCCACCCTGGTGGTGTCTATGATTTGAGATGACCTTAGTGGAAATACTTTTAGGGATGTACATAAGGTGACTGGGGTGGGATGCCTTGGTACTTGAAAAAATGAACCTACTTTGTCCTTGGTTTGTTGGGAGGGTACTTGTTACAGGCCATTTTTTCACATCTTTTCAATAGGATTGCAAATTGGATAAGTTAACATCCTTCAACACTTTTTCATAATCCCTTCACAAAGCCCTAAGCATAACTTCTCCAAAAAGTTATGTTTTTCAGGACAATAAGCTCAAAAACACTATGTTTAGTCCCACTACACCTTGCATGCTTGTCCACCTATGCTCAACACATGTTGCATACTTGATCACCAGCGCTAGTCAACACATGTTGTTCCTTTTTACAGGTGCATTGATTCTAGAAATTTAGGAAAAATAAAAATATCTCTGAAGCTTCCTCTTCTAGAAGATTTCAAGGTGGTTTTAACTATTTACCATGGATATAGATCTTGGATTCCTATTTAATACTACTTTAATGGACCTATATCTTATCCCTTGAGCTCATTCTCCCATCATATGTGGATCTCAAACCTAGAATGGTAAATCCTAGACTACCACTCTTAGCCTATACATTTAATACCTTCCATAGCCTCAGGGTTGGCTTTTGGAGATTGATAGTGCCCTCATGCTACTACTTTGAGCTTAAGGAGTCATTGCATTCATGCATTACAATTGATGTTGAGGTGTTATTTGTGGCAAGTAAGGACAAGTCAACTTGGGGAGACATCTACAAAGTTAGACTTCTCTTTATGGTTGTAACTCTCTCCTATATTTGTTAATACAAAGAGAATCTTGTTTTCCTATATTTTTTGTGTTATGTTTTCACTCATGTATTTCAATTCCATGTTGACTCATTGAATAGAGATTTTATATTATTCTACGTGGGTTGCGGTATCTTCAATTGTTTTTGTCGTGTGCGCAGGTTCTAATTATAGCACTTGGAACTTACAAGAAAGGAGGAGAGGAAGGCTTACTCTAGTTTCCAAGTAGGCTTCTTTCCCATTTTCTAATTTCTCTAAGGAAAAATCAAATATTTTTGTCTTTTCATACTCTAGATCAGACCACTAGATCTAGGGAATTCACCTTTGTTCACAATCATGAAAATTTTGCATAACAAATTGGCAACTCCGCTAGGGAATCATAAGCTCTGTTAGTGGTTTCCTTTATTTTTCTTGCTTTCTCTGCAATTCTTTGCTAATTAGTATTCTTCAAACAATCATTGGTCATTGGTAGATCTATGTCAAAGCTTGGTAGGACCTCTTATTTGTGTTTTCATCCACTTCAAATCCAATACATTGTCTGTAACTAACAGCCTGCACCATAGAGAAGTTTCTCCATTAGAAACCTATGTTATCAACGCTTTTCCTACATTAATTTCCTACAACCTAGTGCTCTATTTCTCTCTCAGAGCCTGTGTTCATCCCTATTTGAGTTCTAAGCATTCCATTCTTTCCTTGTTTTGACTTTTTTCTTGTTTTTCAGTCCCTCCTTTGACCTCCTAAATATACTAGTGTCTCTTTGAAGCCAACACAACACTCAATTTTGTGTGATATTGAGTGAATTCTCCTTTGGTCATTACTTAGCAGTTTGCTTTAGTTTCTTAACAATTATGTATGGGTGTTAATCACCTGCTAGTGTTATCATCTTTTTGATAAGATTTTGTTTCATTATTTCTTTTTTCTTGTCAATTAGGGTTTGTATGCATAGATTGATTGTCAAATTTTAAAAGTAAATTTTACACTATAGTTAAAGTATGTGTGGTTTATTTTGATCATCGATCAAGTTGAATTCATCTGTTTCTTTTCATTTGAAACATTAAAATAAAAGAAAAGAAAAACCCATTATTTGCATTGCATACAGGGCTTCAATTTTGATTGGAATAGTGAATTTGAGGAGATTGATTGTTGCATCACTTGTTTGTTTCATTGTTGATTGATTTTTTCTTCCCCTACTTAGTTAGGCCTTTTTTTATTGAAAAGAAAATGAAAATATCTTTTTTCATATTAGTTGCATCATAGGTGTGTTCTGGTGACATCTAGTTTTGAGCCTTGAAATTGAAACATAATTCAAGATAAACTCTAAAATTCACTCAATTAATCTAAGGAGAATTTAAAACCTAACTACATTCATAGAGGTCTAGGCTAGAGACACGTTCCAACATCTTTAAACATAAGAGATATCATTACTTGTGAGTGTTACATTCTGGAGATGATATCTCATTCCATGTACTCTAAGTATATTAAAATGCTCTCATCGAACAATTACGTGTTAGACATTATTAATACAGAATACGATTCCACGTACCTCTAGGTATATTTTGGAAGTCCACCATAGGATGCAAGCTAGCCTTAGGAATATGAGTCAGTCACCTTGTCACTCATGATACACCAAACAAAACATTTGGGGAGAATTCTTGCACGTATGTGAATCCTTGGTTGACCAAGATGGCATATCATAATTCACTGTGACCTATTAATCCTTTTTGCCTAGTTTACCCATTTTTATTTTTATTTTGTGAATTTAATTTCTAATGTAAATTAATTGACCATGGAACAATATCCTCATCATGGAAAAAGTCCTTAGTCGATACTAGGTTGAGACTGATGGCAATAGTTCTTTAGTTTATTAGTCAAGGAAACCCTTTTGACGAGAATCCTAGTCCTTTTCCTCCTTTTTAAAATATCCTTGCTCCATATGATGGCCCTCGAAATTAGATATAAATTAAAGCCCATATGACCATCCTTCAGCACATCAAACCTCTTTGTTTTTCATTATATGACACATTTTTAGCTTTAATATGTTCATTAGTAAGGTTTAGAGATAATTGCATATTTGTGCCTAATATTATTTATTTTTGTAGAATTGTGAGACTATTAGGCATATTCTGAAGATTTGGAGGATGAGATCATCTAGGGACTTGCTCATTGCTATAGTATGATCAATATTTGCTAATAAATTAACAAAATATCATGAAATCATTTACAAATTCGGGAGCTCCAGTGATTGAGAAAATCTAGGAATGTGTTCACTATCATTTAATGCAAATTCCTAGTGTTGGGAACCATATCCACTATTTGAGGGATTTTGGAGGGGAAATCTTCCTCCTTTCAAAAGGAATGCTTCCCCATCAATTTTTATAAGTAAAAATTTGAATTTTCCTCTAGAGGCATGTATTTCTTAGTCTTCTTCTGGAGAAAACTTGTTCTTTAACAACTCCACTTTCATTTCTAGCAGGGATGTACTTGGATTGATTCAAATAATGAAGTTTGGTGCCATTCTTAGCTTTAAAGTGTAGTTTCCTTCATAGGACTCTATTTTTCGTTGGGATTGGCCATTCCAGGGGCCTTAGAGCCCTCTTGTATAATTTCTTTATGACCTTTGAATGTCTTTTTCACTTGCATCTCTTATTCATGCGTTCACTATTCATGTTTCTTTTGTTGTAGGTTACATTGGTTAAATGATTGAAGTGAGTATTTTTGTAGGATATTTACATATTCAAAATAACTATGCATTCTTATAATATATTTGAAAATTTGTATTCATCATTGAGCTACTTGGATCGGTTTACTAGTTCACAAATCTATAATTTCTAGAACTTCCTTGTAGCAAAATAGTAGTACTTTTCTGCTATTTTTTAGAACGTGTTAGTGACCTTCATTTGAGTTGATTCTTCTTGAATTGGGTCATAAAAAAATTCAAGTTAATAAAAAAAATTATCCCATAGAACTTGCACTTGATTATGTTAGGCATTTGGTAGGTTAACTATCTCACTAGTTCTTGAATTTCTAGTTTTTAGAGTAGTAATGTTCTGATTTATTTTATCACATGTTAACAAGGGTATTTTGGAGTGATTCCAATAGGAATGGAGTCATAATAAATCCTAATTAATAAAAAAAAATATCATCCCATTTTCATTTTATTTACTTGGGCATTTGGCAAGTTATCCCCTTCTGTATCAAAATAGAACCTCCTATAGCACCTCCTGTAGGACTCATGTAGCACGTGTAAATTTGACCAGATTTTCTCAAAAATCTTTGTTTCTTTCCCTTAGGCTTGAATAATTACCCCTAGGCTCTAAATACATGATTTAGGGAGACAAAAGACCACTTAGAACTTGCCCTTTTACCCTTGTGAAACATATCAACAATTTGGGTTAATGGACAGATTTATGAATTGGATAACACAATAATGATTTTCTTGATTGCCACATCTAACGAACTTTGTCAATAGAGGTAAACTACTTGAAATGTAATGATTAATATTTAGTTCATGCCATTTAATTTATTCAATTACAATAGCTTTTCTTTCCTTGTATTTTGTTTCATGCAATAGGTTAAGGTTTCCATTTCGAGCATTTCCATTTCTGCAATTAGTTTAGGTTAGATTTCATGATATTCACTTCATCGCATCAGATCATAAAAAAATGACACATTTCATGCTACACATTTAGTGCCCACACGTCTTAAGTTTGTACGAATCCTGAGTTGATAATTTAAGTTGGTATCCTTGGGAGTTGCAACATTCTTGTTGCAATACTCATGCTTATCCCTTTTTGGCATCGTTGTCGGGGAGTTGTCAAAGTATCCATTGTTTTCTTCCATAGTTGATTCATTTATTTTACTTTCTATAGGAAAAGAGAAAATTCATTAGGAATATTTAATTTCAAAAATAGAAAATCTTCATTTCTTTAGCATTCTTATTCAAATTTTAAAAATATATATATACTTCTCCAACACCAAACCCCCCCACTTGGTCACGTGGTGTAGTAAGAGCCACATCACCATCCACTTTTTCACGTAGAAGAAGAAGAGGTGGCAGAGAAGGTAGGAGAAATGGATGGAGATGATGACAATGAGGAATATCCTCTTGGATTTCCCATTCAAGATATTGATATCATTGTTCATATGAAGAACATACCTCCATATTTCCTCCCCAAATTTCATGGTATGAGGTCAAAGGATCTACAAACCTTTCTCTTTGAATTTGAAATACTTTGTAGATCTTATGGTTACTTACAAAACACTCAAAATTTGAGATTGTTTCTAGCAACATTGAAGGATAGAACTCTTACATGGTTCACGAGTTTAGGGACTAATTCAATAAGATCATGGAATGATATGCAAAATATATTTCTAGAAAAATATAAAGATCATAATCTTAAAGAAGAAATCTTTAGAATGACTAAAAAATAAGATGAGAGCCTTGAGGACCTAATAGAGAGACTTATGTATAATTTTAAGAGGGAAAAATTACATCATTTAGGATTTGACACACTAAAAATCATCTTACTTAGAAAAATTAGGGATGAGTGGATTGATCTCCTTGATCGCATGAGTACAGGTGATGTATACCAATTATCATTTGAATAAATTTTTTAAACATGCAAGTGCATATCAAGAGGAAGGGCAAGAGAAATTAAATCAACATCAAAATTCGTATGTTAAGCTGAACTTGGAAATTTTCTTGATAACTTTAAAATAGAAATTCTTAGCAATCTAAGTGAACAAGTAGAAATGTTAAGAATGAAAAGTGAGAAAAATAAAGATGTTGATATTTGTGTTATCCATGCATAATCACATGCTACTAAACATTTCCCATCATTATTGAGGTTGATGGAAGTTCACCAAGAGGACAATGGAGAAATTCAATCACCAAAGAAGCTATGTTATGTAGCTCAAAGAAGACCATGGTATCCTATTCAATCTGATATGATGCAAGAACCTAATTCACAATTTCAAGGTTATGCACATCCATCTCAAATTAATTCAACACACTCCTTCCTTGCCAACCTTGGCCATCTCTGTTGGCATTATGATTCAGGTGTTGTCCTTGATGGCAAACCCATTCAGGGGATAAATCAAGAAGGACGCAGGAAATATGTTCAGCACGTGCGTCCCCGCAGGTATACCATACAGAACCCGCGTCCAGGGACGCAGGCCAGCCGTTCAGGAGGTGCGTCCGCCCAGTGCACACATTTCAAGGCAGAGAAATGCACGTGGGGGTTTCTTGTGTGGTATCTAGCCGACGGTTTTGTGTTTCTATGATGTCGGCTCGTGGTATTGTTCCATGTTTTGGGGAGAAGCTTGCCTATATAAAGCAGAGGAATTCATTTGGATTATGCATCATCTTGGTTGATCATCTCTTGGTGTGATCTAGTCCATATCTTTAAGGGTAAATCTTCTAAAGGACTACGATCTATATGGCGCATGATCAGATCTGTGGATCTGAGTGTTTGGGTTGGTTCTGAAGTCCTCTTATCTTCTATATCTAAAGGGACGCAGATTCAGTGAAGGGAAAGTGCGCCGGGACGCAGTACAGTAAAGGATCAGGTGCGTCTCTGAAGCAAAGGACGCGGCGCGACTGTGATATTGGGTGCGTCTCTGAGGCAAAGGACGCGGCGCGACTGTGTTATTGGGTGCGTCTCTGAAGCAAAAGACGCGGCGCAATAGTGCTACTGGGTGCGTCGGTCGCGGAAAAACTTAGAAGAACAGTGCGTCTGCACGCAGAACAGAAGAAGGTAGACTGCGTCCAGTCGCAGGCCACAGAAAGAAAATATGCGTCCCTGTCTTAAGATGATCTGTTGACTGTATATTTCTGTTCATAAGGTGTTCTGGGTTGTTTCAGTAATTACTGATCTGATATCTGTAGTAGACTGTATCTGTTGTATACTTGTTGATCATTTTGAAAAAGAAGTAGGGGGTTGTAGCTCCCTTCCAGGAGAAGTCTGGAAAACGAGAAAGAGTTGTAGCTCTTTGCAGGTTGCAGCCTGCGTGCTGGTAAAGGACTGCACCAGTACAAAATCATTGTAAAAAGAATTTCTTGAAAGAAGATAGAGACATTATTGCAGCAGGTGGTTTTTCTCCCGCATTGGGTTTCCACCTTACATCTTGTGTTCTTTGGTGTGACTGTCTATTTTCTTTATTCATGCTCATTGTTTTATGGTACTGATATGCAAGAATATTTCAAAAGATCAAATAAGGAAGATTTGGTAAATTGCTAGATAATACTGATTCCCCCCCCCCTCAGTATTATTTCCAACAATTGGTATCGGAGCAGGTCCTTCAAAACAGCTTGATCGCTTGAAGGTAGATCGTTCATCATGAGCAACTACGAGAGAGAAGCATCAATCAGGCCACCCGTCTTCGATGGGACAAACTTCAATTATTGGAAGGTAAGAGTTACTGCATATCTTCAATCTCTTGGTACAGAAGTTTGGAACATTGTAGAATCAGGCTATGCCTTTCCTTCAGTTACTCCTACAGATCCAGCTGAGAAAAAGCAGTATGAAACAAATGCAAAAGCAGTCAGTACTCTATTAGGAAGTATATCTCAAACAGAGTTCATGAAGGTCATGCACTTCAAATCAGCAAAAGAGATATGGGACAAAATGATCACTAGCTATGAAGGAGATGAACAGGTAAAAGAAGCTAAACTTCAAACTCTCAGGACTCAATATGAGACTCTCAAGATGTATAATGATGAAAGTGTGGCTAATTATTTTCTTCGAGTAGATGAGATTGTTAATTGTATGAAAAATTTGGGTGAAGAAATAAAAGAGACTATAGTAGTTCAAAAGATTCTAAGATCTTTATCTCCCAAATTTGAATCTAAAGTATCTGCAGTAGAAGAAAAGGAAAATCTCCGTGTTCTCACTATGTCTCAGCTGCATGGAATTCTAACTGCTTATGAAATGAGAAAGGGAGGTCCATCAGACAGAAGGGAAGCTGCTTTTAAAGCATCAGGCAAAGAAGATCACTATGAAGCATGTCATGAAGAAGAGGAAGAAGAATCAAACTTTGTTAGAAATCTTCAAAGGGGTTCTGGAAGGTTCAGAGGTAAGCTACCTTTCAAATGTTTTGCTTGTGGAAGAGTAGGTCATTATGCTGCAAAATGCTCTTATAAGGATAAAGGAAAGGAACCAGTTAGATGGAACAAGAAACAGGGTACAAATAAGAAAAGCTACTACACCCATGAAGATAGCGATGGCTTATCAAACAGTGATGAAGATGAACAAGGTAACAAATATAGATTGTTAATGGCATTTGAAGATGATAATTATGAGGATGCTATAGATGTGGATAACCTTTATGATGAAATTACTAGACTCAAGAGATGTATAGAAGAAAAGAACATGATTATTGATACTCTACAATTTCAGATTGATGAAAAGGAAAAACATCTTGAAAAATTAGAAGGTGAAATTGTTGGTCTTAGAAAAGAAATTGAGAAAACAAAGACTATTAATCTCAAGTTTGTCAAAGGATCTGAAACGTTGAATGAGATTATCAGTGTGCAGCGATCTCCTCTAAATAAGACAGGTCTGGGCTACAATGGAGAAACTTCTCAAGCTTCCACTTCAAAAAGTTATCTTGATGCAGCAAGAAGAAATGAGCAAGAACACAAGGAAGATCATCAGGTAAAGCAGGGACAAACTTCAAACTATCAGGGGCAATCCAGCTTAAAGGTGAACAAAAGCCACAACCAGCCACAGGTAAAACCTTCTCAATTTGGTTCAAGAATAGATGAAAATAGAAATTACAATCAGTCGGCTGGTAGATTCAATAATCGCAGAAACTTCTTCAATGGACAATGCTTTTCTTGCCATAACTTTGGTCACAAAGCAGCCCAATGTGTTGCGTATAAAACAATCATGACTAGGGAAGCTCAAAAACAAAGAAGCATGACAGGGAATACAAAAAGGACCTATAACAATTTTTCAGCTCTTGAAAATGAAGTTGAATGCTCTATTTGCAATAATTTTGGACATGAAGATGTTGAATGTAGAAACAGGTTTCCGGAAAGAAAGATACAAGAACAAAAAAGGGAACAAACCTCAGGCACCAAAACATGGAAAATAAAGGAACCTCAAACAGAAAGATGTGGGATAGCATTCTATGCAGAAGGACAAGAAAATCTATGGTACATTGACAGTGGATGTTCAAAGCACATGACAGGTGATAAAGAAAAACTTGAATCTTATTCTAATTTAGAGAAGGGAAAGAAAGTCTCTTTTGGAAATGATACTCCTGCAACTATAAAAGGAAAAGGTATTGCTCCTTTAAAAGAAGATGTTAAGGCTGGAAATGTTTTGTTTGTTGATGGACTAAAGCATAATCTTCTAAGTGTAAGCCAGATGTGTGATCAAAGAACCGAGGTTATATTTAGATCAAATGGATGTCTTGTTCGTGATCTTGATACAGGTAAAACAGTTCTCAAAGGAAAAAGAACTTCAAATAATCTATACATTTTTGATGAAGAACAACAACAATGCTATTTAAGCAAGGATGAAGAGCACTGGTTATGGCATCGAAGATTGGGACATCTAAGCTTCTCACAAATAAGGAAAGCTTGCAAATATCAGGCAGTTCGCGATCTTCCAGATATCAAAATTCCTGACAACACCATGTGCAGATCATGTCAGTTTGGAAAACAGACTAGAACTAACTTTCCAGAGAAAGAAGGATCAGCCAGTATGCCTCTTGAGCTAGTACATACAGATGTATGTGGACCATTCAGAAAAAGAACACCTAGAGGAGAGGAATACTTGATATTATTTATTGACGATTTCTCCAGGTTTGTTTGGTTAGGACTTATGAAGCACAAAGATGAAGCTTTCGAAAAATTCAAATCCTTCAAAGCCTTGGCTGAAAATGAATCAGGTCACAAGATTAAGTGCCTCAGATCCGACAGAGGTGGAGAATTTACTTCAAATGAATTTTTCGATTTCTGTGATGAACATGGAATAAGGAGAGAATTTTCTACAGCTAGAACTCCTCAGCAAAATGGAGTAGTGGAAAGAATGAACAGAACAGTCCAGCAAATGGCTCGTGCTATGCTTGATGAATCAGGAACTCCTGCAACCTTCTGGGGTGAAGCTGCACATGCGGCAGTTATTATTCTCAACAAGACAAATGTCCGAGTGAACAGCACTCAAACTCCTCATGAGCTCTGGAGTGGTAAAACTCCTTCAGTAAAGCACTTCAAAATCTTTGGGAGCAAATGCTATATCAAAAATACTGAGGAGCAGCTTGGCAAACTTGATCCTAGAGCAGATGAAGGAATTCTTCTTGGCTACTCTCCACATAGCAAAGCATACAAATGCTACAATAAAAGACTTGGCAGAATTGTTGAAAGCATTGATGTAGTGGTTGATGAGAAAGGATACATTCCTAGGCAAATACATCGTGAAGACATTGAAGAAGATGAAAGCTACCCTCAAAGACAGAATGATGAAGAAGAAGAACCGCAAGAACAATTTCAAGACGGACCTCACGAAGAAGCAGTAGAAAGAACAAGAATAGAAGAAAAGACTCCATCCAGATATGTTCAAAAGAACCATCCAGAATCTCAGATCATGGGACAAAAGGAAGCAGGTATACAAACTAGAAGAACAGTTGCAGAAGCTTCAAGTTATTTGGCATTACTCTCCTCTACTGAACCACAAAATGTCAAAGAAGCATGCAAAGATGAATGTTGGGTGAAAGCAATGGATGAAGAACTTGAGCAAATCGAAAAGAACAATACTTGGGAGCTGGTTCCTAGACCAAAGGATAAGAATGTTATCGGAACAAAATGGGTTTTCAAAAATAAATTGAATGAAAATGGAGAAGTAATTAGAAACAAAGCCAGACTTGTTTGTAAAGGGTATGCACAGCAAGAAGGGATAGACTTTGAAGAAACTTTTGCTCCTGTTGCAAGACTTGAGGCCATCCGAATGTTTCTTGCTCTCTCAAGTTGTCAAAACTTCAAAGTATTTCAAATGGATGTGAAATCAGCTTTTCTGAATGGAGACTTGGATGAAGAAGTGTACATTGAACAGCCAGATGGTTTCATTCTTGGAAACGATCCAAATCTTGTATGCCGATTAAAAAAGGCTCTCTATGGTCTCAAACAAGCTCCAAGGGCTTGGTACTACCGGTTGGACAAATATCTTCATCAACAAGGTTTTTCAAAAGGTTCAGCAGATAGCAATCTTTATATAAAAGTTGAAAATGACAAATTACTAATACTTGTTGTGTATGTAGATGACATTATTTTTGGCAGTAATGAAGAAGCTATGAGTCAAAGCTTTGCCTCAGTCATGCAGAAAGAATTTGAGATGTCCTTGCTAGGAGAACTGACATACTTTCTTGGTTTGCAAATCCAACAAAAGAAAGGAGGAATCCTTTTATCTCAAACCAAGTATCTCAAGCAGATTTTGAAGAAATATGGCATGGAAGATGCAAAACCAGTATGTACACCCATGGTTACAGGATGTAGTCTCAGTGCAAATGACGAATCTGCAGCAGTTCATCAACCAACCTACAGATCTATGATTGGAAGTTTACTATATTTGACAGGTACCCGACCAGACATCATGCATGCAGTTGGAATAGTTGGAAGGTTTCAGGCAAATCCAAAGGAAACTCATCTTCAAGCAGTAAAGAGAATCTTCAAATATCTTCAAGGGACTCAAAATTATGGCCTATGGTATCCTAGAGATACAGATCTCACTCTTCATGCTTATACAGATGCAGATTGGGCCGGAAGCGTGGATGACAGGAAAAGCACAAGTGGTGGTGCATTCTTTATGGGTTCTAGACTGGTATCTTGGTTCAGCAAGAAACAGAGTTCAATTGCCTTGTCTACAGCTGAAGCAGAATATGTTGCGGCTGCATCTTGTTGCACCCAACTTCTTTGGATGATGCAGACTTTGCAGGATTATCAAATCACTTGTACACCTCCTATTCCTATCTTATGTGACAACACAAGTGCAATCAGCATCTCAAAGAATCCGGTTATGCATTCAAAAACCAAGCACATACCAATCAAGTACCATTTTCTCCGGGAACAAGTACTTGAACAGAAGGTCAAGTTGGAGTATGTTCCTTCTAAGGAACAAGTTGCTGATATTTTCACCAAACCGTTGCCCAGGGACACTTTTGAATACCTCAGGCAAAAGCTGGGGGTTGTTGATGCATCATCTTACTGTTGATCATCTTCCTATTGGTGGTATAGGCTCAGGGGGAGCACATAATGCATTGTTGGCATTATGGAGAAGGAGATCTTGGAAATAGCTGCAATATGTCTCTATCTCCTTCATGATGGATTTCTGGTTACAAATCTGGAGATGCATGAGCATAGGGGGAGCATACCCTTTGCCCTTGATGTCAAAGGGGAGAATGAAGCTGAAGATTATGTGGTTGCCATCAAGTCCAAAGGGGGAGATTGTTGGCATTATGATTCAGGTGTTGTCCTTGATGGCAAACCCATTCAGGGGATAAATCAAGAAGGACGCAGGAAATATGTTCAGCACGTGCGTCCCCGCAGGTATACCATACAGAACCCGCGTCCAGGGACGCAGGCCAGCCGTTCAGGAGGTGCGTCCGCCCAGTGCACACATTTCAAGGCAGAGAAATGCACGTGGGGGTTTCTTGTGTGGTATCTAGCCGACGGTTTTGTGTTTCTATGATGTCGGCTCGTGGTATTGTTCCATGTTTTGGGGAGAAGCTTGCCTATATAAAGCAGAGGAATTCATTTGGATTATGCATCATCTTGGTTGATCATCTCTTGGTGTGATCTAGTCCATATCTTTAAGGGTAAATCTTCTAAAGGACTACGATCTATATGGCGCATGATCAGATCTGTGGATCTGAGTGTTTGGGTTGGTTCTGAAGTCCTCTTATCTTCTATATCTAAAGGGACGCAGATTCAGTGAAGGGAAAGTGCGCCGGGACGCAGTACAGTAAAGGATCAGGTGCGTCTCTGAAGCGAAGGACGCGGCGCGACTGTGGTATTGGGTGCGTCTCTGAGGCAAAGGACGCGGTGCGACTATGTTATTGGGTGCGTCTCTGAAGCAAAAGACGCGGCGCAATAGTGCTACTGGGTGCGTCGGTCGCGGAATAACTTAGAAGAACAGTGCGTCTGCACGCAGAACAGAAGAAGGTAGACTGCGTCCAGTCGCAGGCCACAGAAAGAAAATATGCGTCCCTGTCTTAAGATGATCTGTTGACTGTATATTTCTGTTCATAAGGTGTTCTGGGTTGTTTCAGTAATTACTGATTTGATATCTGTAGTAGACTGTATCTGTTGTATACTTGTTGATCATTTTGAAAAAGAAGTAGGGGGTTGTAGCTCCCTTCCAGGAGAAGTCTGGAAAACGAGAAAGAGTTGTAGCTCTTTGCAGGTTGCAGCCTGCGTGCTGGTAAAGGACTGCACCAGTACAAAATCATTGTAAAAAGAATTTCTTGAAAGAAGATAGAGACATTATTGCAGCAGGTGGTTTTTCTCCCGCATTGGGTTTCCACCTTACATCTTGTGTTCTTTGGTGTGACTGTCTATTTTCTTTATTCATGCTCATTGTTTTATGGTACTGATATGCAAGAATATTTCAAAAGATCAAATAAGGAAGATTTGGTAAATTGCTAGATAATACTGATTCCCCCCCCCCTCAGTATTATTTCCAACAATCTCAATCCCAAAACCAATCTTGGTAACAAGGTTGGTAAGGAAATTATGGGAGAAATCCAAAATATCCTCAATATTTTCCTCAGTATCCTCCATACCCAATTATTTTCTATGCCTACCATCCATCTCCACCACTAACCCAACCCCAACCACATCCCTCTCAAATATCCACTCCCACTCAACTACCTGTACCACCATTTCCAAACCCACACAAGGAAGTAGCTCAACCCACTTACAATGGTGAGTTACAACACTTCCAAACATATCATCTTGATATAAATGGTATTCATCTCAGCTCAGGAGGAGTATTGCAAAAAATATGTTCCCTTGATGTCATTAAAGGATAACATTCAGGAAAAGAAGATTCAAATGAGAAGACAAAAAAATCATGGGTTTCACTTGATGAAGAGTAGACATCAGAATCATATATTGAGAAAGTTTCATCATGTTTGCCATCAAATCCTCCATGTGTTCAAGAGAATAATAATAAAAAAGAGGAAGTATACAGGAAGAATGATCCATATGAGCAAGAAAACCAAGGGCATTAAAGCTATATTGAGGTTTGGTTCTAGAAAATCAACAAGATGGAGCATCACTCTCTTCTTCAAAATTTCTTGAAATCGTCAAAGTAAAAGCATTTGAACTCTAAAATTCATGTACATGTGAAAGCATATATTTTGATCCTACGCATGAGTTTATCTATCATATTTACGTGAACATGAATCCATTGGAAGTATTTCTATACTTGAAAGAAATTTTGTTTTATAATTAGAGTAGGATAGAAAAAAGAAATAGAAAAAAGAAAGAGGAAAATAAAATCTCAGGTGAAAACCTCCTTTGAGGCACCTAAGATTGGTTCATCCATTGAAAACCTCCATGAGGTGGTCACTCGGTTGGAAAAATAGAAAAAAACAAGATCCTAGGAGAAAACCTCCTTTGAGTACTAGTTGAAAACCTCATTGAGGTAGCTAGTAGGTCTAAAAGAAAAAAATGAAAAAAATTATTTTCTCCATGTATCTCTCTCAGGGAATGTAGGTGCTCTCTAGCCTTTGCAAGCAACAAGTACAAGTTAGCACGAAAAGCAAAAAATGATAAAAAACGTAGTCAAAGAAAGTCAAACCTAGCCTTTCGCCTCCTTTGCTCAGATGACCCAACATGACCAAGGCCATGTAAATCCATCACCCTCATCCATTCTAGCATCCACCCATCATTCGTAAGGTTTTCCCATTCATTTCTCTTACTTTCCTAAAATGCTACATGAGGAATTTGTTTTCCTACAGGAGGAGAAAATACATAGGGCATAAATTGTTTTTAACATATCTATAAAACCATCCATCCATTAGCTGATCTGCTTCATCTGGAGATGGATATGGATGATGGTAACATGCTCAAGCAATTTCAGCAAATTCAGTGCACATCTTTCGAGAAATTGGCCTCCATTACCTACATCCATTTTTTTTCTTGAGATTAGTGCATCCATTGGCCAATATTTTTTAAGGGGAGGTGCATAGGGATGCTGGAAACATGCTAAAAAAAATCCAGGCAAATCCATTCTACCATTTGATAGATATAGATAAAATAATTCTGCTACAGGAGATTGTCCTAAAATGCTATAGGAGTAGCCCAAAATGCTACATGAGGAATTTATGATTCGAAAATGGGGCCAAAATGGAATGTATTCTCTATTAAATGTTGGGAGAGGTCCAACTATATAACCTTCATCACTCATCCACTCTATATAGCCAAGAGTCATTTTCAAATTCCACTCTACCTTACATGAAAAAATCAAGAAAAGCTTTGTCATCAACTTTTCCACTGCCTACACCTCCTCTTAATGATTTTAACCTTGTCCTTATAAATCCTATGACTTGACATCAATCCCACATGTAGTAATGAGGTCTTGAATATGAATTAAATTCTTGCTACAAGAAGAGGATTCCTCTTGTAGTAGCCTGTATAGTTAAAACAAAACTCAACATCATTTTTTTTCACCCAAAGAGCAGAAGATCCAACCACCTTGAGCATGAAAAAGTAATTTATGAAGTTGAGAAGGGACACATCCTCCTTAAGAAGCAGTCCATCCAGTCCACCAAAAGTAGATGGGACACTAGGAAGAAACCTGCAAACATAACAATTTTATGAGTCAAAGGATCATGAAGCTAAGAAGACCTGTGCCGAAGAAAACAAAGGAATCCAACACCTTCAAGATCATTGTATTATGAAGTCTACCTCTAGCATCACAGGTAAGTATATGTATGCAATATTCTTCATCTCTTCTCTTGAGCATGTTATGGTTAGAAATTTTCTAATAGTGCATAAGAGATGAGGTTTTATAAGATAAGGATGGGTCAACAGTCTTGACCACCCTCAACGAGTTAAGTGCAACTAAATCCCTCGCTCATGCAATGTGGAAAATCCTAATTAACAAGGGTGATAATTATCAAGAGTGGGGATAATGGTTAAAAGAGGAGATTTGTGTAAATACCAAGTCACCAAATCACTTTGAGCCATTAACAAAAAAGGGAATAAAAGTACGAGGTTCAAATTCACTTGCACAATTACTCATTCCCAAGAAACAGTTGGAGAAACCCACTAAGGTATAAAAGGATGAGCTAGATGCTACCAGGGGCTACCTAGGGTGCTACAGAAGAGATACTTATCTATAGGTGGTATATCGGGCATAGATGATATAGGAGAAATAGGGTTGCTATGGGAGAAACAAGGATGCTACAGAAGAGAGAGACTTTGTGCTACAAGAGAAACAAATTTGCTACGGAGAAGGCAGACTGCTATAGGAAAGTCCATAGAGCTTCAAAAATCCCGATTTTGAGCAAATTTACCCTATATTTGATGACATGCATCTAAGAGAAGGGTAAGTACACATTTTTTATACCATCTATGTATAAGAAACCTCTAAACCCAATCATTCCTTCAACCAAGATTATGATAGTAGTTTGAGAATAAAAAATTGAATGAGAATTTTTCTTTTGAGTTAAACAAGATAAGAAAGGAAATGGAACTTAAATTGTTTTTTAGTATCTGAATTCTTCCTTCCTCTAACCAGTATGGATAAAAGTTCTCTTTTACCCCTATAGTAGATTGGGAGTATTAGTTTTCCAAACCTTGGAAAATCATAGTGACAAATCATGGAGGGGGTGGGGGGGGAGTTTCAATTGAAGAGAGTCAAAAAACTCATCAAGGATGCTAATTATCACATATGATGTGGATAATGTTAAAAAAATTGTATCATGGACAAACAACATGGACATTAATAGGGAGACATTTCTTAAGGCACAAGCACAAGCCTAATTAGAACTTGGTGAAAAGGATGGATCTATAGAAGAAGGAGATGGAGAATAAGAGGAAGAGGACAGAGGAAGAGAATGTGTACCAAAATTCCTTCTTAGGTAGCTTGGGATGTCAAAGAGGCTACTAGGGCCATTAATGAGGCACAATTAGGTCACTAAGTTGCTCAAAGCATGAGCAACACTTTTAGCAGGGGGTTATGATGAGCCTCCAAACTAGACATAAATTAAGGCCCATATGGCCATACTTTAACATGTTAAACCTATATTTTTCTATTACATTACATATTTTTATCTTTAATATGTTCTTTAGGAAGGTTTAGAGATAATTTCATATTTGTGCCTAATATTATTTATTTTTGTAGAATATTGTGAGAATATTGTGCAAATTATGAAAATTTGGATGACGATATAATCTAAGGAATTTCTCCTAACACAAGAGGATTAATATTTGATAATAAATGAATAAAATATCATAAATCATTGACAAATTATGGAGCTTCAGTGATTGAGAAAATCTAGGAATGGGTTCCTTGTCATTTAATGCAGATTCGTAGTGTTGGGAACCAGATCCATTATTTGAGGGATTTTGGAGGGTAAGATTCGCTTCCCCATCAATTTGTATAAGTACCAATTCGAATTTTTCTCTAGAGGCATGCATTTCGTAATCTTCCTGTGGATAAAACTTGTTCTTTAACAGCTCCACTTTCATTTCTAGCAAGGATGTACTTGGATTGATTCAAATAATGATGTTTTGTGTCATTTTTAGATTCTAAATACTAGTTTCCTTCATATTAATCTAAGATTCATTGGGATTGTCCATCCCAAGAGCCTCATAGCCCTCTTTTATAATTTCTTTATGTCCTTTAAATGTCTTTTTTCACTTGCATCTGTTATTTTTGCATTCACTATTCATGTTTCGTTTGTTGTAGGTTACATTGGTTAAATAATTGAAATGAGTGTTTTTTTTTTCTAGGTTATTTACATATTCACAAGAATTATGCATCGTTATAATATGTTTGAAAATTCATATTCATCATTAAGCTACTTGGATTGGTTTAATAGTTCACAAATCTATAATTTTTGGAAGTCCCTTGTAGAAAAATAGTAGTAGTTTTATACTACATTTTAGAACATGTTAATGAGCTTCATTTGAGTTGATTCTGCTTGCACTAGGTCATACAAAAATGAAAGTTAAAAAAAAAATACCCTATAGAATTTTCATTTTATTAGGTTAGGCATTTGGTAGGTTAACTAGCTCACTAGTTCTTGAATTTCTAGTTTTTAGAGCAGTAATTTTCTGTTATTGTTTAGCACAGGTTAACAAGGTTATTTTGGAGTGATTCCACTTGGAATGGAGTCCTAATAAATCATATTTAATAATAAAAAAATCCCATCCCATTTTCATTTGTTTTACTTCTACATTTGGAAAGTTATCTCCTCTTGTAGAAAAAACAGAGCCTCTTGTAACACCTCATGTAGCACTCCTATAACACGTGTAAACTTAATGAGATCTACACCAAAAATTTAGTTTTTATCCCTAGGGATTAAATAATGAAACCTAGGCTATAAATCCATGATTTAGGAAGACCAAATACCACTTAATACTTTCCTTTTTACCTCCGCAAAACATCTCAACAATTTGGTTTAATGGACAAATTTATGAATTGGTGTTGTAGCGACTGCAACACCCTCCGAAATTTTGGCCTACATTCAATTTCAGAGCCTTCCTTGGGTTTTTCCTTAATGTTTTCAAGCACTTTGGCTCATCCTATGAGCTCATTTTGAGTCTTTGTACCCTCCTCGCTTGACCATTCATTGGAAATCCTTTTGCATGTTGGTCACAATGTCATGCTTGTAGCCATGTTCTGGCCATGCAGAAGCTCCGCCTTCATGTGTATAAGTTGTGTCTACCATTTAAACATCCATCACATTCATACACAAAGTTGTATTCATGGTTGAACAATCGTCGTTAGAGTCGTTCAATGATCTATCACAAGTATCGTGCTTTTCGCTCACAAAGTTGGTCAACCACACTGAGTGCATGTTGTTTGGATGGTTCGAGGTCTTGTCCTTGTTGGGACAGGATCCCCTAGGGTCAATTTTGGGGTTAAAAGCCACATCTTTTGTATAAAAAGTGTAAAGTCTCCGCATTTTTTGGTATCATAGCACACATATGTAAAGTGTCATAAATGGATTCCATCCTTCTTTTATGTGAGTCATGTCAGCTTAAGGAAATCTACCCATGGTCTGTGGACCATGGGATTGTATAAAAAGGGGAGCCTTAGAAGAGTCTAAGGAAGTTCTTGGAATGTTTTGAGTCATTGATGAATGTAATGGGTTTGTGAGAGCTAAGAACGAAGAGTCTTAGCATAGGAAAGAGGCTTTGTAGCTGTGTGCGCAGAGGCCTAGGGTAGAAGTCTACATCGAGTGCACGGACCCCTGCAGCTGTGTGTGCAGGGAAGTTAGAGTCTGTAAAGAAGATCTAAAGCATCAAAAAAGAGAATTATTTTGGAATTATATGATCTATTTTAATTTTGTTATAAATTTTCGTGATTATCTTATGATGAATACTGGGTTCATGTTTTAATGTTGTATTGATGCATGAATCCATATGTTTTACTTTGTTATATGAACACAAGTAAGAATATATGTTTACGCGAAGATCATCTTAATGCGTGTTGAAGTTATTAGATACTTAAGCTAATATGGGTAAATACAGAAGTAAGAGTAATTACAGAGGCACATAATGTTTGATTCACCTATTTAGGGTACACAAAGGACATTCATAGACCTTCACAAAGGTCTAGAGGACAAGTAAGAGAAGTATATCGATAAGCCTAAGGGGCATATTGATCTGTGTAGAGTAAGGTTTAGGGTATAAAATGACATCACTACCATCTATGGTGTGGAAATTTGGTTCCTGCATCCCACCATACTTCCTCGAGTGAGACTTCAGTCCGCGCTCCATGGATTGATGCTGAATGGCCAGTAATGTAGGGATTTTCTTCCCTAATTAACATTGGGACAGGGTCTCCTAGGGTCAATTTTTGGGTTAAATTCCTAGGTTTTTGTATAAAAAGTGTAAAGTCTCCACATCTTGTGGTCGTGGAGTGCAAAGATGTAAAGTATCATAAAGTGATTCCACCCTTCTTTTATGTAACTCATGTTAGCTTTAGGAGATCTACCCATGGTCTGCAGACCATGGGAGTGTATAGAAAGAGAAGTCTTAGAAGAGTCTAAGGCAATTTTTGGTAT
Source organism: Pinus tabuliformis (assembly GCA_031772625.1). Classification (NCBI taxonomy): domain Eukaryota; kingdom Viridiplantae; phylum Streptophyta; class Pinopsida; order Pinales; family Pinaceae; genus Pinus; species Pinus tabuliformis. The sequence goes on along the minus strand of CM062813.1, from coordinate 1,117,085,635 downwards.
GTTTTGAGTCATTGATGAATGTAATGGCTCTATGAGAGCTAAGATCAAAGAGGCTTAGTGTAGGAAAGAGGCTCTACAACTGTGTGTGCAAAGGCCTAGGGTAGAAGTTTGTAGCTGAGTATGCGGACCCCTGCAACTGTGTGTGCAGGGCAGTTAGGGTCTGTAAAGAAGATCTGAAGCATTAATAAAGAGAATTATTCTATAATTATCTATGAATGATATATTTTACTTATGTTACAAATGCATGTGATTATGTTATGATGAATATTGGGTTTATGGCTTAATGCTGTATTGATGCATGAATCCGTATATTTTACTTTGTTATATAAATGCAAGTAAGAATATCTATTTATGCAAAGATCATCTTAATCCATGTTGAAGTTATCAGATACTTAAGCTAATATGGGTAAATATAGAAGTAAGATTAATTACAGAGGTGCATAAGTGTCTGATTCGCCTATTTAGGGTATGCGAAGAACAGTCATAGACCTTCGCAAAGGTCTAGAGGACAATTAAGAGAAGTATATCGATAAGCCCTAAGGGGATTATTGATCTGTGTGGAGGAATGTCTAGCTTATAAAATGACATCACTACCATCTCTGGGTGTGGAAACTTGGTTCCTACATCCCTCCATACTTCTTTGCATGAGAATTTAGTCTGCTCTCCACAGATTGATGTCGAAAGGGACAGTAATGTAGGGATTCGCTTAGCTAATTAATGTTGAAACTGGGTTAGGGCCCATCAAGCCAACAAATGGTTTTGTTGACGAGACCGGGATTTGCATAAGGGGATGTGTGATGTCGCGTAACTAGAATCCAACTAAGAAGGAAATCAAAGACTGGTTGGATAGAAATTTCCATGAATTCATGACGTAAGAGAATAGGAATATGTGATTTACAAAAGAACATTGGTTGGATAGATATATATACATAGAGATACACGAAATCTTCTTATGTTCCTTCCTGGTCGAATTATACGAGTAGATCGAAAAATTGGCAGACAACCAAGGAAGGCTGAGGATTGACAGTCCAATAGTCTGGACACCAGAGTTAGTGTGGAGATTAGAAGCCTCTGAAGATAAGATCACATGCACTGTCGATCATTGGCTCGATCGTATCATAGGAGGGTTTGTGACAGAGTTCGCAGTTGATACTTCGGTCAATGATAGCGAAGCAGAGAAATGCTTCTTCAAGGGACTGTAAGGTAAGTATTTAAGGTCTTTAAATACTTAGATTAAGTTGCTCTTGTGTGAAAAGTGGGTTATGAATTTACCTTGAGGTTTGGAGCTATGCGAAGTGGAAAGATCTTCTAGGACAGAGGGAAAACATGCCCTGAATATAGCCCACTAATTAGACCTCCCCTGAGTTATGACGAGGAAGTAGCACACGATTCTCTGCAGAGCATTGTTTAGTTGATAAGACAAGGATTCCCACAAATACCCCATCCTCCCACACCACCTCCGTATTCACCTCCGCCGCGTATGCCTATGCCCACACCATCGTCACCTCTGCCACCGTTCAATATGGTGAATTCAATAAAATTTCCTGTTTTCAAGGGATCGAGAACTGAGGACCCATACCAATTTTGGTTCGTCGCGAAGGTTGTATGGGAAGATCAGGGTATTACAAATGACCAATGAAGAAAGAAACGTTGGTTACTGCTTTGCAGGAATTCATGCTAACATGGGACATTAAGTACCACAATGATAACCCGATGGCTTCATTAGCATATATTCAAACCACACTGAATAAGGAATTCAGTAGGCCCAAGTCTAAAGTGCAATCCATCGTGGGATTCAAGGAGATCATGATGAAGCCTAGAAAAACAGCCTGGGACCTGGATCAGAGATTGAAGTGCATAATCCGAGAAACTAACATGAATCTTACGGATGGGCAACACCGTGAATGGTTCATGGCTTTGCTCCTACCTCATCTAAGGGTTGCTTTGTCACAACAAAAGATTGGGACCTAGGTAGAAGCCCTGGAGATTGCAATGAGATTGCATGAGACACTGATGCAAGATGCTAATTTAGGGGTTCACCAGATTCATGCAAAGTTGCATAACCTATGCCTAGAATTTTAGAGTTTGAAGAAAGATAGAGCAGTTCGACCAGAGGTGCGCGAAGAAGTTTGGTGTCTGAAATGAAAAAGTCAGAGGCATGACAAAGATCACTATTCAGGCTTTACGAAATATGTTTCAGTAGGGGAACTGAAGCCTCTGAGGCCAAAAGCTCAAGCAAGGCCAATTACAGGGCGCGCACTATGGTGTTTTATCTATCAAGTAGCTGGAAAACATGTGACAGATAATTGCCATTTGTTGCAGATATTTGTACAAACACAACAACAAATCTTCTACAACTTCTTTAAATTGGTGGGTCATGATGAGCGTAATTGTCGTAGTTATGAGCTAATGATGGATAGAACACCAACATAGAGGGTGAAGGCAGAAACTCAGCCTCTGGACCAAGGTGTAGGGGGGGGAATGAGGAGAATATCAGGGGTGTGGACGAGGCTGAGGTGGAGGAGGACCTGGCAGAGGTCGGGGACAGGTAATTTGTTACAACTGTGGAGGATCAGGACACTACATGTGAGAGTGCACGAACCCAACATGTATTTCATGTCGATATTGCACTCAATTTGACCATGGGACAGAGGATTGCCTTGTATTATTAGCTAAGATATGCAAAAAGGGGGCATAGCCTCAGTAGCTGACTCAGAACCTACAGATGAAGAGGGTTGAGCCTTGTTGACACCTAATCCTTATGATTGGGTGAATTTATGTAAATAAATAAATTAGAAATCTGAACAGTCATCAGGAGATGAACTGAATAGTCTCTCCCTCATGTATATAATGAAGACCTACCTGATGGAATAAGACACACGAATCATTTTTGCCTTGTGGAGTTACTACCTGGCCTGACATGGTATCAGAGCGAGCTCCTTTTTTTACCCTTTATGTCCTTTGTAACTCCTTATTCTGCTACTCTACTCTCCATATAATTTAGTGCTTGACATTTTTGTTGTCCACGTAATTCGCTGTCCATATAATTCAGTGCTTGTACAAATGTCTGCTACACTTCCTGCACTCTCTGGCTCTCTGGATTATCCATAAATGTTAGTGGCTGCACCTCCTTTCAGATAGGCTATGACCTGACCTGCGTAGTTGTAACTGTTCCCTCAAACCAGTGGTCAGACTTGCATGGTTGTTTCTACGCATCCGGGGAATGGTTTTGAAAGCCTCTGCATTCTCTTTCCCATTTGGATACAAGTATTTTGGTAACTCTTGTGAAAATCTGCAATTATACTTTGTGATAACCTATACCATAGAAATCTTAGGTTTGTTCTCAGAGCGAGTTGTTATATATACGTAGTTCGATATGTAACCCTTTTGTTTAGAACTCTGTTCAGGCAGATGAATTAACATTGCACCGAGAGCTTTTAAGGCTCGATTTTCGTGGTAACCTCGCAAACTTTGCCAATCCTCGATAACAAGCTAACGTTGTGCGAGCTCGATGATGAGAGCGGTCAAAGATAATCTGCGAATGGCTCCAATGGTGATTAAAAAAACTATATTTCTGTGTCAAAGTTGAGATGGTTTCATACTAGGGTTATAATGGTTTTGTAGGACTTCAATCATATAATGAGCTTGTCCTCTTAGCTGGTATGGCGCTTGGGCTTTGAAGAGCATAGAGTTCAATTCTTCCGCCCCAAGAAGGCATGAAAATTAGTGATAAATATGTCATTCCAAGTGTTACGCCTGCATTATTCCAGGTGGTGGGACACAGTGATAGTTTACCTGAATATTGTCATATATCAACCCATGTAATTTTATGAAAGGTTTAATGAAATATATACTTCTCAAAAAATAGAATAAAAGGACTGTTGCTTTAATAGTTGGCATTGTTTTCCTGAATTATTGGGCAGTTGAAACCACATATAGCCGTAGGTGTCAAGTTCATTTCCATTTTTAATTTGTTTCGCAATTATAGGCAGATACCTAGCTTTGAGGAATTCAGTCATGCACAAAGCCTATGTATAAATAGAAATGACATATCTCTGGTCTACATTTGATACATTTTTCTCAGTAGAAGTATTCTTTTATCAGTAGAAGTAATTTTTACAGAATGCATTCAATCATATCCATGGTGGGAATAGTTCTCACTGGCAAGGAGAACTATCCTGAATGGTCTCGGATGATAAAACACACCCTCATTTTCAATGAGTTGTGGAAAGGAGTGTGTGTCAGAGACGGAGACAATGAACCAGTACAGCCTACCTCAGACAAAGAGCTTGTCATTTGGGAAAACAAGAACAACAAAGATTATCCATTAATCGTAGCATCTGTAAATGAAGAGGTGAGTTGCCATATTTCATCATATTCAATTGCCTTTGAAGCCTTACAAAAGCTGAAAGAACTCTATGACTCACATTCTGAACTTGAAGTTGTTCAACTCATGATTAAAATCTTCACTCTTGAACTGCAAAATAATGATCCTCTTGCTCTTGCATCTGAAGTAAATTCTATAATGCATGATATCAAATCCACTAAGGTTGAATTGGATATTCCTCTTATTGCTTTTCTCAAGGAACTTTATCCTACTTACTCCAATTATCTTGAGTCATTGCAAGAAAATGGAAATCTCAAAGATATCACCTTTAACTCTCTTGTGAAAAAGTTTTCTGAAAGAGAGAAAGTTTTTGGAAAGAAGACAACCCCTGAAACTTCTGAAGAGGCTTTGTGCCTTGCTCATAAAGAAAAGCATCCTACTCAAGATTCTACAAGAGGAAGATATTTCAGAGGTAGGGGGGGCAGACATTCTCAAGGAGAAAAGGCATATTTGCACTGCATACACTGCAAAAGAAATGGATCACATGATGCCTCTACACGCAAGCTACCATGTGGCAAAATTGAGCAGAAAAGAAACCAACAGAAAGGTAAAAATGATGATATAGACAAAGGTAAAGCACCTAAATCTGCTCACTATGTTGTGGCACAATGTAAAATTTGAGTAAATGAAGATTTATTTAATGCTTCACTTGCTTCTTGGAAAAATGATTGGTTGCTTGATTCAGGAGCAACCTGCCACATGACTCATAGAAAAGATTTTTTTGAAGATTTCATTGACAATGTTGATGGAGCAGTATATGTTGCAGATCAATCAAAAATCAAGCCATCAGGGCTTGGCACAATCAGGCTTAAACTGCCTGGTCTTCCAGACTTTCTTCTGCATCATGTTCCATATCTCTCACAGCTCAAGCGAAACTTGCTGTCCTTGGTCAACCCACCAGCAAGGTCACTCCATTCATATGTTTGATGGCAAGCTTGAGGTAAGAAAAGCATCTGACCACTCACTTGTCATGACGGGAATCGAAGAAGAAAGGCTTCTCAAGCTGCAAGGAACCTCTTCTCATGCACAACATTTCTCATTCAATTCTTATCATGAAGAAGGTACACTTCCATCAAGTTTATTATGGTATGTTAGATTTGGAAATTTGAACTATGATAGTCTTCGCTTGTTGAAGACAAATGGTGTTGCTGGTTTGCTTACAATTCCTAGGAAACTTAAGCAATGTGATGCTTGCATTCTAGGAAAGCATAGCAAATAGTATTTTCATGATTCATATTCAAGAGCACATAGAAAACTTGAACTCATTCATTCAGATTTATGTGGTCCAATGCCTATTCCTTCTGCAAATGGAAATAAATATATCATGACATTTATTGATGACTGCACCAGAATGTGTTGGGTTTATTTACTGAAGAACAAATCTGATGCTTTTCAAACATTCAAGAATTTTCATAAATGGATTGAAAATGATGCACAATATCATATTGGGTCTATTTGCACTGATAATGGAAAAGAATACACATCAAATGAATTTGAAAACTATCTTCGCCGACACGGGATCAAACATCAAACAATTGTGCCTTATAATCCCCAACAGAATGGTGTAGCTGAAAGAATGAATAGGACAATCTTAAATATGGTACGATCCATGCTCTTCTTCAAAAATGTAAAGATAATGTTTTGGTCTGATGTTGTTCTATGTGCTGCATATATAAAGAATATTTGTCCATCTAATGCTATAAGGAATGTGGTATAGGCATGTTCCTTCGTTAAAGCATCTCAGGGTCTTTGGTTCCACCTGTTATGCCTTGATACCAAAGGTACATAGAAACAAAATTGGTACTAGAAGTCGTAAGTGTATATTCCTGGGGTATTCAAACACCTCCAAAGCATACCGCCTCTATGATGAAGTAAATAAGAAGTATGTTGTATCTAGAGATGTAATTTTCCTTGAATCATCCAAAACTGACAATGTTGTTGAATGGCAACTTGATCGCTTGGATAGATTCGCAAAAGCAAAATCATTTCAAGAATTTGATAATCAGATTCCACATCTTGAAGGGGGATTCCTATTCTAGATCAACATGTGGAATCTTCTACTGAAGAACACTCTCCCTTGCATGAAACTCCAACAACGGATGATGCTTTAAGTGATGTAATTGATAGAATTGGGAGACTCAATCTTGATTTAGTCCCAACTCAATCAATGGAGTGGCCTGGACCATTTGAGAAAGGTCCCCCAAAGTGGCTGACAAAGACACTTGAAAGTGTTCATCCTGATGAAGTTGGAAAGATAGGAACCAAAAATTCAAACCAGCAAAATTTAGGTGATGTAGATAACTCTAATTCACCTATTGATATGGATGTTTCTTATGATTGTGAATTGAACTTGTCTACAAATTTTGAACCAACTTCCTTCAAAGAAGCTGCTTCCCATGATGAATGGAAAGAAGCGATGCAAAAGGAGTATGATTCCCTCATAAAGAACAGCACTTGGAAGCTGGTTGATCCTCCATTAGGAATCAAACCAATTGGCTGCAAGTGGGTCTACCAGAACAAGTATAAAGCTGATGGCTCACTTGACAAGCACAAAGATAGGCTTGTGGAAAAAGGTTTTGCATAGAAGGAAGGGGTCGATTATGAGGAGACTTTTACCCCCACAACAAAATGGGCTACCATTCAGACACTCTTTGCACTAGCAGCTCAGAACGGTTGGAAAGTCCATCAAATGGATGTAAAAACTGCTTTCTTGAATGGAGATCTAAAAGAGAATGTTTTTATGTCCTAGCCTGAAGGATTTGCTGTGAAAGGACATGAACATAAATTATGCAAACTTGTGAAGTCCTTGTATGGCCTCGAACAAGCACCACGAGCTTGGTATGAAAAACTAACTGAGCATCTTCTGAAACTCAATTTCAAACATTTTGATCTTGATGATGCAACTTTATTTGTCAAGAAAGTTGGAAAAACAGTTGTATATCTTGTGGTATATGTAGATGATCTTTTGATGACAAGGAGCAATGAAAGCTACATTGCATCCATAAAGAAGGAATTGGGGAAAAGTTTTGAAATGACTAATTTGGGCTATGTTCATTACTATCTTGGCATTGAAGTAACCCAACATCCAAAGTCCATATTTCTTTCTCAAAAGAAATACATTGGAGATCTGTTGAACAGGTTTTGCATGACAGAGTGAAATCCTCTTACTACTCTAATGGAACAAAAATTAAAGCTCACATCTATTGAAGGAAAAGAATTTGAGGATGTAACAAAGTATATACAACTTGTAGGAAGTCCAACTACCTAACTACTACTAGACCAGACATTTCGTTTGTTGTTGGAATCCTCTCCAGGTTTATGCAAAAGCCTTGTGAGGGACATTGGTATGTTGCAAAAAGAGTTCTAAGGTACTTGAATGGAACTCAAGACTTTGGAATCAAGTATACACAGGTGGATGACTTCAGCTTGATTGGATACTTTGATTCAGACTTCGATGGAGACAAAGAAACTGGGGTATCAACTTCAGGATATGCTATGAGTCTTGGATCAGGAGCTATCTGCTGGAGATCACGCAAACAATCAGTTCTAGCAGATTCCCCAAGAGAAGCAGAATACGTGGCAGCAGCTGAAGCAACAAAAGAAATTATGTGGCTCAAGAAAATTCTTGAAGAATTGTAGGTAAAACAAGTACAATCAACTCCACTCATGATTAGCAATACCTCTGCAATAAATTTGGCCAAGAACCCAAAATTCGATGATCGAACGAAGCACATCAATACTAAATATCATTTGATTCAACATCATGTTGAGGCCAAAACAATGCATCTCCGTCATTGTTCCACAAATGAGAAAATTGCAGACATATTCACCAAAGCACTTGGAAGAGAAAATCTTGAATGATTCAAAATGATGCTTGGACTCACCAACATCCCTTCAGATTAAGGGGGGGAATGTTGACACCTAATCCTTGTGATTGGGTGAATTTATGTAAATAAATAAATTAGAAATATGAACAGTCATTGGGAGATGAACTGAACAATCTCTCCCTAATGTATATAATGAAGACCTACTTGATGGAATAAGACACACAAATCATTTTTGCCTTGTGGAGTTACTGTCTGGCCTAACAAGCCTCACAAAGAGGATCCTAAGGTAAATATTGTGTTGTGGAGTGGAGTGACGATTGGCAAAGATAAGGGGAAGCAGCCTAAAGAAAGTGAATGGGTCTTCAAAGCTCCAAAGAAGGAGATCAGGTTTGATCTATAACACATAAGGGAAACATTTATTGAAGCAAAGAAAAGATTCGCTGAGGCCTCTACCTCAGGAAGTCAGGATAAGCCAACTGAAGAGATGGACCCTTATATGCTTACTACTTTCTTGGAGACATGTATGAAGCTGCTGCAATATAGAAAGTTTGTGAAAGGACTACAGGAGCTAATAAATAAGTGTGATAGAAAAGAAAATGCTCCTGATGGACCATGCATAGTCAGGAGCATTGGTAAGAATAAGGCAAGGATGGGGCATGTGATAAGGCTCACTACACAGATAGTAGAATATGATATGGATCAAGTTATTCTAGATCTAGGGTCAGATGCGAATGTTTTTCCTAAACAGACATGGGAGAGGAGGGGGAGATCTGCATTGTTAAGAATGGAAATCAGTAGAAAATCATCCCCATGGGAATATTGCGGGGAGTGACAGTTGATATTGAGGGCACGAGTGCATTTTCTGATTTTGAAGTGATAAATATTGTGGATGACAACATTCCCTACCCTACGCTCCTCGGGATCGATTGGACCACTGACATGAATGGGGTAATCAATTTGAAGAAGCGGAATATGATATTTGAGAAGAAATATCTCCACGTAGTAGTTCCCATGGACCTTGAAGAAGGACCAAACTATACTGAATCAGTCTACCATTATGAAAGCGATGATGATTTGGACCATATTTATAAGATAGTGGCGTGAGATTAGGATTGGGTGAATTTGACAGCAGATGGAAGCATTGCATGGGACCACAAAATTTCTTACACATCAGATTCAGATGAGGAGTTCGAGCACTAGCATAATCGGATGCATGAAGTATCTATGCTGCACTGTAATATGATGACCAAGTCACTGCATTGTGTATCATCGGAGGTAAGAAGTCTACCTTATTGTGATAGTTTAACTAATGTTGATAAATTTTTGTATGCATTCGAAAGGGAAGTGTGAGAGAAGCATTGCTTTCAGGCCTTGGATTGGGTGCTACGTGCTATGCCTGCAAGATGGCGGGGTATGCACAAAGACAATTTTGATGATTAGCGCATGTACAAAGATATGATGATATTATGGTTTGGTCACCAAAACATTTGGCTAACAGAGAAATATGATGGACGGGATGATCCACACGATCACCTGGCCAAATAGACTAATGTTTATGGAGCGAAGCCTCAACCTAAATGGGTGCATCTGTTTTTTCATACTTTGGATGTAATACCGATGAACGGGTACATGGAAACAAAGCTCTACCATGAAACTGAAGAATGGGACATTTTACAACAGGGATTCTTGATGACATTTATCTTTGAGGATGGATTTGAATGTATTGACGAGGCATTGTAGGAGGTCAAGGCAATGATCTTCAGAATATCGCAAAATCCGTTGGACTTAATTCAACCGGACTGGAACACCTAGCTGTGCCACGCACTGGAGTGCTACAATGTGACTGCTGAAGAAGATGATGAGGATCTGAGGAACATTAATATCCTAGAGACTGAAGGTCACTAGAAAGTTGAGGGACTGCCAATTGAAAATCTATATATCATTGCGCCGCTAAAAACAAGACAAGTGAACATTGGAATAGAGCCGAAGCCGAAATTTGCAAAGATTGAGGACTACTGGGATGATGCAACAGTAGTAAGGGCATTAAATTGCTCCGAAAATATCAAGACTTGTTCCCTATGAAGATTTCATATTTGAAAGGGATAATAGGGGACCTGGCAGTTATGAAAATTACATTGAAACCAGATGCGAAGCTAATCAAGCAAAGCCCCTACTACCTCAAGCCTAGGTATAAAGAAAAGGTCTGCTTAGAGTTGGATAAAATGTTGGCTGCAGGAATTATTGAACTGGTGGAAGAATTTTATTAGGTGAGCCCAATAGTAGTTTAGGAAAAGAAGCAAAAGGATGAAATAAGGATATGTGTAGATCTCAGGAAGTTGAATGACACCGGCATACATGATCCCTCTCCAACTCTGTTCACTCATGAAGCGCTGGATAATGAAGGAGGATAGGAAGCATATTCATTCACTGATGGGTTCTCGGGCTACCATCAGATCAAGATCGCACCTGAAGACAGAAGTAAGATGACCTTCACGACTAAATGGGGATGTTTTCAATATACTGTAATTCCTTTTGGATTGAAGAACGCGTCGGCGATCTTTTCGTGCGTATTCATTACGACATTCAAGTAATTCATTCACAAGTTTATGGAGGTATACCTTGATGATTGGACAGTGTTTGGACTGGTAAAGCATGATGTGGCTACTCTACACTTGATGTTGGATACATGCCAAAGGTATTAGATCGCGCTAAATTTGAAGAAATGTATGTTCTATGTCCCCTTCAGAATATTGCTAGGTCATGTAGTGTCCATACAAGGCTTAATGGTAGACCCTGCTAATATCATAGTTATAATTAATTTGGAGGAACCAATAAGTTTGAAACAGTTGCACGCAACATTAGGGTAAATGGGGTACTATTGAAATTTCATCAAGATTTATGTCCAGATAACCACGCTAATGGAAAAGCTACTCAAGAAGGATGCTACATTCTGTTGGAGTGAAGAATGTTAGCATATCCTGGATGTGTTAAACGAGAAAATGGTCACCACACCGATCCTTGTCTTCCCAAATAGGAAGAAGGAATTTCATGTGCATGTGGACACATCATTTATTGCATTGGGGGTAGTACTGACACAAGCTGGTGAGGGATATTTAGATCAACCTACAGTGTTTGCAAGTAGAAATTTGTCTAAAGCTGAGAAGAACTATTCAACGATAGTTCACGAAGGGTTGGCTATGGTGTACATACTCCAGAAGTTCAAACATTACTTCTTAGACAGGCACTTCAACATGTACGTAGACCATTCTACATTCAAGTACCTGGATAACAATCCTGTGTTGGGGGGAAGATATGCAGATGGCTACTGCTATTTCAGGAATATGATTTTGAAGTCATTGTGAACCTAGGACGATTGAATGCAGGACCAGATCATCTGTCGCGCATTGAAAAGTAGAGGAACCCACTAATTTGGAGGAAGGATTGCCTGACATGCAACTCTTTGTAGTGTGTGTCATGGAAAATGACTTTGCAGATATCATAGACTTCCTGAAAATAGGAATGGCTCCAGAGGGGTATACTAGTCAACAAAAGGACTTGGTGGTGTGCGCGATAGACTGTTCTATCATTACAGGACATTTATATAAAATGGGCTTGGATGAAATACTATGAAATTATGTGCCTGAGTTTGAATGAAACAACATCCTTGCTAAAGGTCATGGAGGAGCTATGGGAGGACATTATGCAGGGCAGGAAACAATGCATAAGATTTTACACGCCAGGTTGTGGTAGCTGACACTGCATAAGGATTCCAAGGCTTATTACAAAGCATGTGATCCATGTTACAAGATGGGCAGACCATCACAGAGGGATGAGCTGCCTCTGAATCCACAGATGTCATTAAATCCATTTGGGAAGTGGTAGATTGATCTTATAGGACCAATCAGCCTCCAGGAAAGAAGACATGTGCGAGGTACATCATCACCGCAACTCAGTATTTGACCAGATGGGTAGAGGCACAACCTGTGAAGGAATGTACAGGGAAAACAACGAAAAAATTCTGCTTTGAGTATGTACGGACTAGGTTCAGTTGCCCAAATATTTTGATGAGAAATCACAGTACAAATTTCCTTAATGAAACGATCAGTGTGTTGACGGAGGAATTCTAGTTTTATCATCAAAAGAGTATGCCATACCACTCGCGGGCTAATGGGATGGTGGAAGCATTTAATAAGATATTAAAAACACCACTGACAAAGGTTTGGAATAAACAGAGGAACGATTGGGACGTGTGCGTACCTGCGTGTTGAGGGCCCCGAAATCAGGTCAACAACAAGGGGGATACCCACCCGGTCAGGAACCTGGTTGGCGGCTTCGTGCCCGTTTGGTGTAGCGGGTCCGACTGGGGATAACGGGACCAGCTTCCCGTTCTAAGGGGGTGTGTGTGTGTAGAGTTTGGTGATGTGTGTGTGTGTAGAATATGATAATGAAAATGTGGAATTATTTCTAAGCTAATCTAGTTCTAAACTCTGAGACTGAATTTTATACTACTTTAATCTATCAAGAACAACACATCTAATCTACGCTAACCCGGGATAGAACTTTTTCCATTATGCGATCTAGAAAGATTTCACACAATAACTGGTAATGAAGATTATTCAGCTATTATGAGAATATAAATCAATTAAGATGAACCATCCTGCATAAAAAGTTAAGCAAAATGGTTGTGAACAACATATTGCATAATCAGTTATTCATGTATTAAGCACAAATCAATGACTCCACCGTACAAAAGTGCCAAATGGTAGTCCATTCATTCATACGTTAACATATAAACAACATCAGTTGTATATTACTCTAAGAATGCAAGCAGAAACTCGTCAAGAGATAAAATTACCATTTATGACTGACTTTATACTCACAGACCTGAAGCAATAATGATCTATTTCTACTTACTTCTAATGCCTACTAAGAGTACAGAAGTGCAACATCAGTAGCAGGTATTAAAATGCAAACATAAATAAATCTTGATCTGTCCATTCATCAAAAACCCCCTCCGAGGGTGCAAAAGTGCATGTTCTGAGGACAATTTTTTTGAAAAATTTCCGGACCCTTCTCCAATGCAACGAGAAGGATTAAATACTACTAACCGGCTAATTTTAATTACACAAATTTAGGGAACGGCTTCAAATGACCGCCCTTTTACTAAAACAAATTTATTTCTAAAAACTGAATCTAATTTCTAACCATTTCTGTATCTGCTCCTTAGTGCTGTAAGTGATGCGCTATTCACTGTGAAAGAGTCGGTTGCTTGTCCTTTCCTTTTGTTCAAGCTTGAAAATTAGAAATAACAAGAGCTGGCACCTCTTTCTGACAAACTAGAAGATATTTTTGAAAGTGTTCTTCTGGAGGAGTGTCTTCACGGCGTGTATACTTAGTACAACTCAGATTTCTTTCAAACTGATTGTGTTGTTGCTATTTCAGTTCCCGGCCATGCGAATGACTCAATGAGCTGGGGATTTTGTTGCCTGAATGATTTTTTCAATTGAAACTTGTTTCCATTCTTTGTTCCAGGCTTTTCTGAGACGTCTTTCCCCTTAAGCGTTTTTCTTTTTGCTTTACCCAATTTGGGACTCAGGATCTTTCATAAACGCTTTGCTTTTGTGCGCCTTTGACTCTGAGTCCTAGATAGCCTATTTCCATCAGCATTTGTTGAGTGATACTCTGGGATCCGCGGTCCTGCTGTATGCGGTATCCATCTGCGAAGTCATCTCCTCTCTGTTCTTCTAGTTCTGGCGCTTTTCCTTAGATGTTTCCTGCATATAGATTTATCTCAGTTGCTGACTTATAGTTCACGTAAATGAAAAGAGACAGAAGAAAAGATTGACATGAAAGCAATTAAGTTCTAATGAATGCATAATCATGTCACCCATTATGACTTGACTCTTCGAAAAACGCAACATAATCATCTTTACATCGCAATCTTTGGAATGCCTGTGACGAATGGCTTCTGCGATTTGCATCGCAACATCGAAGATTGCGATGTAAATAAGTGGTATCGCAACAATTGATGGTCTCATTTGTCGCACACCATAGATCGCAGGTCGTAGCTTTGCATGGTCGCAGATCGCATATCGCAATATCGCAATGTTTTTCGCTTTGTGACTTTGTGCTGCTTATGCGAAATTGCGACGTGCGACGTCGCATATCGGCCATTGGCGGTTCTTTAGGTTTTCCCCTTTTGAGTCTTTTAATGCACGCGATGTGATGAGTTCTCGCGTCGCTCCTCCTCAGTGTGTTTATGCGCTTTGGGAAAGCGCTCCTTTCTCCTTTGTGACGCAATATAGCTCTTAGGGAGTTAATACAAAAGTTTTTTCAAACAAAAATATTTTTTGGATTTTTTGGTTAAGGGTCCCCCTTTGCTTGATGTTATTACTAATATCAAACAAAGAGGGGGGTTGTTGGTGACCACAACAATGGCGATTCACTGTGAAGAACCAGTTATCTCTGCATTTCTATTGACCGTTCACTTCCGAAACAACAAAATTTTTTTATATGCCTAAATTTTGTTATGGACAGATAGAGTAGATTGCCCCTCAGTTTATCGACGATATTTTGTCTCAACCCTTTTTATATCCCAATTTCTTGCTTCCTCAGGTTTTTTCTTGCATTCGCATCAGACATTACTTGGTCTTGATAAAAGATAAAATAAGGTCTTCTCTGCGTACTGGCTTAAAAGTATGCTCATTTGTCGTAGGTAGAGCCTCTGCTGCCTGCAAGCATCCATAGCCTCGACAGGGTTACCATGTTATCCAGCAATGATCCTTTTTCCTACTTGAGGTTACTCGCAACATTCCAGAGAAAAATCCTTTTTGACACACTTTTCCTTTTTTAATTCTCTAAAGAACAATGTCTTGGTTTGGTGGCCAAATTATGACACAGTCATTCACCTGATTTACACTTTTGCTGAACAAGCCGGCTCATGATGAGACCTCTTATCTTTTGATTGCAACAATCTTAAGTCGTTGCCCTGTTTTGATAGACAGTATTGGCAAAGTCAGCAAGTTATAATAGCTGTGATCATGATAAGCCGGCTCGTGATGAGACCTCTTATTCTTTGAGATATAGTGTTTTTCTTGGATTGTTTCTCTGAATGCTGTAATTTCCTTTTAACAGGGAGGAAGTCATTGTTTTTCCTTAAGAAAGCTCTGGACGACAATAATAGAGTTTTTGAAAACAACAGTTTTGCAGAGAATGCTTATTTTATTATTGATGATACCTTTCATGGTGCTGATACAAAAAAATTCTTTTACCAGAGGTTGCTTTTGTCAAAGTTTTTTAGAGGTCAAAACGAGTATCGTAATCAAAGTGAAGTTAACTCTATTTGTCAATAATAAAATTCAGATTTTCAAAAATTTTGCTATTTGTACAAGCGAAATCAAAATCTGATAGAGAATTGGCGTGCTCTTTCATGAATCCTTTTTAAATGATCACTTACAACGGGTTTTATTCAAAAAAAAAAGAGAAAAACAAAACAAAATAAAAACTAAAAACTAAATCTATCCTACAAAAATTAGAAGAATTCTCTTCTATGGAAAGTATAATTTAAGAATCAGTCCATTGACAGGTAAAGAATCTCTCCTTCCTGCCAGATCCTGCAACACGAATGTAGACGGGCCTACGACTTCTACAATCTGAAAAGGGCCAAGCCACAGCTTCTGAAATTTCGTATGTTTGCCCTTTTCTTCATGAGCCTTATCCCATTTCAAAACTAAATCACCCATCTGAAAGTTTTTTCTGGTTATGATGCTTGAGTCAAAAGAAGATTTTATTAGCGCTTGGTGATGAGCATGGGTTTTCCTAGCTTGTTCTCTTTGTTCTTCTAGTTTGATTATTTCCATTTGTCTTAATTGTAAAGAGGAAGTAGGTACTTCATCGATATATTGCACTAAAGACAAAGAGGGAATGACTAGGTGAGTCGGAAGAACCACTTCTCTCCCATAAACTAAATTAAAGGGAGAAGTGCCGATTGAAGCTTTCTTTGTGATTCTATCAGCCCATAAAGCATTTACCAGTGCTTTGTGCCAATTCCTTTGGCTTTGGTCGACTGTTATTTTGATAATTCTGATTAGGTTCTTGTTTGTTGATTCATCCAATCCATTACCTTGCGGATAGTAGTTAGCAGAATATTTCAGTTTGAACCCTCTTTTAAGTGCAAACTCAGTCATAGTATTTCCAGAAAAATATGAAGCATTATCAAACATTAATGCTGTTGGAAATCCAAACCTAGTGATGATAAATTGATCTATGAATTCAATAATATTTTCAGAATGAACTGTCTTGAGAGGAACTGCTTCTACCCATTTGGTAAAATAATCAGTTGTCGTAAGGATATACTTATGCTGCTTAGAAGAGTGAGGAACGATCTCACCTATTATGTCCAAGCCCCATTGACTGAATGGTTGGTCGATGATGACTGGTTGTAGCGGCATGGACGGTTTCCTTTGTTTTCCTGCAGCAGTCTGGCAGACTTGGCATTTCCTTACGTGATTGTATGAGTCTTTGAACAACGTGGGCCAATAATATCCTGCACGCAAGATTTTATGTGCAGTCGCATCTCCGGCATAGTGTCCACCCGCTGGTCCATCGTGGAGTTCCTGCAAAACCTTTTCGGCTTCAGTTTTCTCAAGACACCTAAGAAGCATAGAATCATAATTCCTTTTAAACAAGACATCATTTACGAGCTGGTATTGTTTAGCTTTTAATCTCAGAGCTCTTTTCTTGGTATGATCCAGACGTGATGGAGCATACCCGTTCTTAAGAAAATAAATGGTGTCAGCATATGATGATTCTGCATCGTTTAGGCTTACCTCGTACACTTGTACCTCTTCAGATGAGTTCTCTGGGATTTGCGATGCTCCGGCTAACATCTTGCAGAAGCCTTGACCTCTTACGATGTTTGCTGGTTTGATCTCAAGATCATATTCTTGTAAAGCGGTAATCCAATTAGCTCTCTTTCGCCCACGTCTCTCTGCACCAAAAGGTTTCTTACCGCTGGAAACGGTACTACGACTTTAGTGTGGGCTTTAAGCAAGAAAGGTCTGAAATATTTGATCACTTTGAAAACAGCATATGATTGTTTCTCTACATCTAAGTAATTTATTTCAGCACCTTGTAAGTTTGAGCTAAAGAATGCGATTGGAGCTTCCGCTTTCTCTTGATTTGCTTGGGTCAAAATCGCGGCATAGGATTTCTCTGAGGCAAAAGTGTATAAGGTAAAAGATTTTGAAAAATTTGGGGTGGCCAAAGATGGAGCATTGATGATAGCTTGTTTGATTAAGTTGAAAGCTTCGTGCTCATCTAGACCCCATTTGAAATTTGAATTCTTTTTTATCATATTTTGTAAGGGAGAAATAATACGTGAAAAATCCGGGACAAATCTTTTGACAAAATTGATCTGTCCAAGGAAGGATTGCATGGCTTTCTTGTTATGGGGTATGGATATTTCGGAAATTTCCCTGATTCTGTCGGGTTCTATATGAATACCAGATTTTGACACTATGAATCCGAGCAATTTCCCTTCGCTTAACGCAAAGAAAGATTTCTTTGGGTTGAGCGAAATCCCATACCTCAAGCATCTTTGAAAGATTTGCTTCAAATCTTTGAGGTGGTTGTTTCGTTTTTTGGAGTACACTGTTATATCATCCAAGTAAATCACCATTGATTTATTGACTAACCCTTTAAACGCGATGTTGGCTCTCTGAAAGGTAGCTCCAGCATTGATCAGACCAAATGGCATCTTCCAATATGCATAAGTGCCCCATTTGGTTCGGAACGTAGTCTTTAACTGATCATCGGGATGCACCAGTACTTGATTGTATCCTGAAAATCCATCCAGGAATGACATTAATTCTGAGCCTGCTACTGCCTGTAATATTTGCTCCATAGGTGGGAGGGGAAAGTTATCTTTCTGACAGGCTTTGTTGAGATTTCGGAAATCGATATAGATTCTAATGTCTCCGTTTTTCTTCCTAATAGGCACCATATTGGATACCCATTTAGAATGCCTTACGGGGAAAATTATTCTGGCTCTCAACAACTTATTAAGCTCAGTTTTTATCTAGTTTTCTAGGTTAGGGTGTATTTTTCTGAGCTTCTGCTGGACAGGTTTTTCATTGTCAATCATACGGATAACATGTTGAATGATAGAAGTGTTGTATGTTTTTAGCTCATCGTAATTCCAGGCAAAAACGTTTTTGTATTGTCTCAGAAGACGGATATATGCTGATTTCTCTTCAGGGGCTAGGCCGTGACCTAGGTTAACGTTTTGTGGCTTCTGATCGGTCCCTAGGTTTACTAATTCATAGTTCAGGGTAGAACTGCAAAGCTTAGCATCGGTGGACCTTTTAAACCGACTTTTCAAATCATATAAATCTTCTAGCTTGACCACCGATTTCGGTATAGCATTGTCAGAGCCATTTTGTTGTATTTGATGATCATGATGGTCTTCGTCGATTATCTGATTTGAGTAGGGTCCTTCAGAAGTAAGGAAATTTACGATGTCAGGATCGTCGTTGAACACTCTCCAATTGGTGATATTGTCAGGGATGGATGGTCTAAAGATTAATTCTATTGAAAACCTATCAGGACTAAAATCTTCAGAAGGGATAAGTCTAGAGGCTACGTTAGCTAACAGGTCTGCGCTCGCGTTTTGAATTCTTGGAATTGACGAGATGTTGAATGCTACGAAATGTGCAGTGAGATTTTGAAATAATGATTGATAATGCTTTAAATGACTTGACAGGCAATGTATGGTGTTACGTACCTATTTTGCGACGATCTCTGAATCTCCAAAGACTTGAGGATACTTAACGTTTAATCCGATTGCTTTGTATAGGCCTTGAACCAAGGCTTCGTACTCCGCTGTGTCGTTCGTGCAATCGAACTCAAGTCTTCATGTGAGCATAATCTTATTCCCATCCGGGTTAATCAGAACGCATCCTGCTCCTGCCCCCTCATTTGATTTAGATCCGTCAAAATATAATTTCCAAAATAAAGATGTATTTACAGAATTATCTAAAAAACTAAAACATTTTGAGTCATCAGTTTGGGAGAAATTTTCAACTTGGGATAAGACTGAATTCTCTAAGTATGGTGAAATATGAGCATTGAAATTACCTAGGAAAGAATCTATTGCGTAATTGCCTACAATGCTGCTATTGTACATTATGGCCTCATTTTCTCCTTCCAGTTCAGTCACTATGTATTTTTGGTGCAATTCTCGTTCAACCTTTATCTGATTTGGTTTACCATTGTATGGTAACCACATGTGCGACCAATCGGTTGAAAAATATCCATGGAGTTTTTCCGACCAATCTCTGCTAAGAATCAAACCATAGAACTCAGGGATATCAGCTACTAGAATGTCGATAACCTGACACACTTTTGGGTTAGACGACAATCTTATGGTCACCTGATTGAGTTCACCAATCACTTCGACTTGGGATCGATCAAGTTGAACTATACGTACTGCGGATTTTTGAGGTTGCACATTCAATTTGGCACATATTGATCTGGGTAAAATATTCGTTGAAGCACCAGAATCGACCAAGCAATTGTGCACGTTTTTGTTGAAGATTTCATATGTGAGAAGAAAAGGAGGAGTATGAGATCTTGATCTTCCTCCAATCAAGGCGATGTCATTTGGATCAATTTTATTGATCGTGTTGGTTGGAGGTCTTCCCAGATTGTGAGAAGCTACAACTATAGGTAAAGATGTAGTAGGCACAGCATGTAATTCTTTCATCATTATTTTCTGCTGGTGTTTCAATTTACTCAATTCATACAGAGTGATATTAGCCCTAGTCTTCTTCATATCATCAATGATGTTATATTCCATTTCATCTGACACTATTAGTGTTCTTGATGGAGGCGTTTGATCAGATTGGACTGGGCTAATGTGGGTCACTTTAGCAGTTGTCTTTTTTGTTGCGACCTTTTCTTTTGTTGCAGGGCTTGCGCCCTTTTGTTTTGGGGTAGTTAGGGGAGGATCAAGTTGATTTTTGCTTCTCGTGCTAACAGGAAATGCTTCTTGATCCTCTTCTTGTGGGAGGATGAAGTCCAGCATTCCTTGTAGTTCTACGACCTCTTCCTCGTCGGTCTGCCCTTCAGTGGTATTCTCTTCTTCTTCGTCTTCTTCAAATTCAACGTTTGAGACAACACTAGGTGGTCTTACCTCCATGGGAGGATTTCTTTTAAAAGTCCTAAAGGGCTTTTTCAAAGAAGTCTCTACTACTTGTTTCTTAATATCAATCATCTCATTGGACATGGCTTTCAACACTTTTTGTAATCCTTCCAAATCGAAAGGATCTTTCATTTGCTTCTTCTTGGTGTCTTCTTTGAAAGAGATCTTCTTAGATTTGCGTTCCTCTATAGCGGATCACTTTTCTAGGGCTACCATGCATTTTTACACTGCTAACGATTCTGTCAAGTTGTCAACTAAGGTGGTCTTGTTTGCCCTATCTACGAAGATAGCCAAGTTTGGAGGTAAAGCCGTGATGTACCATTCACATCTTACTTCCTCGCTGGGTTGTGAGGCAGCGGGGATTTTGTTGAGGATCTTATTGAACCGTAAGTTAAAATCTTTAATGGGTTCTCTAGCCTCAGCCTTAAGATTAGATAGGTCATTGATCAATGTCGCCGTGGATATGTCATCACCAAACTTGGTGAGGAACTGACTTTGAAAAATGTCCCAGCTTGTGATGGATCCGGAAGGTAACGAAAAGTACCATGACCCGGCTGTTCCCTGCATTGTATAAGGGAAAAGCCGGACAACAACGTCTTCGTTAGTGACTCCGTTGAGATTAACAGAAAGCATGAAATTATTGATATGTTCCTTGGCTAGCATGCCTGCTTCCGGGTTGAATTTAGGCAGCCATTTCTCAGGATGGGCCGGTATAGGGCTCAGGGGTGGAGGCATTAAAACCGCCCCAGGATTGTTCCATGGAGACTGGGCCATCGTTGAGCTGCTAGTTAATGGAAGTGCAGAAGACGATCCCTGATGTTGAGAATATGAAGATATTAAGATCTTTGATGTTTGAAGAGGAAGGTTTGTAGAAGATGGGTGAGTGAGAATGAAAGAGTGGGTGGTTGACTTCGTGGTGAGGGAGTTGATATGGACGAAGTGGATGAAGGAGTCTGACTGTCAGACTCTGATGGTGTTTTCCTTGCTCTTTTCCTGGTAGGGAGAGGGAGTTCACTTGGTTGTATGCCAAATTTTTCACTCTTTGATCTGGTAAGGGGATGAGCAGGTGTCACACAGAATTGGTCAAGGGTGCGGACACGGCTGACCTCCCTAGGAGTATAAACTCGCTAGCGACAAACAAGACAAAATGGAGTGATCTTTCTCTAAATCTACCTTTTATAACATGAAAAGTACAAGTGTTTAGGCTTACCTTATTCCAAAACGCTGTTGTTGTAGTCCGTTCTTGCCAATCCGGATGAGCTCTTCCTTCAAGTCAATTCCTACAACCACAAACAATCAAACAATTACCGAGCACTTGTATTTCATATAATAAAACATAGATTCAACATGCAGACCAAGGAACACATGAAATAACTCATTAACACAAGCTATTGAGAAAAATAAACCAGTTTGTATTAATAACGAAACAAAGAAACTCTTACAACCTGGCCTTGGTGTTGTGCAAGTTCCTCCCAGGGTCCATCAAGTGTTTTCCTCTACTTTGACAAAGCTCACCCACTTCCAAGTAGAATCATGTAAAGACAATCTCTCCTCACAAAGGTTCTAATGGAAGACCTAAATCCTGCAGCATTTACCCAAAGAAAATGTATAGCTCCAACCTCTCCTCCTTCTGGCTCAATGCCTTTATTTATAGTGCTGTAAAGAGGTTATTCAGGTCCACTATCAATGGGATCATCCCCCTCTATGGGTGGGATAGCTCCCTTATTGATGGGATAAGTCCCCTCTTAATAGAGATACATGAACCAACTGGAGGCGCATCCATTTCATCAAACCGACCTCTAGAATGTTCTAGAAGTAACCACAAGTAACTTTTTCAAGATAAAACTTGCGCATTTTGCCTTTTACAGAAGGACGCACCTGTCCTTTAACATACAGAGCGTCCATGGACGCAGTTTTTGTGAACATGGTCTGCGTCCCCGCAGGTAAGGCTAGAGAGAACCTGCGACCCCAGAGATAAACATAGTTTTTACAAGACTTTCTCTCTTCTTTGAGTTTGAGATGGATAACAGAGGCATAAGACTTGCCTAAGAGGGTAGCATGACTGTTGATTTGAGCCATACTAACTGTAAGTAGTCAAGGTGACATTTTTTAGTGTAACAGATTGCCCCCTAAAGTGCGAAGCCTGGAATAGATTGGTGTTTTGTAATTCTATGAAGGGTGAAGCGCTTTATCATTTCAAGGATTGACTTGTGGATGACCTGGTTGGAACCTGCAATTTTCAACACAAAATACATGTATAAGATTATATCATCACTGAGGTAGGCATTCCCATACTCAGATTCAAAACTTTAACTAATGGACTAACTATTCTGATACAGGAATGATCTTGTAGTACATCATTTTTATAGACTTTTGTAGACACAGTATGGACGCAGCCATCTGTTTATGATTAGTCTACATAGACAATGAATACAAAACTCCTCGCAGCCTGGATGGTAGAAACTAGATCCAGGGTCTTCACTTCTACTTCTCGAATTGGTACGATTCTAAGCATGTGATTAAATGATTTGATGTCGAACATGTTAGAAACCACTTGATTACCAGTCGATGATGTGAACTGTTAACAAGCGTGAGAGAGACCACCAGTAATGTCAATGGTTCTCAAAGTACCAAGCACAACCCGTGAAATGTGAATAGATGTTCTGATGTCGAACACTTCACAGAATCCTTTGATCGAAAGTCAATGATGTAAACTGTCGTCAAAGGCGAGAAACCTGCCATTGATACATGCAGACTTCAAGGTACTGTCGATTCCTAAGTCATCTTTCTAGATAATGTGTCGATGTCGATAGAAAGCGACTCGTTGCAGGCAAGCCTGCAACACGAAATCATTGTTCAAGTTGAAGAAATGTTGCTGTAAGGACTGACTCAGGGATGGTCAAATGGATGATAAGTATTTTGCAGATGAAAGTTTTGCTTGCAGACCTCTTGAACACATAACGACACAACAGATGGTTTGGTGACGAATAACTCAAAGTTAATCCCTGAACCCGGTTAAAGATTTTCAAAGTGATTTGGTCAACTGTGAGGTAAAAGATTTCCCAACCCAGGTGAAATGCAAAAGTGTCGTGTTCAAGAGTGGTAATAAAGTTTCGTTTGAGACAAAAGGTGACAAATAGGTTCATTCTTCTCTCTTTTCCCCCACCATTTCTGGCAAGTACCTCTTTATTTTTAACAAGCTTGAGGAGGATAACATATGCTTGGTTATAAGCTCATCCTTCGGACGAGTCCAACCTAGTTTAAATTCGAACCCTAGGAAGGAGTGGTTCGTTCCTGTTTGTAATTGAACAGGTCCTTTACTGTAAAATTTTAATGAGCCCAGTATAGGAACAACTCGGCGTTTTTCAATTTTAGAGAGTCTGAAAAAACTTAAGGAAACTCCACGTTGAACTTTTTTGTAAATTTGTGTCCCTCAAGCCCGAAAAAGTATAAAATAATACCTGGGGGAACCGCTTGATCTTGCGACCAAGGAGTACTTTCATAGTTAGTGTCACTGACCTGAAAAGTAAAAAGCGATCAAGGACACGTCGTTTTATTTCCGTATCGAGTTTGAAACGACAAAAACACGGCTATCTTTTCCTGATTTTACGGTCAGAAAAGAGCTATAAGGGGACCGTCTTTTAATTCTGTTTTAACGAGTGTAAAAGAAACGCTCGGCAATCTTTTCATGTTTTAGGAGTCAGAAAAGGGCTTAAAAGATGACTCTGAGGTTTCACTTTTTCGTAAGTTTTAACGAGTTCGAAAAAGGGATAAAAATGTACTCATATGGCCGACTTTCAATTTAATTTACGAGCAGGAAAAGACGGAAAGAACTCGGCATTTTCATTTGTTTTACGAGAATGAAAGATGGCAAAATAATCTCGGTATTTTCATGAGTTTAATGAGTCTTGAAAATAACTGAAATTGACTCGAGATAGGTTTCATTTTTACAAAAGCTTGAAACAGAGAAAAACTATGCTTCATGCCCCCTAAGCATAACTGCTAGAGTGCATGCCCCCCTTGCTTCATTTCATTCAACTAAGGTGGATGAAATGAAGGTTCAAGTACGAGATCGTTTGAAAGACTCAACCTAAAACAAAAACTGAAATAACTAACCTAAATATACAACTTAACATCTACGAGATCTAGTCAATCTCTCGACTCAAGTAGAGGAGGATTTGTTTCATTTTTTAACGAGCTTGACACAGGAAAAGAACTATGCTCGGATTCGGTTTCATGTTTACGCAAGCTTGAAACGAAAAACTATGCTTGTTATAAGGTCACATGCCCCCAGCATAATGACGCAAAATGAGGGACATGCCCCCCAAGCTTCATTGCATTCAATGAGGTGGATGGAATGAAGCTTTACTTTCATTTTTTAGTGAGCTTGACACATGACAAGGAACTATGCTCATAACTAGTCTCTACAATGTACCTAACGAAAAACTTTACTCTAAAAATCTTGATTCATTTTTTAACGAGCTTGACACAAGACAAGGAACTATGCTCTAAAATCCTTGATTCATTTTTTAATGAGCTTGACACAAGACAAAGAACTATGCTCATGACTACTATCTACAATCTACCTACTTAACCTACCCTTGTTTCAGTTTTTAACGAGCTTGACACAAGACAAGGAACTATGCTCAAAAAGTTCGCATGCCCCCAGCATAATGATGCGAAATGAGGTACATGCCCCCCAGGCTTCATTGCATTCAACCGGCTGGATGAAATGAAGGTTTACTTTCAATATTTAACTTGAAAAGGGAGTTGCTTCATTTTTTAACGAGGTTGACACAAGAAAAGAACTATCCTCATACCTGATTCATTTTTTAACGAGGTTGACTCAGTAACAGGAACTATCCTCATACCTGATTCATTTTTTAATGAGGTTGACTCAGTAACAGGAACTATCCTCAAAGTTGATTCATTTTTTAACGAGGTTGACTCAGTAACAGGAACTATCCTCAAAATCCTACTTTCTACAATCTACCTACATATCCTAAAATCTACCTGATTCATTTTTTAATGAGGTTGACTCAGTAAAAGAACTATCCTCATACACTGATTTATTTTTTAACGAGGTTGACACAGTAAAAGGAACTTTTCCTCGTACACTGATTCATTTTTTAACGAGGTTGACACAGTAAAAGGAACTTTCCTCGTACACACTGATTCATTTTTTTGAACGAGGTTGACACAGTAAAAGGAACTTTCCTCATTACATCCTAATTTCTAACTATCTATATGACCTAAAAACTAGCTGATTCATTTTTTAATGAGGTTGACTCAGTAAAAGAACTGTCCTCATAACATCCAATTTCATTTTTTAACGAGGTTGAGAGAGGAACAAACTATCCTCGTACTCACTGATTCATTTTTTAATGAGGTTGACACAGTAAAAGGAACTTTCCTCATACCCTCCTATTTCATTTTTTAACGAGGTTGATACAGGAAAAAACTATCCTCGCATCCACTGATCATGGCTTCCAACCGGAAGAAAGACATGTCAATGGACACACCTTGATCATGGCTTCCAAGAGGTCTTCATCAGAAGGAAGAATACTTCTTTGGAAGGAACACATGTCAAGGGACTCATAAGGGATAAGAACATCGTGTTCAAGTAATCCCATAGAGTTTTCCATGCCAATTACCGGATCTAAATCAAAGGAAGATGAGCAAACAGTGAGAGGCTCACTTACATTGGTAACTGAAATCATGGGACCGGTTGCCACATAATTAACCCGTGGCAGGGTAGATACCACTTTAGAATCAGGAACATTTAGGGGTGTCATATTATTGGTAGTTGAAAAAAAACTAGGGAACGAAAGCTGGTCTACAGTCACAATACTGCCATTGTGAGGGAAAGACATCACGCGAAAAAGTGTCGATACGACAGCTTTCATTGCATAAACATAGTCTCGCCCAAGGAGTAAATTGAAATCCAAGGGACCTCGAACTACCATAAGATCAACACAAACAGTTTTACCTTCCAAGGTAATAGAAAACTTAGGAAGGATCCCTAAAGGTTCACTGATTGTTCTGTTAAAAGCTTTCAGATTCTGCGTAATAAGCGCAAGCTGAGGGGAACCCAAAGCTTTCCAAACAGTTGAGGATAAAATACTAACAGAAGCACCTTCATCTACCTAAGTACGATGTATGTCCCTACCACCAGCCTTGACAATGATTTGGAAAGGGATGGAGGAAGGAAGACGAGGTTCTGTCAGTCTATTCCAATCAAAGGAAAAGACCTCAGTGCTTGGAGGGGGTTCTGTAGAAACAGGTGAAATGCCCCCCAGCATAGAAGAATCTGAAGTAACAAGAAGAACCTGAGCGGTATGAAGTTCACTCTCTAAATGGAAAGTGGGATCGACCGAATGTGAAATTGAATCGACCACTTGATCAACTAAAGGATCATCAACCTGAGTGACATGAGTTTCACTCTCCAATGGGAGAGTGTGATTGAGTATACTTGAATTTAAATCAATCACTCCGTCAGATGACGGCAGGTTGGGAGAAAGTTTACGGTAACCAGTTGGAAATTCTTGCTGCGGAACAGTGAGGTTTTCCAACAATGTTGAGGCTTCATCCATGTGAGGGAAAATGTGAGTTTGATGACTCCCTTTGCATAACTTACAAGGAAACCTAACTTTACCCTTTTTCCCAGGAACCTGACTATCACTAGTTGATGGATCAACGGAAAGTTGATGAGATTTTTCTGACCATACTTCCAAGACCTTTGGTATACCAGGACAATTGACAAGGAAGTGGTCACCCTTACAAAGCCTGCAAGGGTATTTGGGTTTACAGTGCATGTCGGAATTTTCCTCAACACAACTAACACTTACAGCCATGGTTGGTTGGTTGACTTCTTTCTTATCTTGCTTCTTCTTCTTCTTCTTCTTCTTCTTCCCTTTCTTCTTCTTCTTAGCCTCCTGGTTACTAGCATCAAGGCTTTTACCAGGCGAAGAGGAAGAAATGGAGGAAGAAAAATTAGGCGAAGAAGGTAAAGGGTCAACTGAAGGTTGGTGATGTTGAGATGGTGAACTCTGTTGAGGTGAAGCATCTGGTTGAGGTGGAACAATTGGAGTACTTTGGGCCAACGAAGTTGAAAACAACCATATCGGTAATCCTATTGTAAATCCAGGTAATGACAAAGTAGCCATATAAGGAGGACCAACATTTCCAAAGTAAGGAAAAGTACTAGGATTCTCATTAGGAGGGGTTCCTAGGTTGATAAATTCTGGAACATTTTCCATTATATTCAACTTCAGTGAATTTTATTAACAATTTTAAACTAAAATTAACAATTCACAATTTACACCTAACAATTTAAAATTCACAATTCACACCTATGGTCTCTAAAAGTAAAAACAAACAAATGAACACGCGCTATCAAATCTAGGAGTCAAACCACACACAAATAGTAGCCTTCCGGACCGAAAACACTAGTTGGTGATTAAGCCCAACCTCGCAGAATCCAGTACAGAAATAGTGGGTGGAACAGTTACCCCGACAACCTGCTTAATGAATAGACTGGACCAAGTTCCTCCACTTTAACCGTCTCGAAGTGAAGTGAACCCCCCAGAAAATCCAAGTGAGTATAGCCGACGTCTGCTCCAGGTACAGTGGGACCTTCCCTCCACCGTCACCTTGGGTAGAATCCTAGATATTATGGTCACTAAGGTTACCAACGGCCACAAGTACACCTGGGGGAACAGTCTAAACTCCGACAGCACGCAAGGGCAGAGTAGCAAGCTCAATCCCCTTACCGGCTCCTTGACAGTAATCCAAGGTTTACCGATAAGTGACCCCTGGCTCCTCGACAATGGTTAATCTGAGGTTTACCGTTTGTAATACATACTGTCTGGCGTCGTTCCCAACGAGGGGGGAATGATCCCCTCACTGGTTTGGACACGAGCTCGTGCTTCTCCTTTAAGAGGAGCTTTCCCAGAGTGTAAATGTAACAATTGGATTTGATTCTATCACAAGATCGACTACTTGTTTGGTTTTACTGTCTTGGAGAGTTAATTACTCACCTACTCCAAGACACTAGCCTAAGCTATGTTGGTGCTTTAGAGCCCTAGAAAAATAAAAATTACTAGATGAATTTTAATTAAGCACTGTGTTATTAAGGCTGTTATTACTCAAATGGGTAAATGGAGATGAAACCAATGGTGTTATGACCCTGACTCAACTGAATGCAATCGAATATGATAATGTAATCTTTTCAATTCGATGAATCCTAACTAAAGTAAGGAGAGAGTTTCCATTCACTTCCAACAATGCAAAAAATTGATCATTAAGAGAAAATATAACAAATTCTCTAATGCACTAATTTTATCAAGAGAAACTAATGCAAATCAATTCCAAACCATTTTTTTTTATTTTTATTTTTGTGTAAATTCAAATCAAAGAAAACTGATCTAAATCTACGATTGATTTTTCAGAATGTAAACTATGCAATTGTAATCTATGCACAATTCACTTGAAAAGTATGCAAATGTAATCTATGCACATTTTTCATTCATATTCTGAAGATGAGAATTCTAATTATGCAAATGTGATCTATGCAAGAGAATTCTCAAACACAAGATGATTCTAATGCAATCTAAGAACCAATCAAGTGCAAGTCGAGAAAATTGGGTGAGAGTTCCAAAGATCAAAAAATAAAAACACTCAAAGGCGATTAACACTCATACACAATTTAGCCCCCCCCCGGCGAATGAGGGGGAATTTTTTTTGCAAAAACAGAAGCAAAAAGATGCAAAATTGTGAAAAGACTGAGCCAAACCTCCAAGTAATGACCAAAGGAAATCAAATTAAGAATTTCTCAAAAAAGAGACTCAAAACACCCAATTGATGAAAGCTAAAGCAGGAATGCCAATGAAACAAGCTTAGGTGAAGATTTATGGCAAGAGACTAATGAATCTGGGCAGAAAAAACTAAGAAAAAACAAAATCTAAGAGCAAAAAATGCAAAAAATGGAATTTTTTCAAATTTTAGCAGGGGACGCAGGCAACCCGTTAGAACAGGTGCGGGCCCGCACTGTGCACACAGCGACAGTGCGTCCAGGGACGCACTGTGCAGCACTCAGAGGGTGCGTCCTACTGAAAAACTCAAGAAAAACCAAAATAAAACTAATCCTAAGCTAACCCACCCAGAGACAAGGTCACAGAGCCAAAACCAGAAAAATAAACCAATTTTCTCAAAGCAAAGTTCACATAAAGGAAAAGACTTTTCATTAATGGATTCCCCAGTATGGTCGCCAATTTGTCACACAGAATTGGTCAAGGGTGCGGACACGGCTGACCTCCCTAGGAGTATAAACTCGCTAGCGACAAACAAGACAAAATGGAGTGATCTTTCTCTAAATCTACCTTTTATAACATGAAAAGTACAAGTGTTTAGGCTTACCTTATTCCAAAACGCTGTTGTTGTAGTCCGTTCTTGCCAATCCGGATGAGCTCTTCCTTCAAGTCAATTCCTACAACCACAAACAATCAAACAATTACCGAGCACTTGTATTTCATATAATAAAACATAGATTCAACATGCAGACCAAGGAACACATGAAATAACTCATTAACACAAGCTATTGAGAAAAATAAACCAGTTTGTATTAATAACGAAACAAAGAAACTCTTACAACCTGGCCTTGGTGTTGTGCAAGTTCCTCCCAGGGTCCATCAAGTGTTTTCCTCTACTTTGACAAAGCTCACCCACTTCCAAGTAGAATCATGTAAAGACAATCTCTCCTCACAAAGGTTCTAATGGAAGACCTAAATCCTGCAGCATTTACCCAAAGAAAATGTATAGCTCCAACCTCTCCTCCTTCTGGCTCAATGCCTTTATTTATAGTGCTGTAAAGAGGTTATTCAGGTCCACTATCAATGGGATCATCCCCCTCTATGGGTGGGATAGCTCCCTTATTGATGGGATAAGTCCCCTCTTAATAGAGATACATGAACCAACTGGAGGCGCATCCATTTCATCAAACCGACCTCTAGAATGTTCTAGAAGTAACCACAAGTAACTTTTTCAAGATAAAACTTGCGCATTTTGCCTTTTACAGAAGGACGCACCTGTCCTTTAACATACAGAGCGTCCATGGACGCAGTTTTTGTGAACATGGCCTGCGTCCCCGCAGGTAAGGCTAGAGAGAACCTGCGACCCCAGAGATAAACATAGTTTTTACAAGACTTTCTCTCTTCTTTGAGTTTGAGATGGATAACAGAGGCATAAGACTTGCCTAAGAGGGTAGCATGACTGTTGATTTGAGCCATACTAACTGTAAGTAGTCAAGGTGACATTTTTTAGTGTAACAGCAGGGTTGTACTGCGAAGTCACACTGCTTTTAGATTTATCAGACTTCTGGTTAAAAATAGAGAATCCCTGGAGTTTACAAATCAAAGTTCGAATTTCAGGGGGTTCAAAGATAGATTGGTCTGATATATTCAAATATGTAGCAGCGGTAGATACTAGAGCAACTTCCAATTCCGGGTTTAACCATGTTGGAGAAGTCGAGGGAGTTGATGAGGGTGTATTACTCTCAAAATGGTATTTAGATGTTGCTTTAGGTGCCATTCATAGTTCGGGCCCTCCTTCTAGCGCCAAATATGTTGAGGGCCCTGAAATCGGGTCAACAACAAGGGGGATACCCACCCGGTCGGGAACCTGGTTGGCGGCTCCGTGCCCGTTTGGTGTAGCGGGTCCGACTGGGGATAACGGGACCAGCTTCCCGTTCTAAGGGGGTGTGTGTGTGTAGAGTTTGGTGATGTGTGTGTGTGTGTAGAATATGATAATGAAAATGTGGAATTATTTCTAAGCTAATCTAGTTCTAAACTCTGAGACTGAATTTTATACTACTTTAATCTATCAAGAACAACACATCTAATCTACGCTAACCCGGGATAGAACTTTTTCCATTATGCGATCTAGAAAGATTTCACACAATAACTGGTAATGAAGATTATTCAGCTATTATGAGAATATAAATCAATTAAGATGAACCATCCTGCATAAAAAGTTAAGCAAAACGGTTGTGAACAACATATCGCATAATCAGTTATTCATGTATTAAGCACAAATCAATGACTCCACCGTACAAAAGTGCCAAATGGTAGTCCATTCATTCATACGTTAACATATAAACAACATCAGTTGTATATTACTCTAAGAATGCAAGCAGAAACTCATCAAGAGATAAAAGTACCATTTATGACTGACTTTATACTCACAGACCTAAAGCAATAATGATCTATTTCTACTTACTTCTAATGCCTACTAAGAGTACAGAAGTGCAACATCAGTAGCAGGTATTAAAATGCAAACATAAATAAATCTTGATCCATCCATTCATCAAAAACCCCCTCCGAGGGTGCAAAAGTGCATGTTCTGAGGACAAGTTTTTTGACAAATTCCGGACCCTTCTCCAATGCAACGAGAAGGGTTAAATACTACTAACCGGCTAATTTTAATTACACAAATTTAGGGAATGGCTTCAAATGACCGCCCTTTTACTAAAACAAATTTATTTCTAAAAACTGAATCTAATTTCTAACCATTTCTGTATCTGCTCCTTAGTGCTGTAAGCGATGCACTGTTCGCTGTGAAAGAGTCGGCTGCTTGTCCTCTCCTTTCGTTCAAGCTTGAAAATTAGAAATAACAAGAGCTGGCACCTCTTTCTGACAAACTAGAAGATATTTTTGAAAGTGTTCTTCTGGAGGAGTGTCTTCACGGCGTGTATACTTAGTACAACTTAGATTTCTTTCAAACTGAATGTGTTGTTGCTATTTTGGTTCCCGGCCGTGCGAATGACTCAATGAGCTGGGGATTTTGTTGCTTGAACGATTTTCTCAATTGAAACTTGTTTCCATTCTTTGTTCCAGGCTTTTCTGAGATGTCTTTCCCCTTAAGCGTTTTTCCTTTTGCTTTACCCAATTTGGGACTCAGGATCTTTCATAAACGCTTTGCTTTTGTGTGCCTTTGACTCTGAGTCCTAGATAGCCTATTTCCATCAGCATTTGTTGAGTGATACTCTGGGATCCGCGGTCCTGCTGTATGCGGTATCCATCTGCGAAGTCATCTCCTCTCTGTTCTTCTAGTTCTGGCGCTTTTCCTCAGATGTTTCCTGCATATAGATTTATATCAGTTGCTGACTTATAGTTCACGTAAATGAAAAGAGACAGAAGAAAAGATTGACATGAAAGCAATTAAGTTCTAATGAATGCATAATCGTGTCACCCATTATGACTTGACTCTTCGAAAAACGCAACATAATCATCTTTGGATACACAGGCATATAATCATTAATTTCCCGTAAGGTGCGCGCCTAATTTTAGGTTCACAGATCATGCCGAGGAATGCCTACGACGAATGGCTTCTGCGATTTGCATCGCAGCATCGAAGATTGCGATGTAAATAATTGGTATCGCAACAATTGATGGTCTCATTTGTTGCACACCATAGATTGCAGGTCGCAGCTTTGCATGGTCGCAGATCGCATATCACACTATCGCAAGGTCGCAAGGTTTTTCGCTTTGTGACTTTGTGCTGCTTATGCGACATTGCGACGTGCGACGTCGCATATCGGCCGTCGGCGGTTCTTTAGGTTTTCCCCTTTTGAGCGCTTTTAATGCACGCGATGCGATGAGTTCTCGCGTCGCTCCTCCTCAATGTGTTTATGCGCTTTGGGAAAGTGCTCCTTTCTCCTTTGCGACGCGATATAGCTCTTAAGGAGTTAATACAAAAGATTTTTCAAACAAAAATATTTTTTGGATTTTTTGGTTAAGGGTCCCCCTTTGCTTGATGTTATTACTAATATCAAACAAAGAGGGGGGTTGTTGGTGACCACAACACCGCGGTACTATGGGCTTACATAATGACTTGCAAAAAGTTGACTGGACAAATGACTTTCAGGCTGGTTTATTGATCAAGGTGGATCTTCAGACACAATTGCATGGAAAATAT
Source organism: Pinus tabuliformis (assembly GCA_031772625.1). NCBI lineage: Eukaryota > Viridiplantae > Streptophyta > Pinopsida > Pinales > Pinaceae > Pinus > Pinus tabuliformis. Next base: position 1,117,052,247 of record CM062813.1, on the reverse strand, counting down.
CAAAATTTAAAGTGGCAAAAAGGCAAGTATCTTGACATCAGATCAAAGTGCTCATTTCCCTGATTCCAATGGTGTGAACAACACTCCAATCTGAGTTTGGATGATGAAGTTATCGTGAAAAGAGTTTTCCTTAGTTCCTTTGAAGAAAGAGGCATTTCTTACAAAAATGGGTTTTAAGCCTTAAAAAGGTAAATCACAATCAGAGGAGTCAAAAGGGCAGACTTAAGGAAAGGCCTTTAGAACCCCTAATTAGTAATCTCTGATATATCGGATCAGAGGAAGGCAGGCACACGATATTGGGACTTAAGGCAAGCGACATGCAATATCGACGTTGGCAATCAGCATCGGCGATCGACATCAGCATATGCCAAGGTCTATGGAAGAACCCCTGGGTCGTAGAAATGCAATATGCTGATAGCAACGTGCAATCTCAGTCGTTGGATCAGAAAACATATCAACGATCAGGATCAGATTGGTGATCATCATATTAGCGATTGACGATCAGCATATCGACATATCAACGAACAGCATATTGGCGATCGACATATCGACGATCGGCATATCGGCGATTGCTAATCGGTGATCGGCATATCGGCAATTGGTGATCGGAAATCGGTGGATTCCCGTGAGAAGGAAAAACATCGAAGGAGAAACATGGATGAAGAGGCTCGTATTGAGGAGCAACGCAATTTCTGCAAGACCTTCTATTCAATGGCAGAAAATGTTGGTCAGTTGGTTTTAAGGCTGGAGAGAGTAGAAGGGAGAAATCTAGAAGAACAAGGTTCAACACATGGAAATGGTGGGAAGAACCCCCTCCTTCTCCTTCCACGAGTGAAAGTTCTTCTTCCTCTCACCACCATAATCGTAGAAATTCAAGGGATGCATCTAAGAAACTTTTCTTTAAATTGGATGTTAAATTTGATCTTCCCATGTTTAATGGTGAAAGTAAGGCAAAGAAGCTTAATAATTGGATTAGGCAGATTTATATCTATTGTAGGATTTAGCATATCATGGAGTATGAGGCAAAGATTCAGCTGGCTTCTCTATGACTGAGTAGCACTGCTCTCGTTTGGTGGGAGAGAAAATTACAATGAAGTAAGAATGTTGCTAACCTCTTTTCCTCATGGCCTGATTTTATTTTTGCGTTAAAGGAATAGTTTTATCCCTTGGTTTACAAGAAAAAAGCATTAATGAATTGGCATTATTAAGGCAAGGCAAAGGTCAAGATGTTCAGAGTTTTACAGAGGAGTTTAGAAAGTAAGCACTTACTACGGGTATTGCACTTGATACACATGAAGTAGTAACTAAGTATATTGGCTCATTGCATAGCTACATTAGGCATTCATTGTTGTCGTTTGAACCAACCACTATTGACTCAGCCAGTGTGAAGGCAATTCATATTGAGAATAGGGGCAAAAGCGAAAGAGATGATCATTCCATAAAACCACTGTTCAAGCCTCCCAATGGCAAATCTAAAGTGAAATGGAAAGGAAAGGAGAAGAAAATGGTAACAGTTAAAGAAGGAGAAAGGTCGTATTGCAATCACTCCAAAAAGTAATCTCATAATGACGATCACTGTTGGAAACAGCACCCAAAAAAGAGACCAAAGAAGTATGGGAGAAAAGGCATGTAGAAGTTAGTGGAAACTATGCGACAAGACCTTGGATCTGATTCGACAGATGAAGCATTTATCACAACAGTAGGAAAAAATGTACTCTTACTCCTCATGTTAATTCTGAATCACATGAAGGCACTAGTTCTATAAACAAATCCCTTCCTAATGATTGAAAGAGAATTGAACTGTTTCATATCAGAGTTGTCATAAATCATACTAAAGTATAAACTTTGTTTGATACTGGATCCCAAGCAAACTTAATTGCAAAATCCTTGGTAAAGAAACTCGGCTTAGAAACAAAACCACATCCGAAACCTTACCTGCTTGGATGGATACATGATAAATCAAAACTTAATGTAACCAAGCAGTGTAAAGTAAAATTTGTAATCACTTCTAAGCTACTGGATGAAGTAGAACTGGATGTGATCCCATTGGATTCTGTGGCATGGTGTTAGGGAGTCCATATCTATATGATAGCAAGGCATTCTTTTTCCATCATGAAAAAAATACCAAATCACAAAATATGGGGTAGAATATATAGTAAGGGCTCATCAAACTAAAATCAATGCTAGCCTTGTAAGTTTCGAACAAATGAAAAGGCTTGTGAATTCCAGTAAGGGTTGCATGCTGATGGTTGTAAGGGGAAAAGATGCAGAAGTAGCTGATGCTTTCCAGGGTTGTGATCAGAAACATAAGAAGGAATTATGTGAATTAATTTCTAATTATGACAAATTGTTTCAAGAACCGAAGGGATTACCTCCGAAGAGGGAAATCCAACATGAGATCCATTTGCAGCATGGTGCTCCTTTACCAAATATTGGCATGTACAGGATATCGACCATTGAGATGGAGGAAATAAAAAAGAAGGTGCAGGAATTACTGGACCAAGGGGTCATTAGGCCAAGCACTTCTCTGTGTGGCTCACCAATTGTCTTAGTCCGAAAGAAAGACGACACATGGAGGATGTGTGTGGATTACCACGCACGAAACAAAATCACGGTGAAAAATCACTACCCTCTTCCACGCATTGATGACTTATTAGATCAGCTAAAGAATGTTGTTTATTTCACCAAATTGGATTTGTGCAGTGGTTAACACCAGGTCCAAATTGTAGAGCAGGACGTCTAGAAAACTGCCTTCAAGACCAAACAGGGGTTGTTCGAATGGATGGTGATGCCATTCAAACTCTGCAACGCTCTAGCCACTTTTATGAGGGTCATGAATGATCTCTTTAGGCCTTTCATTGATGAATTTGTTCTTGTATATTTAGATGATATACTTGTCTTTAGTAAAAGTCGGAATGAACATGTGTGTCATGTGAAGAAAGTGATTGATGTATTGAAAAATGAAGAACTCTATGTAAAATTGTCAAAGTGTGAGTTCGGGAAAACCTCTTTGGGTTACATAGGTCATATTGTTGGTCATGGTCAGTTAAAAATTGATCCTTCTAAAGTTGAAGCAATTGTAAATTGGCCTAAGCCTACTAGTGTAACCGAGGTACGTAGCTTTTTAGGTGCAGTTCAGTATTGGAGGAGATTTATAGCCAATTTATCTATTATTGTAGCACCTTTTCACACGTTGACAAGTGTGAAACAGGTCTTCCAATGGAAGGAAGATAGCAGAAGTCTTTCGAAACATTGAAGGAAAAGATCAGCATTTCTCTAGTCTTAGCCTTACCAGACCTCCAACGGCCATTCAAGATCGAAGCAAATGCCAACAGTTATGCCATGGGAGCTATACTGATGCAACAAAAGAAGCCAATATGTTACCATTTTGAGAAGTTCTCTCATGCTGTGATAAACTATCCCACTTATGACAAGGAGATTTATGCCTTGGTGCAGAGTGTGAAAAGGTGGAATCACTACTTGATTGGCAAGGAGACCAACATCCATACGGGTCATCATCCCCTGTAGTACCTTTAGTCATAAACCAAGTTGCAGCGATCTCGTCATTTCAGGTGGATGTGTTTTCTTCAACAGTTTCATCTGATAATAAAGTATTAGAAGGGCAGTAGCAATAAGGTGGCCGATATGCTGTCTCGCCCTCCTATTTATGCTTTTGTTATTTTTCATAATGCTTTGTTATCTTTTGAGAGTTATGCTGAAAAATATGCTAACGATGATGACTTTAAAGAGATTTATGCAAAACTAACCCATGGTTCACAGGTGGACAACTATCACTTGCAGGGGAAACTATTGTATCACCTTGGCAAATTGTGTATTCCCACAGGGAATGAGTACATGTAATCCGAGAGGCCCACACCTCTCTTGTGTCTGGACACTTTGGTGTTGAAAAGAATTTATGTCATGTACACAGATTTTTTTTTTGGCCTCATATGAAGAACATTGTGACTCGCTATGTAAATGGTTGTGTGATGTGTTCTGTTTCAAAGCCCTCTAATAGAAAACTTGGGCTTTACACAACACTCCCTATTCCTAGTCGTGCATGGGAATACCTTTGAGTTGGTTTCAAGGGGATGCACCCCAGTAAAGAAAAATGGATGGAGAAGAAAAGAGTGAGGGAAAAATTCCCTCACTTGCCAATCAACTAATAAAAGATTTTGGCGGTCCAAAAGCTCCTAAAAGGGGAGGATTGATCCAGGTGGATCTTCAAACACAATGGCATGGAAAAGCTAAAAATTTAAAGTGGTAGAAAGGCAAGTATCTTGAAATCAGATCGAAGTGCTCGTCACCCTGATTCCAAAAGTGTGAATGACACTCCAATCTGAGTCCAGATGATGAAGTTATTGTAAAAAGAGTTTTCCTTAGATCCTTTGAAAAAAGAGGCATTTATTATAAAAATGGGTTTTAAGCCTTATAAAGGCAAATCACAATCGGAGGAGTCAAAAGGGTGGACTTAAGGCAAGGCATTTAGAACCCCTGTTACACAAAAATATCATCACCATGACTATTTTCAGTCAGTATGGGTCTATCATCACTTATATTGTCCTCCTAAGCAAGTCTCAGACCTCAGCTCTTCATGTCAAGCTTTGAAAATGAGAGAAAGACATTAAAAATCAACAATGCTCTGGTTCCACACTTTCTCTCACTGTTTCCTGTGGTCCCACACCCCCTCTTCACATTACCTGTAGACCTACCCGCTCTGTCTCTAAAGGAGTGGGTGTGGACCCCTGTGAAAGTCAAAATGGCGCAAGTTTATTCTAAAAAACTCAGTTTGGGTTAATTCTAGATGATTCTAGAAGGAATTTTGACGTGGATTGTTCGCTCTTAGGTGGTTCATGCATCCCAAAAGAGAAGGAGCTAATCCCTTGATGAGAGGAGCTATCCATTTGAAGGAGGGCTTTATCCCTTTGAAGGAGGACCTAGTAACTTCCCTCCATTGCACTATAAATTAAGGCATTGGGCTGGTTGCTAGGGAGGTTAGAAGCTGAACATTTTTGAGGGTAAATGCTGGTGGAATTGAGACTTCCTAGTTAAGCTTGAGAGGAGAGATCACATACCTTTTGGCTTCATTGGGAAGAGAGTGAAACTTGTCAAAGTAGAGGAGACTTCTTGTTGGACCCTGGGAGGAGCTTGTACAGCATCAAGGCATAGGTTGTAAAGTTATTCTTTGATTTGAAATAATATAATCAGATTCATTTTTCTCAACAAATTGTCTTATGTCATTTGTTTCATGAATTCCTTGATCATCATGATAAGTATGCTTTATGATATTGGCTTTTCAGGTGCTATTTAATTTGTTTGCTTGTTTGTGTTTTCAGATTTGCTACAAGGGAGCTCATTTGGATCAAAGGAGCGAGGTTTCCACAAACTTGCATTGGACCCAAGGTAGGCCTAAACCACTTGTTTGCCTTTGTTTATAATTGCATATTTAGAGAAAGATAATTTTTGATTGGCTTGCTTATCACTAGGCATCATTAGATTCTAGGAAGGTCTCTCTTGTCCGCAAGATCGACCCATTCCGTGTGACAAAATGGCGACTCCACTAAGGACTTGATTCCTTGATTTGCTTTACTTTGACTTGAGAAAATGTGTTTTTGTTTCTATTTTTGGCTTGTTGTGTGGGAATTGGGTAGATTTAGTAGATTTTGGATTATTTTTTGTTTTTCATAACTTTGGGAGAGGACCACACCCTCGGCTTGCAACACAGTGTGGACCTATCCGCACTTTTGCTTTTCACATAGAGCGGTACTGCACCTGTGTGAACTGCGGACCTTGTCAAAATTTTGAAAAACTTAAGATTTTGTCTTTCAGATAGCTTAGGATTTGTTTAGGTGTTTAGCCTCTGCCTAGATCTGCACGTGACTTGTCAGGAACTTTTCTTAGGTTAATTCCATTGGCATTCCTATTTTAAGCTTTTATCAATTGGGTGTTGAGTCTCTTTTTTGAGAAATTCCTAATTTGATTTCCTTTGGTCATTACTTGGAGGTTTGTCTCAGTCTTTTCACAATTTTGCATCTTTTTGCTTTTGTTTTTGCTAAATTTTGTATGAGTTTTAATCGCTTTTGAGTGTTTTTATTTTTTGATCTTTGGAACTCTCACCCAATTTTCTTGACTTGCACTTGATTGGTTCTTAGATTTTATTAGAATCATCTTTTGTTTGAGAATTCTCTTGCATAGATCACATTTGCATAATTAGAATTCTCATTTTCAGAATGTGAATGAAAAATGTGCATAGATTACATTTGCATACTTTTCAAGTGAATTGTGCATAGATTACAATTGCATAGTTTACATTATGAAAAATCAATCGTAGATTTAGATCAGCTTTCTTTGATTTAAATTTACATATTTTTATGCTTGTTTTAACACACAAAAATAAAAATAAAAAATGTTTTTGTAATTGATTTGCATTATTTTTTCTTAATGAAATTAGTGCATTAGAGAATTTGTTTTATTTTCTCTTAGTGATCAATTTTTTGCATTGTTGGAAGTGAATGGAAACTCTCTCCTTACTTTAGTTAGGATTCATCGAATTGAAAAGATCACATTATCATGTTTGATTGCATTCAGTTTTGGGTCGGGTCATAACACCATTGGTTTCGTATCCGTTTACCCCTTTGAGTAATAACAACCTAAATAACACAGCGCTTAATTAAAATTCATCTAGTAATTTTTACATTTTTAGGGATCTTTCCACCAATCTAGCTTAGGCTAGTGCCTTGGAATAGGTTTTAGTTAACTCTCCAAGACAGTAAAACAAACAAGCAGTTGTATCTTGTGGTAGGAGATAAATTCCAATTGTTACATCTATGCTCTGGGAAAGCTCCTCTTAAAGGAGAAGCACGAGATCATATCTGAACCAATGTGGGAGTCAATCCTTCCTCATTGGGAACGATAGAAGATATTCACGTATTAAAAATAGTAAACCTCGGATTGACCATTGTCGAGGAGCCTGGGGTCACTTGTTGGTAAACCTTGGATTATGTCAAGGAGCCTTCAAGGGGATTGAGCTTGTTACTCTACCCTTGCGTGCATATCGGCTCGTAGACTGTTCCCCCAGGTATATTTGTTTCTGTTGGTAACCTTAGTGACCATATTCTATAGGATTCTTTCCTAAGGTGACGATGGAGGGAGGATCCCACTGTACCTGGAGCAGACGTCGACTACACTCACTTGGATTTTCTAGGGGGGTTCTCTTCACTCGAGACGGTTTAGTGGATAAACTTGTGCCAGTCTATTCATTAAGCAGGTTGTCGGGGTAACTGTTCCAACCGCCATTTCTGTATTGAATTCTGCGACGTTGGATTTCATCACCAACTAGTGTTTTTGGTATGGAAAGTTACTGTTTGTGTGTGGTTTGACTCCTAGATTTGATAGCGCGTGTTAATTTTTTTGTTTTTACTTTTAGAGACCATAGGTGTGAATTGTGAATTGTTAATTTTAATTTTAAATTGTTAATAAAATTCACTGAAGTTGAATATAATGGCAACTGTTCCAGAATTTACCAACCAAGGAACCCCTCTTAACGAGAATCCTAGTACTTTTCCTTACTTTGGAAATGTTGGTCCTCCTTATATGGCTACTTTTTCATTACCTGGATTTACAATAGGTTTACCGATATGGTTATTTGCAATTTCGTTGGCCCCAAATACTCCAATTGTTCCACCTCAATCGAATGCTTCACCTCAACAGAGTTCACCATCTCAACATCACCAACCTTCTGTTGACCCTTTACCTTCTTCGCCTAATTTTTCTTCCTCCTTTTCTTCCTCTTCGCTTGGTAAAAGCTATGATGCTAGTAACCAGGTGGCTAAGGAGAAGAAGAAAGGGAAGAAGAAGAAGAAGAAGAAGAAGCAAGATAAGAAAGAATTCAACCAACCAACCATGGTTGTAAGTGTTAGTTGTGTTGAGGAAACCTCCAACATGCATCATAAACCCAAATACCCTTGTAGGCTTTATAAGGGTGACCACTTCCTTATCAATTGTCCTGGTATTCCAAAGCTCTTAGAAGTATGGTCAGAAAAATCTCATCAACTCTCCATTGATCCATCAACAAGTGATAGTCAGGTTCCTGGGAAAAAGGGTAAAGTTAGGTTTCCTTGTAAGTTATGCAAAGGGAGTCATCAAACTCACATTTTCCCTCACATGGATGAAGCCTCAAAATCGTTGGAAAACCTTACTATTCCACAACAAGAATTTCCAACTGGTTACCGTAAACTTTCTCCCAACCTACCGTCAACTGACGGAGTGATTGATCTAATTTCAAGTACAGTCAATCCCACTCTTCCATTGGACAGTGAAACTCATATCACTCAGGTTGATGATCCATTAGTTGATCAAGTGGTCGATTCGTCGATCCCACTCTCCCTTTAGAGAGTGAGATTCATACTGCTCAGGTTCTTCTTGTTACATCAAATTCTTGTACGCCGGGGGGCATTTCACCTATTTCTACAGAACCCCCTCTACGTACTGAGGTCTTTTCCTTTGATTGGAATATACTGACAGAACCTCGTCTTCCCTCCTCCATCCCTTTCCAAATCATTGTCAAGTTTGGTGGGAGGGACATGCACCGCACACAGGTAGATGAAGGTGCTTCTGTTAGTATTTTATCCTCAACTACTTGGAAAGTTTTGGGCTCCCCTCAGCTTGCACCTATTACGTAGAATCTGAAATCTTTTAACAAAACCATTAGTGAACCTTTAGGGATCCTTCCTAAGTTTTCTATTACAGTGGAAGGTAAAACTGTCTATATTGATCTTATGGTAGTTCGAGGTCCCTTGGATTTCAATTTACTCCTTGGGCGAGACTATGTTTATGCAATGAAAGCTGTCGTATCGACACTCTTTTGCATGATGTCTTTCCCTCACAATGGAAATATTGTGACTGTAGACCAGCTTTCGTTCCCTAGTCTTGTTTCAACTACCAATAATATGAAACCCCTAAATGTTCCTGATTCTAAAGTGGTATCTACCCCGCCATGGGTTAATTATGTGGCAACTGGTCCCATGTTTTCAGTTAGCAATGTAAGTGAGCCTCTCATTGTTTGCTCATCTTCCTTTGATTTATACTCGGTAATTGACATCGAAAACTCTATGGGATTACTTGAACATGATGTTCTTATCCCTTTTGATTCCCTTGACATGTGTTCCTTCTAGAGAACTATTCTTCCTTCTAATGAAGAGCTCTTGGAAGCCATGATCAAGGTGTCTCCATTGACATGTCTTTCTTCTAGTTGGAAGCCATGATCAGTGAGTGCGAGGATAGTTTTTTCCTGTATCAACCTCGTTAAAAAAATGATACAGGCTGTCATGAGGACAGTTCTTTTCCTGTGTCAACCTTGTTAAAAAATGAATCAGTTGGTTCGAGGAAAGTTCCTTTTACTGTGTCGACCTCGTTAAAAAATGAAGCAGTGAGTATGAGGACAGTTCTTTTCCTGTGACAACCTCGTTAAAAATGAATCAGGTTCGAGGATAGTTCCTTGTCTTGTGTCAACCTCATTAAAAAATGAAACAAGGATAGGTTATATAGGTATATTATAGAGAGTAGTCATGAGCATAGTTCCTTGTCTTGTGTCAAGCTCGTTAAAAAATGAATCAAGGATTTTAGAGCATAGTTCCTTGTCTTGTGTCAAGCTCGTTAAAAAATGAATCAAGGTTTTTAGAGTATAGTTCCTTGTTAGGTAGATTGTAGAGAGTAGTTATGAACATAGTTCCTTATCTTGTGTCAAGCTCGTTTAAAAAATTAAACAAGGGTTTTGAGGATAGTTCTTTTCCTATGTCAACCTCACTAAAAAATGAAACAACTCCCATGAGTCTTTCCAAGATTTCGAAAGTAAACCTTCATTTCATCCACCTGGTTGAATGCAATGAAGCTTGGGGGGCATGTACCTTGATTTGTGTCATTATGTTGGGGGCATGCGAACTTATAACAAGCATAGTTTTTCATTTCAAGCTTGCATAAACATGAAACCGAATCCGAGCATAGTTCTTTTCCTGTGTCAAGCTCGTTAAAAAATGAAACAAATCCTCCTCTAATTGAGTCGAGAGTTTGACTAGATCTCATAAATGTTAAGTTGTATATTTAGGTTAGTTATTTCAGTTTTTTTGCATAATTTTCTTACAGTTTTAGGTCGAGTCTTTCAAATGATCTCTTAACTGAACCTTCATTCCATCTAGCTATTAATTACCAGCAGTGTACTTAGTTGAATGAAATGAAGCTGGGGGGTATGCGCTCTAGCAGCTATGCTTAGGGGGCATCAAGCACAATTTTCTCTATTTCAAGCTTGTGTAAAAATGAAACTACTTTGAAGCATATTTTTTCTCTGTTTCAAGCTTTTGTAAAAATGAAACCTATCTCGAGTGAATTTTAGTTATTTTCAAGACTCGTTAAGCTCATGAAAATCTCGAGATTATTTTGCTATCTTTCATTCTTGTAAAACAAATGAAAATGCCGAGTTCTTTCCATCTTTTCCTACTCATAAATTAAATTGAAAGTCAACCATATGAGTACATTTTTATCATTTTTTCAAACTCATTAAAACTTACAAAAAAATTAAAACCATGAGTACATTTTTATCATTTTTTCGAACTCGTTAAAACTTACGAAAAAGTGAAACCTTAGAGTCACCTTTAAGCTCTTTTCTGACTCCTAAAATATGAAAAGATTGCTGAGTTTTTCTTTTTTAGCTCGTTAAAACGGAACTAAAAAGACGGTCCACTTACAGCTCTTTTCCTAACCGTAAAAACATGAAAAGATTGTCGGATTTTTGTCATTTCAAATTCGATATTGGTTATAAAACGACGTGTCATTGATCGCTTTTGAACTTTTTCGGATTAGAGGCACTAATTACTAAAAGTACTCCTTGGTCGTAATGATCAAGCGGTTCTCTCAGGTATTATTTTATACTTTTTCAGGCTTGGGAGACACAAATTTATGAAAAAGGTCAACCATGGAGTCTTCTTAAGTTTTTTTAGACTCTCTAAAATTGAAAAACACCGAGTTTCTCCTATACTGGACTCGTTAAAATTTAACAGTAAAGGACCTGTTCAATTACAAACAGGAACAAACCACTCCTTCTTAGGGTTTGAATTTAAACTAAGTTGGACTCATCTAAAGGATGAGCTTATAATCAATCAAATGTTATCCTCCTCAAGCTTGTCAAAAATAAAGAGGTACTTGCCAGAAATGGTGGGGGAAAAGAGAGAAAAATGAGCCTGTTTGTCATACTTTGTAACCACTCTTGAACACGACACTTTTATTCACCTGGGTTGGGAAATCCTTTGCCTAACAGTTGATCAAACCACATTGAAAGTCTTCAGCCAGTTTCTGGGTATTAACTTTGGGTCAATTGTCACCAAACCATCTGCCGTGTCATTATGTGTTCAAGAAGTCATTGCAAATAAGCCATTCATCTGCAAAATATTTGTCATCCATCTTGACCATCCCTAAGTCAGTCCTTGCAGCTAAATTTCTTCAAACTTGATCTATGATTTCGTGTTTTGGGCTTGCCTACGATAGATCGCTTTCTATTGACTTCAGCTCATTATCTAAAAATATGATCTAGAAATCGTCAGTACCTTGGGATCTACAGGCCTCAATGGCAGGTTTCTCACCTTCGATGATAGGCTGCATCATTGACCTTCGATCAAAGGATTCTGTGGCATGTTCAACATCAACACATCTATTCACATCTCATGGATTGTACAAAGTACTTTGAGAGCCATTGACATTACTCGTGGTTTCTCTCACACTTGTTAATAGTTTACATCATTGACTGGTAATCAAGTGGTTTCTACCATGTTCGACTTCAGCACATTCATTCGCATGGATAGAATCGTATTGTTTCGGGAAGTAGAAATGAAGACCCTGGATCTAGTTTCTACCATACAGGCTACGAGGAATTTTGTATTCATTATACTGTGGACTATTCATAAACAGATGGTTTCATCGATACTGTGTCTACATGTGTCTATACTTGTGATGTATTACAAGATCATTCCTATATCAGAGCAGTAGTTAGTTTTCTAGTCAGTTTTGATCTGAGTATGGGAATGCCTACCTCAGTGATGATATGATCTCATATATATATTTTGCATTGAATGTTTTTACAGGTTCCAACCAGGCTCTCCACAAGATGATCCTTGAAATGATAAAGTACTTCACTCTTCCTTGATGATAAATGAAATCCTCATCTACTACAGACTTCACACTTTAGGGGGCAATCTGTTACACAAAAATATCGTCACCATGACTATTTGCAGTTAGTATGGGTCTATCATCACTTATACTGTCCTCCTAAGCAAGTCTCAGACCTCAGCTCTTCATGTCAAGCTTTGAAAATGAGAGAAAGACATTAAAAATCAACAAAGCTCTGGTTCCGTACTTTCTGTCACTATTTCCTACGGTCCGCACCCCCTGTTCACATTACCTACGGACCTACCTGCTCTGTCTCTAAAGGTGTTACACAGTAATTTGTCACTGTTTGTCACCGTCCCTGTTTCCCCTCTCCCGTATGTTGGAGGACTCATTCCGAGACTTGTGAGAAGTGACATAACCTAAAACCACTTGCATTATATTCCTCTAAGTGTGAACTTCATATGCCCTAAAGACATCTCCTGCAGAATACCCATAAAAATACCTCTTTTTGCATTGGCGCGGTTCCACAGTGTACTGCTCGCACCAATGGGGGAAATCCTCTAAAGAGGGCGTGCCAGTTGGCGCTCTGTCGCAGAGTCACACTCGCACCAACCCAGTTGGGTAAAGTTTTTAACGAACAAACTTCCAAAGTTTCTCCCTAACCCATTCATCTACTGAATCTATGTTGAGCTAGGATGGTTTTTCTTCAAATCTCCATAGAAGGGAACTAGTTTGCCACCTTTCATGGAAGCTTCTTAGTGATAAAGCAAATCCCATGAATATTGTGGTTGATCCTATCTCCTTCCCCTCTATCTATAAAATCTTGTCTCTATGCCTTGGTCAAGCTAGTGCTAGTGATAGCAAGAATTCCAGGAGTTCAAGAGATTGAAGTTGCAAGAGCCTTCTTTGCATCCATAAGGCCAAATCTAAGTGAGGAGATTCTTGTCACCAAAGAGAGAGAGGCTTGTTTCCTATCCCAACAAGCTTTGCAAGACTTGTGTAGCTGATCACCTAGCCAAAGGAGGATTTGACATTAGAACTATGGTTGTATTCTTCTTTGTTGTTTATCAATAATAGATGACTATCATTATGGTTCCACTCTCATTGTCCTTTGTAATGATTGATGTTGAGTTATATCTTTTCTTACTGATATATAATTGCATCTATTGGATTTTATTCTTGTATTTGTGTTGTTCTTTGCATGTGCAGGTGTCCAATCATGGAGATCGTGGGGATCGTGACCAGCCGAGGCAAAGGAATGAGAGTGACGTCTCTTCTACGAATATTAGCGTTGGAATCCAAGTAGGTTCTCATCATTCACCTTTAATTTGCAATTAGGAACTTGCGTGATAGCATTGTTTGATTGTTTCTAGACCTGGTTTGGGCTAGTAGGGATCGTCTCTGTCCGCAGAGGGGATTTACCTCCACAACAAAAGGAGTGGGTACGGACCCCTATGAAAGTCAAAATGGCAGAAGTTTATTCTAAAAAACTCAGTTTGGGTTAATTCTATATGATTCTAGAAGGAATTTTGACGTGGATTGTTCGCTCTTAGGTGGTTCATGCATCCCAAAAGAGAAGGAGCTAATCCCTTTGAAGGAGGGCTTTATCCCTTTGAAGAAGGATCTAGTGACTTACCTCCATTGCACTATAAATTAAGGCATTGGGCTGGTTGCTAGAGAGGTTAGAAGCTGAACATTTTTGAGGGTAAATGCTGGTGGAATTGAGACTTCCTAGTTAAGCTTGAGAGGAGAGATCACATACCTTTTGGCTTCATTGGGAAGAGAGTGAAACTTGTCAAAGTAGAGGAGATTTCTTGTTGGACCTTGGGAGGAGCTTGTATAGCATCAAGGCACAGGTTGTAAAGTTCTTCTTTGATTTGAATTAATACAATTAGATTCATTTTTCTCAACAAATTGTCTAATGTCATTTGTTTCATGAATTCCTTGATCATCATGATAAGTATGCTTTATGATATTGGATTTTCAGGTGCTATTTAATTTGTTTGCTTGTTTGTGTTTGTAGATTCTCTACAAGGGAGCTCATTTGGATCAAAGGAGCGAGGTTTCCACAAACTTGCATTGGACCCAAGGTAGGCCTAAACCACTTGTTTGCCTTTGTTTATAATTGCATATTTATAGAAAGATAGTTTTTGATTGGCTTGTTTGTCACTAGATATCGTTAGATTCTAGGAAGGTCTATCTTGTCCACAAGATCGACCCATTCCGTGTGACAACCCCTGATCAGTGATCTCCAATATATCAGGTCTGAGGAAGGAAAGAACGCGATATCGGGACTTAAGGTAGGCAACATGTGATATCGGCATCGGCAATCAGCATCGATGATCGACATCGGTGATCAATGTCGGCGTATGCCAAGGTATATGGAAGAACCCTTGAGCCGTAGCGATGCGATATGCTAATAGTGACGTTTTGTCATTGTGGCACTGATTTAGAGCTATGGCAGAGGTGTTGTCCTTGATGGCAACTCTCTCTAGTGACGGATCTCAGTTCAGGCTTTTAGAATGAAGGAAAAGACATATACACAGGTTCACCTAGACGAAGACGCGTATACACATAGGTTATATGATACGAAGGCGCGTATGCATATACACTCACTTTCACACAAGGAAAACGCGTATATGATGGAGAAGTTACTTTTGTTCCATGGTATCTAGTCCTTGGCAATTGAACCTATGGTTTTGGGCCATGGTATCTCGTCAAGAGTGTTGATCCCAAGTATTGGGTCCATGGTATTGTTTGTTATGGTTTTGGACCATGGTATTGTGGAAGGTCTAAGACTATAAAAGAGGAAGGAGATCACTTGGCAAAGCATTATCCGAATTATTGAATATCTGATAGAAGGGCTAGATTTGGAATATTGGTGATTATGATATAGTGCAGATCTGGATCTGAATGAAGGAGGAACCTGAGCGCAAAGAGAAGGATAAGTTCTATTGATGGGTCATAATCTTAAGGCTTGAATAATAATATCTTAATATGATTTTGATCTGTTATATGTGGCGCATGCTTGATCTATAAATCTAGTAATCTCTGTTAATTAAGGTCTGAATATTTGAAATTATCCTTTATAGATCTGTACGCAGGTTCAGTGAAGTGAAGGCACGTATACACGCTGGTTTTGTGAGTAAAGATAGTGTATACGCAGGTTGGTCCAAACACAGAAGTGTATGCAGCAGGTTTCTAATTATTGAAGTAGCATACATCTCTTGAGTTGTGTTCTAGCTGCTTCCATTTGATTAGTGCAGTATTCTAGGTTCAGAATTTGGTGTGTGATTACTGTTACTGTGTTCTGAGTACAACTGTGAGAGAAGTATCTACTTTATTCAGTTCTAATTGGTGAAAAGGAGATTGTTTGATGCAGAAATTCTTAATGATTGATTTATGTTCATGGATCCAATCTAAAATTTATGAAACGTGGTCCCTGGAAGAAAGAGAAGGTTGTAGCCTTCTGTAGGCCAGCACCTACGTACTAGTATCTTGGCTAGTGCAAGAGTTAAGGGGGTTGTAGCTCCCTTCCAGGAGAAGCTAGAGAGTGAGAGAGGGTTGTAGCTCTCTGCAGGTTGCAGCCTGCGTACTAGTAAAGGACTGAACCAGTACATTGTAAGAAGAAGTTTCTAATTAAAATAAGATAGAGACGAATTGCAATAGGTGGTTTTCACCCACATTGGGTTTCCACCTTATATCTTGTGTTCTTGTGTGTGATTGTCTTCAGCTCTGTTTTACTGTTTCTAGTTACTGTTTAGTTGATTTTGGTACACAGATCAATGATCATCATCTGTAAGACAAATTAAAATTATAAGTCTGCATTGTATACGTGGGTTTCCTTCTCTATAGTTGCGTATATACGCGGTTTTATCTAACTGAAGTAGCGTATATGATCTGGGTTTAAAAACGAAATAATTGACTTGATAATACTGATTCACCCCCCCTCTCAGTATTATTTCCAACAATTGGTATCAAAGCAGGTCCTTCAGAAGTAGCTTGATCACTTGAAGGAATATCTATCATCATGAGTAACTACGAGAGACAAGCATCAATCAGGCCACCAATTTTTGATGGGACCAACTTCGTCTACTGGAAGGTAAGAGTTACAACCTATCTTCAATCTCTTGGTATAGAATTCTGGGATATCATATATACTAGGTACACTTTTCCTTCAGCAACTCCTATAGATCCAGCTAGTAAGAAGCAATATGAAACAAATGCAAAGGCTGTCAATACTCTATTAGGATGTCTATCTCAATCAGAATTCGTCAAGGTTATGCAGTATAAATCAGTAAAATAAATATGGGACAAGATTGTTCTGACCTATGAAGGAGATGAACAGGTAAAACGAGCAAAACTTCAAACCCTCAGAATTCAGTATGAAAATCTCAGAATGCACAATGATGAAAGTGTGGCTAACTATTTCCTTTATGTAGATGAGATTGTTAATTGTATGAAAAGCTCGGGTGAAGAAATAAAATAGGTTGTTGTGGTTGAAAATGTTCTAAGATATTTGTCCCCTAAGTTTGAATCTAAAGCTTTTGCAATAGAAGAAAAAGAGAATCTAAGAAACGTTACCATGTCACAGCTGCACGGAATTCTAACTGCTTATGAAATGAGGAAAGGAGGACCATCAGACAGGAGAGAAGCTGATTTCAAGGCTTCAGGCAAAGGAGATTACTATGAGTCAAGACACCTGTCAGAAGAAGAGGAAGAATCAAATTTTGTCAAGAACCTTCAACGGGGTGCTAGAAGATTCAGAGGTAAGCTACCTTTCAAATGCTTTGCTTGTGGAAGAGTCGGTCACTATGCTGCCAAATGTCCTCGTAAGGATAAAATTGACAAGGGTAAGGAACCTGTTAGATGGAACAAGAAACAGAATGTAAATAAGAAAAGCTATTACACTCATGAAGATAGTGATGGACTTTCAAATAGTGACGAAGATGAACAAGGTAATAAATATAAAATTTTAATGGCTTTCGAAGATGATGATTTTGTGGATTCTATAGATGAAGAAAGTCTTTATGAAGAGATTTCTAGACTCAAAATTTGTTTAGAAGAGAAGAATGTGATCATAGATACTCTACAATTCCAACCTGCTGAAAAGGAAAAACATCATGAAAGGTTAGAATGTGAAGTTGTGGGACTGAGAAAAGAGATTGAGAAAACAAAAGCTCTTAATCTTAGATTTGTTAAAGGATATGAAACATTAGATGAGATTATCAAAGTGCAGCGCTCTCCTATAATCAAGACAGGTCTGGGATATAATGGAGAAACAACTCAAGTGTAGAAACCATCTACCTCCAAGAGTTATCTTGATGCTACAAGGAGAAGTGAAAAAAGACCCAATGGAAATCACCAGGTAAATTAGGGACAATTTACCTCAAGAATGAACATATACTACTAGGTAAATCGGGGGCAATCTACTTTAAGGACAAACAAAAGCTACAACCAGCCACAGGTAAAACCTTCTCAATTTTCCTCTAGAATGGATGTCAATAGGAACTACAATCATTTGGCGATAGATTTGATAATCACGGGAGTTTCTTCAATGGCCAATGTTTTTCTTATCATAACATTGGTCACAAAGTAGCTCAATGTGTTTCCTATAAGACAATCGTGACTAGAGAAGTTCATAAACAAAGGAGTGTGACTGGGATCATGAAAAGGACCTACAACAACTTCTCTGCTCTTGAAAATGAAATAGAATGTTCTATTTGTAACAATTTCGGTCATGAAGATTCTGAATGCAGGAGCAAGTTTCGGCAGACAACTCAGAAGGAGCAAGCCTCAAGTGCCAAATCATGGAAAATAAAAGAATACCAACCAGAAAGATGTGGTATAGCCTTATATGCGGAAGGGCAGGAAAATCAATGGTACATCGACAGTGGATGTTCGAAACATATGACAAGTGATAAAGAAAAACTTCAGTCATATAGTGCCTTAAAGAAGGAGAAGAAGGTTTCTTTTGGAAATGACACCCCTGCTCTCATAAAAGGTAAAGGTTCTGTTCAGTTGAAAGAAAGGGTCAAAGTTGGAAATGTCATGTATGTTGATGGCTTAAAGCATAATCTATTAAGTGTCAGCTAGATGTGTGATCAAGGAACTGATGTAATATTTCTATCAAATGGATGTAGTGTTCGTGATCTTAATATAGGAAAAGCAGTGAGCAAAGGCGTAAGGACTCCAAATAATTTATACATATTCAAAGAAGGACAACATCAATGTTATCTGAGCAAGAATGATGAACACTGGCTATGGCATAGAAGATTGGGGCATCTTAGTTTCTCATAGTTAAGGAAAGCATGCAATACCAAGTAGTTCATGGTCTTCCAGACATCCGAATCCCAGACAATACTATATGCAAATCATGTCAATTTGGTAAGAAAACCAGAACTAACTTCCTTGAGAAGGAAGGATTAGCCAGCAGGCCGCTTGAACTTGTCCATACTGATGTATGTGGTCCAACTAGGAAAAGGTCACCTCGAGGAGAAGAATACTTTATATTATTCAATGATGACTATTCCAGGATGTGTTGGATAGGACTTATGAAGCACAAATATGAAGCCTTTGAAAGGTTCAAATCATTCAAAGCCTTGGTGGAGAACGAATCAGATCACAAAATCAAATGTCTCAGGTCTGATCGAGGAGGACAATTTACCTCGAATGAATTTTTCGTTTTTTTTGAAGAACATGGAATAAGAAGGGAATTCTCTACAACTAGGACTCCTCAGAAAAATGGAGTAGTGGAAAGGATGAACAGAACGGTTCAACAAATGGCTCGTGCAATGCTTGATGAGTTTGGAACTCCCACAACCTTCTGGGGTGAAGCTGCATTTGCTGCAGTTGTTATTCTCAATAAGACAAATTTCCGGGTGAACAACACTCAAACTCCTCATGAGCTCTGGTATGGTGAGACTCCTTCGGTAAAATATTTCAAAATTTTTGGAAGAAAATGCTATATTAAAATAATGATGAAAATATTGGCAAGTTTGAAACTAGAGCAGATGAAGGCATTCTCCTTGGTTATTCTCCCCATAGCAAAGTATATAAGTGTTACAACAAAAGACTTGGAAGAATTGTTGATAGCATTGATGTAGTGGTTGATGAAGAAGGAAACATTCCTAGGCAAGTGAATTCCAATGATTTCGAAGATGATGTCTATCCTTCAACATCTAATCAGACTTATGATGAAGAAGAATCTCAAGGGGCACCAGAAGAACAAATAAGGATAAAAGATAAGACTCCATCCAGGTACGTTCAGAAGAATCATCCAGAATCTCAAATTTTGGGGTAGATATAGGCAGGTATACAAACAAGAAGAAAAATTGCAGAAGCCTCAAGCTATTTGGCATTACTCTCCTCCACTGAACCAAAAAATGTAAAAGAGGCATGCAAAGATGAATGCTAGGTCAAGGCAATGGATGAAGAACTTGAGCAAATCGAAAAGAATAACACTTGGGAGTTGGTTCCTAGAACAAAAGATAAGAATGTCATAGGGACAAAATGGATCTTCAAAAACAAGTTGAATGAAAATGGGGAAGTGATTAGAAACAAGGCCAGACTTCTTTGTAAAGGGTATGCTCAACAAGAAGGAATAGACTTTGAAGAAACTTTTGCTCCCATTGCTAGACTTGAGGCCATCAGAATGTTCCTTGCTCTCTCTAGCTATTAGAAGTTCAAAGTATTTCAAATGGACGTGAAATCAACCTTTCTGAATGGAGACTTAGAAGAAGAAGTATACATTGAACAACCAGATGGTTTCATTCTTGGGAATGATCCAAATCTTGTATGCAGACTAAAAAACGCTCTCTATGGTCTTAAGTAGGCTCCAAGGGCTTGGTACTATCGTTTGGACAAATACCTTCATCAACAAGGTTTTTCAAAGGGATCAACGGATAGCAATATTTATATAAAAATTGAGAATGACAAATTGCTAATACTTGTTGTGTATGAAGATGATATTATCTTTGGCAGCAATGAAGAAGCTATGAGACAAAACTTTGCCTTGGTAATGCAGAAAGAATTCGAAATGTCTTTACTTGGAGAGTTGACATATTTTCTTGGTCTACAAATCCAACAAAATGAAGGTGGTATCTTTTTGTCTCAAACCAGTATCTCAAGCATATCTTGAAGAAATATGGCATGGAAGATTCGAAACCAGTATGTACCCCTACGGTTACAGGATGCAGCCTCAGTGCAAATGATGAATCAGCAGCAGTACATCAACCAACTTATAGATCCATGATTGGAAGTCTACTTTATTTGATAGGTACCCGACCAGACATCATGCATGCAGTGGGAATGGTTGGAAGATTTCAGGCAAATCCAAAGGAAACTCATCTTCAAGTAGTAAAGAGAATCTTCAAGTATCTTCAAGGAACTCAAAACTATGGCTTATGGTATTCGAGAGATACAGATCTCACTCTTCATGCTTATACAGATGCAGATTGGGCTGGAAGCATGGATGATAGAAAGAGCACAAGTGGTGGTGCATTATTTATGGGTTCTAGATTAGTATCTTGGTTCAGCAAGAAACAAAGTTCGATTTCTCTATCTACAGCTGAAGCAGAATATGTGGCTTCTGCATCTTGTTGCACTCAAATCTTTTGGATGATGCAAACCTTGCTAGATTTTCAAATCACTTGTACACCACCTATCTCCATCTTATGTGATAATACAAGTGAAATCAACATTTCAAAGAACCCAGTTATGCATTCAAAGACCAAGCACATACCTATCAATTATCATTTCCTCCTGGAACAAGTGTTGGAACAAAAGGTCAAGCTGGAGTATGTTCCCCCTAAGGAACAAGTTGCTAATATACTCACCAAACCACTGCCCAGGGAAACATTTGAATACCTCAGACAGAAGCTGGGAGTAGTTGATGCTTTATCCTACTGTTGAAATTTGTCTGTTTGAGAGAAAAGTGGTTGTACGCAAGTTGGATGAGCAGGAACCGCGTACAGATGCCGGTTTTTGCAGATACAGTCTCATATATGGACATTTGAAGGATATCAGTAGGGAAAGGCTCTGGTTGAAGATAGTCTGATATGGGTCTGACAGAGACCTTCTGGCAGAGGTTTAGGGGGAGCACATAAACTTCTAATGATGCATTGTTGGCATTATCTTAGAAGCCTTTGGTTCAAGTTCACTGCTGTTGTTGGTTTCAGGTAGAACACATGCAGAGGGAGAACAAAAGGAGAACATGGTTGTTGATCTGAATAATGGTGATTGACAGATGCTGCTGATATCAGTTATTGGTGACTTTCATAAGTCTTGCTCTAGATATTTCGTCTCTATGTCATGTATCTCTTTTATGGTGTCAAGGTCATGTAACGCCTATTTTGGTTTCCCCACTATGCCTGGGATGAATATGTAATGCACTTGGTTGTCATATGTAAATTTTTTATGTATCCCAACTTCGTTGGGTGATGGATGTATGTATTGAATCTTTTGGTGATAGGAAGGTCTTTTATGATGTATAAGTCATGGTTCTTCTTGAAGAACATCTTTTTGCAGATCTTGCCTACAGTCAGGGGGAGCATGGTTAGCACAGCAGGGCAGAGATTTCAGCATGTACTCAGGGGGAGCACAACCCTTTGCGCTTGATGAAAAAGGGGCAGAATGACTTTGAGGATCTTAGGGTTGCCATCAAGTCCAAAGGGGGAGATTGCTGGCATTGTGGCACTGATTTAGAGCTATGGCATAGGTGTTGTCCTTGATGACAACTCTCTCTGGTGACAGATCTCAGTTTAGGCTTTGAGAATGAAGGAAAAGACATATACGCAGGTTCACCTAGATGAAGACGCGTATACACGCGGGTTATATGTTACGAAGGCACATATGCATATACATGCACTTTCACGCAAGGAAAAGCACGTACATGATGGAGAAGTTAGTTTTGGTCAATGGTATCTAGTCCTGGTAATTGAACCTATGGTTTTAGGCCATGGTATCTCGTCAAGAGTGTTGATCCCAAGTATTGGGTCCATGGTATTTTTTGTTATGGTTTTGGACCATGGTATTGTGGAAGGCCTAAGACTATAAAAGACGAAGGAGATCACTTGGCAAAGCATTATCCAAATTATTGAATATCTGATAAAAGGGCTAGATCTGGAATATTGGTGATTATGTTATGGTGCAAATTTGGATCTGAATGAAGGAGGAACTTGAGCGCAAAGAGAAGGATAAGTTCTATTGATGGGTCATAATCTTAAGGCTTGAATAATAATGTTTTGGAGGTAAATCCTCTCTATGGACATAGACGATCCCTACTAGCCTAGACTGGGTCTAGCAACAATCACACAATGCTATCACGCAAGTTCCTAATTGCAAATAAAAAATGGATGGTGAGAACCTACTTGGATTCCAACGTTAGTGTTCGTAGAAGAGATTTCGCCCTCATTCCTTTGCCTCAGTCGTTCACGATCCCCACGATCTCCGTGATTGGACACTTGCACATGCAAAGAACAACACGAATACAAGCATAAAATCTAGTAGATGCAATTTTATATCAGTCAAAAAAGATATAACTCAACATCAAACATAAGACAATGAGAGTGGAACCATAATGATAGTCATCTATTATTAATAAATAACAAAGAAGAATACAACCATTGTTCTGACGTCAAATCCTCCTTTGGCTGGGTAGTCAGCTACACAAGTCTTGCAAAGCTTGTTGGGATGGGAAACAAGCCTCTCTCTCCTTGGTGACAAGAATCTCCTCACTTAGATTTGGCCTTATGGGTGCAAAGAAGGCTCTTGCAGCTTCAATCTCTTGAACTCCTCGAATTCTCACTATCACTAGCACTACTGTAACTAGCTTGCTCAAGGCATAGAGGCAAGCTTTTATAGATAGAGAGGAAAGAGATAGGATCAACCACATTATTCATGGGATTGGCTTTATCACTTGGAAACTTCCATGAAAGGTGGCAAACCACTTCCCTTCTATGGAGATTCGAAGCCAAACCATCCTAGCTCAACATAGATTCAGTTGGTCAATGGGTTGAAGAGAACCTTCGGGAGCTTGTTGGTTAAAAACTTTACTCAATTCGGTTGGCGCGAGTGCGACACTGAGACAGAGCGCCAATGGCGCGCCCTTTTTAGAGGATTTCCCTCATTGGCACAGGCAGTGAACCGTGGACCCGCGCTAATGCAAAAAGAGTTGTTTTCATGGGTATTTTGTAGGAGATGTCTTCAGGGCATATGAAGCTCATACTTAGAGGAATATGATGCAAGTGGTTTTAGGTCATGTCACTTTTCACAGGTACCGGAATGAGTCCTCCAGTGTGCGGGCGAGGGGTAAAAGGGACGGTGACAAATGGTGACAAATTGCTATGTAACAGATGCCCCCTAAATCATGAGGCCCAAGAGAGAGAGGGGTGAAATGCTTTACAAGAACATGCGTGACTGAAAACATGGCCGTCGGAGAACCTGCGAAAAGAAGTACAACTGATATCTCAAGTACATGATATATGTGGTATGGGTGCAGCCATCCATAATAGAGTACATAATGATCTAGATCCAAGGCATGGACGCAGCCATCCAGAGAGGATCAATAAATAGACTCATGCATGGTCGCAGCCATCCAGTGAATGAGTCATGTAATGATCATAATAATCCACAAATCGCAGCCTGGATTCCAACAAACAAAATCCAGGGTCTTGTGCTCCATCTCGACCCAAACAAAGTACAAGTCCAAGCATGTGAACACAGGAGTTGAAGTCAAACATGCATGAACATCGTCTGATTACCAGCCAATAGTGAAAGCTGTTAACAGACGCGAGAGGTGCCACCAATAATGACGATGGTCCTCAAGGTACTTAGGTACAATCTACGGCATGCGAATCAATGAGCTGGCGTCGAACACCCGCAGAATCATTCGATCGGAGGCCAATGATGAAAACCTCGCATCGAACACGAAGAACCTGCCATTGAGGCATGCAGGCTCCAAGGCACCAGAAGGGAGTCTCTAGATCAGCTTCCTAGATAATGAGTTGAAGTCGATAGGAAGTGACCTTGATCAAAGGTGGGCCATAATGTTTCCCACATCATTGACACGAGACAGAGGAAGAATGTTGTGGTGAATCAGAATTATGTGAGGTATCAGAGGGAGGTTGTAATTCTACAGAGGTCAACTTCTCTTGAACATATCGGCGGCACGATAGTGGACTTGGCAGTATTTGACATCAAATGAGCAGAGGTCATGGTGACAAGGCAATGATCGGATGAGAGGTCAAACAAGATAACCCAAACCCACGGAGGCTAGTGTAAAACAAGATGAGATGTCCCCACCCAGACACGAATGCAGACTAGTGCCATGTTCAAGAGCGACATACTGCCGACACGACAATAATTATGGGTCCATTTTCCCCACCATTTCTGGTGAGTACCCCATTTATTTTTAACAAGCTTGACGGGGATAGCATATGCTTGTGAGCGTCATTGCAATGGAACTCGATGTCATTAAGTTTTAACGATTCTGACAAAGGAAGAACTCGGCGTCTTTTCCTGTTTAGAGGGTCTGAAAAGATGACAGAAAAAAAACTCTAGGGGGGGTCCTATTTCGTAAAGTTGTGTCTCTTGAGCCCGAAAAAGTATAAAACAATGCTCGAAAGAACCGCCTGACCATTACGATCGAGGAGTACTTTTCATTTATAGTGACATCGACCTAAAAAAGTAAAAAAGCGATCAATATCAATCGTTTCATAACCATTAACGAACCTGAAACGACAAGGGTCTGACGATCTTTTCGTTTTTACACGGTCGGAAAAGGGTTTAAAGACGACCTCCTCTTATTTACGTTTAACGAGTCAAGAGGGATAACTCGGCAATCTTTTCATTTTTAGCGAGTCAGAAAAGAGCTGAAAGATGACTCCATAGTGACTTTTTCATGTATTTACCGAGTTTGAAAAAGTATAAAATACAACTCGTTTCACCATCGAAGTTGCAAAAAGGACCTGTCATAGCACCAGAAGCAAGCGTAAAATCTATTTTCGACCAAAAGTATATCAAAATATTCAAAAAACAACTTTTTAAACCTAATTACAAGTCAAAAAGTCTATAAATATGGTGAAAATGTAAAAAATAGAATTACTTTTACTTTTTACCTCTTGCATAGTAGTAGTGGTCCATTTGGGGAGCAAACTTCGAGCAGTGATTACCGCCAATCCGTGCAACCATTTGAGATTCTGCCAGTTCCAGGTAAGAGGCACTTCCCTTAGCTCCATTTTCATACTCATTTTATGCATTTTATTCCCTGATTGAGCCTCCACAAGGGGGATTTTAAAATTTAGGGTTGCGCCCCATTGGCGCGGGTATCCGGCACGGGTCCGCACCAATGGGGTGATTTGCCCAAAGGTGTCACGCCAACCGCGCGACCTAACTTTTTGCTTGAATTTTCTCATCATTTTTGAAATTTGTCCAGTTTGTAAGCTTACCAGTGTTTCAATAATGATTTATTCATCCTTGTGGGTGCAGGAAACAAGCAAAAATGGTGGTGGAATGGAAAGAACGGGAGCATGATGCCGTAGATGCCTTGGCCATAGCGGATGAGGGATGTATGAATGCTTTGAGAGACTGTGGTCTCAAGAAGTTCTTCCTCACCTCTTATCTGCGAGCTCAACCGGAGCTATTACAGTTCATAGTGGATGCTTGGGATGTTGATGACCAAGTATTTCGCTTACGGGATCAAACCTTAGAGCTGGATGTATCTGATGTGTACTTCATTACTGGGCTATCACGGAGAGGGGCGAGCCCTATTTTGACCAGAAGCAGGCCTTCCGACGAGAAAATAGGTGAAGTGAAGGCCCGAGTGTGTCCAGAGGCACAATTTGGGAAAAACAGTGCCAAGGTGGATATCGCCACCATCCATGACTTGGTTCTTAAGGTGATACTGTTCACCATCATGCGTGCAGCTGGGGTACAGGCACCCCATGAGGCGAGCAAGAATCGTTTGTTACTAGCGACAAAATGCCTCAGCCCCACCATTTTTGACTGGGCTACAGCGGTGACTACAAATATCAAAAGGCAGCTTACGAAGTGTAAGCGCGGGGGAGTGAAACAGTTCGGGTATGGCTCAATTGTGGTGTCATTCTTCTTGGAACGATTACCCCTCTTTCAGTACCAGGGAGCTGTAGTGGCGGACCCATTGCCACGAGAGCCTAGGATGGCTCACTGGGCAGCATTGATGCCTAGAGGAGGAGGGGGCCAGCAGATGTCTTGGCCGCCCGAGTTCTTCATATGGCTTCGCCATCAGCTGATTGTGGTAGAGGATTGGCCATACATGGGAATGAATTTCATGGGGGATCTGGACCTCCCACTGCCAGAGGGAGAGGAGTGGGAAGAGGAGTTAGCTATGATCTCCTAGTTTTTGATGTTTTATGTATTTTCACTTTTTTTTTTCAATACATGCATGTTCTGATGACAGTTGTATGTATATGTACATGTGGGCCCAGAGCGACTAGCCAGTTTGTCTCCTATAGCACGGAGGGGCCAACCTGCAGCTGATCTTCAGGCAAGGGGTGCCGTGGGGGAAGAGCTGGTGCAAAATCTCGAGGGACTCACCCAAGGGATTCCGGGTTATGCGAGATTGGCAGACGTGCCTTTTGCGTACCAGAGGCACACAGTGGGGGTGTTGACCCGCATCCATCGTCTGTTGAGACGCTTGGTCTGCGCGGTGACGTGATATCATGAGCACCACCACGAATAGACTTCTAAGCTTCTTTCATGCATATTTTTGAGGGACATGTTGTTTGAGGATGTATCCGGATGAACATGTATTATTTTTTGGACTATGTAATGCACGCGGTGCAAAACTTTGCAATACACATATATATATATACATATGCCTATGGTTTATTATTGTGCTTTTATGTGCTTGCTTGTATAATGTTTTGATTATAAATTACGCAAATGTCTATCTAATACATGATTAGCCAATGCATCAGATAATGTGTTTAATCGTCTTGGAATATGCTGATATGTGATAAAGTCAAAATTCCTTTCTAACAATTTAACACGTAAGTACAACCTTAAAATGTGGCGGTCTCTGACGGAATATCGCCCATTGAGCTGATGGACGACAAGTTGAGAGTCTAGGTTAACAAGCAATGTACGAATACTGAGATTAATTGGCTCGGCTAATAATTCAATAACAGCACTATATTCAGCAACATTGTTTGTAGTACAGCCTAAACACACACCTTGAAGATCTATCAACTCATCGTGAGGATCGTAGATCACCCACGCTGCAGAGGAAAAATTACGAGTGTTGTGGCAGGCACCATCAGCGAAACCAATGTAAGGTGCACCCGACATCTGCACAAGAAGCTAAAATACATAGTAAGGGGCAATCACACTTTCACACCAAGCCGAAAACATGAAAACACACACACACACATGCATGTACAAAACGAGGCGCATGAATCATGCATAGTACTTTTTCAAGTACTGCGCATTGTGGGGCTTATCAAGAGGATTACCTTCGTAGTCAACTAGATTATACGCCCCTTTTTGCAATACTCTCTTTGCAATGTAAGGGCCTAGCCACATGGGCTCGAGTTTGCCTGCCCCCAGCTTGTCATTTGCTTGGTCGTATAGCAGGACTAGATCTCCCTCAACAAAGGAACGAGGATGAATGGCATGGTCAAAATGAGTTTTGACTCTATTCTTTTGAGCTTCGATGGATAGAGAGGCTAAGCGATGGGTCTCGTCTAACCGTTCTAGATAAAAAAGTCGTTCCTCTACCGGAGTAGTGTTGGGAAGCAACTCGATGGCTATTTTCAACGAAGGAATTTCACATTCTATAGGAAGGGTAGCCTCCAATCCATAAACTAGTTGAAATGGAGTGAAACCGGTGGCATCCTTCACAGAGGTTTGGTAGGCCCACAAGGCGGGAAACAACATCAGATGCCAATTAGACTTATGCGTGTTAACAGTATGTTGAAGCATCGTAACCAAAATCTTGTTAATGGCTTCAACCTGGATGTTAGACTGAGGATAGTACGGGGTTGAACTATCATGTCGTAAGCCTAGTTAGGTTGTCAGCTCAGTCATCATGTGATTACGGAAATGCTTTCTGTG
The DNA here is from genome assembly GCA_031772625.1 of Pinus tabuliformis. NCBI lineage: Eukaryota > Viridiplantae > Streptophyta > Pinopsida > Pinales > Pinaceae > Pinus > Pinus tabuliformis. The sequence continues at coordinate 1,117,024,002 of CM062813.1, read as the reverse complement.
ATCTGTGACGATGGCCTGTGGAACTGTGAACCACGTAATAACATGATTGAACAAAAACTGCGTCGCTGTATGACCGTCTTCATTTAATGTGGGCATCGCCTCGGCCCATTTTGTAAAGTAATCGACGGAAACGATAATAAACCCATGCCCCCTAGTTGAGCGAGGTTTACAGGTCATATAATCAATGCCCCATTTTGCAAAAGGGTCTACGGTCACTACAGGGTGCAGCGGGGCTGGTGGCGCACGCATCTTCCGCTGGTATATCTGGCATGCATGAAATGAGCGGACAACAAGAATGAAATCCTTAAAAATGGATGGCCAGAAGTAACCAACGCGAAGGATTTTTTGAGTTGTGGCATATCCAGACATGTGGCCACCATAGGCGCCAGAGTGGCAGTCATTCAGGACTCTCTTAGCTTCCTCGAGGGTAAGACATTGGCGGAGAATAGAGTCAACGCCGAGACAGTACAGGGTGTCCCCTATGATACGATAGGGTTGAGACTGATGGCAGATCCACCGCCGAGCATCTTTGGATATAGCGGGGCGGAAAGAGGATGTTTGTAGATAAACGATAATATCCCCGTACTAGGGATCGAGGGTGCTGATCAGAAAAAGAGTTTCGCCCGGGATATGATCTTCTGAAAGAGAGGGTGCAGAAGGAGACAACAAAGAACAGAGTAACTCAGCAAAGACCAGGGACTTCTTAGACTTGGCAGCAGTAAATTCCAAGTCGAACTCTTGGAGGATTACGACCCATTTTGAGTATTTTCCCCCCAGCCATTGACGTGACAAAATGTACGTCATCGGGTTGTAGTCAGAAATCACGGTTGTGGTGCGCAACAAGATATAATGCCGAAAGCATTGGACGACACAAACAACGCCCAATGCCAACTTCTCGACGTAAGCGTATCGAGTTTCCATATCCAGGAGGTTGTGGCTGAGATAATATATGACATGTTCATTGCCATCATCATCGTCTTGCACGAGAACCATGCCGATAGTGGTATCGGCGGTGGCTAGATACAGAGTATAATCACGGTGGTAGTTCAGAGGTCTCAATAATGGAGCAGAGACAAGGAGACCCTTGAGTCACTTGAAAGACTCCTGAGCGATAGCATCCCAATGAAAGGGTGTATCTTGCTTCAATAACCATGTAAAACCCTTAGCCACCTCGGCATAGTTCGGAATGAATCGTCTTAAGAAATTTTCTTTGCCCTACAAACTCTGCAACTGCTGCAAAGAAGTAGGGGGGGGAAGGTTCAAAATAGCTTCGACTTTGAGGGGGTCCAGACGGATGCCCTCTCGGGAGACGATAAACCTGAGTAGTCGGCCTGATTCAACATAGAAGACACATTTATGATGATTAAGCCTAATACGGTAGTGTCGACAGCGGAGAAAAATTTCGCGAAGATGGGAAGGATGGTCCTGACGCTTGACTGAATGAGCTGGAAGATCATCCAGGTACGGCTGTACAATGTGACGAATGTCATGAAAGGCATAGGACATTGCACGTTGGAAGGTAGCACCGGCATTCTTTAAACCGAAAGGGAGCTTCTTATAGGCAAAAGTGCCCCAAGGACAGATAAAAGCCGTCTTATGTTGATCAGCGGGTGCAATATTGATCTGGTTATATCCAGAAAAACCATCCATAAATGAGTAGATTTCACTTCCTGCACACTCATCAATAAGCTGATCGATGAAAGGTGTGGGGAAGTTATCCTTAGGACAGGCGTGGTTAATGTCACGATAATCAACACAGACTCGAATAGTACCTTGCTTTTTGTTCACACGGACTATATTAGAAACCCAATCCGTGAGTGGAATGGGGTAAATGAAACCAACCTTGAGAAGCTTTTCGACTTCTGCTTTAATGGTTGCGGCCTTTCAGGGGTGCACAGGGCGTAGGCGTTGACGAACAGGCTTAGCACCTGGATACGTAGGTATCTCGTGCACCACTATGCTAGGGTCGATGCCGGTCATCTCTCCGTAGGACCAAGCGAGGACATCACGAAATTCGCGAAATAGATCGGTGTAAAGTTGAACTTCCTTTGGAGTGCAAGTGAATCCAATATGAATATGCTTGACAATCCCTGGTTCCACAGAGATGTCGATGGGTTGGGTTTGCGTAATTTTTCCCATATTGCCTTCAGAAGACAGTTGGTAAATTTGAATAGGTGTTTGAAGGGGCTGGAATGGGATACACGAAGCAAACCGTTCGAGACATGTGATCATTTCCTGATGGGCAGGGAGAAACGAGGAACGGTGGTGATGATCTGACCAAGGGGGTTCCTCAAGAGACATGGTCTCTATGATGGCTTCATCGGAAGGAAATGTTTCCTTTAATGGATCCGAAGTACCATCATCTCCAAGCCAAGGGAAATGAGCATATGAGTTGGGAACGCCGCTCGGAAGAGCAGGTTTGGGAGGGGGAGCCAATGCAGCAACGAGTTCGACGTAGTTGAGCTTGGCAGGACTCAACGGCATCATATCACCCCAGGATTCTATCTGATTAGCGGGAGGAAGGACCCACGGATCAGAGCGTACGGAAATCATGTTAATAGGGGTGAGATTCGGAGGTGGAAGGGGAAAGACACCCATTAGGGCGGGATCCTTAAAAAGTCCTGCTCCCACACTCTCGAATGATTTGGAGGTATGCTCCATGAAAGGCACATTGCCTTCAGAAGAGGAGGCGAAGAAGGAGAGCTGGTCCACCGTAACAATTTTCCCTTGATGAGGGAAACGAATGACACGGAAAAGGGAGGAAGCCACGGCTTGCATGGCGTATGTCTAGCTACGTCCGAGGAGGAGGTTGTAGGTAAGATTAGCGTCGACAACTTTGACCTCCACTTCTACTGTCTTCCCTTCCAAGGAGATGGGCAACCGTTGGAGGATACCATAAGGATAGGACTCTCTTCTGTCAAAGGCTTCTAATGTCGTAGGAGACTGGCTCAGTGTTGGAGAACCAATAGCTTTCAAGCAGGCAACAGACATGATGCAAGTTGAGGCACCCTCATCAATTACTGTACGATGAATCGTTTTACCATTGATGATGACCTGTATAAGGAAAGCAATTTGGTGAGGCAGTCTCAGTGTATAGCCCTCGAGATCAAAAGAAATCAGATCCGAGTCAGCCGGGTCTATGCCACCGATGGCCGATAGCAAGGACTTCCTCTGGGAGGGGCAACTTTGGAGCACTTCTAGAGCAGACATAGCAGACAGAGCCTGAGCTAATCCTCGATGATGCTATAGTGCTGGGCAGCACGAGCATTGGGGTTGTATGAAGATTTCCGGAGTACACCTTTTGGAGGGGGTTGGATAGTCGTCTCAGTGTTATGAAACCAGCTCAAGAAAAGATAGAAAAGAAAGATCAACGCCTTAGAATTCAGCCTCTTCGAGGGGGCAACCTCCTTTACATTACATAAATGAACAATTCTTGGATGATACAAATGACAAAACCTCCTTTCTATATATAGGAGTCTAAGGAGTCACAATATAATCCAGCCGACCTAACAATAATAATATAAAGCCACAAAAATAACAATAGAGGGATTCTATGGGGCACAGAAATAACAATATGGGGGTAATAGGGGCACAACAATATAAATAAGGGGTATAACTACAATAGTAATGGGGTAATCACTAGTATTATAGGGACCAAACATGCCCCTCTCCTTCACAAAAGTGTTGTCCTCAACGCTTGAGTAGTTCCAGATACTTCTGCATAAAATTTTCATCCTCCCATGTGGAATCTTCAGCAGATAAGTTCTTCCACTTGATAAGATACTCTGAAATTGATCGATTTCGTAGCTGTCGAGTTCTTGTTTCTGTGACTGCTTCCGGTTCCAATATAATTTTTCCTTCCTCGTCAAGTTCTAGCAATATTGTTTGAACTGGGAGCTTGTCGCCTATAACCTTCTTTAAACATGAAACGTGGAAAAATGGGTGCAATCGAGAAGCTACAGGAAGCTCCAATTTGTATGCCATAGTACCAATCTTTTGCAACACCTTGTACGGACCATAATACTTTGGTGATAATTTATTATCCTTCTTAGCTTGATTTAGGGACATTTTCTTATATGGTTGTAGCCGTAGGAATACCCAATTGTTGGAGAGGTAAATCCCCTCTACGGATAGAGACAATCCCTACTAGCCCAGCAAGGGTCTAGCAACAATCAAACGATGCTGCTATGCATGCTCCTAATTACAATTAAACAAGAGGTAAAGAGCACCTACTTGGATTCCAGCGCTGTTGTTTGACGAAGAGATGCCGCCTTCGCTCCTTCTCTTTGGCTGGTCACGATCTTCCGCGATCTCCGCGAATAGATACCTGCACACACGAAGAGGAAACAAACACAAGCGTGGAATCTAATAAAAGCAACCATACATCAGTCAGAAAAGATGTAATTCACATTTAACCATTGCGTAGACAAATGAGAATGGAACAATAATAGCAGTCATCTATTATTAATCAAACAGAGAAGAGTACAACCAAATGTTCTGACGTCGGTAACCTTCTCAGGAGGGACCAGTCAGCAAGTGTCCCAAGCATTCACCTTTGGAAATGATTCTCCCAAGACAAGCAACTTTCTCTCTCTCACACAAGCAACACAAAACAACCTTCCCTAAGCAATCAATCACTTCCACACCTAGCACACCAAATACCTATAGTAGCAGCAATCTGAGCACTATAAGCTCTATACAATCCAAGCTATTCCAAAACTAGCTGCTCATGGTAATGGTGGAAGTTTATATAGGAGAAGGAGCCTCCTAAAAGGGTGGAAGGATGAGCTTATCCTTAAGGGAAGTGGTTGCAAAGGGTTGAACAGACATGCGATAGAAGGGAGTCGATACTCACAAATCCAACAACCAAGCCTGGAGTTATCTGGAAGGTTGGCTGTTGGAACAAATTCACCCAAACAGGATCAGCGCGGATTATAAGGTAACTGACGCGCTGACGTCGCACCTCAATAACTGGGAAAGTCATGTCAGCGCGACCCAATACAAAGGAGAGGTGCGCTGGCTCATAAAATGTGACCAGCGTGGAAAAGTGATGTGCTTCCGCGCTGGCAGCGCACTGAATACACTACGAGCCGCCAGTCATCGTGGATATTTTAGAAACAGACACGCTGATGAGGAAAACTTTGGAAAAGTGGGTTTTGGGCTAGTTCAGAAGGCATGAACTTGATTATGGTGAATTCCTGACACAATAGGGTGACTGACAGGGAGACAGTGACAAATTACTGTGTAACAGATGCCCCCTAAAGCATGAAGACCGAGAGAGTGGGAGGGGTGAAATGCTTTACAACACTCGCCGAACTGGAACACCACCAGGAAGGACCGAATATCTCTGATAATCAAGTACATGCAGTCTAGGCATGGGCGCAGCCATCCGAAAGACATGCGAAAAGGTCTGTGGAATGGACGCAGCCACCCAGCTAAAGAGACCAGAATAATGACAAGGTATGGTCGCAGCCATCCATGAAGACTCAGGTATGGGCGCAGCCATCCATCAATGAGTCATGCAATGATCATCCACAAAATCGCAACCTGGACCATAACAGACAGGGATCTAGGGTCTTGCGCTCCGTCCCGACCTGAACAAAGTACAAGTTCAAGCATGCGAATACATGAGCTGGAGTCGAACACGCATGAACATCGTCTGATTACCAGTCAATGATGAAAACTGTTAACAGACGCGAGATGTACCACCAATAATGACAATGGCCCTCAAGGTACTATAGGTACAATCCGCAGCATGTGAATCAATGAGCTGGTGTCGAACACCCGCAGAATTATCCGATCGGAGGCCAATGATGAAAACCTCGCGTCGAACACGAAGAACCTGCCATTGAGGCATGCAGGCTCTAAGGCACCTGAAGGGAGTTTCTAAGTCACCTTCCCGGATAATGAGCTGAAGTCGACAGGAAGTGACCTTGATCGAAGGTGGGCCATAATGTTTCCCACATCATCGACACGAGACATAGGTAAAATGATTTGTGTGAGATAGCAGAGGAGGTTGTATTATTGCAGAGGTCAACTTCTCTTGAACATATTGGCGGCACTATAGCGGATTCGGCAGTATTTGACATCAAATGAGCAAAGGGTATGGTGACGATGGCAATGAGCAGATGAGAGGTCAAATAGGATAACCCAAACCCACGGAGGCCAGTGAAAAACAGGATGAGATGGGCCCACCCAGACACGAAGCAGAGGAGTGCCATGTTCAAGAGCGACATACTGCCGACACAACTATGATTACAGTTCCATTTTCCCCACCATTCCTGGCAGGTACCCCGGTTATTTTTGGATGACAAGCTTGACGGGGATAGCATATGCTTGAAGAGTGTCATTGCGACAATTCCCGATGTCATCAAGTGTTTAACGAGCCTGAAAAAGGAAAAACTCGGCGTCTTTTCTTGTTTAGAGAGTCTGAAAAGACAGCGGAAAAGGAGACTCCAGGGGGGTCCTTTTTCGTATAGTTGTGTCTCTCGAGCCCGAAAAGGTATAAAACTATGCTCGAAAGAACCGCCCGACCATTACGATCGAGGAGTACTTTTCGTAAATAGTGCTTTCGACCCGAAAAAGTAAAAAAGCAGTCGGAAACACGTCATTTTAGAGCCGATAACGAGTGCGAAACGACAAACACCCGGCAATCTTTTTAAGTTACACGGTCGGAAAAAGAGCTTAAAATGACCGCCTCTCATTCCCTTTAACGAGCTGAAGGGAGGCTCGGCTATCTTTTCTTGTTTCGTGTCAGAAAAGAGCTCAAAGACGACATTTTTTGGGACCAAGTGATTTTATGATTTTCACTGTTTCTGAGGACCTGCACAATAAAAATACCCGCATAAATCCGTTCAACATGTTAAAAACATATTAAAACATGCATAAGACATTGATAGAAGTGCTAAATCCATGGTAAAAGCATGACAAAAACCCATATTTGCGGAATCTATAGTTAATTGAGCCATTTTTACTATAAATAGGAGGGTAAATAGTCATTTTTACCATTGTTACCAAATTGAGCCTCTGAGAACGTTGTGAAGCTGCGAAGTTGACGGAGCAAATTCTTCCCCGTGCGGACACCATTCGGCGAACGGCTTGATCCAGGTAGGTTCCCCTTGCCATGCGCTCCATTTTGATTATATTTAGCAAAATTTTAACGGTAGAATTCACCCATTTGGGCAAATTTTTTGAACATGGGTGCGCTCTCGGTCAGCGCGGGTTTCCCGCTCAGGACCGCGCTGACCGATTTAAAAATACACGTACCAGCTTTTGGGTCAGCGCGAAAAACCCGTGTCCTTCCGCGCTGACCCAATGAAAAAACAAAGGGGCGCCATTTTCAGCGCGACTGTTTTTAAAACAGTCGCGCTGGCACGAAAAAATATGAATTTTAATAAATTGAACGTAAATTTTTCCACCAACGGCGATCTAATATTTTTTCATGGCTTTGCAGGGCACAATGGCTTTCGTGTGGCAAGAGAGAGCTCACGATAACGAGGATATAGTTGCATATGGGCTTGCCGAATGCCGGAACGCAATGCGGGCATGCGGTTTCCTAAAGTTCTTCCTGACTCCGCGCCTGAGGGCACAACCTGACTTGCTAGAGTTCCTGATCAGAGCTTGGAACCCAGTAGATGGGAAATTCACCATCCGCGGGCAAGATATCAAGTTTGATGCCTCGGATATCTATTTTTTGACTGGTTTGTCGCGCCGGGGCCAGAGGCCCATCCTGGAGGGGCAACGACCCAGCGGCGAGACTCTAGACCAGCTGATGGCTAGGGTATGCCCAGGAGCTGAAAAGACACGGAGTGGGAAGGTGGCTATCCCGATAGTGCGGGACATGCCTCTCCGCACGATACTCTTCCTGGTGACACGAGTAGCGGGTTCTTTGGCCAACCATGAGGCCTCGAAGAACCAACTATTGTTAGCTCTGGAGTGTCTACAGCCCACCATGTTTGACTAGGCGACTGCTGTGACTGCAAGCATGAAGAGGCAACTAAGCAATTGCCGTTGTGGAGAGACGAAGCAGTTCGCCTATGGGTCACTCCTTCTGCCGCTCATGCTGGAGCGGGTGCCGGTTCTACAGCTACAGACCATGGCTGTGGATCCACCTAGAGGTCCCCGGGAGACGAGGGCCAGTCGATGGGCCCGGGTCATGCCACGCGGAGGTGGTGGTCGCCCAGTATCTTGGGGAGTGTACTTCAGAGAGTGGCTGGAGCGCCAGGTTGTCATTGTGGAGGACTGGCCGTATGCCGGCATGGATTTCCGCAATGATCCAGACATGCCACTGCCCGCAGGAGAGCATTGGGATGATGGAGGTACGTCACTTGATCTCATTTTTAACATTTTTTAATGTTTTTGATTTTTTATGTACATGTCTTCACGAAAGTCACTGTATGCAGATGTGGGACCTGTGAGACCTGTGGGCCTAGCCCTAACGGCACAGAGAGAGGGACCAGATGCTGGAGCCTTGGCCTTAGTTCCTCCAGGGGTGGATACATCAGAGACTGTGGCCCGCAACCTTGAGGGTTTGCTGGAGGGAGTGCCGGACTATCAGGGGGTTGAGGAGGTCCCTATAGAGCACTAGATCCACACAGTGGGGGTGGCACCCAGGCTGCACCGCCTTTTGAGGCGGGTGGCACGAGCGGCTGTATGCTACAGAGAGCATAACCCAGCACAGTAGTCGCCTAGGTTTACTTCCACTGTTGTTTTTGAGAGACATATGTCTCGGATGTATGGAGAACAGTGACTCTATTTTTGACATATACACTTATTTTTTAGCGCCTCAGTGCGCCACACGATATATATATATATACATACCGATTTTTGGATGGATATTGTTACATATGATGATGTTTTGTTTATGTTATGCAAGTGTTCAGTACAAATGTGATCTTATGTATGAATTGCACAACACATGACCCATATATTTTAGTGTTTTTAATGCAAGTTTAAAAGCACACACAGCACGCATGCAAACTATGCTTGAGAAAATATCTTATTTACATATGTTTTACTCTATTATGCTTTCCATGTCTTCTTGTATGATGTTATCTATTTCGCAAATATCTGTCTAACACATGATTTGCCAATGCATCAGTCAACGTGTCTCGGAATATGTTGATATGTGATATAGTCAAAATTCCTTTCTAACAATCTGACACGTAGATACAACCTTAGGATACGTTGGTCTCTGACGGAATATCGCCCGTTAAGTTGATGAACGACTAGCTGGGAGTCCAGGTTTACCATCATTGCTCGAATGCCGATATCAACTGCTTCGGCTAGTAGCTCAATTACGGCACTGTATTCAGCAACATTATTAGTGGTATGACCGAGGCAGACTCCTTGAAGATCTAGCAACTCTCCGTGAGGATCATAGATCGCCCATGCCGCAGAAGACAAATTGTAGGTACTACGACAGGCGCCATCAGCGAAACCAACATAAGGTGCACTAGACATCTGCACAAGAAGAAGAAAACACGATAAGAGGCAAACACATCTTCACACCAAAGCAAGACATGAAATCATGCACACAAAACACACTAAACACGCGTATGTACAAAGTGAGTGCACGAAGTCATGCATAATATTTCTTCAGATACAGCCCGTTGCGGGGCTTGTCAAGAGGATTTCCTTCGTAATCAATCAACTCATATGCGCCCTTTTGTAAAACTCTTTTCACGATATAGGGCCCTAGCCACATGGACTCGAGTTTTCCTGCCCCCAGCTTATCTTTAGCTTGATCGTAGAGCAGTACTAGATCTCCCTCAATGAAGGAACGAGGATGAATGTTCTGGTCAAAGTGAGCTTTGACTCTCTTCTTTTGCGCTTCGGTAGCCAGAGAAGCTAAACGACGAGTCTCGTCTAACCGTTCTAGGTACAGAAGCCGTTCCTCCACCGGAGTGGTGTTGGGAAGCAACTCGACAGCTAATTTCAATGAAGGAATCTCGCATTCGACAGGAAGGGTGACCTCCAGTCCATAAACCAATTGAAATGGAGTGAAGTCGGTGGCGTCCTTCACGGAAGTCCGGTAGGCCCACAAGGCTGGGAACAGCATCAGATGCCAATTAGACTTGTGCGTATTGACGGTGCATTGAAGCATAGTGATCAAAACTTTATTTACAGCCTCGACTTGACCATTAGATTGTGGATAGTACGGTGTCGAACTATCCTGATGCAAGCCTAGTTGGGTCGTTAGTTCCGTCATCATGTGATTATGGAAATGCTTTCCGTGATCCGTGACAATAGCCTGAGGGACTCCAAACCTAGTAATGACATGATTGAATAAAAACTGCGCCGCTGTGTACCCGTCTTTGTTCAATGTAGGCATCGCTTCGGCCCACTTGGTGAAATAATCCACGGCAACGATGATGTACCCATGCCCCCCGGCTGAACGAGGGTTACAGGACGTGTAATCAATGCCCCATTTGGCAAATGGACCTACGGTGACAACAGGGTGCAGTGGTGCAACAGGTGCACGCATCTTCCGGTGGTAAACCTGGCATTCATGACATGCACGTACAGCAAGGATGCAATCCTTGAAGATGGAAGGCCAGAAATAACCAGCACGGAGGATCTTCTGGGCGGTAGCATATCCAGACATATGGCCGCCACAAGTGCCGGAGTGGCAGTCATTCAACACTCGCTCAGCCTCCTCGAGAGTCAAGCAACGGCGGAGAACAGAATCAACGCCGAGGCGGTACAGGGTATCGCCCAAAATGCGATAGGGTTGAGCGTGGTGATGAATTCGCCGTTGAGCATCTTTCGATACATTCAGACAGAAGGAAGACGTCTGTAAATATACGATAATGTCCCTGTACCACGGGTCGAGGGTGCTGATGAGAAACAATGTTTCATTCGGGATATGCTCCTCCGAACGAGATGGTGCGGAGTGAGATGGTAAGGAACAGAGCAGTTCAGCAAAGACCAGAGATTTCTTAGACTTGGCCGCAGTGAATTCCAAGTCAAACTCTTGGAGGATTACAATCCACTTCGAGTATTTGCCCCCCAGCAGCTGACGCGACAAAATGTAGGTCATGGGGTTGCAATCAGAGATCACGATCGTTGTGTGCAACAGGATGTAATGCCGGAATCGTTGGACGGCACAGACAGCGGCCAATGCCAACTTCTCGACATATGCGTAGCGAGTTTCCGTATCCAAAAGGTTGCGGCTAAGATAATAGACAACGTTCTCGGTGCCGGCATCATCATCCTGCACTAGAACCATGCCGATGGTGGTGTCAGCGGCAACAAGATAGAGAGTGTAGTCACGGTGGTAATTCGGAGGTCTTAAGAGCGGAGCTGAGACAAGAAGGTCTTTAAGGCGCTCGAAAGACTCCTGGGCGATAGCATCCCAACGAAAGGGTGTGTCTCGCTTTAACAACCGTGTGAAACCCTTAGCCACCTCGGCATAATTCGGAATGAATCGTCTGAGGAAGTTAGCTTTGCCCTGCAAGCTTTGTAATTGCTGCAAAGAGGCAGGGGGAGGAAGATTCAAAATGGCCTCGACTTTGAGGGGATCCAGACGGATGCCTTCCCGGGAGACGATGAACCCGAGTAGTCGGCCAGATTCTACGCAGAAGACACACTTATGCGGATTGAGTCGAATACGGTAGTGTCGACAGCGGAGAAAAATTTCGCGTAAATGAGATGGATGGTCTTGACGTTTAGCTGAATGAGCTGGGAGGTCATCTAGGTAAGGCTGTACGATGTGTCGGATATCATGAAAAGCATACGACATCGCACGCTGGAAAGTGGCACCGGCATTTTTGAGACCGAAAGGTAGCTTCTTATAAGCGAAGGTGCCCCAAGGACAAATGAAAGTTGTCTTATGCTGGTCTGCAGGGGCTATGTTGATCTGGTTATAACCAGAGAAGTCGTCCATAAACGAATAAATCTCGCTTCCTGCACAGTCATCCATAAGCTGATCAATAAAAGGCGTAGGAAAGTTATCTTTTGGACAGGCACGATTGATATCGCGGTAGTCAACACAGACCCGGATAGTGCCCTGCTTTTTATTCACAGGGACTATATTGGATACCCATTCCGTGAGGGGAATGGCATAGATGAAACCAGCTCGAAGAAGCTTTTCAACTTCAGCCTTGATAGCTGCAGCCTTTTGAGGGTGCACTGGACGTAAGCGCTGACGAACAGGCTTAGCGCCTGGATAAGTAGGTATTTCGTGCACCACAATACTAGGGTCAATGCCGGGCATTTCCTCGTAAGACCATGCGAAGACATCGCGGAATTCACGAAATAAATCGGTATAAAGTTGAACTTCCTCAGGAGTGCATGTGACTCCAATGAAAATATTCTCGACAATCCCTGGTTTGACAGAGATGTCGATAGGCTGGGTCTGCATGATGTTACCCATATTGCCTTCCGAAGACACTTGATATAGCTGAACGGGTGTTTGGAGAGGCGGAGATGGGACACATGAAGCAAACCGCTCGAGACATGCGACCATTTCCGAATGCGGAGGGAGAAATGAAGAGCGATGGTGGTGATCTAACCAAGGGAGCTCTTCGAGAGACATAGTCTCTATGATGGCCTCGTCGGAGGGAAATATTTCCTTCATAGGATCCGAAGTGGCCTCATCACCCAGCCAAGGGAAATGATCGTATGAATCAGGAACACTGCTTAGAAAAGCAGGTTCAGGAGGGGGAGCCGATGCAGCGACAATCTCGATGTAGTTGAGCTCGACAGGACTCAACGACATCATATCACCCCAAGAGTCTTCCTGATTCAAGGGAGGAAGAACCCATGGATCAGAACGTATTGAAATCATGTTGACAGGGGCGAGATTCGGAGGTGGGAGGGGAAAGACTCCCATTAAGGAGGGATCTTTGAATAATCCAACACCCACACTCACTAACGACTTGGAGGTATGCTCCACGAATGGCACATTTCCTTCAGAAGAGGAAGCAAAAAAGGACAGCTGGTCCACCGTGACGATTCTTCCTTGATGGGGGAAACGAACGACACAGAACAAGGAGGAAGCCACGGCTTGCATGGCGTATGTCCAGCTTCGTCCAAGGAGGAGGTTGTAAGTGAGATTAGCGTCAACAACTTCAACCTCTACCTCTACGGTTTTCCCTTCTAAAGAGATAGGCAATCGCGGGAGGATACCATATGGACGAGATTCTCTTCCATCGAAAGCCTCCAGGGTGGTAGGAGACTGGCTCAGAGCAGGAAAACCAATAGCCTTCCAGCAAGCAACTGACATGATCCAGGTTGAGGCACCTTCATCAATGACTGTACGATGGATCGTTTTGCCATTGATGAGAACCTGTATAAGGAAAGCCACCTGATGAGGAAGTCTCTGTGTGAAACCCTCGAGATCAAAAGAAATTAAATCCGAATCTGCCGGGTCTATGCCACCAATCGCTGATAGCAGGGACTTCCTCTGGGAGGGGCAGCTCTGGAGGACTTCTAACGCGGACATAGCAGACGGAGCCTGAGCTAAGTCCTCGACAATGCTATAGTGCTGGGCAGCACGAGCATTGGGGTTATAAGATGACTTCCTGAGTACACCTTTGGGAGGGGGTCGGGGGATCGTCTCGGTGCTGGGCCGTTCGATGTGAAGGGGACCAGAACTGGACGGAGGAGCGCTGGAGGGAACCTCTGGCTCTTTCCCGGCTGGAGATGGATAATCTTTCGCTCGAGTTGAAACATGGATGGGGATCGTCCCAGCCATGAACACTTGAGAACCGAACGAGGAAGAGGATTGAGAGGGATCTGCCACCTGATGCGTCTGCTGGGAAGGGAAAGGCTCTTTTAGCACAGCAGGAGGCCCCGGAGCACCTTTCAAAAGTCGACTAACCTCGGACCGCCTAGGGCAATCCTTGGTGTAGTGATCCTCCTCGCAGATGAGACAAGGATACTTAGGCTTTCGTTTAGCTCCTTCCTCAGAGGGAGGTTTAGGAGGGTTCTGCTTGGGCTGTCCAGATTTATCTTTAGCCCTCCCTTTATTTTTGCCTTTCGAGGATTTATCCACCGCAGTGGACTGGACGACGTTTACCTCGGAGGTAGTCCCAGAAATTGATTGGCCCTGAGGAGCATTTTTGTTAGAGGTGTTCTGTTTCTGCTTCCCAAGGTTCGCGACCGATTTCTTAGATGACGAATTCACAGAACCAATGACTCCATCAACAGAAGGCTTTGGTGGAGCCTTGGGCTGTCCAGGCCTCGGGGCATCTGGCAAATACTCATACAAAGTACCCGACTGTGAGTACACTAAGTCGAGGTACTGAGCTCGCGCGATTGCTTGCTCTTCAGTTACACACGCTCCCATTGCGATGTCTTTTGCAATCTTAGGGACAAAGGAAGTCGTGAACCAGTCGGTCAGGAGTTGATCAGGAATCCAGAATTTAATCAAGCGACGACGCCTTCTCCATCTCCATTCATGTATATGATCAGAGATGTGCGTAGCCGTATCCTGTTTGAGAGACGTGAGAAGATGAGTCCCAGTCTCGTACCGAATGGGTAACTGAAAATGAGTCAAAAAGGCCATAGCCAACGAGTTGAAATCTTGAAACATGCCGCGATTGAGTTCGATGTACCACTTAGCAGCTGAACCAGTGAGAGTCCTCTGGAAGAGGCGAAGCCGGATAGAATCATCAAGCCATGAGTTGGACGAACACCAAAGGTGATAAGTCATTACATGGGCCTGAGGGTCTTCACCAGCTTTGCCGTCAAACTTCGGACAGTCACCTGGTATTTTGGTCGGAACCGGTGGCCAATACGGATTATGCAAAATAGGATCATTTGTTAACTTGGACACATCAGGCAGTTCCAATGTTGCTAAGAATGGTAACTGCGGGTTAAAGGACATCTGTGGCTGCGGATTCGAGGCGACATTAGGGTTCCAACCAGATGGTGGTTGCCCCCACGAACTCTGTCCGGACGGACCTGGCCCAAAAGGGCCTGGTGCGTAAGAACTTTGTCCCGATGGACCTGGCCCAAAAGGGCCTGGCGCATAGGGAGCTTGCCCGTAGGGGTTCTGTCCATACGGATTCTGGCCATATGCGGACAACTGTCCCTGTGTCTGCCCCCCAGCTCCCCATGTATTAGCAGCTTGCCCCACAGGTGCACCATACTGATAATTTTGGTAAGGAGTGACTTGTGGTTGTTGATAGTTTTGATAAGGAGCAAACTGATTTTTCCCCTGGGGTTGCTGGTAGCCATATGGTTGCTGGGCCCCATACTGAGCCTGATAGGCAGGATGCATCTGGTAAGAAGGTTGATAACCCGTTTGAGTTTGAGGCCCAGAGTAATGTCCTTGAACTGGCTGGGGTTGAACCATCTGTCCCGAAGGTTGACTTGGTTGGGTTTGAGATGGACCTGGTTGGCCAGCAGGATAGACTTGCTGGGTACCAGGTTGTCCGTGCGCCACCAAGGGTTGTCCTTGCGGAACGGATGACTGAGCTGGCTAGATAGCTGGTTGACGCTGAGGTTGGCCAGCTTGTCCAGATGGACGATTAGGGCGGACAGCGGGTTGACCTTGCTGCATAGAAGGTTGGCCCGTTTGCCCCCCAGGGTGAACAGACTGAGTAGAGGGCTGGGCTTGCTATAGAGCGGGCTGCCCTCCTTGGTGCATAGGCTGAGCAGAGGGTTGGCCTTGCTGTATAGCCGGTTGCCCCCCTTGCCCAGAAGGATGCATGGATTGAGTGGTGGGTTGACCCTGCTGAACATAGGGTTGCCCACCCTGTCCAGAAAAATGACTAGACTGGGCAGTAGATTGGCCCTGCTGTAAGTAGGGTTGCCCCCCCTGCCCAAGAGGATATCCCTACTGGACTGCTGGTTGATTTTGAGGATTATAAACTGACCCAGTTTGTCCAGATGGGTACCCTTGCTGGAAACCGGGTTGGCCTTGATGAATGTAAGGCTGCCCGGGTTGTCCAGTACGTTGACCTTGATGTGAGTACGACGGACCTCCAATGGCCGAGGGTTGTCCCTGTCGGCCCCCAGATTGTCCTGGGTAAGGCAGGCCATAAAGTGGTTGCCCCTGAGGGGTTTGCACATAAGGAGGCTGACCTTGATTGGGTGGTCCTTGGGGCTGTCCGGGAGGATTCCGGCGCCCAATGAAAACATGAGAAACGGGATCATACGTGACGTCCAACGGTTCCTGGTTCTCCTCGAAAGGACGACGAGGTAGGGACGAAACGTTCTCGAGGTACTCACCGTTCGCATCATAATAAAAGAGTGGACCATCGTAATCTGGGTCCACAATGGGCTGCCCGTGGGCATCATACGGCCCTGCTCCTGGAATGCCACCAGGAAAGGGTCCAGCTTCAGGGTTTACAGATGAGGATGCTGGTACAGCACTGATGACCGGAGTCGAGCGTGCTACACAAACGGTTGGATTGGTGGGAACTGAGGTAACGGGCGTGTTAAGCCCTGAAGTAAGAGGTGTACTAAGAGGTCGCGAAACAAAGGGCCCGGTGGTGGCAATAAGACTAGGATCCCATATAGTCGTAGAAGTAGTTCTAGCAACTATCCTATCCCTCATTGACTGATATCGTAGAGGGAGTGGAGAGGAAGCCGGGATCGGAGTCTCAATGTCCGTCACCACGGGTGTCTCACCTATGTTGGAAGCTGTCTCATCCATGGGGGAAGTAGACATTGGAGACGACATACCGAGAGGAGTACGAGGGGTACGAGGGGTATAATCGCTGTCAGGCTCCCAGATAGGATTCCAATCTTCTATGTAATCTTCGTCACCTGGGGCACGTACGTTGATAGGCTGGATACTCGGAACAATGGGAAGAGCACCGCTTACAACTGGTACCTCTGGAGCAACAGAAGACGGAGAACCTTGATCACTTGGACCGGGAGTTGACGGATCAGCCAGGATGACTGGACCCCTTAGAAAACCTAAAGGAAACTAACGATTAAGACCCTACTCAAAACTAACGCACACAAGATCTAATCAGGTGATGTTATTGTGGCCGAATTAATTTTTAAGACACAAGAACCAAACTTGACCTTTTCATGTTCTAAGAGTCGAGAAAAGGACGAAAAGGTGACTCCAGTCTCCTTCGAATGTTTAATGAGCACGAAGTGACAAGACACTCACAGGCACCTTTTCATTTAGGGAGTCCAAAAAGGATCAAAAGTGACTTCTCTGGAGACTCTAGGTATAAGGTTTACCAAGCGACCCATAAAACTGCTTATACACCTCAGCAATCATATGAGAGCGAAGGACTTTCCGTACTGCAGTCAATCTTCCCGAATGCTGTGTTCGGTGCGTTACGGTTCATAAGGCGGCAGACTCGGCTTCCTATGGATAAAGGATAAAAGCCTAGTGGGGTCTCCCTATATACGCGACGGTACGTGGGAGCGCAGTCCGTGTTAGACCACTATCGAGTCACAGAAGGAGGAATCACCCAACCATAATGTGAAACAACAGTGACTATGTTTAAAGACGCCGGAACACGTCTCTAACCTAGACCTCTAGATGTTTGCGTTTAGTTCCAATGCGTTTTTAGATTCATTCGGTTCATTTTATAGTTGATCTTGAAATTAAGTTTCGATTTCAGGTCCTATCGTATGTTCTCTCACAATTACCTAGATGCAAACTACATGCCAAAGAATTTCATTTTGTTCGATGAATTCTAGCTATGAGAAGGTAAAGAATTTTTTATCAAACAAAACGAATACAAGCAAACAAACAACCTAATGCAGCTAAAAGCAAGGAAAGGAAACTTTTTCTTTTGAAAATGCAAATCAACGAAACGTTCTTTTCCTTTTCAATTCTCAAAAGCAAAGCTACTAGTTTGATTTTCTTTCAATGGCACAAAGCATCTAAATGAATTTGGAGGAACCGGAACACCAAGCAAATCACTTAATGAAAGCACACAAAGTTCCCAAAACGTCCAACAAAGATTTCCAAATCAAAAGGAAAACCAAGTTCCGCACGAGCTATGTGATCTAAGCTCGGCAAGACAAGCAAGGATTTAAACAAGGAGGAAGCGAAAACCACTTGGAAACACAACCAAAAACACTTCAACAATCACTGAACAAGTGCAACAACAAATCTGAAGTTGGCTGGTCAAACAGGAAAACAAGATCCCTACGGAAGGCTTGACACACACACGGCCACCAGATGCCCTAGGGCTAGAGTGCGAAATCAATGGAGAAAAGCAAACACCCGGAGGATGAGAGTCCCAACCAGTCAATTAGAGATTCAACACAATCTAGCAGCTGTAAAAGTGATGGCGGAAATACAAACCAAGCAGCGAAAGCAAAGAGGAAGGTATTTGCAAAACTGGAAAATGAGCAAAACGAAACCCTGTGGAACAAGACTTCGCAAGCAAGCAGCTCAGAGTTCAGATAATGAAAAGCAAGTCACAAACCAAGTGGAGAGAAGAGGGGAAAGCTAAAGCAACAAGTTCAGGAGGATAATCTGGACAAAAATGAATTCTACAGGATCAGCGCGGGTAGCCTTCAGCAACTCGGCGCTGACAGGAGGAGGCCTGTAGCAACTTTGCGACGTCAGCGCGGAAATACACGGATAAAGCACGTTGTCTCAGAAAAAAGAGGTCAGCGCGACTATTAATCACACAGGCGCGATGACAGGGAAAGAAAAGTAGCAGGTGTGTGACGTCGGCGCGGAAGCACACGGATAAAGCACGCTGTCTCAGAAAAACGAGGTCAACGCGACTATTAATCACACAGGCGCGATGACAGGGAGGACTGAGAAGCAGGCGTGCGACGTCAGCGCGGAAGCACACGGATAGAGCACGCTGTCTCTAAAAACGACGTCAACGCGATTATTAATCGTACAGGCGCGATGACAAGGATAACAAAGAAACAGGGGTGCGACGTCAACGCGTCTGTTCTGAATTAAACCGCGACGAAGGTGAAAACGAGTAGAATCAAGGCAGAAAACTCCCAAACCAAAGGTAGAAAGTCTTTTAACAGTCAAGACACTTCCCAGATGAACCCAGGAAGGCTACAAGCAGAAAAACAATCCCCAAAACTCGAAAAGAGAGAAAAATCAAATTCAAGCACAAAGAGTGGACACAAGAGACAAAGAGGCTGATCCCCAGCGGAGTCGCCAAATTGTTGGAGAGGTAAATCCCCTCTACGGATAGAGGCGATCCCTACTAGCCCAGCAAGGGTCTAGCAACAATCAAACAATGCTGCTATGCATGCTCCTAATTACAATTAAACAAGAGGTAAAGAGCACCTACTTGGATTCCAGCGCTGTTGTTTGACGAATAGATGCCGCCTTCGCTCCTTCGCTTTGGCTGGTCACGATCTTCCACAATCTCCGCGAATAGATACCTGCACACACGAAGAGGAAACAAACACAAGCGTGGAATCTAATAAAAGCAACCATACATCAATCAGAAAAGATGTAATTCACATTTAACCATTGCGTAGACAAATGAGAATGGAACAATAATAGCAGTCATCTATTATTAATCAAACAGAGAAGAGTACAACCAAATGTTCTGACGTCGGTAACCTTCTCAGGAGGGGCCAGTCAGCAAGTGTCCCAAGCATTCACCTTTGGAAATGATTCTCCCCAGACAAGCAACTTTCTCTCTCTCACACAAGCAACACAAAACAACCTTCCCTAAGAAATCAATCACTTCCACACCTAGCACACCAAATACCTATAGTAGCAGCAATCTGAGCACTATAAGCTCTATACAATCCAAGCTATTCCAAAACTAGCTGCTCATGGTAATGGTGGAAGTTTATATAGGAGAAGGAGCCTCCTAAAAGGGTGGAAGGATGAGCTTATCCTTAAGGGAAGTGGTTGCAAAGGGTCGAACAGACATGCCATAGAAGGGAGTCAATACTCACAAAGCCAACAACCAAGCCTAGAGTTATCTGGAAGGTTGGCTGTTGGAACAAATTCGCCCAAACAGGATCAGCGCGGATTATAAGGTAACTGACGCGCTGACGTCGCGCCTCAATAACTGGGAAAGTCATGTCAGCGCGACCCAATACAAAGGAGAGGTGCGCTGGCTCATAAAATGCGACCAGTGCGGAAAAGTGATGTGCTTCCGCGCTGGCAGCGCACTGAATACACTACGAGCCGCCAGTCATCGCGGATATTTTAGAAACAGACGCGCTGATGAGGAAAAATTTATGAAAGTGGGTTTTGGGCTAGTTCAGAAGGCATGAACTTGATTATGGTGAATTCCTGACACAGTAGGGTGATTGACAGGGAGACAGTGACAAATTATTGTGTAACACCAATCACCAACATCAAAACTTCTTTCACTGCGATGTTGATCTGCCTGTTGCTTCATTTTGTTTTGTGCCAACATGAGGTTATCCTTTAAGAGTTGGAGGACTTGTTGTTGATGTTCGATGTGATGTTCCACTGCCTGAACCTTAGAATTTTCTCTTAAATATGATGTGATGGATGGTGGTTGGTACCCATAAAGTGCCATAAATGGGGTCATTTTTGTTGTTGTATGGAAGGAAGTGTTATACCACCATTCAGCCAGAGGCAACCATTTGACCCATTGTGTCTGTTTATCAGATACAAAGCAACGAAGATATCCTTCCAAACATTTGTTTACTATCTCAGTTTTCCCATCAGATTGAAGATGATAAGATGAGCTATGAGCTAACTGAGTACCAAGACAAGAAAATAATTTTGTCCAAAAATTTCCAGTGAAAATGGGATCTTTGTCACTTACAATAATCTTTGGGTTTCCATGTAGCTTTTGAGCTGTTTCCATAAATGCAGTAGAAACTGTACTGGCTTTAAATGGATGTGATAATGCACAAAAGTGTGCATACTTGGTAAGTCTGTCAACTACCACCATGATGACACTCTTTCCCTCAGACTTGGGTAAACCTGTGATAAAATCCATTGAAACCTCCTCCAAACGTTGGCTTGGAATGGATAAAGGTTGTAATAGACCCGGTGTCTTAATTGTTTCAACTTTATTTTGTTGGCAAACCAAACATTCCGCCACAAACTTTTGAATATCTGATTTAAGGCCATCCTAAAAAAATTCCTTATTAACCCTGTGGTAAGTTTTTAAAAATCCTGAGTGCCCTCCTAAGGGAGAAGTGTGCAATTCCATAAGAATATTTTGTTTTAGCTGGGAATTCTTACAGAGGTATAAGCGATATTTGTACCATAACGAATCATTTTGCCAGCTAAATGTATCAGAAGTACTGGAATCTTGTTGTAGCTTTCGAATAACTGCCCACACTTCTTCGTCATTCTTCCATTCCTCCTTTGCTTCGTTTATCCAATCTGGTTCGATAATAGAAATGGCACACAACAATGCTTCCATATCCTCATCCTTTCTTGAGAGTGCATCTGCCACCACATTTTGATTCCCTTTTTTGTAGATGATTTCAAAGTCATAACCCAACATCTTTGTGACCCACTTTTGTTGCTCTTCAGAGGATAATCTTTTTTCTAAAAAGTATTTAAGGCTATCATGATCTGTTTTTACCTTGAAGTGTCTTCCCATTAGGTAGGGTCTCCATTTCTTAAGTGCATGGAGTATTGCCAACATTTCCTTCTCATAAATAGCTTTGCTTAAAAACTTTCCCTTGATTGGACGGCTTTCAAAAGCAATGGGTCTTTCATCTTGCATTAGAACAACACCAATTCCATTTCCTGAAGCATCACATTCCACAATAAAGGTTTTTGTGAAGTCCGGTGTAGCTAAGACCGGTGCTTGGCACATTGCCTCTTTAAGATGTTTAAAGGCCTTTGTTGCTTTCGGAGTCCATGAAAATGAATCTTTCTTCAATAATGTTGTTAGAGGTGATGCTATTCTCCCATAATTCTTAACGAACTTGCGATAATATCCTGTCAACCCAAGAAATCCTTGCAGATGCTTTATGGATGTGGGGATTTTCCATTCCTTAATGGCTTTAATTTTGTTAGGGTCTACCTTAACTCCTTCATGAGATACAATATGACCCAAATATTCCACCTCCTGGACTCCAAAGAAACATTTGCATCTTTTTGCATATAATTGTTTCTCCTCCAATAGTTGTAGCACCCTGTCAACATGTTCAACATGATCCTTCCAAGACTTGCTGTAGATTAGTATATCATCAAAAAATACTAACACAAATTTTCTAAGGAATGGTTTGAAAATTGAATTCATCAAACCTTGAAATGTTGAAGGTGCATTGGTAAGGCCAAAAGGCATGACCAAAAATTCATAATGACCCTCCTGAGTTCTAAATGTTGTTTTCGAAATGTCTTCAATCTTCATTCTAATTTGATGATATCCCGAATGAAGATCCAACTTGGTGAAGTAAATTGATCCATGCAATTCATCCAGTAATTCATCAATGACAGGAATGGGGAACTTATCTTTAATAGTGAGCTTGTTGAGCTCCCTATAATCTGGACACATGCGCCATGATCCATCCTTCTTGTGCACCAATACTACTGGAGCTGAGAAATAACTTTGACTCGGTTGAATTATACCAGCCTCTAGCATTTCTGCAACCATACGTTCAATTTCACTTTTTTGGACATAGGGATATCTGTACGGCCTGATGTTTGGAGGAACACTTCATGGAATCAGATGAATAGCATGATCATGATCACGCATAGGTGGGAGACCTTTGGGAGTCTCAAATACCTTGGAATGATTGTCCAAGACTTTTTGGAGATCTGGAGAAATAGATGATTCCAATGTGGAAACATCTAGCGAACATAATTGTGCAATTACACCTCTTTGCTCCTTTTTTAGAAAGTTTGTCATGCCATTAGAGCTGATTATCTCTCCTGGTTTCCCTGCAATACCCCTTAATTCAACTTCCTTTCCTTCCACAGAAAATTTCATGAAAAGTTCTTGAAAATTAAAAGCTATTGTACCCAAGGATTGTAGCCATTGGACTCCTAGTACAACATCAACACCTCCCATTGGAATGGAAAGCATTGGGATAGTCAATACATATTCTCCCATGGATAGCTTGATATTATGGCACTTTCCAGAGAAATTTATTGTTCCTCCATTTGCAATCATCACTTGACACTCTAGTGCTAGATATAGGAAGAAATTCAATTCTTTTGCTACCCTACAATGAATAAAATTGTGGGTGCTTCCTGAATCAATCAACACTATTACCTTTTTCTTCTTGATTTGTCCTTCTATATTGATGGTTTGAGGAGTGGTAATTCCCGCCAATGCATTACAAGATATGGTTGGATTTATTTGTTCTTCATCTAGGCTTTGTTCCTGGAATATATCCTCTTCTTTTGACCTTTCTTGCTCCTTTTCTTCTTCCTCTTCACAATCTATGTAGAATAATTTCTTCTCAGCACACTTATGACCTTTTGTGTATTTGCTATCACAATTGTAACAAAGCCCTTTTGCTCTTTTTTCTTCCAATTGTTGTGGTGTCAACCTTGTAGGTTGTGGAAGACTATGGGCAACAACACTTTCGTCTTTATAGTTGTGAATGGTATGCTTCCTAGTTGCCATAATTTTGATTTCCATTTTTCTTGCTAACCTGAATGCCTTCTCTAATGAATCAGGTTCCCAAAGGCGCACATCATGTTGGATATTATCCTTTAAAAACCCTATGAACACACCAATCCTATGCTCCTCTGGAATATCTTTTACCCTTATGTTCAATTTTTGGAACTCCTCAATGTGCTCCATTATTGAACCCTTTTATTTGAGACTTATCAATTGGCTAAAAAAAGTGTTGCTTTTTGTATCCTCATAATGTGCTATCAATTCTTCCGTAAAAATTTCCCAAGTGATAAATTGTTTACGAGAACAAAGCCATTGATACCATACAAACTGATTTGGTTCCAAATATAAAGTTTCCATACGTACCTTTTGTGTGTTTTGCACATTATTGAGATCGAAGAATTGCTCCATCTGTAATATCCATGTGGCGAGATCCTTGCCATCAAACTTCCTCATATCGATTTTTGGAACATGGTGAGTCTTCGATCCAACATTAGAGTCTATGGAATCATGATTAACATTTCTTTTGTTCTGATCATGAGTTTCCTTTAGTACTCTTTCACCCTTAGTGACCATTTCTTGTAGCAACTTATTCATATTTATCTTCAATTCTTCCATCTTATCATCCATGCCATCAATTTTAACGTCCATGCCATTCACCTTAGCTTCCATGCCATCCATCTTAGCTTCTACGCCTTTCTTTAAACAGTCCATCTTAGCTTCTACACCTTTCTTTAAACCATCCATATTAGCTTCTACATATTTCTTTAAACCATCCATCTTAGATTCTGTTCCTTTTTGTGCAAGGGACAGTTGTTGCACTTGGTCTTGTAATTTTGATATATCATGTTGCATTTCTTCCTCTTCTTCATGAGTCATGCTAGAGCTTTCAGGTTCCTTACTAGGTGTTTGCATTTTCTTTCCTCGGGGCATTAGTTACTGATAATAATGCTCTACTATTTTTTTCAGAGAGAAAATCCATATATGTCCGAAGCCCTCATGATTACAATATGGCCGAAGCCAGTCAGAATATGGCCGAAGCCAGAATACAATAAGGCCGAAGCTAGACAGAATACGGCCGAAGCCGGCTGATACGACAAAGCCGTCACATATCGCTGAAGAGGGGACCTCTGCAGGGTTCGAACACGGCTGGGGGGAGCGAAAGCCATCCACCCCAAAATAAATTTTCAAACCAAGCTTAAGCAAAAATTTAAAAAAATCTACACACCTTTTTTCACTTTGTAGGAGCTTGATATTGCCTCTGATGTATCTCTGTACTTTCCAATCATCTAGTTCTGAAATTGTGACCTGTAGTAGCCCTCTGTGTCCTCTTTCCAATGCCACCAGTCTGATCCAAATTGGATTCTCCAAGAAAGAGTTATGCACAATCTCCCAAGATGACCTGATTATATACCTTTCAGAAGAGTGAACTTGTATGAAGTGCCACGTGTACAATTTTCGACCTTTGGTTCTGAAACAGATATAAACAAAACTACAGTCCGTCCTATTTCTGTACCTTCTTGCGCAATTTCAATCCAATCCCTAGAGAGAAAGTTATGACGATTTTCCCTAGGTCACCTATTTTGAATGTAATTCAGGAGTCTGCAAAAAGACCAACTTCCTCAGAGCATATCTCTATAAATATCAATCAAAAAGATCTGAAATTTGGATCCAAGGTTCAGCGCGATTCCTTCTCAAATGGGTTTTTTTTGCGACTTCTGAAACATCACAGAAAAAACGTTATAGCGAAAATTCCACGATGACCTGTTTGGAGCAGCGAAACCCTAGAATCCAAAGCTCTGATACCAAATGTTATGAAACCAGCTCAAGAAAAGATAGAAAAGAAAGATCAACGCCTTAGAATTCAGCCTCTTCGAGGGGGAAACCTCCTTTACATTACATAAATGAACAATTCTTGGATGATACAAATGAAAAAACCTCCTTTCTATATATAGGAGTCTAAGGAGTCACAATATAATCCAGCCGACCTAACAATAATAATATAAAGCCACAAAAATAACAATAGAGGGATTCTATGGGGCACAAAAATAACAATATGGGCGTAATAGGGGCACAAAAATATAAATAAGGGGTATAACTACAATAGTAATGGGGTAATCACTAGTATTATAGGGACCCAACACTCAGTGCTAGGTCTTTCGATGTGGAGTGGAACAGAACTGGACGGAGGAGCGCTGGAGGGGACCTCCGGCTCTTTCCTGGCATGAGATGGATATTCTTTTGCTCGAGTAGTGACATGGATGGGAATCGTCCTAGCCATAAATACTTGAGAGCCAAATGAAGAAGAGGGTTGCGATGGATCTGCCACCATTTGAGTTTGCTATGAAGGGAAAGGTTCTTTAAGCATAGCAGGAGTCCCGAGAGCACCTTTAAACAATCGACTAACTTCGGACCGTGTAGGGAAGTCTTTAGTGTAGTGATCCTCATCACAGATAAGACAAGGATACTTAGGTTTACATTTGGCTCCTTCCTCGGGTGGAGGTTTAGGGGAGTCCTGTTTGGGCTGTTCGGATTTATTTTTGGCTTTCCCTTTCTTTTTTCCTTTCGAGGATTTATCCCCCGTGGTGGACTGAACGGCGTTAACCTCGGAAGTACTTCCAGAATTAGATTGACCCTGAGAAGTGTTTCCATTAGAAGCATTCTGTTTTTTCTTCCCAGGGTTCACGGATGATTTCTTTGAAGATGCATTTATAGAGCCAATAACACCGTCAATAGATGGTTTTGGTGGAGCTTTGGATGTTCCGGGTCTCGAGGCGTCTGGAAAATAATCATATAAAGTACCTGACTGAGAATACACTAAGTCAAGGTATTGAGCACGCGCGATATCTTGCTCTTCAGTTACACAAGCTCCCATGGCAATGTCTCGCGCGATTGCAGGGACAAAGGAAGTCGTGAACCAATCAGTCAGGAGCTGATCAGGAATCCAAAATTTGATCAAGTGGCGACGCCGTCTCCATTCATGTATATGATCGGATATATGTGTGGTCGTGTCCTATTTGAGAGATGTAAGGAGATGTGTCCCTGTCTCATACCGAATGGGTAACTGATAATGAGTTAGGAATGCCATAGCCAGCGAGTTGAAATCTTGAAATGTTCCGTGATTCAACTCAATATACCACTTAGCGGCTGAGCCGGTGAGAGTCCTTTGAAAGAGGCAGAGACGGATGGAGTCATCAAGCCATGAGTTGGATGAGCACCAAAGGTGATAGGTCATGACATGGGCTTGAGGGTCCTCACCAGCTTTACCATCGAATTTCGGGAAATCACTGGGTATCTTAGTTGGAACTGGTGGCCAATATGGATTATGAAGAATGGGGTCATTCGTTAACTTTGACACATCTGGAAGTTCCAATGTTGCTAAGAAAGGCAACTGAGGGTTAAAGGACATTTGTGGCTGTGGAAGAGAGGTAGTACCAGGGTTCCAACCAAGTGGTGGTTGCCCCCATGGACTTTGTCCGGATGGGCCTGGCCCATAAGGGTTCTGCCCATAGGGATTTTGCCCATAGGAGTTCTGTCCATAAGGATTCTGTCCATATGGATTCTGTCCATAAGAATTATGTCCATAAGGATTCTGTCCATAAGTAGACAGTTGACCCTGGGTCTGCCCCCCAGCACCCCATGGATTAGCAACTTGACCTGCAGGTGCAACATACTGTTGCTGATAATTCTGGTAAGGAGTGACCTGCATTTGTTGATAATTTTGATAAGGGGTAAATTGAGTTTTCCCCTAGGGTTGTTGGTAGCCATGCATTTTTTGAGCTCCATATTGAGCCTAATAAGAAGGCTGCGCTTGGTAAGAAGGTTGGGGTCGTGGCCCACCTTGCATCTGATAACCAATTTGAGTCTGGGGCCCAAAAGGATGTCCTTGAACAGGTTGAGCTTGGACCATCTGGCCGGAAGGTTGGCCTGGTTGGGTTTGGGACGGACCCGTTTGCCTAGAAGGATGAGCTTGCTGGGTACCAGGTTGTCCTTGAGCAACCGAGGGTTGTCCTTGCGGAACAGATGGTTGAGCGGGCTGGACGGCTGGTTGACCTTGAGGTTGGCCAGCTTGTCCAGAGGGATGACATGGCTGGGAAGTGGGTTGGCCTTGCTGTATAAAAGGATGACCTGCTTGCCCAGAAGGATGACTAGGCTGGGCAGTGGGTTGGCTCTGCTATACGTAAGGCTGCCCCCCTTGCCCAGAAGGGTACCCCTGTTGGACTGCCGGTTCACCTTGTGGAATATAAGTTTGTCCAGCTTGTCCAGAGGGATAACCCTGCTGGATACCAGGTTGACCTTGTTGGATATAAGGTTGTCCTGGTTGTCCAGATGGGTAACCTTGCTGGATACCAGGTTGCCTCGGGTAACCAGAAGGTTGAGTCAGATAAGTAAAAGATGGACCACCAGCAGCCAAAGGTTGTCCCTAATAGGGTTGTCCTTGTAGGCCCCCAGGTTGTCCTGGGTGAAACTGGCCATAATATTGCTGCCCTTGGGGGGTTTGCACATAAGATGGCTGGCCTTGGTTAGGCGATCCCTGAGGCTGCACAGGCCTTACTTGGCCCCCATGGAAAGTGGTGGCATTCCAAGTAACGGATAATGGTACCAAAACCTCAACAATAGGTTGAGTAGGCAAGGGTTGAGAAAGCTGAAGGTATTGACCAGCAGAATCGTAATAATAGAATGGACCTTGCGCATTCGGATCCTGAACAACTTGTCCATAGGCATCACATGGCCCCCCTCCTGGGATGGCACCATAAGAGGGTGGTGCACTTTGTGCAGGATGGATAACTTTAGGTGTGTATGCCGGCTGGCCGCTACTCACTTGACCGTGAGGGGGACCAGCACCAGTGTTCAAAGCTGAAGACGCTGTAACGGCACTAACAACCGAAGTCGAATGTGCTATACAAACAGTTGGATTTGTCGGAACTGAAGTGACAGGTGTATTGTGGACTTGTGAAACAAAATATCCCGTGGTGGGAGTGATGTGGGGATCCCACATACTTGAAGCAGGGATCCTAGCACTTACCCTATCCCTCAACGACTGGTAGCGTGGGGGGAGTGGAGAAGTAGCTGGGATGGGAGTGTCGATATTCGACAACACAAGTGTCTCGCTTACTCTAGGAGATGTCTCATCCATGTGAGAGGTAGACATTGGAGACGAAACACCAGGGGGGTAACAGGAATATCGTCCTCGTCAGGCTCCCAGATGGGGTTCCAATTGATTTCGTAATCCTCGTCGCCCGGGGCACTAGAGTTGATCGGTTGGATACTCGGGATAAAAGGAAGAGTATCACTCACAACCAGTACCTCAGGAGCAACGAAAGACAAAGACCCTTGATCACTCGGAACAGGAGTCGATGGTTTAGCCAGGATGATAAACTTCAGACAGGACCTAAGGGAATCTAACGATAAAGGACCCTACTCAAACTAACGCACACAAGATCAAACCAGGTAATGTCAATCGCGGCCAAATAAATTTTAAGACACAAGGACACAACTTGACCTTTTCATGTTTTAAGAGTCAAGAAAAGGACAAAAAGGTGACTCTAGTCGCCATCGAATGTTTTGTGAGCCCGAAGTGACAAACTGCTCAAGTGAGCCTTTTCTTTTAAGGAGTCCGAAAAGGATCAAAAGTGACTACTCTGGAGAGACTAAGCAAAGGGTTTACCAAACAAATCCGTAAAACTGCATATACACCTTGGCAATCATATGAAAACCAAGGACTTCCCGTAAGGCAGTCAATCTTCCCGAATGCTGTGTTCGGTGCGTTACGGCTTGTAAGGTGGCAGACACGGCTTCCTGTGGATAAAGGATGATAACCTAGTGGGGTCTCCCCTATATACGCGACTATACGTGGGAGCTCAAGTCCGTGCTAGACCACTATCGAGTCACAAAAGGAGGAATCACCCAACCGTAGTGTGAAACAACAGTGACTAGGTTTAACGACGCCGGAGCACATCTCTAGCCTAGACCTTTAATCAGTGAGCATTATGTTCCAATGCATTTTCAAGTTCATTCAGTTCATTTTATGGTTGATCTTTAGTTAAGTTTCAATTTCCAGGTCCTACCGTATGTAATCTCTCACAATTCCCTAAATGAAAACTATATGCCAAAGAATATCATTTCGTTCGATGAATACTAACTACGAGAGAGTTGAGAATTTTTCAAACAAAATGACCACAAACAATCAAGAACCACTCTAATGTGGCTAATGACAAATAAACGAAACTTTTTTTCTTTTAAATCACTAATCAATGAAAAGCTTCTAATTTCAATAACTAATTCAACGGAAAAGAGATTGTTTTTTTTCTTTTCAATGGCAAAGTGCACTAAACAAATTTTGAGAGATAGTAACACCGAGAAAAAGAGACAAATTTCACTTAATGAGAACACAATCGAATCCCCAAAACACCAAAACAGTCCTTCAAACCAAGAAGAGAACACAAAGACCTCTACGAGCTATGTAATCTAAGCCTAAACGAAATCAAGCGACATCCAAGAAGAAAAGGAGCAAATCACTTGAATATCAATAAAAGGCTTTGAAAACTACTGATCAAGCGCAAAAAAGTAATCACAAAGTCGACTGGATGATCAAAGAACCCAAGACTCCTATAGAAGGCTCGACGCACAAAGCCACTAGATGCCCTAGGGCTAAAATGTGAAATCGATAGAAAAAGGCAAACACCAGAAGGATGGAGGTCTAAAACCAATCAAACAAGGATCAAACACACTCCCGTAATTGAAAAAGACGTGGTAAGATAACAATCCAAGCTCAGAGGGCTCGAAAACAAGCAAATTAGAAAAGTTGATAGACCTGGCGCGACTTTCAGGCTGCAACTCGTGCTTTTATGGGATTGGCGCGGGTTGTCTTTGAACAACTTGCGCCAGTTGGCGCGAGTGTAAGGCTAAAAAGTGCGCTAATCAAGTTTGCTAGATCAAAAACAAAAACAAGCAATCCAGGGCTTGAAACCAGTATCTAGGCAAACCAGGAAGCAAGAAACAGCAAGAAATCCAACCCAGAAAGCTATCTAAGCAATCAAAACAAGAGAAACCAAAGAGACAAGACAAACTCCAAGTTGTTTAGTCCATAAACCAAACCGGAGATTGACTGAAGTGGCGTTGATCTACTTCGCTAATGCAAAGCAATAGCATTTCGAAGGCTACCTGGCCGTACTTCAGGCTCCGTCTACAGTTTACAAATCAAACAAGAAGGTCTCCCCAGCGGAGTCGCCAAATTGTTGTGGAGGTAAATCCTCTCTGCGGATAGAGACAATCCCTAGTAGCCCAGACCGGGTCTAGCAACAATCACACAATGCTATCACGCAAGTTCCTAATTGCAAATAAAAAGTGGATGGTGAGAACCTACTTGTATTCCAATGCTAGTGTTTGTAGAAGAGATGTCGCCCTCGTTCCTTTGCCTCGGCTGGTCACGATCCCCACGATCTCCGTGATTGGACACCTGCACATGCAAAGAACAACACGAATACAAGCATAAAATCTAGTAGATGCTATTATATATTAGTCAGAAAAGATATAACTCAACATCAAACATAAGACAATGAGAGTGGAACCATAATGATAGTCATCTATTATTAATAAATAACAAAGAAGAATACAACCATTGTTCTGACGTCAAATCCTCCTTTGGCTGGGTAGTCAGCTACATAAGTCTTGCAAAGCTTGTTGGGATGGGAAACAAGCCTCTCTCTCCTTGGTGACAAGAATCTCCTCACTTAGATTTGGCCTTATGGGTGCAAAGAAGGCTCTTGTAGCTTCAATCTCTTGAACTCCTGGAATTCTCACTATCACTAGCACTACTGTAACTAGCTTGCTCAAGGCATAGAGGCAAGCTTTTATAGATAGAGAGGAAAGAGATAGGATCAACCACATTATTCATGGGATTGGCTTTATCACTTGGAAACTTCCATGGAAGGTGGCAAACCACTTCCCTTCTATGGAGATTCGAAGCCAAACCATCCTAGCTCAACATAGATTCAGTTGGTGAATGGGTTGAAGAGAACCTTCGGGAGCTTGTTGGTTAAAAACTTTACTCAATTCGCTTGGCGCGAGTGTGACGCTGAGACAGAGCGCCAATGGCGCGCCCTTTTTAGAGGATTTCCCTCATTGGCATGGGCAGTGAACTGTGGACCCGCGCTAATGCAAAAAGAGCTGTTTTCATGGGTATTTTGCAAGATATGTCTTCAGGGCATATGAAGCTCATACTTAGAGGAATATGATGCAAGTGGTTTCAGATCATGTCACTTTTCACAGGTCCCGGAATGAGTCCTCCAGTGTGCGGGCGAGGGGTAAAAGGGACGGTGACAAACGGTTACAAATTGTTGTGTAACAAATAATATCTTTATATGATTTTGATCTGTTATATGTGCACATGATTGAACTATAAATCTGGTAATCTGGGTTAATTAAGGTTTGAATATTTGAAATTATCCTTTATAGATTTGTACGCAGGTTCAGTGAAGTGAAGGTGCGTATACACGCTGGTTCTGTGAGTAAAGATAACGTATACCCAGGTTGGTCCAAACACAGAAGCGTATTCATGGAGGTTTCTGGTTATTGAAGTAGCGTACATCTCTTGAGTTGTGTTCTAGCTACTTCTGTTTGATTAGTGTAGTGTTCTGGGTTCAGAATTTGGTGTGTGATTACTATTACTATGTTCTGGGTACAACTGTCAGAGAAATATCTACTTGATTCAGTTATAATTGGTGAAAAGGAGATTGTTTGATGCAGAAATTCTTGATGATTGATTGATGTTCATTGATCAAGTATGAAAATTTATGAAACATCGTCCTTGGAAGAAAGAGAAGGTTGTAGACTTTTGTAGGCCAGCACCTACATACTAGTATCATGGCTAGTGCAAGAGCTAAGGGGGTTGTAGCTCCCTTCCAGGAGAAGCTAGAGAACGAGAGAGGGTTGTAGCTCTCTGCAAGTTGCAGCCTGCGTACTGGTAAAGGACTGGCAACACCAGTACATTGCAAGAAGAAGTTCCTAATTAAAGAAGATAGAGATGAATTGCAGTAGGTGGTTTTCACCCACATTGGGTTTCCACCTTATATCTTGTGTTCTTGTGTGTGATTGTCTTTAGCTCTGTTTTACTATTTCTGGTTACTGTTTAGTTGATTCTGATACACAGATTAATTATCATCATTTGTAAGATAAATTAAAATTATAAGTCTGCATTGTATACGTGTGTTTCCTTCTCTGTAGTTGCGTATATACGCAGTTTTATCTAACTAAAGTAGCATATATGATCTGGGTTTAAAAAGGAAATAATTGACTTGATAATACTGATTCACCCCCCCCTCTCAGTATTATTTCCAACATGACGTGCAATCTCAACCGTCGGATTGAAAAACAGATCAACGATCAGGATCATATCGGTGATCGGCGACCAGCATATCGACGATCGACAAATTCCCGTGACAAGGAAAAGTGAACAAGCGATATGCGATTGTGAAATGGGGACTGGACACGATGGGTTTATGGACCCGATTTCATAAAATTTGAAGTCCGAGGTTTTCAGTTTTTTAGTGTTTCCACATGTATTTGTGTTTAAACAAAAAATTCCTATTTTTATGGTTTTCTTGCGCCTGTCGATCCTTCCATCTAAACGACTGCTATTCTAAACAAATAAACCCCTGATTTAAGCGAAAATTGTAACAAAGTAGTGTTATAAAGCCCAATGGACATGGAAAAGTACGGGGTAGAGGAGTTTTGGCATGCAGTTCGAGGCAGAGCTTGCAGGAGGGGCGAAAGTGTATTTTGTTTGAATTAGGAAAATTTTATATGGTTTATACCCTTCTTGACGCCATGAATGCAGTGTTGCTATCTGTTTCTCCATCTGAGTTCTCCATTTCTCAGCCATTTTCCATAATGGAGGTATAAGAATCCTTTTATGTAACTGATGATTGTGTTCTCTTCTTTTCATGCAATTTAATGACTGAAGGCCTCCCCATTGATCGATCAGGGCCCTGAGAGGTTGTCCAAGTTGGACAAACTCTGCTATCAAGTCTTGTTGTCTTCTTTTTGTGCCTTTATGTGTTTCTTCTTCTTTCTTTTTTGCACATTAAATTTCTATGTTAAGCTACAATTTTCACATGTGATTCTTTTCATACATCTATAAGCAAAAGATCCCTCGACCATTTATGGCGTACAAGTTGTGATGTCAATGGAGTACATTGTACCTAGTCTGCACATAGTGGCATTCACAGGAATGGTGGATCACAGAGCCCTGGAGGAGCAGCTTGCGCAGTTGACAGAACTTGAACAAGATAGAATTTGGGCTTGATTCCATCAGTAAGTTCATAAAGAGCGCGAAAAGGCATGGCATGATTGGCACATCAAACTGCACACCTTCAAGGTAAATGATTAGTGTTATTGTATGACAACAAGTTTGCTAAATTTCCAGGAAAATTTCGGATGCATTGGCTGGGGCCCTATGTCATCAAGGAGATTACCAATGGTGGAGCAGTTCAGCTGGTGAAATTTAATGGAGATCCATCTCCAGGGAAGGTAAATGGAAGCCGATTGAATCCATACACCTGGGATCCGGCCAAATGACTATATGGTGGAATCACAGTCTTAGCATTGTAGGTAGTTGAAATGAGGCACGGGACTATAAACTACACTGCCTGGATTATAAAGTTGTGCGACTGGGGGACTGTGCAGAAAGGAGGAATGTCACAACACCAGTAGAAGCATGAGGGGAGCTGCACTATAGGAGGAGAAACCACATAGGGTAGCTAGAAAGTGACCGTTACAGTCAGTGTTCATGATTTGACAGTGAAAAAATGGCTAAAAGGAGCTGGGGTGGAAGCGTTTGAGGCATAATTTAAATGCGAGCTCTTTGGATATCTACTGCCAATCTAGCATTTATGAATGAATTTTGTTGGGAACGGTCAGATTTAAATTTGAATTTGCCTATAAATTACAGATGGACGCCTAACAAAAAACAAATTGCATTTTGAGAATTGAGGTGTCGAGCTATCAGTTGCACATGAACCCTTAGAGTTTTCAGGCTTTGGTGGCTAGTTCAGTGTTTGACAGGTTTCTTAAGGAAACCCAAGAGATCCTTATTAGCCTCATGTCGGTGTCCATGGAAACTTTAAGTGATAGAGGATTGATGGCCTCTGAGGGATTTGCACTTGAGGTCGTAAGTGTGGAGGTTCCCGTAGATGTGCCAAAGTCACTGAGGTCACCCAGGCTGAGGCCTACGCCTACACCAACAAAATAGGGGCCTAAGTCAAAGAAAGACAAGAATAAAGTGACACAACTAGTGTGCAAGTCACCAAGGAAGCACCAGAAGAAAAGAAGCCTACCAGATAGGAGAAAGGCAAGGTGGTAGACGTAGAATCTGATGAGGGAATAGAAGAAACTAGTATGGGCACAGAGGATATCGATATTGAGGGTGGTAGACCCTATTTCCAAGTTACCAGAATACATCCCTCCATGCTAAGGCAAGGTGAAGGTTCTAAAGGACCTAGATGAGGGAAAATTTTGACTTAACACACCGTTGCTGCAAGACGAGATCACATTCGAAGGTTCATGCTTGGTGCGTGTCCCACATTTGAAGTTATAGAATTGGGACTTGGTGGATACTGAGTGGTTCCCCCACTTGGCGACTGATACATTTATGACCCACATATTCTATAAAGATTCTGGTGTCACCGCGCTGGAGCCGAGAAGGTGGACTAGAGGGGTGGACAAGGCAGGACTGTTGAACCTCTTATGGGTGCCACATTACAACCGCATACCCATAACATTGTGTAGAAATTCCACCTATAGATCACCTGGTAATGCAATATACTAAAGAAGAACACTTGATCTACGTCTACAAACAATTTAGCAGAAGCTTAATCGAACATGAGCAACATCAATAAGAACACATACAATTGAAAAGAAGGAATCAATCACACATAACACAGAAGATATAACCCAGGGAAAGCCTCAGCCTAAAACCCCAACTTTGTATTATCATACAAGTGGAAATATAGCCAGTATTACAAAACGAATTAGCTCAAAAGCTATCCTGCTCTCTCTGTAATACCTTTGCTACTTATAGACAATCAAAGGCCTCTACCTAACCTCTAGTCTTCCCTCCAAGCCTCATATTTCTTTGTGCAATTCTGATTGAGGTCCAATGCTGCCACTTGTGTGAATTGGCCTCTTCACACACTCACTAACTTATGATCCAACTACGCAGTCCTGAAGGAGATAAATCCTCATCATGGATGAGCTTCTTTTATAGGAAAAATATTCATCCAATTGATAGTACAATGTCC
Source organism: Pinus tabuliformis (assembly GCA_031772625.1). Classification (NCBI taxonomy): domain Eukaryota; kingdom Viridiplantae; phylum Streptophyta; class Pinopsida; order Pinales; family Pinaceae; genus Pinus; species Pinus tabuliformis. The sequence continues at coordinate 1,116,988,271 of CM062813.1, read as the reverse complement.
CTTCTCTGATCTCAATTGGGTCTCTATCTGAACTGACATGCATGATTTATCCATGAATGAATACTCAGTTATCTGAAATACAGTAGTTACATGCATGCAAGAATTAACTAACTAAACTCTCATTAATTTAACAAACTGTTATATTAATTTAACTCGACTTGACTCAGTTAATTGAGCCAACTAATTACAACTCATCCTTATCTCTTTAACTGATGGATAAATTCTTCAATTAATAGATAAACTGTTGCATGTCCTCACATAGACTTCAAGTTTGATTTTCCTAAACTAATTAACTCAAGATGAATTAATTAATTAATTTACAAACTATTGTTAATATCAAATTCGAATTTTACTTCCTATTTCTAGTCCAGGGACTGACTAAAATACGAATCCATCTTGAACTGCTAAAAATAGAATGCTATTTTTATCATTTCTTGTTTCCATTTTTCAACCCTCTCAACAAGAAAGGCTTCAACTCAAACCTGATCCTGTACCTCTGAAATGTTCTACATGCAACACTTCTACTAAGTTTGGTTGCTCCAACAACTCTAGGAACGAAAAAAACTACCAACTGACCTCTCTGTTGGGCTAGAAACATACTCTGATGTTGAAGCTCTACTTGTTGCTGACAAGTGCTCCCTCTCTGACCTCTGAGTTGCTGTAACAGTCCATCCATCTCGCATCATTGCACACCTCTCTATTCCATCCTTCACTGCTGCAACACTCCTGTGCCTCTCGCATTGTTGCAGGCTGCTAGCTCTACATAGTCTTGGGACTCCTGCACTGTAGCTCTCTCTGCTGCTCCATCCACATCTGTCTCTACCCACTTAGTCAGTCTTGCTTCTCCTCCTAGGGGCTCCTGTATCAAAGTTGAATCAAAGAGGTTGGGTACCTCAAGGATCCTGCACCTCCTCCTTGGGACAATCACTCCACATCGCCGCACCTCCTACCTGGAGGTATAGCTGCATGTGATCCCTCAGCCCACCTAGCTCGAAGTTTCCCCCTACTAGATGTCTCTGCATGAGTAGATGTCTCTACTCAATCTCCTCTCAGCTTCCCCTGTTGTGGCTGCTCCACAACCTCCTAAAGCTGCTGCACCAATCGTCACTCCTCCACAATCGTCTGAGACTTCTTCTGGAACTGCATGTTGAGAGGTACTATACTCTCCCTCTCAACCACCAAGTCTCCATCAGTTGCCTTACTGCTCAAGGCTTTACATGCATCTTGAACCTCAAGATCATATAGGTTCTTGACCCATGAACCGATTTGCTTCACCTGTCTAGTGATGATGTGTCTATGGAAAACCTTTCCCTTACTAAAGACTACATCATAGCCTCTGTCTTCCAGCATTGCAAACGACACCAAGTTTCTCTTCAGTCTTGGTACATACTTTAAATAGCTCAAGGTAAGGCAAGCTCCATGCTCCCTATGAAAAATAACCATGCCTACACCTGAGACACGGTACTTTTCATCCTTACCCATCACTATAAGTATCTGGAGATCTTTCTCCTCCAAAGTACTGAACAAACTCTTATCACTGGTCATTTGGAAAGAAGCTCCACTGTCAAGAAACCAACCACTTCCCACCATGGATGAAACCATGCATGTGAAGAGTGTGAAATCCAGCTCGAACTACGAAGCAATTGCCTCACGTTCAGATCCTTCCCTGGATCCCTTGTTGGATTTCCTCTGTGGACAATTTGTAGTAAAATGGCCCACCTCATGACAATGAAAGCATCGCACTTTGGATTTGTAAAACTTCTTCCCACCATGGGAATAACTGGATTCGGAAAGAGAAACCTTCTCCTTCCCCTTCTTCACCTTACTCGCTAAGGCACAATTTTCTTCATCCTCCATGGATGAAGAACCATCTCTGGTGCTTCTTCTTATCTCCTCCTGCATCAAATCTGACCAAAGTCGTTCCCAATCTGGCAGTTTCTCTCTTCCATTAACCAAGTACTAGAAGATATGCCAGCTCTTAGGAAGACCAAGGAGTGCATGACTCACCATGTCATCATCAACTGTCACAATCCCTACACTTCCAAGCTCATCCCTGCATGAGGTGAGCTTGTTCAGATACATAGAGATCGTGCCACCCTTTTCACACTTGATCTTTCAAAGCTTGTCCTTCAGTGCCAACTTCCTCTAATCACTGCTATTCTAATATAGATCTTTCAATGTTTTCCACATTGAAAATGGTGTCTCCTTCCCATGGAGACACGAGACTATGTGATCTCAAACTCCCTCCACAAGGATTCTCCTTGCTCTAGCCACACATTTCTTCCATTCAGCCAATTCAGTAGCACCAGTTGGCTTGAGGAATTCTTGATCAATGAATTCCTATAGACCGTTATCCTCTAGTACTGCTTCCATGCGATCCTTCTAGGCTATATAATTCAAACTACCATCAAGGGCATATTCGAGTCTCAAAACATTGAACGCCATAGGTGAAATAGAGATGTGATAAGAACCCGATTTCTATATTCAGGAATCACAAATTTCAACTTGTCCCTTCTTGTATATTGTTCTTCCTCGATCACCTGTGCTCTGATGCCATGTAGAAATTCCATCTGTAGATCACCTAGTAATGCAATATACTAAAGCAAAACACTTGATCTACTTCTACAAACAATTTAGCGGAATCTTAATCGAGCATGAGAAACATCAATAAGAACACATATAATTGGTAAGAAGGAATCAATCACACATAACACATAAGATATAACCCAGGGAAAGCCTTAGCCTAAAACCCCAACTCTGTATTATCATACAAGTGGAAATATAACCAGTATTACAAAAAGAATCAGCTCAAAAGCTATCCTGGTCTCTCTGCAATACCTGTACTACTCATAGACGGTCAAAGGCCTTTATCTAACCTCTGGTCTACCCTCCAAGCCTCCAATTGCTTTGTGAAATTCTAATTGGGTTCCAGTGCAGCCACTTGTGTGAATTGGCCTCTTGACACACTCACTAACCTCCGATCCAACTACACAGTCCTGAAGCAGATAAATCCTCATCATGGAAGCTTCCTTTATAGGAAAAATATTCATCCAACTGATAATACACTGTCCCTTCTCTGATCTCAACCGGGTCTCTGTCTGAACCGACATGCATGAGTTATCCATGAGTGAATACTCAGTTATCTAAAATACCGTAGTTACATGCATGCAAGCATTAACTAACCGAACTTTCATTAATTTAACAAATTGTTAAATTAATCTAAATGGACTTGACTCAGTTAACTGAGCCAACTAATTACAACTCAAGATTACAACTCATCCTTATCTCTTTAACTGATCGATAAATTCCTCAATTAATAGATAAACTATTGCATGTCCTCACATAGACTTCAAGTTTGATTTTCCTTAACTAATTAACTCAAGATGAATTAATTAATTAATTTACAAACTACTGTTAATATCAAAATCGAATTTTACTTCCTATTTCTAGTCCAGGGATTGACTAAAATAAGAATCCATCCTGAACTGCTAAAAATAGAATGTTATTTTTAGCACTTCCATTTTTCATTCCCTATTGCTCAATCCAGCACTGGTACCCAAACTGTGATTTTAAGTAGTGCTATTTTTAGCATTTCTTGTTGCCATTTTTGAACACATTGATGGTGATCAAATAATTTCATGCTTGGTGCACAACAGGTGCCTATGGTTAGGATAACCAATACCAATCACCAATATGCTGATCCATAGGATCACATTACTACCACAGTTAGGGTTGAATCTGGCCAAGGCATTTGGCAAAAGGTTGGATGAACGTGACCTCACCAAAAGAATGAAGGACAAGTTTAAATTTGTCAAGAAGTCAAGTAGATACTCAACTTCTAGCATGACCGACCCCGCGGTTAAGGTAGCCACCCATATCTTGGCTGGGAGAATCATGAGAAAGTGTCGTGCATATGAAGTGCCAGAACCAATGGCATCATTAGCGGCCAAGTGCACAGACGGAATACAATTTAATTGGGTGCACTACCTGTACAACGAGTTCCTCACAAACTGCAAAGAAGCATAAGACCATAGTAAGACTTTCCATTACGCATGGATTTTTCTATCAATCATACCAGTCGAATGGGAATTACTAGAGGACAGTCAGTTTCCTTTGATCACGTCAGATCTATCAGAAGCCGTGTTGGGTCTAAAATGTGAATGAAAATTAGAGTCTCATTTACTGTCAACCTGGGTAAGTAAAACTTCGAGCATCATACAATATATATGGACTTAGAGACAAACTAAACTAAGCTAGGTGAAGAAATATTAAATCTCCCTTAGAGGAGACTGTTCGTTAATATTTCTAATCAACTATTTAAACTAATAAAATTAAAGCTCTTAAACATAATTCTGATTGATTGCATGAAATATTAAGGCTCTCTTACAAGAGACTATTCGTTTATATCTGATGCATATAAGTCAGAAACTTAAACTAATGAAATCAAACATTAAATAACAAATCATATTCATTGAAGGAAACATTAAGACTTTATAATGAAAGGTCATTCATTAATATTTCAAACATATTAACCTAATAATTTAATCTAATGAAATTCACAAACATAAATTAAAAGCTTACCAAAACAAAAGTGTACTTACTAGGCAATGGGGATCCTTCCAAGGATTCACAAGTGTAATGCCCCACTTAAATCTTATCCTACAAATTGTGTTAATATTTACATTATCTGAAAATATTGAGAAATATTGGTCTAAAATGAATTTATGATTTCCATTATTCAAATTCCCCACTTACCTTCTCAATTTGAATATTATGTAGAATATAGTCTCCTTCCATTAATTCAAAATATATTTATTCATTTCACATACCCCAATGTACCCTCACATTTACTAAGGAGAAGACATGGTCCTCTCCATGTAAGGACATTTCACATTCCCCAATGTACCCTCACATTTACTTGGGAGAAGACATAGTCCTCTCCATCTTATCATCAATATATATTTATTCATTTCACATTCCCCAATGTACCCTCACATTTACTTAGGAGAAGACATAGTCCTCTCCATCTTATCATCAATATATATTTATTCATTTCACATTCCCCAATGTACCCTCACATTTATTAAGGAGAAGACATGGTCCTCTCCATGTAATTACACTTCACATTCCCAAATGTACTTTTCAGATTAATTGGGAGAAGACATGATCCTTTCCTATTAAATTCTCAATTTTATATTCATGTCACAATTCCAAATGTACTCCTATCTTAGAAGAGAAGTCAACCAAGGATGGGTGAGAGTTAATGACATTAACGAGAGGTGGTTGAGGAAAGAGGGTATAAAAAGGGAAGGGGGAAGGAAGAAAAGGGGGGAGTTGGAGTTTTGCTTAGGATTGTGGGGGGTTGGTTGTGATTGTTTGGCCTTGTTATGATTTTTGGGAGACCTTGGAAACCTGTGGAGGTTTCTTGGGTTTGAGAGGAGGAAAGTATCATTATCTAGTTTTGCACATTCTTCTTGAGGACACACCATATCTTGTTGGACTTGGGCACGGAGGGTGAGGGAACCTGTGGAGGTTTCCTGGGCTAGGAATTTATTTCGTAGTTGGCTGGGAGGTAAATCCGGTTGGGTCGGCCAGAAGGAGCGTTCAACTGGAGCTATAACACAAAGGTATCATCATCAACCACCGGAACATGTATTTTTCCATGGACTACTCTTGTTAAGTTGATATCAATGGAATGCGCACCTTAATTTATGTTGCTTATGATAAAATGATAAGATGTTAAATGTTTAAAGCTATGTGAAAAGGTCAGCAAGCTCCTTTTATTATTTATAAATTAACAAGAAAATAGATCTGTTAGTGTATAACAAAATAGAGGCTCTAATAATAGGATTCAGGCTCTTACACATGGTATCAAAGCTTTAGTTCATAATCTGGGCCCAAAACCCACTAAACCCAAATTCCGCTGTAAGAATTTGTAACCCTCATAAGGACTCATAATTCTAATATATAGATTCTTCAAATTTTCCTCCAAAGCCCACCTCGCACCAATTTACAGATCTTAAATTGCCTCATCATAAACCTGATTTATTGTATGGTACCATGCAAGTTGTTATTCTTTCTCTTCTACCAACTTGGAATCTGTGATTCATTCACATCAGTGAAATAATAATATTCGTGGGGAAACAAAGGAAAATAGGGTTCGGATCGAATAATTTATCAGGTGATGGCTGGCTTTTGCCAAAAGTTTATTAGTTTTTTTTTAGTCGGTTCTAGTCGCGAAAAAGCTTATTACTGGGTTCCTGTAATGGCCTGGATAAGGTCCACAAAACTTTCTGTCTGCTCATATTCTTCAATATTTTGGAAAAACAATGTGCACTCTGATCCTGGGAATGGCCCGCCCCGCTCCTATACATCACCAGACAAAATCAGAACTACTCTGTTTCTGCAGACAATTTGTCTTCTTACGCATGGGAACGATATAATATATGACTGGCATTCATTCGATGCGTCCGTCCATCCATCCATCTTCAAACTTTAAAAAAAAAATTCAGTGTATTTGTCCTCTGGTCTATACCGGAGGTATGCTTTTTTCGTGGAAATTGCAGACGTTGATATATTCGATTCTTGCGATTACGTGTTAGCCAAGGCGAAAAACTGGAGCAATCTTTCCCCTCACTATAGCATTCATGAGAGCCTGGGCAGCTAAATTTTGCCCAACCAATTCTCCAAATGTCTTTGGAACATACTTCTGAGACAAGCTCCTACACCTATCTTGAGATCTCAAACAATCACTGCCCATAATATCTTGTCCATGTCCCAAATGGCCGATCAATCTAGTTTCAGAAACCATGTCAATATTTTGTCTGAAACGAATTTTATGGTCAGCATAGAGATCTAGCTCACCTAAAAGCATTCTTCCTTGTGTATCTGTATCTGCACTTTCCTGAGACCCACCTGGCTCCATTAGTAGGGGAAGCGACTCAGAATCAAAATCTAAAGAAGAAATAGAATGATCAGATGTTTCTAATGCAGCAGAAAACTCCCTTTGAGAACTGGAATAGCTTTGTGACACAAGCCTTCAATTTTTCGTGTGGCCGAATCTGAAATCCCGCATGAGAGGCTCCTACCTGCCAAATCCAATATATTTTTTCCTCTATCGTGTATTCTAGACCAATTCCAAGGAATCCCACAGCCCTTTTTGGGAATATCAATGACCGTTGATTTCCCACTTCCTGCTTGAGGTCCAGCCTTTTGTGAACCTGTGAAATATTTGTTACTAATCCCACCACGACTACCAGAGTTCAAACCAACTGAAACTGATAAATATTCAAAATGCTCTCCTGAAATGCACCTCTTAATGCCTTCGAACTTTACAAGATCATCAAAGTCGCAAACCAGTCGAAGCTCAACAACGGGAGAATTTGGGACCAGTCGCAAACCTGTCCAGTTCCCCTGCGGGACAATTTGGGTGATAATGTGAGTCAAAGTGAGAAGTTGAACAATCCTTATCATCAATTGGTGAGCCTGTCTCCGCTTCTTCATCACAGATTCTATCTTTCCTTATACAGTCATTATTTTGAAAGAGGTGCGGAGAACGAACCTTGAGATCTTTTGCTGCTCTGTTTTTCAACTTACCATCCAAAGTATTTGATATATTGCCTTTAGTATCCCTGTTCCTGCCTCTTGGAGGTAATGTCATTAAATCTGCATTAGGTTCCATTCTCCCTTGACAATGAAATGCATCACTTGACAGCCTATCTTTTCGGCACAAATCCTTTGCTTTAGGCTTCCTTCCAAGCTCAGAATCACTTCTCCAATTTTCATGAGTCAAACCCTTCTTCCTCCCATTTCTTTTCAATTCCATCTGTCTTATTCTTCTTAAGTGCACCTTCATTTTCTAGCTTCTTCATCAATGATCCTATGATAGGAGAATTCCATGATGGACTTGTAGAAGGGTCCCTGAGAGATTGTGACCTTTGTAGAATGGTCAAATCTTTCATAAGAGAGGTCTCCACTGAACAGCTCTTATCCAACATGCTTTTTGATTTCTGCATGTGAATGTGATGCTTCAAATGAATACAGTTAGTTAAATGTGCATGATTTCTTAAGTGATCTTGAATATTTGAACCCTTCTCAGAGATACTTTTGTACTTGCCTCTAGAGGTTAACGTCGTCATCAACGTTAATGTCTTGTGCTATAACGAGTACAGCTCTAAGAGATCTCAAAGTAAAATCGGGGACAATATGAAAACATGTGGATATAAGGAAAATGGCAGGCATTTTGGGAAAGCTGACCAAGACAGATAAATATTACAAGTACGACAATGAAAAGCTAGGCACACTGCTACAGAAGGACCAAGAACAAACTACAAATCACCATTTCTATCCATTTGACTTAAGTGTGTAACAGGTATCAAATATACCATGATCTGCTATGGAATAGACTTCATTTTCCTCCACTTGTAAGAAACAATTCATTTCATCAAATAGACACAATCATTTGGATGTCGCATGGGATAATCATAAATCTCAATCTGTTTACCTGATCTTGACAGTTTGAAAATAGCCCAGAGTCTATAATCACAATACTTGAATTCTACGATAGGGAATGTGAATAGAATGGTTGATCCAATTTCAAATGCTTGATCTGGACGATGTTGCTTCTGCCATCACCAATGGAAATTACTGAATGTAAAGACAGTGACCATTCTTAGAAACATTTAACTCTGCCATTCTGAGCAAGTGAGGCACTTGCAAAGGGTGAAGAAGTTACTCAATTGAATAAAATGAGGGAAACACCCATTCTCGAATAAAGACATTCGTTTTCAATTAACAGGAAACGTTCATTTTCAGTTTTCCCCGAACTTCAATTTTTTTTCCCAAACTCTAATATGCTCAAACTTTCCCAATAACTTTCCCACCGTGGTAGTGAAGTGCCACGCTCCATTAGGATGTATGCTCGACTTTGCCACACAGGTTACATTGAAAAGTAAAGTCTCATGCTCCACGAAGTACTGGTGACTGTATACACTCTTCCTACCAAATTATCCTGTTTCTGGTGACTATGGATTCTTCTTACCAATCTGTTCTTTTGAATAACCGAGCAAGTGGGAAAAATCAATTCTCCATTTCTATGTCTAAGGAAACGATTCTGAATGTCCAGTCCCTCAAAAAGCAGCGTATAAAACCGAAAATGGTTCAAATCTTCAAGATGTATCATAATGCAACTAATATAGCAGCTGATTTGGCATTTTTTTCCCACGACCCACTTAGCATTTTTCCTCCGATCGCATGCATTTCCTTCCGCTTTCACACAAGTAGTTCCAAATTCCTTATTTAGTACACAGAAGATACCAATTATTAATTTTCTATTATTTAATAAAGGAAAAATCCTAGGAATGGGTATTAGATTCCAATTCATTTATTTTAAATATATATCATGTAAGATTTGAAAATTTTGTTTCCACTAAATAGCACTGTACAGTGTTAATATCACCGGTTACCTCATCCTTTTATCTTGATTTTTCTGATTATTTAAAAATAAATAAATAAATGCAAAAACATAAATTTTATTCCTCTAGTACTATAATATGATGGGGACTCATGGAAGGATATAGAAATTTATCAATACTACATTCTCTTGTTGTAAATCGTATATAGAAAAACTAATAGAATGAAACACAGAAGGAAAGATGAGGGAGAGTCAACTCCCAAATTCTTTTTTTTAGGAAAAACTCCTTTCTAGAAGAAAATACTCTTGTGAATGTTTTATAATCTTCTCTTCACCCTCTTGGAGTTGGAGCTGGGTTAGGGTTTTTCCACTTTGTGCAATAAAATATTAGTTCACATAATTAATGACTATTAAAATACCTTGGTAAACACGAATGTAGATATCTATGACCCCAATTGGGGCCCACTTTAGGCATTCATAAATGAAGAAAATCGTTTTTCCATAGCCCTTACTCAGTTTCAACTTTTTGCATGAAGTTTAATGCCCAAACCCAATATTACATGTAGCTGAGATAAATGTTAAACATGCATTCTGTAAAAATTTTGAATCTAAAAACATCGGAACCTTTACTGCATTTTCTAGTTTACTATCTCCTACTTGTTCTTTGCATAAACAAAGTTATTTAAATGCATAAATATCGAAATAAACACAAATGCAGCCTTCCCAAAATAAACATATCAAAATGTTCTAAAGTTTAATTTTGTGGCTAAGAAGTAACTTGCATAACTTGAATTGATCTATTGCTTAGGGTTCTCTATGGACTATCTAGAATGTGGTAGAAATGTTAGGAATAATGCTAATAAGTCTTAGATATCACGCAGATTTTGAACAAATCAAAATGGTGAAAACACGAAGGAACCAAGGGCTTGGAGAGTCTTCACAAGGACCTCCTTCAAATAACACATTACCTTCACCAGAATTGACTCTCATCCTGCGTTCCTTGGAAGCAATTAATGAAACCTTAAGAGGACGCCAAACAAATGAAATGGAAGGGGAACACCCTTCATCAGGGTTAGGGAACCCTGAGGGATCTAGAGACTATGATAGAAGACCTCCAGTTGAGGACATTACTAGAGAGCTCCAGAAGATTAAACTCCCAGAATTTGCAGGAGGTCGTGCCAGTGAGCGTGCAGAAGCCTGGTTAGAGGGGATGGGAAGGTATTTCGCACTAAGGGATTACAATTCCAATTCCAAAGCCAAAATAGCAATATTCCAACTCAGAGATAGTGCTCTGAATTGGTGGGGTAACTTGGAGCGTCAACTACACCTCACTCCAGACACAGTTACTTGGGAATTGTTTGAGGAGAGGTTTAGGAAGAAGTACCTACCAACATATTATGAAGAAAAACAGGTAGGAGCCTTCCATGCCCTGATACAGGGAGGTCGTACTGTAGAAGAATATGAAATTCGATTTATGGAATTAGTCAAGTACGTTTCCTACATGGATACTGATCAGCGCCAAGCGGATCGTTTTATGTATGGATTGAGACCTAAGATTAGGGCAATGGTACGGATGTGGAAACCATCCTTAGTTGCAGAAGCTGTAGAACAGGCTCGTTATGTCGAAGAACACCTAGATTTAAAGGGTGAAGGCAAAGCCATCTTTCCACGTCAAACAGGGTTTATGGGGAAGGCCCCTCGTACCTTCCCAAGGGGGGGAAGTCGGAGGCCACCACCATATGGAAACAGGGTTATACCTAGAACACCAACAGTAGGAATTTCCATGGTTTCTAGTGCAGCTTCACCCACAGTTTCAAGGGCGCGTACAAATCAAAGTCATAGGCGAGGAGCAACAAGTGGGGGTAGGGGTTCCAGGGGAAGAAACTCTTTCCAAAGAACTCCACATCATTCGGTTCAAGGTCCACCACGCATCACTTGTTGGGGATGCGGAGGACCTCATTACCAGCGGGACTGCCCAGAGTTTCGAACCAGTAACAACAGAAGAGAAGGAAAAGAACCAATGGGGGAAGCAGGTAGCCACCACCGAATCTATGCCGCAGTTGACAATCAGCAAGTTGAACACCAGTCTGCCGTGGTAGAAACCTCAGGTATGATAAACAAAGTAAAGGTTAAAATTTTGTTTGACTCTGGTGCTACAGATAGTTTCATTTCACCAGTTGCATTAGAAAAATGTGGGCTGGCAACCTATGAGCACGATGACTTTAAACAAGTTGAGATGGCTTCTGGAATAAAACAAGCAGTAGGGCCTAGTGTTGACCAATGTCAGGTAAACCTCGGGGTGTGTATGACTAAGTTGAAGGCATACGTCACAAAATTGGGAATGTATGATGTAATTGTTGGAATGGACTGGCTTGAAGCTCATCGAGCTTTGGTAGACTGTTTCAAGAAGAAGGTGATCTGTTTAGATGATGAAGGTAGGCCAATTGAGATTTGTGGAATCAAGAGGGGAGTGTCCCTACGATTCATATCTATGATGAAGGTAAAACGTTGTCTCAGACAAGGTTGTAAACTGTATTTGGTCAAGACTGTAAGTGACCAGAAAGGACCTTCCCTGGATCAACATCCAGTTTTGGCTGAATTCAAGGATGTTTTTCCAGAGGAATTTCCTGGGTTACCTCCTGTAAGAGAGATTGATTTCACCATTGATCTGAAACCAGGTGCAGAACCAATATCTAAGACACCCTATAGGATGACAACTCCAGAGCTTTGTGAGTTGCAGATGCAGTTAAAGGAGCTCTTAGATTTGGGATTGATCAGACCTAGTATTTCCCCTTGGGGTGCACCAGTAATTTTTGTCAAGAAGAAGGATGGTTCCCTACGCCTATGCATAGATTACAGAGACTTAAACAGAGCCACGATAAAGAATAGGTACCCAATACCTCGGATAGATGACTTATTTGATCAAATGAAGGGGGCAACGGTCTTCTCAAAAATCGATCTACGATCTGGGTACCACCAATTAATGATAAAGGAGGAAGACATCTCAAAAACTGAATTTCGAACTCGATTTGGGCACTATGAGTTCGTAGTTATTCCATTCGGTTTAACTAATGCACCAGCAGTATTCATGAGCCTCATGAATGGTGTGCTCAGGAAGTATTTGAACCAATTCATGCAAGTCTTCCTTGATGACATTCTTATATATTCCAAGAATGAAAAGGAGCATGAAAAGCACCTAAGGGTAGTATTGACTTGTTTAAGGGAAAATCAATTGTATGGGAAATTGTTAAAGTGTTCCTTCTTTCAGAGGAAAGTCCATTTCCTTGGGCACATCATTTCAGGAGAAGGGATTTCAGTTGACCCGGAAAAGGTGAAGGCCATAATGGATTGGCCAGTACCAAAAAATGCCCATGAGGTACGTAGCTTTATGGGGCTAGCTGGGTATTATCGCAGGTTTGTGGAAGGGTTTTCAAGGATTGCAAAACCCATCACCACATTACAGCGAAAGGGGGTTAGGTATGAATGGAAAAATGAATGTGGCACTGCATTCACAGAGCTGAAGAGGTTACTAACTAGTGCACCGATCCTTCAAGTACCAGACATGAGAAAGGACTTCACTGTCTGCACCGATGCTTCGACGCAGGGATTGGGTGCAGTATTGATGCAAGAAGGCGGAGCAATAGCTTACGCTTCTAGGAAATTGAAGAAGCATGAAGAGTTATATGCTACCCATGACTTAGAATTGGCAGCAGTGATGTTAGCCTTGAAGCTATGGAGACACTACCTCATTGGGAGAAGATTTGAGGTAAGAACATATCATCAAAGCCTAAAGCATCTCTTCACTCAAAGGGATTTGAACACCAGACAAAGGCGATGGAGCGAATTCATGAGTGAGTATGATTTTGAAATCTCATACATCAAGGGAAAGGAGAATGTAGTGGCGGATGCACTAAGCAGGATGCCACGAACTTTCTCCCTAGTAGCCTTAAAGGTAAATTTAAGGGAGCGGATATTGGAGAAACTCTTTGAAGATAGTTGGTATTTAAAAGTCATCTCATCTATCCAAAATGGGAAACAGATAGAACCAAAGTTTGAAGGATATGTCCTTGAACCAGATGGGCTATTGAGATTCCAAGGGAGAATGTACGTACCTAAGGAAGGGGGTATAAGAGAAACCATCCTCGGAGAGTCTCATAGAGCACTCTATTGTGCACATCCTGGGGTAAAGAAGATGTACGCAGACGCAAGGAAACTCTTCTTTTGGGCAGGCATGAAGCATGACATAGTCCAGTTTGTCGCCAAATGTCTTGAATGTCAGTGAGTGAAGGCTGATCATCGCCATCCAGCAGGACTCCTACAACCTCATGACATCCCTACATCTAAATGGGAAGTAATTTCCATGGATTTTGCGGTGGGTTTGCCACTCACTTCCCAGAGGCACAATGCTATATTGGTTATAGTTGATAAATTGACCAAAAGTGCCCATTTCATCCCAGTAAGGGACACTTACGATGTTACGAATGTGGCACGAGTGTTTGTCAATGAAGTTATCTGACTGCACGGATTGCCCACAAAGATCATTTCTGATAGAGACTCCCGATTTACATCTAGGTTTTGGACAAGTTTGCAGCTAGCACTGGGAACTCAGTTAAACCTAAGCACTGCATATCATCCAGAAACAGATGGGCAGACCGAAAGAGTAAATTAGGTTCTGGAGGACATGCTTAGGATGTACGTCATGGATAATCAGACTCAGTGGGAAAGGTACTTACCATTGGTAGAGTTTGCCTATAATAACAGTTATCATAGTTCAATCGGGATGCCTCCTTATCAAGCTCTATATGGAAGACCTTGCAGGACGTCGTTGAGTTGGGAAAAGTTGGAGGACCGAGTAATAGTTGGCCCATAATTAGTTCAAGAAATGGAGGAACAGGTAAAGCAGGTTCGGCAAAGGTTAAAGGAAGCACAGGATAGACAGAAGAGTTATGCTGATTCATATAGGATTGATCGCAGTTATGAAGTAGGGGACCGAGTTTTTATTCGTATCTGGCCCAACAAAAGCACCATCCGGTTTGGGAAGGGGATGAAATTGTCACCACAGTTCGTAGGACCTTTTAGGATCAAGGAGAAGATTGGACTAGTTGCCTATCGTCTTGTACTGCCGCCCCATTTGGATAAAACTCATGATGTTTTTCATGTATCTGTTTTACGACATTATGTTTTTGATGAATCTCACAAACTGGATTGGCAGGACTTGCAGGTCTCAGACATGGGAACCGTAATGGTAGAACCATTACGCATATTGGACCGTAGGATTCGACAACTCAGACGTCGCACGGTGGACCAAGTTAAGGTCCAGTGGGACAAGTATAGCCCAGGATCTGCTACCTAGGAGGATGCAGAGACTATGCATCGTGACTACCCCTCACTTTTTGAGCATCTGTGATGCCTATTTTGACTTAGATAGCTACGTATGTTAAGATCTATTTCCATGTTATTTATTTATGAACATTATGTAATATTGATGCATTTGGTTGACACATAAAACTACTTATATGAATCAGTTGATAGATTTGATATTAATGATAGAAATGGTTGATGTATGGACTACATGTATGACTCACTTAATGATGGACTATCTAGTGCGTAACTTATCAGAATTACTTTGGTTCATATATAGCTCAAGTGGATATGATGTATTTAAATGAATGACTTAGCGAGAATTCTTATATTGACACATGGATACTAGACTTAGTAATGTGATGATTATATGTCTTGTTGTTATATAAATGCACAAATGAGAGGCTAACCCACAGGGGAAGAGAACTATGTGATAGCTAAGAGGGAAGGATGAGACATCTCATGAGGAAGGTATAATGTACATTATTTTACTTCATTGGTATCTACTTGATATGCACTCTTATGACACGAGAAAAAAAACTGCAAATGACAGGTGCCAAGACGACCTGACTGGATTATTCGATGACAAGTCCAACCAGCTCTGTAGCGTGGTCCATGCTCTGAAGGAGGGGTGGAGGTGTTTCCCACCGTGTATCCTCTGAAACCTGGAATCGTGGGGAGGACAGCTAAATGCTCCCCCTAGACGTGTGATGACGATTGCCAGATTCCTACTGGGGAAAGTTTGGTCGAGGCATTCGACGCTCCCACCATGTCGGTTTTATCAGTGGTCAGTATGGCCTTTGCCACTGATAAGGCAACAGAGGATGGATAGGGTGGGAGCGGAAGTAGGCCAGGGTGGATAGGAAGATATAGATCAGTTGGAGACTCTTGATGGGAAGTAATGTCATTGTCTGACTTATCGAATTTTAATGCTATAACTCTCTCTGGTTTGCTATGCTTTCAAACTCCTTGTATCTTTTCATTCTAACTTCGGGATGAATTTTTCTGAAGGAGGGGTGTATGTAATGCCCCACTTAAATCTTATCCTACAAATTGTGTTAATATTTACATTATCTGAAAATATTGAGAAATATTGGTCTAAAATAAATTTATGATTTCCATTATTCAAATTCCCCACTTACCTTCTCAATTTGAATATTATGTAGGATATGGTCTCCTTCCATTAATTCAAAATATATTTATTCATTTCACATACCCCAATGTACCCTCACATTTACTAAGGAGAAGACATGGTCCTCTCCATGTAAGCACATTTCACATTCCCCAATGTACCCTCACATTTACTTGGGAGAAGACATAGTCCTCTCCATCTTATCATCAATATATATTTATTCATTTCACATTCCCCAATGTACCCTCACATTTACTTGGGAGAAGACATAGTCCTCTCCATCTTATCATCAATATATATTTATTCATTTCACATTCCCCAATGTACCCTCACATTTACTAAGGAGAAGACATGGTCCTCTCCATGTAATTACACTTCACATTCCCAAATGTACTTTTCAGATTACTTGGGAGAAGACATGAACCTTTCCCATTAAATTCTCAATTTTATATTCATGTCACAATTCCAAATGTACTCCTAGCTTAGAAGAGAAGTCAACCAAGGATGGGTGAGAGTTAATGACATTAATGAGAGGTGGTTGAGGAAAGAGGGTATAAAAAGGGAAGGGGGAAGGAAGAAAAGGGGGGAGTTGGAGTTTTTCTTAGGATTGTGGGGGGTTGGTTGTGATTGTTTGGCCTTGTTATGATTTTTGGGAGACCTTCGAAACCTGTGGAGGTTTCTTGGGTCTGAGAGGAGGAAAGTATCATTATCTAGTTTTGCACATTCTTCTTGAGGATACACTATATCTGGTTGGACTTGGGCACGGAGGGCTAGGGAACCTGTGGAGGTTTCCTGGGCTAGGAATTTATTTCCTAGTTGGCTGGGAGGTAAATCCGGTTGGGTCGGCCAGAAGGAGCGTTCAGCTGGAGCTATAAGACAAAGGTATCATCATCAACCGCCGGAACAGGTATTTTTCCATGGACTACTCTTGTTAAGTTGTTATCAATGGAATGCTCACCTTAATTTATGTTGCTTATGATAAAATGATAAGATGTTAAATGTTTAAAGCTATGTGAAAAGGTCAGGAAGCTCCTTTTATTTTTTATAAATTAACAGGAAAATAGATCTGTTAGTGTATAACAAAATAGAGGCTCTAATAATAGGATTCAGGCTCTTACAACAAGCACACCAAAAGAGAATTCAAATGTAGAGGATCAAAGACGCTCCATTTTATTCATCAAAATTTTCAAAGTACAATGGCTATAAGCTCATATGATCCAAACCAAAACTATTCTAAATTCTACTAGGTTCTAAGATTCTAAAGATTAAGATTACAAACTAAGATTACAAAAAAATGAAGATTACAAATGAAGGAGATAACACTCCTGTTTATACAAAAGCTATGATAACAAACTCATAAATTTAAACCCACTATTCCCTCCTTTGATCCACATATTTCTCAAAAAATGGTGACACATAACTCTATCCTCCATGATCTCCTCCATGAGGTCCATGATATTCTCCATGAGGTCTGTTACGCAGTAAATTGTCAATGTCTCCTTGTCAGTCTCCCTACTGTGTCATGAAATCAAATGCACCATGCTCATGCTCTCTAAACTGGCCAAATGACCCACTTTGCCAAAGTTTATTTCATTCGTGCGTCTGTTATTAAAATAACCATGCTGATGGGCGGCTGATAGTGTAACTGATGCGCTGCCAGCGCGGAAGCACACGGGTTTTCCGCGTTGGTCGAATTTCATGAGCCAGCGCATCCTATTAAAGTATTAAGCCGCGCTGACACAACCTGCTCTGTTATTATGATGCGCTGTCAGCGCTCCAGTTCAGTGTCACACCCGCGCTGATCCAGTTTGGGCGAATTTGTTCTAACAGCCAGCCTTCCAGATAACTCCAGAACTGGTTGTTAGCTTTGTGAGTATCGCCCTCCCTTCTATGGCATGCCTGTTCGTCATTTGGAACCACCTTCCTTGGAGATAAGCTTGTCCTCCCACCATTCATGGAGACTCCTTCTCCTATTTAAACCTCCACCATTACCATGAGCAACTAGTTTGGATAGTGTGGAATTCATAGTGCTTGGATTGCTGCTGCTAGTAGGTAGTTGGTGTGACAAGTGTGGTTTTGCTAGAGGAAGCTTAAGGAAGGTTGTGAGTATTGCTTGTGTGAGAGAGAGCTTTTTTGTTGGGAGAATCTACCTCCAAGGGTGAATGCTTAAGAGACTTGCTGGCTGGACCCTCTAGAGAAGGACTCAGCGTCAGAACTTTGGTTGTACCTTTCTCTGTTATTGATTTAATAATAGATGACTACTGTTATGGTTCCATTCTTATTTGTCTTTGCAATGGTTAATGTGAATTACATCCTTTCTGACTGATGTATAATTGATTTTATTAGATTTCACGCTTGTGTTTGTCTTCCTCTTCGTGTGTGCAGGTATCTATTCACGAAGATCGTGGAGGATCGTGACCGGCCAGAGCGAAGGAGCGAGAGCGGCATCTCTTCATCAGACAATAGCGTTGGAATCCAAGTAGGTGTTCATTGCCTCTCTTTATTTGCAATTAGGAACTTGCACAGTAGCATTGATTGATTGTTGCTAGACCCATTCTGGGCTAGTAGGGATCGCCTATATCCGTAGAGGGGATTTACCTCTCCAACAATTTGGCAACTCCGCTGGGGACCTGGCCTTTGTCTCTTTTTGTTCATTATTGTGTTTGAGTTTGATTGTTCTCTCTTTTCAAAATTGGGGATTAGTTCTCTGCTGTTAGGCTTCCTGGTTCAATCTGGGAGGTGTATAAATTGTTTAAATAGTTCTGGCTTTGGTTTGGGAGCTTTTTGGCTTGATTCTGCCTCTTTTTAGCCTCAGCGCGGTTTATATCAAAACAGTTGTGCTGACAGCGCATGGCTGTTTCTTTAACACTGTTGCCATCGCGCTTGTACGTAAAACAGTCGCGACGGTTCTGAAATCGAACCAGCGCACTTAAGTCGTGTCCTTTTGTGCTGACAGCGCCTAGTTGCTACGCGTGACCTCTTGTCAGCGCATTGTTGCTGAGCGCTACCCGCGCTGATCCTGTAAAATTGAATTTGTTTCAATTTTGCCTCCTGAGCCTGTTGGTTTGACTATCTCCAGCTCTTTCTACTTGGTTTATGACTTGATATTTATTGTTTGAACACTTGCTTGCGAAGTCTTGTTGGACGAATTTCGTTTTTGTGTCCCGTGATCTAGTGCCATCATTTTGGTGTCATTGGATTGACCTTATTTCCTTCACTTGTTCACAAAAGTTCGTTGCTACTTGCCTTTGCTATTGCGGAAAACTTCCTCTTTTTGCTTTCTTTGCTTGTTTGTTTGAGGTGATTGTCATTGAACCGATCCTCGGAATGTTTCACTACCCAAGACACAGATCACAGTTGCTAGGGTTCAATCGGCTCTTTTCATGCTTGTTGTGCTTTTCATTGAGTGATTTTACTTCTTTTTGCTCGGTGTTGCATGTCTCTCAAAATTCATTTTTAAAGTGCATTGTTCCATTGAAAAAGAAATCAAACTAGCATCTTTTGCATTCAATAGTTAATGAAAAGAAGAGCATTTCATTGATTTGTGTTCTCAAAAGAAAAATTTCATTTCTTTGTCATTAGCTGCATTAGATTGTTTGATTGTCTGAGTTCGTTTTGTTTGATTGAAAACTCTTAACCCTCTCATAGTTAGAATTCATCGAACGAAATGATATTCTTTGGCATGTAGTTTGCATCTAGGTAATTGTGAGAGATCACACGATAAGGCCTGAAACCGAAACTTAATTCAAGATAAACCATAAAATAAACTGAATAAACCTAAAAACACATTGGAACTTAACGCAAATATCTAGAGGT
The DNA here is from genome assembly GCA_031772625.1 of Pinus tabuliformis. Taxonomy (NCBI): domain Eukaryota; kingdom Viridiplantae; phylum Streptophyta; class Pinopsida; order Pinales; family Pinaceae; genus Pinus; species Pinus tabuliformis. Next base: position 1,116,968,550 of record CM062813.1, on the reverse strand, counting down.
CTAGGTTAGAGACGTGTTCCGGCGTCTTTAAACATAGTCACTGTTGTTTCACATTACGGTTGGGTGATTCCTCCTTCTGTGACTCGATAGTGGTCTAACACGGATTGTGCTCCCACGTACCGTCGCGTATATAGGGAGACCCCACTAGGCTTTTATCCTTGATCCATAGGAAGCCGAGTCTGCCACCCTGCAAACCGTAACGCACCGAACACAGCATTCGGGAAGATTGACTGCAGTACGGAAAGTCCTTGGTTCTCATACGATTGCCAAGGTGTATAAGCAGTTTTATGGATTGCTTGGTAAACCCTTTGCCTAGAATCTCCAGAGCAGTCACTTTTGATCCTTTTCGGACTCCCTAAATGAAAAGGTGCCAGTGAGCTTCTTGTCACTTCGTGCTCATTAAACATTCAAAGGAGACTAGAGTCATCTTTTCATCCTTTTCTCGACTCTTGAAACATGAAAAGGTCAAGTTCAGTTCCTGTGTCTTAAAAATTTATTCGGCCACGATAACATTACCTGGTTAGATTTTGTATGCGTTAGTTTGAGTAGGGTCTTTGTCGTTAGTTTCCTTTAGGGTTTTGTGTGGGGTTTGTCATCCTAGCTGACCCGTCAACTCCCGGTCCAAGTGATCAAGGTTCCCCATCTTCTGTTGCTCCTGAGGTACCAGTTGTAAGCGGTACTCTTCCGGTTATCCCGAGTATCCAGCCTATCAACGTACGTGCCCCAGGCGACGAGGATTACGAAGAAGATTGGAACCCTATCTGGGAGCCTGACGAGAACGATATTCCTGTTACCCCTCCCGGTATGTCGTCTCCGATGTCCACTTCCCACATGGATGAGACATCTCCCAGCGCAGGCGAGACACCCGTGGTGTCAAATGTTGAATCTCCCATTCCAGCTACTTCCCCACTCCCTCCACGGTATCAGTCGATGAGAGATAGAATAGCTGCCAGAATGCCTTCTATGACTATATGGGATCCTAGTCTCATTGCTACCACGGAACCCTTTCTTTCGCAACCCCCTAATACACCTGTTACCTCAGTTCCCACGAATCCAACTGTTTGTGTAGCATACTCAACTCCAGTCGTTAGTGCTGTGATAACATCTTCATCTACAAACCCTGGGGCTGGTCCCTCTCACAGTCAAGTGAGCAATGGTCAACCAGGGCTTTCGTCTGGAGTCATCGATCCTGCACAAAGTGCTCAGCCCTCTTCTGGTCCTGTTCCAGGAGGGGGGCCGTATGATGGCCATGGGCAACCCATTGTGGACCCGAATTACCAAGGTCCACTCTTTTATTATGATTCTACCGGTCAGTACCTCTAGTTCGCTCAATCCGCGCCTCTTCAACCTTTCGTTGAAGTCTCGGTACCATTAAACATTACTTATGATCCCAGTACTCATTCTCTTCATGGGGGCCAGGCAATTCTTGGACAGCCTCAAGGACCACCTAATCTAGGCCAGCCACCTTATGTGCAAGCCCCCCAAGGGCAACCACTTTATGGCCAGTCTTACCCAGGACAATCTGGGGGCCCACAAGGACAACCCTACCCGGGACAACCTTGGCCATGGGCGGTCCATCTTTTTCCTATCAGAGTCAACCTTCTGGTTATCCAGGGAAACCTGGTACCCAGCAAGGTTATCCGTCTGGTTAGCCAGGACAGCCTTACATCCAACAAGGCCAACCTGGTTTCCAGCAGGGTTATCCCGCTGGACAAGCTGGGAAAAATTACACTCCTCAAGGTCAACCAGTAGTCCAGCAGGGGTATCCTTCTGGGCAGGGGGGGAAACCCTACGTGTAGCAGGGCCAACCCACTGCTCAGTCTAGTTTTCTTTCTAGGCAAGCGGGGCAATCCTATGTATAGCAGGGCCAAGCCACTGCTCAGTCCATGCAACCTTCTGGGCAAGGGGGGAAACCCTACGTACAGCAGGGCCAACCCATTGCTCAGCCAGTACAACCCTCCGGACAAACGGGCCAGCCCTCTGTGCAACAAGGCCAACCCACTGTCCGCCCTACTCATCCATCTGGATAGGCTAGCCAACCGCAAGGTCAACCAGCCATCTAGCCAGCTCAACCATCTGTTCCGCAAGGACAACCCTTGGTTGCTCAAGGACAACCTGGCACCCAGCAAGTACCTCCTTCTGGGCAAACAGGTCCATCCCAAATTCAACCAGGCCAACCTTCCGGCCAGATGATCCAAGCCCAGCCGGTTCAAGGACATTATTCTGGGCCTCAAACTCAAATGGGTTATCAAATGCAAGGCGGGCCACGGCCCCAACCTTCCTACCAAGCGCAGCCTGCTTATCAGGCTCAGTATGGAGCCCAACAAATGTATGGCTACCAGCAACCCCAGGGGCAAACTCAATTTACCCCTTATCAAAATTATCAACAGATGCAGGTCACTCCTTACCAAAATTATCAGTATGCTGCACCTGCGGGTCAAGTTGTTAATACATGGGGTGCTGGGGGGTAGACCCAGGGTAAACTGTCTGCATATGGACAGAATCCATATGGGCAGAACCCCTACGGACAAGGTCCCTATGCGCCAGGCCCTTTTGGGCCAGGTCCATCTGGACAAGGTCCCTATGTGCCAGGCCCTTTTGGAACAGGTCCATCTGGACAGAGTCCATGGGGGCAACCACCACCTGGTTGGAACCCTAATACTGCCTCGAACCCATAGCCACAAATGTCCTTTAACCCTCAGTTGCCATTCTTAGCGACGTTGGAACTTCCATATGTGTCCAAGTTAACGAATGATCCCATTCTGCATAATCCGTATTGGCCACCAGTTCCAACTAAAATACCCGGTGATTGTCCAAAATTTGATGGCAAAGCTGGTTAAGATCCTCAGGCACATGTTATGACCTATCACCTCTGGTGTTCATCGAACTCATGGCTTGACGACTCTATCCTGCTCCGCCTCTTTCAGATAACTCTCACCGGCTCAGCCGCTAAGTGGAACATTGAGCTAAATCGCGGCACGTTTCAAGATTTCAACTCGCTAGCTATGGCGTTCTTAACTCATTTTCAGTTACCCATTCGGTACGAGACGGGGACGCATCTCCTCACGTCTCTCAAACAGGACACGGCGACCCACATATCTGATCATATACATGAGTGGAGAAGGCGTCGTCGTTTGATCAAATTCTGGATTCCTGATCAACTCCTGACCGATTGGTTCACGACTTCCTTTGTCCCTGCGATTGCGCGAGACATAGCCATGGGAGCTTGTGTAACTGAAGAGCAAGCGATCGCGCGAGCTCAGTACCTAGACTTAGTATATTCTCAGTCGGGTACTCTATATGATTATTTTCCAGATGCCTCGAGGCCTGGACAGACCAAGGCTCTGCCCAAACCATTTGTTGATGGAGTCATTAGCTCTGTAAATTCGTCATCGAAGAAATCGGCCACGAACCCTGGGAAGCAAAAACAAAACGCTTCTAATGGAAATGCTCCTCAGGGCCAATCTAATCCTGGAAGTACCTCCGAGGTAAACGCCGTTCAGTCCACCGCGGTGGATAAATCCTCAAAAGGGAAAAAGAAAGGGAAAGCTAAAGATAAATCTAGACAGCCCAAGCAGGATGCCCCTAAGCCTCCACCCGAGGAAGGAGCTAAACGAAAACCTAAGTATCCTTGTCTCATCTGTGATGAGGATCACTACACTAAGGACTGCCCAAGGCAGTCCAAAGTTAGTCGGGTATTGAAAGGTGATCCTGGGACTCCTGCCGTGCTTAAAGAGCCTTTCCCTTCCCAGCAGACCCAAATGGTGGCAGACCCGTCTCAACCCTCTTCCTCGTTCAGTTCTCAAGTGTTCATGGCTGGCACGATTCCCATCCATGTTTCAACTCGAGCAAAAGATTATCCATCTCGTGCCGGGAAAGAGCCGGAGGTTCCCTCCGGCGCTCCTCCGTCTAGTTCTGGTCCTCTCCACATCGAAAGGCCCAGCACTGAGACGATCCCCCGACCCCCTCCAAAAGGTGTACTCAGGAAGTCATCTTACAACCCTAATGCTTGTGCTGCCCAGCACTATAGCATTGTTGAGGACTTAGCTCAGGCTCCGTCTGCTATGTCTGCTTTAGAAGTCCTCCAGAGCTGCCCCTCCCAGAGGAAGTCCCTGCTATCAGCGATTGGTGGCATCGACCCGGCAGATTCAGATTTAATTTCTTTCGATCTCGAGGGTTTTACACAAAGACTGCCTCACCAAGTCGCTTTCCTTATATAGGTCATCATCAATAGAAGAACGATTCACCGTATGGTTATTGATGAAGGTGCCTCCACCTGCATCATGTCTGTTGCTTGCTGGAAGGCGATTGGTTCCCCTGCTTTGAGTCAGTCCCCTACGACGTTAGAAGCTTTCGATGGAAGAGATTCCCATCCTTACGGTATCCTCCAACGCTTACCCATCTCTTTGGAAGGAAAGACCGTAGAAGTGGAGGTCGAAGTTGTTGACGCCAATCTTACCTACAACCTCCTCCTCGGACGGAGCTGGACATATGCCATGCAAGCCATCGCTTCCTCCCCGTTGTGGGGAAAAATGCCTATGCAGGACGATCCTATCCACCTAAGGTGTGACAGTGCCTTAGCAACAAACGAGTACAGCTATTCTGATTTCTTCCTTTATGAAATGTGAAAGAAGAGAGATAAATGGACTTACCGGTGTCTTCCGTTTGTCCCTCGATCTGGTCTCTCTTCTCTTTGGGAGTTCACAATTACTTGCCTTCTTGCTTGTCCAGCTTCAACGGGTTCCTGCAAGATCACAAGAGAACAGCTACTTGCGACAAGAGAACAACTACTTGCGACAAGAGAAGAACACTACACAAAGACAGATATTCACATTCATAACTAGTTTAGGATTAGAAATAAACTGAACATACTAATGCATTCATACATCAAAAATACATCAGCATATAGGAGAAACCAAGATAGCTTTATTGATGAATAACAAGGTTCAGGAAGAGATACAACCCAGAAGGCTCCAATCCAGCATCTCCTTCCCAGCAAATGGAATTCCTATCTTCACCCCCTTCAAAGCATTAAGCACCCAATGATTCCAATCTCAAACCAACAACAATTCTTTGCAATAACAAAATTCCAGCCTCTAGATCTCATGGAGGAGAGATCCATATATAGATGTTTGGAGAGGGGATGACTCAGCTTGAGATCTGACTAGTGTCCTCTCCCTCTGTCAGTTCTTGAGTCCACTTGGAGGTTCTTGCTTCCACTTGGAGATTTGGAACCTCATACTCATCACCAGTCAAATTCCCTGAGGCAAGTGTCATTTTGGAAGCTTCCTGGGTTTTGACACCTTGAGAAATGAGCCTGCCACATGTCCACTCTCGTTCAGCGCAGGTAGCTAGTGTTCCATTTGACATTCAACGCAGGTAGCCAGTGTTGGCTTTGACATTCAGCGCAAACAGCTAGTGTAGCCACTGAAATGATCCTAAATTGACTTGTTTTTGAGTAGTTTCTGGTGGAGAACTTCTGTGAATTGCTGTGGTTTGTTAGCCTTGTTCCTCTAGGGGTAGGAACAACATGTTTAGGGACTTTGGATCCCTTAGATTATGGACATTTCATGCTCAATGCTATAAGGCACAAAAATGTCTATAACAGTTGCCCCCTAATGTATGAGGTTGTTTATCGGGTGAAATGCTTTATCAGGGGGATCCGAAGTTCATCCAATGCTGAGAGGAGGCCTGTAATAAGATACAATACAATACAGTATTTTTCATTCTGCTTTCATGATCTAGCTGAGGCGGGCATTCCCATGCTCATCTTTATAAATTCATTTTTTTGTACATAGAACAGACAATCGTCTGATGGTAGACTGATAATTTTGATGAAATTATCATCCTTTGAGTAGGATGATTATCTGCTGTAATGATGTACATGTCAATGTCTTTATCTTTCCTGAATATATATCACAGCCCGGATGGATGAAACTAGATCCGGGGTCTTCAAACTCGTTCGATCTTCACTCTAAGTACAAGTCGATCCATGTGAGAAATGTTCTGAAGTCGAACATGGAAAGACATCGCTTGATTACTGGTCAATGATGTAAACCATTAACAAGCGCGAGAGGAATCACCGATAATGATAATGACCCTCAAGGTACTGCAGTACAATTCACGTGGTGTGAATAAAGGACTTGGCGTCGAACACCACGCAAAATATTTCAGTCGAAGGTCATTGATGTATACCTGTCGCCAGAAGTGAGAAACTTGCCATTGAGGCATGCAAGCTTCAATGTACTGAAGGGGTTGTTCCTAGATCGACTTCTTGGATAATGAGCTGATGTCGACAAGAAGTGATCCATCAAAGGAGGGCCTTAATGAATCCCACATCAGTGACACGGAACAGAGCTAATGATTTTAATGGAGGTGAAAACGATCTGTGACATATGATTCAGGGTGGCGGTCATGAAAGGATGAAGGATAATGTATGGAAATGGATGGGACACGGTTGACTTTTCTGAACGACTTCTCTTGAACATATGGCAACACTGATACGATGGATCGGTAGCATTACCCCAAATATGGATGGTATGGCGAGACCATGGATGTGACCGGTGAATGAAACAACCCAACCCGATTGTGGTACGGAGGAAAAGTGTCATGTTCAAGAGCGACTTGCTACCATCAAAGTTTTCTTTAGTTTCTCCCAATTTTTCCCCAGTCATTGCTGACCAGTACCTCTTTATTTTTGTCAAGCTTGAGGAGGATAACATATGCTTGTTCTATAACCTGCCCTTCGGGCAAGCCCATCGCTATGTTTTAACGAGCCTAGCGATAGTGAAACTCATTCTCGTCTAAAGACAAGTTTGCCGCTATTTAATGATTTTAACGAGTCTAACGACAAGGATAACTCGGTCTTTTTCATTTTTAGAGAGTCTGAAAAGGTACATAAAGTTAACTCCAAAATTCCTTTTTCGTCATCTAATCCCTTAAGTCCGAAAAAGTATAAAACAATACAGAAGGGATGAGTTTTCGATAGTTTTAACGAGCCGAATAAAACAAGCGCTCGATCTTTTTGTGCAATAATCCCTCAGGTCCAAAAAGATTAAAATCTAGAGGAGGGATAGCTCTTCCTATCCCTTTAACGAGCTGGAAGGCCAGGACTCGACAATCTTTTCATATTTTACGAGTCAGCTGAAAAGAGCTTAAAGAAGACTCGTCTTTTGAGGAACGAGTGATAAACAGAGTTAGCAGTTGATTCCAGGTACAGGTTGGAATTTTCCAATCACGGCAGTGTCACAAGGATGGCTAGGTGTAATCACTCTTCGCAGCTGTTCCTCAAAATGGGTAAACAATCATATGGAGGTGAATGATCGGCCAATGGAAAAGTGGAGGTGACGGTGAAAACACGACCAAGGCTCTAATGGCTGATAATATTTCATTCACAGTGGTTATTTACTGGGATAGTTCATTTTTTAACGAGCTTAAACGCGGGTGGAAACATTTGCTCGATCTTACGTTTATTTTTTAACGAGCATGAATTACGTGCTAAAACTGCTCGGATCTTGCGTTTATTTTTTAACGAGCATGAACTTTGTGCTAAAACTGCTTGATGATAAGTGTCAGAGATTCTATTTTTTATACAAAGTGCTCATTCCCACATCCTTTCTTTATGCAAGTTAGGAAACGGCTAACCCAAAAAACAGGTAAATAACCGCTCTTTGCTTGCACTCCAAAAGGTTTTCATGCCCCCAGGTATAAAGTACGATTTCAAGGTTACCTCTACTTCTTTTCCTTCAAAACAATTGTTTTAAAAAGAGAGGCTTACCTCTTTCAGGTTACCCAAAGATTGTCTCGTTAATCTTTCAAACAAAACACTTCCTCGTCAATGTCTACCGAAATAGACAAAGGTGAGTGACGATGCTCGCTAACTCACATAACTTTAACAAAAGAATATTATTCTAGAACAACCCCTCTTCCTCTACGGACAGGGTACGGACTAGTCATATTCCCCCGTGGAAACCTACCCTATACCCAAAGTTTTCCTGCCGAAGCAGACCAGGACGCATGCCCCCTGGGTTTCAGTCACATCCTCCCAGATTACTCGCGCTCATCAGGAGGACGGACCGTGGGTTGAGACACTTCTTGCGTGAATAGACCATTTAGGGATGGTATATGACTATTTGCGATGTGTGATCCGGGAAATGAAAGTTGGTCCACGAGCTTGACCACTCTTCCTTCATGCGGAAAACACATTACTCTAAAGAGTGAGGAGACAACAGCTCCCATGCAATATATATAGTCTCGTCCAAGGAGTAGGTTATAATCCAAGGGTCCTTGAACGACCATCAAGTTCATTCGAACGGTCTTCCCTTTCAATGTTATAGGCACATTGGGGAGGATCCCTAAAGGTCGACTGGTTCCTTTATCAAAACCTGATAGATTTTTCATTTAAGGTAAAAGCACTGGAGAACCAAGCGCTTTCCAAGCAATAGAGGAAAGGATACTCACAGATGCCCCCTCATCAATGATAGTGCCAGCCATCACCATTCTGTATATTTGAACGATAATTCTGAATGGTATGCTTTCTGGCAACTGGGGTCTGCCTAGTTGGTTCCAATCAAAGGACACAACCAGTTTGCTTGGTGGTGGGACCGAATAGACAGCCGGATATTGCTCTGACGAACTTCCTTCCTGCAATAAAGGAATGGGGGTATTTCCCCCTTGTTCATCAGAGTCAGTGTTGATGAAGAGAATTTGGACGGTGTCGTCTTTATTCTCCTCTGTGATGGTATCATTCGAAGATAGAGCCTCTGAAGGCAAAACCGGGTCAACTGCTGTCTCAACCTTTTGACTTTCGTCAGGCATGGATCCAGACGGTTCATCTTCAATGATAGGTGCTTCGGCTGACCACCTGGGTGGGCCAGCCGGGTTCTCAACTAGTGAAGGAGTTGGCAGGAGTTTTTGATATCCAGGAGGAAGTTGCGCTTGTAAAATCGGGCGATCTTCCAAAACTCTTTTGGCCTCATCTAAGAAGGGACAACGGTGGATGGCGTGATCGCCTTCACATAGTTTGCAGGGAAATCTAGATTTCCCTCTCTGTCCTGGGACTTCACTTTCACTAGTTGACGGTGAGCAGTCAACATGGCTATCAGAGGTTGATGCTACCGAATTGTGCAAACAGGGAGACCAGTCCCTTAGTATCTGAGGGATGCAGGGACAATCTCTGTGGAAATGGTCTCCCTTGTTTATGACACATGGCGATTTAGGCCTGGTCAGTGCTGTGTGTGGATTTTTGTCAGACGACACTTGTTTTCCCCCAGTCGCCTTTGGCTCCTTCTTCTTCTTCTCTTTCTTCTTCTTTTCCTTCTTCTCCTTAGGAACTTGGTTTTTTGTTTTACCAGTTCCATCAAGCGAAGAGGAAGGAGGAGAGGAAGAGTTAGATGAGGTAGAAGGTTGGTTGGCAACTCTGGTCTGGTCTAACTGTTGACTCGACTGTTCAAGAATGGTGGTGTTCTGAACGACATTGGTTGAAAAGAGCCAGACCGGCAGGCCAATTGTCAGTCCTGGAAGCGACAATGTGGCCATATGGGGCGCACCAACATCTCCCCAAGAGGAGAAGGGACTAGGATTTCCACCAAGGGGAATTCCTTGGTTGGTGTGCTCCATTTTTTCAACCTAAAGATCAACGCAGGAATAAAGGGTGATTGTTCCGTTTAAAATAAATTTTTAACGACACTTAGACACAACTTGCTTTTTCAGTTTTAAAGATTCGAGAAAAAAGCTAAAGATGACTCTAGTCTCCTTTGATGTTTTAATGAGCCCGAAGTGACAAATGCTCGGATGGACTTTTTCCGTTATAGAGTCTGAAAAAGGCCAAAAGGAACTGCTCTGGAGTTCTAGGTAGAGGGTGTGCCAAACTTTTCGCAAAACCGCAGAATACTTTTTAGGGTACGGGCGGTCGATCTTCCTGAATGCTGTGTTCAGTGCATTGCGATCAGTAGGGCGGCCGACACAGCTTCCTAAGGATAAAGGTTTTATGCCTATAGGGGTCTCCAAATATATACGCAAAGGTACGTGGGAGCACAATCCGTACTGGCGCTATCGTCCCTCAGGGGGAATCACCCACCATCCACGAGATCGACAGTCACCAGGCTTAACGACGCCGGAACACGTCTCTAGCCTAGACCTCTATGTTGTGCATTATGTTGCAAAGTGTTGTTAAGTTCATTCAATTTATTTTAGGTTGATCTTTTTAGAAGTTTTCCTTTCAAGGTTCACCACGAGATGTATGATACAATTCCTAAATGCAGTCTAAAGATGATAAGCAAGCTTTATATCTTTTCAACTTTGAAAATCCTAGCTACTAAGGGAAAAGAAAGACACCATCTTTTCTCAAAGAGCAATCAGCACACTCTAATGCACTTTTCCTAAATCCAACATGCAAACTATCAAAATGCAAATGCACAATGCAGGTGTTTGTTTTCCACTTTCTTAGTATTGATGCCTACAAAGAAAGCTTTTTGTACAACTTTGAATTTGCTTTTAAATGATAAACACAAACAAGTTTACTTTTTCGAAATCAGAGAGGGTAGAAGAGATTACAACACTTAACGATTTTCGAAATGAAGACTTGTTTTGACACTTAAAAGATACAAACTCAAACCAAATGCAAAAGTAAATGTATAATCAATCTGCAAACAGCCAATGAACTCTCTTCTAAGATCACAATCAACAGATCTGAATCAATGGCTACAGGATGACTATTTCACTCATGAAAAGGAAAACTGTAAATGACACCACAAACACATAAAAACACTCACAGCCTTTTTGTACAAAAGGAGGCGGAATCTAAGCAGAGAAAAGGAGTTATCAGACTGGTACCTATGCTGGTTACAGGCTGCAAAAATCAGAGATCAAAACAAGGAAAAACAGAGCAGAGAACCCCAACTGCACAAGGACAAACTGGTTCAGCGCAACCTCAACATAGGGGTTTTGAAATTCAGCGCAGGTAGCCTTCACGGGAACTGCATTGAAATGTAGAATCCCTTCACTAGGTCTGCGCTGAAGGAGAAACTCTCATTTCCCACAGGTTCTGGGTCACAGATTGCTATTTAATTCATTGTTTTAGGCCAAATAAAAGCAACAAGCAAGGTGCAATCAAAGTGATGCTTTGAGGGGGTACTAAGATCTATCACAAAGGATCATCAAATCATTTGTGAGTCCATTGTTCAGATCATAGACAAGTCCAGCAATTGGATCAAAGCAGCAACTGTCTACTTTGCATCCGGAAAAGCGGATGCAGTTCGATTGTTGCGGTCAAGTCTATGAAATAAACAATGATAGAAACACAAATAAAATGAATAAACAGATCTCCCCAGCGGAGTCGCCAATTTGTTGTGGGGAAAAATGCCTATGCAGGACGATCCTATCCACCTAAGGTGTGACAGTGCCTTAGCAACAAACGAGTACAACTATTCTGATTTCTTCCTTTATGAAATGTGAAAGAAGAGAGATAAATGGACTTACCGGTGTCTTCCGTTTGTCCCTCGATCCGGTCTCTCTTCTCTTTGGGAGTTCACAGCTACTTGCCTTCTTGCTTGTCCAGCTTCAACGGCTTCCTGTAAGATCACAAGAGAACAGCTACTTGCGACAAGAGAACAGCTACTTGCGACAAGAGAAGAACACTACACAAAGACAGATATTCACATTCATAACTAGTTTAGGATTAGAAATAAACTAAACATACTAATGCATTCATACATAAAAAATACATCAGAATATAGGAGAAACCAAGATAGCTTTATTGATGAATAACAAGGTTCAGGAAGAGATACAACCCAGAAGGCTCCAATCCAGCATCTCCTTCCAGCAAATGGAATTCCTATCTTCACCCCCTTCAAAGCATTAAGCACCCAATGATTCCAATCTCAAACCAACAGCAATTCTTTGCAATAACAAAATTCCAGCGTCTAGATCTCATGGAGGAGAGATCCATATATAGATGTTTGGAGAGAGGATGAGTCATCTTGAAATCTGACTAGTGTCCTCTCCCTCTGTCAGTTCTTGAGTCCACTTGGATGTTCTTGCTTCAACTTGGAGATTTGGAACCTCTTACTCATCACCAGTCGAATTCCCTGAGGCAAGTGTCATTTTGGAAGCTTCCTGGATTTTGACACCTTGAGAAATGAGCCTGCCACATGTCCACTCTCGTTCAGCGCAGGTAGCCAGTGTTCCATTTGACATTCAACGCAGGTGGCCAGTGTTGGCTTTGACATTCAGCGCAAACAGCTAGTGTAGCCACTGAAATGATCCTGAATTGACTTGTTTTTGAGCAGTTTCTAGTGGAGAACTTCTGTGAATTGCTGTGGTTTGTTAGCCTTGTTCCTCTAGGGGTAGGAACAACATGTTTAGGGACTTTGGATCCCTTAGATTATGGAAATTTCATTCTCAATGCTGTAAGGCACAAAAATGTCTATAACACTCCCTGTTCCGTGTCATTCGTTTCCCTCACCAGGGGAAGATTGTCACGGTAGACCAGCTCTCCTTATTCGCCTCTTCTTCTGAAGGTAATGTGCCATTCGTGGAGCATACCTCTAAGTCACTCGTGAACGTGGGTGCTGGACTTTTCAAAGATCCCACCTTAATGGGAGTTTTTCCCTCCCACCTCCGAATCTCGCCCCTATCAACATGATCTCTGTACGCTCTGATCCATGGGTTCTTCCTCTTGCTAATCAGGAAGACTCTTGGGGTGATATGATGCCGTTGAGTCCTGCCGAACTCAACTACATCGAGATTGTTGCTACATCGGCTCCCCCTGATGAACCTGCTCTCCCGAGCAGTATTCCCGATTCATATGATCATTTCCCTTGGCTAGGAGATGAGGCTACTTCTGATCCATTGAAGGAAATATTTCCTTCCGACGAAGCCATCATAAAGACCATGTCTCTCGGAGAGCTCCCTTGGTCAGATCACCACCATCGCTCTTCGTTTCTCCCTCCCCATCCGGAAATGACCGCATGTCTCGAACGGTTTGCTTCGTGTGTCCCATCCCCGCCCCTCCAAACACCCATCTAGCTTTATCAAGTGTCTTCAGAGGGCAATATGGGAAATATCACGCAAACCCAATCGATCGACATCTCTGTCAAACCAGGGATCATCGAACACATTCATATCAGAGTCACTTGCACTCCAGAGGAAGTTCAACTCTACACTGCTTTATTTCGCGAATTTTGTGATGTCTTCGCATGGTCCTATGAGGAAATGCCCGGCATCGATCCTAGTATATTGGTGCACGAAATACCTACATACCCAGGTGCTAAGCCTGTTCATCAGCACTTACGCCCTGTGCACCCCCGAAAGGCTACAGCCATCAAGGCCAAAGTCGAAAAGCTTCTTAAAGCTGGTTTCATTTACCCCATTCCCCTTACGGACTAGGTGTCTAATATAGTCCCTGTGAATAAAAAGCAGGGCACTATCCGGGTCTGTGTTGACTATCGTGATATCAATCGTGCCTGTCCGAAGGATAACTTCCCTACACCCTTCATCGATCAGCTTATTCATGAGTGTGCAGGGAGTGAAATTTACTCGTTTATGGATGGCTTCTCTGGCTATAACCAGATCAACATTGCACCCACAAACCAGCATAAGACGGCTTTTATTTGTCCTTGGGGCACCTTCGCCTATAAGAAGCTTCCTTTCGGTCTAAAGAATGTCGGTGCTACATTTCAGCGTGCAATGTCTTACACCTTTCACGATATTCGTCACATTGTACAACCTTATCTGGATGACCTCCCAGCTCATTCAGCTAAGCGTCAGGATCATCCCTCTCATCTTCGCGAGATTTTTCTCTGCTGTCGACACTACCGCATAAGGCTTAATCCTCATAAGTGTGTCTTCTGCGTAGAATCAGGCCGACTGCTCGGGTTCATCGTCTCCCGAGAAGGCATCCATCTGGATCCCCTCAAAGTTGAGGCCATCCTGAATCTTCCTCTCCTTGCCTCTTTGCAGCAATTGCAGAACTTGCAGGGCAAAGCGAATTTCCTTAGATGATTCATTCCGAATTATGCCGAGGTGGCTAAGGGTTTCACACGGTTATTAAAGCGAGACACACCCTTTCATTGGGATGCCATCGCCCAGGAATCTTTCGAGTGACTCAAGGATCTCCTTGTCTCGGCTCCACTCTTAAGACCTCCGAACTATCACCGTGATTATTCTCTCCATCTAGCTACCGTTGACACCACCATCGGCATGGTTCTGGTGCAGGATGATGATGATGGCAATGAGCACGTTATCTATTACCTTAGTCGCAATCTCTTGGATACGGAAACTCGTTACACTTATGTCGAGAAGTTGGCATTGGCAGTTGTCTGCGCTGTCCAACGATTCCGACACTATATCCTGTTGCGCACTACGACCGTGATTTCCGACTGCAACCCAATGGCCTACATCTTATCGCGTCAGATGCTGGGGGGCAAGTACTCGAAATGGATTGTCATCCTACAAGATTTTGACTTGGAATTTACTACTGCCAAGTCTAAGAAATCTCTGGTCTTTGCGGAATTGCTCTGTTCTTTGCCATCCCTTCTGTACCATCTCGTTCGGAGGAGCATATCCCGGATGAAACATTGTTTCTAATCAGCACCCTCGACCCTTGGTATGGGGACATCATAGTATATTTGCAGACGTCTTCCTTCCATCCTAATGTATTGAAAGACGCTCGATGGAGGATTCGTCACCAATCACAACCCTATCGCATTATTGGCGATACCCTGTACCGCCTCGGCGTTGACTCTATTCTCCGCCGATGTCTGACTCTCAAGGAGGCTGAGCGGGTATTGAATGACTGCCACTCCGGTGCTTATGGCGGCCACATGTCCGGATATGCCACCGCCCAGAAAGTCCTCCATGCTGGTTATTTCTGGCCTTCTATCTTCAAGGATTGCATCGTTGCCGTCCGTGCATGTCATGAATGTCAGGTCTACCACCGGAAATTGCGTGCACCTCCTGCACCGCTGCACCCTGTTGTTACCGTAGGTCCATTTGCCAAATCGGGCATCGATTATACGTCTTGTAACCCTCGTTCGGCCGGGGGGCATGGATATATCATCGTTGCCGTGGATTACTTCACCAAATGGGCCAAAGCGATGCCTACATTAAACAAAGACGGTTACACAGTGGTGCAGTTCTTATTTAATCATGTCATTACTCGGTTCGGAGTCCCCCAGGCTATCGTCACGGATCACGGAAAACATTTCCGTAATCACATGATGACGGAACTAACGACCCAGCTAGGGTTGTGTCAAGATAGCTAGATGCCGTATTACCCTCAATCCAACGGCCAAGTTGAAGCTGTGAACAAAGTTTTGATCACATTGCTCCAACGTACCGTGAATACGCACAAGTCTAACTGGCATCTGATGTTGTTCCCCGCCTTGTGGGCTTACCGGACCTCTGTGAAGGACGCCACCGGTTTCACTCCTTTTCAGCTTGTTTACGGACTGGAGGCCACCCTTCCTGTTGAGTGTGAGATTCCTTCGTAAAAGTAAGCTGTCGAGTTGCTCCCTAACACCACTCCGGTGGAGGAATGACTTCTTTATTTAGAACGGCTAGACGAGACTCTTCGCTTAGCCTCTCTAGCTATTGAAGTGCAGAAGAAGATGGTTAAGGCTCAATTTGACAATACAATTCAACCTCGTTCCTTTATTGAGGGAGATATAGTACTGCTCTATGATCAAGCTAAGGATAAGCTGGGAGCAGGAAAACTCGAATCCATGTGGCTAGACCCCTATATAGTGAAGAGAGTTTTGCAAAAGGGGGCATATGAGCTGATCGACTACGAAGGAAATCCTCTTGACAAGCCCCGCAACGGGCTCTATTTGAAAAAATACTATGCATGATTTCGTGCACCTAATTTGTACATACGTGTGTTCTTAGCAAGTGTGTTATGTGTGCATGATTTCTTGTTTTTCTTTGGTGTGAAGGTGTGTTTGCCTCTTATTTTGTTTTCTGCTTCTTGTGCAGATGTCTAATACACCTTATGTTGGTTTCGCCGATGGCGCCTGCCGTAGCACTTGCAATTTGTCTTTTGCAGCGTGGGCGATCTACGATCCTCACGGCGAGTTGCTAGATCTTCAAGGCGTGTGCTTGGGCCGTACCACCAACAATGTCGCCGAATATAGTGCTGTAATTGAATTACTAGCCGAAGCAGTCGATCTCGGCATTCGTGCATTGGTGGTAAACCTGGACTCTCAACTTGTCGTCCATCAACTCAACGGGCGATATTCCATCAGAGACCAATGCATTCTAAGGTTGTATTTATGTGTAAGATTGTTAGAAAGGAATTTTGATTACATCACATATCAACACATTCCGAGACGATTAAATACGTTAACCGATGCATTGGCAAACCATGTGTTGGACAGACATTTGCGTAGTAGATAAACATCATACAAGAAGACATAGAAAACATAATAAGACCATAGAATAAGCATGTGTAAATAATTTCTTTTCCAAGCATAGTTTGCATGTGTGCCTGCATATGTGCTTTTAAGCTTGCATAAAAATTAAAATACATGGGTCGTGTGTTGTGCAACTGATACATTAGATCACATTTGTATTAGACATTTGCATAACATATTAAAAAACATCATCACATGTGAAATGATCCATTCAAAAACAGCATATATATATATATATATATATATATATATATATATATATATCGTGTGGCGCGCTAAGGCGCTCAAAAATAAGTGTATATGTCCAAAAGTAAAACCGGTGTCCTCAGTACATCTGAGACATATGTCTCTCAAAACATCAGTGGAAATAAAACCTAGATGACTACTGAGCTGGGTTATGCTCTCTATAGCATACAGCTGCCCGTGCCACCCGCCTCAAAAGGCGGTGCATCCTGGGTTCCACCCCCACTATGTGGATCTGGTGAGCTATAGGGACCTTCTCGACCCCCTGGTAATCTGGTACCCCCTCCAGTAAATCCTCAAGGTTGCGAGCTGTAGTCTCCGTCGTGTCAACCCCTGGAGGAGCCAGGGCCAGGACTCCTGCACCTTGCCCCTCTCTCCGTGCCTCTGGGGCTAGGCCAATGGGTCTCACAGGTCCCACATCTGCACACCATGACATTTATCAAGACATGTACATGAAAAATAAAAAACATTAAAAAATATCAAAAAGAGATCAAGTGTCATACCTCCATCATCCCAATGCTCCCCCGCGGGCAGTGGCATGTCACGATCGTTGCGGAAGTCCATACTGGCATATGGCCAGTCCTCTACGAAAATGATCTGCCGATCCAGCCACTCTCAAAAGTACACTCCCCAAGCCACTGGGCGACCGCCACCTCCGCGCGGCATGACACGGCCCCATCGACTGGCCCTCGTCTGCCGGGGACCCCTGGGTGGATCCACGGCCATGGTCTGTAGCTGTAGGGCCAGCACCCGCTCCAGCATGAGCGGAAGTAAGAGCGACCCATAAGAAAACTGCTTCGACTCTTTGCATCGACAGTTGCTCAGTTTCTTCTTCATGTTGGTCATCACAGCTACTGCCCAGTTGAAAATAGTGGCCTGTAAGCACTCAAGTGCCAGTAGTAGATGGGTCTTTGAGGCCTCATGATTGGCCAAAGAGCCCGCGGCCCGTGTCACCATAAAGAGTATGGTGCGAAGAACCATGTCATCCACCGATGGAATACCAACTTTCCCGCTCCGTGTTTTAACAGCCCGTGGGCACACTCGAGCCATCAGCTGGTCAAGAGTCTCACCGCTGGGTCATTGCCCCTCCAGGATGGGCATCTGGCCCCGGCGTGATAATCCAGTCAAAAAATAGATATCCGTGGAATCAAACTCAATCTCCCAGCCATGGATTGTGAATTTTCCGTCAACTGGGTTCCAAGCTCTGATTAAGAGCTCGAGGAGATCAGGTTGCGCCCTCAGGCGCGGAGTGAGGAAGAATTTCAGGAACCCGCATGCCCGCATTGCATTTCGGCATTCGGCAATGGCATAAGCGGCTATATCCTCATCATCGTGAGCTCTCTCTTGCCAAATAAAAGACATTATGCCCTGCAAGACCATGAAAAAACATTAGAGCGCTAATCGTTGAAATTTGGATGTTCATTTTCTTAAAAACAAATTTTTACGGCGTCAGCGGGGCTGTTTTTAAAACAATCGCACTGATCATGGCGCACCGTTGTTTTTTCCTTGGGTCAGCGCGGAAGCACACGTGTTTTCCGCGCTGACCCAAGAGGTGGTATGTGTAAATTTAAATCGATCAGCGTGGACCCGAGCGGGAAATCCGCGCTGACCGAGAGCACATCAACGCTCAAAGAATTTACCCAAACGGCCAAATCCCACCGTGGAATTGCTCTCAAAAAGACTCAAAATGAAACGCAAGGAGAGGAGAACCTACCTGGAACAAGCTGCCGGATGAATGGTGTCCGCACGGGCTGGAAATTTCTTTGTCAACCTTGCAGCTCCACAATGTTCTTCACAACTCAAAATGGTAACAATGGTAAAAAATGACTTTTACCCCCCTATTTATGGTAAAAAATTCATAATTAGCTATAGTTTCTTATCAATGTGGGTTTTTGTCATATCTTTACCATGGATTTAGCACTAATGTCGCTATATTATGTTTTTATGCATGTTTTACTATGTTTTTAAACATGTCGAACAGGTTTATGCGGGTGGTGTGCTTGTGCATGTTCTAGTAACCGGCGTGGTGGTAACGATTCTATGTACACTTGGTCCCAAAAAATGTTGTCTTTAAGCTCTTTTCCGACATAAACCAAGAAAAGATGGCCGAGCTTCCTTTCGTCTCGTTAAAAGGAACGAGAGGCGGTCACTTTTAAAGCTCTTTTTTCGACCGTTTAACTTAAAAAGATTGCCGGGTGTTTGTCGTTTCACACTCGTTATTGGCTCTAAAATGACGTGCTTCCGACCGCTTTTTTACTTTTTCGGGTCGAAGTCACTATTCATGAAAAGTACTCCTCAATCATACTAGTTGGGCGGTTCTTTTGGGCATTGCTTTATACTTTTTCGGGCTCGAGAGACACAACTTTACAAAAAAGTACCCCCTTGGAGTTTCCTTTTCCGTTGTCTTTTCAGACTCTCTAAACAGGAAAAGACGCCAAGTTCTTCCTTTGTCAGGCTCGTTAAAACTTAATGACATCGGATACCTTCGAAATGATGCTTTCCAAGCATATGCTATCCCCGTCAAGCTTGTCATCCAAAAATAACCGGGGTGCCTGCCAGAAATGGTAGGGAAAATGAAACTGTAATAATGGTCGTTTCGGGAGTATGTCGCTCTTGAACATGGCACTCCTCTGCATTCGTGTCTGGGTGGGGATTTCTCATCTTGTTTTACACTGGCCTCCGTGGGTTTGGGTTATCCTATTTGACCTCTCATCTACTCATTTTCCTTGTCACCATGACCTCTGCTCATTTGATGTCAGGTACTGCCAAATCCGCTATTGTGCCACCGATATGTTCAAGAGAAGTTGGCCTCTGCAAGCTTACCACCTCCCTCTGATGTCTCACACAAAATATTTTATCCTTCTCTGTCTCGTGTCGATGATGTGGGAAACATTATGGCCCACCTTCGATCAAGGCTACTTCCTGTCGACTTCAGCTCATTATCCAGGAAAGTGACCTAGAGACTCCCTTCAGGTGCCTTAGAGCCTGCATGCCTCAATGGCAGGTTCTTCGTGTTCGACGTGAGGTTTTCATCATTGGCCTCCGATCAGATGATTCTGCGGGTGTTCGACACCGGCTCATTGATTCACATGCCGCGGATTGTACCTATAAGTACCTTGAGGACCATTGTCATTATTGGTGGTACCTCTCGCGTCTGTTAACAGTTTTCATCATTGACTGGTACTCAGATGATGTTCATGCATGTTCGACACCAGCTCATGTATTCACATGCTTGGACTTGTACTTTGTTCGGGTTGGGATAGAGCGCAAGACCCTGGTTTTTGTCTGTTACGAACTAGGCTGCGATTTTGTGGATTGTTATTACATGACTCATTGATGGATGGCTGTGCCCATACTTGAGTCTTTGGGATGGATGCGACCATACCTTCTTATCATCATGGTCTCTTCAGCTGGGTGGCTGCGTCCATACCACAGACCTTCTTCGTATGTCTTTTGGATGGTTGCGCCCATGCGCATCCTATTAAAGTATTAAGCTGCATTGACATAGCCTGCTCTGTTATTATGATGCGCTGTCAGTGCTCCAGTTCAATGTCACACCCGCGCTGATCCATTTTGGGCGAATTTGTTCTAACAGCCAGCCTTCTAGATAACTCCAGAACTGGTTGTTAGCTTTGTGAGTATCGCCCTCCCTTCTATGGCATGTCTGTTCGTCATTTGGAACCACCTTCCTTGGAGATAAGCTTGTCCTCCCACCATTCATGGAGACTCCTTCTCCTATTTAAACCTCCACCATTACCATGAGCAGCTAGTTTGGATAGTGTGGAATTCATAGTGCTTGGATTGCTGCTGCTAGTAGGTAGTTGGTGTGACAATGTTGTAGATCTAACCCAAGAATATTATAGATCTGATATGAAAATATAAGATAATGCAAAGAAACCCAGAAATAATATGAAATGCTTCTTTATTGATCAAACCCTTAAGGTAGGGCAACACCATACATTCACTCCTTAAGGAAGGAGAACACTCCACAAGCCATATGCCTGTTCATACAATATTCCTTCTCTTCATCTTCCTCTCCTTATTGTTGTATCTCTGATACCACTTGTTGTAGATCTAACCCAGAAATATTATAGATCTGATATGAAATAGCTCTGACACCACTTGTTGTAGATCTAACCCAAGAATATTATAGATCTGATATGAAAATATAAGATAATGCAAAGAAACCCAGAAATAATATGAAATGCTTCTTTATTGATCAAACCCTTAAGGTAGGGCAACACCGTACATTCACTCCTTAAGGAAGGAGAACACTCCACAAGCCATATGCCTGTTCATACAAGAATACTTCACTTCATCTTTATCCATGTGGAGTCTCTAGCCTCTATATAGGCCACATACATACAATACCATGCATCATTACCATGGTTCCCTCATACCATCAACTAATACCATGGGCCCATTACATTATTATTAACTACTTGTGGTCCCTTACATGACATGGGTTAACCACCTTATTTATTACTATGGCCCATCCCATTATTACATTATTACCTTGGGTACCTCCCTTGGTACCCCATATTATCCCCCCTAGGTATATAACAGACAAGTGTGGTTTTGCTAGAGGAAGCTTAAGGAAGGTTGTGAGTATTTCTTGTGTGAGAGAGAGCTTTTGTGTTGGGAGAATCTACCTCCAAGGGTGAATGCTTAAGAGACTTGCTGGCTGGACCCTCTAGAGAAGGACTCAGCATCAGAACTTTGGTTGTACCTTTCTCTGTTATTGATTTAATAATAGATGACTACTGTTATGGTTCCATTCTCATTTGTCTTTGCAATGGTTAATGTGAATTACATCCTTTCTGACTGATGTATAATTGCTTTTATTAGATTTCACGCTTGTGTTTGTCTTCCTCTTTGTGTGTGCAGGTATCTATTCACGAAGATCGTGGAGGATCGTGACTGGCCAGAGTGAAGGAGCGAGAGTGGCATCTCTTCATCAGACAATAGCGTTGGAATCCAAGTAGGTGTTCATTGCCTCTCTTTATTTGCAATTAGGAACTTGCACAGTAGCATTGATTGATTGTTGCTAGACCCATTCTGGGCTAGTAGGGATCACCTCTATCCGTAGAGGGGATTTACCTCTCCAACAAGGTCCATGATCTCCTCAAATTCGAATTTGAACATAAAGTGCGACATATAGATGCCTTGGAATCTTCCTTTGTACCTACACATGTCAAATTTCTCATTCCAATTGTTAGGTATAAGTATATGGATATTATTTTCTAAAGTTTAACCACAAATTCACTTAAAAATACTAATAATTAATAATGTTTTGGAAAACACAATGGTAACCCATTTAATGATGAAAGTGAAGTTGATGTGGTGACATGGTGGTTGAATAGAGGTGATAAAATGTGTGAATGGAGTGAAAGTGGATGTATTTTAAGGATAATTCTTAGGCCCAACAAGCAGTGAAGTTCACTTTACTCTAGGCCACAAAGGATGCTGAGAGGGTCAAGGACAATAAGATCTTTTGGGTGTTGATGGAGGCAAGCATCCACACCATGATAAACTGCAAGCTTTGGCTAGCACCAACTTTATTTGAGTAGCTGTCAGGATATGTGGAGTTCAAAGCAAACTTCCACTGTATCTCCATCCGGGTGTGGAAGGACCCTAAGTAGAAGTGGTATGATCTCCCATACCTTGCGAAAGATGATGCAGTCACAGTGGTCATTGAGCATTGGCCAGCAGAGTGGTGCATGCTCTCTGATTTGTCAACTCGGTCTAGTACGTCCGTAGGAAAGCCAAAGAAGGAAGAGGCCCAGTTGAAGATGCAGCAATTGGCTGAAAGGAAGGGAACGAAGGCTGAGGAAAAAGCTAGAGTAGAGCGCGTTGCAAAGGAGTAGGCTGAAGAGAAGGAAGGGGAGGAAGAGCATGATTCTGAAAAAATTCAAAGATATCCTTCACCGCAGACAAAGGACAAAGAGCAATAATCTGAATAGGGTGGTGGAGACCAAGAAAGTACCCCATTCTGGGTGAAGCACACTTGGGAGTAGGAGAAAGAAGGGTCACGAAAGAAGTCAATGGAAAATAAATCATTGCTCAACTTGGTCAGCTCAATAGAAGGTGACTTGGATGACATCGGAGATAAATTAAGGGATGCAACCGCGAAACTTCTATAGTAGTTTGAGTAGTAGTAGAAGAAAGCCTTGGTTTCCATTCAGATGTGCCTACGCAAGTTGTAGATCCAAACTACTCAACTGTAGAGTGGTGTAGGGTGGGGCAATGCAGGGTCGACTATTTTGGCACTAGAGACCTTTGAAGCAATGTAGATGGTCCACTCCTTGGACCCTCAGGCCGTCGTGCTTTCAGATGGAGATTTGACTGCAGAAGCGGAAGTTGACAGGGCCACTGTTAGCGCTCTCAAGAAGGTTGGGTTGAACTTGGCCACACTTCCAAATGGCACCCTTCACAACTTGTAAATAGGTGTGATCGTAGAACTTAAGGCTCAAGAGTAGCGCATGCTGAGTGTTATAAGAGAGAAAAAGGTAAACAATGTGTAGATGTTCATTGAAAATACTTTGGCAATTGAGAAATGGAAGAAGGTGCAGCAAAAAAATGAGCACACTGCATTAGTAGTTGCTGAAGCATGCAGAATCATTTCGGAGTTGCATATCCCAGAAGAAGCGCTAGTGTAGGCCAAAATTCGGAAGCTCACTACAAGTGTGCACGATGCAAAGATAGAGATGGCCAAGGTTCAGTTTGAGTTGAACCTTAAGATCACAGAGCTTGAGTTGAATGCCCAACCTTCAACTCCACTAGAGGTCAAAAAGCAACAGGAGGCAACTATCAAGGGTGCAGTTGCTACAGTAGATGTTGTGGTAATGGATTACACTGTGCTCTTTGAGCAGTCGTTGGAGGTACTTACTAGTCTATAGGAACCTACAAAGGTTAGAGACCAAGGTGAGGGAATTACAGCAGAGGTATGATGAGCTCACGGAGATGGCGCGCACCATCACCATCACACAGAGGTTGGCCAAGCTACAGGAAGCAAAGGGACTGAAGGAACAGGTGGACGTAACACAGTGAAGAGAGGCAGTACTAAAGGCAATATTGGGACCTTGGCTGGAGGAAGCCTATGTGCTCACTACCACCATTGAGTGAAAATTGGCTAGCCTATAGGAAACATAGTAGAAAGTCAAGGGAGATAGCACTGGACCAGCCACGGAGTAGCTGGTAGAGCAGGTTAAATAGGCGGTGATGCGGTGTACCGCCAAAATTTCAGTGGTCAAATTGGACCTGTATGTCTTCACACTAAGATCTCCGCACTAGTAGAGTGACTCAGGGTTGAGTCACCATATTTGTGTTGGGGGGCTATTGGGACAAGGTGCCCTAGGGTCAGTTTTGGGGTTGAAAGCCCAATGTTTTGTATAAAAGGTGTAAAGTCTCCGCATTTTGTGGTCGTAGAGCATGAAGATGTAAAGCTTCATAAAGGGATTCCACCCTTATTTTATGTAAGTCATGTCGGCTTTAGGAGATCTACCCATGGTCCATGGACCATGGGATTGTATAAAAAGGGAAGTCTTAGAAGAGTCTAAGGTAGTTCTTGGTATGTTTTGAGTCATTGATGAATGTAATGGGTCTATGAGAGCTAAGAGTGAAAAGTCTTAGCATAGAAAAGAGGCTCTACAGCTGTGTGCACAGAAACCTAGGGTAGAAGTCCGCAGCTGAGTGCACGGACCCCTGCAGTTATGTGCGCAGGGCAGTTAGAGTCTGTAAAGAAGATCTGAAGCATCAATAAAGAGAATTATTCTAGAATTATCTATGTATGATCTATTTTACTTCTGTTATAAATGCATGTGATTATGTTATGATGAATACTAGGTTTATGTTTTAATGTTGTATTGATGCACGAATCCATATGTTTTACTTTGTTATATGAATGCAAGTAAGAATATCTATTTACATGAAGATCATCTTAATGCATGTTGAAGTTATCAGATACTTAAGCTAATTTGGGTAAATAAAAAAGTAAGAGTAATTAAAAAGGCACGTAAGTGTTTGATTAACCTATTTAGGGTACGCGAAGGGCAGTTATAGACTTTCACGAAGGTCTAGAGGACAACTAAGTGAAGTATATCGATAAGCCCTAAGGGGCTTATCAATCTACCAGGAGGAAGGTTTAGGGTATAAAACGACATCACTACCATCTCTGGGTGTGGAAACTTGGTTCCTTTATCCCTCCATACTGCTTTGGGTCAGAATTCAATCTGTGCTCCATGGACTGATGCCAAAAGGGCCAGCAGTGTAGGGATTTGCTTGGCTAATTAACGTTCAACCTGGGTCAGGGCCCATCAAGCCAAGAGTCCTTAAGTCATGTTGGGTTTGTTTTCACGAGGTCATGTATGTACGATGTCACTCGTTCACACACTTGGTCATTTTTTTGAAACTCTGTCGATTAGACCAACCTCCAACAAGCAGACATCTGTTGAGCTCCATTACCCAGTTTTAGTTGTGAGTGATTATGTATTGTTGCCCATAATTTCACAGAACATGAGGCTACCTCCCAGGCAGTCTGCACTATGTAACCCTCGAATCGGCCTGATCAACTATCACCCAGAACAACATAAAATTTTCCCAGCAAGCCATTTCAATCTCCACTGCCCGCATGCACATCAGCCGAGCCTCCAACTGGTCAACCAGAGAGTTTGACGGGGAAGTGACCTCGAGCCTCACTCCAAATAATTGCTCATAAGCTACAAAGCATTCCCACTCCATTGACTGACGAAACTGTGCATACATGTCAGACAAACACCATGTGTTCATCACTACACTTCCCTAAAAATTGCGTATTTTTTCTAGCTAGTCACCGAGTCAATCGGCCTGCTGCTCACTCAGAAAACAGTGCAGTTTCCATGAGAAGTCCCCCAGCTGCCCAACATCTTGCTAAGCTCAGACACTCCATAAGGATGTCTAGTAGGCCATCCTCTTAGCATTGTGTAGTTTTTTCCAACAGTCTCCCACAACTTGCTACCATCTCCCCAGAAAAATTATGCAATTTTTCCAAGTAGCCTTCCACAATGCACTGACAGCTCCCCAGAGAAATTACACAGTTTTCACTGCCAGTCTCCCTATGTTTCCTACATTCTCTCTGTCAGAAAATTGTAAATATCTACCCTCTAGCAGAGCCAGATCCTGTGTACAATCACTACTTTTCCGAATTTCCATATTAGCCTCTCAATGACCTCTGCACAGTTTTCATGAATAGTGCCCGGAGCCCGCATCCTAGATTGAAATATTCCTTGCGTGGTTTCAGAGCCTTGTCTTCTCTCCTGATCACTTGCATCTGAAAGTGAATGACAATGCATCATGGTAGAATAGGATATTTTTGGATTTGATGTCGTCTCATCATGAGTGACTGTAGATACAAGTATATGGATGAGACATGACATGACGACGAATGAGATGAACAAGGAGCATGTGTGAGGAGTGTGTTTCGCGAATGGATGTGTCATGCGAAAAGAGTCAATTTTGCAGACAAAACCGACCTCCTTAGAAGCTAAGGCTTTCTAGTGACAAACAAGACAATCAAGCACTATCTTTCCCTAAATATGCATTTAAAATAAAAGCAACCAGGTGTTCAAGTCTTACCTTTACTCCAACGTTGTTTGTAGCAGCCAAGCCTCTTCGATCCAGATGAGCTCCTTCTCCTTGAAGCCTGTATTCACTAACAAGAAAACGATTACATAGCACCTGAATAACTCATATAATAAAACATATTCATCATAAAGACCAAGGAGTTTATGAAACAAATTATATATAACAACTTGTTGAGAAAAATGAACTTAATTGTATTAATTGGAAACAAAAGAAACCATTACAACCAGTGCCTTGGTGTTGTGCAGGTCCCTCCCAGGGTCCAACAAGAGTTCTCCTTTACTTTGATCAGCTCACCCACTTCCAAATGAAGCTAAGAAAGGATGGGAATCTCTCCTCTCAAGCTCTAAAAGGGAGTCCTAATTTCAGCAGCATTTACCCTTAGGAATGTTCAGCTTTCAACCTCCGCTCCCTCTGGCCCAATGTCTGTATTTATAGTGCTTTGGAGGAAGTTAATCAGGTCCACCATCAATGGGATAAGCCCCTCTTTCAATGGGATAGCTCCCCTCTTGATGGGAGAAGTTCCTCTTTCATTGGGATGCATGAACCATCTGGAGGCGCTCAATCCACGTCAAACCATCTTCTATAATGCTCTAGATTCGACCACAAGTAACGTTTTTGAAGTAAAACTTGCGCCTTTTGACCTTTACAGGAGTACGCACCCACCCCTTTATAGACAGAGCGTACAAGTATGTAGGTATTATGAACTTGAGGTGCATACACGCAGGTAAGGGTAAGAGAAACTGCGTAACCAAAGTTATATTGACTTTTTAAAGACTTTCTCTCTTTCTTGGAGTTTGACATGAGGAGAAGAGGTATAAGACTTGCCAAGGAGGATAGTATGACAATTGATGGAGCCATACTGACTGCAAATAGTCATGGTGACAAATTTTAGTGTAACAGATTGCCCCCTAAAGTGCGAAGCCTGTAGTAGATTAGGGTTTCATATCATCTATGAAGGGTGAAGCACTTTATCATTTCAAGGATTATCTTGTGGAGAGCCCAGTTGGAACCTGCAAATATTCAACACAAAATACATATATGAGATCATATCATCGCTGAGGTAGGCATTCCCATACTCAGATGAAAAAACTTTAACTAACAAACTAACTACTGCTCTGATATAGGAATGATTTCGTAGTACATCATAATCATAGACTCATGTAGACACAGTATGGACGCAGCCATCTATTTATAATTAGTCTACTATATAATGAATACAAAACTCCTCGCAGCCTGGATGGTGGAAACTAGATCCAGGGTCTTCATTTCTACTTCCCGAAATAGTACGATTCTATCCATGCGAATAAATGAGTTGATGTCGAACATGGTAGAAACCACTTGATTACCAGTTAATGATGTAAACTATTAACAAGTGTGAGAGAAACCACCAGTGATGTCAATGGCTCTCAAAGTACCCAGTACAATTCGTGAGATGTGAGTAGATGTGTTGATGTCGAACATGTCACAGAATCCTTCGATCGAAAGTCAATGATGTAAACCGTCGTCAAAGGCGAGAAACCTGCCATTGAGGCATGCTGATTTCAAGGTACTGACAATTCCTAGATCATCTTTCTAGATAATGTGCTGATGTCGATAGAAAGCGATCTGTTGCAGGCAAGCCCACAACACAAAATCATAGATCAAGTTGAAGAAATGTAGCTGTAAGGACTGACTCAGGGATGGTTGTTGTTGGGAAAAGTATCTACTCAGAACGCCCCTATCCCACTAAGGTGTGACATTGCCTTAGCAACAAACAAGGAAAATTACTTTCGTATTCTTCTTTATGAAATGTAAATGAAGAGGAATAGGATGAACCAACCTGTGTCTTTCGCTAGTCCTTTGATCCAATCTCTCTCCTCTTTGACAGCTTCCAGCTACCTGCTCCCTTACTTGCCCAGCTTCACCAAGTTCCTGCAAGATCACAGAAGAGGAAAACTACACAAAGACATAGATTTACATTCATAAATAGCTTAGGATCAGATTTAAGCTAAACATACTAATGCAACAAAACATCAATGATACACAAGCATGTAGGAGAAACTCAAATAGTTTTATTGATATAACAAGAAGATCCAAGAGGAGATACAACCATGTGAGTCCCAATCTAGCATCAACCTCCCAGCAAAGGAATCCCTTCTTCACCTCCAACAAAGCACAAATCACCCAGTGCACTAATCTCAATCTCAAAACCAACATCAATTCTCTGCAAAGTACAAAATTCCAGCCTCTGGATCTCTGGGATGAGGGATCCATATATAGATGTATGAAAAGAGGATGAGTCAGCTTATGATTTGACTTGTGGCTTCTCTCTGTCAGTTCTTGCTTCCACTTGGAGACTGAGAGCCTCTTACTCATCCTTGGTCGAACTCAGTGAGGCAAGTGTCATTCGGGAAGATTCTGGAAGCTTCCATTGTCTGTCCACCTCGCGGAATGAAACTGCCATTTGTCATTTCCCGCTCAACGCACCTTGGTAGTGCATTTAGGTGCGTTGCAACGCACCTAGATAGTGTACTGGAGTGCTATGCAACGCAAGTAGCTAGTGGAGCAGCTGAAATGATCTTGATTTGACTGATTTTGAGTAGTTTCTGGTGGAGAACTCCTGGGAGAAGCTGTAATTGGTTGACCTTGTTCCCTTAGGGGCAGGAAAAACACTTTTAGGGACTTGGGATCCCTTGGTTTATGGACATTTCATGCTTAGAGTTGTAAGGCACAAAAATGTCTATAACAGTTGCCCCCTAAAGTATGAGGCCATTTATCGGGTGAAATGCTTTATTAGGAGGATCTGAAGTTCTTTCAATGCTGGGAGGAGACCTGTAATAAGATACAATACAATACATTATCTTCATACTGTTTTCATGATCTAGCTGAGGCGGGCATTCCCATGCTCAACTTTATAAATTCATTTTTATGTACATAGGACAAACAATCGTCTGATGGTAGACTGATGATTCTGATGAAGTCATCATCCTTTTGGTAGGATGATTATCTGTGCTGTAATGCTGTACATGTCAATGTTTTTATTTTTCCTGAATATATATCGCAGCCCGAATGGATGAAACTAGATCTGAGGTCTTCAATCTCGTCCGATCTTCACTCGAAGTACAAATCGATCCATGTGAGAAATGTTTTGAAGTCGAACATGGAAAGACATCGCTTGATTACCAGTCAATTATGTAAACTGTTAACAAGCACGAGAGGAATCACCGATAAGGATGATGACCCTCAAGGTACTGCAGTACAATTCACATGGTGTGAATAAAGGACTTGGCGTCGAACACCACGCAAAATATTTCAGTCGAAGGTCATTGATGTATACCTGTCGCCGGAAGTGAGAAACTTGCCATTGAGGCATGCAAGCTTCAAAGTATTGAATGGGGTGTTCCTAGATCAACTTCTAGGATAATGAGCTGATGTCAACAAGAAGCGATCCGTCAAAGGAGGGCCTTGATGAATCCCACATCAATGACACGGAACGGAGCAAATGATTTTGATGGAGGTGAAAACGATCTGATGATATATGGTTTAGGATGGCGGTCATGAAGGAATGAAGTATAATGTATGGTAGTGGATGGAACATGGGTGACTTCTCTGGATGACTTCTCTTGAACATGTCGGTGACACTTATGTGATGGATTGGTAGCATTTACCCCAAATTTGGATGGTATGGCGTGACCATGGTGATGTGACCGGTGAATGAAACAACCCAACCCGACTCAGGCACGGAGTGGAAGTGTCATGTTCAAGAGCGACTTGCTACCAATAAAGATTCTTTGAGTTTCTTCCCAATTTCTCCCCAGTCATTGCTGACCAGTACCTCTTTATTTTTGTCAAGCTTGAGGAGGATAACATATGCTTGTTCTATAATTTTCCCTTCGGGCAAACCCATCGCTATGTTTTAACGAGCCTAGTGATAGTGAAACTCGTTCTCGTCTAAAGACAAGTTTGTCGCTATTAATCTTTTTAACGAGTCTAACGAAAAAGATAACTCGGTCCTTTTCATTTTTAGAGAGTCTGAAAAGGTACATAAAGTTAACTCCGGAATTCCTTTTTCGTCATCTAATCCCTTAAGTCCGAAAAAGTATAAAACAATACAGAAGGGATGAATTTTCGATAGTTTTAACGAGCCGAACAACAAAAGCACTCGATCTTTTTGTGCAATAATCCCTCAGGTCTAAAAAGATTAAAATCTAGAGGAGGGATAGCACTTCCGGTCGCTTTAACGAGCTGGAAGGCCAAAACTCGGCAATCTTTTCATGTTTTACGAGTCAGATGAAAAGAGCTTAAAGAAGACTCGTCTTTTGAGGAACGAGTGATAAAATGGGTAGCAGCTGATTCCAGGTAAGGGTTGGAATTTTCCAAGCACGGCAGTGTCACAAGGATGGCTAGTGAAATCAATCTTCGCAGCTGTTCCTCAAAATGGGTGAACAATCAAATGGAGGTGAATGATCGGCCAATGAAAAGTGGAGGTGACGGTGCAAACACGACCAAGGATTTAATGGCTGATAATGTTACATTCACGGTGGTTATTTACCGGAGGATAGTTCATTTTTTAATGAGCTTAAACGCGGATTGAAACACTTGCTCGGTCTTATGTTTATTTTTTAACGAGCTTGAACTATGTGCTAAAACTGCTCGATAATCCAGTCATATGATAAGAATGTCTCATATAAAACGGCAACATTTAGACTTTTTCCCCACATCCTTTCTTTATGCACGTTAGGAAACGACTAATCCTACGAGTTTAAAGGGTTAGCCTACGGGTTTAAAGGGAGGACCTAAAAATTTAAAAAATAAATAGCCGCCCCTTGCTTGCACTCCAAAAGGTTTGCATGCCCCCAGGTATAAAATATGATTTCAAGGTTACCCCTCAATTTGTAGACAAAACATTTGTTCTATCATAAAAGTCCTACCTCTTTCAGGTTACCAAAGATTGTCTCATTCGCGTTACAAATGAAACACTTCCTCGGCGATGTCTACCGAGATAAACAAAGGTGAGTGACAACGAGCGCCACACACATAACTTTGACAAGGGAATCTTATTCTAGAATAACCCCTCTTCCACTGACGGACGGGGTACAGACTAGTCATATTCTCCCGCGGAAACCTACCCTATACCCGAAGTTTTCCTGCCGAAGCAGGCCAGGACGCATGCCCCCTGGGTTCTAGTCATATCCCTCCGAATTACTCGCGCTCATCGGGAGGATGGACCGTGGGTTGAGACATCTCTTGCATGAAGAGACCATTTAGGGATGGTATATGACTATTTGCGATGCGTGATCTGGGAAATGAAAGCTGGTCCATGAGCTTGACCAATCTTCCTTTGTGCATAAAACACATTACTCTAAAGAGTGAGGAGACGATGGCTCCCATGCAATAAATATAGTCTCGTCCAAGGAGTAGGTTATAATCCAAGGGTCCTTGAATGACCATTACGTTCATTTGAACTGTCTTCCCTTTCAATGTTATGGGTACATTGGGGAGGATCCCTAAAGGTCGACTGGTTCCTTTATCAAAGCCTGTCAGATTTCTCATCTCAGGAAAAAGCGATGGCGAACCAAGCGCTTTCCAAGCAGTAGAGGAAAGGATACTCACAGAAGCCCCCTCATCTATGATGGTACCAGCCATGACCATTCTATATATTTGGACGATAATTCTGAATGGTATGCTTGCTGGTAAACGGGGTCTGCCTATTTGATTCCAGTCGAAGGAGACAACTAGGTTGCTTGGAGGTGGGACCGAGTAGACGGCCAGGTACGGCTCTGACGAACTTCCTTCCTACGGTAAAGGAATGGGTAGGTTGCCCCCGTGTTCGTCGGAGTCTGTGTTGATGAAGAGAATTTGGACGGTGTCATCCTTGTTCTCTCCAGTGACTGTGTCATTCGAAGATAAAACCTCTGAAGGCAAGACCGGGTCGACTGCCGCCTCGACATTTTGACTTTCGTCGGGTATGGATTCAGCTGGTCCATCTTCAATGACAGGCGCTTCGGCTGACCACTTGAGCGGGCCAGTTGGATTCTCAACTAACGAAGGACTCGGCAAGAGTTTTTTATATCCACGAAACGGTGAAACCGGACGATCATCCAAAACTATTTTAGCTTCGTCTAAGAAGGGACAACGGTGGATGGCGTGATCGCCTTCACACAGTTTACAGGGAGATCTAGTTCTCCCTTTTTTTCCTGGGGCTTCACTTTCGCTAGTTGACGGTGTGCTTTCAACATGGCCATCAGAGGTTAACGACACCGGATTGTGAAAACGGGGAGACCAGTCCCTTAGTATCCGAGGGATGCAAGGACAATCTCTGTGAAAGTGGTCTCCCTTGCAAATGACACATGGTGATTTAGGCCTGGGCGGTGCAGTGTGTGGATTTTCGTTAGACAACACTCGTTTGCCCCCATTCACTTTTGGCTCCTTCTTCTTTTTCTCTTTCTTCGTCTTTTCCTTCTTCTCCTTAGGAACTTGACTTTTGGCTTTGCCAGCCCCATCAAGCGAAGAGGAAGGAGGAGAGGAAGAATTAGAGGAAGTAGAAGGTTGGTGGGTAACTCTGGACTGGTCTAACTGCTGATTCGATTGTTCAGGAATAGTGGTGTTCTGAACGACATTGGTTGAGAAGAGCCAGGCTGGCAAGCCAATTGTCAGTCCTGGAAGCGACAATGTGGGCATATGGGGTGCACCAACATCTCCCTAAGAGGAGAAGGGACTAGGATTTCCACCAAGGGGAATTCCTTGATTGGTAGACTCCATTTTATCAACCTAAGATCAACGTAGGAAAAGGTTATAAATATTCCGTTAAAATAAATTTTACAACTCTTGGACACAACTTGTTTTATCAATTTTAAAGAGTCGAGAAAAAACAAAAGATGACTCTAGTCTCCTTCGATTTTTAATGAGCCTGAAGTGACAAGTGCTCAGATGGACCTTTTCCATTAAGGAGTCTGAAAAGGAACGAAAGGGACTGCTCTGGAGATCTAGGTAGAGGGTGTGCCAAACCAATCACAAAACTGTAGAATACATTTTACGGTACGGCAGTCAATCTTCCCGAATGCTGTGTTCGGTGCATTGCGATCAGTAGGGCGGCCGACACAACTTCCTATGGATAAAAGGTTTTAAGCCTATAGGGGTCTCCCAATATATACTCGACGGTACGTGGGAGCACAATCCGTACTGGCACTTATCGTCTCACAGTGGAGGAATCACCCAACCATCAGTGAGGACAACAGTTACCAGGTTTTATGACGTCGAAACACGTCTCTAGCCTAGACCTCTATATTGTGCGTTAAGTTCCAATGCGTTGTTAGATTCATTCAATTTATTTTAAGTTGATATTTCTTAGAAGTTTTCCTTTTGGGATCACCACGAGATGTAGATGTAATTCCTAAATGCAATCTAAAGATGATAAGCAAGCTTTTATCTCTTTCCAACAATGAAAATCCTAGCTACAAGGGGAAAAGAAAGACACAATCTTTTCTCAAAGAGCAAAGAGCACACTGTAAATGCACTTTTCCTAAATCAAGCCATACAAATTATCAATATGCAAATGCACATATGCATGTATTTTTTTTCACTTTCTTAATATTGATGCCTAAAAAGAAAGTTGATGTACAAATCTGAATTTGCTTTCAAGTGAAAAACATAAACAAGCTTCTTTTCGAAATCAAAAAGGTAGAGAAGATTACGACACTTTATGATTTTGAAATAAACACTCGTTTCAACACTAGAAATAGACAAATTCAAACCAAAGGCAAAAGTAAAAAGTATAATCAACTGTCAACAGTAAACAAACTTTCTCCTAAGATCAAAATCGACACTTACGACAGATCTAAATCTAAGGACGACAGTATGACTATTCTACTCTTTCAATGGAAAACTGTAAATGATGTAACAAACACACAAAGAACATCTACAGTCTTTTTGTACAAAGGAGGCGGAATTAAGTCAAAGAAAAGGAGTTTTCAGACAGGTACACACACTGATAACAGGCTGCAAAAATCAGAGATAAAACTGGACAAAATGAAGCAAAGAACCTCAGCTGCACAGGGTAAAGGCTGATCAGCGCACCTGTTGCACAGAGAAACTGAATTGCAGTGCAGGTATCCCTCTCAGGACCTGCGTTGAAATGCAGAACCTCTTCACAGAGCCTGCGCTGGGGCAAAAACGAGACTTCTATCCGGGTTCTGGGTCACGGTTTGCAGTTTAATCTATGGTTTTTGGCCGAGTAAAAGCAATCAGTAAGGTACAATCAGAGGGATGATTTAAAGGAGGACTAAGAGCTATCACAAAGGGTAATCAGATCATTTGTGAATTAGCTGTTTAAATCATAAACAAATCCAGTGAGAGTATTGAAGCAGCAACTACTTTGCATTTGATAATGGCAAATGCAGTTCGATTGCCACTTCTGTGTTTATGAAACAAACAACAAGAGAAACACAAACAAACTAACTAGACACGATCCCCGATGGAGTCGCCATTTTTTTGTTGGGAAAAGTATCTACTCAGAATGCCCCTACCCCACTAAGGTGTGATAGTGCCTTAGCAACAAACAAGAAAACTACTTTCGTATTCTTCTTTATGAAATGTAAATGAAGAGGAATAGGATGAACCAACCTATGTCTTTCGCTAGTCCTTTGATCCAATCTCTCTCCTCTATGACAACTTCCAGCTACCTTCTCCCTTACTTGCCCAGCTTCACCAAGTTCCTGCAAGATCACAGAAGAGGAAAACTACACAAAGACATAGATTTACATTCATAAATAGCTTAGGATCAGATTTAAGCTAAACATACTAATGCAACAAAACATCAATGATACACAAGCATGTAGGAGAAACTCAAATAGTTTTATTGATATAACAAGAAGATCCAGGAGGAGATACAACCAAGTGAGTCCTGATCCAGCATCAACCTCCCAGCAAAGGAATCCCTTCTTCACCTCCAACAAAGCATAAATCACCCAATGCACTAATCTCAATCTCAAAACCAACAACAATTCTCTGCAAAGTACAAAATTCCAGCCTCTGGATCTCTGGTATGAGGGATCCATATATAGATGTATGCAAAGAGGATGAGTCAGCTTATGATTTGACTTGTGGCTTCTCTCTGTCAGTTCTTGCTTCCACTTGGAGACTGAGAGCCTCTTACTCATCCTTGGTCGAACTCAGTGAGGCAAGTGTCATTGGGGAAGATTCTGGAAGCTTCCATTGTCTGTCCACCTCGCGGAATGACACTGCCATTTGTCATTTCCTGCTCAGCGCACCCTGATAGTGCATTTAGGTGCATTGCAACGCAGGTAGCTAGTGGAGCAGCTGAAATGATCTTGATTTGACTGATTCTGAGTAGTTTCTAGTGGAGAACTTCTGGGAGAAGCTGTAATTGGTTGACCTTGTTCCCTTAGGGGCAGGAACAACACTTTTAGGGACTTAGGATCCCTTGGTTTATGGAAATTTCATTCTTAGAGCTGTAAGGCACAAAAATG
Organism: Pinus tabuliformis; assembly: GCA_031772625.1. Classification (NCBI taxonomy): domain Eukaryota; kingdom Viridiplantae; phylum Streptophyta; class Pinopsida; order Pinales; family Pinaceae; genus Pinus; species Pinus tabuliformis. Next base: position 1,116,932,810 of record CM062813.1, on the reverse strand, counting down.
TCTATAACAATGGTCAAGATGGATGACAGGTATTTTGCAGATGAATGGTTTATTTGCAGTGACCTCTTGAACACATAACGACACAACAGATGGCTTGGTGACAATTGACCCAAAGTTAACACCCAGAAACTGGCTGAAGATTTTCAATGTGGTTTGATCAAATATTAGGCAAAGGATTTCCCAACCCAGGTGAATGAAAAGTGTCGTGTTCAAGAGTGGTGATAAGGTTTTTCTGAGACAAAGGATAACAAATCGGCTCATTTTTCTCTCTTTTCCCCCATCATTTCTGGCAAGTACCTCTTTAATTTTTACAAGCTTGAGGAGGATAACACCCTCAGAATCATTTGATCGGAGGCCAATGATGAAAACCTTGCGTCGAACATGAAGAACCTGCCATTGAGGCATGCAGGCTCCAAGGCACCGGAAGGGAGTCTCTAGATCAGCTTCCTGGATAACAAGTTGAAGTCAATAGGAAGTGACCTTGATCAAAGGTGGGCCATAATGTTTCCCACATCATTGACACGAGACAGAGGAAGAATTTTGTGGTGAATCAGAATTATGTGAGGTATCAGAGGGAGGTTGTAATTCTGCAGAGGTCAACTTCTCTTGAACATATCGGCGGCACGATAGTGGACTTGGCAGTATTTGACATCAAATGAGCAGAGGTCATGGTGACAAGGCAATGATCGGATGAGAGGTCAAACAAGATAACCCAAACCCACGGAGGCTAGTGTAAAACAAGATGAGATGTCCCCACCCAGACACGAATGCAGACTAGTGCCATGTTCAAGAGCGACATACTGCCGACACGACAATAATTATGGGTCCATTTTCCCCACCATTTCTAGCAAGTACCCCATTTATTTTTAACAAGCTTGACGGGGATAGCATATGATTGTGAGCGTCATTGCGATGGAACCCGATGTCATTAAGTTTTAACGAGTCTGACAAAGGAAGAACTCGGCGTCTTTTCCTGTTTAGAGGGTCTGAAAAGACGACAGAAAAGAAAACTCCAGGGGGGTCCTTTTTCGTAAAGTTGTGTCTCCTGAGCCCGAAAAATTATAAAACAATGCTCGAAAGAACCGCCCGACCATTACGATCGAGGAGTAATTTTCATTTATAGTGACATCGACCTAAAAAAGTAAAAAAGTGATCAATATCACGTCGTTTCATAACCATTAACGAACCTAAAACGACAAGGGTCCGACGATGTTTTCGTTTTTACACGGTCGGAAAAGGGTTTAAAGACGACCGCCTCTTATTTACGTTTAACGAGTCAAGAGGGATAACTCGGAAATATTTTCATTTTTAGCGAGTCAGAAAAGAGTTGAAAGATAACTCCATAGTGACTTTTTCGTGTATTTACCGAGTTTGGAAAAGTATAAAATACAACTCGTTTCACCATCGAAGTTGCAAAAAGGACCTGTCATAGCACCAGAAGCAAGCGTAAAATCCATTTTCGACCAAAAGTATATCAAAATATTCAAAAAACAACTTTTTAAACCTAATTACAAGTCAAAAAGTCTATAAATATGGTGAAAATGTAAAAAATAGAATTACTTTTACTTTTTACCTCTTGCATAGTAGTAGTGGTCCATTTGGGGAGCGAACTTCGAGCAGTGATTACCGCCAATCCGTGCAACCATTTGAGATTCTGCCAGTTCCAGGTAAGAGGCGCTTCCCTTAGCTCCATTTTCATACTCTTTTTATGCATTTTGTTCCCTGATTGAGCCTCCGCAAGGGGGATTTTAAAATTTAGGGTTGCGCCCCATTGGCGCGGGTATCCGGCACGGGTCCACGCCAATGGGGTGATTTGCCCAAAGGTGCCGCGCCATTGGCGCGACTGTTTTAGAAACAGTCGCGCCAACCGCGTGACCTAACTTTTTGCTTGAATTTTCTCATCATTTTTGAAATTTGTCCGGTTTGTAAGCTTACCAGTGTTTCAATAATGATTTATTCATCCTTGTGGGTGCAGGAAACAGGCAAAAATGGTGGTGGAATGGAAAGAACGGGAGCATGATGCCGTAGATGCCTTGGCCATAGCCGATGAGGGATGTATGAATGCTTTGAGAGACTGTGGTCTCAAGAAGTTCTTCCTCACCTCTTATCTACGAGCTCAACCGGAGCTGTTACAGTTCATAGTGGATGCTTGGGATGCTGATGACCAAGTATTTCGCTTACGGGATCAAACCTTAGAGCTGGATGTATCTGATGTGTACTTCATTACTAGGCTGTCACGGAGAGGGGCGAGCCCTATTTTGACCGGAAGTAGGCCTTCCAGCGAGAAAATAGGTGAAGTGAAGGCCCGAGTGTGTCCAGAGGCACAATTTGGGAAAAACAGTGCCAAGGTGGATATCGCCACCATCCATGACTTGGTTCTTAAGGTGATACTATTCACCATCATGCGTGCAGCTGGGGTACAGGCACCCCATGAGGCGAGCAAGAATCATTTGTTACTAGCGACAGAATGCCTCAGCCCCACCATTTTTGACTGGGCTACAGCGGTGACTACAAATATCAAAAGGCAGCTTACGAAGTGTAAGCGCAGGGGAGTGAAACAGTTCGGGTATGGCTTAATTGTGGTGTCGTTCTTCTTGGAACGATTAACCCTCTTTCATTACCAGGGAGCTGTAGTGGCGGACCCATTGCCACGAGAGCCTAGGATGGCTCGCTGGGCAGCATTGATGCCCAGAGGAGGAGGGGGCCAGCAGTTGTCTTGGCGGCCCGAGTTCTTCATATGGCTTCGCCATCAGCTGATTGTGGTAGAGGATTGGCCATACACGGGAATGAATTTCATGGAGGATCCAGACCTCCCACTGCCAGAGGGAGAGGAGTGGGAAGAGGAGTTAGCTATGATCTCCTCGTTTTTGATGTTTTATGTATTTTCACTTTTTTTTTGTCAATACATGCATGTTCTGATGACAGTTGTATGTATATGTAGATGTGGGCCCAGAGCGACCAGCCGGCTTGTCTCCTATAGCGCGGAGGGGCCAACTTGCAGCTGATCCTCAGGCAAGGGGTGCCGTGGGGGAAGAGTTGGTGCAAAATCTCGAGGGACTCACCCAAGGGATTCTGGGTTATGCGAGATTGGCGGACGTGCCTTTTGCGTACCAGAGGCACACAGTGGGGGTGCCGACCCGCATCCATCGTCTGTTGAGACTCTTGGTGCACACGGTGACGTGCTATCATGAGCACCACCACGAATAGACTTCTAGGCTTATTTCATGCATATTTTTGAGGGACATGTTGTCCGAGGATGTATCAGGATGAACATGTATTATTTTTTGGACTATGTAATGCACGCGGTGCAAAAATTTGCAACACACATATATATATACATATGCCTATGGTTTATTATTGTGCTTTTATGTGCTTGCTTGTATAATGTTTTGATTATAAATTACACAAATGTCTATCTAATACATGATTATCCAATGCATCAGATAATGTGTTTAATCGTCTTGGAATATGCTGATATGTGATAAAGTCAAAATTCCTTTCTAACAATTTAACACGTAAGTACAACCTTAAAATGTGGCAGTCTCTGATGGAATATCGCCCATTGAGCTGATGGAGGACAAGTTGAGAGTCTAGGTTAACAAGCAATGTACGAATACCGAGATTAATTGGCTCGGCTAATAATTTAATAACGACGCTATATTCAGTAACATTGTTTGTAGTACATCCTAAACACACACCTTGAAGATCTATCAACTCACCGCGAGGATCGTAGATCACCCACGCTGCAGAGGACAAATTACGAGTGCTGCGGCAGGTACCATCAACGAAACCAATGTAAGGTGCACCCGACATCTGCACAAGAAGCTAAAAGACACAGTAAGGGGCAATCATGCTTTCACACCAAGCCGAAAACATGAAAACACACACACACACACGCATGTAAAAAACGAAGTGCATGAATCATGCATAGTACCTTTTCAAGTACAACCCATTGCGGGGTTTATCAAGAGGATTACCTTCGTAGTCAACTAGCTCATACGCCCGTTTTTGCAATACTCTCTTTACAATGTAAGGGTCTAGCCACATGGGCTCGAGTTTGCCTGCCCCCAGCTTGTCATTTGCTTGGTCGTATAGCAGGACTAGATCTCCCTCAACAAAGGAACGAGGATGAATGTGGCATGGTAAAAATGAGTTTTGACTCTATTCTTTTGAGCTTTGATGGCTAGACAGGCTAAGCGACGGGTCTCGTCTAACCGTTCTAGATAAAGAATTCGTTCCTCTACCGGAGTAGTGTTGGGAAGCAACTCGACGGCTATTTTCAACGAAGGAATTTCACATTCTATAGGAAGGGTAGCCTCCAGTCCATAAACTAGTTGAAATGGAGTGAAACCGGTGGCATCCTTCACAGAGGTTTGATAGGCCCATAAGGCGGGAAACAACATCAGATGCCAATTATACTTATGCATGTTAACAGTACGTTGAAGCATCGTAACCAAAATCTTGTTAATGGCTTCAACCTGGCCGTTAGATTGAGGATAATACGGGGTTGAACTATCGTTCCGTAAGCCTAGTTGGGTTGTCAGCTCAGTCATCATGTGATTACAGAAATGCTTTCAGTGATCTCTGACGATGGCCTGTGGAACTCTGAACCGCGTAATAACATGATTGAACAAAAACTGCACCGCTGTATGACCATCTTCATTTAATGTGGGCATCGCCTCGGCCCATTTTGTAAAGTAATCGATGGCAATGATAATAAACCCATGCCCCCGGCCGAGCGAGGTTTACAGGTCATATAATCAATGCCCCATTTTGCAAAAGGGCCTACAGTCACTACAGGGTGTAGCGGGGCCGGTGGCGCACGCATCTTCCACTGGTATATCTGGCATGCATGACATGAGTGGACAGAAAGAATGCAATCCTTAAAAATGGATGGCCAGAAGTAACCGGTTCGAAGGATTTTTTGAGCTGTGGCATATCCAGACATGTGGCCACCACAGGTGCCAGAGTGGCAGTCATTCAGGACTCTCAGCTTCCTCGAGGGTAAGACATCGGCGGAGAACAGAGTCAACGCTGAGACAGTACAGGGTGTCCCCTATGATACGATAGGGTTGAGACTAATGGCGGATCCGCCGCTGAGCATCTTTGGATACAGCGGGGCAGAAAGAGGACGTTTGTAGATAAATGATAATATCCCCGTACCAGGGATCGAGGGTGCTGATCAGAAAAAGAGTTTCGTCCACGATATGATCTTCTGAAAGAGAGGGTGCAGAAGGAGACAACAAAGAACAGAGTAACTTAGCAAAGACCAGGGACTTCTTAGACTTGGCAGCAGCAAATTCCAAGTCGAACTCTTGGAGGATTACGACCCATTTTGAGTATTTGCCCCCCAGCAACTGACGTGACAAAATGTACGTCATCGGGTTGCAGTCAAAAATCACGGTCGTGGTGCGCAACAAGATATAATACCGAAAGCATTGGACGGCACAAACAACACCCAATGCCAACTTCTCGACGTAAGCATATCAAGTTTCCATATCTAGGAGGTTGCAGCTGAGATAATATATGACATGTTCATTGCCATCATCATCGTCTTTCACGAGAACCATGCCGATAGTGGTATTGGTGGCGGCTAGATGCAGAGTATAATCACGGTGGTAGTTCGGAGGTCGCAATAATGGAGCAGAGACAAGGAGACCCTTGAGTCACTTGAAAGACTCCTGAGCGATAGCATCCCAATGAAAGGGTGTATCTCGCTTCAATAACTGTGTAAAACCCTTAGCGACCTCGGCATAGTTCGGAATGAATCGTCTTAAGAAATTTTCTTTGCCCTGCAAACTCTGCAACTGCTGCAAAGAAGCAGGGGGAGGAAGGTTCAAAATAGCTTCGACTTTGAGGGGGTCCAGACGGATGCCCTCTCGGGAGACGATAAACCCAAGTAGTCGGCCTGATTCAACGCAGAAGACACATTTATGATGATTAAGCCTAATACGGTATTGTCGACAGCGGAGAAAAATTTCGCGAAGATGGGAAGGATGGTCCTGACGCTTGACTGAATGAGCTGGAAGATCTTCCAGGTATGACTTTACAATGTGACGAATGCCATGAAAGGCATAGGACATTGCACGTTGGAAGGTAGCACCAGCATTCTTTAAACCGAAAGGGAGCTTCTTATAGGCAAAAGTGCCCCAAGGACATATAAAAGCCGTCTTATGTTGATCAGCGGGCGCAATATTGATCTGGTTATATCCATAAAAACCGTCCATAAATGATTAGATTTCGCTTCCTGCACACTCATCAATGAGCTGATCGATGAAAGCTGTGGGGAAGTTATCCTTAGGACAGGCGCGGTTAATGTCACGATAATCAACACAGACTCGAATAGTACCTTACTTTTTGTTCACAGGGACTGTATTAGAAACCCAATCCGTGAGTGGAATGGGGTAAATGAAACTAGCCTTGAGAAGCTTTTCGACTTCTGCTTTAATGGTTGCGGCCTTTCGGGGGTGCACAGGGCGTAGGCATTGACGAACAGGCTTAGCACCTGGATACGTAGGTATCTCATGCACCACTATGCTAGGGTCGATTCTGGGCATCTCTTCGTAGGACCAAGCGAAGACATCACGAAACTCACGAAATAGATTGGTGTAAAGTTGAACTTCCTCTGGAGTGCAAGTGACTCCAATATGAATATGCTCGACAATCGCTGGTTCCACAGAGATGTCGATGGGTTGGGTTTGCGTAATGTTTCCCATATTGCCTTCAGAAGACACTTGGTAAATTTGAATAGGTGTTTGAAGGGGCTGGAATGGGATACATGAAGCAAACCGTTCGAGACATGCGATCATTTCCTGATGGGCAGGGAGAAATGAGGAACGGTGGTGATAATCTGACTAAGGGGGTTCCTCAAGAGACATGGTCTCTATGATGGCTTCATCGGAAGGAAATGTTTCCTTTAATGGATCTGAAGTAGCATCATCTCCAAGTGAAGGGAAATGAACATATGAGTCGGGAACGCCGCTCGGAAGAGCAGGTTTGGGAGGGGGAGCCGATGCAGCAACGAGTTCGACGTAGTTGAGCTCGGTAGGACTCAACGGCATCATATCGCCCCAGGATTCTATCTGATTAGCGGGAGGAAGGACCCACGGATTAGAGCGTACAGAAATCATGGTAATAGGGGTGAGATTCGGAGGTGGAAGGGGAAAGACACCCATTAGGGCAGGATCCTTAAAAAGTCCGGCTCCCACACTATCGAATGATTTGGAGGTATGCTCCACGAAAGGCACATTGCCTTTAGAAGAGGAGGCGAAGAAGGAGAGCTGGTCCACCGTGACAATTTTCCCTTGATGAGGGAAACGAATGACACGGAAAAGGGAGGAAGCCATGGCTTGCATGGCGTATGTCCAGCTACGTCCGAGGAGGAGGTTGTAGGTAAGATTAGCGTCGACAACTTTGACCTCCACTTCTACCGTCTTCCCTTCCAAGGAGATGGGCAACCATTGGAGGATACCATAAGGATGGGACTCTCTTCTGTCAAAGGCTTCTAATGTCGTAGGAGACTGGCTCAGTGTTGGAGAACCAATAGCTTTCCAGCAGGCAACAGACATGATGCAAGTTGAGGCACCCTCATCAATTACTGTACGATGAATTGTTTTACCATTGATGATGACCTGGATAAGGAAAGCAATTTGGTGAGGCAGTCTCGGTGTATAGCCCTCGAGATCAAAAGAAATCAGATCCGAGTCAGCCAGGTCTATGCCACCGATGGCCGATAGCAAGGACTTCCTCTGGGAGGGGTAACTCTGGAGCACTTCCAGAGTAGACATAGCAGACGGAGCCTGAGCTAAGTCCTCAACAATGCTGTAGTGCTAAGCATCACAAGCATTGGGGTTGTACGAAGATTTCCAGAGTACACCTTTTGGAGGGGGTTGGATAGTTGTCTCAGTGCTAGGTCTTTTGATGTGGAGTGGACCAGAACTGGATGGAGAAGCGCTGGAGGGGACCTCTGGCTCTTTCCCGGCATGAGATGGATATTCTTTTGCTCGAGTAGTGACATGGATGGGAATCGTCCCAGCCATAAATACTTGAGAGCCGAATGAAGAAGAGGGTTGCGATGGATCTGCCACCATTTGAGTTTGCTGTGAAGGGAAAGGTTCTTTAAGCACAGCAGGAGTCTCAGGAGCACCTTTCAACAATCGACTAACTTCGGACCGTGTAGGGAAGTCTTTAGTGTAGTGATCCTCATCACAGATAAGACAAGGATACTTAGGTTTACGTTTGGCTCCTTCCTCGGGTGGAGGTTTAGGGGAGTCCTGTTTGGGCTGTTCAAATTTATTTTTGGCTTTCCCTTTCTTTTTTCCTTTCGTGGATTTATCCGCCGTGGTGGACTAAACGGTGTTAACCTCAGAAGTACTTCCAGAATTAGATTGACCCTGAGAAGTGTTTCCATTAGAAGAATTCTGTTTTTGCTTCCCAGGGTTCACAAATGATTTATTTGAAGATGTGTTTATAGAGCCAATAAGACCATCAACAGATGGTTTTGGTGGAGCTTTGGATGTTCCAGGTCTCAGGGCGTCTGGACAATAATCATATAAAGTACCTGACTGAGAATACACTAAGTCGAGGTATTGAGCACGCGCGATAGCTTGCTCTTCAGTTACACAAGCTCCCATGGCGATGTCTCGCGCGATTGCAGGGACAAAGGAAGTCGTGAACCAATCAGTCAGGAGCTGATCAGGAATCCAAAATTTGATCAAGCGATGACGCCGTCTCCATTCACGTATATGATCGGATATATGTGTGGTTGTGTCCTGTTTGAGAGACGTAAGGAGATGTGTCCCTGTCTCATACCAAATGGGTAACTGAAAATGAGTTAGGAATGCCATAGCCAACGAGTTGAAATCTTGAAATGTTCCGCGATTCAACTCAATATACCACTTAGCGGCCGAGCCGGTGAGAGTCCTTTGAAAGAGGCGGAGCCAGATGGAGTCATCAAGCCATGAGTTGGATGAGCACCAAAGGTGATAGGTCATGACATGGGCTTGAGGGTCCTCACCACCTTTGCCATCAAATTTTGGGCAATCACCGGGTATCTTAGTTGGAACTGGTGGCCAATATGGATTATGAAGAATGGGGTCATTCGTTAACTTTGACACATCTGGAAGTTCCAATGTTGGTAAGAAAGGCAACTGAGGGTTAAAGGAAATTTGTGGCTGTGGAAGAGAGGTAGTACCGGGGTTCCAACCAGGTGGTGGTTGCCCCCATGGACTTTGTCCGGATGGGCCTAGCCCATAAGGGTTCTTCCCATAGGGATTTTGCCCATAGGATTTTTGTCCATAAGGATTCTGTCCATATGGATTCTGTCCATAAGGATTATGTCCATAAGGATTTTGTCCATAAGTAGACAGTTGACCCTGGGTCTGCCCCCCACCACCCCATGGATTAGCAACTTGACCTGCAGGTGCAACATACTGTTGCCGATAATTCTGGTAAGGAGTGACCTGCATTTGTTGATAATTTTGATAAGGGGTAAATTGAGTTTTCCCCTGGGGTTGCTTTTATAGACATTTTTGTGCCTTACAGAAATAAGCATGAAATGTCCATAATCCAAGGGATCCAAAGTCCCTAAAGATGTTGTTACAGCTCCTAAAGGAACAAGGTCAACCAATGACAACTTCTCCCAGACGTTCTCCACCAAAAACCACTCAGAAACAGTCAATTCAGGATCAATTCAGATGCTCTACTAGTTGCCTGCGTTGCAAAGCACGCAAATGCACTGGCTAGCTGCATTGTGACGTACTTGGATTCACTACCAGGGTGCGCTAAGCGGGAAATGACAAATGGAAAGCTCATTTAACGAGGTGGAAAGACCATGGAAGCTTCCATAATCTTCTCCAGTGACACTTGCCTCAATGAATTCGACTAGTGATGAGTAAGAGGCTCTCAACCTCCAAGTGGAAGCAAGAACTAACAGAGAGAAGCCACAAGTCAAAACATAAGCTGACTCATCCTCTCTGCTTACATCTATATATGGATCCCTCATCCCAGAGATCCAGGGGTTGGAATTTTGTACTTTGCAGAGAATTGTTGTTGGTTTGAGATTGAGATTAGTACATTGGGTGATTTATGCTTTGTTGGAGGAGAGGAAGGGATTCCTTTGCTGGTAGGTAGATGCTGGATGAGAACTCACTTGGTTGTATCTCCTCTTGGACTTTCTTATTCTATCAATAAACTATTTGAGTTTCTCCTACATGCTGTGTATCAATGATGTTTTGTTATACTTACATGTTTAGCTTAATCTGATCTTGAGCTTTTTATGAATGTATATCTATATCTTCGTGTAGTCTCTCTCTCTTGTGATCTTGCAGGAATTCGGTGAAGCTGGGTCGGTGAGGGAGCAGGGAGCTGGGAGCCACTGAAGAGAGGAGCGATTGGATCAACAAACTAGCGGAAGACACAGGTTAGTTACATCCTTCCTCCTCATTTACATTTCATAAAGAAGAAATACTCAAATAAGTTTCCTTGTTTGTTGCTAAGACACTATCACACCTTAGAGTGGGATAGGGGCATTCTGAATGGATACTTTTCCCAACAAAAAATTGGCGACTCCACTGGGGAACGTATCTTGTTAGTTTATTTGTGTTTCTGTTGTTGTTCTTCTCATAAACTCAGGAGTGCCGAATTGAAATGCATTTGCCATTTACAAATGCAAAGTAGAGATCTGCCGCTCTAGTCCACTCACTGGGCCTGTTTTTATGACCTGAACAGCTGATCCACAAATTCTCTAATAGCCCTTTGTGATAGGTCTTAGTCCTCCTTTAAATCATCCTCCTAATTGTACCTAATTGATAGCTTTTATCCGGCCAAAAATTGTAGATTAAACTGCAAACCGTGACCCAGAACCCGGAGACAATTCTCGTTTCTGCTTCAGCGCAGGCTCTGTGAAGAGGTTCTGCATTTCAACACAGGTCCCGAGAGGGCTACCTGCGCTGAAGTTCAGTTTCTCTGTGCTGAGGGTGCGTTGATCAGCCCTTGCCTTGTGCAGTTGTGGTTCCCTGCTTCCTTTTGCTCAGTTTTGTCTCTGTTTTTGCAACCTGTTATCAGTGTGTGTACCTATCTGAAACCCCTTTTCTTTGCCTCAATTTCACCTCAGTTGTATAAAGAAATTGTATTTGTTCTTTGTGTATTTGTTACATCATTTGCAGTTTCCCATTACAAAAGTAAACTAGTCATACTGTCGCCCTTAGATCTAGACCTATCGTAAGTGTCGTTTTGATCTTAGGAGTGAGTTTGTTTGCTGTTCGCAGTTGATTATGCTTTTACTTTTGTCTTTTGGTTTGAATTTATGAATTTCTAGTGTCGAAACAAGTGTTTACTTCAAAATCATAAGTGTCGTAATCGTCTTTTTGAGTTCAAGAAGAAACTTGTTTGTGTTTTCACTTGAAATCAAATTCAAATTTGTACAACAACTTTCTTTTTAGGCATCAATATTAAGAAAGAGAAAACAAATACATGCATATGTGCATTTTCATTTTGACAGTTTGTATGTTGATTTAGGAAAAGTGCATTTACAGTGTGCTCTATGCTCTTTGAGAAAAGATTGTGTCTTTCTTTTCCCCTTGTGGCTAGGATTTTCATTTTTGAAAAGATATAAAAGCTTTCTTATCATCTTTAGACTGCATTTAGGAGTTGTATCATACATCTCGTGGTGATCCAAAAAGGAAAACTTCTAAGAAATATCAACCTAAAATAAAGTGAATGAACTTAACAATGCTTTGTAACTTAACGCACAACTTAGAGGTCTAGGCTAGAGACGTGTTCCGGCGTCGTAAAACCTGGTTACTGTCGATCTCGCTGATGGTTGGGTGATTCCTCCTGAGAGACGATAAGTGCCAGTATGGATTGTGCTCCCACGTACCGTCGAGTATATATTGGGAGACCCCTACAAGCATAAAACCTTTATCCATAGGAAGCCATTTCGGCCGCCCTACTGATCACAATGCACTGAACACAGCATTCGGGAAGATTGACTGCCCGTACCTTAAAAAGTATTCTGCGGTTTTGCGAAAAGTTTGGCACACCCTCTACCTAGAACTCCAGAGCAGTTCCTTTTGGCCTTTTTCAGACTCTATAACGGAAAAATTCCATCCGAGCATTTGTCACTTTGGGCTCGTTAAAACATCGAAGGAGACTAGAGTCATCTTTTGCTTTTTCTCGACTCTTTAAAATTGAAAAAGCAAGTTGTGTCTAAAGCATCTAAAATTCATTTAATTCGGAAACATATTTCCCCTTTTTGTATTTTGGTTGATTGAGTAATCCGCAATCGTGGAAGAAAGTCAATTGAAACCCCGTCATTCGCGGAGGCTTACGAGTCAACCGTCTTTGTCTCTGGAATCGAAAACAGTACGGACAAAGCGGACTCGTTTAACCAGTTCGAAATCTCTTATCAAAGTTAGAACAAGTGTTCCAACAACATCTGAGATTTCGGTTACTCCAAACATTTCTGGAAACCCTGCCTCTACAGAAGAAGTTCAACATCCACAGAGGGATAGTGATATTGATCCTAGTTTGAGGGCAAACAATTGTGTTACTGAACCAGTTCCATCAGCAACCGGTTCGGAGAGTCTTGCTCCTCAAACATATGTCACTGTCAATTCAACCCCTTCTTCGGCACCAGAAATATTTTACGGACCTGACGGTCTTCCCCTTCCACTTGGTTTGATTACGATAGAGGAAATTGTAGAAGATCTGCAAGCAAGTACTCCAACACATTTTGGAGTCGGGGTCACTCTGTTTCCTTCGACATCAGAAGTTAGTCTACCACCAGTGGAAGTTCCTGTAGAATCGCTAGGTAATCTTTTGGATAGACTCAAAATGTCTGAACAACCGTCAACATCTAGGACTGTGTCGACTGACACAGCGACAACAGAACTCCCTGCCGTCACTCCGACAATGTTTGCCGGCGTACCATCTATCTCGACTAGCTCACAACCGCTAGAAGGAGTCCATCCAGGGACTATTTCGACAGTATGGTCCATTCCTGTTTGTTCCTCCAGAATAATATCCGGCAACTCTTATGTTGAGACTTGACAAATTAATCCATTTGGAGGTCAATTTGGGCAATCCAGTCCCCAAGGGCAGACAATCCCCTTGAGTTCCGGATTACCACCGTATGGGGGGCAGTATGCCCTTTCATTACCCCCTCCGGGAGGATATCCATACGGGAGTTCGCAACAGTATTCAGGTTATACTGGAGTTACATCAAGTGGTTGGGTACCTATACTACCCTAACAACCAAGAGTTGTGTATTCTATGCAACAATGTGTACCTATGTCGAACATCCCGACAACACCAGCTATTGTAACAGTGTCACAAGTTCAAACACTGCCTATTGTATGTCAACCTCAGATTTCTCAGGTTGTAATGCAACAGCCCCTTGACCCTGTGACTCAACCACAATCGCCGACTGGTGGGGCGACACAGGTCGAAATGGGTACAATTACCCCACACCTTGGTCCAACGGTTAGTATAGTGCAACAGAACATGGCTTCACAACCGTGGCTGGTGCAATACCAACAACCACAATTCCAACAAGTGTACCAAGGTTTTGAACAATAGATCTTTGCGAATAGTGGACAGCCGTACATTCAAAACAGTCAAAATCAACCACTTTACAATGGTCATGTCCACCAACCGTATCAGTCATACCAGCATCAACTACATTATGCTGGTATGCAAAGGCCAACTGCTCAGGCAATTCCATCGTACCCTGGGTATGCTTCGCCTAACCTGAATCAACAATTACCATTCGTGGCAACTTTAGCGTTACCCGATTTACACCGGTTAACAAACGATCCAATTGCTTACGCCCCTTGGTGGCCAGCGATCCCTCATAAACTTCCATCACATATTCCTAAATTTAATGGAAATCCAGGTGAAGACCCATCGAATCACGTGATGACATTTCATCTATGGTGTTCATCAAACACCCTGAACGATGATTCGATAAGGCTTCGCCTTTTTCAGAGGATGTTAACGGGTCCAGCGGCAAAATGGTATATTGAATTGCCTAGAGCTTTGTTCGAAAATTTCAGTACCTTAGCCACGACTTTCTTAACCCATTTTCAGTTACTGATAAGGTATGAAACGGGAACGGAAATCTTAACCAACTTCAAACAGACAACGGCCACTCACATATCTGATCATATACATGAGGGGCGACGTCATCGTAGGATGGTAAAAACGTACGTTCCCGATCAGCTATTAGCTGAATGGTTTATCAAGTCGTTACTTCCTTCCATAACGGAAGATGTGGCAAAGGGGGGAGTCGTAATGGAAGAGTAAGTTATCGCTCGTGCGCAATATCTAGACTTGGTCTATACTCAGTCTTGCACGCTCTACGACAAAATACCTGATGCCCCTAGACCAGAATTCTCAATTCCTCCTCTTCCTAAATCAAACAATGACTCTCACGCCGGCGATGACGTGATTGGCACGACAAACGTGAAATCGACAAAGGCTGCCTCCAAGAAAGCCCGTAAGATTTCAGATCAAAATGCAAAAGACAAAATTCTTGCTTCGGAAGTAAATGCCATATCAGCAGATAAGGGCAAAGAAACCAAACAACTAGGAAGCAAGAAGAAACAAAGTAAAGGGAAGAAGAAGAAACAGGGTGAATCATCTCCTGAAAAAACTTCTTCAAACCCTCCTGGAGATAGGAAACCCCCTTTCGGGTGTCAGATATGTGATGAGAATCACTGGACAAAAGAATGTCCATACAAAGCTGAGCTTAAAAGATTCTTTAAGAGTTCGCAAACCTCAACTTTGTTAACTGACCCGTTTCCAAATCCAGGAACAAATCTGGTTGATAATGGAAATGCTTTCCCGTCGCAAGTGCTAATGTTGTCGATTTCAAAGCAGCAAAATGATGCTTTGATTTCAACTAGGAGCAAAGATTACGGGAATCCGCAGCTGTCAAACGACAAAGGTAAAGATCAACCAAGTAGTTCGACAACAACTTCGACAGAAGTTGTACCACCCATCATTCCTGAATTAACAATAAAACCACCAAAGGGAGTAGTACACAAGTCGACGTTTAATCCTTGTGCTAGAGCAGCGCAACATTATAACATAGTGGAAGATTTGGCCCAATCGCCATCCGCTATGTCGACTCTTGAAGTACTACAAAATTGCCCATCCCAAAGGCAGGCTTTGTTATCAGCCATTGGTGGGGTTGATCCTAAGGATTCCAATCTTGTATCCTTCGACCACAAAGGATACGATCCTCAATTACCAGCACAACTACCTTTCCTTATTCAAGTGAAATCCCTCAACAAAACTGTTCATCGAACAATTATTTATGAGGGGGCATCTACATGTATTATGTCGATGAGTTGCTGGAAAACTTTAGGATCTCCAACCTTGTCGCGATCTTCGATGACATTAAAAGCATTCGACGGAAGGTCATATACCCCATATGGTATCCTAAATAACTTGAAGGTTGAACTAGGGGGAAAAACAGTAGAAATAGATGTTGAAGTCATCGATGGAGATCTTGATTACAACATCCTACTGGGAAGACCGTGGATATATGCCATGGTAGCTGTTGTGTTAACCTATTTTACAAAGATTGCATTCCCCTTTCAAGGAGGGATTACAATCGTTGATCAACAAAACTTCCTCTGTAATGGTTCTCAGGTTACAGGAAGCATTCCTATGATCCATGGAAGCTCCCATTCGCTTCAGAATATCGGAGTAGGCCTACTAAAGGATCCTATACTAATAGGAACTTTCGCTCTTCCGCCTCCAATCAATCTCGCGGAAGTAGCGTCGATAGGAACCTGCAATATGATATCTTCCACGAAGATCTCAAAAGACGATATCAACATGGATCATGAAATGGTTTTACCCCCAAGCCCAATAGAAATATTGTAGCAATCAATGTTTCTGGCATGGCAGGTGAACTTGAATCAACGCTCATCAAGCGTTTGGGTAGATAGGTCTAGAGAAAATGGTACCCCTTTAGATCCTTGGTCGCGAGTGCATGGAATCGACGAAGGAATTATACAATCAATGTTGATTGAAGGGGTGCCATGGAATGATTGCCACCATCGTTCTCTTCTTCTGGATTATGAAGAAGATACTCAAGATGACCTTTATCATCCTTCAGTTTTTGAATTCCTTTCAAATACTGTAAATACGGTGGATTCCGAGTGAAACTTATCCAACATTGAAGAGACTATAGCCATAAATATCTCGACTAAAACAGATGTTGTAGAGAATATTTATGTTAGCGAATGTTGTTCTCCTTCAGAACTGGAAATATATAACGCTCTTTTTCACGAATTTAGAGATGTCTTTTCTTGGTCATACAGTGAAATGCCAAGCATCGACTCGAGTATCGTTGAACACGAAATTAAGATGTATCCAGATGTAAAACCGGTAAGACAATGGCTCAGGCAGGTGCACCCCAAGAAAGCCGCTGCCATTAAGGCAGAAGTTGAAAAACTTCTCCATGCTGGTTTCATCTACCAGGTTCCTCTAACCGATTGGGCATCGAACATTGTCCCTGTTATGAAGAAACAAGGGAAAATTAGAGTGTGTGTCGATTATAGGGATGTAAATCAAGCTTGTCTGAAAGACAACTACCCTACACCCTTCATCGACTAGATAATTGATGAATGCGCCAGATGCGAAATATTTTCATTCATGGATGGATTTTCCGGGTATAATCAAATAAATATCCGCCCACAAGACCAGTCAAAAAATGCATTCATTTGTCCGCGGGGCACATTCGCATATCGAAAATTACCCTTTGGTTTAAAGAACGCAGGGGCGACGTTTTAGAGGGCAATGAATTATGCCTTCCATGACATCAAGAACATCGTTCAACCATACCTCGATGACCTTCCGGCTCATTCGCGAAAACGGACTGATCGTCCGCAACATTTAAGAGCGATATTTCTACGTTGCCGACACTACAAGATACCACTCAATCCACACAAATGTGTATTTTGCGTCAGTTCTGGTCGTTTACTTGGCTTTGTAGTCTCCAAGGATGGGATTCGTGGTATGGAGATATAATAATTTATCTCCAAACCCAAAAGTTTAGGCCTAACACCTCTCACTCAGAACAGAAACGTATACGATACCAAGCAAAAGACTACATGATCGTCGGTGATACACTTTACCGTCGTGGTGTCGATATAGTTCTGAGAAGGTGCCTCACCCATGAGGAGGCCGAGAAAGCTCTGAATGAGTGTCATTCAGGAGCTTGTGGGGGGCATCAATCTGGTTATGCTACAGCACAAAAAATCTTACAAGCGGGATACTTCTGGCCAACCATGTTCAAGGATTGCATAACTGCAGTCAGAAGTTGCCATGCTTGTCAAATTTTTGATAGAAAAACCAGAAGACCACCCACACCTCTACAGCCAATAGTTGTTGTTGGGCTGTTCGCCAAATGGGGCATCGATTTCATGACATGTAACCCCACCTCGATCGGGGGGCATGGGTATATCATAGTCGCAGTTGACTATTTTACCAAATGGGCCGAGGCGATGCCTACATTAGATAACACTGGTGAAACAGCTGCCCTTTTCTTTTTCAATCATGTAGTCGCCAGATTCGACGTACCACAGGCTATAGTCACAGATCATGGATCACATTTTCGCAATCACATGATGCTTGAACTAGCTGGCAAGCTAGGATTGTCTCACAATAGCTCTACTCCATATTATCCACAAACCAACGGACAAGTTGAGGCGATCAACAAGGTCCTGAAGCATATGTTGCAAAGGATGATTGGAGTTCACAAAAGAAGGTGGCACCTAATCCTGTACTCAGCCTTGTGGGCTTACCGAACATCGGTAAGGAATGCAACCGGGTTCACACCCTTCCAACTGGTATATGGCCTGGAAGCAGTCTTACCAGTCCAGTGTGAAATCTCGTCTCTTAAACTCATAATTGATCTCCTCCCCGGAACTTCA
This sequence comes from Pinus tabuliformis, assembly GCA_031772625.1. Lineage (NCBI taxonomy): Eukaryota > Viridiplantae > Streptophyta > Pinopsida > Pinales > Pinaceae > Pinus > Pinus tabuliformis. Next base: position 1,116,914,862 of record CM062813.1, on the reverse strand, counting down.
GAAGAAGAGGCCCATTTCTTGGAATTAATCCAATTGGATGAAACCCGTCGTGATGCCGCTTTGGCTAACGAAGCCCATAAGAAACGAGTCAAGGCGTAGTTCGACAAAAATGTCAAACCCCGTGTCTTCTCAGAAGGTGACTTGGTCTTGCTTTACGACCAAGAATCCAATAAATTGGGAGCAGATAAATTTAATTCTTTATGGATGGGCCCCTATATTGTTAAACGAGTGTTAGCAAAAGGATCCTACGAGTTAATGTATTATGACAGAATTCCACTGGCGCAACCCCGTAATGGGTTGTACCTTAAGCGTTACTATGATTAAATAGTAACCAATATGCTTTTGTTGTATTTTGTTTTCGCTAAAGTGTTCGTTTTGGTTGAGTAATCCACCTTTTTACATTTATTGCAGATGTCAAACCTTTTGGAGACATGTGTTGGATATGCCGACGGAGCGAGTCGTAGTTCGTGGAACCTGTCCTCCACAGCCTGGGCCATTTTTTATCCAAGCGGCGAGTTAGTAAGTTTCAGAGGTGTATGTATCGGCCAATCAACGAATAACATCGCTGAGTATAGCGCGTTGATAGAACTACTCTCTGATGCCATCACCCATGGTATACACCGACTAATCGTCAGGCTAGACTCACAACTCGTAATACTACAACTCAATGGTATATATTCCGTCTGAAATCCAGCTATTTATCGCATGTTCCTAAGAGTTAAGATTTTGGAAAGACAATTTGATTTTATTCAATACCAACATATTTCCAGAAACTTAAACACATTAACCAACTCATTAGCAAACTATGTGTTAGATAGACATTTGCGACATTTGTAAAAAGAAACACATCATCAATGTTTTACATGTGGATCATATAACTCAACCAGAATAAAACCCGAAAATCAAAATATATATATAGCTGTTTATGGTTTACATATAATGTTCTGTAACCAAGACAAAATCGGTCACATGACCCAAAAACTCAAAATGCTAGGGGGCACCCTAGTCTAATGATGCTCGTGATAGCAAGTCACGGCCTGTGCGATCATGCGCAAGAGACGAGTCCATCGTCTAGGTACACCAGTAGTATGTCGCTGTAACTGCAAAGGTAGCTCATCGATCCTCACATCGGGAATACCGAGAGTAAGGCTCTCAACCTACTCCTGCACAGTTGTGAGAGTCTCGGCCACATCAAGGTCACGAAGAATAACCCTCCCGGCAGCCTCTCCTGCTGAGGCAGCGGCTGGCACTCTCTGGCGAACTACTGGACAAACAGGACCAACATCTGCATGTACACAAGAGTTTGATTAAAGTCTTGATAGAATAAAGCACAAGGACATTATAAATAAAAACGGTAAATGGTGATATGGTTAAATATTTTACCAATAGCACCCCATTGCTCGCCATCCGGTAATACTAAATCCGGATCACCCCGGAAATCCATGCCAGCATATGGATACTCGGCATAAGCCATCTCCTGCCGATCGAACCACCTAAAGAAGGTATCAGAAAAAGAAATCTGAGACTGACCAGTATGCCTAGACATGTGGTCAACCCATCTCTGCATGCGTGGTTCAGTAGGAGAAGGTATGTCGAGTGCAATGTACTACGGCTGCATCAGTGGTATTTTCTCCAAGGCAAAGGCGGTCAAAATAGAACCAAACCCAAAGTTCTTCAACTTCCCATCCTTTATCTTGGTCAACTGGCTTTTCTTCACAAGAAGTACTGCATCACACCAACTGAATATTTTCGGTTAGAGACACTCCAAGGCATGCTGCATATAGGCCCTGTTGGCTACATGAAGAGATGCACTCCCGGCCATCCTACCAAAAGTGAATAGGATAGACCTGAGGGACCTGTCAGCGATGTCTCGGATGATGATCTTGCCGTCTTTACTCAGCTGAGATCCTTCCCTGCAATACTGGCAGACATAATCTCTCACAGAGTCACTCCCTCGGGCCGAACCTGACAAAGAAATGGGGGCACCCCGCCGCGACAAGCCAGTCAAGAAGTAAATATCTACTGCAGTCAAGGGGATGGATTTTCCCCTAATCTGGAAAACTTGGTTGATAGGATCCCAAGCATCGAGAAAATACTGCAAAAGGTTGATCTGCTGTCTCATGCTAGAGATGTGGAAGAACTTCAGCAAACCACAGTTCCGCAACGCGTTCACTGTAACAGGATCATGTAGGGCAATCATGTCCTCTTCTTCATGCTCTCATTCTCGCCATGTAAGGGTCATTTTGCTCCAATATCTCTGCAAAAAAAAACAAGAGAGGAGATTAGATCCTAGTTTTGATGAGAAACAGGCAAAAATTTTCATCAAAAACTGTGCAACAAAATCATTTTCTGTGCCCAACGCACCTGCACAGTGTTCCACCTGCGTTGAAGGTCAAACTGCCTTCATACTGCTTGACATTCAGCGCAGGTTTCGAGTGCCCAAGGTGCGTTGATGGCAGAGTGACCCCATCAAACCCTAGGGGCTCAGAAAAACAAGGAAAGAAGCACAGAATGCAGAAAGGAAACCATGAAATGAAAGAGCTCAGGTTTAGCTCCTACCTGGTCCAGATGGTGTCGAGAATCGTCCACAGAATCTCCCGAAATCAGCTGATGAAAATCAAGGGGGAAGAGGCACCTCCAAAGCTCCAACAAACCAAGTTCAAATGAAATGGTAAAATGAGAGGTAAAAACACTTTTTATTGCTTTTTACGTAGTTCAAAGTAATATATAAGCGTTTTAATCTCATTTTCAAGCAAATGTTGTCCATTTCTAACTAGTTTGATGAAGCAATTGAAAGGACAGTACTATCTTTGAAAAGCAAAGCTATTTATGGTAAAAAATTAAAACAAGACCATGTTATCGAGCAGTTTTAGTGCATAGTTCATGCTCGTTAAAAAATAAACATAAGATCGAACAGTGTTACCGCAAGGTTCAAGCTCGTTTTAAAAAATAAAACCGCATCGAGCAGTTTTAGCGCATAGTTCATGCTCATAAGATCGAGCAGTGTTACCGCAAGGTTCAAGCTCGTTTAAAAAATAAACCCGCATCGAGCAAATGTTTCCACCCGCGTTTAAGCTCGTTAAAAAATGAACTATCCTCTGGTAAATAACCACCGTGAATGTAACATTATCAGCCATTAAAGCCTTGGTCGTGTTTGCACCGTCACCTCCACTTTTCATTTGGCCGATCATTCACCTCCATTTGATTGTTTACCCATTTTGAGGAACAACTGCGAAGAGTGATTGCACTAGCCATCCTTGTGACACTACTGTGCTTGGAAAATTCCAACCCTTACCTGGAATCAGCTACTACCTGTTTTATCACTCGTTCCTCAAAAGACGAGTCTTGTTTAAGCTCTTTTCATATGACTCGTAAAATATGAAAAGATTGCTAAGTTTTGGCCTTCCAACTCGTTAAAGCGACCGGAAGAGCTATCCCTCCTCTAGATTTTAATCTTTTTGGACCTGAGGGATTATTTCACAAAAAGATCGACTGCTTGTTTTTCGGCTCGTTAAAACTATCTAAAATTCATCCCTTCTGTATTGTTTTATACTTTTTCGGACTTAAGGGATTAGATGACGAAAAAGGACTTTTTGAGTTAACTTTACGTACCTTTTCAGACTCTCTAAAAATGAAAAAGACCAAGTTATCTTTGTCGTTAGACTCATTAAAAAACATTAATAGCGACAAACTTGTCTTTAGACGAGAACGAGTTTCACTATCGCTAGGCTCGTTAAAACATAGCGATGGGTTTGCCCGAAGGGCAAATTATAGAACAAGCATATGTTATCCTCCTCAAGCTTGACAAAAATAAAGAGGTACTGGTCAGCAATGACTGGGGAAAAATTGGGAAGAAACTCAAAGAAATTTTATTGGTAGCAAGTCGCTCTTGAACATGACACTTCCACTCCGTGCCTGAGTCGGGTTGGGTTGTTTCATTCACCGTACACATCACCATGGTCTTGCCATACCATCCACCTTTGGGGTAAATGCTACCAATCCATCACATAAGTGACGCCGATATGTTCAATAGAAGTCATCCAGAGAAGTCAACCGTGTCCCGTCCACTACCATACATTATACTTCATTCTTTCATGACCGCCACCCTGAACCATATATCATCTGATCGTTTTCACCTCCATCAAAATCATTTGCTCCATGCCGTGTCACTGATGTGGGATACATCAAGGCCCTCCTTTGACGGATCGCTTCTTGTCGACATCAGCTCATTATCCAAGAATTTGATCTAGGAACACCCCCTTCAGTACTTTGAAGCTTGCATGCCTCAATGGCAAGTTTCTCACTTCCGGCGACAGGTATACATTAATGACCTTCGACCGAAAGATTTTGCGTGGTGTTCGATGCCAAGTCCTTTATTCACACCACGTGAATTGTACTACAGTACCTTGAGGGTCATTATCATTATCGGTGATTCCTCTCACGCTTGTTAACAATTTACATCATTGACTAGTAATCAAGCGATGTCTTTCCATGTTCGACTTCAAAACATTTCTCACATGGATCGACTTGTACTTAGAGTGAAGATCGGACGAGATTGAAGACCCCGCATCTAGTTTCATCCATCTGGGCTGCGATATATATTCAGGAAAAATAAAGACATTGACATGTATAGCACTGCAGAACAGATAATCATCCTACCAAAAGGATGATGATTTCATCATAATCATCAGTCTACCATCAGACGATTGTTTGTCCTATGTACACAAATATGAATTTATAAAGCTGAGCATGGGAATGCCCGCCTTAGCTAGATCATGAAAACAATATGAAAAATAATGTATTGTATTGTATCTTATTACAGGTCTCCTCCCAGCATTGAATGAACTTCGGATCCTCCTAATAAAGCATTTCACCCGATAAACAGCCTCATACTTTAGGGGGAAACTGTTATAGACATTTTTGTGCCTTACAGCAATAAGCATGTAATGTCCATAATCCAAGGGATCCAAAGTCCCTAAAGATGTTGTTACAGCTCCTAAAGGAACAAGGTCAACCAATGACAGCTTCTCCCAGAAGTTCTCCACCAAAAACCACTCAGAAACAGTTAATTCAGGATCAATTCAGATGCTCTACTAGCTGCCTGCGTTGCAAAGCGCCCAAATGCACTGGCTAGGTGCGTTGCAACGCACTTGGATGCACTACCAGGGTGCGCTGAGCGGGAAATGACAAATGGCAAGCTCATTCAACGAGGTGGAAAGACCATGGAAGCTTCCAGAATCTTCTCCAGTGACACTTGCCTCAATGAATTCGACTAGTGATGAGTAAGAGGCTCTCAACCTCCAAGTGGAAGCAAGAATTGACAGAGAGAAGCCACAAGTCAAAACATAAGCTGACTCATCCTCTCTGCTTACATCTATATATGGATCCCTCATCCCAGAGATCTAGGGGCTGGAATTTTGTACTCTGCAGAGAATTGCTGTTGGTTTGAGATTGAGATTAGTACATTGGGTGATTTATGCTTTGTTGGAGGAGAGGAAGGGATTCCTTTGCTGGGAGGTAGATGCTGGATCGGAACTCACTTGGTTGTATCTCCTCTTGGACTTTCTTATTCTATCAATAAACTATTTGAGTTTCTCCTACATGCTGTGTATCAATGATGTTTTGTTATACTTACATGTTTAGCTTAATCTGATCTTGAGCTTTTTATGAATGTATATCTATATCTTCGTGTAGTCTCTCTCTCTTGTGATCTTGCAGGAATTCGGTGAAGCTGGGCCGATGAGGGAGCAGGGAGCTGGGAGCCACTGAAGAGAGGAGCGATTGGATCAACAACCTAGCGGAAGACACAGGTTAGTTACATCCTTCCTCCTCATTTACATTTCATAAAGAAGAAATACTCAAATAAGTTTCCTTGTTTGTTGCTAAGGCACTATCACACCTTAGAGTGGGATAGGAGCATTCTGAATGGATAATTTTCCCAACAACAGTTGCTGGTAGCCATGCGTTTGCTGAGCTCCATACTGAGCTTGATAAGAAGGATGTGCTTGGTAAGAAGGTTGGGGTCGTGGCCCACCTTGCATTTGATAACCAATTTGAGTCTGGGGCCCAGAAGGATGTCCTTGAACAGGTTGAGTTTGGACCATCTGGCCGGAAGGTTGGCCTAGTTGGGTTTGGGACGGACCCGTTTGCCCAGAAGGATGAGCTTGCTGGGTACTAGGTTGTCCTTCAGCAACCGAGGGTTGTCCTTGCGGAACAGATGGTTGAGCGGGCTGGACGGCCGGTTGACCTTGAGGTTGGCCAGCCTGTCCAGAGGGATGACCAGGCTGGGCAGTGGCTTGGCCTTGTTGTACAGAAGGCTGACCCGCTTGCCCAGAAGGATGACTAGGTTGGGCAGTGGGTTGGCTCTATTGTACATAAGGCTGCCCCCCTTTCCCAGAAGGGTACCCCTGTTGGACTGCCGGTTGACCTTGTGGAATATAAGTTTGTCGAGCTTGTCTAGAGGGATAACCCTGCTGGATACCAGGTTGACCTTGTTGGATATAAGGTTGTCCTGGTTGTCCAGATAGGTAACCTTGCTAGATACTAGGTTTCCCTGGGTAACCAGAAGGTTGAGTTAGATAAGTAAAAGATGGACCACCAGCGGCCAAAGGTTGTCCCTGATAGGGTTGTCCTTATAGGCCCCCAGGTTGTCCTGGGTGAGACTGGCCATAATATTGCTGCCCTTGGGGGGTTTGCACATAAGATGGCTGGCCTTGGTTAGGTGGTCCCTGAGGCTGCGCAGACCTTACTTGGCCCTGATATTGGGAAAAGTATCCAATTCGGAATGCCCCTATCCCACTCTAAGGTGTGATAGTGCCTTAGCAACAAACAAGGAAACTTATTTGAGTATTTCTTCTTTATGAAATGTAAATGAGGAAGAAGGATGTAACTAACCTATGTCTTCCGCTAGTTTGTCGATCCAAATCACTCCTCTCTTCAGTAGCTCTCAGCTTCTTGCTCCTTCATTGGCCTAGCTTCACCAAATTCCTGCAAGATCACAAGAGAGAGAAACTACACAAAGATACAGATATACATTCATAAAAAGCTCAAGATCAGATTAAGCTAAACATGTAAGCATAACAAAACATCATTGGTATATAGCATGTAGGAGAAACTCAAATAGTTTATTGACAGAATAAGAAAGTCCAAGAGGAGATACAACCAAGTGAGTTCCGATCCAGCATCTACCTCCCAGCAAAGGAATCCCTTCCTCTCCTCCAATAAAGCATAAATCACCCAATGTACTAATCTCAATCTCAAACCAACAACAATTCTCTGCAAAGTACAAAATTCTAGCCTCATGAACCTCTGGGTGAGAGATCCATATATAGATGTAAGCAGAGAGTGTTGACACCTAATCCAAAACGGATGAGGTGAAGCTGGACAGTCATCTAGAAGATGAACTGATCCGTTTTGTGTATGTATAAATAATAGTTGGCTAATGAATAAAATAAACTAGTTCTGTCTTGCGCTCATTAATTGTTGGAGTTACCCTGGCTTGACATGGTATCAGAGCACAGGTCCCAGAAATAACTCCTGCCAGGTTTCTGCTGCCTCTTGAAACCTCTGTCCTGAGAGACTGCGCATCTGTTTTCATCTGTGCCTCTATCCTGGAGACTGCGAATTCTTTTATAAAACGTTTGCCTGAATTCGCTGCCCCTCTCTGCGCTGCCTCTGATCTGACATATCTGTCCATATGCCAACGCATCTGCCTGAATTTTCCTCTGTGTCTCTGCGCATTCATTTATGCCAACGCATCTGCCTGAAACGTTCTTTGCCTCTGTCGCTGCCCAGAGATTGAGCTTGGTCGAAACTTGGACGTGCTATGTTGAACAATGTGACTGCATAATGGTGACTGCGTTGAAGACTGAAGACTGCGTTTTTGGTATCCTAAGAACTGTGGTATGCTGAGAACTTTGGTATCGTTTTGTATCGTAAGAACTGTGGTATGCTAAGAAGTGTAGGTTGCCTTCAATTTTCGTATTTTCCCCTCAGACGATGATGTAATTGCGTATGGATATGAATTTGTAAACCATTATAAATATTGTTTTGCAAAGGGACACCAACGCTGGGCGGTATATGCGTATTAACGCTGTGGTTATATTCACATTGACCATCGTTATATATGCATTAACGCTGTGGGTATATGCGCATTTTAACGCTGTGGTTATATTCACATTGACCATGGTTATATACGCATTAACGCTGTGGGTATATGCGCATTGACCAGCGTTTGAGTATTATATGGTAATCAGTTTTGTGCTGGCGTTTGAGTATTATATGGTAATCAGTTTTGTGCTTTATTTTATGGCTGCAAGTGGCCTTTGAAATTGCGGGAATTGGAATATTAATACAGTGAAGTGATCCTTGCGCATCTTCTCAATTGCATTGATATATATTGTAGCAGTGATATATGTTGAAGAGATATCTTGAGCGCCCTCTTTTTTTTTCAAAACATAATATTGTAGCAGTGATATATGTTGAAGAGATATCTTGAGCGCCCTCTTTTTTCAAAACATAATATTGTAGCAGTGATATAAAGAAATGGTGATATAAGAAATGCTGATGATATGTTGATGAAATAAAATGCATAAGGCTGTGGCATAAGGATTTTTTTTTCTCAACAGAAATTTTTTCTATCAACAGAAGTTTTTTGGCAGAGATAATTTTTTTTTACAGAATCAATTCAATCATTTCTATGGTAGGAATAGTTCTCAATGGCAAGGAGAACTATTCAGAATGGTCTCGGATGGTAAAACACACCCTCATCTACAATGAGATGTGGAAAGGAGTGTGTGTCGGAGAAGAAGACAAAGACCCTATGCAGCCCACATCAGACAAAGAACTCGCCATTTGGGAAAACAAGAACAACAAAGTCTTTGCATTGATCGCAACATCTGTAAATGAGGAAGTAAGTCGTCATATTTCATCCTATTCCACTGCCTTTGAAGCTTTACAAAAGCTGAAAGAACTCTATGATACACATTCTGCACTTGAAGTTGTTCAGCTCATGATTAAACTCTTCACTCTTGAACTGAAAAATAATGATCCTCTTACTCTTGCATCTGAAATAAAGTCTATAGTGCATGATATTAAATCCACTAAGGTTGATTTGGATATCTCTCTTATTGCCTTTCTCAAAGCACTCTATCCTACCTACTCTAACTATCTTGAGTCTTTACAAGCAAATGGAAATCTTAAAGATATAACCTTTGACACTCTTGTGAAAAAGTTTGCTGAAAGAGAGAAAGCCTTTGGAAAGAAAACAGTCCCTGAATCTTCTGAAGAGACTGTTTGCCTTGCTCATAAAGAAAAGCATCCTGCTCAAGATTCTACAAGAGGAAGAGGTGGACGAAGAGGAAGAGGAAGATACTTCAGAGGCAGGGGGGGCAGACATCCTCAAGCAGAAAAGGCAGATCTGCATTGCATTCGCTGCAAACGAAATGGATCACATGATGCTTCTACATGCAAGCTACCATGGGACAAGGTTGAGCAAAGAAGAAATTAGCAGAAAGGTAAAACTGATGACACAGACAAAGGTAAAGCACCTGAATCTGCTCACTATATTGAGGCACAATGTAACATTGGAGTAAATTAAGATCTGTTTAATGCTTCACTTGCTTCTTCAAAAAATGACTGGTTGCTTGATTCAGGAGCAACCTGTCATATGACTCATAGGAAAGATTTCTTTGAAGATTTCATTGACAATGTTGATGGAGCAGTATACTTTGCAGATCAGTCAAAAATCAAGCCATCAGGGCTTGGCACAATCAGGCTTAAACTGCCTGGTCTTCCAGACTTTCTTCTGGATCATGTTCTATATCTCCCACAGCTGAAGAGAAACTTGCTGTCCCTGGTCCACATCTGCCAGCAAGGTCACTCCATTCACATGTTTGATGGCAAGCTTGAGGTAAGAAAGGCATCTGACCACTCACTTGTCATGAGGGGTATAGAAGAAGAAAGACTTCTTAAACTGCAAGGAACCTCTGCTCATGCACAACATTTCTCATATATTTCTCATCATGAAGAAGATGCACTTCCATCAAGTTTATTATGGCATGCTAGATTTGGAAATTTAAACTATGATAGTCTCCGCTTGTTGAAGAAAAATGGTGTTGCTGGTTTGCCTACAATTCCTAGAAAACATAAACAATGTGATGCTTGCATTCTAGGAAAGCATAGCAAACAGTCTTTTCATGATTCTCATTCAAGAGCACATAGGAAGCTTGAACTTATTCATTCAGATTTATGTGGTCCAATGCCTGTTCCTTCTGCAAATGGAAATAAATATATCATGACATTTATTGATGATTACACCAGAATGTGTTGGGTTTTTTTTTTGAAGAACAAATCTGATGCTTTTCAAACATTCAAGAATTTTCATAAATGGATTGAAAATGATGCACAATCTCATATTGGGTCTATTCGCACTGATAATGGAAAAGAATATACATCAAATGAATTTGAACACTATCTTCGCCAACATGGGATTAAACATCAAACAACTGTGCCTTATAATCCTCAACAGAATGGTGTAGCTGAAAGAATGAATAGAACAATTTTGAATATGGTACGATCCATGCTTTTCTTCAAAAATGTAAAGACAATGTTTTGGGCTGATGCTGTTCTATGTGCTGCATATATAAAGAATAGATGTCCATCTAGTGCTATAAGAAACAAGACTCCTTATGAATTGTGGTATGGACATGTTCCTTCGGTAAAACATCTCAGGATATTTGGTTCCACCTGTTATGCTTTAATACCAAAGGTACATAGAAACAAACTTGGTGCTAGAAGTCGTAAGTGTATCTTCCTGGGGTATTCAAACACATCTAAAGCATACCGCCTTTATGATGAAGTAAATAAAAAGTTTGTTTTATCTAGAGATGTCATTTTTCTTGAATCATCCAAATCTGACAGTGTTGTTGAGCGGCAACTTGATCGCTTGGATAGATTCACAAAACCGAAATCATTCCAAGAGTTTGATAATCAGATTCCACATCTTGAAGGGGGGATTCCTATACTAGATCAACATGTGGAATCTTCTTCTGAAGAACAATCTCCCTTGCATGACACTCCAACAACGGATGATGCTTTAAGTGATGTAATTGATAGAGTTGGGAGACTCAATCTTGATTCAGACCCAACTCAATCAACAGAACAGCCTGGACCATCTCAGAAAGGTCCCCCAAAGTGGCTGACAAAGACACTTGAAAGTGTTCATCCTGATGAAATTGGAAAAACAAGAACCAGAAATTCAAACCGACAAGATGGAGGTGATGTAGATAACTCTAATTCACCTGTTGATATGGATGTTACTTATGATTGTGAATTGAACTTGTCTACAGATTTTGAACCAACTTCCTTCAAAGAAGCTGCTTCTCATGATAAATGGAAAGAAGCGATGCAGAAAGAGTATGATGCCCTCATAAAGAATGGCACTTGGAAGCTGGTTGATCCTCCATTTGGAACCAAACCAATTGGCTGCAAGTGGGTCTACAAGAACAAGTACAAAGCTGATGGCTCACTTGACAAGCACAAAGCTAGGCTTGTGGCAAAAGGTTTTGCACAGAAGGAAGGGGTCGATTATGAGGAAACTTTTTCTCCCACAGCAAAATGGGCCACCATCCGGACACTCTTTGCACTAGCTGCTCAGAACGGTTGGAAAGTCCATCAAATGGATGTAAAAACTGCATTCTTGAATGGAGATCTAAAAGAGAATGTTTTTATGTCCCAGCCTGAAGGATTTGCTGTGAAAGGACATGAACACAAAGTATGCAAACTTGTGAAGTCCTTGTATGGCCTCAAACAAGCACCACGAGCCTGGTATGAAAAACTAACTGAGCATCTTCTGAAACTCAACTTCAATCATTTTGATCTTGATGATGCAACTTTATTTGTCAAGAAAGTTGGCAAAACAGTTGTATATCTTGTGGTATATGTAGATGATCTTTTAATGACAGGGAAAAATGAAAGCTATATTGCATCCATAAAGAAAGAATTAGGAAAATTTTTTGAAATGACTGATTTGGGCTATGTTCATTACTATCTTAGCATTGAAGTAACCCAACACCCAAAGTCCATATTTCTTTCTCAAAAGAAATACATTGGGGATTTGTTAAACAGATTTGGCATGACAAAGTGCAATCCCCTTTCTACTCCAATGGAACAAAACTTGAAGCTCACATCTATTGAAGGAAAGGAATTTGAGGATGCAACAAAGTATAGACAGCTTGTAGGAAGTCTCATCTACCTCACTACTACCAGACCAGACATTTCATTTGCTGTTGGAATCCTCTCCAGGTTTATGCAAAAGCCTTGTGAGGGACATTGGTCTGCTGCAAAAATAGTTCTAAGGTACTTGAAGGGAACTCAAGACCTTGGAATCAAGTATACACAGGTGGACGACTTCAACTTGATTGGATACTCTGATTCAGACTTCGATGGAGACAAAGAAACTGGGGTATCTACTTCAGGATATGCTATGAGTCTTGGATCGGGAGCTGTCTCCTGGAGATCACGCAAACAATCAGTACCAGCAGATTCCACAACAGAAGCAGAATATGTGGCAGCAGCTGAAGCAACGAAAGAAATTGTGTGGCTCAGGAAAATTCTTGAAGATTTGCAGATAAAACAAATACAATCAACTCCACTCATGATTGATAACACCTCTGCAATAAAGTTGGCCAAGAACCCAAAGTTCCATGATCGTACTAAGCACATCAATACTAAATATCATCTGATCCGACATCATGTTGAGGCCAAAACAATCCATCTCCGTCATTGTTCCACAAACGAGAAAATTGCAGACATCTTCACCAAAGCGCTTGGAAGAGAAAAGCTTGAAAGATTCAGAACGATGCTTGGACTCACCAACATCCCTTCAGATTAAGGGGGGGAATGTTGACACCTAATCCGAAACGGATGAGGTGAAGCTGGACAGTCATCTAGAAGATGAACTGATCCGTTTTGTGTATGTATAAATAATAGTTGGCTAATGAAAAAAATAAACCAGTTCTGTCTTGCGCTCATTAATTGCTGGAGTTACCCTGGCCTGACAGAGAGGATGAGTCAGCTTATGTTTTGACTTGTGGCTTCTCTCTGTCAGTTCTTGCTTCCACTTGGAGGTTGAGAGCCGCTTACTCATCACTAGTCGAATTCATTGAGGCAAGTGTCATTGGAGAAGATTCTGGAAGCTTCCAGGGCCTTTCCACCTCGTTGAATGAGCTTGCTATTTGTCATTTCCCGCTCAGCGCACCATGGTAGTGCTTCCACCTGCGTTGCAGTGCACCTAGCCAGTGTAGTCTCTGCATTTCAATGCAGGCAGCTAGTGGAGCCTCTGAATTGATCTTGAATTGACTATTTCTGAGTGGTTTTTGGTGGAGAAATTCCGGGAGAAGCTCTCATTGGTTGACCTTGTTCCTTTAGGAGCTGTAACAACATCTTTAGGGACTTTGGATCCCTTGAATTATGGACATTTCATGATTATAGCTATAAGGCACAAAAATGTCTATAACAGTTGCCCCCTAAAGTATGAGGCCGTTTATCGGGTGAAATGCTTTATTAGGAGGATCCGAAGTTCATTCAATGTTGGGAGGAGACCTGTAATAAGATACAATACAATACATTATTTTTCATACTATTTTCATAATCTAGCTGAGGCGGACATTCCCATGCTCAAATTTATAAATTCATTTTTATGTATATAGGACAGACAATTGTCTGATGATAGACTGATGATCCTGCTGAAATCATCATCCTTTGGTAGGATGATTGTCTGTTCTGAAATGCTGTACATGTCAATGTCTTTATTTTTCCTGAATATATATCGCAGCCTGGATGGATGAAACTAGATCCGGGGTCTTCAATCTCGTCCGATCTTTACTCTAAGTACAAGTTGATCCATGTGAGAAATGTTCTGAAGTCGAACATGGAAAGACATTGCTTGATTACCAGTCAATGAGGTAAACCGTTAACAAGCGCGAGAGGAATCACCGATAATGATAATGACCCTCAAGGTACTGCAGTACAATTCATGTGGTTTGAATAAAGGACTTGGTGTCGAACACCACGCAAAATATTTCGGTCGAAGTTCATTGATGTATACCTGTCGCCGGAAGTGAGAAACTTGCCATTGAGGCATGCAAGCTTCAAAGTACTGAAGGGGGTGTCCCTAGATCAACTTCTTGGATAATGAGTTGATGTCGACAAGAAGCGATCCGTCAAAGGAGGGCCTTGATGTATCCCACATCAGTGACACGGAATGGAGCAAATGATTTTCATGGAGGTGAAAACGATCTGATGATATATGGTTCAGGGTGGCGGTCATGAAAGAATGAAGGATAATGTATGGTAGTGGACGGGACACGGTTGACTTCTCTGGATGACTTCTCTTGAACATATCGGCGACACTTATGTGATGGATTGGTAGCATTTACCCCAAATATGGATGGTATGGCGAGACCATGGCGATGTGACCGGTGAATGAAACAACCCAACCCGACTCTGGCACGGAGTGGAAGTGTCATGTTCAAGAGCGACTTGCTACCAATAAAGTTATTTGAGTTTCTTCCCAATTTTTCCCCAGTCATTGCTGACCAGTACCTCTTTATTTTTGTCAAGCTTGACGAGGATAACATATGCTTGTTCTATAATTTTCCCTTCGGGCAAACCCATCGCTATGTTTTAACGAGCCTAGCGATAGTGAAACTCGTTCTCGTCTAAAGACAAGTTTGTCGCTATTTAATGTTTTTAACGAGTCTAACGACAAAGATAACTCGGTCCTTTTCATTTTTAGAGAGTCTGAAAAGGTACGTAAAGTCAACTCCGAAAGCCCTTTTTCGTCATCTAATCCCTTAAGTCCGAAAAAGTATAAAACAATATAGAAGGGATGAATTTTCGATAGTTTTAACGAGCCGAATAAAACAAGCACTCGATCTTTTTGTGCAATAATCCCTCAGGTCCAAAAAGATTAAAATCTAGAGGATGGATAGCACTTCCGGTCGCTTTAACGAGCTGGAAGGCCAAAACTCAGCAATCTTTTCATATTTTACGAGTCAGATGAAAAGTGCTTAAAGAAGACTTGTCTTTTGAGGAACGAGTGATAAAACGGGTTAGCAGCTGATTCCAGGTAAGGGTTGGAATTTTCCAATCACGGCAGTGTCACAAGGATGGCTAGGTGAAATCACTCTTCGCAGCTGTTCCTCAAAATGGGTAAACAATCAATATGGAGGTGAATGATCGGCCAATGGAAAAGTGGAGGTGACGGTGCAAACACGACCAAGGCTTTAGTGGCTGATAATGTTACATTCACGATGGTTATTTACCAGAGGGTAGTTCATTTTTTAATGAGCTTAAACGCGGAAAAACACTGCTCGATCTTATGTTTATTTTTTAACGAGCATGAACTATGTGCAAAAACTGCTCGATCTTATGTTTATTTTTTAACGAGCATGAACTATGTGCTAAAAATGCTCGACAACATTGTCTTGTTTTGATTTTTACCATAAATAGCTTTGCTCTTTTCAAAGATAGTACTGTACCCTCAATTGCTGCATCAAACTAGTTAGAAATGAATAACATTTGCTTGAAAATGAGATTAAAACATTAATATTTGACTCTGAACTACGTAAAAAGCAATTAAAAAGTGTTTTTACCTCTCATTTTACCATTTCATTTGAACTTGGTTTGTTGGAGCTCTGGAGGTGCCTCTTCCCCCTTGATTTTCATGAGCTGATTTCGGGAGATTCTGTGGACGATTCTCGGTGCTGTCTGGACCAGGTAGGAGCTAAACCTGAGCTCTTTCATTTCATGGTTTCCTTTCTGCATTCTGTGCTTGATTTCCTGTTTTTCTGAGCCCCTGGGGTTTGATGGGGTCGCTCTGCCATCAGCGCACCTTGGGCACTCGAAACCTGCGCTGAATGTCAAGCAGTATGAAGACAGTTTGACCTTCAACGCAGGTGGAACACTGTGCAGGTGCGTTGGGCGCAGAAAAGGATTTTGTTGCACAGTTTTTGATGAAAATTTTTGTCTGTTTCTCATCAAAACCAGGATCTAACTCATCTCATGTTTGTTTTTCAGAGATATTGGAGCAAAATGACCCTTACATGGCGAGAACAAGAACATGAAGAAGAGGACATGATTGCCCTACATGATCCGGTTACGGTGAACGCGTTGCGGAACTGTGGTCTGCTGAAGTTCTTCCGCATCTCTAGCATGAGATAGCAGATCAACCTACTGCAGTATTTGCTCGATGCTTGGGATCCTATCAACCAAGTTTTCTAGATTAGGGGCAAATATATCCCCTTGACCGTAGTAGACATTTACTTCTTGACTGGCTTGTCGAGGCGGGGTGCCCCCATCTCTTTGTCAGGTTCGGCCCGAGGGAGTGACTCTGTGAGAGATTATGTTCACCAGTATTGCAGGGAAGGATCTCAGCCGAGTAAAGACGGCAAGATCGTTATCTGTGAGGTTGCCAACAGGTCCCTTAGGTCTATCCTGTACACTATTGGTAGGATGGCCGGTAGTGCGTCCAACCGAAAATATTCAACTGGTGTGATGCAGTACTTCTTCAGATGAAAAGTCAGTTGACCAAGGTAAAGGACGGGAAGCTGAAGAACTTTGGGTTTGGTTCTATTTTGACCGCCTTCGCTTTGGAGAAGATACCACTGATGTAGCCACAGTACATTGCACTTGACTTGCCTTCTCCTACTGAACCACGCATGCAGAGATGGGTTGATCACATGTCTAGGCATTCTGGTCAATCTCAGATTTCTTTCTCTGATACTTTCTTCAGGTGGTTTGAGCGTCAAGAGATGGTCTATTCCGAGTATCCATATATCGGCATGGACTTCTGGGGTGATCCGGATTTGGTACTGCCGGATGGTGAGCAGTGGGGCACTATTGGTAAAATTTTCGACCATATCACTGTTTACTGTTTTTATTCATAATGTCCTTGTGCTTTATTCTATCAAGACTTTAATCAAACTCATGTGTGCATGCAGATGTTGGTCCTGTTCGTTCAGTAGTTCGCCTGAGAGTGCCAACCGCTGCCCCAGCAGGAGAGGCCGCCGGGAGGGTTATACTTCGTGACCTTGATGTGGCCGAGACCCTTACTGTTGTGCAGGAGCAGGTTGAGAGCCTTACTCTTGGTATTCCAGATGTGAGGATCGACGAGTTACCTTTACAGTTGCAGCGGCATACTACTGGTGTGCCTAGACGATGGACTCGTCTCTTACGCATGATTGCATAGGCTGTGACGTGCTATCACGAGCATCACTAGACTAGGGTGTCCCCTAGCATTTTGAGTTTTTGGGTCACGTGACCGATTTTGTCTTGGTTACAGAACATTATATGTAAACCATAAACAGCTTATATATATATATATATATTTTGATTTTTGGGGTTTTATTCTGGTAGAGTTATGTGATCCACATGTACAACATGGATGATGTGTTTCTTTTTATAAATGTCGCAAATGTCTATCTAACACATAGTTTGCTAATGAGTCGGTTAATGTGTTTAAGTTTCTGGAAATATGTTGGTATTGAATTAAATCAAATTGTCTTTCCAAAATCTTAACCCTTAGAAACATGCGATAAATGGCTGGATTTCGGACGGAATATATACCATTGAGTTGTAGTATTACGAGTTGTGAGTCTAGCCTGACGATTAGTCGGCGTATACCATGGGTGATGGCATCAGAGAGTAGTTCTATCAACGCGCTATACTCAGCGATGTTATTCGTTGATTTCCCAATACATACACCTCTAAAACTTACTAACTCGCCGCTTGGATCAAAAATGGCCCAGGCTGCGGAGGACAGGTTCCGCGAACTACGACTCGCCCCGTCGGCATATCCAACACATGTCTCCAAAAGGTTTGACATCTACAATAAATGTAAAAAGGTGGATTACTCGACCAAACGACCACTTTAGTGAAAACAAAATACAACAAAAGCATATTGGTTACTATTTAAGCATAGTAACGCTTGAGGTACAACCCATTACGGGGTTGCACCAGTGGAATTCCGTCATAATCCATTAACTCGTAGGCTCCTTTTTCTAACACCCGTTTAACAATATAGGGTCCCATCCATAAAGAATTAAATTTACCTGCTCCCAATTTATTGGATTCTTGGTCGTAAAGCAAGACCAAGTCACCTTCTGAGAAGACACGGGGTTTGACATTTTTGTCGAACTGCGCCTTGACTCGTTTCTTATGGGCTTCGTTAGCCAAAGCGGCATCATGACGGGTTTCATCCAATTGGATTAATTCCAAGAAACGAGCCTCTTCTTCTGAAGTTCCGGGGAGGAGATCAATTGCGAGTTTAAGAGACGAGATTTCACACTGGACTGGTAAGACTGCTTCCAGGCCATATACCAGTTAGAAAGGTGTGAACCCGGTTGCATTCCTTACCGATGTTCGGTAAGCCCACAAGGCTGAGTACAGGATTAGGTGCCACCTTCTTTTGTGAACTCCGATCATCCTTTGCAACATACGCTTCAGGACTTTGTTGATCGCTTCAACTTGTCCGTTGGCTTGCGGATAATACCGGGTAGAGTTGTCGTGAGATAGCCCTAGCTTGGCAGCTAATTCAACCATCATGTGATTGCGAAAATGCGATCCATGATCCGTAACTATAGCTTGTGGTACGCCGAATCTGGCGACTACATGATTGAAAAAGAAAAGGGCAGTTGTTTCACCAGTGTTATCTAATGTAGGCATCGCCTCAGCCCATTTGGTAAAATAGTCAACGACGATTATAATATACCCATGCCCCCCAGTCGAGGTGGGGTTACATGTCATGAAATCGATGCCCCATTTGGCGAAAGGCCCAACAACAACTATTGGCTGTAAAGGTGCGGGTGGTCTTCTGGTTTTGCTATCAAAAAATTGACAAGCATGGCAACTTCTGACTGCGGTTATGCAATCTTTGAACATGGTTGGCCAGAAGTATCCTGCTCGTAAGATTTTTTGTGCTGTAGCATATCCAGATTGATGCCCCTCACACACGCCTGAATGACACTCATTCAGGGCTTTTTCGGCCTCCTCATGGGTGAGGCACCTTCTCAGAACTGTATCGATACCACGACGGTAAAGTGTATCACCGACGATCATGTAGTCTTTTGCTTGGTATCGTATACATTTTTGTTCTGAGTGATAGGTGTTAGGCCTAAACTTTTGAGTTTGGAGATAAATTATTATATCTCCATACCACTCATTGCTTGTAGATATCATAAACAAATTCTCATCCACGATTGATTATTCAGATGTTTCATCGTTGGACGACGATGGGAGATCACACAATAATTCTGCGAAAACTAGAGCTTTCTTTGATTTGGATTTTACAAATTCCAGATCAAACTCTTGAAGGATTGCTATCCATTTTGAATATTTCCCCCCAGCAACTGTCACGACAATATATAAGTCATGGGGTTGCAATCTGATAGAATGGTAGTTTTTCGAAAGAGGACATAATGTCGAAACCTTTGTATCGCTTGAACAGCTACAAGCACTAGTTTTTCAACATAAGAATATTTACTTTCTGTATCATTTAAGTTTTTACTTAAATAATATATATGGTGTTCAATTCCATCGACTTCTTGAACTAAAACCATTGCGATGGTCGTATCTGCTGCAGCCAGATACAGGTTAAATTCTCTTTGATAATCGGGTGCGTACATTAATGATGCTTTTATTAAGGAATCCTTTAAAGCATCAAAGGAAGCTTGCGCAACCTGATCCCAGACGAAGGGTACCTCCTTTTTCAAAATACGTGTATAACCTTTAGCAAGTTCGGCATAATTTGGAATGAATCTCCTCAGAAAGTTTACTTTCCCTTGGAGTTTCTGAATCTGAAGCAAATTTGAAGGTGGAGGCAAATTTATGATTGCCTGTACCTTGCACGGGTCGAGACGAATCCCATCCTTGGAGACTACAAAGCCAAGTAAACGACCAAAACTGATGCAAAATACACATTTGTGCGGATTGAGTCGTATCTTGTAGTGTCGGCAACATAAAAATATCGCTCTTAAATGCTGCGGATGATCAGTCCGCTTTCGCGAATGAGCTGGAAGGTCGTCAAGGTATGGTTGAACGATGTTCTTGATGTCATGGAAGGCATAATTCATTGCCCTCTGAAACGTTGCCCCTGCGTTCTTTAAACCAAAGGGTAATTTTCGATATGCGAATGTGCCCCACGGACAAATGAATGCAGTCTTTGACTGGTCCTGTGGCCGAATATTTATTTGATTATACCCGGAAAATCCATCCATGAATGAAAAGATTTCACATCCGGCACATTCATCAATTATCTGGTTGATGAAGGGTGTAGGGTAGTTGTCTTTCGGACAAGCTTGATTTACATCCCTATAATCGACACACACTCTAATTGTCCCTTGTTTCTTCATAACAGGGACAATATTCGATACCCAATCAGTTAGAGGAACCGGGTAGATGAAACCAGCATGGAGAATCTTTTCAACTTCTGCCTTAATGGCAGCGACTTTTTTGGGGTGCACCTGCCTGATCCGTTGTCGTACCGGTTTGACATCTGGATACATCTTAATTTCGTGTTCAACGATACTCGATTCAATGCTTGGCATTTCATCATATGACCAAGTAAAGACATCTCTGAACTCGCGAAAAAGACCGTTATATATTTCCAGTTCTGAAGAAGAACAACCTTTGCCGACATAAATATTCTCTACAACATTTGTTTTAGTCGAGACATTTATGGTTATAGTCTCTTCAATATTGGATAAGTTTCGCTCGGAATCCACCGTATTTACAGTATTTGATAGGAATTCAAAAACTGTAGGGTGAGAAAGGTCATCTTGAGTATCTTCTTCATATTCTGAAAGAAGGGAACGATGGTGGCAATCATTCCATGGTGTCCCTTCAATCAACATTGATTGTAGAATTCCTTCGTCGGTTCGATGCATTCTCGACCAAGGATCTAAAGGGGTACCATATTCTCTAGACCTATCTACCTAAACGCTTGATGAGCATTGATTTGGGTTCGCCTCCCATGCGAAAAACATTGATTGCTACAATATTTCTATTGGGCTTGGGGGTAAAACCATTGCATGATCCATGTTGATATCATCTTCTGAGATCTTTATGGAAGATATCATATTGCAGGTACCTATCGATGCTACTTTCGCCAAGTCAGGAGGTGGAAGAGCAAAAGTTCCCATTAGTATAGGATCTTTTAGTAGGCCTACTCTGATATTCTGAAGCGAATGGGGGCTTCCATGGATCATGGGAATGCTTCCTGTAACTTGTGAACCATTAGGGAGGAAGTTTTGTTGGTCGACGATCGTAATCCCCCCTTGAAAGGGGAATGCAATCTTTCTAAAATAGGTCGACACAACAGCTACCATGGCATAGATCCACGGTCTTCCTAGTAGGATGTTGTAATCAAGATTCCCATCGATGACTTCAACATCTATTTCTACTGTTTTTCCTTCTAGTTCAACCTTCAAGTTATTTAGGATACCATATGGGGTATATGTCCTTCCGTCAAATGCTTTTAATGTTGTCGAGGATCGCGACAAGGTTGGAGATCCTAAAGTTTTCCAGCAACTCATCGACATAATACATGTAGATGCCCCCTCATCAATAATTGTTCGATGAACAGTTTTGTTGAGGGCTTTCACTTGGATAAGGAAAGCTAGTTGAGCTGGTAACTGAGGATCGTATCCTTTGTGGTCAAAGGATACAAGATTGGAATCCTTAGGATCAACCCCACCAATGGCTGATAACAAAGCTTGCCTTTGGGATGGACAATTTCGTAGTACTTCAAGAGTCGACATAGCGGATGGCGATTGGGCCAAATCTTCCACTATGTTATAATGCTGCGCTGCTCTGGCGCAAGGATTAAATGTCGACTTGTGTACTACTCCATTTGGCGGTTTTATTGTTAATTCAGGAATGATGGGTGGTACAACTTCTGTCGAAGTTGTTGTCGAACTGCTTGGTTGATCTTTTTCCTTGCCGTTCGACAGCTACGGATTCCCGTAATCTTTGTTCCTTGTTGAAATCAAAGCATCATTTTGTTGCTTCGAAATCGACAACATTAGCACTTGCGACGGGGAAGCATTTCCATTTTCAACCAGATTTTGTCCTGGATTTGGGAACGGATCAGTTAACACGGCTGAGGTTTTCGAACTCTTAAAGAATCTTTTAAGCTCAGCTCTGTACGGACATTCTGCAGTCCAATGATCCTCATCACATATATAACATGGATTTTTTGGTTTCCTATTTCGATGAGGGTTCAAAGAAGTTTTTTCAGGAGATGACTCATCCTGTTTCTTCTTCTTCCCTTTGCTTTGCTTCTTCTTGCTTCCTGGTTGTTTGGTTTCTTTGCCCTTATCTGCTGATACGGCATTTACTTCTGAAGAAAGAACTTAATCTTTTTCATTTTGATCTGAAATCTTATGGGCCTTCTTGGAGTTGGCCTTTGTCGACTTCGCGTTTTTCGTGCCAATCATGCCATCACCGGCATGAGAGTCATTGTTTGATTTAGGAGGAGGAGGAATTGAGAATTCCGGTCTAGGGGCGTCAGGTATTTTGTCGTAGAGCATGCCAGACTGAGTATAGACTAAGTCTAGATATTGCGCACGAGCGATAACTTGCTCTTCCATTACGACTCCCCCTTTTGCCACATCTTCCGTTATGGCAGGAAGTAACGACTTGATAAACCATTCAGCTAATAGCTGATGGGGAACATACGTTTTTACCATCCTACGACGACGTCGCCACTCATGTATATGATCAGATATGTGAGTGGCCGTTCTCTGTTTGAAGTTGGTTAAGATTTCCATTCCCGTTTCATACCTTATCGGTAATTGCAAATGGGTTAAGAAAGTCGTGGCTAAGGTGCTGAAATTGTCGAACGAAGCTCTAGGCAAATCAATATACCATTTTGCCGCTAGACCCGTTAACGTCCTCTAAAAAAGGTGAAGCCTTATCGAATCATAATTTAGGGTGTTTGATGAGAACCATAGATGAAATGTCATCACGTGATTCGATGGGTCTTCACCTAGATTTCCATTGAATTTAGGAATATCTGAAGGAAGCTTATGAGGAATCGCTGGCCACCAAGGGGCGTAAGCAATTGGATCGTTTGTTAACCGGTGTAGATCGGGTAACTCTAAAGTTGCCACGAATGGTAACTGTTGATTCAGGTTAGGTGAAGCATACCCAGGATACGATGGAATTGCCTGAGCAGTTGGCCTTTGCATACTAGCATAATGTAATTGATGCTGGTATGACTGATACAGTTGGTGGACATGACCACTGTAAAGTGGTTGATTTTTGCCATTTTGAATGTACGGTTGTCCACTGTTCGCAAATATCTTCTGCTCAGAACCTTGGTATACTTGTTGGAATTGTGGTTGTTGATATTGCACCAGCCACGATTGCGAAGCCATGTTCTGTTGCGCTATACTAACCGTTGGACCAAGGTGTGGGGTAATTGTACCCATTTGGACCTGTGTCGCCCCACCAGTAGGCAATTGTGGTTGAGTCACAGGGTCAAGGGGCTGTTGCATTACAACCTGAGAAATCTGAGGTTGACACACAACAGGCAACGTTTAAACTTGCGACACGGTCACAATAGCTGGTGTAGTCGGGATGTTCGACATAGGTACACATTGTTGCATAGAATACACAACCCTTGGTTGTTGGGGCAGTATAGGTACCCAACCACTTGATGTAACTCCAGTATAACCTGAATACTGTTGTGAACTCCTGTATGGATATCCTCCCGGAGGGGGTAGTGAAAGGGCATACTGCCCCCCATACGGTGGCAATCCGGAACTCAAGGGGATTGTCTGCCCTTGGGGACTAGATTGCCCAAATTGACCTCCAAATGGATCAATTTGGCGAGTCTCAACATAAGAGTTGCCGGATATTATTTCGGAGGAACAAACAGGAACGGACCATACTGTCAAAATAGTCCCTGGATGGACTCGTTCTAGCGGTTGTGAGCTAGTCGGGACAGATGGTATGCCGGCAAACATTGTCGGAGTGACGGCAGGGAGCTCTGATATCACTGTGTCAGTCGACACATCCTAGATGTTGACGGTTGTTCAGACATTTTGAGTCTATCCAAAAGATTACCTAGCGATTCTACAGGAACTTCCACTGGTGGTAGACTAACTTCTGATGTTGAAGGAAATAGAGTGACCCCGACTCCAAAATGTGTTGGAGTACTTGCTTGTGGATCTTCTACAATTTCCTCTATCGCAATCAAACCAGGTGGAAGGGGAAGACCGTCAGGTCCGTAAAATATTTCTGGTGCTGAAGAAGGGGTTGAATCAACAGCGACAGATGTTTGAGGAACAAGACTCTCTGAACCGGTTACAGATGGAACTGGTTCAGTAACACAAGTGTTTGCTCTCAGACTAGGATCAGTATCACTGTCCCTCTGTGGCTGTTGAACTTCTTCTGTAGAGGCAGGGTTTCCAGAAATGTTTGGAGTAACCGGAATCTCAGATGTGGTTGGAACACTTGTTCTAACTTTGATAGGAGGTTTCGAACCGGTTAAACGAGTTCGCTTTGTCCGTATTGTTTTCAATTTCGGAGACAAAGACAGTTGACTCGTAAGCCTCTGCGAACGACGGGGTTTCAATTGACTTTCTTCCACGATTATAGATTACTCGATCAACCAAAATATAAAAAGGGGAAAGTGTGTTTCCAAATTAAATGAATTTTTAGACGCTTTAGACACAACTTGCTTTTTCAATTTTAAAGAGTCGAGAAAAAGCTAAAGATGACTCTAGTCTCCTTCGATGTTTTAACAAGCCCAAAGTGACAAATTCTCGGATGGACGTTTTCCGTTATAGAGTCTGAAAAAGGCCAAAACGAACTGCTCTGGAGTTCTAGGTAGAGGGTGTGCCAAACGTTTTGCAAAACCGCAAAATACTTTTTAAGGTACGGGCGGTCAATCTTCCCGAATGCTGTGTTCAGTGCATTGCGATCAGTAGGGCGGCTGACACGGCTTCCTAAGGATAAAGGTTTTATGCCTATAGGGGTCTCCCAATATATACTCGATGGTACGTGGGAGCACAATCCGTACTGGCGCTATCGTCTCTCAGGAGGAATCACCCAACCATCAGCGAGATCGACAGTCACCAGGTTTTACGACGCCGGAACATGTCTCTAGCCTAGACCTCTATGTTGTGCATTAAGTTACAAAGTGTTGTTAAGTTCATTCAATTTATTTTAGGTTGATCTTTCTTAGAAGTTTGCCTTTTTGGATCACCACGAGATGTATGATACAATTCCTAAATGCAGTCTAAAGATGATAAGCAAGCTTTTATATCTTTTCAACAATGAAAATCCTAGCTACAAGGGGAAAAGAAAGACACAAACTTTTCTCAAAGAGCATAGAGCACACTGTAAATGCACTTTTCCCTAAATCAAACCATACAAACTATCAATATGCAAATGCACAAATGCATGTATTTGTTTTCGCTTCCTTAATATTGATGCCTAAAAAGAAAGTTGTTGTACAAATTTGAATTCGATTTCAAGTGAAAACATAAACAAGTTCCTTTTTCGAAATCAAAAAGATGATTACGACACTTTATGATTTACTTGTTTTGACACTAGAAATGCATAAATTCAAACCAAACGACAAAATTAAAAGCGTAATCAATTGTGAACAGCAAACAAACTCACTCCTAAGATCAAAACAACACTTACGACAGGTCTAGATCTAGGGGCGACAGTATGACTAGTTTACTTTTGTAAAGGGAAACTGCAAATGATGTAACAAATACACAAAGAACAAATACAGTTTCTTTATACAACTGAGGCAGAATTGAGGCAAAGAAAAGGGGTTTCAGATAGGTACACTGACTGATAAGAGGCTGCAAAAAACAGAGATAAAACTGAGCAAAAGGAAGTAGGGAACCATAGCTGCACAAGGCAAGGGCTGATCAGCGCACCCTCAGCACAGAGAAACTGAACTTCAGTGCAGGTATCCTTCACGGGACCTGCGTTGAAGTGTAGAACCACTTCACAGAGTCTGCACTGAAGCAGAAATGAGAGTTGTCTCTGGGTTCTGGGTCACGGTTTGCAGTTTAATCTACAGTTTTTGGCCGGATAAAGCTATCAATTAGGTACAATTAGGAGGATGATTTAAAGGAGGACTAAGATCTATCACAAAGGGTTGTTAGAGCACTTGTGGATTAGTTGTTCAGATCATAAAAACAGGCCCAGTGAGTGGACTAGAGTGGCCGATCTCTAATTTGCATTTGAAAATGGCAAATGCATTTCGATTCGGCACTCCTGAGTTTATGAGAATAACAACAATAGAAACACAAATAAACTAACAAGATACTCTCCCCAGCGGAGTCGCCAATTTTTTGTTGGGAAAAGTATCCAATTCGGAATACCCCTATCCCACTCTAATGTGTGATAGTGCCTTAGCAACAAACAAGGAAACTTATTTGAGTATTTCTTCTTTATGAAATGTAAATGAGGAAGAAGGATGTAACTAACCTGTGTCTTCCGCTAGTTTGTTGATCCAAATCAATCCTCTCTTCAGTAGCTCTCAGCTTCTTGCTCCTTCACCGGCCCAGCTTCACCGAATTCCTGCAAGATCACAAGAGAGAGAAACTACACAAAGATACAGATATACATTCATAAAAAGCTCAAGATCAGATTAAGCTAAACATGTAAGCATAACAAAAAATCATTGGTATACAGCATGTAGGAGAAACTCAAATAGTTTATTGACAGAATAAGAAAGTCCAAGAGGAGATACAACCAAGTGAGTTTCGATCCAGCATCTACCTCCCAGCAAAGGAATCCCTTCCTCTCCTCCAACAAAGCATAAATCACCCAATGTACTAATCTCAATCTCAAACCAACAGTAATTCTCTGCAAAGTACAAAATTCCAGCCTCATGAACCTCTGGGTGAGAGATCCATATATAGATGTAAGCAGAGAGGATGAGTCAGCTTATGTTTTGACTTGTGGCTTCTCTATGTCAGTTCTTGCTTCCACTTGGAGGTTGAGAGCCTCTTACTCATCACTAGTCGAATTCATTGAGGCAAGTGTCATTGGAGAAGATTCTGGAAGCTTCCAGGGCCTTTCCACCTCGTTGAATGAGCTTGCCATTTGTCATTTCCCGCTCAACGCACCCTGGTAGTGCTTCCACCTATGTTGCAGTGCACCTAGCCAGTGTAGTCTCTGCATTTCAACGCAGGCAGCTAGTGGAGCCTCTGAATTGATCTTGAATTGACTATTTCTGAGTGGTTTTTGGTGGAGAACTTCTGGGAGAAGCTGTCATTGGTTGACCTTGTTCCTTTAGGAGCTGTAACAATATCTTTAGGGACTTTGGATCCCTTGAATTATGGACATTTCATGCTTATAGCTGTAAGGCACAAAAATGTCTATAACAGGCCCCCATGGAAAGTGGTGGCGTTCCAAGTAACAGATAATGGTACCGAAACCTCAACAATAGTTTGAGTAGGCAAGGGTTGAGAAAGCTGAAGGTATTGACCAGCAGAATCGTAATAATAGAATGGACCTTGTGCATTCGGATCCTGAGTAGCTTTTCCATAGGCATCATATGGCCCCCCTCCTGGGATGGGACCACAAGAGGGTCGTGCACTTTGTGCAGGATGGATAACTTTAGGTGTGTGTGCCGGCTGGCCGCTACTCACTTGACCGTGAGGGGGACCAGCACCAGTGTTCAAAGCTGAAGACGTTGTAACCGCACTAACAACCGGAGTTGAATGTGCTATACAAACAGTTGGATTTGTCGGAACTGAAGTGATAGGTGTAGTGTGGACTTGTGAAACAAAAGATCCCGTGGTGGGAGTGATGTGGGGGTCCCACATACTTGAAGCAGGGATCCTGGCACTTACCCTATCCCTCAATCACTGGTAGCATGGGGGGAGCGGAGAAGTAGCTGGGATGGGAGTGTCGATATTCGACAACACAAGTGTCTCGCTTACTCTAGGAGATGTCTCATCCATGTGAGAGGTAGACATTGGAGACAAAACACCAGGGGGGTAAAAGGAATATCGTCCTCGTCAGGCTCCTAGATGGGGTTCCAATTGATTTCGTAATCCTCGTCGCCCGGTGCACGAGATTTGATCGGTTGGATATTCGGGATAACAGGAAGAGTATCACTCACAACCAGTACCTCAGGAGCAACGGAAGACAAAGACCCTCGATCACTCGGAATGGGAGTCGATGGTTCAGCCAGGATGATAAAATTCAAACAGGGCCTAATGGAATCTAACGATAAAGGACCCTACTCAAACTAACGCACACAAGATCGAACTAGGTAATGTTACTTGTGGCCAAATAAATTTTAAGACACAAGGACACAACTTGACCTTTTCATGTTTTAAGAGTCGAGAAAAGGACAAAAAGGTGACTCTAGTCGCCATCGAATGTTTTGTGAGCCCGAAGTGACAAACTGCTCAAGTGAGCCTTTTCTTTTAAGGAGTCCGAAAAGGATCAAAAGTGACTACTCTGGAGAGACTAGGCAAAGGGTTTACCAAACAAATCCGTAAAACTGCATATACACCTTGGCAATCATATGAAAACTAAGGACTTCCCGTACGACAATCAATCTTCCTGAATGCTATGTTTGGTGCGTTACGGCTTGTAAGGCGGCAGACATGGCTTCCTGTGGATAAAGGATGATAACCTAGTGGGGTCTCCCCTATATACGCGACTCTACGTGGGAGCTCAAGTCCGTGCTAGACCACTATTGAGTCACAAAAGGAGGAATCACCCAACTGTAGTGTGAAACAACAGTGACTAGGTTTAACGACACCGGAGAACGTCTCTAGCCTAGACCTCTAATCAGTGAGCGTTATGTTCCAATGCATTTTTAAGTTCATTCAGTTCATTTTATGGTTGATCTTTAGTTAAGTTTCAATTTCCAGGTCCTACCGTATGTAATCTCTCACAATTCCCTAAATGCAAACTATATGCCAAAGAATATCATTTCGTTCGATGAATACTAACTACGAGAGAGTTGAGAATTTTTCAAACAAAATGACCACAAACAATCAAGAACCACTCTAATGCAGCTAATGACAAATAAACGAAACTTTTTTTTTTAAAATCACTAATCAATGAAAAGCTTCTAATTTCAATAACTAATTCAACGCAAAAGAGATTGTTTGTTTTCTTTTCAATGGCAAAGTGCAATAAAAAAACTTTGAGAGATAGTAACACCGAGCAAAAGAGACAAATTTCACTCAATGAGAACACAATCGAATCCCCAAAACACCAAAACAGTCCTTCAAACCAAGAAGAGAACACAAAGACCTCTACGAGCTATGTAATCTAAGCCTAAACGAAATCAAGCGACATCCAAGCAAAAAAGGATAAAATCACTTGAATATCAATAAAAGGCTTTGACAACTACTGGTCAAGTGCAAAAAAGTAATCACAAAGTCGACTGGATGATCAAAGAACCCAAGACTCCTACAGAAGGCTCGACGCACAAAGCCACTAGATGCCCTAGGGCTAAAATGTGAAATCGATAGAAAAAGTCAAACACCATAAGGATGGAGGTCTAAAACCAGTCAAACAAGGATCAAACACACTCCAGTAATTGAAAAAGACGTGGTAAGATACCAATCCAAGCTCAGAGGGCTTGAAAACAAGCAAACTAGAAAAGTTGATAGACGTGGCACGACTGTCAGGCTGCAACTCGCGCTTTTATGGGATTGGCGTGGGTTGTATTTGAACAACTTGCGCCAATTGGTGCGAGTGTAAGGCTAAAAAGTGCGCTAATCAAGTTTGCTAGATCAAAAACAAAAACAAGCAATCCAGGGCTTGAAACCAGTATCTAGGCAAACCAGGAAGCAAGAAACAGCAAGAAATCCAACCCAGAAAGCTATCTAAGTAATCAAAACAAGAGAAACCAAAGAGACAAGACAAACTCCAAGTTGTTTAGTCCATAAACCAAACTAGAGATTGACTGAAGTGGCGTTGATCTACTTCGCTAATGAAAAGCAATAGAGTTTTGAAGGCTACCTGGCCATACTTCAGGCTCCGTCTACAGTTTACAAATCAAACAATAAGGTCTCCCCAGCAGAGTCGCCAAATTGTTGTGGAGGTAAATCCTCTCTGCGGACAGAGATGATCCCTACTAGCCCAGACCGGGTCTAGCAACAATCACACAATGCTATCACGCAAGTTCCTAATTGCAAATAAAAAGTGGATGGTGAGAATCTACTTGGATTCCAACGCTAGTGTTCGTAGAACAACACGAATACAAGCATAAAATCTAGTAGATGCAATTATATATCAGTCAGAAAAGATATAACTCAACATCAAACATAAGACAATGAGAGTGGAACCATAATGATAGTCATCTATTATTAATAAATAACAAAGAAGAATACAACCATTGTTCTGACGTCAAATCCTCCTTTGGCTGGGTAGTCAGCTACACAAGTCTTGCAAAGCTTGTTGGGATGGGAAACAAGCCTCTCTCTCCTTGGTGACAAGAATCTCCTCACTTAGATTTGGCCTTATGGGTGCAAAGAAGGCTCTTGTAGCTTCAATCTCTTGAACTCCTGGAATTCTCACTATCACTAGCACTACTGTAACTAGCTTTCTCAAGGCATAGAGGCAAGCTTTTATAGATAGAGAGGAAAGAGATAGGATCAACCACATTATTCATCAGATTGGCTTTATCACTTGGAAACTTCCATGAAAGGTGGCAAACCACTTCCCTTCTATGGAGATTCGAAGCCAAACCATCCTAGCTCAACATAAATTCAGTTGGTGAATGGGTTGAAGAGAACCTTCGGGAGCTTGTTGGTTAAAATCTTTACTCAATTCGGTTGGCGCGAGTGCGACGCTGAGACAGAGCGCCAATGGCGCGCCCTTTTTAGAGGATTTCCCTCATTGGCGCGGGCAGTGAACTGTGGACCCGCGCTAATGCAAAAAGAGCTGTTTTCATGGGTATTTTGCAGGAGATGTCTTCAGGGCATATGAAGCTCATACTTAGAGGAATATGATGCAAGTGGTTTCAGGT
Organism: Pinus tabuliformis; assembly: GCA_031772625.1. Taxonomy (NCBI): domain Eukaryota; kingdom Viridiplantae; phylum Streptophyta; class Pinopsida; order Pinales; family Pinaceae; genus Pinus; species Pinus tabuliformis. The sequence continues at coordinate 1,116,883,826 of CM062813.1, read as the reverse complement.
CATGTTACTTTTCACAGGTCCTGGAATGAGTCCTCCAGTGTGCAGGCGAGGGGTAAAAGGGACGGTGACAAACGGTGACAAATTGCTATGTAACAAATAATATTTTTATATGATTTTGATCTGTTATATGTGCGCATGATTGAACTATAAATCTGGTAATCTGGGTTAATTAAGGTTTGAATATTTGAAATTATCCTTTATAGATTTATACGCAGGTTCAGTGAAGTGAAGGAGCGTATACATGCTGGTTCTGCGAGTAAAGATAACGTATACGCAAGTTGGTCCAAACACAGAAGCGTATTCACGCAGGTTTCTGGTTATTGAAGTAGCGTACATCTCTTGAGTTGTGTTCTAGCTGCTTCTGTTTGATTAGTGTAGTGTCCTGGGTTCAGAATTTGGTGTGTGATTACTATTACTATGTTCTGGGTACAATTTTTAGAGAAGTATCTACTTGATTCAGTTATAATTGGTGAAAAGGAGATTGTTTGATGCAGAAATTCTTAATGATTGATTGATGTTCATGGATCCAGTATGAAAATTTATGAAATGTCGTCCTTGGAAGAAAGAGAAGGTTGTAGACTTTTGTAGGCCAACACCTACGTACTAGTATCATGGCTAGTGCAAGAGCTAAGGGGGTTGTAGCTCCCTTCCAGGAGAAGCTGGAGAACGAGAAAGGGTTGTAGCTCTCTGCAAGTTGTAGCCTGCGTACTGGTAAAGGATTGGCAACACCAGTACATTGCAAGAAGAAGTTCCTAATTAAAGAAGATAGAGATGAATTGCAGTAGGTGGTTTTCACCCACATTAGGTTTCCACTTATATCTTGTGTTCTTGTGTGTGATTGTCTTTAGCTTTGTTTTACTATTTCTGGTTACTGTTTAGTTGATTCTGATACACAGATTAATGATCATCATCTGTAAGATAAATTAAAATTATAAGTCTGCATTATATACGTGTGTTTCCTTCTCTGTAGTTGCGTATATACACGGTTTTATCTAACTGAAGTAGCATATATGATCTGGGTTTAAAAAGGAAATAATTGACTTGATAATACTGATTCACCCCCCCCTCTCAGTATTATTTCCAACATGACGTGCAATCTCAACCGTCAGATTGAAAAACAGATCAACGATCAGGATCATATCGGTGATCGGCGATCAGCATATCAACGATCGACAAATTCCCGTGACAAGGAAAAGTGAACAAGCGATATGTGATTGTGATATGGGGACTAGACACGATGGGTTTATGGACCCGATTTCATAAAATTTGAAGTCCGAGGTTTTCAGTTTTTTAGTGTTTCCACATGTATTTGTGTATAAACAAAAAATGCCTATTTTTAGGGTTTTCTTGCGCCTGTCGATCCTTCCATCTAAACGACTGCTATTCTAAACAAATAAACCCCTGATTTAAGCAAAAATTGTAACAAAGTAGTGCTATAAAGCCCGATGGACATCAAAAAGTACGGGGTAGAGGAGTTTTGGCATGCAGTTCGAGGCAGAGCTTGCAGGAGGGGTGAAAGTGCATTTTGTTTGAATTAGGAAAATTTTATATGGTTTATACCCTTCTCGATGCCATGAACGCAGTGGTGCTATCTGTTTCTCCATCTGAGTTCTCCATTTCTCAACCATTTTACATAATGGAGGTATAAGAATCCTTCTATGTAACTGATGATTGTGTTCTCTTATTTTCATGCCATTTAATGACTAAAGGCCTCCCCATTGATCGAGCAGGGCCCTGAGAGGTTATCCAAGTTGGACGAACTCTGTTATCAAGTCTTGTTGTCTTCTTTTTGTGCCTTTATGTGTTTCTTCTTCTTTCTTTTGTGCACATTAAATTTCTATGTTAAGCTACAATTTTCACATGTGATTCTTTTCATACATCTATAAGCAAAAGATCCCTGGACCATTTATGGTGTACAAGTTGTGATGTCAATGGAGTACATTGTACCTAGTCTGCGCATAGTGGCATTCACAGGAATGGTGGATCACAGAGCCTTGGAGGAGCAGCTTGCGCAGTTGACAGAACTTGAACAAGATAGAATTTGGGCTTGATTCCATCAGTAAGTTCAGAAAGAGAGCAAAAAGGCATGGCATGATCATCACATCAAACTGCACACCTTCAAGGTAAATGATTAGTGTTATTGTATGACAACAAGTTTGCTAAATTTCCAGGAAAATTTCGGATGCATTGGCTGGGGCCCTATGTCATCAAGGAGATTACCAATGGTGGAGCAGTTCAGCTGGTGAAATTTAATGGAGATCCATTTCCAGGGGAGGTAAATGGAAGCCGATTGAAGCCATACACCTAGGATCCGGCCAAATGACTATATGGTGTAATCACAGTCTTAGCATTGCAGGTAGTTGAAATGAGGCACGAGACTATAAACTACACTGCCTGAATTGTAAAGTTGTGCGACTGGGGGACTGTGCAGAAATGAGGAACGTCACAACACCAGTAGAAGAATGAGGGGAGCTGCACTATAGGAGGAGAAACCACATAGGGTAGCTAGAAAGTGACTGTTACAGTCAGTGTTCATGATTTGAAAGTGAAAAAATGGCTAAAAGGAGCTGGGGTGGAAGCGTTTGAGGCATAATTTAAATGCGAGCTCTTTGGATATCTACTGCCAATCTAGCATTTATGAATGAATTTTGTTGGGAACGGTCAGATTTAAATTTGAATTTGCCTATAAATTACAGATGGCCACCTAACAAAAAACAAATTGCATATTGAGAATTGAGGTGTCGAGCTATCAGTTGCACATGAACCCTTAGAGTTTTTTGGCTTTGGTGGCTAGTTCAGTGTTTGACAGGTTTCTTAAGGAAACCCAAGAGATCCTTAATAGCATCATGTCGGTGTCCATGGAAACTTTAAGTGATAGAGGATTGATGGCCTCTGAGGGATCTGCGCTTGAGGTCGTAAGTGTGGAGGTTCCCGTAGATGTGCCAAAGTCACTGAGGTCACCCAAGCTGAGGCCTATGCCTACACCAACAAAATAGGGGCCTAAGTCAAAGAAAGACAAGAATAAAGTGACACAACTGGTGCACAAGTCACCAAGGAAGCACTAGAAGAAAAGAAGCCTACCAGATAGGAGAAAGGAAAGGTGGTAGACCTAGAATCTGACGAGGGAATAGAAGAAACTAGTATGGGCACAGAGGATATTGATATTGAGGGTGGTAGACCCTATTTCCAAGTTACCAGAATACATCCCTCCATGCTAAGGCAAGGTGAAGGTTCTGAAGGACCCAGATGAGGGCAAATTTTGACTTAACACACCGTTGCTGCAAGATGAGATCACATTCGAAGGTTCATGCTTGGTGCGTGTCCCACATTTGAAGTTAGAGGATTGGGACTTGGTGGATACTGAGTGGTTTCCCCACTTGGCGACTGATACACTTATGACCCACATATTCTATAAAGATTCTAGTGTCACCGCACTGGAGCCGAGAAGGTGGACTAGAGGGGTGGACAAGGCATGACTGTTGAACCTCTTATGGGTGCCACATTACAACCGCATAACCATAACATTGTGTAGAAATTCCACCTATAGATCACCTGGTAATGCAATATACTAAAGCAGAACACTTGATCTACTTCTACAAACAATTTAGCAGAAGCTTAATCGAACATGAGCAACATCAATAAGAACACATATAATTGATAAGAAGGAATCAATCACACATAACACAGAAGATATAACCCAGGGAAAGCCTCAGCCTAAAACCCCAACTCTGTATTATCATACAAGTGGAAATATAGCCAGTATTACAAAACGAATTAGCTCAAAAGCTATCCTGCTCTCTTTGTAATACCTTTGCTGCTTATAGACAATCAAAGGCCTCTACCTAACCTCTGTTCTTCCCTCCAAGCCTCATATTTCTTTGTGCAATTCTGATTGGGGTCCAATGCTGCCACTTGTGTGAATTGGCCTCTTCACACACTCACTAACCTCTTATCCAACTATGCAGTCCTGAAGGAGATAAATCCTCATCATGGATGAGCTTCTTTTATAGGAAAAATATTCATCCAATTGATAGTACACTGTCCCTTCTCTGATCTCAATTGGGTCTCTGTCTAAACTGACATGCATGATTTATCCATGAATGAATACTCAGTTATCTGAAATACAGTAGTTACATGCATGCAAGAATTAACTAACTAAACTCTCATTAATTTAACAAACTGTTAAATTAATTTAACTCGACTTGACTCAGTTAATTGAGCCAACTAATTACAACTCATCCTTATCTCTTTAACTGATGGATAAATTCTTCAATTAATAGATAAACTGTTGCATGTCCTCACATAGACTTCAAGTTTGATTTTCGTAAACTAATTAACTCAAGATGAATTAATTAATTAATTTACAAACTATTGTTAATGTCAAATTCGAATTTTACTTCCTATTTCTAGTCCAGGGACTGACTAAAATACGAATCCATCTTGAACTGCTAAAAATAGAATGCTATTTTTAGCATTTATTGTTTCCATTTTTCAACCCTCTCAACAAGAAAGGCTTTAACTCAAACTTGATCCTGTACCTCTGGAATGTTCTACATGCAACACTTCTACCAAGTTTGGTTGCTCCAACAACTCTAGGAATGAAAAAAAATCCCAACTGACCTCTCTGTTGGGCTAGAAACATACTCTGATGTTGAAGCTCTACTTGTTGCTAACAAGTGCTCCTTCTCTAACCTTTGAGTTGCTGTAACACTCCATCCATCTCGCATCATTGCACACCTCTCTATGTCATCCTTCACTGGTGCAACACTCCTGTGCCTCTCGCATTGTTGCAGGCTGCTAGCTCTACACAGTCTTGGGACTCCTGCACTGTAGTTCTCTCTGCTGCTCCATCCACATCTATCTCTACCCACTCAGTTAGTCTTGCTACTCCTCATAGGGGCTCCTATATCAAAGTTGAATCAAAGAGGTTGGGTACCTCAAGGATCCTGCACCTCCTCCTTGGGACAATCACTCCACATCGTCGCACCTCCTACCTAGAGGTATGGCTGCATGTGATCCCTCAGCCCACCTGGATCGAAGTTTCCCCCTACTAGATGTCTTTGCATGAGTAGATGTCTCTACTCGATCTCCTCTCAGCTTCCCCTGTTGTGGCTGCTCCACAACCTCCTAAAGCTGCTGCACCAATCGTCGCTCCTCCACAATCGTCTGAGACTTCTTCTCGAACTGCATGTTGAGAGGTACTATACTCTCCCTCTCAACCACCAAGTCTCCATCAGTTGCCTTACTGCTCAAGGCTTTACATGCATCTTGAACCTCAAGATCATATAGATTCTTGACCCATGAACCGATTTGCTTCACCCGTATAGTGATGATGTGTCTAAGGAAACCCTTTCCCTTACTAAAGACTACATCATAGCCTCTGTCTTCCAGCATTATGAACGACACCAAGTTTCTCTTCAGTCTTGGTACATACTTGAAATAGCTCAAGGTAAGGCGAGCTCCATGCTCCCTATGAAAAATAACCGTGCCTACACCTGAGACACTGTACTTTTCATCCTTACCCATCACTATAAGTATCTGGAGATCTTTCTCCTCCAAAGTACTGAACAAATTCTTGTCGCTGGTCATTTGGAAAGAAGCTCCACTATCAAGAAACCAACCACGTCCCACCATGGATGAAACCATGCATGCAAAGAGTGTGAAATCCAACTCGAACTGCGAAGCAAGTGCCTCACCTTAAGATCCTTCCCTCGATCCCTTGTTGGATTTCCTCTGTGGACAATTTGTAGCAAAATGGCCCACCTCATGACAATGAAAGCATCGCACTTTCGATTTGTAAAACTTCTTCCCACCATGGGAAGAACTGGATTCGGAAAGAGAAACCTTCTCCTTCCCCTTCTTCACCTTACTCGCTAAGGCACAATTTTCTTCATCCTCCATGGATGAAGAACCATCTCTGGTGCTTCTTCTTATCTCCTCTTGCATCAAATCCGACCAAAGTCGTTCCCAATCTGGCAGTTTCTCTCTTCCATTAACCAAGTACTAGAAGATATGCCAGCTCTTAGGAAGACCAAGGAGTGCATGACTCACCATGTCATCATCAACTGTCACGATCCCTACACTTCCAAGCTCATCCCTGCATGAGGTGAGCTTGTTCAGATACATAGAGATCATGTCACCCTTTTCACACTTGATCTTTAAAAGCTTGTCCTTCAGTGCCAGCTTCCTCTAATCACTGCTATTCTAATATAGATCTTTCAATGTTTTCCACATTGAAAATGGTGTCTCCTTCCCATGGAGACACGAGACTATGTGATCTCAAACTCCCTCCACAAGGATTCTCCTTGCTCTAGCCACACATTTCTTCCATTCAACCAATTCAGTAGCACTAGTTGGCTTGAGGACTTCTTGATCAACGAATTCCTTTAGACCGTTATCCTCTAGTACTGCTTCCATGCGATCCTTCTAGGCTATATAATTCGAACTACCATCAAGGGCATATTCGAGTCTCAAACCATTGAACGCGATAGGTGAAATAGAGATGTGATAAGAACTCGATTTCTATATTCAGGAATCACAAACTTCAACTTGTCCCTTCTTGTATATTGTTCTTCCTCGATCACCTGTGCTCTGATACCATGTAGAAATTCCATCTGTAGATCACCTAGTAATGCAATATACTAAAGCAAAACACTTGATCTACTTCTACAAACAATTTAGCGGAATCTTAATCGAGCATGAGCAACATCAATAAGAACACATATAATTGGTAAGAAGGAATCAATCACACATAACACATAAGATATAACCCAGGGAAAGCCTTAGCCTAAAACCCCAACTCTGTATTATCATATAAGTGGAAATATAACTAGTATTACAAAAATAATCAGCTCAAAAGCTATCCTGCTCTCTCTGCAATACCTCTACTACTCATAGACAGTCAAAGGCCTCTATCTAACCTCTGGTCTACCCTCCAAGCCTCCAATTTCTTTGTGAAATTCTAATTGGGTTCCAGTGAAGCCACTTGTGTGAATTGGCCTCTTGACACTCTCATTAACCTCCGATCCAACTACACAGTCCTGAAGCAGATAAATCCTCATCATGGAAGCTTCCTTTATAGGAAAAATATTCATCCAACTGATAATACACTGTCCCTTCTCTGATCTCAACCGAGTCTCTGTCTAAACCGACATGCATGAGTTATCCATGAGTGAATACTTAGTTATCTGAAATACAGTAGTTACATGCATGCAAGCATTAACTAACCGAACTTTCATTAATTTAACAAATTGTTAAATTAATCTAACTGGACTTGACTCAGTTAACTGAGCCAACTAATTACAACTCAATATTACAACTCATCCTTATCTCTTTAACTGATCGATAAATTCCTCAATTAATAGATAAACTATTGCATGTCCTCACATAGACTTCAAGTTTGATTTTCCTTAACTAATTAACTCAAGATGAATTAATTAATTAATTTACAAACTACTGTTAATATCAAAATCGAATTTTACTTCCTATTTCTAGTCCAGGGATTGACTAAAATAAGAATCCATCCTGAACTGCTAAAAATAGAATGCTATTTTTAGCACTTCCATTTTTCATTCTCTATTGCTCAATCCAGCACTGGTACCCAAACTGCGATTTTAAGTAGTGCTATTTTTAGCACTTCTATTTTTAGCATTTCTTGTTGCCATTTTTCAACACATTGATGGTGATCAAATAATTGCATGCTTGGTGCACAACAGGTGCCTATGGTTAGGATAACCAATACCAATCACCAATATGCTGATCCATAGGATCACATTACTACCACAGTTAGGGTTGAATCTAGCCAAGGCATTTGGCAAAAAGTTGGGTGAACATGACCTCACCGAAAGAATGAAGGACAAGTTTAAATTTGTCAAGAAGTCAAGTAGATACTCAACTTCTAGCATGACCGACCCCGCGGTTAAGGTAGCCGCCCATATCTTGGCTGGGAAAATCATGAGAAAGTGTCGTGCAGATGAAGTGCCAGAACCAATGGCATCATTAGCGGCCAAGTGCACAGACGGAATACAATTTAATTGGGTGCGCTACCTCTACAGCGAGTTCCTCACAAACTGCAGAGAAGCATAAGACCAGAGTAAGACTTTCCATTACGCATGGATTTTTCTATCAATCATACCAGTCGAATGGGAATTACTAGAGGACAGTCAGTTTCCTTTGATCACGTCAGATCTTTCAGAAGCTGTGTTGGGTCTAAAATGTGAATTCAAATTAGAGTCTCATTTACTATAAACCTGGGTAAGTAAAACTTCGAGGATCATACAATATATATGGACTTAGAGACAAAATAAACTAAGCTAGGTGAAGAAATATTAAAGCTCCCTTAGAGGAGACTGTTCGTTAATATTTCTAATCAACTATTTAAACTAATAAAATTAAAGCTCCTAAACATAATTCTGATTTATTGCATGAAATATTAAGGCTCTCTTACAAGAGACTATTCGTTTATATCTGATGCATATAAATCAGAAACTTAAACTAATGAAATCAAACATTAAATAACAAATCATATTCATTGAAGGAAACATTAAGACTTTATAATGAAAGGTCATTCATTAATATTTCAAACATATTAACCTAATAATTTAATCTAATGAAATTCACAAACATAAAATAAAAGCTTACCAAAACAAAAGTGTACTTACTAGGCAATGGGGATCCTTCCAAGGATTCACAAGCACACCAAAAGAGAATTCAAATGTAGAGGATCAAAGACGCTCCATTTTATTCATCAAAATTTTCAAAGTACAATGGCTATAAGCTCATATGATCCAAACCAAAACTATTCTAAATTCTACTTGGTTCTAAGATTCTAAAGGTTAAGATTACAAACTAAGATTACAAAAAAATGAAGAATACAAATGAAGGAGATAACACTCCTATTTATACAAAAGCTATGATAACAAACTCATAAATTTAGACCCACTATTCCCTCCTTTGATCCACATATTTGTCAACCAATGGTGACACATAACTCTATCCTCCATGATCTTCTCCATGAGGTCCATGATATTCTCCATGAGGTCCATGATCTCCTCAAATTCGAATTTGAACATAAAGTGCGACATATAGATGCCTTGGAAGCTTCCTTTGTACCTACACCTGTCAAATTTCTCATTCCAATTGTTAGGTATAAGTATATGGATATTATTTTCTAAAGTTTAACCACAAATTCACTTAAAAATACTAAGAATTAATAATGTTTTGGAAAACACAATGGTAACCCATTTAATGATGAAAGTGAAGTTGATGTGGTGACATGGTGGTGGAATAGAGGTGATAAAATGTGTGAATGGAGTGAAAGTGGATGTATTTTAAGGATAATTCTTAGGCCCAACAAGCAGTGAAGTTCACTTCACTCTAGGCCACAAAGGATGCCGAGAGGGTCAAGGACAATAAGATCTTTTGGGTGTTGATGGAGGAAAGCATCCACACCACAATAAACTGCAAGCTTTGGCTAGCACCAACTTTATTTGAGTAGCTATCAGGATATGTGGAGTTCAAAGAAAACTTCCATTGTATCTCCATCCGGGTGTGGAAGGACCCTGAGTAGAAGTGGTATGATCTCCCATACCTTGCGACAGATGATGCAATCACAGTGGTCATTGAGCATTGGCCAGCAGAGTGGTGCATGCTCTCTGATTTGTCAACTCGGTCTAGTACGTCCGTAGGAAAGCCAAAGAAGGAAGAGGCCCAATTGAAGATGTGGCAATTGGCTGAAAGGAGGGGAACGAAGGCTGAGGAAAAAGCTAGAGCAGAGCGCATTGCAAAGGAGTAGGCTGAAGAGAAGGAAGGGGAGGAAGAGCATGATTCTGAAAAAATTCAAAGGTGTCCTTCACCGCAGACAAAGGACAAAGAGCAATAATCTGAATAGGGTGGTGGAGACCAAGAAAGTACCCCATTCTGGGTGAAGCACACTTGGGAGTAGGAGAAAGAAGGGTCACGAAAGAAGTCAATGGAAAATAAATCATTGCTCAACCTGGTCAGCTCAATAGAAGGTGACTTGGATGACATCAGAGATAAATTAAGGGATGCAACTGCGGAACTTCTATAGTAGTTTGAGTAGTAGTAGAAGAAAGCCTTGGTTTCCATTCAGACGGGCCTGCGCAAGCTGTAGATCCAAACTACTCAACTGTAGAGTGGTGTAGGGTGGGGCAGTGCAGGGTCGACTATTTTGGCACTAGAGACCTTTGAAGCAATGTAGATGGTCCACTCCTTGGACCCTCAGGCCGTCGTGCTTTCGGATGGAGATTTGACTGCAGAAGCGGAAGCTGACAAGGCCACTGTTAGCGCTCTCAAGAAGGTTGGGTTGAAGTTGGCCGCACTTCCAAATGACACCCTTCACACCTTGTAAATAGGTGTGATCATAGAACTTAAGGCTCGAGAGTAGCGCACGCTGAGTGTTATAAGAGAGAAAAAGGTAAACAATGTGTAGATGTTCATTGAAAATACTTTGGCAATTGAGAAATGGAAGAAGGTGTAGCAGAAAAATGAGCACACTGCATTAATAGTCGCTGAAGCATGCAGAATCGTTTCGGAGTTGCATATCCCAGAAGAAGCGCCAGTGTAGGCCAAAATTCGGAAGCTCACTACAAGTGTGCACGATGGAAAGATAGAGATGGCCAAGGTTCAGTTTGAGTTGAACCTTAAGATCACAAAGCTTGAGTTGAATGCCCAACCTTCAACTCCACTAGAGGTCAAAAAGCAACGGGAGGCAACTATCAAGGGTGTAGTTGCTACAGTAGATGTTGCGGTAATGGATTGCACCGTGCTCTTTGAGTAGTCGTTGGAGGTACTTACTAGTCTATAGGAACCTACAAAGGTTAGAGACCAAGGTGAGGGAATTACAGCAGAGGTATGATGAGCTTAGAGAGATGGCGCGCACCATCGCCATCACACAGAGGTTGGCCAAGCTACATGAAGCAAAGGGACTGAAGGAACAGGTGGACGTAACACAGTGAAGAGAGGCAGTACTAAAGGCAAGATTGGGACCTTGGCTGGAGGAAGCCTATGTGCTCACTGCCACCATTGAGGGAAAATTGGCTAGACTATAGGAAACATAGTAGAAAGTCAAGGGAGATAGCACTGGACCAGCCACAGAGTAGCTGGTAGAGCAGGTTAAGTAGGCGGTGATGCGGTGTACCGCCAAAATTTCTGTGGTCAAAGTGGACCTGGTATGTCTTCACACCAAGATCTCCGCACTAGTAAAGTGACTCAAGGGTGAGTCACCATATTTGTGTTGGGGGCCTATTGGGACAAGGTGCCCTAGGGTCAATTTTGGGGTTGAAAGCCCAATTTTTTGTATAAAAGGTGTAAAGTCTCCGCATTTTGTGGTCGTAGACCATGAATATGTAAAGCTTCATAAAGGGATTCCACCCTTATTTTATGTAAGTCATGTCGGCTTTAGGAGATCTACCCATGGTCCATGGACCATGGGATTGTATAAAAAGGGAAGTCTTAGAAGAGTCTAAGGTAGTTCTTGGTATGTTTTGAGTCATTGATGAATGTAATGGGTCTATGAGAGCTAAGAGTGAAGAGTATTAGCATAGAAAAGAGGCTCTGTAGCTGTGTGCACAGAGACCTAGGGTAGAAGTCTGCAGCTGAGTGCACGGACCCCTGTAGTTGTGTGTGCAGGGCAGTTAGAGTCTGTAAAGAAGATCTGAAGCATCAATAAGGAGAATTATTCTAGAATTATCTATGTATGATCTATTTTACTTCTGTTATAAGTGCATGTGATTATGTTATGATGAATACTAGGTTTATTTTTTAATGTTGTATTGATGCACGAATCCATTTTACTTTGTTATATTAATTCAAGTAAGAATATCTATTTACGTGAAGATCATCTTAATGCATGTTGAAGTTATCAGATACTTAAGCTAATTTGGGTAAATACAAAAGTAAGAGTAATTACAAAGGCACGTAAGTGTTTGATTCACCTATTTAGGGTACGCGAAGGGCAGTTATAGACCTTCACGAAGGTCTAGAGGACAAATAAGTGAAGTATATCGATAAGCCCTAAGGGGCTTATCGATCTACCGGGAGGAAGGTTTAGGGTATAAAACGACATCACTACCATCTCTGGGTGCGGAAACTTGGTTCCTGCATCCCTCCATACTGCTTCGGGTCAGAATCCAATCTATGCTCCATGGACTGATGCCAAAAGGGCCAACAGTATAGGGATTTACTTGGCTAATTAACGTTGAACCTGGGTCAGGGCCCATCAAGCCAAGAGTCCTTAAGTCATGTTGGGTGTGTTTTCACGAGGTCATGTATGTACGATGTCACTCATTCACACACTTGGTCATTTTTTTGAAACTCTGTCGATTAGACCAACCTCCAACAAGCAGACATCTGTTGAGCTCCATTACCCAGTTTTAGTTGTGAGTGATTATGTACTACTGCCCATAATTTCACAGAACATGAGGCTACCTCCCAGGCAGTCTGCACTATGTAACCCTTAAATCGGCTTGATCGACTATCACCCAGAACAACATAAAATTTTCCCAGCAAGCCATTTCAATCTGCACTGCCTGCATGCACATGAACCGAGCCTCCAGCTGGTCAACCAGAGAGTTTGACGGGGAAGTGACCTCGAACCTCACTCCAAATAATTGCTCATAAGCTACAAAGCATTCCCACTCCATTGACTGACAAAACTGTGCATACATGTCAGACAAACACCATGTGTTCATCACTACACTTCCCTAAAAAATTGCGTATTTTTTCTAGCTAGTCACCGAGTCAATCGGCCTGCTGCTCACTCAGAAAACTGTGCAGTTTCCATGAGAAGTCCCCCAGCTGCCCAACATCTTGCTAAGCTCAGACACTCCATAAGGATGTCTAGTAGGCCATCCTCTTAGCATTGTGCAATTTTTTCCAATAGTCTCCCACAACTTGCTACCATCTCCCCAGAAAAATTATGCAACTTTTCCAAGTAGCCTTCCACAATGCACTGACAGCTCCCCAGAGAAATTACACAGTTTTCACTGCCAGTCTCCCTATGTTTCCTACATTGTCTCCATCAGAAAATTGTAAATATCTACCCTCTAGCAGAGCCAGATCCTGTGTACAGTCACTACTTTTTCAGATTGCCATATTAGCCTCTCAGTGACCTCTGCACAGTTTTCATGAACAGTGCTCGGAGCCCGCATCCTAGATTGAAATATTCCTTGCGCAGTTTTAGAGCCTGTTGGCATTATGATACATATGTTGTACTTGATGGCAACCCACTCATCTCAGATAATAAATTATAGTGTAGAGAAAAGTTCACGCACTTATATGCAGAGAAAAGTTTATTTCATGTAGAGAAAAAGTTCACGCACTTTCATGCAAGGAAAAGCGCGTATATGTTGGAGAACTTACCTTTGGTCCATGGTAGTTAGTCCTTGGTATTTGAACCTATGAGGAAAAGCGCGTATATGTTGGAGAACTTACCTTTGGTCCATGGTAGTTAGTCCTTGGTATTTGAGCCTATGAGGAAAAGCGTGTATATGTTGGAGAACTTACCTTTGGTCCATGGTAGTTAGTCCTTGGTATTTGAACCTATGGTTTTGGACCATGGTACTTCGTCAAAAGTGTTGATCTCACGTACTTTCATGGTTGGTTCATGGTATTAGTCCAACAGTTTTTTTGATCCTATGGTTTTGGCCCGTGGTATTGTGAAAGGCCTAAGCCTATATAAAGCAAAGGAGATCACTTGGCTAATTCATTCTTGCAAATCGAATATCTTAAGATCTGAAATATTGGGTTATTATTTTAAAAGTTTGATCTATGAAAGGGAATTTGAAAGCAAATCTGTGAAGGGTGATCTCTCGAGCACTGTAGCTGCGGAAGTGTGGAGGCGCCACGGAAGGCACAGTACAGAGGCGCCACAGAAGGTGTAGTGCGGAGGCGCCACAGAAGGCGCAGTATAGAGGCGCCACAGAAGGCGCAGTGCGGAGGCGCCACAGAAGGCACAGTACAGAGGCGCCACAGAAGGTGCAGTGAGGAGGCGCCATAGAAGGCACAGTACAGAGGCGCCACAGAAGGCGCAGTGCGGAGATGCCACAGAGGCGTCACAGAAGGCACAGTGCGGAGACTCTACAGAGGCGTCACAGAAGGCACAGTGCGGAGGCGCCACAGAAGGCGCAGTGCAGAGGCACCACAGAAGGCACAGTACAGAGGCACCATAGAAGGCGCAATGCAGAGATGCCATAGAGGTGTCACAGAAGGCGCAGTGCGGAGATGCCACAGAGGCGTCACAGAAGGCGCAGTACTGAGGCGCCACAGAAGGCGCAGTGCGGAGACGCCATAGAGGCACCACAAAAGGCGCAGTGCGGAGGCACCACAGAAGGCGCTGTGCAGAGGCGCCACAGAAGGCGTAGTGCAGAGGCACCATAGAAGGCGCAGTGCGGAGGTGCCACAAAAGGCACAATGCAGAGGCGCCACAGAAGGCGTAGGTGCGGTGGTCGCGGCGCCACAGAAGGCGCAGTTTGAAAATTTATGAAAAGTGGTCCTTGAAAGAAAAGAAGTAGGGGGTTGTAGCTCCCTTCCAAGAGAGACTGGTAAACGAGAGAGAGTTGTAGCTCTCTGTAGGTTGCAGCCTGCGTACTGGTAAAGGACTGCACCAGTGCAAAACCATTGTAAAAGGAGTTTCTAATTTGAAAGAAGATAGAGACATATTGCAGCAGGTGGTTTTCACCCACATTGGGTTTCCACCTTACATCTTGTGTTCTTTGGTGTGACTATCTGTTTTCTTTGTTCATGCTCATTATTTTATGGTACTGACATGCAAAAATAATTCAAAGAATAAATAAGGGAGATTTATTAAAAGAACTTGATAATATTGATTCACCCCCCCTCTCAGTATTATTTCCAACAGAGCCTTGTCTTCTCTCCTGATCACTTGCATCTGAAAGTGAATGACAATGCATCATGGTAGAATAGGATATTTTTGGATTTGATGTCGTCTCATCATGAGTGATTGTAGATACAAGTATATGGATGAGACATGACATGACGACGAATGAGATGAACAAGGAGCATGTGTGAGGAGTGTGTTTCGCGAATGGATGTGTCATGTGGAAAGAGTCAATTTTGCGGAAAAAACCGACCTCCCTAGAAGCTAAGGCTTTCTAGTGACAAACAAGACAATCAAGCACCTTCTTTCCCTAAATATGCATTTAAAATAAAAGCAACCAGATGTTCAAGTCTTACCTTTAGTCCAACGCTATTTGTAGTAGCCAAGCCTCTTCGATCCAGATGAGCTCCTTCTCCTTGAAGCCCGCATTCAATAACAAGCAAACGATTACATAGCACCTGAATAACTCATATAATAAAACATATTCATCATAAAGACCAAGGAGTTTATGAAACAAATTATATATAACAACTTGTTGAGAAAAATGAACTTAATTGTATTAATTGGAAACAAAAGAAACCATTACAACCAGTGCCTTGGTGTTGTGCAGGTCCCTCCCAGGGTCCAGCAAGAGTTCTCCTTTACTTTGATCAGCTCACCCACTTCCAAATGAAGCTAAGAAAGGATGGGAATCTCTCCTCTCAAGCTCTAAAAGGGAGTCCTAATTTCAGCAGCATCTACCCTTAGGAATGTTCAGCTTTCAACCTCCCCTCCCTCTGGCCCAATGCTTGTATTTATAGTGCTTTGGAGGAAGTTAATCAGGTCCACCATCAATGGGATAAGCCCCTCTTTCAATGGGATAGCTCCCCTCTTCATGGGATAAGTTCCTCTTTCATTGGGATGCATGAACCATCTGGAGGCGCTCAATCCACGTCAAACCATCTTCTAGAATGCTCTAGATTCGACCACAAGTAACTTTTTTGAAGTAAAACTTGTGCCTTTTGACCTTTACAGGAGTACGCACCCACCCCTTTACAGACAGAGCGTACAAGTACGCAGGTATTATGAACTTGAGGTGCGTACACGCAGGTAAGGGTAAGAGAAACTACGTAACCAGAGTTATATTGACTTTTTAAAGACTTTCTCTCTTTCTTGGAGTTTGACATGAGGAGCAGAGGTATAAGACTTGCCAAGGAGGACAGTATGAAAATTGATGGAGCTATACTGACTGCAAATAGTCATGGTGACAAATTTTAGTGTAACAGATTGCCCCGTAAAGTGCGAAGCCTGTAGTAGATTAGGGTTTCATATCATCTAGGAAGGGTGAAGCACTTTATCATTTCAAGGATTATCTTGTGGAGAGCCCAGTTGGAACCTGCAAATACTCAACACAAAATACATATATGAGATCATATCATCGCTGAGGTAGGCATTCCCATACTCAGATCAAAAAACTTTAACTAACAAACTAACTACTGCTCTGATATAGGAATGATTTCGCAGTACATCATAATCATATACTCATGTAGACAGAGTATGGACGGAACCATCTGTTTATAATTAGTCTACTATTTAATGAATACAAAACTCCTCGCAGCCTGGATGGTGGAAACTAGATCCAGGGTCTTCATTTCTACTTCCCGAAATAGTACGATTCTATCCATGTGAATAAATGAGTTGATGTTGAACATGGTAGAAACCACTTGATTACCAGTTAATGATGTAAACTGTTAACAAGTGTGAGAGAAACCACCAGTGATGTCAATGGCTCTCAAAGTACCCAGTACAATTCGTGAGATGTGAGTAGACGTGTTGATGTCGAACATGTCACGAAATCCTTCGATTGAAAGTCAATGATGTAAACCGTCGTCAAAGGCGAGAAACCTGCCATTGAGGCATGCAAATTTCAAGGTACTGACGATTCCTAGATCATCTTTCTATATAATGAGCTGATGTCGATAGAAACTGATCCGTTGCAGGCAAGCCCACAACACGAAATCATAGATCAAGTTGAAGAAATGTAGCTGTAAGGACTGACTCAGGGATGGTCAAGATGGATGAAAGGTATTTTGCAAATGAATGGTTTATTTGCAGTGACCTCTTGAACACATAACGACACAACAGATGGCTTGGTGACAATTGACCCAAAGTTAATACCCAGAAACCGGCTGAAGATTTTCAATGTGGTTTGATCAACTGTTAGGCAAAGGATTTCCCAACCCAGGTAAATGAAAAGTGTCATGTTCAAGAGTGGTGATAAGGTTTTTCTGAGACAAAGGATAAAAAATTGGCTCATTTTTCTCTCTTTTCCCCCATCATTTCTGGCAAGTACCTCTTTATTTTTTACAAGATTGAGGAGGATAACATATGCTTGATTATAAACTCATCCTTCGGATGAGTCCAACTTAGTTTAGATTTGAACCCTTAGAAGGAGTGGTCCATTCCTGTTTGTAATCGAACAGGTCCTTTACTGTGAAATTTTAACGAGTCCAGTATAGGAGAAACTCGGCGTTTTTCAATTTTAGAGAGTCTGAAAAAACTTAAGAAGACTCCAGGGTTGACCTTTTTCGTAAATCTGTGTCTCCCAAGCCCAAAAAATTATAAAATAATACTTGAGAGAACCGCGTGATCTTTACGACCAAGGAGTACTTTCATGATTAGTGTCTCTGATCTGAAAAGTAAAAAGCGACCAAGGACACGTCGTTTTATTTCCAATATCGAATTTGAAACGACAAAAATCCGGCAATATTTTCATGTTTTTACGGTGAGAAAAGGGTTGTAAGAGGACCGTCATTTAATTTCGTTTTAACGAGTGTAAAAGAAACGCTCGGCAATCTTTTCATGTTTTAGGAGTCAGAAAAGGGCTTAAAGATGACTCTGATGTTTTTGTTTGTAAAAAATGACAATTTTCCCTTAAAATCCTTTATCCCGCACAAAAACCAACACATTACTCATACCTGTTGAAGATAGATAAAAATACTTTGAAAAATACCTTTTCATGCTGAAAAATAAACAAATTTACCATTTATTTACCCAAAAACCCTATAAAAAGGGCTTTTACCAATTCATTTTTACCATTTTACTGTTGAGGAGAGAAAAAGGGCTTTTGACAAGAAACTTCCCGTGGACACTGCGGAGAATCCGACCGTTGAAATTGAACGCCGTCTCTTTCAGGTATTCTACAACATCCTCCTCTTCATTTTCATCCATTTAGAATTATTTTTTAGGCCCTAGATTTCATTTTTGGAGGCTTTGGTGTTTCAAGGACCGCCTTTCGGGGTACGCAGGTGCCACACTAGGGACCCGCGTACCCCGACATTTTTTCAGTTGGGAAAATGTCGGGCGTACGCACCTTGCCTTAAGGGAACCTGCGTACCCACACTCTGTTCCTAAAGGCAGGGTGCGTACTCCACGCAAAGAGTTTTCAAACCCCAAATTCTCTAAATTGGACCAAAAAAATTTGATTTCATGGATTATAATGGATGTTTTCTGGTGTGTATATTGTTCACCATGCTTGATTGGCACGAGAGAGAGCACGAAGATGTTGATTTGGCTGCCATTAATCATCAACCGTCAATTGATGCTTTGAAGGCATGCGGCCTTTATAAATACTGGGCCATACCTGGCATGAGGGCGCAAGTGAGATTTCTAGAGTGGCTGGTAGAAAGATGGAACGTTCAGGACTAGTGTTTTTATATTGGAGGGCACCAACATGAGATGGAGCCCGCAAATATCTATTTTCTCACTGGTTTTCCCAAGAGAGGCAAACACTTGACTCTGTTCGGGACTAGGTCGGGTGGCCAGTCCATCGCTAGTCTCTGACTAGAGTGGTGTAACACTCGGACTCAGGAGAAGGGGATAGAGATCAAAACTATATCCCGTCCTGAACTTATGGTGATTTCCTTTACAGTTACCAGACTTTGCGGGGCTGCCGCTTTACACATTGCTACTGGATCCCAGATGCAGATGGCGATTGATTTCTATCGAGGTACCATTTTCAACTGGTGTGATGCTGTGTTGGCCAATTTAAAAGGCCAACTAACTAGAGCCAAAAATGGACAGCTAAAGACTTTTGCTTATGGGCCTTTAGTTGTGAGTTTTGGCTTAGAGAGGGTTCCGATGCTGATCCCATAGTAGCTCACTATTGGTGTTGGGCTTCCTCGAGAGCCCAAATTGATGCGATGGGTTGCGGTTATGGCCCATCATCCTGATGAGGGAACGGAGGTTGTCCGATTTACTCTGGAGTACTTTCACTGGTTAGAAGACCAGGTCTTTTCTATACAGGATTTTCCTTATGCCGGAGTTGATTTTCATGGAGATCCAGACATGGTTCTTCCACCGGGAGAACAATGGGATGATACAGGTAACTTCATTTTCCACAAGTTTTTTAAACTATCTATTTTTTGTTTGTTTTTATATCGTCTCAAAACTGATAGTAATAATTTTCAAAATGCAGATGTAGCCCACGTTGTCCAGCCAATCTCCGGCCTTTCGAGAGGAGACTACCAGTTGCAGTGGCACCGGCCCCACAGGATGAGGCCACAGAGACTTTAGCTGAGTTGGAACATGACCTAGAGCGTCTTACAGCAGATATACCGGAGACTACCATAGATGATATTCCTATCAGGCTTCAACGCTATGTAGTCGGGGTCCCAGGACCTTTTAGGAGGTTCTTGTGTAGGGTAGCCCGTGCAGTGGTGTCATATAGAGATCATCACCAGTGATTGGATGGTCGTTTTGTAGACACATGTGACATTTTTGTTTTTTGTACTTATCATTTTTGGCGATCATAAGGTGTTTTTCAACCTATGATCGAAGACGATGTATTTTTTGACACACTCCTATATATATATATATATATATCATTATTACCGGCTTATCTTGTAAATCATGTTATGGAATGGTTTTAAATTTACATGTATGATTATTGCAAATGTCTATTTAACATTCGAGAAGCAATTACATCTGCTAATGTATTTAAAGACCTTGGAATATGTTGATATTCAATGTAATCAAACTCACGTTCCAAGAGACGCACTCTCAAAAATAACCTTAATAACACTGGATTTCTAATGGCATACACTCTATTAAGCTATAATACAACGAGTTTAGAATCTAACCTCACTATCAAACCCCGAATCCCAAATGAAATAGATTCAGACAATAACTCAATCACTGCACTGTATTCGGCAATGTTGTTTGTTGTTTGACCGAGGCTTACCCCATGCATAGAAACTAACTCATCAGAGGGTGAATAGATAACCCAAGCTGCGGAAGAGATATTCTGTGTACTACGACAAGCACCATCAGCGAAACCAATGTATGTTTGGAGAGGCATCGACATCTGCATCATCAAGAGTAAAACCAAGGTAAGCCAAAATAATGATGAAAAAACACACTCTCTAAGCTAAGCACACTGTCTAAACTAACAAACACACCAGCTAGAAAGAAAAACTAACCTAACTAAAAAATCTCCATACCCATCTTTTAAGCATAATACCTCTTCAAGTAAAGACCATTTCTGGGTTTACCTAAAGAGTCCCCGTCAAAGTCTACTAGCTCATAGGTCCCTTTAGCTAGCTTTCGCTTGACAATATAGGGCCCATGCCACATATGAACAAATTTTCCAGCACCTAATTTATCGTTAGCTTGATCATATAATAACACTAGGTCTCCTTCCGAAAAATTTCGAGGGGTCACATTTCGATCATACTGAGCTTTCATATGTTTTGTGTGAGTCTCGATCGCCAATGCAGCATCACGTCGATTCTCATCTAATTGAGCTAAGTATAATAAACGATTTTCCTCTTCGGAAGTAGCTGGAAGTAACTTGATGGCCATTTGCAGTGACGGGATTTCGCATTTAATGGGTAGCACAGCTTCCAAACCATAAACTAGTTGGAAAGGAGTGAACCCTATTGATGTTCTCACTGAGGTTCGGTACGCCCAAAGCGTTGAAAATAACATGTTGTGCCAATTCAACCGATGAATACCAATGATTCGTCAGATCATGATAACTAAAACTTTGTTGATGGACTCAACCAGACCATTTGCTTGTGGATAATAAGGAGTTGAACTATCGTGACGCAAACCAAGTTGGCCTGTAAGTTCTGTCATCGTAACGTTTCAAAAATGGCACCCATGGTCAGTGATTATCGCTTGTGGGACACCAAACCTAGCTATTATGTGATTGAACATGAAAATTGCAGCTGTCTTGCCGACTGCCTCGAATGTAGGCATCGCCTCGGCCCACTTAGTAAAATAATCTATCGCAAGGATGATATACGCATGCCCCTCGGCCGAGTGAGGGTTACATGTAATAAAATCGATACCCCATTTGGAAAAAGGACCAACGGCAATTATAGGGTGCAGAGGAGCAGGTGGAGTGCGCATCTTTCGATAAAACACTTGACATTTGTGGCATTTTTAGACCGCAGTAATACAATCTTTAAATAAGGACGGCCAGAAGCAGCCAGCGCGCAATATCTTTTGGGTTGTGGCATACCCAAACATATGACCTCCACATGCTCCAGAGTGACAGTCATTAAGAACCCTTTCAGCCTCTTCATGAATTAAGCAATGTCAAAAAATAGAGTCTGCCCCATGGCGATAAAGAGTATCTCCAATAATTTTGTATTGTTGGGATTGGAATCAAATTTTTCGACGTTCCGACTTTGAAATTTCGGGCCGAAAGGATTGCGTCTGGAGATAGACGATGATATCCCCATACCACGGATCTAAAGTGTTGATTAGAAACAAAGATTCTTCCGCAATGGGATTCTCTGCCACAGTTTCCGTGTCAGCACACGGGAAGTCACACATTAACTCTGCAAAAACTAAACATTTCTTAGACTTAGATTTCTCAAACTCCAAGTCGAACTCCTGCAGGATAACAATCCATTTAGAGTACTTGCCCCCTAGCAATTGTTTAGTCAAAATGTAGATCATAGGGTTGCAATATGAAATGACTGTAGTTTTACGGAGTAGAATGTAGTGACGAAAACGTTGGACAGCTTGAACGGCTGCCAATGCCAATTTCTCCACATGTGAGTATTTTAGCTCAGTTGGATTTAACGTCCGACTAAGGTAATATATCACATGTTCCATTCCGAATTCGTCTTCCTGAACTAAGACCATCCCAATGGTGGAATGGGCGGCGGCGAGGTACAAAAAGTAATCATGGTTGTAGTTGGGAGGATGCAACAACGGTGCATGGGTCAACGCGTGTTTGAGTGCATCAAAAGATTTCTGAGCTATCTCATCCCAAGAGAATTGAGCGTTTTGTTTCAACAACCGTGTAAAACCTTTTGTAACCTCGGCGTAGTTAGGAATGAATCATCGTAAAAAGTTTGCTTTCCCCTACAAACTTTGGAGTTGGCGAAGACTCGAAGGAGGAGGCAATTTGATGATAGCTTCTACCTTCGAGGGATCGACGCGAATGGCGGCTTTCGAAACTACAAATCCCAGTAATCGACCCACTTCTATACAGAAGACGCACTTGTGTGGGTTCAACTGAATACGATAATGCCGACACCTCATGAATATTTCTCGTAAATGGACAAGGCGATCAACTCGATGTAATGAATGAGCGGGAAAATCATCGAGATACAGTTGCACAATGTGTTTGATGTCATGAAACACATAAGACATCGCCCTTTTAAAAGTTGCTCCGACATTCTTGAGCCCAAAAGGTAATTTGCAATAAGAAAATGTCCCCCATGGACAAATGAAAGCCATTTTTGGTTGATCGGTAGGTAGAATATTGATTTGATTGTAACCGGAAAAACCGTCCATAAAGGAAAATATTTCACTGCCGTCACAATCATCAATTATTTGATCGATATAGGGTGTTGGGTAGTTGTCCTTTGGACAAGCTCGATTAATGTCCCTATAATAGATGCATATTCTTATTGTTCCCTGTTTTTTGTTAACCGGAACAATATTCGATACCCAATCCATTAACGGGATCGGATAAATGAAACCTGCTTTCAACAGTTTTTCAACTTCTGCTTTAATAGCAGCCGCTTTTTGTGGGTGAATCTGACGCAAACGTTGCCGGACGGGTTTAGCGTCCGGGTAAGTCTTGATCTCATGGACAACAATCACGGGATCAATTCCTGGCTTTTCCTCATAGGACCAGGCAAACACGTCGCAGAATTATTGAAATAGGGCCTTGTATGTCTGAATTTCGTCATCTGTACACGAGGCACCTATATGAATATTCTCAACAATTCCAGGCTTAATCGAAATGTCAATGGGAATAGTTTGAGAGATATTTCCCAAATTCAACTCTGAATCAGGATGTTTCATGGGATTCTGAGCTTCCTTGACATATTCAGCTGTAAAGATTGATGAGAAATCATTTTCAAAATGATCGTCCTTAGGTAAAAATGAAGATCTGTGATGGAGATCTTCCCATGGTAAATCGTCTACACATAGGACTTCACGAAGTTGCTCGTCAGATGACACAACTTCGGGAAACGCTATTAACTCCGAGGTTGATGTGAAAAGTGATTCCTCACAGACCACATTCATAAGGTCGATTTTGGTTGAACGCGGGTCGGTAAAAGACTGCACAGCTTCATAGGCAATTTCATATGGACTCAAAGGCATAGCATCACCAAATGAGTCTATCTCAGATTCAGAAGGAACGATCCAAGGATCATCATAAACAATGGTGTCTGATGTAATCATATGAATGGATGCAAACGAAGACAATGTGTTGATAGGAGGAAAAGGAAAAGTTCCCAGTAAACCGGCATCTTCAACTAATCCTACTCCAACATCCTTATAAGGGATAGTCGTTTTACCGACATGATGAATACTCTCTGAAGAGGATGGGTCGGATGAAAAGTAAGCCAGCTGGTCTATTGTTACGATCTTGCCATTATGTGGAAACTTTATTACTCGAAAGACCGATGAAACGACCGTTGTCATAGCGTAAGACCAACTTCAACCCAAGAGAAGGTTGTAGTCTAGAGGGGCATCAACCACCTCCACATCTAGACTAACGGTTTTTCCTTCAACCCCTATAGGCAAATCCTATAGAATGCCAAAAGGATGAAACCCACGACCATCAAAGGCCTTAAGAATTGTCAGGGATTGATTTAGTGAAGGAGAACCAAGCGATCTCCAACACTGTATCGACATAATACACGTGGAAGCTCCCTCATTAATTACAGTCCGATGAGTAGGCCTGTTTTTGACTATCACTGGGATCTGGAAAGCCATTTGATGAGGCAAACGCGGTGTACTATTTTCTAGATCAAAGATTATTAGGTTCGGGTCCTGAACATCAAGAGCTCCTATAGCCGACAAAAGTAATTTACGCTGTGCTGGGCATGATTGCAGCACTTCCAAAGCCGACATTACTGAGGGTGAAACAACTAAGTCCTCAACAATGTTATAATTCTGGGCCGCTCTCGCATGTGGATTGAAAGCAGACTTTCGAAGTATACCCTTGGCGGGCGGTTTTATTACTAAGTCCGGGTTAGGTTTCTCGATCTGTAGTGGATCGGAACCGGGAGCTGAGGTTGATGGATTAGAATGAGAAGATTCTGCTTCTTTGCCATCAACAGGACTTTTACTACCATAATCTTGCGATCGAGTCGCAATCCTTACATGAGACATCATCAATATGAGTTCTTCATTGGCATTCAAGGAAGAACCTATCATCTTGCTATCCTGCTTTGGAAATGGATCCTTCAAAACAACAGGAGCTTGGGAACCTTTGACGATTTTCGCAACCTCTGCTCGATGAGGGCAGTCTCTTGTAAAGTGTTCCTCTTCACAAACAAGACAAGGATAACGAGGTTTGCGCTTTTCGTCATTGGTTTCCGACTTTTCAGTTTTATCCTTTGGAGTTTTGTCTGCTTTATTCTTCTTATTTCCTTTCTTCTTTCCACGGGATTTTGATTTAGCTGTAGATGACTCTACAATGTGAACGTCAGCGGAAACCTCTACAGAAGAATCTCCTATCGGGGAATCAGGCAAGGTTATGATAGGAGAAGAATTCTTGGAAGACTTCTTCTTACTTTTAGTGTTCACCGTACCAATCATGCCATCAGCAACATGAGATCCCGAAGGAGCAACAACGATTTGATTTGACTTAGGAAGATCTGGGATCTTTTCGTGTAACGTACCTAACTGAGTATAAACTAAGTCAAGGTACTGCACTTGAGCAATCACTTGCTCCTCAGTAACTACTCCGGCCTTAGCTACATCTTCAGTAATCTTCGGTAACAATGATTTAACAAACCATTCAGCTAAGATCTAGTCTGGGATAAAAACTTTCACTAACCACCTTCGACGTCTCCATTCATGAATATGATCAGAAATATAAGTGGACATCGATTGCTTTAATGAAGTTAGTAACTCCGTGCCATTATCATATCTGACCGACAACTGAAAATGAGTTAAAAACGAGGTAGCTAACTGGCTAAAATTATAAAAAGAGGCCCGTGGTAACTCAATGTACCACTTGGCCACAAGACCAATGAGAGTGCGCTGGAAAAGACGTAAGCGGATCGAATCATCCGAGATGGAGTTAGAGGCACACCAGAGGTGGTAAGTCATCACATGATTCGACGGGTCCTCTCCAGACTTACCTTCGAACTTGGGAATGTCACTGGGCAACTTATTCGGCATTGGTGGCCAAAACGAAAGATAATTGATTGGATCGTTCGTTAGGCACGACAAGTCTGGTAAGTCCAAAGTTGCGATAAACGGTAACTGCTGATTAGGATCCCTAAAACTCTGGGTCACGAGACCAGCCCCAGGAGGAGGATATCCAGGAAAACTTGGAATAGGAATCGCGTTCGGGATATTGTATCCTCCCTGAAAACCAGGATTTACCGGACCGTACTGGGGTTGTTGAGGTTGTTGATAAGTGTACCCAGGATACGGTTGATACTGGTAAACGGGCTGCTAGACAGCAGAACCGAATTGGTACTGTCCCTGGTACAATTGATAAGTGAATTGTGGTTGACTTGTGACAACCATACTTAAACCAGGTTGTCCTACAGGCATCTGAACTGTAGTTTGAATTGTGGATCCAGACGGTGGTAAAGATGTCTGAGGAGTAGATACAGAGACAGTAGAAACCGGAGCTGTCGATACTCCTGAAGTAAGTGGGGTAGATTGAACAGATGTTGCGGCAGTTGCAGCAGTCGTTTGAGATGGAGTACGAGGCGAAACAGGCCCAGACTGAGAAACTACCGTAGGTACAGAAGTTTGAATATTAGACTGGACTGGTTGCTGGGGTGAACTAGAAACTAAGGGTTGTCCAGTTTGAGATGACAACTGTACACTTGGCTGCAACACCTGTTGAATTTGTGATGGATCCCACACTATGTTCATTCCGAGGTATTGACCCATAACAGGTTGAGGATATGGAGATCCATAACCGGATTGAGGGTAGGATTGATAATTGAAAGGTACATTTCCCGTTCCTTGAACATAAGATTGACCTTGGGGTGGTTGGAAACCTTGACTCGAGTACTGACCTTGGGGTAGATACCCTTGAGGCATGTACTGATACTGGAGTTGACCTTGAGGTATAAATTGATACTGAGGTTGACCTTGGGGTACATATTGAGGCTGGGGTTGACCTTGAGGAATGTACTACACCATGGGTACATACTGTCCTTGAGGTTGTCCCCCAGACACAATTTGTGTACCTTGAGGTTGCCCCCCAGGCATTAATTGAGGCTGCCCCCCAGGCGGTAACTGGCCACCTTGAGGTTGAGAATTGGGAATTGAACTTGACATCATAAGAATGTTTTCTACGCTCAACGGTTTATTACCATTGTTTCCAGTTAATAACCCATGTTCAATGGGTTGAGGAGATGCTCCCGCAAAACTACCAGAAAGTGACTGATACCCAGAGGGAACAGAAGGACCACCATACAAAAAAGATTCAGGCGATTGAGTAAACATGGACGACTGACCAGACATATTTATAGGAGTATAAAGACCTCTAGGTGGATAACGAGCACGAGGTGGAGAAAAACTTAATCCTGAGTTGTCCAAATAATTAGTTAAAGAAAGATACCAAGTAGTACTTCTAGGTGGACTGTAAAAAATGGATTCACGCTCCCTTAGATAAATAGTAGGTTGATTCTCAGGGATAGGGATGCCTATTTCTTCTTCCGGAGCAAGTTCTTCAATAGCTATCAAACCAGAAGGAAGACTTTCGGTGATGACTCTTTCTACCCTAGGTGAATCAGGAGCACTAGAAGTTGGAGAGACTAACCCTGATGTTGGAGTAACAGGTTCAGATATCTCAGGTTCTTCGCCTATATCACTAGTAGATGAAAAACTACCAGCAAGTTCGGAAACCGAAATAGCTTCAGGATTATAACCTGTTTCTAGAGTTTGGTAATCAGGATGAACTACCAACGAAGACTCTCCTTCTTCAGGTGAACCTACTTTACTGCCACTAGGAGTTACGAGGATTTTCAAACCTTCGTAATGACCCGAGACGTCTTCAGGAGGTTGGCCCCGAAGTCTACGGGACTTCCTCAACAAATCAGCCACGGTTACAACCTCAGGAGACTGGCCCCGAAGTCTACGGGACTGTCTCAGTAATTCAGCCACAGTTAACACTTTTAACTACTGCACACGCAAACAAAGTAAAATCTCAAAGAAAACCGCCTAAAGTCTCTAAAGAACCAAACAAATTCGAATCACACGCCTAAAGAATCTAGGGCGTCAAACCACACACAAACAGTAACTTTTCCGGACCGAAAACACTAGTTGGTGATGAAATCCAACATCGCAGAATTCAGTACAGAAATGGCGGGTGGAACAGTTACCCCAGCAACCTGCTTAATGAATAGACTGGCACAAGTTCCTCCACTTTAACCGTCTCGAGTGAAGTGAACCCCCCAGAAAATCCAAGTGAGTCTAGCCGACGTTTGCTCCAGGTATAGTGGGATCTTCCCTCCACCGTCACCTTGGGTAGAATCCTAAAGATAATAGTCACTAAGGTCACCAACAACAACAAATATACCTAGGGGAATAGTCTACGATCCGATACACATGCAAGGGCAGAGTAACAAGCTCAATCCCCTTGCTGGCTCCTTGACAATAATCCAAGGTTTACCGACAAGTGACCCGAGGCTCCTCGACAATGGTTAATCTGAGGTTTACCATTTGTAGTACGTGCATATCTGGCGTCGTTCCCAATGAAGGAGGATTGATCCCCTCACTGGTTCGGACACGATCTCGTGCTTCTCCTTTAAGAGGAGATTTCCCAGAGCATAAATGTAACTATTGGATTTATCCTACCACAAGATGAGCTACTTGTTTGGTTTTACTGTCTTGGAGAGTTAATTACTCTCCTACTCCAAGACACTAGCCTGATCTATGTTGGTGTTTCAGAGCCCTAGTAAATAAAAAGTTACTAAGTTAATTTTACTTTAAGCGTTAATTTTTATGGCTTTTATTTAGGACAAAAGGTAGTGGAGATGAAACTGATGGTGTGTAGACTCGACTCAAATCCACTAAAAAGATACACCTAAGATGATTTAAACTATCTTTCCTTTTCAATGAATTTCCTAGCTAAGAGAGTTGGAGAATGCAAAATTTATAAAGACGACTTTCTTCGCAATGAAAATCAAAGAAACAATCTCTTTATCTTTTCCAAAACACACAACACATGACCACTAATTATTTCATGAAAACTTCCTTTCTCTTTTCAAAGACTTGAAATGCTACTAAAGCAAACTTTTTTCAAAAGAGATTTTGTATTTTTTTCCTATTTTAACAAAGCATGAAAAACTACTTAACAAAAATCAATTTTAAGATCTATGAAAATCTAAGAAGAATTTTACCTAAAAGAAAATCTAAGAGAAGTTTACCTAAAAGCAAATCTAATGAGGTAAAAGCCTAAAAAATATAATTCCAGGTTGTTTTACTCAGTTACAATTCAACCAAGGACTAGTTCATGCAGAATCATAAACCAGTCAAAAACAAAAAAAAAATTCTTTTGTTCTTTTTCTTAAGAATGAAATTCACAGCTTAACCAACAAGCCTTCTCGAAATTCCACAAAGAGACAACACAAAGGTAGGTTTCTCACAAAGGTGGATTTTACGAAAGGTTCGACTCCTAAGAAGACTGAAAAGACCAGGGATATCCAAGGTTTTTACAACTTCTAAAGCCAAAGTCACTACAAGACCAATACAAAAATCAAACCTAGGGCTAGAATTTCTATGAACTTCACTAAAACCCTTGATGCTAATGAAACAAGCTTAGATGAAAACTTTTGACAGGTAACTAATGGATCTGGGCAGCAAAAAACAAACTATAAACAAAATCTAATAGGTAAAAAAGGAAAAAATAGAATTTTTCAAGACTTTTGACAGGGTACGCAGGCAGCTTGTTTGCACAGGTGTGGCCATGCTCTGTGTACAAAGCAGAAGTGCATACAGGTACGCACTGTGCTTAACGCAGAGGGTGCGTACTGCTCTCAAAAACAAGAAAAATAAAAAACTAACTCAATCCGAAGCTATTCCACCCAAATTCACAGTGAATCAGTAAAAAACTAGAAAGAAATTAGATTTTCTCAAATCAAAGTATCAATCAAAAGAGAAATCAATCAAATCCATGGATTCCCCAGTATGGTCGCCATTTTGTCATGCGGAAAGAGTCAATTTTGTGGACAAAACCGACCTCCCTAGAAGCTAAGGCTTTCTAGTGACAAACAAGACAATCAAGCACGATCTTTCCCTAAATATGCATTTACAATAAAAGCAACTAGGTGTTCAAGTCTTACCTTTAGTCCAACGCTGTTTGTAGCAGCCAAGCCTCTTCGATCCAGATGAGCTCCTTCTCCTTGAATCCTGCATTCACTAACAAGCAAATGATTACATAGCACCTGAATAACTCATATAATAAAACATATTCATCATAAATACCAAGGAGTTTAGAAACAAATTATATATAACAACTTGTTGAGAAAAATGAACTTAATTGTATTAATTGGAAAGAAAAGAAACCATTACAACTAGTGCCTTGGTGTTATGCAGGTCCCTCCCAGGGTCCAGCAAGAGTTCTCCTTTACTTTGATCAACTCACCCACTTTCAAATGAAGCTAATAAAGGATGGGAATCTCTCCTCTCAAGCTCTAAAAGGGAGTCATAATTTCAGCAGCATCTACCCTTAGGAATGTTCAGCTTTCAACCTCCCCTCCCTCTAGCCCAATGCTTGTATTTATAGTGCTTTGGAGGAAGTTAATCAGGTCCACCATCAATGGGATAAGCCCCTCTTTCAATGGGATAGCTCCCCTCTTCATGGGATAAGTTCCTCTTTCATTGGGATGCATGAACCATCTGGAGGTGCTCAATCCACGTCAAACCATCTTCTAGAATGCTCTAGATTCGACCACAAGTAACTTTTTTGAAGTAAAACTTGCGCCTTTTGACCTTTATAGGAGTACACACCCACCCCTTTATAGACAGAGCATACAAGTACGCAGGTATTATGAACTTGAGGTGCGTACACGCAGGTAAGAGTAAGAGAAACTGCGTAACCAGAGTTATATTGACTTTTTAAAGACTTTCTCTCTTTCTTGGAGTTTGACATGAGGAGTAGAGGTATAAGACTTGCCCAGGAGGACAGTATGACAATTGATGTAGCCATACTGACTGCAAATAGTCATGGTGACAAATTTTAGTGTAACAGGATGAACAAGGAATGCATGTGATGAGATTTTTTCACAAACGGATGAACACATGGAGCATGCAAAAGTACAAGCAGAGGAGCAACGTGCACATGCAACATCAAGCGAAAACCAAGACCATCAAAGACTTTGCACACATTTCCATGTGGAGGTGAAGCTATGATACACCAAGAGGACATCCATCACTCAGCAGCACTGCAGCTCAACATGCACACCAGTAGCAACATGAACACATCATCTCTGTCATGTCGAGTCATGTCATGAGTCATCTCAGCCACATCACTACTGTGGAGAAAACTATTGTAATCAATGTAATGTAACGTGGATGTCCAAGAGACCTACATGTAAATATGAAGAGTCATGCAAGTCAAACAGTCATTGAGGAAGTCAAACAGTCACAAGGGCTATTTTTACCCTTGGCTATACATACCCCTCATTTGTACATGCAAAATAACTTTCACCTTGGCTCCTCCCAGATAGCCTTGAGAGTCTGTAGTCTTTTCTTGGAGGAGTGAGCAGTGGCTCCAATGCCCCGCTATTAGGGTTAGTGATGTATGGTGTACCAATGTGTCTTGGAACTTTTGCTTAATTTCAAAGCCTAATAATAGGCCAACACATTTTCACACATGTATTATATTTGTTTGTAAGACTATTCTTTGGACAGTTGTAATACATGTTGCTTTAACCTGTGTTAAAACAGTTGAACTATTTAAGTTGTTATAATACATATGCTTATGAAAATGTGTTGTACAAGTTGTTAACATTGTCTCACCTGTGTGGGCTATCCCATCAAGCACTTAACAAAACCATTCCCAAAAAACTTGTTATAGCGATCGTTGCACTCATGTGGACTACTCCACTTGGTGCTGTACGTGCTATCCATTCACTGTGTGTTTGGAACTGCCACATCCATGTGGAC
Organism: Pinus tabuliformis; assembly: GCA_031772625.1. Taxonomy (NCBI): domain Eukaryota; kingdom Viridiplantae; phylum Streptophyta; class Pinopsida; order Pinales; family Pinaceae; genus Pinus; species Pinus tabuliformis. The sequence continues at coordinate 1,116,852,367 of CM062813.1, read as the reverse complement.
TACTCTGCTAGAAGCTGCACATGTCCTGTTGTGTTGTGTGTCTCTGACATACTTAGGACTATTCCCTTTCAACTTGAGACTCACTTCCACCTTATCCCTATGTGGTGAAATAAACTTGACATAAGTAACACTGTGCACTCACCAAGCACGCGAACCTCATTGTTCAAAGACAAAGTAGACCACTCTCATGTGATGACAAGAAAGAGCTAAGGAAAACCTTTAAGATAATGGCAACCGAGCCATCATACCGGATGGGAATCCTACACCAAATAATGTGAGGTCTAGTTGGGACTTCATATTGGGGAGATCCCCTAAATGTTGGTGGGTCCAGCACCGTCAACATTTTTAGCACTAAAAGGAGGGATGTTTGTTGTTTATGGCTGAATGTCCTCTCACCCCCACTCATCAATCATCTATTTAAGGTGGTATCCAAAATCCACTCCCACGGGATTTGTTGTATCATCAGTGAAAGAAGCAGTTCTTTCCACACCTGAAGTTCTAGCAGAAGATGTTGATAATGGATAGGAACCTCTGGTCTTTCAACAAGGAGATCGAGACACACTCTTTATCTTGGGTTCATATTTCAGTACATGAGGTGGAGGGGAAGGTAGCAGAGGAGGTGGAGGTAGAGACAAAACAATAGATTCAAAGCCTGAACTGTCAGATTCTAAAGAAGAGGAGGAGGACGAAGAAGAAGAAGACATGGTTGACCAAAACTTGGAATGCATGACTCAGGGACCATTGGCTCTCCCGGGTGATTTGCACAAGATTCCAAAGCGTTTGGAGAGATTGATCACAATGTATGACCCTGACAAAGTAGTGAAGGGAGAATATCACTTGGACAACTTATACCTACAACTACAGATGCTCAAGGTACGATACGATGATGTTGCATGCAGATTGTTCCCTTGTACCTTGGATGGTTGCACAATAGTATGATATCACAACCCTCCTATCAAATCCATCCATAATTGGGGTATGTTCAAATGCATGATCCTAGAAAAAAATGTTGATGACAAGATGACCTGAAATGTTGGACAAACTTGTTAATGCTATGCAAGCTTCCTCATCAGTATTAAAAAATGTGTTTAGGATCATCTCAAATTAACCAAAATGTGAGGAATTATGTGTCAAGTATTCAGTGTCTTTTATGAGAAAATTATGAGGTTAATTAGCTATTCAAAACACATATACATAAAGTAAAATGCATAGAAATAAAACACAACAACTCATAACACAAAACTGATAAAGGATTTCACCCCTCTTGGGCTCATCTCCTTGGACATGCTTTAATGGCTAGGCCCTCTTTGGATTAATGGTCAATTCTCTGATTACGTGGACCTGCAGTGATCCAGTGGCTATACAACCTACTCCATTGAATTCAGAAGACCCAAAAACCCAAAAAATGACATTCCAAGATCTACAATTGGACTTCAATTGATCTAGGCTTGACCTCCTCTCCTGGTGGCTCTAGGCTTCCTTAAACTTCAATGTAGCAAAATCAAATGCAAAAGTGTCTTTCTGCCTCTACAACTTGTTCCATTATGTTTAGAGCATAAAATTCATCTAGGAATGACTCTTTCTAAGCCAAAATTGGTCAAATAATGAAGAAGTTATGGTCTTGTCAGTTTTCCCTAGGAAAACTCCACCAAATATGGAGAAACTCTAGTTAACCCCACCAAATTTGGTGCAATGCCAGATTTTTCGGACCTTCCAAACTACCAACAACTAAATCTACAATTTAATTAGGGATAAGCATGGTTTAATTATAGTTAATCCCACTCAGCGTGTTAATTAGTGCGGTTAGTGTTAAGCACCGACTCTTAGTTTTGTGGTGTTGGTCACATGCAGAGGGAGCTAGCCCTCTCCTCCCCCAAACCACCATGTTTTACAATTTAAATAGAAGGCACACTGATTATATGTTAAGACTTCTGGTGTGGCATAGTGGTAAGGATTTAGGTTTGTGCGGGAAAGGTTGCGAGTTCTATTCCCTGGCCTACCAAAACATTTTAAATGCCCATTGAGAGAGCACATGGCAGCCTCCGGGCTTGCCACACATCAGGCTCTCATTCGTCCACCCAAAATGCTCTAGACCAATGATATGTTGACATTTTTCAAATCTTGATTAAGCCAATTGTGGGAATATTCCTTGGAATATTCTTTTTTCTCACTGGGTTGTACAAATGCCTAGTCAACATCCCAATTAGTCCATCCCCAAAATTTTGCATGTTTGAAAAAGTAGGTAGAAGGCTCTATCTTTCTCATATGAACTCTATTTGACTGAAACGAGTTGCATTGGGATCGTATCATCGAGACGGAAAATTTATTTCAGGTTTTGAGAGATTCCGAGCACTTTTATTTTTGAGCAAATTTTTGCCCCTTAATCCAAATTTCAATCACTCCTTCCCATTGATAGGAATTTGGACCCAGAAAAGCTAGTTATCTGATGAGAGCTGAATCCTCTTCTCCTTCCCAAGTTCTATCAATTGATTCTACTTGGAAAAATCTCCATGAAAAACACTTGGGTTCAATGACATGCATTGCCTTGCAAATGGCTTGGCACTTCAACCAATGTTCTCCTTTTGCTGCTGATCCAATCCAACATTTGTTGGTTGCTTGTTGATTAAACACCCTACTATACCAAAGTGATCCCACAGTGCTTGGAAATCTGACTGATTCCCTTCCCACTGAGAATCATATTCCTCCTTTGCAACACATGCATTACATGCAAGCTTCTCCTTGGAAACAAATTTTCCAGGTTAAACCCATATGAGTGAAATATAGTAATGAGTTCCAATATCACTAATAACAAGAAAATAAATGACCATTCTTTTACCTCCATGGTTCCAAATTCCACATCTGGAAGAATGCATTCACCATCTCTTTCACTTCTTAGTGTCAACACATCAAATGGTTTACAATTGCTGCAATTGTTTTTGCCATTTTTTTCCACTTTCACTTCTTGATTCCATCATCCTCCAGTATTAACATGATGCTCATGTCATGATTTGAGAATGAAGGCTAACCATGAGCCTTTTTCTCAAGCGTGGACCTTCCAAAATACTGCGACATCTTATTACAAGAAACACCATTAACCTTGAAAAAATCTCATGCAAGAATATAACTTGATGATGTTATAGCTCTGATACCACTTGTTATAGATCTAACTCGGAAATACTATAGATCTATATGAAAATATAAGACAATGCAAATAAACCCAGAAATAATATGAAATGATTCTTTATTGATCAAACCCTTAAGGTAGGGTAACACCATACATTCACTCCTTAAGGAAGGAGAACACTCCACAAGTCATATGCCTGTTCATACAATAATCCTTCACTTTCTCCATGTGGAGTCTCTAGCCTCTATATAGGTCTCATACATACAATACCATGGGTCATTACCATGGTTCCCTCATATCATCAACTAATACCATGGGCCCATTACATTATTATTAACTACATGTGGTCCCTTACATGATATGGGTTAACCACCTTATTTATTACTATGTCCCATCTCATTATTACATTATTACCTTGGGTACCTCCCTTGGTATCCCATATTATCCCCCCTAGGTATATAACATTCCACCCCCCTAAGCATGTTTCATCCCCAAAACATGGGAAGAACATAAATAATAAGATCTACTCAAAAGAGTAGTCCACTGGTACCATGCACGTGCATCTAGCCATCCAAGGGTGTTGTAGCTCTGATACCACTTGTTGTAGATCTAAACCAGAAATATTATAGCTCTGATACCACTTGTTGTAGATCTAAACCAAAAATATTATAGCTCTAATACCACTTGTTGTAGCTCTGATACCACTTGTTATAGCTCTGATACCACTTGTTATAGATCTAGCCCGGAAATACTATAGATCTATATGAAAATATAAGACAATGCAAATAAACCCAGAAATAATATGAAATGATTCTTTATTGATCAAACCCTAAAGGTAGGGTAACACCATACATTCACTCCTTAAGGAAGGAGAACACTCCACAAGTTATATGCATGTTCATACAATAATCCTTCACTTTCTCTATGTGGAGTCTCTAGCCTCTATATAGGCCTCATACATACAATACCATGGGTCATTACCATGGTTCCCTCATATCATCAACTAATACCATGGGCCCATTACATTATTATTAACTACATGTGGTCCCTTACATGATATGGGTTAACCACCTTATTTATTACTATGGCCCATCTCATTATTACATTATTACCTTGGGTACCTCCCTTGGTATCCCATATTATCCCCCCTAGGTATATAACATTCCACCCCCCTAAGCATGTTTCGTCCCTGAAACATGGGAAGAACATAAATAATAAGATCTACTCAAAAGAGTAGTCCACTGGTACCATGCACGTGCATCTAGCCATCCAAGAGTGTTGTAGCTCCGATACCACTTGTTGTAGATCTAAACCAGAAATATTATAGCTCTGATACCACTTGTTGTAGCTCTGATACCACTTGTTATAGATCTAAACCAGAAATATTATAGCTCTAATACCACTTGTTGTAGCTCCGATACCACTTGTTATAGCTCTGATACCACTTGTTATAGATCTAACCCGGAAATACTTTAGATCTATATGAAAATATAAGACAATGCAAATAAGCCCAGAAATAATATGAAATGATTCTTTATTGATCAAACCCTTAAGGTAGGGTAACACCATACGTTCACTCCTTAAGGAAGGAGAACACTCCACAAGTCATATGCCTGTTCATACAATAATCCTTCACTTTCTCCATGTGGAGTCTCTAGCCTCTATATAGGCCTCATACATACAATACCATGGGTCATTACCATGGTTCCCTCATATCATCAACTAATACCATGGGCCCATTACATTATTATTAACTACATGTGGTCCCTTACATGATATGGGTTAACCACCTTATTTATTACTATGGCCCATCTCATTATTACATTATTACCTTGGGTACCTCCCTTGGTATCCCATATTATCCCCCCTAGGTATATAACAGATGACCTCTTCCTTTTGCTTCTTGAAAGCCAAAAATATCACATCATGTTAACATCACCATGTACTCTTACGTCTTGGTATATAAACCATCGACTAAACATAATTCGATAAAACATGTTTCTTCAAACCACTGAGTTTCAAGTCAAGCAAAAGCATGTACAACAACTTGATGATTTACAACAAGAATTCCACATTCTCATGAAACAATTCGTCACATCTCCCTTTCATCTTTGGAGACAAAATCAACTTTTCCAAGTCGATATAACATACATGTAACAATCAATCAACCACACAAGCCGACCCTCATGCATGTGCAAATAATCAACATTCTCAAGTTGACAACATAAATGTTAACAAAGCAATTAACCAACACAAGTCAATTACTCATGCATGTTCAAGCACAATGAAACTATTAAAAATTCCACTGTTCACACACACAAACTCTCATGCATGTATAACAATTCTCAACTCTCTCACAAGTACAATCATAAGTACAAGAATCCCATTGGTATGTACAAGTACTTAAAGAGCTAAAATCACCAAATTTTCTGCAATAAAGTGAGTCAAAATACTCCACTTTTGAACACCTTCATGGTGTAAACATGCAAGTTCAAGAATGCAACATTCATGCAAATTTGTAGTTGCAAATTGCCATATTTTCTGCATATAAGTCAGTCAACATAACTCTAATTTTCCAACATCTTGCTTCATGAAATTTGAAACATACTTTCAGGAGAAAATAAATGCATCCAAATAATAAGGAAATGCATCAATAAGGCAATATTTGCATCAAATATCAAAAGAAATGCAAGGCCTTAATTGGTTAAGAAATCTAACCATCTCTTTCCAAACCATTTCAGTGGGGCTCCCTTTAGCTTCACTTCATCATGTGTATCATCCTGACCCACATCAATTCTGAAATCCTCTTTTCCATTCTTCCCAAAATATCTCTCCACCTTCTTCAAATTTCATGGATGACTTGTTGGATGCACAGTCCAACACTTATATACAAGATGACCCTACTTATGGAAATAAGTGCAAAAAAATTGCATCTTCTTTTCAACATGGTTTCCATTTTCCAATGGACCTTTGGCTTTCTGTCTCTTTTGTTTTGAAAATTTCCTGTGTATGGCTATCCTCTTCCAACACCTCAAAATAGTATGGTTATTCAAAACACAAAAGGAACATGTAAATTTTCTCCAAATCTTACGTGAAGATTTACCATGTTTATCATAATCAAAAGAAACTTCATAAAGATAGATTTATACCTTGCACATTCACCTTTTTCGCCTTCTTGAGGAGGTGAATTTGATGAGGTAGTGTTTCTCTTCGGAATACCAACAATGTTTTCAATGACCTTAGAGATTTCAATATCCTCTTCTTCTCTATTTCCAGTAGTTGCATGCTTATGAACATCTTCTTGCAAAGTGGGTATAAAAATTGTGCATTCCTCATGAACACAAACTTCACAAGCTTGAGGAAATGAACATGTAATGAAAGTCCTTCCTGGAACACCTTCATGTGCCTCCTTGGCTTTCGAGCATTCTCCATCATGTTGTCCATAGCCAAGACCCAAATACCAAGGTCTTTCCTCAACAACATTTGGCTCAACTATGCCTTGTGCATGTTTTCCTAACCCTTTACCTTCATAACCCATCTTCATCAATAATTTGGACTCTATTCCTCTAATGTGTCTTTCAAAAGCACAAAAAAAATCATTTTGAGAGGAAATTGAAGATAAACTTGAATTGCATAGGGTTTCCTTGGCATCATGGAGTTGAATCTCCATCTCATGCATCTTTTCAAGAAGCTCTTTCTTCTTCTCCTTCATATGAACTCATATTGAAGTATAGTGTTCTCCTTCCTATCTTCATTCATCTCTTGCACCATATCCCTCATGATGATAATCTCTTGCAACATCTCTAAATCAAAGAGTCTTGCTAAGGAAGATGAATTAGACACATCACTTGTTGAAGTTTCCATCACACTTGTAATGCATCAGAAATATTCATAAAGCTTAAAAAATTTTCTCAACAAAGAATCATCTCAGACCATATCCCTTCTTCATCTTACACACATAAACTTTCACACACTTAAATTCTCCTTGCACAAATACAAAACCAATAGCTAATTTTCTAGATAACCTTGGAAAACAATCTCAAGGTTAAAATGAGCTAACAGTGATATGATACAAACTTGATCTGAAATGTTGGGCAAACCTGTGAATTCTATGCAAGCTCCCTCATCAGTATTAAAATTTGTGTTTAGGATCAGCTCAAATTAACCAAAATGTGAGGAATTTTGTGTCAAGTATTCAATGCATTTTATGAGAAAATTATGATGTTAATTAGCTATTTAAAACACGTATACAACAAGTAAAATTTAGAGAAATAAAACACAACAACTCATAACAAAAAAATGATAAAGGAGTTCACCCCTCCTGGACTACATCTCCTTGGACCTACCTCAATGGCTAGGCCCACTTTGGATTAATGGTAAATTATCTTATTACATGCACCTACAGTTCTCCAATGGCTTTGCAACCTGCTCCATTGGATTCAGAAGATGAAAAGGCCCCAAAAATGACTTTCCAAGCTCTACAATTGGACTTCAGCTGATCTAGGCTTGACCTCCTCTCCCGGTGGCCCTAAGCTTTGTTAAACTTCAACGTAGAAAACTCAAGTACATAAATGCCTTTCTGCCTCTGCAACCTATTCCATTATGTTCAGAACATCCAAATAATCTAGGAATGATTCTTTATGAGCCAAAATTGATCGAATAATGAATAATTTATGGTCTCTTCAGTTTTCCCTAGAAAGACTCCATCAAATCTAGAGAAACTCTAGTTAAGCTCACCAAATTTGGTGCAATGTTGGATCTGTCGGACCTACCAAACTTCCACAAATGAAATTCACAATTTAATTAGGGATAAGAATAGTTTAATTATCGTTAATCCCACTTAGTGCGTTAATTAGCGTGGTTAGTGTTAAGCATCGACTCTTGGTTTTTTGGTGTTGGTCACATGCGAAGGGGGTTGGCCCTCATCTCCCCTAAACTGTCACATCTTACAATTTAAATAGAAGGCGTGCCTGTTATATGTTAAGACTTGTGGTGTGACATAGTGGTAAGGCTTTGGTTTTGTGTCAGCGAGGTCGCAAGTTTGATTCCCTAGCTTGCCAAAACATTTTAAATGAACTTTGAGAGGGCAAATGATAGCCTTTGGGCTTGCCACATGTGAACCTTTCATTGGTGCAATGAAAATGTTCTAGACCAATAATATGTCAAAATTTGTCAAATCTCAATTGAGCCACCTATGGGAATATTCCATGAATATTCCTTGGCATATTCATTTTTCTGATTGGGCTATATGAATGCCTAGTCAGCGTCCGAGTCAGCTTGTACCCAAAATTTTGCTTGTTTGACAAAGCAAACATAAGGCTCTATCTTTCTCATACGAACTCTATTTTGCGTGAAACATGTTGAATTGGGATACCGATATGGACATGGTTGTTCACGTTTTGAGAGATTGCGAGCACTTTTAGTTTTGAGAAAAAATTTGCCCCTAATCCATATTCCGATCACAAGACCCCAACGATGTTGCTGAAGGAGTTGGGCAGCCTAAAGATGGAGGCAAAATAAAAGCTAAAGTATTTCAATCGGAGGTTTTTTCACATATTGAAAATTTTTTCAATGGACATGAAACCTCATGACTCCATTACTATCGATTACTACACGTCTGCACTACCAACCAACATTATGTAGTTCGTCAAGCAGGCTACGAAACCAACATTATTAGAAAAATGCAAAGAGGTAATCACTGTAGGGAAGGAACTATGCACGATTGGAGTTATCAAGGATGAAAAACTAATGAAGGACTCCATTGATGTGAGCAGGAAGCCCTAGACTATAGCGAGTAAGGGTAAAGACATGGAAGCAAGTGATATTCAAACCCTTACTCATCTTGCCAAGAACTTGACAACAGAAGTGTCCTAGCTCAAACAATGAACAATTGACACATATGTGAGTAGCCGACTACCCAGAGAAAGACAAGGAAGCATGTCATTAGTTAGAAATCACTTCCCATCTAAAACTACGCAGAGCTCCAGCTCAATGTTCCAATTAGAATAGCGCACAAACAATGAATTTTGCTCATTTCATGAAGATAAGCTCTTGGAAGGGTCTTGTTCAGATTGGAAATGCGTTGCAAGCTTAGTATGTGACCATATGAAAAATGTAGTGAGTAGTTCATAGGGCCAGCCGGGAGACACTGACGATGATGAAGATGCTGCACCTGATGAGGTACCCAGCACTAGATAGGTATTCAACATGTATCAGTGCTCAAAAGAAGTGTAGAAGACAAACACTGAGAAGAAGCCCCAAAAGAAAAATGATCGTTACAATCTCAGAATTCAAGGGGTTCCCCCTATTGTTAGGGAAATGCAACAAAGGCTCGAACTACTGAGGAAGGTTCATCCACCAGCTGTCGAAAGGCATAAAACACAAAACATGCCTGGGAATACACCAGTGGATAAGAGTATGTCCATGAGTAGTAAACAACAAAACACTCTGTCGAGGAGCACAAACACTAGTCTCACGCCAGACATCTCGGTGAATCTACTAGCTCTAGATCACAATATCATGGAATACATGAAGAAAAATCACGCAAACATCAATTTGTTCAAGTTGGTTAAGATTCAGAGTCACCGGGATATTCTGTTATGTGCACTAGGATAGACATCTACAAATAGCGTAACCTCTACGAGCATGGGAGCAAGCACATCTCCCAGATCACTCAAAACTATGATAAACACACTTCGGATGGAAGAAGCAAACTCTATTTCCATCCATTCACTGTTTCATTTGAAATATTTAACTCTAATGTTCACAACTGTTTGGTTAATTATGGTGCATCAACCAACATCATGATGCTCTCCTTTACCAAGAAGATCAATGCACAATGGAGCAAGAAATCTGCACAGATCATTCATTTCGACCGGACATGCGTACCAACCACGGGTGAAATTTGGGATGTAATTACTCGACTATCTCATGATGGTCGAGTTCACTAGTGCATAAAAATTATCGTTGTGGACATAAGGCATCAATCATGTAATTTCATGCATTAATACACCATTATTTCATAAACGCATTAAAACGTAAGGCACATTCATATAAACAGAAGTAAATAGACAAAACACATGGGTTTTTGGAATAATCTCTTCATTAATGCTTCAGTTCTACTTATAGACTCAAGACTTCCCTATGCACTCAGTTGTAGGGGTCCGCCCACTCAGCTGTGGACTCTCCTTTAGGCCTTTGCCCACATAGCGACAAATCCTCTCTTCTACTCTAATACTGCTTCGCTCTTCCTTCTATTAAACCATTACATTCGTCTCCATCATCAGTACCTTTTTTAGACATCCTAAGACACACCTATTTATACAATCCCATGGTTTGCGGGCCATGGGTAGATATTGAAAATCCGACTCAACTTACATAAAACAAGGGTAAAACCTTTATGACACTTTAACTATCTATGTGCTCCGTGACCACAACTTGCGGAGACTTTACATTTTATACAACAAAGCTTGGGCTTTTGCCCCAAAAGTCTCCCTAGCAGACCCCATCCCAATAGGCCCCCAACACAAAGATCGTGACTCAACCTTGAGTTACATTGTTGGCACAAATATCTTACTGCGAAGACCTACCAATCCTACTTGTGCCACTACCACTTCAGCCACACTCTATGTGGCTTCCTCTTTGATTTGCTCCATCAGCTATTCTACTACTGGTCTTGCACTCTCTTCCTTGATTTTATGTTGCGTGCTCTGTAGGCTCACCGAATTCTCCTGAATGTTCGCAAAGATAATGTAGGCCTCATCCAACCAAGGCCCCAATATGGCCTTGAGGACTGCCTCTTTCTTCTGCGCTGCTTCCACCTGTAGATGTAGCTGCCTGGCCTCCTGCAACTTAGCAAGGCATTGTGCAGAAGAAACAATGTGCACCATTTCTATGACTTCATCATACTATTTTTGGAGTTTGCAATCTTGTGTATTCAAGGCCTGCAGGGTGGGATCTTCCTGCAGGGCCATGACTACCTCAATTGCTTGCTCAAAACGTGCGCTGCAATCCGGCGAGGTTGAAGGTTATGATTTAAACTCTAACTCTGTTATCTTCAGGTTCAGTTTGAACTGAACCTTGGCCACTTCCATCTTGGTGTCGCACACGTCAACAACCAGCTTCTTGATATTCACCTCCAATGATGCTTCCTCTAGTATATTCAATTCTGAAATTGTTCTGCATGGCTCGACCACTACGGCTACAAGCTGGGTATTCTACACCTAAAATTTCTTCTAAGCCTCAAGCACCTCTGACTTCTGAGTGAACATCTATTTGTTGTTGACTCTGTACTCGCTTATCAAATTTAGTGTGCGCTACCCCTGGGTCTTAACCTCTATTATCACACCTTCTTGGAGTGTATGAAGAAAATTGCTAGGGAGTGTGGTCAGGTTGAGGCCAAGTTTCTTCAAGGAGCTAACAATAGCCTTGTCAGTGGTTGTCTCCATGCTCAAAGGTCCATATGGTAGTGTGACTACCTGGAGATCCAATGATCGAACCATCTCTGCTACTTGAGTGGTCCCCGTGCTAAATTGGTTGATGTCGTGTTGATCTATCCTGTACCTGTGTTGGCTTGATTGGCCCTAACCCAGGTTCAACGTTAAGCAGCCAAGAAAATGCCTAAACTAATGGCCCTTTGGCATCAATCTACGGAGCGCGGACTGAAGTCTCACCCGAAGAATTATGGGGGGATGCGGGAACCAAGTTTCTACACCCTGATATAGTTTTGTTGTTGGCTTTTAGACCTTCACTCTACCTTCACATAGATTGATAAGTGTTATAGGAAAAATTGACCTCCTCATCAACTCAGAGGTGAAAGACAAGGTGACTGAAACAATGACCACAATTGCAGGTCCAAAATCCACACTAACGCTCTCTATACACTGACAAATTGCTTTATAAAGCTTGTTAGCAAGCATAAAGGAACGTTAGTCAGCCTGCTAACTCATGTTGTTAGACCAGCGGGAGCGTTATTGAACTTAAGTGATGTTCAAGAGGTTATGCCAATGAATCTACTCATAAATATCTAGATATTAAATCCCTAAATTTGTGCAAGAAAAGCAAGGAAACTCCAAAAATCAAGATATGTGGAGAAATTCTATTCTGAGAATGAAGGCAAATGGGAAAGAGTTTGTAAACAGGGCAGGTTCATGGTTTTTTCGCTAATGAACTCTAGATGGAACTTAGTAGCCCTAATTCGATTACTACATAAGCAGTGAGAGGGCCATTGCAAAATGGTCAGAACATTTAGAAGGATAGCTTATAAAGTTGTTGTGAAACTGTCATATTCTTGAAGGAGCTAGCTGAAAGAAGGAGAGAGAGAGAGAGGAAGAAGGGGTAAGGAAGGTTGATACAATGGATTATTGTAATCAATATTCCATTCTCAATATAGAACTGTAGTTGTGTTCCCTACTCCAAAGTTTCGGTCATATTGTGCATTTATTTGTTCATTCTGATGCTTGTTGAGTTGAGTAGTTAAGTTATACATTTATACATGTTTGTTACAGATTCTTACATTAGTTTTCAGAAGTGTATGTTGTGATTGGTTTGCTTTGTCCTTTGTGCAGGAATTGACTTGGAGCTAGCTTAGAAGGAGTTCTTCTTGCCACACGGAGATCCCCAAGTGAATCTAGAAGGAACCAAAGGTGATCCTCTTTCCATACCCTATCAATTTATGTTTGATAGATGAACATGTGTGTAACAGGTAGCTTTTGCAGATAATCTTACAGTCTGTCGAAGGTCCTAGGAAGGCCTTTGAGGGTAGTTTTCATCCCGTGCATTTTACCCCATAGCAGAATTGGTGACTCCACTGGGGACTATACATCTAGTTCCCGGTTACCCGGACTCCTCTCAGATCTTCTCTTTCTTCTATGAGCTTCCTGCTTCTTCAAATCCTTTTCTGATCCACCATCTAACTTGTTGCATCCTGCAAAGTTGCATTCTCCTCAGAAACTGATCCTAAATACCCTTTGTTGAGCTATTTCCCTCACTAAGGAAGGTTTCTAGTCTACACAGAGCTTTATAAAGCTCTTTGACTATGCACAAGGAACGTTAGTGGCCAAATTAACTCTCTGTTTACAATAAATAGAGCGTTAGTCTCCCATTTCCATGTTTTTCAATAGGTTCTGTGGACCAAAAGGGGGGGGGGAACTTCTTTCAGGGGATAAAGTAAGATCTACAACAGTATCATGCTAACAAAGTTGGTATCTTGAAAATTTTATTTTTAAGAAAATGTTTTAGTTTTCCTCTCCTAAAAGAATTTTTTTTTGAAAGAAAGGTTGATCAACTGTATGATTCCTTCTGTCGAAATAGTTGTAGGCTACTTCATTTTGGTTTTCAGTAGTTGTTAGGGAATATTGAGAAAATAAACTTTCATTTATGCAAGTGTTGAATGGCTTTAGATGCATTGACGAATCCATGAATATATGAAATGATACATGTGTAGAATAAGACTTGTTTGCATAAGAAATTGAAAAAAAAAAATTAGAGCATTGTTTTGCATGGTTTATTGGGTCAAGAGTCTCACCATATTCATACATCAACACCCCTACCAAAGAAAAATAAGCAAGTACACTAAAATTTACATTAAAATCAATCAATTACTCTTTTTGAGCAAACCAACATTAGCTAGATTACGACCTTGGGATAAGCATGTGAGTGAACTGCCCAAGGTTGAAAATCATAACTAGTGTCATTAATGAGTGAAAAATCATTCAACACTCATATTACCAGGACCACTCCACTAACTATAGAGTGAAATGCGAGACCACATCAGACTGTAATTGAAGGTAGCCCACCTTCTCTTACAACTCCTTTGGGTATTCTGTGTATCGGGGGTCCCTTCAGGGATTTTGGAACTGAGTTGGGGACTCAAGTATCCTGCCCGCACAAAGTGCTATCTATGACCATGTCTGTTATAAACATTTTTGGGCACTGCAACCCCAAGCATAAAATTTCCATAAACCAAGGGCTCCTAAGTCCCTAAAAGTGTTGTTCTAACCCCCAAAGGAACAAGGTCAACTGATTACAGCTTCTCCCAGAAGTTCTCCATGAACAACTGCTCAGAACTGGTGTTATAGACATTTTTGTGCCCTACAACACCAAGCATGAAATGTCCATAAACAAAGGGCTCCTAAGTCCCTAAAAGTGTTTTTCTAACCCCTAAAGGAACAAGGTCAACAGATTATTGCTTCTCCCAGTATTTCTCCACCAGAAACTACTCAGAATTGGTCAAAACAAGATCATTTCAGCTGCTCCACTGGCTAAGTGCATTGCATTGCACCTAAATACACTGTGAGGGTGCGTTGCATTTAAAAATCCCTTCTTTAGGGTGCAATGGGCGAGAAATGACAAATGGCAGTGTCATTCCGCGAGGTGGAGAGGCAATGGAAGCTTCCAGAATCTTATCCTATGACACTTGCCTCACTGAATTCGACCAAGGATGATTAAGAGGCCCTCAGTCTCCAAGTGGAAGCAAGAACTGAAAAAGAGAAGACACTAATCAAATCACAAGCTGACTCATCCTCCTTATAGATATCTATATATGGATCCCTCATCCCAGAGATCCAGAGGCTGGAATTTTGCATATTGTAAGGAATTGCTGTTGGTTTCTAGAGACAAACATCAGATTGTTGGGTGATTTATGCTTTGTTTGAGGTGAAGAGGGGCTTGTTTGCTGGGAGGTTGATGCTGGGTTGGAACCACTGGTTGTAACTCCTCCTGGATCTTTTCTTATTTATCAATAAAAACTATTTGAGTTCTCCTCCATGCTTTTGTATCATTGATGCTTGTTACATTTGTATGGTTAACTTAAATATGATCCTAGGTTGTTTATGAATATAGATCCATGCCTTTGTATAGTGTTCTCCTTCTATGATCTTACAGGTACTTTGTGAAGCTGGGCATGCAAGGGAGCAGGTAACTGGAGACTATCAAAGAAGAGAGGGATTGGATCAAAGGATTAGCACAAGACACAGGTTGGTTCTTTCTATTCCTCTCTATCTACAATTCATAAAGGAAATACAAAAGTAGTTTTTCTCTGTTTGTTTCTAAGGCATCTATCACACCTTAGTGGGATAGAGCAGTTCTAAATAGACACTTTTCCTTGTAAAAAAATGGCGACTCTGCTAGGGAATGTATAATTAGTTTGTTTGTGTATCATTCTTTGTTGTTTGTTTCATAAACTTATAAGTAGCTTTCGAACTGCATTTTCCATAACAAATGCGAAGTAGATAAATGCTGCTTCAATCCATTCACTGGATCTATTTATGATTTAAACAGCTAATTCACAAACTATCTGATTTCCCTTGTGATAGCTCTTAGATCCTCCTTAGATCTACCCCTGATTGTTGCATTACTGATTTCTTTTTACTCGGCCAAAAACCAAGGACTGAACTACAAACTGTGACTCGGAACTTGGACAGAGTCTCGTTTCTGGCCCAGCGCAGGTATTGTTCAGAGATCCTCAATTTCAGTGCACTTCCCGAAGGGGCAACCTGCGCTGCATTTCAGATTCTCTGTGTTACAGGTGCGCTGATCCGACTAGCTCTGTGCAGCTGTGGTTCCTGTGCTTCATTCTTTCCAGTTCTATCCCTGAATTTTGCTGCCTGTGATCAGTGTAAGTCTATTTGAAACCTCTTTTCCTTGCTGTTATTCCGCCTCCTTTGTACAAAATAACTGTAGATGTTTTTGTGTGTTTATTGAGTCGTTTATAGTTTTCCATTGCAAAAGTAGAATAGTCGTATTGTCGTCCTTTGATTTGAATCTGTCGCAAGTGTCGATTTCGATCATAGGAGAAAGTTTGATTGCTGTTGATGGTCGATTATACTGTTACTATTTCTTTTGGTTTGAGTTTGTAATTTTCTAGTGTCAAGAATGAGTGTTCATTTCAAAATCGTAAGATGTCGTATTCATCTCGGTTTTTGATTTCGAAAAGAGCTTGTTTATATTTGTCGCTTGAAAAGAAATTCAGATTTGTACATAAACTTTCTTTTTAGCATCAATACTAAGAAAGTCGAAAACAAATACATGCATGTGCATTTGCATATAGACAGTCTGTTTGGCTTGATTTAGGAAAGTGCATTTACAGTGTGCTCTTTGCTCTTTGTGAAAAGATTCTGTCTTTCTTTTCCCCTAGTAGCTAGGATTTTCATTGCACAAAAGAGATAAAAGTTTGTTTATCATCTTTAGATTGCATTTTAGGAATTACATCTACATCTCGTGGTGAACACGAAAGGAAAACTTCATAAACAAGATCAACTTAAAATAAATTCAATGAATCTAACAACGCTTTGGAACTTAACGCACAACATTTAGAGGTCTAGGCTAGAGACGTATTCCGGCGTCGTAAAGCCTGGTAACTATTGTCCTCACTGATGGTTGGGTGATTCCTCCACTTTGAGAAAATAAGTGCCAGTACGGACTTGTGCTCCCACGTACTGTTGAGTATATTTTGGGAGACCCCTATAGGCTTAAAACCTTTATCCTTAGGAAGCCATGTCTGTCGCCCTATTGATCGCAATGCACTGAACACAACATTCGGGAAGATTGACTGCCGTACCGTAAAAAGTATTCTGCAGTTTTGCGATTGGTTTGGTACTCCCTCTACCTAGATCTCTAGAGTAGTCCCTTTCATTCCTTTTCAGACTCCTTAATGGAAAAGGTCCATATGAGCACTTGTCACTTCAGGCTCATTAAAAATCAAAGGCGACTAGAGTCATCTTTTGTTTTTTCTCGACTCTTAAAAACTGAAAAAACAAGTTGTGTCAAAGCATCTAAAAATTTATTTTAAAACGGAATATTCATAACCCCTTTCCTACGTTGATCTTGGGTTGAGAAAATGGAGTCCACCAACCAAGGAATTCCCCTTGGAGGAAATCCTAGTCCCTTCTCCTCTTGGGGAGATGTTGGTGCACCCCATATCGCCACATTGTCGCTTCCACGACTGACATTTGGTTTGCCCGTATGGCTCTTCTCAACCTCTATCATTCAAAACACCACTATTCCTGAACAATTGAATCAGCAATTAGACGAGTCCAGAGTTACCCACCAACCTTCTACTTCCTCTAATTCTTCCTCTTCCCCTTCCTCTTCACTTGATGGGGCTAGTAAAGCCAAAAGTCAAGTTCCTAAGGAGAAGAAGGAAAAGAAGAAGAAATAGAAGAAGAAGGAGGAGCCGAAAGCGAATGGGGGCAAACGAGTGTCGTCTAACGAAAATCCACACACTACACTGACCAGGCCTAAATCGCCATGTGTCATTTGCAAAGGAGACCATTTTCACAGAGATTGTCTTTGCATCCCTCGGATCTTAAGGGATTGGTCTCCTCGTTTGCACAACCCGGTGTCGTCAACCTCTGATGATCATGTTGAAAACACACCGTCAACTAGCGAAAGCGAAGCCCCAAGACAAAAAGGAAAATATAGATTTCCTTGTAAACTGTGCGAAGGCGATCACGTCGTCCCCCGTTGTCCCTTCTTAGATGAAGCTAAAAGAGTTTTGGATGATCGTCCGGTTTCACCGTTACGACTTCCTCCTCGATATAAAAAACTCTTGCTGAGTCCATCGCTAGTTGAAAATCCGGCTGACCCGTTTAGGTGGTCGACTGATGCATCTGTCATTGAAGATGAACCATCTGAATCCATACCAGACGAAATTCAAAACGTTGAGGCGGCAGTTGACCTGGTCTTGCCTTCAGAGGTTCCATCTTCATATGATACAATCACTGAAGAGAACAAGGATGACACCATCCAAATTCTTTTCATAAGCACAGACTCCAACGGACATGGGGAAATTTACCCGTTCCTTTACCACAGGAAGGAAGTTCATCAGAGTCGTACCCCGCCGTCTATTCGGTCCCACCTCTAAGCAACCTAGTTGTCTCCTTCGACTGAAATCAACTAGGTAGACCCTGTTTACCGACCAGTATACCATTCTGGATTATTGTTCAAATATATAGAATGGTTATGGCTGGTACCATCATAGATGAGGGGGCTTATGTGAGTATCCTTTCCTCAACTGCTTGGAAAGCGCTTGGTTCGCCATCACTTTTGCCTGAGATGAGAAATCTGACAGGCTTTGATAAAGGAACCAGACGACCGTTAGGGATCCTTCCCGATGTACCCATAACATTGAGAAGGAAAACAGTTCACATGAACGTAATGTTAGTTCAAGGACGCCTGGATTACAATCTACTCCTTGGACGAGACTATATTTATTGCATGGGAGCAATTGTCTCCTCACTCTTTAGAGTAATGTGTTTTCCGCACGAAGGAAGAGTGGTCAAGCTCGTGGACCAGCTTTCATTTCCTGGATCATACAGAGCAAATAGTCATATACCATCCCTGAATGGTCTTTTCATGCAAGAAATGTCTTAATCTCCAGTCCGTCCTCACGATGAGCGCGAGTGATTCAGAGGGATATGACTGAATCCCAGGGGGCATGCACCCTGGTCTGCTTCGGCAAGAAAACTTCGGGTATAAGGTAGGTTTCCGTGAGAGAATATGACTAGTCTGTACCCCTATCCATGATTGGAAGAGGGGGTTATTCTAGGACAAGATTCTCTTGTCAAAGTTATGTGAGTTGGCGAGCACCGCCACTCACCTTTGTTTATCTCGGTAGACATCGCCGAAGAAGTGTTTTGTTTGCGCTGTGAATAGAACAATCTTTGGGTAACCTGTAAGAGGTAGGCCTCTCTCGGTAAAACAAATGTTTTAACGGACTAAAGAAGGGGTAACCTTGAAACTCTGTTTTATACCTGGGGGCATGCAAACCTTTTGGAATGCAAGCGAAGAGCGACTATTTATTTTTTTTAATTTTTAGGACCTCTAACCCTTTAAACTCGTAGGATTGGTCGTTTCCTAACTTGCATAAAGAAAGGATGTGGGGAAAATCTCTAAAAGTTGTCGTTTTTATATGAGACATTCTTATCACAAGACTGGATTAATCGAGCAGTTTTAGCACATAGTTCAAGCTCGTTAAAAAATAAACATAAGACATGAGCAAATGTTTCCACCCGCGTTTAAGCTCGTTAAAAAATGAACTATTCCCCCGGTAAATAACCATCGTGAATGTAGTACTTCAGCCGTTAAAGCCTTGGTCGTGTTTGCACCGTCACCTCCACTTTTTCATTGGCCGATCATTCACCTCCATATGATTGTTTACCCATTTTGAGGAACAGCTACGAAGAGTGATTTCACTAGCCATCCTTGTGACACTGCCGTGATTGGAAAATTCCAAACCTTACCTGGAATCAGCTGCTACCCATTTTATCACTCGTTCCTCAAAAGACGAGTCTCCTTTAAGCTCTTTTCTACTGACTCGTAAAATATGAAAAGATTGTCGAGCCATTGGCCTCTCCAGCTCGTTAAAGGGACAGGAAGTGCTATCCCTCATCTAGATTTTAATCTTTTTGGACCTGAGGGATTATTACACAAAAAGATCGAGCACTTGTTTTGTTCAGCTCGTTAAAACTATCGAAAATTCATCCCTTCTGTATTGTTTTATACTTTTTCAGACTTAAGGGATTACATGACGAAAAAGGAATTTTGGAGTTACCTTTACGTTCCTTTTCAGACTCTCTAAAATTGAAAAGGACCGAGTTATCTTTGTCGTTAAACTCGTTAAAAAGATTAATAGCGACAAACTTGTCTTTAGACGAGAACGATTTTCACTATCGCTAGGCTCGTTAAAACATAGCGATGGGTTTGCCCAAAGGGAAAATTATAGAACAAGCATATGTTATCCTCCTCAAGCTTGACAAAAATAAAGAGGTACTGGTCAGCAATGACTGGGGAAAAATTGGGAAGAAAACTCAAAGAAACTTTGTTGGTAGCAAGTCGCTCTTGAACATGACACTTCCACTCCGTGTCCGAGTCGGGTTGGGTTGTTTCATTCACCGGTCACATCACCATGGTTACACCATACCATCCACATTTGGGGTTAATGCTACCAATCCATCACATCAGTGTCACCGATATGTTCAAGAGAAGTCATCCAGAGAAGTCACCCGTGTCTCACCCACTACCATACATTATACTCCATTCTTTCATGACCGCCACCCTGAGCCTTATATCATCAGATCCTTTTCACCTCCATCAAAATCATTTGCTCCGTTCCGTGTCATTGATGTGGGATTCATTAAGTCCCTCCTGTGACGGATCACTTCTTGTCGACATCAGCTCATTATCCAAGAAGTTGATCTAGGAACACCCCATTCAGTACTTTGAAGCTTGCATGCCTCAATGGCAAGTTTCTCACTTCCGGCAACAGGTTTACATCAATGGCCTTCGACCGAAAGATTTTGCGTGGTGTTTGACACCAAGTACTCTATTCACACAACGTGAATTGTACTGTAGTACCTTGAGGATCATTATCAATATCGGTGATTCCTCTCGCGCTTGCAACAGTTTACATCATTGACTGGTAATCAAGCAATGTCTTTCCATGTTCAACTTCAAAACATTTCTCACATGGATCGACTTGTACCTCGAGTGAAGATCGGACGAGATTGAAGACCTCGGATCTAGTTTCATCCATCCGGGCTGCGATATATATTCAGGGAAATAAAGACATTAAATGTATAGCATTGCAGCACAGATAATCATCCTACCAAAAGGGTGATGGCTCTATCAAAATCATCAGTCTACACTCAGACGATTGTCTGTCCTATGTACATGAAAATGAATTTATAAAGCTGAGCATGGGAATGCCCGCCTCAGCTAGATCATGAAAACAGTATGAAGATAATGTATTGTATTGTATCTTATTACAAGTCTCCTCCCAGCATTGAAAGAACTTCAGATCCTCATAATAAAGCATTTCACCCGACACCAAAAGGTTAACGGCCTCATACTTTAGGGGGCAACTGTTATAGACATTTTTGTGCCCTACAACACCAAGCATGAAATGTCCATAAACCAAGGGCTCCTAAGTCCCTAAAAGTGTTGTTCTAACCCCTAAAGGAACAAGGTCAACAGATTACTGCTTCTCTGAGAAGTTCTCCACCAGAAACTACTCAGAATTGATCAAAACAGGATCATTTCAGCTGCTCCACTGGCTAAGTGCGTTGCATTGCACCTAAATACACTGTGAGGGTGCGTTGCATTTCAAAACTCCCTTCTGTAGGGTGCGATGGGCGAGAAATGACAAATGGCAGTGTCATTCCGCTAGGTGGAGAGGCAATGGAAGCTTCCAGAATCTTCTCCTATGACACTTGCCTCACTGAATTCGACCAAGGATGAGTAAGAGGTCCTCAGTCTCCAAGTGGAAGCAAGAACTAACAGAGAGAAGAAACTAATCAAATCACAAGCTGACTGATCCTCCTTACAGATATCTATATATGGATCCCTCATCCCAGATATCCAGAGGCTGGAATTTTGCATATTGTAAGGAATTGCTATTGGTTTCTAGAGACAAACATCAGATTGTTGGGTGATTTATGCTTTGTTTGAGGTGAAGAGGGGCTTGTTTGCTGGGAGGTTGATGCTGGGTCGGAACCACTGGTTGTAACTCCTCCTGGATCTTTTCTTGTTTATCAATAAAAGCTATTTGAGTTCTCATCCATCCTTTTGTATCATTGATGCTTGTTACATTTGTATGGTTAACTTAAACCTGATCCTAAGTTGTTTATGAATATAGATCCATGTCTTTGTATAGTGTTCTCCTTCTATGATCTTACAGGTACTTTGTGAAGCTGGGCATGCAAGGGAGCAGGTAGCTGGAGACTATCAAAGAAGAGAGGGATTGGATCAAAGGATTAGCGCAAGACACAGGTTGGTTCTTTCTATTCCTCTCTATCTACAATTCATAAAGGAAATACAAAAGTATTTTTTCTCTGTTTGTTTCTAAGGCAGCTGTCACACCTTAGTGGGATAGAGCAGTTCTAAATAGACACTTTTCCCTGTAACAACTGGTCAAAACAGGATCATTTCAGTTGCTCCATAGGCAAAGTGCATTGCATCTCACCTAAGTACACTCTGTGGGTGCGTTTCATTTCAAAAAGCCCTTCTATGGGGTGCGATGGGCGAGAAGTGACAAATGGAAGTGTCATTCCGCCAGGTGGAGAGGCATGGAATCTTCCAGAAACTTCTCCTGTGACACTTGCCTCTCTGAATTCGACCAAGGATGAGTAAGAGATCATCAATCTCCAAGCGGAAGCAAGAACTATCAGAGGGAAGACACTAATCAAATCACAAGCTGACTCATCTCCCTTACAGATATCTATATATGGATCCCTCATCCTAGAGATCCAGAGGCTGGAATTTTGCATCTTGTAAGGAATTGTTGTTGGTTTCCTGAGACAACATCATAGTGTTGGGTGATCTAAGCTTTGTATGAGGTGAAGAAGGTATTACCTGCTGAGAGGATGATGCTGGGTCAAAACAACTAGTTGTAACTCCCTTGGCTCTTTCTTGATTATCAATAAAAGCTATTCAAGTTTTCCTCAATACTCTTGTGTCATTTATGTTTTATGCATTTGTATGGTCAATTTACATCTGATCCTATATTTTTTATGATTATAGATCCATGTTCTTGTATAGTGTTATGCTACTTTGATCCTACAGGTACTCTGTGAAGCTGGGCGTACAAGGAAGCAAGTAGCGAAAGACTATCAGAAGAGAGAGGAATCAAACTAGGAGATAAGCGCAAGACAGAGGTTGGTCTCCTTTGTTCTTCTCTCATCTATATTTCATAAAGGAAAAATGAAAGTAGCTTTACTTTGTTTGTTTCTAAGGTAGCTACCACACCATAGTGGGATAAGCAGTTCTGTGTAGACACTTTTCCCTGTAACAAAATGGCGACTCCACTGGGGACAAATTAGGTTATTTTTTTATCTTCCTTGTTTATTTTATAAACTTAGAAATGGAGCCTGAAGTCGAGCCAGGTAGCTTTCGAACTGCATTTGCTATGCAAGTGCAAAGTAGATAAATTTCGCTTTAGTCAATATTCAGGTTTTGTTTATGAATTAAACAACGGATTTACAAACTCTCTGATTGCCCTTTGTGGTAGCTCTAGTAACCTCCTTAGATCTACCCCTGATTGTTGATTTACTAATTACCATTTGCTTGGCCAAAACCCATGAACTGAGCTGCAAACTGTGACCCAGAACCCAAGCAAAGTCTCGTCTCTAGCCCAGCGTAGGTTCTATTCTGTGAATCTGAAATTTAGCGCACTTCCCGAGTGTAGTAGGTGCGCTGCATTTCAAGTTCACTGTGTTACAGGTGCACTGATTAGACTAGGCATTGCCCAGTTTTGGTTTCTGTGATTCATTCTTTTCAGTTCTATTCATGAATTTTGCTGCCTATAATCAGTATATCTCTGTTTGAAACCCCTTTTCCTTGTTGTTATTCCGCCTCCAATGTGCAAAGAACTGTAAATGTTTTTATGTATTTGTTGAGTCATTTTCAGTTCTCCTTTGCAAAAAAGTAACGTAGTTGTACTGTCGATTCTCGATTTAAAAATGTCGTAAGTGTAGTTTTCCGTAAAAGAGAACCTGATTACTCTTGATAGTCGATTACCCTGTTACTATTGTATTTGGTCTGAATTTATAGTTTTTCTAGTGTCGAAAGTAAGTATTCATTTCCGAAACATAAAGTGTTGTGATTGTCTTCATTTTTTATTTTGAAAAGAAACTTGTTAGTAATTGTCGCTTGAAAAGTAATTCAGATTTGCGCATTAGCTTTATTTTTATCATTCACATACTAAGAAAGCCGAAAAAAAATACATGCATGTGCATTTTCATTTAGACTATTTGATTGGTTTGATTTAGGACAGTGCATATAGTGTGTGCTCTTTGCTCTTTGTTGAAAGAATTCTGTCTTTCTTTCCTTAGTAGCTAGGATTTTCATTCCACAAAGAAGATAAAAGACTATTTATCATCTTAGATTGCAGTTTAGGATTTGTACATTTACATCTCGCGGTGAACCTGAAAGGAAAATTTCTTAAGCAAGATCAACTATAAAATAAATTTAATGAATCTAACAACGCTTTGGAACCTAACGCACAACATCTAGAAGTCTAGGCTAGAGACGTAAACCTGGTAACTATTGTTCTCACTGATGGTTGGGTGATTCCTCCACATTGAGACGATAAGTGCTAGTACGGACTTGTGCTCCCACGTACCGTCGAGTATATTTTGGGAGATCACAATAGGCTTAATCCTTTATCCATAGGAAGCTGTGTCTGTCTATCGATCGCAATGCAATGAACACAACATTCAAGAAGATTGACTGTCATACCATAAAAGTATTCTGCAGTTTTGTGATTGGTTTGGTAATCCCTCTACCTAGATTTCCAGAGTAGTCCCTTTTGTTCCTTTTCAGACTCCTTAACGGAAAAGGTCCATCTGAGCACTTGTCACTTCAGGCTCATTAAAAATCGAAGGCGACTAGAGACATCTTTTGTTTTTTCTTGACTCTTAAAAATTGAAAAAACAAGTTGTGTCAAAGCATCTAAAATTTATTTTAAATGGAATAATCATCACCCTTTCCTACATTGATCTTAGGTTGAGAAAATGGAATCCACCAACCAAGGAATTCCCCTTGGAGGAAATCCTAGTCCTTTCTCCTCTTGGGGAGATGTTGGTGCACCTCATATGGCCACATTGTCGCTTCCAGGACTGACAATCGGCTTGCCCATATGGCTCTTCTCAACATCTGTCATTCAGAACACCGTAATTCTTGAACAATTGAGTCAGCAACTAGACGATTCCAGAGTTACCCATCAACCTTCTACTTCCTCCAATTCTTCCTCTCCTCCTTCCTCTTCGCTTAATGGGGCTGGTAAAGCCAAAAATCAAGTACTTGAGAAGAAGAAAGAAAAGAAGAAGAAAGAGAAGAAGAAGAAGGAGCCAAAAGCGAAAGAGGGCAACCAATCATCGTCTAGCGAAAATCCACACATTGCACCGACCAGGCCTAAATCGCCATGTGTTATTTGCAAAGGAGACCACTATCATCAAAATTTTCCTTGTATCCCTCGGATCTTAAGGGACTGGTATCCTCGTTTGCACAACCTGGTGTCGTCAACCTCTGATGATCATGTTGAAAGCACACCGTCGACTAGTGAAAGTGAAGCCCCGGGACAAAAAGGAAACTATAGATTTCCTTGTAAACTGTGCGAAGGTGATCATGCTGTCCACCGTTGTCCCTTCTTAGATGAGGCTAAAAGAGTTTTGGATGATCGTTCGGTTTCACCGTTATGACTTCCTCCTCGATATAAAAAACTGTTGCCGAGTCCGTCACGGCTGACCCACCCAGGTGGTCGGCCGAAGCATCTATAATTGAAGACAAACCATCTGAACCCATACCAGATGAAAGTCAAAAGGTCGAGGCGACAGTTGACCCGGCCTTGCCTTCAGAGGTTCCATCTTCAGATGATATAGTCACCGAAGAGAACAAGGATGACACCGTCCAAATTCTTTTCATAAGCACAAACTCCGATGAACATGGGGGCAATTTACCCATTCCTTTACCATAAGAAGGAAGTTCGTTCGAGTCGTACCTGGCCGTCTATTCGGTCCCACCGCCAAGCAACCTAGTTGTTTCCTTCGACTGGAATCAACTAGGCAGACCCCGCTTACCAGCTAGTGTACCATTCCGAATCATTGCTCAAATATATAGAATGGTTATGGCTGGTACCATCATAGATGAAGGGGCTTCTATGAGTATCGTTTCCTCGACTGCTTGGAAAGCGCTTGGTTCGCCATCGCTTTTTCCTGCCATGAGAAATCTAACAGGCTTTGACAAAGGAACCAGTCGACCGTTAGGGATCCTTTCCAATGTGCCCATAACATTGAGAGGGAAAACTGTTCATATGAACGTAATGGTAGTCCAAGGACCCCTGGATTATAATCTACTCCTTGGACGAAACTATATTTATTGCATGGGAGCCATTGTCTCATCACTCTTTAGAGTAATGTGTTTTCTGCACGAAGGAAGAGTGGTCAAGCTCGTAGACTAACTTTCATTTCCCGGATCACACATAGAAAATAGTCATATACCAACCCTGGATGGTCTTTTCACATAAGGAATGTCTCATCAATTCCCAGTCAGTCCACCTGACGAGTGCGAGTGATTCGGGGGACATGACTGAAACCCAGGGGGCATGCACCCTGGTCTGCTTCGGCAGGAAAACTTCGGGAATAGGGTAGGTTTCCGCGAGAGATATATGACTGGTCTGTACTCTCGTCCGTGAGTGGAAGAGGGAGTTAGATTGGAATAAGATTCCCTCGTCAAAGTTATGTGAGTGGATTGTCTCACCTTTGTCTATTTTGGTAGACATCGCCGAAGAAGTGTTTTGTTTGCGGTGTGAATAGAACAATCTTTGGTAACCTGAAAGAGGTAGGCCTTTCCTGATAAAACAAATGTTTTGTCGGTGATTTGAAGGGTGACCTTGAAACTCTGTTTTATACCTAGGGGCATGCAAACCTTTTGGCATGCAAGCGAAGAGCGATCATTTATTTGTTTTTTGGATTGGTCATTTCCTAACTTGCACAAAGAAAGGATGTGGGGCAAAACTCAAAAAAATGCCATTTTCATATATGAGACATTCTTATTTTACGACTGGATGTATCGAGCAGTTTTAGCACATAGTTCAAGCTTGTTAAAAAATAAACATATATCATGAGCAAATTTTTCTCCCCACATTTAAGCTCATTAAAAAATGAACTATTTCCCGGTAAATAACCATCGTGAATGTAGTACTTCAGCCTTTAAAGCCTTGGTTGTGTTCTCATCATCACTTCCACTTTTTATTGGCCGATCATTCACCTCCATTTGATTGTTTACCCCTTTTGAGGAACAACTGCGAAGAGTGCTCCCACTAGCCATCCTTGTAACACTACCGTGATTGGACAATTCCAAACCTTACCTGGAATCAGCTGCTACCCAATTTTATCACTCGTTCCTCAAAAGAGGAGTCTCCTTTAAGCTCTTTTCAACTGACTCGTAAAATATGAAAAGATTGCCGAGCCATTGGCCTCTCCAGCTTGTTAAAGGGACCGGAAGTTCTATCCCTCCTTTAGATTTTAATCTTTTTGGACATGAGGGATTATTGCACAAAAAGATTGAGTGCTTGTTTTGTTCGGCTCGTTAAAAGGATCAAAAATTCATCCCTTCTGTATTGTTATATAGTTTTTCAGACTTAAGGGATTAGATGAAAAAAAAGGAATTTTGGAGTTTTCTTTACGTCCCTTTTCAGACTCTCTAAAATTGAAAAGGACTGAGTTATCTTTGTCATTAAACTCGTTAAAACCTAATAGCGACAAACTTGTCCATAGCAGACAAGAACGAGTTTCACTATCGCTAGGCTCGTTAAAACATAGCGATGGGTTTGCCCAAAGGGAAAATTATAGAACAAGCATATGTTATCCTCCTCAAGCTTGAAAAAAATAAAGAGGTACTCGTCAGCAATGACTAGGGAAAAATTGGGAAGAAAACTTGAAGAAACTTTGTTGGTAGCAAGTCGCTCTTGAACATGACACTTTCACTCCGCATCCAAGTTGGGTTGGGTTGTTTCATTCACCGGTCACATCACCATGGTCCCATCACACCATCCACATTTGGGGTTAATGCTACCAATCCATCATGTCAGTGTCACCGATATGTTCAAGAGAAGTCATTCAAAGAGTTCACCTATGTCTCACCCACTACAATACATTTATGCTCCATTCTTTCATGACCGCCACCCTGAACCTTATATCACCAGATCATTTTCACCTCCATTAAAATCATTTACTCCATTCCATGTCATTTATGTGGGATTCATTAAGGCCCTCCTATGACAGATCGCTTCTTGTCGACATCAGCTCATTATCGAAGAAGTTGATCTAGGAACACCCCGTTCAATACTTTGAAGCATGCATGCCTCAATTGCAAGTTTCTCACTTCCAGTGACTTGTTTACATCAATGACCTTCGACCAAAAGATTTTGCGTGGTGTTCGACACCAAGTCCTTTATTCAAACCACATGAATTTTACTGCAGTACCTTGAGGGTCATTATCATTATCGGTGACTCCTCTCGCGTCTGTTAACAGCTTACATCATTGGCTGGTAATCAGGCGATGTCTTTCCATATTCGACTCCAGAACATCTCTCACATGGATCGACTTGTACTTCGAGTGAAGATCGAACGAGATTGAAGACCTTGGATCTAGTTTCATCCATCCGGGTTGCGATATATATTCAGGGAAATAAATACATCAAATGTACATCATTGTTGCACAGATAATCATCCAATCAAAGGGATGATGGCTCTACTAGAATCATCAGTCTACACTTAGACGATTGTCTATCCTATGTACATGAAAATGAATTTATAAAGCTGAGCATGGGAATTCCCGCCTCAGCTAGATCATGAAAATATTATTAAGATAATGTATTGTATTGTATCTTATTACAGGTCTCCTCCCAGCTTGAAAGAACTGCGGATCCTCATAATAAAGCATTTCACCCGACATCAAAAGATTAACGACCTCATGCTTTAGGGGGAAACTGTTATAGAAATTTTTGGGCACTGCAACCCCAAGCATAAAATGTCCATAAACCAAGGGCTCCTAAGTCCCTAAAAGTGTTGTTCTAACCCCTAAAGGAACAAGGTCAACTGATTATAGCTTCTCCCAGAAGTTCTCCATGAAAAATTGCTCAGACCTAGTCAAAACAGGATCATTTCAGTTGCTCCATAGGCAAAGTGCATTGCATCTCACCTAAGTACACTCTGTGGGTGCGTGGCATTTAAAAAATCCCTTCCATGGGGTGCGATGGGTGAGAAGTGACAAATGGCAATGTCATTCCGCGAGGTGGAGAGGCATGGAATCTTCCAAAAACTTCTCCTGTGACACTTGCCTCTCTGAATTCGACCAAGGATGACTAAGAAATCATCAATCTCCAAGTGGAAGCAAGAACTATCAGAGGGAAGAAACTAATCAAATCAAACGCTGACTCATCTCCCTTACAAATATCTATATATGGATCCCTCATCCCAAAGATCTAGAGGCTGGAATTTTGCATCTTGTAAGGAATTGTTGTTGGTTTCTTGAGAAAACATCATAGTGTTGGGTGATCTAAGCTTTATATGAGGTGAAGAAGGGCTTACTTGTTGATAAGATGATGTTGGGTCAAAACAACTGGTTGTAACTCCCTTGGCTCTTTCTTGATTATCAATAAAAGCTATTCAAGTTTTCCTCCATACTCTTGTGTCATTTATGTTTTATGCATTTTTATGGTCAATTTACATCTGATCCTAGATTTTTTATGATTATAGATCCATGTTCTTGTATAGTGTTATGCTACTTTGATCCTATAGGTACTTTGTGAAGCTGGGCATACAAGGAAGCAAGTAGCAAAAGACTATCAGAAGAGAGAGGAATCGAACTAGGAGATAAGCGCAAGATAGAGGTTGTTCTCCTTTGTTCTTCTCTCATCTATATTTCATAAAGATAAAACAAAAGTAGCTTTACTTTGTTTGTTTCTAAGGTAGCTACCACACCTTAGTGGGATAAGCAGTTCTGTGTAGACACTTTTCCCCGTAACAATGTCCCCCCTGGTAATGTCTGTGATTTGAGGTATCTCTAGTGGCCAAAACTTCTAGGTACTTACCTAAGGTGATTGGGACACGCTATCCTGGTACCTCAAATCGACAGATCTACTTTGTCTTCTGTTTTTGGGAGGGTGCTCGTCTTCACGAGAGTACTTGGCCCCTCAATCTGAGGTTCGAGTGAAGCTGAAAAGTAACTGTAACTGTACATGTGGCCATCCTTCTTTGTTACTCAATGAGATACTGGGTTTCATCTCCATTTATCGGTGCTTATTACACAAGGTAATTTCCCTCTACTTGTTGATTGACATATTTAGTGTATTTTTTCTTTTTAGGTACCTGAGTGCTCTTATTTTCAATATTTGAAAGAATATCATATTAAAATCTATTTTATAATACTTAACATTCATTGTGGCTACATCTGGCCCTCATCGTCAATCCAGACGGTTGTTAGGACTTCCTCCACTCATTGTGGAGGATCCACCGAGTTCCACTGACTCAGATTCCTCATCTTCGAGGAATCAGTCTCCTAAATCGCACAGGGATCTATTTGGATGACTAACGATTCCAGTTTACCAGAGGATTTCTTCACGGAAGGATTTCTTCCTCATTTTAACACTCCGCTTACAAATCCGTCAGATCCTATCGTTTCTCCCATGGTACCTGTACTTCATTCATCAGTAGGTGGAAATTTCCCATCTATTCAGTTGATGCCTCAAGGGTTATGGAATTATAGAGACACTGTTGGTCCTCTACCACTTCCCCAGTCGACGATCATCACAACGCCAGTAATGTGGAATCCCGCTATCCCGTTTGTCCTATGTACTGCAACTCACATAAAAACCTCTATAAGTGGAACCCAACGGATGCCAGGTTCCACTCCTATGGTGCAACAAAGCATACCTCCAACTAGTGCCACATATAGTGCTCCATATAACACTCAATATGGCACTATGGGCATGGTTCCAGTTTACCAAAAACAAGGTCGGCCACCAATGTATAGTTCTAATCCCGGATTTAGATATCTAGGGCGGTTCCCAATATGCACATGCCGGCGGGGAATGTCACAGTTCCCCCACCGTTCTCAGGCATGCATGGACAGTCGTTGATTGATATGAGTGTTCCCTCTGTCAATCAAATCCATATGGTTAGTTCTGTGTCAGTTGGAAATCCACAAGGGATTCCCACCCAATCCATGGGGGTACCCTACTCACAAACTCAGATGAGTCAAGGGGGCACCGCTTATACTGGGGGCAACTTCATACCCCAGTATCAAAATCCTCATGGAAATCCACTCTACAACACCATACCACAAAGAAACTGCTACACCATGCAGCCCATGTACACCATGGGGAACCAAACGATGGGAGGAGCACAAAGCTCCTCAGGTCATCCGTCATCACCATGGTCTGAGTCGGGAGCACCCAACAATTTTCCTTTTTTTGGCAACATTGGATCTTCCCAACTTATACAAGTTGAGAAATGCCCCCATCTACCACAACTTACAATGGTTGCAAATCCCGCATAAAATACCGACAGACATTCCTAAGTTGGACGGAAAACAAGGGGAGGATTCGGGAACTCATGTCACCACCTACCATCTCTGGTGTGTTTCTAACTCCAAGGTGGATGATAGTGTCTGGTTACGTCTTTTTCCTTGCACCCTCACTAGCAATGCTACAAAGTTTTATATTGAGTTACCACGCACGTCAGTGAATACCTTTAAAGCTTTAGCGATGGAGTTCATAAAGCACTTTCAATTACCTATCCATTATGAGACAGGGACAGAGCTCCTTACTTCATATTGTCAGGATACCGCAACCCACATCTCCGATCATATCCATGAATGGAGACGTAGGTGGAGGTTAGTCAAAGCTCCCATCCCTGATTTTCTCTTAACAGACTAGTTCTGTAAGTCGTTACTCCCACAAATCGCTAGAGATGTCGCTCTAGGGGGTGCGGTCATAGAAGACCAATCCATATGTCGTGCCCAACACTTAGATCTGATTTATTCACAGTCTGGCACTCTCTACAAAATCATCCCCTATGTTCCTGGTAACCCCAATCCTCCCACCACTTAGCACCTTGGAGCGCACGGCGACGGGATCGTCGGAGCAACCTCCAAGGTCACTATAAAACAACTTAGTGGTTCTGTTGCCAAGCTAGCAGTGGACCCCTCTACCAAAGCAACTGCTCTTCCTGCCGCTGCAGTTAACTCTGTGCAGTCTACACAGAAATCCAGTGGCAAGAACAAGAAGAAACAGAATAAGACCACTGCTTCTAAGGAGTAGTTATCTAAGTAGCCCAACTTGAAATAGAAGGCCGCTGCTCCTACTGATGCAGAAAAAGATAAAGGCACCGACTATTCGTGCAAACTCAGTCTTGAAGATCACGTAACTTGGCATTGTCCGCGTCTTCAAGAATGCACAGATTACCTTGCCAAAAGAGATTCTGGTAAGGCACCTGTTGTCCTTAGAAATCCTTTTCCTACTCAATAGTAGCAAAATCGGGTTGCCAACCAACCGCCACCCATGTCAGGGGGCAGCAACGATTCACAACATCCTTCCGCTGGTGAAGGAATTTCTACCGTTTACACATTTTAAATGGTAGAACTAACCACAAGAGCTAAATCTTATGGAGCTCCTGTCGCTCTCGCTGTAGAACCATCCTCAGGTCAAAACCCATCGCCGCCCAATGATCTACATATCAAAAGGTCGGTTGAGGACTTTGTAGTTCGACCCCCCAAATAGGCACTTCGACGCACAACACATAATACATTTGCACGTGTTGCCCAACACTACAACATCGTAGAGGATTTGGCGCAAGCGCTGTCGGCCATGTCGGCGCTCGAAGTATTACAAACATGCCCCACCCAAAGGAAAGCTTTGCTTTCAGATATTGGTGGTATTGACCTTGCGGATTCCATGCTTGCTATTTTTGACATGGATAAGTGTAAACCTCCCCTTTCCCACCAGCTTGCATTTTAGGTGAATATCACTTCGAAAGGTAAAGGTATACACTGAACTATCATCGATGAAGGTGCTTCAACCTGCATCATGTCGGCTTCACGTTGGATCACCTTAGGTTCCCCAACCCTATCCCCACCGTCGAACTCCCTTAAAGCTTTCGACAGCCACAACTTTGTCCCAAAAGGATACTTAGCCAGTTTTCCCATCACTTTGGCTAGGAAAATAGTAACGGTGGACGTAGAAGTCGTAGACAAGAAACTCAACTATAATATGTTGCTGGGTCGCAGTTAGACATATGCCGTGATGGCTGTCGTATCCACTGTCTTTCATATCATCCTATTTCCATTGGATGGAAAGGTCATTATAGTGGATCAGTTGTCTTTTTTCACCTCTGATTATTCACCATTACCAAGTGGCTCCATGCCCCTAGTAGGAGGTGTAACTGACAGTTTTGTCATTATAGGTACTGATCTATTTAAGGCTTCCTCCCTGATGGGTTGTTTTCCTCTTCAGCTGCCACAGGTTCCACAATCATTCAACATGCTTTCATCAATTCCTCATGAACTGACCGATCCCTGGATCCCAATGGCGCCTTTAGACCTTGACACATTCGGAGACCAAATGTTGCTATCACTAGCTGAATTGGCCTACCAAGGCATTCAATCCGCATCCACATCTCCGATCATGTTGGCTATCGCTGATGGTACCAACCCCCTTCCCATAACAGCTTCTCCTTTAGATCCATGCGATCAACTCCCCTCAATAGACGAAGCCATTCGAGAATTCATGAGTTTTGGAGAGCAACATTGGGAAGATTGGCATATTTGGGGTCCGACATCTAATTGGGGACATGATGCCTCTTCAAGTCTTGTCCTCTACCACAAACAAAATCATTTCCCCAACCTATACAAGCATCCAAACTTTTGGGTTGGAAGAAAACATGGACGACACTTCCAGGTCAATGCCCATAGATATTTCAGTCACAACAGGCACCATGGGAGACACCTAGATGAGAGCAGATTGCAATCTTGAGGAAATTGCAAGCTCCACCAGCCAACATGAGGACTTACATGATGAATTTGTTTGGTATCATGAGGAAATGCCCAAATTTAACCCATCATTTGTCACGCATGAGATCCAACTTTACGACAAGGCAAAACAGAATGGGTGGCCAATTCCTTCCCTCAAAATAGTCGTTGAACCCATGCCTAGCCCCACGACCAAAGAAGAATGCCTACTATACCTCAAACAGCCGGATAAAACCCTTCGAGATGCCGATTTAGCACTCGCAGCTCACAAGGAGCAGGTTCAAACCCAATTTGCAAAAGAGGTTAGGTTTTTTTCTTTCCAAGAGGGCGATTTCGTATCACTCTATCATCCAAAAGATAATCTCTTGGAGGCATGCATGTTTCGACCCATTTGGCTAGGTCCCTATGTCATAAAAAAAACGCCCTCCCTTAGGGGGCATATGAACTGTAGGATTGGGATAGAATCCCACTTAAGGAGCCCACATACGGGCTCTATCTAAAAAAGTACTGTGCCTAGTGTTGTGTTGGGCATGTGCTTTGTAATTTTATGTATTTCTAAGTTTTTCTTACCTTTTTGATGTGATTGGATTGTTTTGTTATTTTGTGGAGTACTTGTCTCATGCATTCTTCTTGCAATGCAGATGTCGTCATTGCCCCTAGCATACGTAGGATACACGGATGGTTCCAGTCATCACACATGGCACATTGCATCAGCTGCTTGGGTCATCTATACACTCAAGTTGGAACTATTTTTCTCTGGGGGGGTCTTTCTTGGTACCTCCACCAACAATATTGCCGAGTACATGTCCACCGTTTCTCTTCTCACGGAAGCGTCATCAAGGGGCATCTCCAATCTGGTGGTCAGGTTAGACTCCCAGCTAGTCATTATGCAATTGACAAACTATTATCACATCCGTAATCCAGCCTTGTTACGTAACTATCTAAGGGTGCGCCTCTTGGAATGCCAATTTGAAATAATCGCATATGAGCATGTTCCTTGAGAATTAAATATTGTTTCTCATTCGTTAGCTAACTATGTATTAGATTGGAATTTGTCTCATTTGTTATATCATCATGCATGAGAAGTAAAAACATTTACTAAAGTTAAAAATTGTCACCAAAAACATTTTAAAACACATTTACACCACCAAAATACCAAAAAAATATGTATATACATATAGATCGAAATCTAGTTTTTTACATCAAAATACTCCAAAACTTGGATGATTTAAGTACAAAATGGTTCAAAGCCCAGCTACAAAAAATCATATGGCTACACTAGAACACTTGCTAAAATGAACCTATTGCTCCAGAAAAGCTAAAACAGCTCTACCTACCCTTTGAAGAGGAACCAGAAACTGCTCAGGTACACCAACGATGTGTCACTGCATATGAGTAGGAATCTCCCTCATAGGAGGGGGAAGACACCCATAGTCAAACCCTCTAGGTTCCTCAGAACCTCGTGGAGACTGTCGGCATCACCCCCTCCAGCAAGTAGTTATCCACCTCGTTGCACATAGCGAGGTTCGCCTGCAGGTCGTACTAGCGCCACATCTGTGTTAAACATCAAAGTTTCATGTTAGTCCTTATCTCATCATTGAAAAACATTACATACACATTCAAAAGTAAAAAAAAATACTTAATTAATATCAAAACTATTCTCACCTTGAGGACCCCAGTTGGTCTCAGGCGGTAGCATCAAGTCTGGGTCACCAGTAAAGTCCATGCCTTCATAGGCATAGTTGTTAACAATCACTATCTAGCTACGGAGCCACTGGAAGAAGTCTTCATCAAAGAAATGCCGGGGTGGTCCTCCTCTTGTGCGAGGATCAAATGACGACTAGTGACCCTACCTTGGCTCCCTCAGATCAAAAGGGACCTAAGCGCACCCATGGGCGCATGACAAGTACCCTCTCAAGGAAAAATGAGACTATGATAGTACCGTACCCAAAACTGTGTTGGGTATGGGTTTTGCATGCTGTCAATTTTTCCTTCAATTGGCGAAGCACTGCTTCACACCAGTTAAACATCTGGGGCTAGACACAGTCAATGGCAAGCAACAGTTGGGCCTTTGTCACTACATGGGGACTTTTGGATCCCACCAAACGCATAATCAACCATAAAACTACCCTCATAGACCGCGATCGAATTCTCTCTATTGGGACTTTGTTGCTGACTAGTCCACTCTCAAAGATACAGTAGATCTGTACTAGCTCTGAAGTAGATCGTGGATCTGACCTACCACCAGTGAGGTTTGCTTGTGCCCCACAGCACGACAAACCAGTCAAAAAGCAAATATCATCCCAGTCAATCACCAGCTCCTGATATCTAATCCTAAACACTTGCTCATGTTCATCCCAGCACTGTATGATCCATCTCAGTAAATCCTCCTATCCTTTCATCAACTCTAGCCTTGCATACTTCAACAAACCACAATGGAACAATGCAAGTATTCAAACTGGATCATTTCACAGCAACAATTCCTCATTATCATGGGTCCATTCTTTCCATAGGTGAGTCATTTCAGTTTGAAACCTGCACAAAATAACCCTAAAAATAGTTAAAATGGGGAAAAATCACTTAAGCAATCCATGCATGAGGGTTTCAAATGTGCCCTACTGCCCTAATGCCCCTCCGCGTGCTGCACAGGGAGGATTAACGCCCTCCAATGGCTCATATAGAGCATTTAATGCTCCCTACTGGCCAGCTGGAGGGCGTTAGTGTGCAAACATTGCTCTAGGGCACCTTAGATCTACAAATTTCCACCCACAAAATTGATAAAAAAGGTTTAATAAAGAATAGATCAAGGTTTTAGCTCTCACCTGGGATTGATGGCACGTCGAATGGTTGCCCAGATCTCTTGCAATGGTTCGCTGAAAATCTACTCCTCTTTAGCTCCAACAAGCTCTCACAAACTTCAAAATAGTGAAAATGATGCATGTGAAAGCTCAAAGCATCTCCTTATATAACTTTGAGAGATATGATTTTTTGAAAATCATTAAAGAGGATGTAGTCCATTCTACATGATTTTTTATCATGCATGAACCTAGATAATAAGAATTGCTGCCTATTTTTATACTTTTTGCCGCTTTTGATGAAAGAACTTTCAGGAATGAAAAGTAGTAAAAGCTGCATGCAATTCAAGAGCACTTTTGGAGACATTTTATTGCTCTTTAAAAAATATAAACATCTCCGAGTTTTTGTAGTAGGGCTCATTAAACATATATACCACAATCAGTAAAGCACTTTTAGGGATATTTTATCGCTCTTTAAACAATACAAACATCCCCGAGTTTTCATCATTTGCACTCGTTAAATATATGCAACGATGGTCAGATCACTTTTTATGATATTTTATCGCTCTTTAAAAAATAATAACCATATCCGAGTTTTTCATCATTTGCACTCGTTAAATATATGCAAATGTTGCTCTGAGAACCTCTTTTCTGATCTTGTTCCAGCTCATAAACTGAAAAAGACCAACGGAGCATCCTTTTTAGGCACTTTTTTGTCGCTCTTTAAACTGAAAAAATCCCAAGCTATGTCTTGTTGCTCGTTAAACATGCTAAAGATGACGCAAGCATTCTTTCAGGTACTTTTTTCTTACTTGCTAAGAACTGAAAAATCCCGAGTTTTGGTTACTAAGCTTGTTAAAGTGTCATGACAAAACACGAGTTTAGTCTGTTGCCTCATACTCATAACAAAATGAGGTCCACATCTATTGGAAAAATGTTTCTCTTTATCCAGGTTCAATAGATCAAAATACGGAAAAGTAACTGATCCAGGTATACTATTAACCTTTTGTCGCACCCAGTTAACAACTATGACAAAGGGACCACCATGGAGTCTCTCTTTATGATCTTTTTAGACTCTCTAAATATGAAAAGATCACCGAGTTGTCTAGTGTAGACTCTTTAAATACATAGACAAGATATAGAGTTGTTCTTTTTATGATACTTTTCAGACTCTTAAAAAATGAAAAAATCGACGAGTTTGTCTATTTGGACTCATTAAACTAATCAGATAGGGCAAAGATTCATTCTTTTTGTGATCATTTTCAGACTCGCTAAACATGAAAATATTGATGATTTTACCCGTCCAGACTCATTAAAAAATTAGACGGGGAAAGTGGACAATACAACTGTATCCTATATTCGAAAGTGTGGTTTGGCAACAAACGTTCCCTTGAACATGGCACTCTCTCAGATAAACCTTCACTTTGATAGCCTCTCAATATGAACCCTACCAACCTATGAG
Organism: Pinus tabuliformis; assembly: GCA_031772625.1. Taxonomy (NCBI): domain Eukaryota; kingdom Viridiplantae; phylum Streptophyta; class Pinopsida; order Pinales; family Pinaceae; genus Pinus; species Pinus tabuliformis. Next base: position 1,116,814,461 of record CM062813.1, on the reverse strand, counting down.
TTTTTAGCCTATATACCCTGATGTAATTACATCTCCATATCTTAAACACTCTGTAGTGTTCATGCGTCTAGTGTTATCTGGTTCAAACTGTTGTCATGCCTTCTATTGTTCAAGGGTCCCTACTTGTTTCCTCTATCAACTGATCCTACATATCCTTTCATCATGCCCTCTGTTGTTTAGACCCAAAAGCTCAAAATATTCTTCAAGAAACAAAATCATCCTTGTCTGGTTTCGTGTTGATTGATGTAGGTCACGTCATTACCTACCTTTCGACAGGTTTCTTCCTATCGACTTCAACACTCTATCTAGGAAGATAACCCAGAAACACATTGAGTGCCTTGGTGCTTGTAGAAATTAGTTGTAGGTTACCTTGTGTTTGATCACGGGTTTTGATTATGGGCTCCTGGTTAAGTGATTCTATGAGTTTTTGATGACAAAAAAATGTTTCACACTCGCTAGTTTGCACTGTGCATCTTGGAGACCATCACCATTATCGGTGGCCTTCCTCACATATGTTAATGGTCTCCATTATTGGCTGGTAATTAGATGATTTCGTGCATGTTTGACGTCAACACATATTATCACATGTACAAATCTATGTGGTTCAGTGAAGCAGGAATCAAGACCTTGGGTAGAGGCTTACATCATTCATCCTTGTTTCCTCTCCCAAGTTGTGATATTGTTCTTTAGAGACAACTATTTCAGGATGATCTATTATGACATTGGATCTGCCTTGTGCCATATTGGCAGCCAGCATTGTTATATCTCTGAGGAGAAAATTACTCTGACATAGCTACTGAGCATGGGAATGCCCAACTCAGGACATGATTTTAGTAGTTTATATATATATATATATATATATATATATATATATATATATATATATATATATATATTTGTGTTGTATCAGGTTTTCCTTGCCACCCAAAACTTCTCTCTCTCTCTCTACAAATATTTTGATAGAAAATTACAATGGTTTTTTCATAAAGTATTTCGACCATCGTCTCTGCCTCTGATATCATACTTTAAGGGGCATCTGTTATAGGGAAAATTGACCTCCTCATCAAATCAGAGGTGAAAGACAAGGTGAGTGAAATAGTGACCACAATTGCAGGCCCAGAATCCACACTAACACTCTCTATAGACTAACAACCTGCTTTATAAAGCTTGTTACCAAGCATAAAGGAGTGTTAGTCAGCCTGCTAACTCATGTTGTTAGACCAAGCGGAGCATTAGTGAACTTAAGTGATGTTCAAGAGGTTATGCCAACTAATCTGCTCATAAATATCTAGATATTAAATCCCTAAATTTGTGCAACAAAAGCAAGGAAACTCCAAAAATCAAGATATTTGGAGAAATTCTATTATGAGAATGAAGGAAAATGGGAAAAGGCTTGTAAACAGGGTAGGTTCATGGTTTTTGACCTAATGAAATCTAGATGGAACTTGGCAGCCCTATTCGGTTGCTACATAAGCAGTGATAGGGCCATTGCAAAATGGTTAGAACATTTAGAAGGATAGCTGATAGAGCTGTTGTGAAACTGTCATATTCTTGAAGGAGCTAGCTGAAAGGAGAGAGAGAGAGGAAGAAGGGGTAAGGAAGGATGATACAACAAATTGTTGTAATCACTCTTCCATTCTCAATATAGAACTGCAGTTGTGTTCCCTAATCCAAAGTTTCAGTGATATTGTGCATTTATTTGTTCATTCTAATGCTTGTCAAGTTAAGTAGTTAATTTATACATTTATACATGTTTGTTATGGATTCTTACATTAGTTTTTAGAAGTGTATGCTGTGATTGGTTGGCTTTGTCCTTTGTGCTGGAATCGACTTGGAGCTAGCTTAGAAGGAGTTCTTCTTTCCGCACGGAGATCCCCAAGCGAATCTAGAAGGAACCAAAGGTGATCCTCTTTCCATACCCTGTCAATTTATGTTTGATAGATAAACATGTGTGTAACATGTGGCTTTTGCAGATAATCTTACAATATGTCGAAGGTCCCAGGAAGGCCTGTCAAATCTAGATGTGTTGGCTTGATGGGCCCTAACCCAGGTTCAACGTTAAGAAGCCAAGAAAATGCCTACACTAATGGCCCTTTCACATCAACCTATGGAGCGTGGATTGAATTCTCACCCGAAGCATTATGGGGGGATGTGGGAACCAAGTTTCTCCACCCTGATATGGTTGTGTTGTCAGCATTTAGACCTTTGCTCTGCCTTCACACAGATCGATAAGGCCTTTAAGGCTTATCAATGTACTTCTATTATTCATCCTTGGAGCCTCCATGAAAGTCTCTAATTGTCCTTTGTGGACCCTAAATAGATAGATCTGGTGCTTACATGCTTCTGTAATTAGTCTTACCTCTGTGTCTACCCAGATTAGCTTAAGTATTGGTTAACTTTAACATGTATTACGATTATCTTTGCATAAACATATATTCTTACTTGAATTCATATGACAAAGTGAAATACATAGATTTGCACATCAATATAACATTAATTCATAACCCCAGTATTCAACATAGCATAATCACAACATTTATAATAGAAGTAAAATAAAGCATACACAGATGGAAAGTACACAATAATTTTAGAATACTTCCCTTTATTGATGATTCAGATTCCCAATATAGACTCTATCCGCCCTATGCACACAGATACAGGGGTCTGCAAACTCAGCTACGAACTTCTACCGTAGGCCTTTGCGCACTCAGCTGCAGAGCCTCTTCCTACACTAAGACTCTCGCTCTTAGCTCTTTACATACTCATCAAGTACTTCTACTTCAGTTTTTCCTATACTCTACTAGACTCCTCTTAAGAAATCCTTTTTATACAATCCCATGGTCTATGGACCAAGGGCATATCTCCAAAACTGACACAACCTATCTAGACTAAGGGTGGAAAACCCTTTTTGAATTTACATATCTCCATGCTCCGTGACCACAAAATGCAAATACTTTACATTTCTTTATACAAACTTTGGGCCTTCAACCCCAAAACTTGGGTTTTTAACCCCAAAATTGACCCCCAGGAGACCCGTTCCCAATAGGTCCCCAACACAAACATGGTGACTCACCCTCGAGTCACTCGACGGGCACGGAGATCTTGTCGCAAAGGCCTCCCAGCTCGACTTAGATAACTACTACCTCGGCAGTGCATTGTGTTGCCACCTTCTTCATCTCTTTGACCAACTGCTTTGTCCTTGGCCCTGTGCTGTCAGACTTAATCTTCTACTCAGTCTCCTGTAGACTAGCCAGCTTTCCTTCAATAGTGGTCGTGATCAGGTAGGCCTCATCCAACCAAGGCTTCAAGCGAGCATGCAGCACGACTTCCTTGTACTGAGTTGCATCTAATTGCTCTTTCAATGCCATGGCCTCCTTTAGCTTAGCTAACCTCTGCATGATGGCGACAATGCATGTTGTCGCTTTGACTTTGTCGTAGTGTTACTGTAGCTCTTGTGCTTATGTTTCTAGTCACTATACCATAGGATCTTCTTGCAAGCGGGTGCCTACCTTGAGTGACTACTCGAAGAGAGTGGTACAGTCCTTTACTACGCTCTCCACCACTGCTACCGCATCCTTCACAGTGGTCTTATGCTGCTCTCTGATCTCTGGAAGAGTCAAAGGCTGGGCTTTCAACTGCAATTCTGAAATTCTAGGGTTCAACTTCAGCTGAACCTTTGCCAACTCTATGTGTGCGTCGCACACTCCTACATTGAGTTTCTGAACCTGCACATCCACTTGATCATCCTCGGGAATGTCCAACTCTGGGACTGTCCGGCATGCTTCATCCACAACCCTTATTATACGTTGATTCTTGTCTTTGAGGTCGGTCATAAGGTTAATGGTGGAGTCTCGTTGCATAGCCATCTGGGCGTTGTTGACCTTCTGTTCACTGATGATTAGAAAAGTGCATTATTTGTGGACCTGAAGTTCCATGGTCACACTGTACTACAAAAGATAAATCACCTCATTCAGAAGCGCAGCTAGGTTGAGTCTAACTCCCTTGAGTCTGCTGACAACGGATCTGTGAGCTTCAGTCTTTGTGGTTAGTGCTCCATCCCACAACTATTGCTCGGGGGTCCCTTGTGCATAGCATCCAGATGGCTTTTGAGGTGCCAAGGGTCAAACTAGTGGGTGCCACACTGGTTTGTATCTGTGATGTGTGGATCTGTAACTCATGCAGAGCCATCTGAATAATGCCCAACGCCTGCTGCTGCTACTGCTCGAACTGCTACAGCAGTTCCATAGTGGCATCCCGCATCATATCCCTTATACCATTCAGATCCCCCTCTGTTAGGGTGATCAGATCTAGAGATGTATTGCTAGCCTTGGACTTCTTCTGTGGCCCTACTTTTCTAGACCTCTCATGCACTTGATATGGAATGGAGTCGTCTTTAGATCTTCTCCTCCCTGCTTCATCTATTCGACCTCTTCTTCCTCTATTTCTGGTGAAGGAAACTTCTAACCTCTGCTAGAACCACGTTCCTCTTCTCATTCCTAGCCACCCAAATTATACAGTGACAGTAATAGTCACTTTATAGCTATGTTGCATGGTCTCTCCCCCTATAATGTAACTCCCTTCCCGCTTCTTCTGGAACTGTGACACCACTCTGTTGTGAGCAAACCTTTGGTCACGCAGCTCTACAAACTGGGAAGTGTATTTTATAGTCCTGTGCCTCCTTACAACTGCTTGGAGTGCTAAGAGTGTGCTACCCTCATGCAGTCATTGGGCCGAATCCATGATGTATGGCTTCAATTGGCTTCCATTTACCTTTCCTAGAAATGGATCTCCATTCAACTTCACGAGCTGAACTGCTCCACCATCGGTAATCTATTTGATAACATATGGCCCCAGCCAATGCATCTGGAATTTTCCTGGAAACTTATCAAGCTTACTGTTATATGATAAAATTAAATCATTTACCTTGAAGGTGTGCAGTTTGATGTGCCAATCGTTCCATGCCTTTTCGCGTTCCTTCTGAACATGCTGATGGAATCCAGCCAAAAATCTATCTTCCTCGAGCTCTGTTAGCTATGCGAGCCTTTCTTCTAAGGCTTCACGGTCTGCCATTCTTTTAAAAGTCTTTACACATAGACTAAGCACAATGTACTCCATAGGAATTATAGCCTCTATGCCATAGACCAACCTAAAAGGTGTATGACCAGTAAGCTTCTTTCAAGTAGTTCTATAAGCCCATAACACTACTAGTACATGCACGTCCAAATCATTCCTCCATTCTTTGAAAACCTTTGTCAGTGCAGTCTCCAATATCTTATTAAATGCTTCAACTATCCCATTGGCCTGAGGATGATATGGCCTACTTTTCTGATGATAAACTTGGAATTCTTCTGTCAGCATGCTGCTCGTTTCATTAAGGAAATTCTTACCACAATCACTCATCAAAAACTTCAGGAAACCAAACTTGGTCAACACATATTCAAAAAATAATTTTGCTACTATTGCCCCTATACAGTACTTCATGGGCTGTGCTTCTACCCATCTAGTCAAATATTCGGTTGCGGTGATGATATACTATACACCTGTCTTCCTGACTAGATGTTGGATTGGCCCTATAGAATCAAATTTTCACCTCTCAAATGGTTGCAATGACGCTTGCAGATTCAGAGGTAGCTCATCCCTCCATGGTGTCTGCCCATTCTATGACATGCATCCCATTCTCTACAATATCCTTTGGAATCCTTATGTAGTGTCAGCAACCACAACCCAACATGTAAAATCTTCAGTGATGTCACTTTTCCTGCATAATGGTCTCCCACATCTCCTTCATGAGCTTCAGTGAGGATACTATTTCATTCAAAATCAAACACATAATGTCATTATATTTCGTCCAACCCCATCTTGTATAAATTCCTTGCAATAACTGAAAATTCTACCATGCGCACTTCCAATTCTTTCTTCTATTGACTTGTGTATTCCTCTTGTTATAGATCCATTTGGGAACATTAACCCCGACTTACAGATCAGTACTATTAGGGCCCATCAAACCCTAATTCACTTCTTACATGCCATAAATGATTTCAAACATTAGAATGCCTCCTTCCCAAGAGATTCCATGACTTAAATCATCCAAAAACTACCTCTAAGAAGATCAGCGCAGGCAGGCCTTTATCACGGTGCACTGCAAAGCACTCTAGTACACTGCCAGGGTGCATTGCAACACAACTGAGCCCTCTTTGGCCTGGGCTGGGTGAATTTGAGCAAAATCCGCATTGGGGTTTGGAATATTCTTATCCATAGGATGCCTATAGAAGCTTCCCAAGTTTATCTACTCCTTCAAACTTGAATTTGGATGAGGTAGGGAGTTAAGGAACATAAATCCCTTTATCCCTTCCTGCATGGAACTAAATTATAAGTTTGGGAGGGCATTCATTATCACCATTTATGACATAACTTACTTCATTCACCTATAAAAAGACCACACATCTAAGTGATCAAGGGCTGGAAATCATTGAATTATAGGGAGATGTTGTTAGTATGAGACTTGAGTTGGTTTCAAGTATTGTAATGATGTCAAAATGTCTTGCTTGTTATGAGGAGAGGATGGGATTAAACTGGAGGAGTGACACTGAATCAAGCAAATTGGGTTGTAACTCTTCATTTTACTAATAAAGTGTTCAAAGCTTTTTCCATATGTTTGTGTTGTTTACCGATGCTTTCATATGTGTATTGTGCACTTGATTCCATTTTATGTTTAGTCAATAGATCATTATCATATGCTTTGATAAATTTCTGTCCTCCGTCTGTGTGCAGGTATTTTTCAAGTGGATTAAGCACGGAAAGGAGCAACAAAATTGGTCAAGGGAGATAAGGAGTAAGCGAAAGCTTCAGGTAGGCTTCTTTAATGTCTTATTTAATCTATTAGTTATAGAAAAAGTAGAGAATTATTTGCACTGTTGTTCTAGATTTAGCTACTAGTCTAGGGGTTTAAGCATTTATTCGTAGACACTAAAACTTCCCAAAACAAATTGGATTTTTTAGGGAATTTTTATTGTCTACGAATAAACACTTAAACCCCTAGTCTAGTAGCTAAGTCTAGAACAACAGTGCAAAGCATTTTCTACTTTTTCTATAACCAATAGATTAAATAAGATAATAAAGAAGCCTACCTATAGCTTTCGCTTACTCCTTATCTCCCTTTACCAATTCTATCCCTCCTTTCTGTACTTAATCTGCTTGAAAAGTACCTACACACAAACAAAAGACAAAAACCGATCAATTCATATGATAATGATCTATTGACTAAACAAAGAATGGAATCAAGTTCATAATACACATATGAAAGCATCAATGGACAATACAAACATATGGAAAAAGATTTGAACATTTTATTAGTAAAAGGAAGAGTTACAACCCAATTTGCTTGATTCAGTGTCAGTCCTCCAGTTCAATCCCATCCTCTCCTCATAACAAGCAAGACATTTTGACATCATTACAATACTTGAAACCAACTCAAGTCTCATATTGACAGCATCTCCCTATAATTCAATGATTTCTAGCCCCTGATCACTTAGATGAGTGGTATTTTTATAGGTGAATGAAGGAATTTATGCCATAAATGGTGATAATGAACAGGGAAAATTTTAAGAACCACCCTAAATTTATATGTATAATAAATGGGCTAATCCCCATGATACATAGGAAAAATGGGAGGCGATTTTATCAATAATATAATATGTATATATAACATTTTGGCGAATCTCTCACCAGATTATATTATCTTGTATAGTGATGGAGAATATTTCACTGAATTATAAAATCTTGTAATATCTTAGCAAATCTTTTACTGAATAATAAAACATTGTGAAGTCTTGGTGAATGTTTTGTTAAAGTATGAAACCATATATGATAATAAGAAAACATATTCATTAAACTGTAATATACTAACATACATGTTTGGAAAAAGAAACATAATTTTCTCTTCCTACAAATAATGTTCCAAGTTTCAGTGGCTGTGTTTGTCAAGGTTCTTACAAGACACTCTTTAATATCCTTCTATTAGTTTTCATAATATTCCACAAAAAAGTTCTTGTCTTTGTTGATATTGAAAACGAGTTCTGTCAAGGTAGGAGAGATTAATCTTTTCTCTACAACTTTTGTCAAGCTACCACTTTTTTCAAGTTATGAAATTTCTTTCTTATTCCATAGACTCCAACTGCGAGATAAAAAAAAAACACATCAAGTTTGTTTACCCCAACATGCCAACAAGTAGCAAGCCCCAACTATATTATATAAGAAAGTATTAGGTATCCCAAGGGCTTGAAGGGGATCTAATTGAAAGAAGTGACCATTGTGAGAATCCTTCCAATCAATATATGAATATATAAATGTAGATTTATTATTATTTTAATTGGAAATCTTCAATTAAATAAGAAAATTTAATTACTTCTCTCCTAATCGAAATTGCTTATTAGCATAATTCACTACCCTCATAAGTCTCACATTTTTTAAAAGCGTTGTAACATGTAGATTAATTTCCTTTTTGGTGAACAATCTCCACCTTTTAGGAAAATATGTTGTAGTGGCTCCAAACTAAGAATAGCACAGAAGATGAAAGGTTGTACAAACTAACTTATTTTTCAAACAATTAATCCAACATCAGTACCTAAACTTTTTCATGAAGATATCATATTGAGAATGTTTGAAAAATGGTGAGAAATCTTCTGTGAGGGTGATGCGCAAAGAGTGATAAGATTTCATTGTTTTGAATTTTTTTTGTTAAATCAGAAAAAGTTAAAAACCAATATTAATGGAGACATTGGTATTTTTTACTAAATTTTGTGAAATGACTAAATGTAGCTTTAACCATTCACCTTAAGATGTTTTTACAATATAATTTCCTAAGTCTATTTAATATCTTCATTATCATAAAAACCAACCTATATCCATCTTAACTCCACATCTACCACTCTTAGGGGTATGAAATCTATTTATCCCTTTGAGAACTTGGTAGACCGAGAATTAAGATGGATCTAAGATGATAGGATTTCCCTTTAAATAGTCTATGCTCACATGAATACCTTGGTATTACCATGGGTCAATACCATGGGTTATCATAAACCTGGAGCTTAAAAATTACTATTAGTAATTTACAAAAATTAATAAAATTAATAATTGATTTTTATTTTATTTTTTATTTTAACCAAGTTAAAATGTTTAAAATACATTAAATTACAACATCCATTTTTACTCTTGATCCCCAGGAGGGATCAAATATTTTTTCACTCTATGCTAGCTTGCATATCACGATATTTGATACCTCTCGGGGCTTAGTAGATAGATCCAGAGTAAAGATGGATCTATGCTGGTTTAATTCCCCCATTTAAATAGGCTACATTCCACGTGAACACCATGGGTCAATACCATGTGCCATTTTTACTTTTATTAATACTAATATTAGGGTTAATAATGTTTTTTTGCATGGTATTAATAATAATCTAGCCCATGGTATTTGGCCCATAGTATTTTTCCCATAGGTTTCACCTATAACGCATTTTTTGAGTGTTCGTAAATATAAGGTGACTTATGGAGTAAATATAAAAAAAATGTTTTATTTATTTACCATACCTCTCGTTTATCTATATTTTTATTAATTTACCATACCTCTTTTACAAATATGGTATTTGTCCCATAGGATTCACTTAAATAAAACCTCTTTTTTGAGCCTTCATAAATAGAAAGAGGATTATGGACTAAATATAAAAAGAGGTTTTATTTATTTACCATACGTCTAGTTTATTTTTATTTTTATTTATTTACACCCTTGTATGTATATAAGGTGACTTATGGAGTAAATATAAAAAATGTTTTATTTATTTACCATACCTCTCATTTATTTATATTTTAATTAATTTACCATACTTCTTTTATAAATATGGTATTTGGCCCATAGGATTCACTTAAATAAAACCTATTCTTGAAAATTAGGGCAAATGGAAGGTTGTAACTCCTAATTTCAAGGGCTAAATTTACCTTTCTTACCCTCTCCCTTAAAATAAGGTGGGCTATTTGAGGTGATTTGTAAAAATGTACTATGATACAAAATATTTGCCCACTAAAAATTTAAAACCCCTTAATTTCGCCAAAGGGTGAACATTCGCCCCTAAAATTTTCCATGATAATGAATGACCTCCCAAACTTAGAATTTAGTGCCATGGAGGAAGGGATAAAGGGATTGATATTCCTTAACTCCCTACGTCATCCAAATTCGATCTCAAAGGAGTAGATAAACTTGGGAAACTTCTGGATGCATCCAATAGATAAAAATATTCCTAAACCCCAATGAAATTTCTCCCAAATTCGCCCAGCACAGGCCAAAGAGGGCTCAAGTGCGCTACATAGCACCCAGACAGTGTACTGGACTGCACTATAGTGCACCCTGATGAAGGCCTGTGCTGGGTGAATTTGAGCAAAATTTCGTTGGGGTTTCAGAATATTCTTATCCATTGGATGCATCTAGAAGTTTCCAAAGTTTATCTACTCCTTTGAGTTAGAATTTGGATGAGGCAGGGAGTTAAGGAACATCAATCCCTTTATCCCTTCCTCTATGCAACTAAATTCTAGGTACGGGAGGGCATTCATTATCACCATTTATGGCATAAATTCGTTCATTCACCTATAAAAAGACCACTCATCTAAGTGATTAGGGGCTGGAAATAATTGAATTATAGGGAGATGCTGTTAGTATGAGACTTGAGTTGGTTTCAAGTATTGTAATGATGTCAAAATGTCTTGCTTGTTATGAGGAGAGGATTAGATTGAACTGGAGGAGTGACACTGAATCAAGAAAATTGGGTTGTAACTCTTCCTTTTACTTATAAAGTGTTCAAATCTTTTTCCATATGTTTGTATTTTCCATTGATTCTTTCATATGTGTATTATGAACTTGATTCCATTCGATGTTTAATCGATAGATCATTATCATATGCTTTGATCCGTTTTTGTCTTCTGTCTGTGCGCAGGTACTTTTCAAGTGGATTAAGTATGGAAAGGAGTGACAAAATTGGTCAAGGGAGATAAGGAGTAAGCGAAAGCTATAGGTATGCTTCTTTACTATCTTATTTAATCTATTGGTTATAGAAAAAGTAGAGAATGCTTTGCACTGTTGTTCTAGACTTAGCTACTAGTCTAGGGGTTTAAGCGTTTATCCATAGACACTAAAAGTTCCCAAAACAAATTGGTGACTCTACTGCGGAGCGATCATCCATATTAGTAGCTTATCAGCCTCTTAAGAAATTTCTACATACTTTACTTGTGGTCATTGATTGAATTTCATTTTGATTTCATAGAAAATTGAGTCAAAACTGTGTCAAATTGCCTTCAAAAATGGCTTACTGTCACCAATGCAACCCAATGAAGGACACAATGCACTACAATGCACTTCCCACACTGAAGCACACTTTCTCTCACTGCTGCGTGCGCTCATCCCTTGAGGGTCAGTTTCCCATCTAGGAACTGAAGTTTTGTGCTAATTTTCTCATGTTTGAATGATTTGTTGAATGTCAATGATGTCTTGTCTCTGAAAATAGTTTTTCATTCGCTTACCTGGCCCTACTTAGACTAGGATTGATAAATGTTTCTTATGTATTTACTTTGTCATTTTCAATCTATAGTCAAAAGTTAGTTTTTGGTTGATTGATATTTGTTGAAAGAAAGTGTCATAAAATTGTCTTTTCCTTTGAAAGTTGAATTGTTGTAAAGTCCTCATTCATGAAAGATCGATTGATTGATGTATGCATATGATTAGTGTTTTCATTGAAAGTGTTAGCCTCATATTGCAATAGGTTTCATATTTCATGATTGACTGTTTTACATGCCAAATATGTCATCTTTTCATGCTGCAAGGTTCCATATTTCCTAGAAGTTCCATTTTGAAGAATCATAACATTTTTTGAAGAGTTTTACAGATAAGGGAAAGCCAAACAGCTTAATCTTGGCTCCCCTAGGTTTAAATTGCTTGTTTTAGAAGATAGAGAATGAATATTTGTCCAAAAAGCTTAATCTTGGCAGATGAGTAGATAGACAGAGAAACAAGGGAGCTCAACTATTTAATCTGAGCCCCGGAAGAGATAAGGGTACATTTAGATAGGAGGGCAGTCAAAATAAAAGAACATAGTCAGGGTCTACAAGTCTAAGTGCACCCAAACCAAATGGAAGAAAAAATGTTAGGAAAGTAGGCTGGGTAAGTAGTTTGAGGTTGCAGAATGAATAAGTGTGATCAATTTTGTATTTCGAAGTGTTATTTTACTTCAGATCACTAGTACGAGACAGTTTTTCCTTGGAGTAGCTCATGTGAGGCATGATTAACTTCCCTTTCTTCCCTTCCACCAAATCATTCATTAACTTCCCTAAAAGATGTTAAGATTTCCTTAATATCTTTAAAAATTCATCATATTCCACAACATTTGCCTAAGTAAAGATCTGCTCTACTTAAAGGATGCTTATATTTTTATACAGGTCCTGTTTCCCCTTTTTTAAAACCTAGGATTTTTATCCTTAGCACTTTCTTCGCAAAAATCCATATTAACTTCTAACAACATTATGTAAATTCCTATCTATTTCCCCTTCCCCTTATTAACAAGCACTAAATAGCTCCCTTATTTAATATATCCCCTCCTCTGGTTGAAATATAACCATAAATATGTTTGGGAATTACTAAGATTGCCTGAAACTTAGTAAGAACCCTCAGTTTTGCTTCTTAAAAAATCCCTCAAAGTGTCTTTGGATTCCTTCCAAGGCATGAAATCCCTCTTCTTTGGTCATCAGCCCCCTTCCGAGGCTTCAAGAACCCTTCCAAATCTTTAAAAAGCCTTTTCCGATCACATAAATCATTTTCTAATCGCATTAACCCTCTTCCGATTGAGTGCTTCCTCCTCCGATGATTTTTCATCCCCTCCGACGCGATATCGCTGTCGGAGGTCGCAGCATTCATTCATTGGCCCCTCTTTTATAACTCCCCAATATCAATTCGCCGATGCAATTTCGCGATCGGCAGTCGCAAGGTTCTGTACCTGTATATATATCCCCCCTCTCATCCGCCGACGCGATATTGCTATCACACCCAAAAGCATATCGCATCGCGATCCACTCATTTTCGCAATCACATCATTTATCCATATATACCTCTGCTTCTCCCTAAAAACTTGGTTATATTGTAAAAACTTAATTTTTACCGCTAACCTCATTCTACTGCAATATATATGGCATTTCCACAATATTTCCCATTTTCGCATAGCCGCATACCTTATCGCTTTGTTCGATATCGGCGATCACTCCCATCACCTCGCACATATAAAAGCCATCAACCCCTGTCCCCGCCGATTGTCGATCGCTAATTTAATCCCTGTCACCCTGCCACATCACCTGGCCACATCACTGCCATACTGGGACCCACTGTTGGCGTCATACTGATGTCATGCTGATGTCATCACTGAAAGAAGGCGCGAAGGGCGCAAATCGTAGCAAAAGGATGCCCGGAATGAAAAACTGAGGCAGTTTTCGATGCACGATTAGCGCTTAGCACTAATCGCACATCACTAAGAAAAAATGATCAAAATGGAAGGCCACCTGTTACTTGGCTATCAACGGGCCCGAAAACTCGCAGTTTGATAGAAATTCTTCATTTATGATTCCTATTCAAATCAACCAGCGCCGATAGCATTCCAGAGGCCATGAAAAGCATTTGCAGCAACCATTTTTGCCTTGAAAGGGCAGTAAAGGAGCGATTTGACAGTTTCAAACACATCAAGGGAGAGAAAGTGGCCCGATTCAACTGTAAAAGAGTATCAAAGGAAAGATGAAGCCCGATTAAATTGAAGAGTACCAGTGAAGCGAAAAAGAGTATCAGATCGAAGTAGGTGAACATTAAAGGCCCCCAAGCAAAGTCAAAGAAAGCGGTGAAACCATTTAAGGCTCTCAGATCACAGTTAATGCACATCAAAGCCAGTCAAGAGCAGGGAATCAAAGCCCAAATCATAGTTATTACAGAAACACTACATCGAGCCATAAGGACAGATATTAACTCATTTTGATGCAGCTACCTCCAGCACAGCTCAAATAGACATCTTCTTGCATTAATTTCAGGACAAGATTAGATTAAAGAACTCATTTCCCTCAGATCTATTTGAGATCTGCTGTAATAGATATTTTAGATATTTTCCCTATATAAACCACCCTAATTCATTGTTTAAAGGGAGTTGGTGGATAATCCTGATTCGGGACTCGCACTGTATGGTAGATAATTTCTATAATCAAATACTGCTGAAAAGCTTGGAGGATGGACTGTCTGTTGTGTTATTAATGGCTGAAGAGTGAAATATAGAATTCTTGCATTGCTACATGGCCCAATAAGTGTAACTTACCTCTGTTTTCAATTCAATATCATACATATATCACCATCTATGTTACAGAAAGAAAGATTAGCTTAGCATTTGTGTGGCTGCACTCTATGCTCAGTTTCTGTGACTTCTACATGTTTTCTTCTGATTCAGGCATAAATATGAATTCCTCATGTCTCGTATTTGCTCTGTTTCTTTCATGTATGACTGTTATTTAGGAATTCTTGATTGCTTCTAGATATAGTTTACTCGCCTTCCCTCTGTTAAGCTGAATGAGATATTCTTAGTTGCCTTTCATTCCTTAGCCTTCATTTCATCCTTTTAACTTGGAATATTGTTTCATGTGTAGCTATCCTGCTCTATATTCCTCTTGTGACCAAGAAAACACACCAGCAGCCCAATTCCATGACTCCATGCCCAATGGTTTGAACCTCTCACACTATGCATGCCTCCCTACTTGAAAACATCAATCATCCCACCAAAACTTAAACGAAAACCCAAAGAAGCATATAACTAGCCTAAAATCAACCCAAAACAAAGTTAAAACAGAAAGAGAGAGCCCTCTCTGATTACAGGTAGGCTAGGACCTGCAGTCCAAATATTGGTTTGTGGTTACCTCGGCCATATCCCTTAAGGAGCCAAGGGACAACCTGAGTGATAACATCATTGGTGACTCCACTGGGGAACTTATTCAGAAAATTCCAAAAAACAAGTTAAAAGCTGGCTCCTAAGAAGAAAACACATAATACCAGGTCAAACCCAGACCCAAATCCACCAACTGTTTTTGAAAATCCCAATTTAATCTCTAGAAGCCTCAGCAAGCAAAAACATGGAGAGCTTGTTGATTCCAGTCCTAAAATAGTTTAGCCTAGCTGTTTTCCAACCCCAGTTAAAGTTTTGTTTCGTTCAAACCCCACTTCCCCTTGTTCATCATCCACTTCTCCAAGCACCTCTTCCACACCTCCATTCACTGTGCAGACTACCACAACCACCACTGTTATTACAGTTGTCCCAGCTATTTCAGTCGTTCCACTTATCCCTGTAAATATGGCTAACAGATATGCACCTTTACAGTTACCTGCAAATCCAGGGGCTATGCCTCAGGATTATCAAACTAAAATCACATATTTTGATGCTACTGGTTCTGGCACAGCCCTGCAACATACCAAGAAAATGCAAGACTTTTTTTAGAGTTATGAAATAGATGATGATAGTGTAAGAATGAAGATATTTGTCCAAAGTTTAACAGGAGATGTAAGGCCTTGGTTTAGAGCACTTGCTACAAATTCCATAGCTGACCCAGAGGCCCTTTACCAAGCATTTCTTAACAGATGGGAGAAGAAGAAGGACCCTCTGCAGATATTATCCGAGTATGAAACTATCAAAAGAGGTCCTCAAGAAGTTATCTTAGACTATTGTGCCAGGTTTAACAATGTTTACAATGCTATTCAACAAAACCTTATACCTCCACCTGATCTTGCTTTATACAAATTCCCTGATGGATTTGATTCAGACATGGCTTATCAGTTAAGGGAAAGAGCCCCTCAAACCTTAGTAGACATGTAGAATGTAGCTGTTAGCGTGGAGCCAAATCTGATTACCAAGCGAAATAGAGCGAGAGCTGAGAGAAGAACCACTTTCAAAGATGAACCTTTAGCCTTTGAGCAAAAATTGGACACACTCATCAAAGGTATGGATAGCTTTGAAAATAGAATGGGAACTATTGAAAGAAAAGCCTCATGGGAAGGACAACAAAACAACCCTATCAGAAATCCAAACTTTAGAAAAAATCAGAACCCCAACGTTGGAAGGGCAAGTCCTGACCATGATATAAGACCTCCTTTTCATGAAAACTATGCTGAAGCATCCACATCTAGTGAGCAGACAGAAGACACTCACATGAACTTGATGGATTTTAAGGGTGAGCAACAAATTTTTCTAACCCAACAGGACCAAAATGAGCATGACTTTAATCAATTTCAGACTCAGTTTGGTGAGTCTTTTGACTTTAAACAAGGTTATGATTCAGCTGTGTATGAGGTCCACAAACAGTATAAAGTGAGAACTAGAACAATTGATGTGCCCGAGGCCATCAAAAATAAGGAATCAAAGCAACCTAAGAAGATCAAAGAAAAGGTTGCCCTCATAGAAACTATTGATAAAGCAATCCCAAATCCAAAAGAAGTGACCATAGAGGATATCACAGATGTTCAGCCCTCTGAGAATTAGCCTTTTGTATCTTTTTCCTCAAAGGAAAACATAAGCAGCACTCCTGAAAGCCTTCCCAAATCAGAAGTAGTTCAAGAAATTAATGAAGAACAAGAGCAAATTGTTGATACTCCTAGGGAAAAAGGGAAGCTTGCCTATCACAACACTAAAACCCAATCAAAGAAAACATTTGATTTAGAGGCAGAAATAGGTAAACTTAAGATATCCATCCCTCTATCTGAACTTGCTAAGCATGATGTATATAGGCAACAAATCCAAAGATCACTTCAAATGCCAAAGACCAAGGATGATGTCAATTTTTTAGATGATACACCTGAGCTGCTTTTCGGTCTAGAAGTTAATGGAAAATCAACATATGGAACTATTCTGCACTTTTATGTAAGCCTACACATACATGATAAAGTCTTGCAGAATGCTATGTTCGATTCAGGAGCATCGCACAATCTTATGCCCAAAGCAGTTATGGAGAAGCTAAACCTTGATGTCACAAGACCCTACAAAGATCTATTATCCTTTGACTCAAGTCAGGTCAAGTGTTTAGGCTTAATCAAGGACTTACGTGTCTCCTTAGTCCAATACCCAAACAAGACAATCCTTATGGATGTGGTGATTGTTGACATTCCACCAAAGTATGGCATGCTATTATCAATATCTTGGGGAGAAAAACTCCACGGATCTCTCCGATTAGACCTCTCTTATGCCACTAAATTTGTCTTTGGACAACCAAAGAGACTATATAGATAAACACTGATGAAATATATGGTACGTAGTGAGGAAAAACCCCAAAATTTTCCCATTTACTCAGTCAATTCTGATATGGATTCCTTTATATTGATCAATGATGATAGCTGCCCACCCACTGATGAGAAGCCTTTGATTTTGGAACAAGAAACATGCATCAATGAAGAATCAGTTGCCCATACTTATGAAATGGTCAAAACGACCAATGCAACCAGCATACTAGAAGAACCTCCCCAAACAGAAATTTCAAATATGCCCAAACCTAAAATGGCTAAAACTCTTAATACTCACCACAAGCAAGAAATCACATGGTATTTAGAGTTTGATGGCTCTATTAACAAGTTAGGAGTAGGGGCAGGTGTATGGATTCACAATACACATAACAGCCATGCAGAGGGTCATGCCTACAGACTAAACTTCAAATGCACCAACAACATGGTAGAGTATGAGGCTCTCTTATTAGGCCTTAAACTGCTCAAAGCTCTAGGAGCTGCAAAAGTGTCCATTCTAGGTGACTCCAATTTGATCATTCAATAGATGAAAGGTAACTTTGTCACAAATGACAATAGGTTGAGAGCCTATAGGTTTGCTGCTATAGAAATACTCAATTCCTTCACTGAAACCAAGCATGCCAAAATTTCTAGAAGCCATAACATACATGCTCATAGTCTAGCTACTTTTGCTAGCACTTGCAAGCTACCCTTTGAGCCTAATCACCACTTTACTGCTAAGATAAAGCACAGGCCTACTATCCCTAACAATATCAAAGATTGGCAAGTGTTTGAGGACGATGCTCAAATCAACAATTTTCTTACCTTACAGCATGAGTTTTCAGGCCTAAACATTGACATGGATGCCATGGATGATTCCTTACAATGAAAAAACAAAAATCAGCAGGCTGTAATAGCTGTAATAGCCAAACAAATGCTAAACCCAACTGTTTTCGACAAAGAAAACATACAAGAGCTAAAACAGATGCATTTCGAGGAAATAGCCAAAGCAGAGGCCGAGATCATTGATTTAAAGAACAACTTTCTGCCCGCTGGCCTCACTCCATTAGAAGACATGTTTGATGCTAATGATGTCCCCAAAAAGCCTAAGATGCAGCCCTTAAACACTGCCATAGAAGAATACAACATTGGGACAGTAGAGAAGCCCAAAATGATTAAATTGTCTAAAAATTTGCCACCTGATCAAAAACC